>JAUMJM010000004.1:13720000-14970000 GCA_033558235.1 Neomorphus geoffroyi
CAGTATTTTGCAGGATTGTTCACCTACAAGTGTACTTCAGTGTTTCACTCCTTCTGCTGGTCCTCAGAAATGTAGGAACACTTTTTATTCTGCCAAATAAATGAATGCTACAGGGTGCAATCACTCTTCCAAGCATTTTTTGTTGTAGGTTGTCAGTCATGTATTGAATTACATGTTTTTCTCTGAATAAACTGAGTTCTCTGCCCAGATGTTTCGTAAGTCCTTTCAGAGAATTTGACAAGTCAGTTGATTAAAAAATCAATTTTTCAAAGCATTCCCGTCCCAAAGCTTTCTTGGGTCTTAGACCCACCGTTTTTCATATGTATGGGTTTGAGTCTATTCCCAACACAGAAAAACAGATTTTGATTTTTTTCTTTCTTAAATTCATATCAAACATAGCAAACAACAAACACAAATACTGAATTCAAGGTTTTGCTATGACAAAAGCTTAGACATAATACTACTCCAGAAGAATTTTTACAATAATCTTAAGAACTATTCAGCAGATTGTATTATTTCAAGGCATACAGATTATCAAACAAAAAATCAATCATGTAAATTTTATGCATTCTTGCTAGGAGCCTGGCTAAGTAAGAAATACGGAGAAGTATCACCAGTCTTTTATGTAACAAAGTTTCCTTCTCAGAACCAGAATGACACCATTATTATCTACCTTTGTAGAAAAATTACAAAGGAGTTTACCAGTCCGTTTCTTGTATGAGATGCTGATATACAGATGATAGGCCAAAGTACAAAACTTATAGGGCAGACAACCTGTAGTCCATTGGTTGTTACTATTTTTAGGGCTGAAAATTACAGAACAGAATCTTTGCTATTTTGCTCAATACCCATATGGCAAACACTAATTCGTCAGGTGAACAGCCCATTCACTTTATATTCTGCCCTAAACTAAAAAAATCCCCAGTATATATATAGACTCTTTCTAAATGTATAACTGTGATTTTATCTAAAACATGATCCTTTAAATATTGTGAGAAATGATCACTTTTGAACTTGCTGAGCTAAAGGAGTGGTAGTGGCTGTACAATGTGCTGTGCAATGTACAAGTGACTGTGGCATCTTTCACTTTCATTTTTTATCTAGGCTGTGTTTTGGAAGGGCAGCCTCTGAATTATACTTTGCTTTGACAGACATGCATTATGTAGGTTACTCCTGTATTTTCTCATGAGTATAATGCACTTTTTTCCTTGTCCTGTGTTGCAGGCTGCGTAGCCAGCCAAGTGACTGGGAATGACTCCTCTTCTGCATGCTTGAGCTTGACCAGCAAAAGCTTCTCTCCAAAGTAATGCAGCTCTGCATTATTTTGCACCCCGAAGGCAAAAGTAAGAGGGAACTAACTTTATTTTTGAAAACTTCATTTGTATATTACCTCCTTTGATGCAGTCTTGAAAAGGAAAGTATTTTTTTCAAAGTGGCTTTATACCTAGTTTGAATTATCCATGGTCTGATTCTTAAGCAGTAAGGAGTGTAACACAGTCCCTCTCACACAAAACAGTAGTTTTGTACTTCAGTGAGAGATCTGCCTGCAATACCTGTAGCAACTCTGACTGAACTGAGATCTTTTTTGGCACTGAGTCCTCTGAAAAAAGTATGAGCTTGCAGAATGAAAGCCTGCAAAAGAAGGCTAAGAGTGGGATCTTTTTCTTGTAAATGGAGAAGTTTCTAAGTGCTAATCATGCTGAAAAAGGAAACATTTTAATGAAACACCTAACTTGTTACAATCAGCTCTCAAGACTAATACATTAAAAGTGACAAACTGTCCCTACAAAGTAGAGTAAGCCCTTCTTTAAAAAACCAAACTTAGATATTCTGCTGCCAATAATGATAAGCAACCTTCCAATCCTTCACAGTTGTGTCTAATTTAGCCAGTATTTTAAACTACAGATGCAAGAACTGTGGTCTGGTGACCAATAGCTGGCAATAGCGAACACTTAAATATATATAAAGGCAAATTTTGGTGCTAAGGGTGCTGTTTTTTCATCAGAAACTTGAAAGATTGGTAGCAGTCACTTGTTCTGATCAGCACTAGAAAGCTTTAGTCACCCAGAGTTACCGGATAACCAGGAACTAAACATCCATTAATGCCACCTTAACTATTTTCCTGAGCAGTTACTTGCAGCCTGCAAGTGATCACTTTCTCCCAATGGCCATTAGAACAAGAATAGGTGTTACAATTAACATCCCACAGAGCCCTAGAGGAGAAACTGAGGGAATCAGCGTTGTTTAGCCTGAAGAAGAGGAGGCTGAGGGGAGACCTCATCACTGTCTACAACTGCCTGAAAGGAGGTTGTGACGGGGTGGGTGCTGGGCTCTTCTCACAAGTGACAAACGATAGGACCAGAGGAAATGGCCACAAGTTGTACCAGGGGAGGTTTAGACTGGACATTAGGAAGAATTTCTTTACTGAAAGGGTGGTCAAGGATTGGAACAGGCTGCCCAGGGAGGTGGTGGAGTCACCATCTTTGGAGGTGTTTAAAAGACGGGTGAATGAGTTTCTTAGGGATATGGTTTAGTAAGGAGACAGGCACGGTTGGACTCGGTGATCTCAGAGGTCTCTTCCAACCTAGTGATTCTATGATTCTATGATTCTATGAGGCCTGGCAAATATCCCGTTGAGCATGAGAAAATCGGTTCTCTCTGTCTACTTAACATGGTGGAGAGGAGGTTTGCATGCACACTCCTCTACCATTCCCTGCTCCATTGAAAATGTATATTGCAAAATCAGAGGCTCAAAAGTTAGGAAATATTGCAGCTAAGATTATTTTTATGTGTAGTTACATGCTTTCAAAGTATTTTCAGGGAACTCCAAAGGTGTCCTCATTCACCTCTTTTTTCTGTGGATTTCTTCTGGAGTATATAATTATATAGTATTTGACAATAGAGCATATACAGATCTGAAACAAGTATCTCCCAAGTATTTGTAGGCTTTCTGGAACAACACTAGCATCTTTTGGCGGTATATCTGACAATGATCAAATATGAACCCTTACGTTTTATCTTCATCAGTATTAAGAAAAGAAAACACAGAAAAGCTGCTCTGGAACAAAAAGAAAGTTTTTCTTTCTCCCTTAAGACAACATGTGCAGTCTCAACATCAAAGACAGCAACTGAAAATGAAGCAAAAAGCTGCATAAACTCTGCTACCTTAAACATGTGTAGCAACGTTTCAGTTGGAGAATTGGATGACATCATTTACAAACCCCATAATCGTTTCCATTTAATGGGAAGGGGCTACCATGGCAACAAAGACTGTGCTCTTGTCATCCTTAGCTCCCTGAGCTGTTGAGATTACTTTAGCCAGCTAGCGTTGCTGCAAGCCTCTGAGCTACTTTGCCCATGGCGATGTCACAACTTGTGCAGAAAGCTTCTTGTGTGGCTTCTGTGTTTGTCCTGTTGGGAAAGAATGATATTAAAAGTGAGATAGTTATAAATGATGCTTAACATGATACTGATTCAAAAATATCAAAAAATCAAAAATTGGGTCGATTTATTTCAGCCCTTTCTCTCAAACCCTTCAGCTCTGTTAGCAAAGTGTTCTCCATATAAACCATCCCTGGCCTGTTCTTTGTTGCTGTAGTATATTAGGCCAGTCTTGGCTCTATAAATTCTCTTCTCCACTGGCTTGGCCATATCTTTGTTTCAAATATTCTTCTGGCATTTATGGGAACCTTCATTTTTCATAGATCATAAAGGCAGAAGAGACTGTTGTGATAATCTGTTTTGCCCTCCCAGATAAAACACTCCACACAATTTCTCTGAAAAAGATTGCACTTTGAACCATAAAATGCTGCTTGTGCTGGAGGATCTCCTCTCATAGCTGTCAGTAGGCTTCCTGTCCAGGAATAACAGGCAAATATTCTGATATTATATTTTCCCCACTTTCTGGACTCTTGTCTGTTGGCAGTATTTCTGTTCGTACCTCAGTAGTAAAGACCTGCATAGAAAGTTGTATGGTTTATCAAAGGTGGCCAGCTGCCAGGCCCACTGAGTGGTCTGAAGGTCATCACCTGCAAGCTATCGTAGTGTGCAGCGTCTCTCTGCTGCTCTTAAAATGCTCTGTTCCTGGAACAAATGCTGCAAAGCACAAACATGCCTGATTTACATCTGCTTACTCAGGTTTGTGTCTAGTTAGAATATGTAAGTGAGTGATAGACTGATTTCATTTTTTTAGCATATCTATTTTTTAGCAAGTTTTGAATTAATTTTGTGTAATTTTATGTAAACTAAAACAAAGAGGTTTTTAAAATCCCAAGTTTCTAGAAAAGGCTTTATAAACTTCTGTTTCACTTGATTTCCTCATCGATAATATTTGATTCTACTTCTGATGATAACTATACATTCTACATTTAAACTATGATTGAAATATAAATAAGAGCAAAATATGCTTTTATTTCTAATGGTATTATCCTTTTACAAGGAGACTCTATGAAATTGCACGTGCTTTTCTGGTGATTAAGTACACTGTGTTTCCAGCCTTGTATTTCATGGAGAAAATCCATCTGTTTCCATGGGGGGAGGGGAGTGGGGGGCAGAAGGAAAAAAAAAAAAAAGCTGGCAAAAGAACGTGTTCTGGAATAGAATTATTCCACTATCAAACTAATGTGATTTTCCAACCATTTTTTGTGTGTGCGTGTGGAATAGAGCCCTGTTACAACAGCTTTTTTATTGCAAAGCTTTTAAAATATGACTCATGGGTGTTTTGTCAGTTTTGTTTTGTAGATGATGTTAGAGTATTTTTTGTTTTCAAGATGTCTGTTAACTCTGATTTCAAGTGTTTATATGCAGATCACATTCAATAATATCTTGATTCAAATAAGCTGAAAGTAAGTTTGCGTGGATAAAAATCACTTTATCGCAATTTTTGTTCAACTTTCCATATGATATTGATTACAGAACAGACCATTTTTTAAAATAATGTGTGTTACTGTAGAAACTGATTTTTAAACACTTTCTTTGTTTAAATATCTGGCATCAGAAAAGCATGTAAATGTACACTTCAATTAAACACAAACATTTCAAATTAAACATACAGTTAAAATTTTTTTTGCCCCAGAAGTTAAATTAATGAAAGGAATTATCAGCATCACTGTGAATTCAATGACCTATGACTAATTGGGGTAAGATCTTTACAGAAAAAAGTAACAACAGCAAAAAAAGTCATCACTATTTTCCTGATGTTTAGAGCCACAAAGATATATTTCACTTCTGGTATTGTTGCTCTTTCTCACGAAAATGAACCTGAAGCATTTGGCAGGATATCTCCAAAAGTAAATAAATAGTAAGGTTGTTTCTTTTACCAGACATAGCTCTTTTCCTGGTTTCCTGCTTTTCAAAAAAGCAATAAAAAGGGAGGGCAAGTGCCAATTACAGCAAGGTTGACACTCAGTGGAAGTTTTGCCTGTGTCATTTGGGAACTTATATATATATGAGGCATTGAGGTAAAGATCGATCTCGTTCTGAGGTTAAACTATGATTACAAAATCTGCATCATTCTTGAAAATTGGGAAGATTCTTAAATAAAAGATCAAAAGGTTTTGTCAAAACCTCTGCCTAATTACTTTTTGCTATTTGAAATAGTTATAATTGAAAGTGTTTTTTCTGAGGTTTCCAGACAATTTTTTTTAATATTTACAGGAAATGTTTTTAACTTTTGTTGTTGTTGTTGTTTCTTTGTTTTTTTCTTCTTTCTTTCTTTAGAATCCATCTTAACAAACTGGTTATAAATCATAATCAGGAAAAAATAATTCTTCTCTAGACAACTAGGAATCTTACTTTCTAACTTCCCCTTCATTATTCTGCTGTAATTCAGATTGCTTTACAAAACAGTTAAAAAGTAGATCCAAATGAAAAAAAAATCATTTTTCAGGATTTCCATATATTAAAAAAATATAATAAGTAGTGATTGAACAACATGAATGAGACAGTGTAGTACTTTTCTGAAAATACGATGAAATATATTTAAAAGAAATATATCTAAAAATCTTTAATTAATAAACGGAATTCCATTTCTAACAAAAAATGAACCTTTTTTTCTTGATGTGGTAATGGCCTACATTTATCAGCATCTGGAACAAGAAAAAATAGTGCTTGATACCAGGAAAACATTTGAAACATTTAATCAGAGGCCAATGAAGCCTTTCCTTCTGTGTAACTCTGGGAAACGAAACCCTTCCTCTCTTCACTGTAATCTGAAGATTTTCAGGGTTTCTGTTTTGAAGTCTGTGACAATGCACTCCATTTCTGTGGTCGTGCAGCTTTTAATTGTGAATAACTTCTGATTAATGTCTCAGAAGAAGCATTTATTTAGCCTGGTTCCTCTAATCAGAAAAATAAGTTTGAGGTATCAAAGCTCTTACTCTTCAAATAACAACAAGGAATATCAGTGACTTGATTTTCAGTATTCACAGGAGAGAGAAAAAGGGAAATGGTAACAAAATTCTAAGTTGTATTCTCCATTTTACAAGACAAAGATTTGCTCCACAAGATCACTGTAATGAATAGGCTGAAGAGGTGTCTGCCTCTCAGAAGCTGAGTGCAGCTTGATTCAACAGCTTTTTGCAAGCAGATTTGATCCTGGTACATTGCAACAACCAGAAAAAAGTCAAAATGAATGCACTATTCCGGTTACTCAAAATGAGATAACAAAACCCATGGATCTTAGGTCTGTGAGAGCTACTTTCACAATGATTACTTAAACAGTACCAAATTATGGTTGATGAAACAGCAAACTTCCCCACGAAATAGTAACTGACTTTATTCAAGCATGTGAAATGACAGAAGGTTCGTATAAAGTCCACACGATGACTTGATGTGGAGAAGTAGTTGTAATGGTAAAGCTAAGATATTTTATCCAGTCTTGAGGTTCAATAGCTGTCATAGAAACTTCTGCAAGCATTCCCACACTACGGAAAACTTAGTACCATATGTAGTGAAATGGAGTTGAAAAGGGCTCCATTTTCTCATTACAATGCCCATGCTTGGAATTTGGCATTGTTTCAAACTGTAAAAATACTACTGTTGCATGTGATATCCCTGTAGTTGTTTACCAAGCTGCCAAATTTAATTTGAATGACACAAATGAGATACCGTTTTTCAGGCCAAATAAAGAACAGGCATGATGACATCATAAGGAATTTGATCAAAAGTTCAGCGTACGTGTGGGGGATCACTGGTTTTAGTTTCTGAACTGACGAGAACAATGTTGCAGTAGGAAAACTGGGAGACATGCAAATTAAAAAAATAAATGATTGAACTGATTGCGAAGTTCTGTGAGTTTTAAAAATCACCCTCTTGCGTACTAGTTATGTGGAAAAATTCCAAACACTGTCTTTCCAGTAACAGTTGCAGCAATAGCAGGCAAATCTTTTTTCTGTCCACTCACATTGCTGAAATCCAGAAATAAGACATCAAGGAAAGATTAGCACCTTGTAATTCAAATGACAGAATGGGGCTGCAGTAGGAGGTTTTTCATGGTACGGTTCCAGATTATGTATGCAATGAGGAGCAGTTACCTGATATGTTGTGCTAGAAGAGCTCTAGCTACAGATTCCTTGGCAGAGAAGCAAGGATAAAAACTTGTGAAGGGTGTAATTTCTGAACTGCCACAGACATTTTGGCAGGAATCATTTGCCAAGGGTTATATTCGAGGACAAATCCACCAAAAAGATATGAAGGTAGAAATTCTTGGAGGTGCCTGAGGTTCCAAGGAAGAGGAAAGTTCTGATCCTTCAGCATGGCTGAAAAATAAAACTAGACACCCAAATTCATCAAAGGATTTTACGACTTTTTCATTAGCTCTTAAACTGGGACCTGATGAGATGCATGCCAGGGTCCCTGAAAGAACTGGCTGATGTGGTTGCCAAGCCACTCTCCATGATATTTGAAAAGTGATGGTGACTGGAAGAAGGGAAACATTGTGCCCATCTTTAAAAAGGGTAGAAAGGGTGACCTGGGGAGCTACTGACCTGTTAGCCTGGGAAGATCATGGAACACATCTTCCTAGAAAGCTATGCTAAAGCACATGAAGGACAAGGACGTGATTCCTGTGGAAAAAGGCAGAGAGAGTTGGGATTGTTCAGCCTAGAGAAGGCTTTTGTTGTGGTCTTTCAGTACTAAAAGGGAGTGTATAAGAATGATGGGGACAAACGTTTTAGCAGGACCTATTGCAATAGGACAAGGGGTAATGGCTTTAAACTAAAAAAGGGTAGAATTAGACTAAGGAAGACATTTTTTACAATGAGGGTAGTGAAACATCAGAACAGATTGTCCAGAGAAGTGGCAGATTCTGCATCCCTGGAAATGTTCAAGATCAGGTTGGACAGGGCTCTGAGCAGCCTAATCTGGTTGAAGACGTCCCCTGCTCACTGCAGGAGGTTGGACTAGATAACATTAAATATCCCTTCTGACCCAAACCATTATATCATTCTCTGATTAGGATTTAAGATTTGTCTGCTTTAATGCACGAAGGAGATTCTGGATGATAGAAACAGGGATGTGAGGTTGAGACCTGAGTTGAAGGGCCATGGAAGCAGCACCGTTTTAACCACAGAAACAAGTCCTGGAAGAAATCCTTCTACATGGAACAGTCCAGCACACTCCCCTCCTATGTAACCAAATGCTCCAGGTGCAGCAGGTCAGCAAATAAGCGGGGATAAAGGAACCTGAGTGAAGGGAGTACATGGCCGGTGCATAAGGTGTGGCCCAAGCTACAGAGGAGCAGGAGTCACCAGCACGAACTCTCAGAGTGTGAGGCTTGACAGGTTGTATCTGTTGCGAGACAGAGTCAGGTCACAACAAAATTGTTAAAGTCAAATCAGAAATATGTCTCTTTGTTAAACTGAACACCAATATAATCTGTTTTCAACAGCAGTGCAGGCAATAATTATGGGGACTGTGGCTCTGATAATGAATGCTGTTCGTGGGCATATTTAAGTACTCTCTTCATTATAATAAACTGTGGCTTTGATATATAATCATGACTGAACTTGTATGATTTTACATGTATATGAGAGGAAAAAACTGACAACTTACAGCTTGCAGATGTTGCTGAAGAATTCATTTCAAGATCACTCTGGACTTCTTTCAGATTTGTAAGCTGTTCTTTTCTCTTACATTTAAAATATTCATGGTTTAATGATTAGTATTTTACTATGACTAGATTTATCCACTGTTAATAAAGTTAGATCATAAGCCTCTATTCCAAAAAGTATTTCTTTCTAAGTATTCCAGAATGCCAGTAGACTAAGCCAGTGAAAAGATTAACTAATAATATGAAAGCAAAAATGTAGTTTTTTCTACAGTCAAGTATTTCTGAGCACTTCTTATGTGGTTCTGCATTTGCATTAATGTAGTCTAGAAGTTTTACTGAAGCATGTGAGCATCACTGTTCAATTTATGTTTGTTTTTAAACTAGGCCTTCAGCAAGAAATACATGCAAAGGGAATTGTCATGGATTCTCTTCAATGCAAACTGCTATTCAAAACCATCTTACTTCACAGAGTGATTAACTTATGTGTCTGTTTACTGAAATGCATCCGGAGGGTTTTTTTATACATTTTGAGACATCGTTACAGCCCTTTTTATTTGCTGTTCCTACCTGAGCTTCCACCCACAGGGCAATGTCACTGCTGGTCTAAACTCAAAGTTGTTGGAAGTCAGCGAAGTCACAGCTGTTAACACCACAATCAGCTTTGGTGCAGAACTGCAATTTCATCACCACTGAATAATCACAGCTTCCTCGCTGCATTTGTTTTAAAAGCAAAAAAGAATTGTGTAGAACACTGGGAGATGCTAGGTTAAGTACTGGTTTTATTATTTTGCTGACAAGTGTTTCCTGAAACCACCCATGTCATTTAAGGAGGTTTAAAGAAGTTCCTGATCTGATCTTATCTTGCTCCTGTAGGTGTCAACAAAGATAAATGAAGGCAACAGGAACGAACCTTGCAAGATTTCTGAGTGATTACTCCTTTGAGCCAGTCAGCACTGAAAATATTTGGTGCATTGCAGGAACCTGCCTTCCAGAACAGGTCCCACAAAGGCCTTGAAACCAAATACGTTCCTGTTTCCACAGCTTTCAGTTAACAGACATCTAGTGTCCCGAAGCGAAGTTCCATATTTAACAGCTTTGGTGGTAAACGTAGGAATCAGATCTGCAGAACATGTAAACTGCAATTACTCCCTTCACTTCAGCATAGTTGTTCTGATTAATAGCAGCTGAAGATCTGACTTTATTTCTTTTTTATAACTGCATTCTCAGCACACACTGAACTTAATTCATGCTATTTATTACACCTTGTAGGTTTCCTCTAAGCTGGCAAAACAATTTTAGTTGGAACCTCCGAAAGCCTTTAAAGAGAAAAGTTAAAACAAAGAGAAACATGATATTACCAGAAAATCAGGTCAGAATATTGTCTTCTTGCACTACTATTATTCCCTTATTAGGAGCCTCAATGCAAAAAATGTTGTTACATGCAGGGAGTGCACAGCTGCCACTGCCTCGTACACTGTGGAGAATGACTGGGGGTGCCGACAGTGGGTGGAAGGCTGCTGTACAAGCACACAGAGCTGTGCTAATGTAGGCATTAATTACAGTCATTATGGTAATCAGAGACAATTGGCAGTACTACTGAATAAGAGGATCTCTTTTAACTACCTTGGGCCCGGAGCTGACAGCAACTATTCCTGGAGCTGGCCAGATCTGGGAGAGGCTTTTCAGCTGAAATGCTCTTGGGTTTCAGCCCCATTGCTCCTAAAGTGGCCAAAAAAATGATCTTCCCTTTTGGAATGCAATATTAAAGACCATCTAGGAAGGTCTCAGGGCCGTTGTGTGCACTTCAAATTGGCCACGTGAGGTGACTTGGAAATTAATGCCAGGTCCTGCCTTTCCCTTGCAAGGATGAAAGAAGTGGGGTTGGTCTACATTAGGAGGAAGTGTGGGGTTCTCATAGGGCAGCAGGTATTTCTTGTTGCAGAAAAAATACTTCAGTTCTAGAAATAGTGTTTTGCAGATCAGGTGGGAGTTTGTAGAACCTTTGAAAATTTACCTTTCAGTTATTAAAAGGTGAGACAATTTTATCAGGATGGTGACAGTGTCAGGTTAGCACCAGTTGCTTCTGGAGCTGAGAGATATGTACTCCAGAACTCAGACTCAAGCTCAAACAAAAACATCTACATATGCAGTGTAAGTATGGTAATGTTCTCCCTAAAGAGCAAAACACATAGCTAAATATGCATCTGAATAGCATCAACAAGCTTACCTAATGTTTTGCTGACTCAGAAACTTAATTGAACACCTGAGTGACTGCGGAGCCGAAGAGTTTATCGGTGTTTTTCGTTCTGTGCATTGTTATTTTTCCCTTGCCTGCTGTACCTGATAGCGAGAAACAGGGTACCTTTTTCCAGATAATTACTACACAGAAAGTGAGATCCATAGTTCTCTATCTCAAGTCTGTGCCAAAGGCATAGTAGAACCTAACTGATGAAAATCACTCTAAAAATAAATACAGACAAATTATCTGAGGAAAACAGATGAAAAATGCAACTAAAACCTGTGAATTTTTAATCTACAAAAATGATAAGTAATTGATAAATAAAATCTGATCAGTCTGAGTTTCTCATACAATTCTTCAGTAGTTTTGCACATACTACAGCCACTAACCAAACCCTGACTCCTTTTTCTAGACCTATGCAACATTTGAAAGGACTTCTTTACACTTCTTATCTGATATAGCAACACTGCAAGAGTAATGAATGAATTAATGAATACTTCTGAATGACTAATGAATATTTAAGGATTAGACACGAAGTACCGGGCATTTAAAAATGTAGTAGACCTAGACTAGAGCTGCAGTTATTGCAGAAATATGCAGTCATCTGGCTGATTGTAATAGACCACATTGCACGAAAACATTGCAGTAAGCAACAACATGCTGTGATTAAGGCTGACAGATGATTGCAAGAAGGGACTACAAGTCAGTCTTTAGCTCCAATCTTAGTTTCGTTGCTGACTTGCTATTTGGCTGCTTTTTAGTTCGTAGTTCAACAAATCAGTTACAATTTATTTCATCATTAAATACAGGCTAAACCAGTATTAAACTTAAAATATGAGAAATAAATTCTACTACCCTGGGGAAATGTTTTTGACTGAAGAAAAAAAAAGCCCTCATTTTACATTGGAGAGAACACTGAATTTGTGACCCTAAGTTTTCAGGGTTTATTAGCCTCTGCATTAGTGGAGAAATAATTAGTACTAAAATGATGAATATTTGGTTTATATATAAACAGATGTAATTATGCTGTAATTGAGAGATATTTAGCAAATAATCATTCGAGTTGGTAAGAAGATATAAAAAAAAGATTTACAGTGTTTGAGCCTTTACAAAATTGCATTTTTATCAATCATCAGAAGCAAAAGGAAGAAACCACTTCTAGTAAATACTTACTTTCAGTTTTAAATGGCATGAAGAACATGAAATTCCTATTTATGCCAGTGTTCAACTCCTATCTAACATGGAGACAATAAGTTTTAAGTTTGTAATGGTGCTAGAAGGCATATTTCAGGTCTTAGCCTGGTAGTTCAAATCTGATTTTCAGTAGAGCTTGCTTCCTATATAGGCACCTAAACAAAGATTTGACTTTCAAAAGCATCTGGTGTCTCTTGACTCCCAGGGAGGTAACCCTGACCAGGTTTTCAAGTTCTGAATGTACTCACTGCTGAAAAGCTGGTGTTGACAGCCTGTATGGTCAAAGCTAGCCACCTACTACTTAATTTGGCAGAGGGGCTTGGAATATACAATGACTTCAGATTCTGATTCTTTATGTTTGTGATGTATAAACATCTTATTTTTTTCCTAGATGGGCAGTGAATAAAGAAGAGAAAAATAAAAATATGTTATAGAATAATAGAATTACCTGAGCTGGAAGGGATCCCAAAGGATCATAGAGTCCAAGTCCAATCCCTACACAGGACACTCCCAACAGTCACACCATGTGACTGAGGGCATTGTCCAAATTCTTCTTGAATGCTGGCAGACTTGGTGCCGTGACTGCTTCCCTGGGCAGCTGTTCCAGTGCTCCACCACCCACTGGGTGAAGAACCTCTTCCTAACATCTGATATAACCTCCCCTGGCACATCTTCCTGCCATTACCTCTAGTCCTATCGTAGGTACAAAAGAGAAGAGATCAGCACCTATTTCACCTCCCTCCCCTGTGAGAAGGCAGTAAACAACTATGAGATCCCCCCTCCGTCTCCTCTTTTCCAGGCTGAACAGACCAAGTGACTTCAGCCATTCCTCATACGACATCCCCTCTAGACCCTTCACCAGCTTTGTGGCCTGCTCTGGACACTCTCCAATAGTTTTATGTCCTTTTTGTAGTGCAGCGCTCAAAACTGCACACATTACTTGGGGTGGGGCTGCATCAGTGCAGAGCAGAGCTGGACAATCTCCTCCCTCTGAGCAAGAGGAGTTTCTCATGAATTTGTGTTTTGAACTGAATTTTTAACTGTGAAAAAAGAACAAGTCCTGAAACCTTCACTGGGTTTTGTGTTTTCCTAACAGTCCCTCTTTCAATTGTTGCTTTCTCTGTGTTTGTCTAAGGTCTGATAATATAGTAAACTTTCCTCCACAGAGATCCTTAACTTTCTCTTACCTGGATGAGCCTTTTCAAGAAACCTGCAGCACCAAATCTGAGATGTCTATCTTTGTGTTGAACTGAACTGACCTGAACTGACTAATGGATTCACAAAGTAGTGGTGAGGAGGATGACCAGTCAGAGTCTTAGACACAGCGCGATTGTATAGACCTCATTTCCTGAGGAAATAAGGCTAAAATAAACAAAAACATTTTATTCTCTTCATGTCTAGTAATCAGTTATTTTCTATCCAAGAGCATCTCAGCGCAGTGTGCTAATTGTTTCTAGAAACACAGTATAAGAAAATCTTCTGAGATGGAACATGGAGTATTTTTCTTGCCCCACTGCTCTTTACTCTTTAAAACATGCACTTTTTGGCCTGGACCTCATTCTTCTTCATTGCTCCCACCTGCAGATTTTTTTTTACTGTCGCATGCAGCATTTTCCTTGGTGACATACAATGTATGTGAAGTGATCCATCGTAACAAGTCTGTGGGATTTAATGAAGAACTAGGACAAAAATAGAGTTTTCCCAACCTTTTGCCCACTCTAATGCTTAGGAGTAAGTGGTATGTTGCCCTGTTTTCTACTTCTGCTTCTGCCTCTAATCTGGAGGTATCACTGCAAGGGCTTCTCCAGGATGGGTCTCTGCAAAACACTGCTTGGGCCATGGGGGTCTTTCCCTGTGCCTTACTGGCTGAAGTAGTAGGCTTGTGTCCTCAAGCCAAATTTGTTTTCCTTGTTTTGAGGTCACCTGATGCTTTTTCTCTGTGGGAACAGAGTAAGTGAGCCTTCCTTGCAAAGTGCAGCAGATTTGGCTGTGGGAAAGAGAGGTTTCTAACCAAAGAATGAAAGCGGTGTAAACACAAAAAGAAATTGTTTGTTTAATGACCACACTTTGTATAAAGCCACCTCGCAACTACCAAATCTAAACATGTTTAGTCACAGAGAGGAACCATAAATGTTTTCATGGTATGAAAGGCATCTTGTGAGTCCATCCGCAAGGCTCGAGTTCCAACTCAGTTGCTATTTCAAGAGAGAAAGGGATCTTTCTCCACCATTTTCAGAGCCCTTCCTCCAAATTCCTTTTGATGACCATATGCTAACATTCAGGAAAGTTCCTGTTCTCATATTCCTCAGTCAAATTTGCCAGGTACCTGACATGACATATTTATTCCTTCGCTAAGATAAATACTAGAGGAAGCCAATGATTTCCCTTGAGTTGTTGATATATGCAAATCAGAACAACTGTGTTTTCACTAGGACTTTCTGGATTGGTTTTTTTCTCAGTTGTTGATTCAGCTTACCATGGATAACTGACTCCATTTTTTTTTCAGAGTGCTAGTAGTTATAGTAAATACGGAAATAGCTTCTGCTGCTCAGTATAACATCTTCCTTGCTAACGTCCATGCTGCAAAGCGTTGTTTCAATTTGTTCTATTGTCTTCAGCAGTTTCAGGATGTATTCTTGCTGCAGACTTTGACTGTAGTTTCCCATACTGTGTTACTGTTGTCACAAGTTCTATGTGTTTTTTAAAGCTCAATGCCACAGGTTTTATTTTACACCATCTTTACCTAGACTAAAGTTTAAGAGGTAGCCTGCTGAGAATACAACATGCATTGAGAGTTGTTTTTCTGACATTTAACATTGCCCAAAAATGTATCCTGCTCTTCAGGAACCAGGTAAAAGCTTTCTGCAAACTTTTGTTCACTATTTATCAGTAAAGTGGTTTTGCCTGCCTTGGTGGAGTATTCATTAGTGTTTGTAAATTCTGTTTTGTGTTAGAAACTTTTGTTAGTATAAGTAATGTCCCTCAGGAATGTGATTTTTGGCAATGTTTTATAGTGGTGACAGCCCTAATGTGGACACAGACCTGGCAGAAGAAGTGCTTTTGCTGTTGTAGATTATACTCAGGCTTCTGGAATGAGATAAAACAACCAGAATCACTTTTGCCAGCATAACTATACTATTAAATATATTCTAGCATAGATCTGAACCCAAATTTTCACCCCCACAGTTCTCTTGTTTCTTACATTTTATTTCATTGGGAGGTATACTCAAGTTACTACCTCATGTGTAAGCATCTTTGGCCAGAATATTCTCTGCCATGGAAGTTTTATTTCCACTGGTTGGGGCTGTGTGATATATATGTATGTTTGACCATGTCCAAGTGACTTCTTTATATCTAGAATGGTTTGACATTGTATCTCTGTTTCCTCTCATATATGCATGCATAATGTAGGGCCACAGCTAATTTGCATTGGAAGTGAATGTACAGGTAACTGTCATGGAGCTCAGGGTTTGTGGTGCCCCTCTTTTAATGGCTTGATGGGCAGGAGGTTCGTATTTGTTTTTTCATGAGCTTTAGGAACAACTCAAACAAACCAGAGGAGAACAGTGCGTAATGTACACTGAAGCCTTGGTGTTTATCACTCTTCTGATGAGAACTACAGCAAAACTGAGATCAAGTCCAACAAGATACTGTCCCAGCTACTAAATCTGTTGCAGACAAACAAAGTATGTTTACAGACAGAAACGACCCCTTTGACCCTGCTATCATTGCTGGGTTTAGTCATCAAAACATGTAGCTATTTAAACAAACAGGGGCTTGACTGCATTCACCCACTTCATAGTGAGGTAAGAATTCTGTGATATTGCTTGTGCCCTGGAGCTGGCAGCTCTAGTTGCTGCAGACCAGCTTTGCTACTCTTGCTATATTAGTCACAGCATTTGTGTGCACAGACCCATAATGTCCACATTACATCCAAGGACTCCTACACAAATGTGTTATCAGCTTCCAGACTTTTCATCTCAAAATTAATATCATAGGTCCCTCTTCTGTCCCAAAATATTCCTCCCCAAATTCCACTGATGTCAATGACAGAAGTATAGTAGAGAAGTGTATTGAGCTTAGCAAACAAAAATGTGAAAAATATTTTGACAAATGAGCCTGTGAACATCTGCTATTGCTTTTGTCAGTGTGTACAGCGTATGGGTTTCCCTTCCTCCCCAAAAGTGAAGTTAATTAAATACATGAGAATTCTTACTAACTGTCCGTGTAATACTTTGCATTTCTAAGACCTGACAGTCCCAATCGGCTTTCTAGAGGACTTTGCCTTGAAAATACACCAAACTGGAGAAAACCACAGTCTCATCAAATAATGTTCAAAGAAACGTTGCTGCATACTGTTGGTTTCAGAGGAGACTTAGAAAGCTGACTGGAGGCTGCCTTTGGCTGGGATGGAGTTAATTTTCTTCATAGTAGCTTGTAAGGCTTCTTTTTGGATTTTTGTTGGAAACAGTGTTGACAATACAGGATTGTTTTAGCTACTGCTGAGCAGTGCTGAAACAGGATTAAGGCCTTTTCTGCTTGTCACTCCACCCCATCTGTAGGTAGACTGGGGGTACACAAGAAGCTGGGAGGGAACACAGCTGGGAGAGCTGACCAAAGGGATATTCCACACCATATGACTTCATGCTCAGCATTTAAAGCTGGAGGAAGAAGAAGAAAGGGGGACTTTCAGAGTGATGTTTTTCTTCCCAAGTAGCCATTACATGTCATGGAACCCTGTTTTCCCAGAGATGGCTGAGCACCCGCCTACTGATGTGAAGTTTTGCTGTTGTTTGTTGTTTTGCTTTGCTTGCGTGCACGACTTTTGCTTTACCTGTTAAACTGTCTTTATCTCAGCCCACGAGTTGGCCCACTTTTACTTTTTCAGTACTCTTAACTATGCCACTGGGGGGGTAGTGAGCGAGTGACTGTGCGGTTCTTCAGTTGCTGACAAGGGTTAAACTATGACAGTCACCCAACTTGAGGCTTGAAGGCTTTGAGATGAAGACAGATTTATTTGAAATGTACTAGATCAAATTTATAGCTGTTATTGCTGTTTAACTCTTAACAGACAGGCTTCTGTGCTTGCCATGGGGCTTGCTTGCCTTATTGTGAATTAGATTCTAGTGCTTATTAGTGGCTGCTTTCTGCTTTCACTGCTTGCTGTATTTTGTATTGCTTATCATCTTGCTGTGCGGTCCTGGGAAAATTTTGATAACAGCAATGCCACGTGCTAGGGCTCGCAGAAGGCCAGGTCTTCATCACTGTTTCTTTGCTGCTGTGCTGGACAGGCTGGAACTCCATTATGACGTTGAGTCAAAGGGACTGTGACCTGTGGATGAGTCTAGGTGGGAGCAGGACACCCTGAAGTGTCTATGGTTGTGGATAAGCCCATGCCAGAGCAGGTATATCTTGAAGTGTGGCCGTGGTTATGCCTGTGCCGCAGCAGGTGTACCTCTGAAGGGATCGTGGCCCAAGGAGAAGTCCATGCTGGAGAAGGTACACCTCAAAGCATCTATGGCGGTGGATAAACCCATGCTGCAGTAGGTACTCCTTGAAGCATCAGTGGCTGTGCATGAGGTCATGCTGGAGCACCTCAAAGCATGTGGCCATGGATAAGCCCGTGACGGAGCAGCCCCTGGAGGGACTGCAGCCACGGGTAAGCTGATATTGGAGCAAGTTTTTTTTATGAAGGGACTGTGGCTGCAGGTAAGGTCACTCTGGAACAGGTATATCTCTGAAGGAATTGGGGCCCATGGAGGCGGTCATACTGGAGCAGGTGCACCTCAAAGTGACTGTGCATAAGTCTATGCTGCAGCAGGTATCTCATGGAGAGACTGTGGCTCATGGGTAAGGCTCTTCTTGGAGCAAGCACACCCCTAAGGGACTGCAGTCTGTGGATGAGTCCAAGCTGTTACAGAGGGAAGGGGAGGAGTTCATTGCAATGTTAAACCCTATAAACTGGCCCAAGGGGAACAGAGGTGGAAATTGTAATGGGTATACCTGTTCATTTTTGTAACCTGTGATTTGAATTGCATGTTATAGGAATTACTGTAGGAGGAACCACCCGAACAAGTGGAGGACAAGTGTTGCAAGAATCAATGCAATTTCAACAGTGATCAGACCTGAGGTGGTTTTGATGTCCAATAACTCTATGCAGCACACCATCTCTCCTGTCCTAACTGACCACCGCAACAGATGAAGCCCAAAGTCATGGACTAAATGAACTCAGTGGACATTTCTGGGCATTTAAAAAACATTTTATAGGGGTAGTCCATAGACTAAGGGAATGGAATCTGTGTATTATATCCAAGGATGGAAAGGGTAGGGGGTGTTAATGAGGATGTATTGGATAGTGTGCAACCTTAGCACGATGTAAATGGTATGGAAAATAGGGTGGAAAATGTGCTGGTGTTGGCTGGGATAGAGTTAATTTTCTTCATAGTAGCTAGTATGTGGCTATGTTCTAGATTCCTGCTGGACACAGTGTTGATAATACAGGGATGTTTTATCTACTGCTGAGCAGTTCTCAAACAGAATCAAGGCCTTTTCTGCTTCTCACACTACCCCACCAGTGAGTAGGCTGGGGATGCACAAGAAGTTAGGAGGGGACACAGCTGGGAGAGCTGAGCCCAGCTGACCAAAGGGATATTCCACACCATGTGACACCATGCTCAGCATAAAAAGCCGGGGAAAGAAGAAGGAAGGGAGGGACACACATTCAAAGCGATGACATTTGTCTTCCTAAGTAACCATTACGTGTGGTGGAGCCTTGCTTTCCTGGAGATGGCTGAACACCTGCCTGCCCATCCAAAGTAGTGAATGAATTCCTTTTTTTTCGCTTTGCTTATGTGTGCAGCTTTTTCTTTACCTATAGAACTTTCTTCATCTCAGACCAGGAGTTTTCTCACTTTTAATCTTCCAGTTCTCTTTACTGTCCCACTGCGGGGACACGAGCGGGTGGGTCTGTTGTTCTTAGTTGCTGGCTGTAGTTAAATCACAACAATGTTCAGATCTGGTTTTGGAGACACAGAAGGGTACGCAGTCCTGTCTTTTAAACATCTACTTGAAATGCCTGCAAGGTAAATGCCGTTAAGCAAAACAACAAAAGTTGCAGAGTTTAATAAAAATGTGAGAAATAATAATTGGTCTCCCTTGTACAGAAAGCCCACATAGACTTAATTAATTTTTAAGCCCCTTTCTGAGGCCCAGAGGTGAAGTGAAACCCTAGAGGTGCGTTATTTGGGTCAGCAGGGTTCCATCTGCAAGGTGTCACAAAGCTATGGGTACAAATGTCCTTATAGTGATATTATAGCTGAGAAACTGTTGACAACCATATTAGATTTAATGACTTTTCACAGAAAATTAAATATGTAACAAAAAAATAAATACTTTCCTAATCGATCTGAGTAAGCCATTAAATATCTCTGGAAATGTTTTCCTTCTCTCCCTGGTGTCTGATAGGGCTTTATCTGCCCTACAAATTCTATTTCCAGATCTTGAATTTCTAAACTACACCTTTAGCAAGGCGGTGGGAATAGAAATTACTTATTTTTTTTTCTAACAGTTAGTTTTAGTACAAAATGAATAACCCTGCTGTGTTACTCTAATCTCCTACTTCTGACAACAGGACAATATATCTAGTTAGCTAAAGCATTTGGAGAAGGGGCATCTCTTTTTTCATCTTTGTCACTGGAAATACTTTATTTTATTATACAAAATAGAAGATTCCTATCCCCAAATCCCATATGGTCAGGAGGGAAATGTTGTTTTATGGATTGTGGGGCCTGAGTGGTGGTGTGTCCAGTCTCTGAAGAAACTGAATGATGCTGCAACAGATTGGCCATTTAGTTGAAACGGAGTTGACACCATTTTAACTTTATTTTTTTCCAAATGAAACTATTTTCTGAGTTCCACCCCACTTTGCTACCAGACATGATCAAACAAAACCACTTATTTTGGCAAGTAACTTATTTTGTTGAAATTGCCTACTAATATTTACACTGTCTCCTCCATAAACAACCTGGATTCTGCTTTTCTCCAATTTTTATCTTGTTTGATTTATACTTCAGTTTTTTGGAGGCAGTCTTACAGTGTCTGTGAAGCCTGTTCTCATCAAACGGGAGATTCAGCTGTGAGTTCTAAGTGCCACAAAAGCACAGGTAGCAAATAACAACAGGAGAGGCAAATCATCTGTTCTCCAACTCCCTGTGACATTCCTGGAGCAAAGAACACTAATCTTATCTCTCTGTGGCTATAATCTTTGTCCCTCTAATCTTTTTCAACCTTATCCGAAGAATGGTGAAATCACTGAGAAAAACGCCTGCAATATAACATCTTGGAAAACCTGCTATTTCCTCAAGCTCACGGAGCCAAAAAGGAACTCCTTTGCCACCACTTTCCTGAATGTCTCTACATTCCTTTCTTTGTAGATGTCTTCTCAGGCCATTGCCACCCCTCTTTTACTTGCTTCCTCATACCTGGTTGTCTGATTCTCTTACATGCACAGAGATGCCCAAACCGGTCATACAGGTACATGAGATTTTGGTCACTGTATTCATTGTCTGTAAATCTATTTATTTCTAGCCTTAACGTTTGTCAGACAGCCATCCTTTGTCCCGCATCCAGGAAGTCCAATATATCTGCAATATGACACGTGAAAGAGAAATCCCTAACTATCTTCCAGTAGTGCACAAGGACACACTTCCTTCTTCTTTTCTGTGCCTGCCTATCTCTCCTCCCTAAGGCGAAACTCCCACACCACACCTATTGGTTTCAGGTGTAATCGTAAACCAGCTAAAAGCAGTTATGGGTAATGTAGTTCTATAACTCCTTCCTGTCTGTTTCAACAAATGGTGTCGGGTATGTGCTAGACTGCACGTTCCAGCAGGCATTGCTCGGCACCCCTAAGAGAGAGGCGTACCAGGTGTGCTCCCAGCACCTACTCGAGCCTTGAGCACACCAGAGTTTTTCAAAGCCGGAGCAAAAATAAATGCTCCTTTAACACTCTTGATGTCTTGAGCAATGACGTGAATTGGATCTAGGAGAAAGCAATTAGTTCCCAGAATGGTGAGTTTGCTTTCTTCTTTCCAATGTCTTTTGCCATTTAGTTTAAAATAGTTTGGAAGGGCTGAAATATCAGAGCCGGTTTTTACCTAGTACTAACGCTGCACTCTAGTGCTCTCCGGTCATAGCTAGTGCCAGGTGCTGCTGGATAAGGTGCAGAATCTGTGTGCATTTTGAATTGCACGATATTGTACCCTAGGGTGGTTTGGGATGTGTGGAGAAAGGCACAGCACTTGCTAAGTGCTGGTGTTGGCCTTTCCTGAGAAGGCAAAAAATGGTGAACCTCTTACAATTTTAAATGAAGCAATATTAAGCTGGCCTTCTCTGTTTCTTTGCTGTTGTGAAATAAGCTGCTGTAGTTGTGTGTGTGTGAGCCTGTGTGGGGTTTATGGTTTTATTTGTTTTGTTTGTTTTCGGTTTTAGTGAAGCACTATATGAATTGAAATACTCATCTTCACACATCCAACAGTGGGATTAGCCCCTGGCTTTTTGAGCTGGGGATCAGGATTGTGCAACAGGATAATAAACACTGCATAACAATCTTTCCTGCTGACAGGATAGCTATTAGAAATCAGGAAAATAAATTTTAAAGAGCACATATACTTCTGAACTTTAAAATATTCATTCTGTATTAAAGGAACCTTGGAAGGGTAATATCTCCAGGCTAAATGGAGACAAGACCTCCGTGGAGGCAAGAACTATCTTGCTGACAGACCTTGAACCAACTCTCCTTATAGCTAAAAAGTGACAATCAGAGCTGGCTGATC
Organism: Neomorphus geoffroyi; assembly: GCA_033558235.1. Classification (NCBI taxonomy): domain Eukaryota; kingdom Metazoa; phylum Chordata; class Aves; order Cuculiformes; family Neomorphidae; genus Neomorphus; species Neomorphus geoffroyi. Next base: position 13,742,316 of record JAUMJM010000004.1, read on the forward strand.
TGTTTAAAAACAGACAAGAAAGAAAAAGTTCTTTTTCTCTTTTCTCCTGTTATTACAACTCAGCTAATAACACCTCTTATTTGATATAGATTTTTTTTTAAGGAGACAGCTCAAAATCTTAACAGCTTAAGAATAATTTTTGACTGGCTTTACTACGCAATAGTAATAGGCATCTTCCTGAGTAAGTGAGAGAGGGAGGAGAGGATGGAGGGGATAATTCATACTGAGTAGATCTGGGGAGGCACAAATTGCCATACTGGAAACACTTCCCCTAGACCAAAACCATGTACTTGACAGCAGTTAACATGAAATGCTCCAATGCAGAACTTACACGCTGAAATCAATTGCATCTGAGTTGGGTGGGAGATACACAATGGGATTTACAACATAAGTACAAGCTGGTTATTGTTGTGCTAGAAGCCATAGAATAGTGTTTACTTTGGATACATTAAAAACAAGGAATACCTACAGTCGTATTCAGTAAACTACACAGTACAACAATATCCTGTGGGAATGTGTTCAACAGGCTAATTATGTGTTGCAATAGAAGGCTTATTGAGCATTTAAATGTTTGTTTTAAAATGCTGTGTTGTCTCTCTTCCTCCTATTTCTCCCCTTATTATGAGAATGGCTAATTGGGTTCAATTGCAGGCTTGTTTTAATTCAACTTCCTTTTAACTCTTTATCGCAATGATTTTCAGCCTGTGGAGCAGGAATATTCTTGTTTGGTGGACTGTATCTGAGACATTTCTGTGAAGGGTATCCAAGGCAAGAAAAAACTTCAAAATTCACTACCTCTGAAGTTGGATGCCTTTCCCCTCTATTTTCCACAATAGATAAACTCAAGCTCCTTGGGAAACTACGCATATTTATGCTGCTGTAAACTTCTGCATAATTCCCTGCATGGAAGTCCACCCTCGAAATACGAATATAAAATAAATGGAAGAAACACAAAAAGCATATAATGCAGAAATAGAAATCATGTTTCTGTAAAAGCCAAAGGGCTGACTTTTGAAGAGAACAGCCAGTCAGTCAACCTAATCTGATGATCTCTAAAGTGTATCCTCCTGTCTGAAAAGCAGAGCTCTATGGTAGTGGCAGCTGCAACACATCAAACTTCTGCACAACAATCTCAGGTGCATACTTGCAAAAAAATTGTAAAAGAATAAGCATAGCTCTGTCTGGAACTACGGGCTCTCCCATCCCTTCTCCTGCAAAATACCACATAGGATCCTAAGCTACCTCACAGATCCCACAATGGGAAATGGAACCTGATTGGAGAAAAGGAGCTATTTCAATAACATCAATAACATCCTTTTCCTGACATTCCCGTCTCTGCTGCTACCACAAAAACTATAGTCTAAATTGACCTAACTCTTTAACTCCTTCTTCTATGTGAGTCTTTCCCCCTCACCTCTTACCCTTGCTCTTGAATTCTTTTCAGTTCATCTTCTTCAACTCAGTACTTTCAAGAGTACATAGGGTTTTTTCAGAAACAGAATTCTGGATGATGAAGTCATATACTCGTGGATATATATTTGATTTGTAATATTTTACCATGTTTTCTTCTTCTCAGTGCAGACTAGTATCTCATTTTCATTTCTGTACATTGAAGAAACATCCTTCTTAAGCTGCTAAAGGTTTCCCTTAGACTTTTCCTAACAAAGTACTAGTACTTTAGAAATCGACTTGTAAGAGTAATATTAAAGTGCTCCTTTGAAAGCACCTCTTCATGTTCCTAACTACAACAAACTTAATGTCATGCTGTCCAAATTATTAGGCTTTCCAGTAGCTCTTCATAGTCTGCTCTAGTTTAACAACCTTAGTAATTTCAATTTGTGAGCAAACATTGTCATATCTCTTTCTGTTAACCTTCCCTTCCCACCCTCCGGAATTTACTCAAAGCACCTATTGTGTACCTCAGTAAGTGGAGGCACTGGAATAGTACCCTAGCAAGGAACAACAGTGAAATTGAATCAGGACTTTGAACCACTGAAAACTTCAGAAAACTGAAACAATTTTATAGCTTACAGCAAGTGGTGTTCTGGGCTCTGGTTTGATGTCCTGGTGGAGGAGAAGAAAAACTTTTAGGTTTGGATACATCCAGACATCTTTTCCAAGGGATTTTATAAGAGGCATATACTGTTTTATTTCTGTTACAGCAGGACTCCTTTTGTTGTGTAGCTGAACCTCACCTTGTAAGCCAGCCTGCTCAGGAAGATGTTGGCTGATTTTTGTGCTGAAAGCTGCATTTTATACCCCCAAATGCTGCCCCTCCCTCACTGCGTGGGTAACTCTGTAGGCTGAAATGCTCTGGAGACTCCGTGAGTATTCTGGCAGCCCCAAAGAGTCTTCTAGGTCTTCTGCTTGGGATATGTATCTACAAAAAAGTACAAATAAAAATTATTCAAGTACAAAAAGTAAAGAGTTGAATCACTTTGCCATTTTCTTCAGCTTTCTCAATAGGGAAAGGATATTTTTGAATTATTAGAGAAAGACTGCCTTGACTGGCAACTCAGAGTAGCTAATAATCTTTGTGTTGCTCTTCACAACATACTTGTGAGATGACAAGCTGCCATTTTACTTTTCGTAAGTCCTTGCACTACATTTAAGCTGCTCTAATGGTTACCTGCTGTTGGATGGGGTAGTCCCATTTCTTATGCCTTGCTTTGCTTCCCAGAGGCCAGCACAGCTGAACACTGACTCATTGTGTCTGGGCCCTGTGAGACCAGATAAGCACCAGTGTTGATGCAAAGGAGAAGTAGGACTGCTGTTTTCTGGAGCAGCCAGACAGCCAGACACCAGTCAGATGGCATCCCTAAGAGCAGGCTTAGCCTCCAGCACAATGCCAGATGACCTTCTCTCTTGTCTATTACCTTAAAAAATTGGGAGATTTGACTCTAGTTCTGTCCCAAACTTGCTCTGAATTCTTTAATCTCTCTCTCGCCCTCCATGGAGGAGTGTAGTACTTCCCTGCATTAAATGGGCGTTTGCAAGTCTTTAAATTGATTCTAAAATGTATTGGCTCATACTTTAATCTACCCTGACCTCTTGTTAGATATAATGGAATTAATTCAGGTTGCATCTTTACTTACTAATATGAACTACCAACAGCTTTGCTTGTCCTTTGTGCCAGTCATCTTGCAATCATTTCAAAGCAAGCAGTTTCTTTCCCACTGATTGCAATAAGCTGTATCACAAAAGAGTAGTGCAGCAACTTGATGAGGAGTTTTTCAAGCTCCCACCTGAGCCTATGTCTGTAAAAATTCCCATAAGTTTCACCAGTAGACTCAAAGTTAGTCACCCATGAGTGGCAAATCCTACAGTCTAATTTTTGTCGTACGATCTAATTAAGTACAAACTTTGGACATGTATGTACATGGAGAATAAGCTGTATTTCTACATGTACTAAGCTGTTTAATTAAAAGGAAATTACTGCAAAATAACTCGGGGGGAGTAGAGGAGAAGGTGGCATGACTTTCAGGTGGTTTGTTTTTATTCATACCTGATCTCACGCAATATCAACTCTGAGCCCTGAAGAAAAGCCTATGATGTGATAACCTTTTTCTGAGTTCACTCCCTCTGATCCATTAGTCTTAATTTAACAGGATTTCTGTAAAGGTGGGAGGTGTGTAACACAGCAGAGAGAAAAGAATTCTCCATTTATTCATAGTACTGCCCTAATTTCTGCAGCACAACTTGTCACCTGTTGCTCTGTGTGAAATTATAGTGCTGTGAACATGAGTAATGCCAGTTTGTTCTTCTGCTCAGTGATCTTTATTTTTTTTGTTGTTTACTTTTTTTTTCTTTCTTCTTCCTCTTTGAAATTTTGTCTGTTCTTTAGCGTGCATGCTAGTTCTTCAGCTCTGGACTGAGACTGTTACCTTGCTTCCATTAAGTTGTATGCAAGCATCAAGTGAAATCAATAGCATCATAAACACATCTGTAAAATCTCATAAGTTTTCCAAGGAAACATCTAACAGTTCTCAGCAGAAACATCTTCTGACTGGTGTTCATAGTACCTGTCTTAAGGGGTGAGAAGAGTAAAGCTAAGATCAAACCTGACCCCTCACTCTCTATATACAGGACAAACAGACAAGGAGCAAGGTTGTCTAGTGCTGCTGCTGGATGCTATACAGGACATTGGTTACATTAGTCAAATCAAGCTTAAAAGCCTCCAGACTTAACCCCGTATAGTTTAGAGGAGAGTGTGGAAAGCTAGCATGTTTTTACAGTGAGACAACTGCTTTCCTTTGGAGTACTCAGGAGCGTCTGGACTCTGAGGTATGTGTGTGAAACTAGTTGTAAGTGCTTAATGCATGCATCACCTTAACAAAAAGTAATTTAATTTCTTTATCTCACCAGTGGAGAGCAAGAGGTGCATTTAATGGCTTTCAGAGTTATTTTTGTCTGTCACAGCACACATACCTATGCTCTGCCAGGTGGATCCTGCCTACAGTTACTTCCCTGGTTTGCACTGTTGGGCGGATACATATTAATGGCTGAGCAGAAAAGTGCTGCTAATGTGTAGATTATGCAAGAGAGTCCTTCACACTTTAGAATTCCCTGGTATGTTTTTACCAGTAATGATTGTACTCCAGTCACAAAACACACAAGCAGGAGTTACTGAATGCTCTACTGATGTGCTCCCCAGAAAATAATTTCCCTGGACTTTCCCACATCTCATGTAGTATGTGGTAGTAGAAAGAGAAGGGCAATTTACCTGAAATCTGATCTTAATGGAAGCTGCATTTACCATTATTTTAACTTTTGTTAAAAAATATTTATTTTTGAAAAGTAATAAATTATCTCAGACTTCTAGGCTTGAATACTTGTCATTTGCTTTACCAGGTAAATGAAAACATAGGTGAGAGAAAACGGTACGTGAGGTGTGTGTATATGCCAGTAATTTTCTGCTACCTGTTATATGTGGCTACAGTTTACTTGTCTCTGATTTGGATGTGTTATTTCTGCTTGTAGCTGGAAAGGGAGGTCAAGCCTAGCAATGCCAAAGGCTGTCAGAAGGTATTGTGAATACCTGCCTTGCTTTCCAGTTAGTTGACTTTTCGGGGTGTGAACTCTTCGGGACACAGAAGAGCTCTTGTGATATTTATGCAGTGACTTTCAAAACTCTGGTCTCGCTGGTAGTTTTCTTCCCATGGCACTTGCACATCCTGTTCTCTTTCATGAGTTTTTGAGTATTCTGGGACAATTTGTTTGGAGCCAGATTTTTAAGGGGTTAGCACATGTTTGCGCGTTTCTTACAGTATGGGTGGGAGACGCTGGAATCAGTGTCTTCGAGGTTTAGTCTTCCCATCTGTAAACTTGTCTGTTTCGATATTTCCCCCCATACCCGCCCTTCCTTGTCTCGTGTATTAAACAATCAGTTCCTTGTGACCAGGCTATGCTTGTTGTGTATTTGTACAAAGCTTAGCAGAGGGATGCTACTCCAGCTAGTTCTACCAGGATGTACAAGAAAAAGTAAAAGAAAACCCTGGTTTGGGGCCCAAATATAAATATTATAAACATCAGCTCTGGGGCTCAAATTCAATTTTTAAAGAGTTTCAGTTCAATAAAAAGTACACGACTTCACACAGTAAAAGCTAGATAAAAGTACATGGCCTCGATCCTGCATAGGAAAAGTAAAGATGATTGTTTTGTTCATTTTGGCTTTGGAATCTGTGCATAAATCAAATATATTGCTTCTGAAACAGTCTGGCGACTGTAAGAGCTGACAGGTTTTGAGCTTCTATGCCTGTGGTGCCGAAATCTGTGTGTCTTGAGCCCCATTCCTCTTGGGAGACTGGAGAATATACATGTTTCTTAGGTGGCAAATCACTTCTCTCCTAATATGGAGAAAATGTAGTGAAACTCACTGTCCCTCCAGGCAAAATATCACATATGGATTATGGGTCAAGCATATGGATTTTTTCATGCTAACTACTTAGCATCACTCTGTAGTGATCATCATTCATACTGATGACAAGAGACGTTGTCTTACTGTTGTAAAACCTTGCTAAAATCATCAATATGAGATGAATTTGGACTGTAAAATAAAATTATTTGAAATAACTTTCAGAACAGAACAAACTGTTTTGCTATGTTTGTCAAGACTATCTGGGTGTATGGTAATTTCTGCTCGGTATTGATTTGATTGAAATCCCCTGATGTTGTGAAAATTAGAACTTGCACCAAATTAGACAAATATTTTTACATGTTCTTACTGATTATCTGCTGTCTGTTACTTCTCACTTTTGGTGGATAAGACATGGCTATACAGTAGCTAACAGAAAAACACTACGTTGTGGAAGTTTTTTATATCACGATGATTCAATTTTTAAGAACTTGTATGCATTTTGTTTTATTACAGATGAAACAACCTATACAAATATAACCCTGGACTGTGATCTGTCAGGAGCTAACCTAAACTTACTTCATGCTGCACAACATTTGGACCATGCACTTCCAAGAATACTTACCAAATTAAAGTTTATATAAAGCTTTGAAAGCAGAACATATTTAATTTGAGTTTTGATTTTCATACCTTATGCTTTTCTTTCCCTTTTTGTACTAGACAGTGCTTTGTTGGAGAATCCTATGTTCTACAAATATCTACTTGTCACCATTAATGACCTGAAACATAGAATAATAATTGCCATAAAAAGCTCCTGAAAATCTCATCCAATATATTGCACAGCCGGGATTACATGTGTCTGTAACAAAGAGGCATAACAGGAGCCTCCTTCCTCTCTACAGGCAAGGAAAAATGTCTTAAGCTAAGTAACTTACCATCACACATCAACGTGTGTGTTTGATGTGATGTTTATAAGGTAAATGTTATAATGATATCTTCACGTTATGACACCTGTATACTTTAATCAGGGAATCCCTGACAGCGATGGCAAGGGTACACATGTAATGGTAGAAGCAAGCTGCTTGATCTAAACAGTCTTTCAACTGCACTGTAAATGTATTGCATATGTTAGTCTCTTCAGAAAATCCAGAACATAACAAATTTGGTTAGGAAAATAAAACGTAGAATTTTGCACATATGATTCTGCAGTATTTCTCATAGTATAGAACACCTTTTGAAGCCTCACTATCTTTAGAAGCAGCAGTGATTTAAAGGTGCAAAACTCAAGACTTGCTGACAAGGAAGTGAGATGGGTAGGGAAATGCTTTGATCATCAAAGTCGTTGACCTTTTGGAAAATCTCTGCGTGCTTCCTCCCACTTTTCAGTACAAATGGAGCAAGGAGAGTAAACTTATGAAGATGAAACCAAAAACGTGTTTCTTTAGGGCTGGTGTTTAGAAGGTGTTGCTGAATAGGCTGAATTCTCTGAGCCTTCAGTCTCCTAACTGGGAAAATCAAAGTACTAAAAAGCTGTTAGAAGGGTGGACTGGATTTCAGCTTATTTTGCTTGTAACCTTGAGCCCAGTTTCCTTCTGTCTGAAGCAAAAGTTGCTCTGCTGTTACCGATCAAAATGAAACTAGTCAGCTAGAGGAACTCCAGCTTCATAGAAGTGTTGATCCCCAATGAAATGACCTTTAAGGAATTTGGACCCTGGGCTTTTTAGTGATATTTGTGATTGTTGTCTACTCCTTTCAATTTGCTATAGCCAACGTATGGGACACTGTTGGTAGTTCTCTCTAGCAGGGAAAGATTAGTCTTCCCTCCTGCCAGACCGACTGTCAGAAAAACCTTCACTCTAGAAAGTGTATGAAACTTTCCTTTCAAAGTAATAGTTGTGAAATTTATGTGGGGTTTGCATGATGTTTAAATATCTTAGTTAAATCAATTTTCCATAACTTACTTCTGTAGTCTGACAATAGCCTATATAGCAGTTTCATTTCATGTACCAGGTGATTATTGTTTCTAGTGAATGGGGCGCTGTATATAGAGGTGATTTTGGATGATAAATGATGCCCAGGGTTTTTTTGTGTAGGAAGTCAGTGAGGTCAAAGAACTGAGGCCTTTTTGGAGACTTAATAGTACAAAATACTTAGATAATCAGCCTATATGAAATTGGAAGATAAGCATGTTCAGTGTCTGTGAAGAGTGAGACAGAACAAAGGATTAACACCAAGATCTCCACAAGGCTGGACAGTGGCCCGGTCTTGCAGAGACTAACATATCAATGAATATTAATTTACTGAATGTAAAATTCTTCAGGGAGTGCAGGACTGACTGGATTGGCAGATTTTTTTTGGGGGGGTAGGGGGTGTGGGCAGGGGGCAGAATGGGTCAGCGATAGGCCAAAAGGGAAGCTTGGGATAACATGTTAAAATGCTGTGAGAGTCACTGATCTGCAGCCTTCCACTTCCGTTTGAAAGGCAATAACTTCAACTGTAATGAAAAAACAGTAAAACTTGCTGAGGCAGAATAACTGAAATTAAAAGCTGGGTAGATACTTTGAACTGGTAGAGTATAATTCACAGCATTTCTGAATTGTTTTCCTGATGATTTTTTTCAGGTTTATCTGAGAGACAATGTTTGGGAATTTGATAAGTTTGGATTTAGTCCAACTTTCTGAGCAATTTGTAACTGCAGCACTCCAGCAATTATTTTTATTTGAGGGTATTGGCCAGATTTGTTGGGCAGATGAAAATTTTTCTTCAACTAAACTGACTATTTTTGTGTATAAAAAGATGAAATTTATGATAACTTAGAGACTGGTTTTGCTTCTCTTTCTTCTTTGATGTACGACTTGAGTGGAGGGTCTTCCGTATTATAGAGACTGAGACTCTGACCCCTTCATTTTCTGTCCTCTGCTAATTCCCTCCATGCCTCTAACGCAGTGTCATAGCAAATGCACCTGTGTTCTGTTAGAGAAGGCCACAAGAAAGAAGGAAGCCACAACTTTGCATTTAATATGGCAGTGATGAGAAGAGAAAGACAACGAAGTAACATTAAGTGCTTTTTTCATGGCAAATGGCATGGAAAGATGTTCTACAGCTGAGTGGGGAAGTTTTCTTGAATGAGTAGGCATCCATCTGCGTATAGTGCCTACTCATGCTATTCCTGAGCAACTGCAGCTCTTCCATCTGCTTCATCAAATTTTGCCCTCAAAAGTCAGTGACGTTGACTCGGAAGGAAGAGCTGGAACCAGTGAAGAGGGAGGGTGCCTGTCACAGCCTGAGAGGTAGAGATATTAGGAACAGCAAGCTGGAGCGGCAGTTATGCTTTTGGGGGTGAAGAGAGAATACAGGGGTTTAAAGTCAGTGTAAGAATGCTTGGGCTAAGATGGGGGACTTCTCTGATTTGTTGTACAAACAGTTCATTAATCAATTATGGAGGTCAGTCAACTGGCTGATGAGAGCCTCAGGAATAGTTTCTTCCTCTGAGCGATCCAGCAATGAAGTACAACGGAAGATATATCCTCAAAATGCTTCCAGTGTGTAATAATATCCATTGCAATATAATAGTGTCATTTTCCAGGATGGGAAAATTAACTTTCCACTGAGGTATTGCATCCTGGCTAATGGTATGCATCACCAGAGCGAAAACTGCTGCTGGAAAGTCAATTGGGCAATGTGATGCAATGAAGATAATGAAGGTGGATAAAGAATATAGGGACTAGAAGAAGAGGAGACCTGAAAAAACTGTCTCACCGAACTATTATTTTCACTTCTGAAATAAAGAAGAGAAAATATTTGAAGAGTGGCTTTGTCACTGCTGCATAAAAGTGGATGGTATTTGATATGTTGTCATTTCTTATTGCACCAAATGGTAAGAAAAAAAGTATAGCCCTCTTCTCAATAGGTAGGAATAGGTGGATCAGTCAATGAGCCTGTAAGGCAGCTAGATTAGATTTAAGAACTAAATTTAGAAGCATAAGGGCATACAATTTGTTGGGAACTCTTGCTTCAAATCTTCTTGAACTTGACTGTTCCCTTAGAAGATGATCCACAGTGATGCTGTAGACTGCTGCATTTTATTATTTTTTTAAAATACAATAACTCCTATTTCAGTCATAAAACTGTCAGCAGTACTGGAAGCAGCTCTTCCTCGTTTTCATGTGTAAGTCTTCTTACTTTGTCCTCTAAAATATGCAGTTTTCTATGATCAGAGATGAAATATTAAATGGGATCTGATGTTGAGTGGCAGTTTGTCTTTCTCTGACTTCACTTTTGTTGCTGAATCATTACCATTTTATAGTCGATCTAGCAGTCACCTTATTTCAGAAGTATTCTGATAAAAACACTATTAATAACAAATGTCCTTCACTAGTAGAGAAACTATCCATTTAAATATGAACCTCGTTTGATAGAAATAAGATGGGGTTTTGCTTGTCAAAAGCATGTGTAATTGCTATGTAAAGAGAGAATCTGCAACATAATGAGAAGTACTGGGAGTGACTTCTGCAGAACAAAGTACATTTTTATGAATTCCTATCCCTCCTTCCCTTCAAAATTACTGTGTCAAAAATAACTTTACAATATATTGGCAAGTGTACCTTAATGGGCAGCTTAGTCTATTATTAACAACACAGGCACAGATGTTTTAAATATGATGATGTCTTGCTGCTGGAGAAGACTTCCGACCAAACTTTGGGGACTATAATTGCCATAAAAAGCAACAAGAAATGTGCATTGTCTGCAGTATACCTCAGAACGTGTCCCTGTGATTAAGACTCCCTCTCTGATACTCTCTTCAATATGTTCTCAAAGTGCCAAGGACTATTAAACAAATTCTTCTGTCAAAACAGATAAATACACAAAAAAATAGGTACCAGTATTTCCTTGTAAATATCACAGTCTGTCAAACATACTGTTTGTGCTGTTACATATTCCCTGTGTCTGTTCTGAGGTCAGTCAACTACAGCAAAATGTAGTTTGTGGATGCACTGAAGAATGATTTTGCTTATAGTTATTGGCTTTCTAAACTAACCTTTAATGACAGCCAGAGGAGGCCTTGCCAAATGGATCTACTTTCTTCTACCACATTTAATAGAATTATTTTCCCAACACAGGTGGCTGAGTCTTTTATTCTATTTTTTTCCATCGTAAGCTAGTCATGTGTCACCCATCTTCCATCATTTCTGCCCTCTCGGTAACAATCTTGCTTTATATTCCTCAGGAGAAATGGAACAAATGACTGACTTGAGTCCTGTCCTGCCCGCCTCTCCTGTGTCCCATTCATGCTCTACACAACTGGGATTTCTTCTTGGCTGGTTTATACTTTTTGAAAGCTTGCCTGATGCAGTTTAAGCTCTGCTAAACAAACTTTCCATGAGCATTGCCATGTGAACTTATTTTTTTGGTAGGGTTGTGTGTGTTTTGTGGGTTTGCTGGTTTTCTGTCCTCCCAAAGTTTACCAACACCAAACCAAAGTGGTTCCATATACCTAACAGTGAAGGCTTTATGAGATGTTTCTCTTTTCACCTGGAGCAAAAGTCTGTCATGCTTATGGAAAAAGAATTTTCTAGCCCCCCATCTCATTAAAAGCATAGCACACTGCAGTGCCCCTAGGATCTTTTTCCAGGTGCTCATCCCAGATTGCTGTAAAGGGAACATCACAAGAGTAGAGGCACCTTGTGCGTGTCTGGATACCAGATTCAATTTACCTCAAGGTTCACATTGCATGTTTTGCCCATACATCTTCAGTGTACATCTGTCCAACATAATGAGTCTGTATTCAGGCAGCATAACTGACATAAAATTCAGTTCCACTGTCGGATGTTGGAGACTGGATCCTGACGTAGTGTCGGTCACATCACTTTGTTATAGTGTTTTTAGCATGGAATAGCAAAAAGACCCATCCTACATATTTGCAACATATCCCACTGATAGAGGTGTTGTTAATTATATTTAGAATTTTAAGAAATTTAAGATCTGTGGGCAAGTAAAATACTGGCTGTTCTCTGCAAGTGGTTTTCCTAGTGTGTTTTGATTTGCCTTGGTGCTGTGATGCTCTTGTAGGTTTTCTGTTATGGCATCACTGAATCAGACGAGACATTTAAATGCTGAAAGTCAAGAGAAATTTTCCCCTTGCCCGTGCTCAGCCTTTAAATTTAGAAGTAATTATTTTTATGAAACATATAACTCCTAAGTGCCTGATTGTCCATTCTTAATGAAGAACTACTTCACTACTTGACCTGGGTTTGGTCATCTGGAAACTGTTATCCTTTACCTGCTTTCTGGATGGATAGTAGGTGTGCTATTTTCTGTATATGACTAGAAGTGTTAAACAGCAAGATGTTGCCAAAATCAGGTCTTCGGGACAGAGGGACAGTCATGCCCCTGTGGGTCTGAAGCATATAAAGGCTTTTCTGCTTTTTTCAAAAAAAACCTATTACCTTTATGGATAATGAAGTTAGCTCCAAGATTGTAAATCATTCACTACTGTTAATGCTACTGCTATTTCTGTCCCCCACCACTACTTCCTGCCCTCAAAGACCACAGCTCATATCTGTCCCTGTGCAAGGCTGACTTTTGGCATCAACAGGCAGAGACACGAGCCTTTCCCAGGGAAAAGCATAGTAAATACTACACAGAGTTGGGAGTTCTATCTAATCCAAGATAGTGTGCAGGTGTCTAATGCTTTATCTCCACTTGCCACATGGGTAAGCTACTCAGTTAAAGACTCAATGTAACTCCTGCATGCAGCTTGAACGTGAGTAAATGTCTATTTTAATAGAAAGCCTGGAAGAAATCAGGGTAACAAAATAATATATTGAGTATGATGTATTCTTCACTTAAAACCCCACGATCACAGGGATATAAATAGCTAGCAGAGATTTTGAGATTCCCAGTTGCTCCCACTCCTCTAGGTTATTAAAAAAAAGATGACAGTTGAGTGTTTTGTTTCATTCTAGTAAACATTAAAAGTACTCAAGGATGGGCAACAGGACTTTGGTTCACATGGTACATAGAGGCTTTCCCTTTGCTTTGCAATGTTGCATGGTGGCATTGAAACACTTGAAGCACCTAGAAATGGAAACTTTTACTTTTTAATGAAACTGCTATATAAAAGGTGTTCCTTTCAGAGTGCTTTCAACACTCATTTTGAAGAAATAACTCTGTTGGCATCACAGACAGTAACAACTTGTATTGTTGTCATCTCTGTGAAGGAGCCAGAAGTGTTTTCATAGGGCCTCCAAAAGTCAAGAAACTAGCTGTGCTTCCAAAGTAATAAGTGAGAATTCAGTGTGATTTTTAACTAACGTTGGTTTTAGAGGCTTTTAAGAGGTGGTAATGAAATGAGTTCATAGAAGAATTTAGCTATAAACTTACAAAGTTTTCTCTTTAGAAAAAGATGAAATATTGCAAATAGTACAAAGTTAGATCCTGTAATTCACTTGTTAATGACATCTTTACTTTCCATTTCCTGTTCTTTAAAAAGTTACATAGTAATCTAGGTTGAAGGCAACGTATTTCTTTCTTCCTGAGGCCAAAGAGAAACCACAGAGTATTTCAGAGTGGTAGCTGAAACCCAAAAGATAACATAGAAAGTTAACTACACATTCTTGAGGCTTCTGGAAAGCAATATTCCCAAATGTACAGTTTATAATTGAAGATAAATGCTCTAGCTCTTATGCTTACAACAAGCAATTTTAGGAGCATAGATTCAGGGAATGGAAGGAAGAATAGTTGCCTCGTAGAGGCAACATCTATGTGTAGTCATTTTTGCATGCATAGTGTTCCCTAACTGGGCTGTAAAGCAGTCAGTTCTGGGTCATGTAGAGCTGTGCAGAGGCTATAAAATCCCACTCGTGAACTTGTGGAAATCTACTGAGAGGATGACCCACTTCAAATACTGTTTTTGTTGTACGGAGGCTACCAGCTCTACCCTTTAATACTAACTCAGACGAAGTATTATGAGCAGCAATTACATCCATACCAAGCAGCAGTGTAGACACATGTGAGGTCTGCAGAAAGCTTAAATCCTGTTTCAGGAAGGACAGGGAATGGGTCTGCAGTCCCCAGGGTGATACAGTTCCAGAACATTGAAAAAGTGGGTACCAAACTTGGCAACTATTTAACAGCACAGTAAACTAGTAGATATATTAATCGAAAATGCTTTATCATTGTAGGCAAAGTGACAAGTCATAGGGTCGTACTAAAGCATCAAGGCTGCTACCAATTATTAGTAAGGTAAGGATTGAGACCTTGGGGTTTAATATTAAAAGCCATTTCTTTCTCTGTTTCAAGTGCCATATGGCTGCGTTTCCTTCACTGCCACACCAGGCTAAGTCAAAGACTTTATCACTTCAGCTGAAGGTTTCATTTGCTCTCCTGTAATACCACTAGCTACAGTACCACAGTTCAGCCCCATATCAAGTATTGGTAAACTCAGATGCAGCTACCACTCACAAAACTCTGAGCTGTGTACAGCTGTTCCACAACACAAGTACTGAGTAATGGTTAAAATATTACCTATTGTTGTAACTAATGTTTGGCTAGAAACATGCTAATCTGCTGGGAACAGGCAGTGTTTTAGATTAATGGTGATGTGAAGTGCCTTCTAAAACTACCTCTTCTGTGTATTACTTTCTCTTTTGAATTCCTATTCTTCTCTGTGTATAACAGAATATAAATAATTCAGTATACTCAGTATTTGGTCACATCAGGAACACTGTATTTAACACTCCGGTGAGTATACCCTGCTCCTTTTTCAGAATTAAACTTCTAAAGTAGGTCTAACAACCCAACCTATGTAACTAGCAGTCATTTTTCCCCATGATGGCTGAAAGCACACTTAAGGAATGAGGCACGTATCCATCACTTAGAATCATAGAACTATAAGGTTGGAAGAGATCTCTGAAATCGAGTCCAACCGTGCCTGTCTCCCTACCAAACCATGTCTCCAAGGAAGTCATACACCCGTCTTTTAAACACCTCCAGAGATAGTGACTCCGCCACCTCCCTGGGCAGCCTGTTCCAATCCCTGACCACCCTTTCAGTAAAGAAATTCTTTCTAATATCCAGTCTAAACCTTCCCTGGTGCAACTTGCGGCCATTTCCTCTCGTCCCATCACTTCTCACCTGTGAGAAGAGACCAACACCCACCTGTCACAACCTCCTTTCAGATAATTGTAGCCAGTGATGAAGTCTCCTCTCAGCCTCTTCTTCTCTAAGCTAAACAACCCTAATTCCCTCAGTCTCTCCTCGTAGGGCTTTTTCTCCAGCCCCCTCACCAGCCTCGTTGCCCTTCTCTGCACACGCTCCAGCACCTCAGTGTCCTTCTTGTAGTGAGGGGCCCAAAACTGAACACAGCACTTGAGGTGCAGCCTCACCAGTGCTGAGTACAGGGGCACAATCACCTCCCTGCTCCTGCTGGGTATGCTGTTTTGGATACAGGCCAAGGTGCCATTGGCCCTCTTGGCCATCTGGGCACACTGCTGGCTCATGTTCAGCCGGCTGTCAACCAACACCCCCAGGTCCTTCTCTGCCAGGCAGCTCTCCAGCCACTCTTCCCCAAGTCTGTAACGCTGCATGGGGTTGTTGTGACCTAAATGGAGGACTCTGCGCTTGGCCTTGTTGAACCCCATCCCGTTGGTCTCAGCCCATCGATCCAGCCTGTCCAGATCCCTCTGCAGAACCTCCCTTCCTTCAAGCAGATTCATACTTGCACCCAGCTTGGTGTCATCCGCAAACTTGCACTCGATCCCTTCATCGAGATCATTGATAAAGATGTTAAACAAGACTGGACCGAGCACTGAACCCTGGGGAACACTGTTTGAGACCCGTTTCCAACTGGATTTACTTCCATTTATCACAAGCCTTTGGGCCCGGCCATCCAGCCAGTTTTTAACCCAGCAGAGGGTCTGCCTGTCCATGCCCATGGCAGCCAGTTTCTCCAGCAGGATTCCATGAGAAATGGTGTCAAAGGCTTTACTGAAGTCCAGGTACACCACATCCACAGCCTTTCCCACATCCATTAAACGGGTAACCTTGTCATAGAAGGTCTGGCAGGACCTGCCTTTGGTGAACCCATGTTGGCTGGGCCTCGTCACCCTGTTGTCCCGTGCGTGCTGTGTGACAGCACTCAAGATGATCTGCTCCATGACCTTCCCCAGTACTGAGGTCAGACTGACAGGCCTGTAGTTGCTTGGATCCTCCCTTCAACCCTTCTTGTAAATGGGCATAACATTTGCTAGTCTCCAGTCCAGCGGCACTTCCCCAGTAAGCTAGGACTGCTGGTAGATGAGGGAAAGGGGTTTGGCGAGGACCTCTGCCAGTTCCCTTAATACCCTCAGATGGGTCCCGTCTGGCCCCGTAGACTTGTGTGCGTCTAATTAGCCAAGCAGTTCTCTAACCAAGTCCTCCTGAACAGCTGGAGCTTCATGCACACTATCTTCCAGCTGAGGGGGCTGAGTATCCCTAGAACATGCCTCCTTGGAGTTAAAGACTGAGGCAAAGACGGCACTGAGTACCTCTGCCTTGTCCTCATCCCTCATCGCTACTGTCCCTTCTGCATCCAGCAAGAGAGGGAGAGTGTCTTTTGTCCTCCTGCTGCCGTTGATGTATTTGAAGAAGTTCTTTTTATTGTCTTTAACTGAAGTGGCCAGTTGAAGTTCTAGTTGGGTTTTAGCCCTTCTGATTTTTCCCTGCATGATCTCACCTCCCCCTTGTAGTCCTCCTGGGACACCTGTCCCTTCTTCCAAATCTCATAAACTTTCTTCTTTTTTGAGATCGATACTAAGCTTCCTACTCAGCCAACCTGGTTTTCTTCTTCGCCAACTCATTTTATGGCACATGGGGATGGCCTGCTCTTGTGCCGCCAGGATTTCCTTCTTGAGGAGCATCCAGCCCTCTTGCACTCCTTTGACTTTTAGAACCACCTCCCAGTGAACATTATCAAGCAGCCTTCTGAATAGTTCAAAGCCTGCCTTTAGGAACTCCAGGGTGGTAGTTCTGCTGACCCCTCTCCTTACTGCCCCAAGAAGCAAGAATTGTAACATCTCGTGATCATTATGCCCCAGGCTTCCCTCAACCATCACCTCTCCCACGAGGCCTGCTCTGTTCACAAGCAGCAGATCCAGCAGGGCACCCTCTCTAGTCGGTTCACTCATCAGTTGTGTTAGGAAGTTATCATCCACACCCTCTATGAACCTTCTAGACTGATTCCTTTCTGCTGTGTTGTACTTCCAGCAGACATCTGGAAGGCTGAATTCCCCCATGAGAATGACAGGACACATTTGCGAGGCTTCTCCTAGGTGTTTATAGAAGAGATCATCAGCCTCCTCATCCTGGTTGGGTGGCCTTGCTTGTGTTGTTTGTCCTGTTTCTGCAAATGCATAAGCTCCATCCTCTCAATACAAAGGTCATGAATTGTTGTGAACGATGGTATGAGTGAGTAGCTCTGTCTGTGTAAGGTGCGTGTTGGGGTCCATGGGGAGACGCTGCCACAGGAGAGCTCTGCTCTTAACACAACCTAATTTTAATTTTCTTCTTTACTACTGTTTTAAGAACAGCAGAACATGTTTTCTTTGGTAGAAAGACTGGAAAGGAAAAAATAAAGAAAGGTGCACTCATGTTTTAGAAGACCTGGAAGAGATTTCTGGAGGCATCACATGCAGGAAAAGTGCTGTTTGCAGCAAATCTATCTCCTGACTTCTGTGAAAATGAACTTTCTACCTGAGACTTTGTTTTTCTTTTAAGATGTTTTTCTTCCAATGCATTTTTCTTCCTCTTTAACAGAATGCTGCAATGTGCCTGACAGCACAGAGGTCCCAAGTCCCTTGCTGTTATGGGTCAAGCAATGCACTCCAGGCTTGCACAGCAGATCGCACCTAGCAATTCCTTTCTTGCCCTCATCCAGAAAAATGCTACCTCTATCAGCAGTGTCTTAGGTTCAACTCACTTGGTCACCTCCATAGGTGATCTCTTTCCAATCTGTTTACTTCTTTGTACTCTGTTCTCTTCACACTGTGAGCTGATGTGCCATCAGTCAAATAATTCTTTGCACCATTAAGCACTTGTCAGTTTACATCTTTCTTACTCAGCAGCTACAGCAAATGAAAAACTTAGCTTCTGATTCTTCCTATACATAATTACGTCTTTTTTGCAGCAAAAGGATTTCATAACTTTCCCCTTTGGTGTTGATCAGCATGGCTTTATATCCCACATGCGTTGATCTCTCTTCTTTTGTCCATGACCGTTCTTCTGGATTTCTCCAGGTAAGTTCCTAATTAATAGGGTTGTCCTATGAAAAGTTTTATGTGGGATACTATTTTGTTACAGAACATGCTCATGGAAAAGAGGGGAGCATTGAGTTTTATTATTCTCCCAGTCTCATATAAAAACACGGGGGATTCATGCATTCCCAGCACTAAGGCTAAAACACAGGGGAGAAGGGACCTGACCCCAGTGTCAAATCATGTAACTCTGTTCAGAAGACACATCGTCCGGTACCTAATGGTGTGTGTACAGCTTGTCCCCAGGGTTTCCCACATCCCTTGACATGCTAAACAAATATAGTTATGTTCTGTGGAGGAATGTTTATATCTCTCCAATTCTCTTGTCCTCTTCCTGGCTGGCCTGAAGACATACACACGTCACACGAGCTCGCTCATCATGCTCTCAGACCAAGGAAAACTTGGGGGTGGAGGGATTGGGGCATGACTTATTTTTGAAAGTGGTTTTCCTTTTCAGTATCCACTTTTTCTGCTAGGCTAGTGGTGAAGGTTTTAAGGATTTCCCAGAGGGAACTTTTAGGAAATGGCTTATGCTATTTGCAGAAATTCTTAGTATTTATAAAACTTCTATATGCAATCTTGTTGTCATGTCTCTGTCAATATACTCCCACTGTGTAAAGAGATTGGTTTTCTTTCTCTGTCTCTTCCTCTCTCCCCAAGGTTCCTATTTCAGTCCCTGTGCATCTACTTGCATTTGTGTGCTCTTTCCTCATCCTCACTTACTGCCTCCCACTTCATACAGCTACCAAAATAACTGGGGTTTTTTAACTATTTAAAGAACTGTTCTTAGATTAATGCATCAATTGATCAGTAAGTAATCAGTGACATTTATTACAGGTGTGAGGTGTCAGGTCTTTGAACTACAGTGTTGCAATTAAGGAAATATTTTAGCTTCCAGTTTGATTTTAGTGGGGCATTAAATAGCAGAAGCGACAAAGTATTGGTCTTGGAAGTTAACTTTCATCTACCATCTGAAATCAGGATTTCTAAGGTCAACACTTGATATTTCTGGTAACAGAGGAGGCTGAAAGTCAGTACAGCCCTGTGACAGCAGCACGGCTGAGTGGCAGTCGGGCTTAGACTGACCTCAGCCTTGCATCCTGCCTGAGTGAAATTCAACAGCTGAACAGATTGCCATTCGCTGAAGGTAGCTTTTGTGGGAAGAACAAAAAAATACTGATTTACACTTGCAGTGGAAATAAAGACGTCTTAAACCATTGCATTGTGCAACGGAAACAGCTGACTTCTAGTTTCTCTTCAGTAATGCTTTGATAGAAGGTATAATTCCTTTTTCCTCTAGCTCACCGACTAGAACTGTGACTGAAATTTCCTTTTTCTTAAAGCCCTGGTAAAACCAGGCATTTACTATTTTAACCTGTGGATGGATCCAAAAGAACTTCTGGCTTTTTTAACTTTTATCTTCCACCCCCCCATCGCTCCGTGAGTTGTTTTTATTTTTTTTAATTCATTTTCTTTCTAATCATATGTCTTCATATATCTACTGTCCATCAGCATTTATATACCACTTTGTATAAGGATCAGTGAAAGGATTCTGGGAAAGTCACTAAATAAACTCTTGATTCGTAGTACTAATTTAATAAGATCTCCTGCACAAAAATATATATTTTATTTCCTTCAGCTTCTGTTTCTGGGACACAGTAACTGCAGCATGTTGGATACCCAATGCTCCTTTCAAGACATGCAACTCCTCTTTCTGGGCAGCTGAAAATAGAGTTGGGCAGGGGTACCTTAAGAGGTTCATTCTCCTATCGCCTGCCTCAGAGGGATGTCACTCCTGTCCTGCCCTTGTAATAGGTTTGCTGTTGACTCTCTTTCAACCGCACAATCTGGTTTACAGCTCTTGTATGGCCCAGTCCACGTGCAAACTACATCAAAACCGAACGGAACTTATTGTAACCAGAAAAAGGAAGACCTGAATATCCTCTCTTGGGCTGTTCCTGTGCTGGTGTGGGCCCTAAGGAAGGGTACTTTAAGACATTTTTGTGCAAATTAAAAGGAGAATCTGACCTGATGTTCACTCTGGGAAGAGTAAAGGAAGAATAATAAAGCAGAAAAGGTTGGTAATATTTTAGATTAAATGGCAAAGGAAGAAACAGATCTAAGTCTTTCCCTTTAATGTTTCTAGTCAAACTTGTCTGAGAACAGGAATTAGGACGTTTATTTTTTAAAAAAAATGTTTCCTATTCAAGACCTTCTGAACAGAAGTAGTATTGTAGTATTGGCTTAGTTCCAATTGCAAGAGACTTAATTATGTAACTTACTGGGTTTCACTATGGACAGGGGTACCACATTGTACTGCAGCTGTAGCATCCGGATGTTTTTGCTGCAAATTAGATAGTAAGTCTCAATCAGGACTGTGATGCTCTTGGGCAGACTATGTAAATTTGCTCATAAACTGTAACTTCACTTCTTTTTCTTCATCCATGTCACTTCACAGAAGCAAAGCTCAATTATTCTTCAACAATTTCCCCTTTTTCAAATTGCATACTTGCTGATGTTTTACATGTTTAACTGTTTCCTAGGAGGAAAACACTTCCAGTAGTGGAACAGCTTCCCTAACCAGTGGTGAGATTCCACGTAGCAGGTCAGAGGGGACTTTGATTGATGTGGATGACCGCACACCTTCAGTCAGCTACAGTATGTTTCTTCTACTATTTTCTATACTAAGGCTCACTACATAAAGTCTGTATTTCTGCAAAACTCTCTGAAGTGTCAAGAGCTATAGCTACACTGTAAGACCCTGTAAACCTTTCTTCTTTTTTCTTCTTCTTCTTTTTCTTTTTCCTTTCCTTTTTCTTTTTCTTTTTCTTTTTCTTCTTTTTCTTTTTCTTTTTCTTTTTTTTCTTTTTCTTTTTCTTTTTCTTTTTCTTTTTCTTTTTCTTTTTCTTTTTCTTTTTCTTTTTCTTTTTCTTTTTCTTTTTCTTTTTCTTTTTCTTTTTCTTTTTCTTTTTCTTTTTCTTTTTCTTTTTCTTTTTCTTTTTCTTTTTCTTTTTCTTTTCCTTTTCCTTTTTCTTTTCCTTTTTCTTTTTATTTTTATTTTTTCTTTTTCTTTCTGCAAATGGTAGATATCCCTAAAGTCAGGACATAAGGGGTTGTCATGATACCTTACAGGAGAAATCTGATGGCATATAAGAGAAATCCTCTGTCCCCACAGCAAACATGGGTCAGGCAGACTGGGAGGAAGCACTGGAAGCATTGAATTTAGGTAAAGAAATGCTATTTAGAATGTGTTTATTAGTAGTTGAGATGAGGATGGTAAGAGGTAGTTATTAGCCAATGTATGTTAATTTAGGGGTTTAATAACCAGGAAGACAAGCTAATTTTGGAGTTAGCCCAGTTTAAAAACTTGAGTTTTAGCCAGTAAAACTGGCTTGGGTTGGACTTCAATTGTTAACCTGAGTTAAAATCAAAGTTGCATTAATCTCATTGCTACTCTAACCCTAAATTTAAGAAAACATTCCCTTACACAAGGCAGGAATTGTCTTAGCTTTTTGTCTAGTTTCATATGTGAATAATGGTGGGCCTGGCAATTGCTATGTGAGTTGGGAGCAGGAATTATTTCCTCAGTAACCTCCTGCACCCCAGTAATCTGTGCTGCTCCCTTGGCATGAGACCAAATCTAGCCTAATGACACAGGCTCTGGTAGAGTTTTCTGCTCAGAATTTTCCTGTAGAAACATGCCCCTTAGGATGGGGAAGCAAACAAATAGACAAACCAAGTAACTTTTCATTGGGGATTAATTAATTTATTTTTTAATAGATAATAATTATCTGACTGTAACAGCATTGCAGTGCGGGGAAAGCTTCTGGCCTGTGGGTAGAAACAAAATGTCGTTCCAGCTGGTGATTGAGCAGCTCAGCCCCATCTGGTGGCCTTGGGTGCTGGAGGGACAGGAGGCTGCTGCTGGGCTTGCTTTCTCCAGCAGCTCACCTGGAAGGCCCTTGTGAAGACAACACGAAAGCCTTCCAGATGGGCAGCCGGGAAGCAGTCAAATTCCACCTTAGTTCTTCCAAAATTGATATTTTAATTTTTTTGGAACTGTGAAAAAACTTTGTGGTTTTGGCTTTTCATCACAATTAACGACAAATTAAACAAAGGAAAGTACTAACATTTCAAATTTATATGTTTTTCTTTTTTTGACTGAATGCACTGTAGTTCTTGCAATTGAGCAATAATAACCTTGGAGATGGAAGGTACTACGGAAAGTGTAAAAAGGAAGGATATAGATATGCTGAAAGAATAGAAATGCTAAATTTCCCCTCTAATATTAAAATCCTTTACAAGAAGGGAGGGTATAACCTGTATGTAGAAAAATAAGGGTTTCTATCACTCCAGTTTGCCATTAACACAAAAAGTTGTAGGCACTCTATTCATTGCAGGAATTGTGAGTCTTAATCAACCTATAAACCAGCTTCTGTGAACAGTTATTAATATAAAATACAACGGCATCTTTTCTTCAGAGCAAATAGACATTACTGTTAATAATGAGTATTCTTGGTAGAAAGCATACTTCAATATCATATATGCAACGCTACTTGTCCTTAAGTGCTATCTCAGGAAAATTAGTAACTGCAAAAAATTTCTCAACCAGTTTTCAAATTGTATAAGAACTCATAAATTATACCAATAATTCTTTTTTTTAGTGGAAAGGTAGTATTACAAATCCCACAAACGCTGAGATAAATCAATTAAATATATGTGTGCTAGCATGAAAAGTAATCATAAATAATGCATTTATCTGTACTGTCTATGATGTTTGAAAAATGAAACAGTAGTTGTTTAATCTTTGCATAGAGTTAGATACAAAGGAAAGAAATCCATGGCATTTTGTAAGAGGTCAAAGATTACAGAAATGTAAGGGTTTAAACCTTATGGAACCTTAATATACGCAATGTCAATTGAGTTATAAGAGCTGATAATGATCAGCACCTCATGGAAGATGCTTTACATCCTTCAGCATTATTTTTTAGCACTGTTTCTATAATAAAGATTCTTAATGTTACTTAGCAATCAATATTTACACCTTTCAAAAATCTGAAAGAGAAATGTATAAAGGATCTATATGTATTTTTTTGAAGATAAATTTAGTCACCTGTTAGCTTAACAGTCAGTTGGAAATTAATGGAATGCCTGAAGTCTCTGTGCTTTCTTTTAAACAGATGTCAATGAAAGTAAATTGGATTTGGATATTGACTGGTCCAATGTATTCAAACATGCTCACAGTGTTTCCAAGACTAATCCTTTCTGGAATGAACTGTCAGCCTCCAACCCTTTTGTACATGACATAGCTGCTTCAAATAGAAATGAAAATAATAAATATCTTTCAATATTAAAAGAAAACCCCTATTTGTTCTCTAAAGTTTCTAGCAACGGGGATTCTTTGGCTTCCTCAGGTGATGAGCTAGATATTGATTGTCTTCTAAGAAAGGCTTCAGCAAGAAGATCTGGACGGTCCAAGAGTGTCTCTGACTTCCTGGATATTGTTGATACCCAAAGATTTATTCCTCACAAGACAATACCTCAAAAAACTGTAGCTTCAGATGTGACATGGCTTCAAAATGATCGTGAAGCCTACAAGATGGCTTGGTTGAGTCATCGACAATTCACCCGGTCTTGCCTAGACTTAGAAGCCATGAGTAATAGTCCTGGATGGGCACAAACTCAAGCTACAGACATTCATGTAGTTTGTAAACTGAATCATGAAGGGGGTTCAGTACAGCTACCTGACTCAGATATCAACATTCATGTCCCTGTGGGTCATGTATTACCTGGGGAATTCCAAGAGATTGGTTTAAAGGCTATCCTTAACCCTCCACCATCGTTTAACAATGAACTGTCTAGCACTGTAAGTCCTCTGATAGAACTTACGCTGAGCAACCTCAATACACGAGAAGCCATTTTCCTAGAGGTGAAAGTTGCAGCTAAAGTCAAGAATGATCCACTCAGCCAAGTTATGAGTGATATTGTATGTTTTTATAGTCTCAATAAAGATGGGCCTTTTAAGAAGCTAGAGGATTGCTACACTTATCAAGATACTATACAAGTGAAGCTAATGGACCTAAGTCACATAATGTATTTAGTGATTGCTGTACTAGCAAACAAAATCCAGCCTCCAGCAACCAATGTCTGGGACTATGTTCATAGAACTGTCTCAGTTGGAATTTATGGTCCCAAACATATTCATCCATCTTTTACAGTAGTTTTTACAATTTTTGGTCATAACTACATTCCAGGAAAACTCACAATTTGTGATATAAAAAGGCAGGGGAAAAACATGCCTCCCGTTGTGTTTCAGCTGTGGGGAAAACATACATTTCTGCTTGAAAAGCCACAAGATCTAAACATTTCTTTGATATCCTGTGATCCAGACTTTGAAGTAAAGATGGAAGACCAAAGGAAAAACATTAAAGAAGAAGAGCTGAAAACTGGTGAAATGGTCCGCCAGCAATTCCTGTTTTCCATGCTTGGATGTAGGGAGATACATTTCTTTGTTTTTCTTGTTCAGATTAAGGTCTTAAAAAGTAGCCAACTAACACAGTTCCATGTTACGACTCCCGATCCACCTCCAAAATTAAGTGGAATAATTAATAGGCCAAAGCACTTACAAAACCGCAAAGAAATCAAGTCTGCACCTTTGCTTTTAATACCAACAGTTAAATATCCAAAGTTTCAAGATAAAACTTTGAATGTTAATACTTACGGAGTGGCTTTGAAAACTGTGTTACGTCAAAATAAGATTGACTATTTGCTAGAATATTTTAAAGGGGACACAATAGCACTTCTTGGTGAAGACAAAGTAAAAGCCATCGGACAAACTAAAATAAAAGAATGGTATGTAGGAGTTCTTAGAAAAAAGATTGGTCTTGTACATTGCAAAAATGTGAAAGTGATTTCCAAAGAACAAGCCATGGACACCGCTGATAGTGAGATAACAACCAGGAATCTGGTTGAACAAATTGCATTGCCATTCAAAAAACTGACTTACATCTACTCAGTAGTTCTGTCTACAGTATCAGAGAGTGTTTATGACTGGAGAGCTTTGGCTGAAGTGCTAGGATATTCGCATATGTCTTTGAATGACCTTAATGAGGCACATGCTGATAAAGAATCAGAGAGAGTTGCACACGTTGTGAAGAGGATGAAGGAAGACTGCCATGCCAACAGAAAAAAAAGACTATTTCTTTATGAGCTCATTGTTGTAAGTATTGCATGAACTAACTTGGTTATTGGGACTTTATTGCTGAGAAACTACTCAATAGTAATAGACTCACAGAAATCATGGTCTTGTACCCTTGTAGGAATCTTTACAGGCCTGAACATTTTATTAAACGTTGTAGACAACTATAGATGGAAAATACATCCAGACTCTCATGAAGAATAATACTTAAAAGAATTAATTCTAAATAATGTTCTGTAAATGTTCCAGGAACCTTGATCATTTATTAGACTGACTAATTTAACTTTTTTACTTTCATATAATCAAGATTGAAATAGTTTTGTCTTTTGTGATAGAAGTCATCATGGTAAATTTCTTCCCTGAGCAATTGACATTTCCCATTGTGAAGTATCTAGCAACCTTATGGTGTGGAAAACCCATTATTTAAATATCTTGTGCATATCTAAGTTTGTTTTGTATTCTTAAAGCAAGGAAATTCTGACCTACGTGTTGAAGACAAGATTTTCTATCCACACAACTTCACAGTTAACCTAATGGCAGTATTGCAAGTATTTCAGTACATTTTTGTGGGCCGCATTTGTAAGGCACCGGACAACTTCTGTGTGATTAAATACATGTGAATCAAAACTGGTTTTATTCTAAATGCTTCCAAGTAATAGGTTACATTGTTAACCATCTAAAATTAGTTTTGGATCTGTGCACAAATTAATTTAGAATTCATGACTACTCAATATCTTTCTTGGCTCTAACTGAAAATTCTACTAGCCTATTTCAGGACAGAAGAGAATTAAATTTCTTACATGAAAAAAAAGTATTATAAAAATGAGTGTTTGAAAATTTACATTGTAGCTTGTCATCTACAGCGTTTTGACTATTCTGAATTTCCTAAGTTTGAAAATCACAGGGATTACTTCTTATAACTAGTCTATCCCCTTTGAAGTGCTGACAGCAATTTCAGCAGGATTCAGAAAATTTTGGTAACAGAAGCCATTTACAACCCTGCATTAAACTAAGTGGAATAAATCTGAGTCAGTACGTAGTGCAGTTCTCTGTACTAAAAGGGGAGGGAGGAGTTCAAGGTGCACATGATTCAAAATTTTGATTGAATGTAATGAAAAGGAAAAAGGTAGGCATACTTAGATTACAGAGATGTCCCGTTTTGTTGAGATGTATATGATTTTGAGCTATGAAAGGTCAATACAGGTCCCTTACTTTGTAAATCTAGATTGAAAGCTATATATCATTCATGCCACTTTTGGGTGCAATTTAATGTGATTTCTTTTAATTAATCTATTTTTATGTTTAATAGCATTTTTGATCATCCGGGCAAAGGCAAACTGAACAAATCTGTCTCCACTTTATCACAGTATAAGGGGATTTGGTACTATAGTCTGCTGCTCATTACTGTGACTTCAGTATTTCCTTCTAGAGGGGCACTGCTATGAGCTTGGGAAACCTACCGAAAGTTCCACTGTTTGTAATGAGGATTTTAATAGAAAAATGTTTTACAATTAAATCACACACATGTCTGATTTCTGCAGAAGTGCTTGATATTTGATTAAAAATCAGGATCTAAACCTAAGGAAAACTTCTAGATTTTGTTCTTGATCTTTCACTGAAAATGTCAGCATTTTCAGTGGAACATTTTGCTGTTAATTTGAGAAGGTAAAACAACACCTATTTTTCCTCATTAGCTTGTATCCAAGCAAAAAAAGAAAAGAGACTGCAACATATCTGCATTTCAGGATTTCACTCCTGGAACCATTTTAATTTTGTTTTTTATTAAAAGCTCATTTGGCATAGGGAGAAAAGAGTTTTATGCTGACATTTCTGCTTAATAGTCAGCAAATTATCATTTCTGTGGGAGGGGTAAATCAAAAGGTCTTGACTAATATAATCAATGATTTTCCGGAAAAGCAGTAGACGAAGGACCACACCTAAGTATAATAGTGCCTTCGCTTCATTTTGAAGTTTCACGTCATACATTCAAGAAGTTAGATTTGATGTCCCAGATATTTTTGTTGGAGAAGGATATTTTTCCTTTAGGAGCTGTAAGCTTGGCAGGATCCATGAGACAGTGGAATGCTGAAGCAGCTCAATGCCAGCTTAATTTTTTCTTAAGCTTGTGGGCAGTTTTCCTGTTAAACTGTTGGCAACATCTTTTTGTAGGAAAAAATGTCACATATTTGTAAGAACACAAAATAGACAAAAAGCTTTCCTGTCTGCTTCACAATGCAGAATAGTGCTATAAAAACAAATTGTAATGTTCTGTTTATAATTACTGGTGAAGGAACACTAACAAAAATTATTATTACAGGCACTTTTGAAAATAGATTGCCAGGGACTAGTGGCACGTCTTACCCAGGACACCATCATTTTGACTTCAGCTGTCAAGCTTGGCAAACACTGGCGGGAACTTGCGGAGAAGCTAGCCCGACTCACAAAGCAGCAAATTGAGGCTTATGAAGTACCCCACCAGGGGAGAAATGGTGCAGTAGCCCTGGAGGTAAGGTTCTGGTGTCATGATGTGTACATGCTTGCTCCTCTGCACAGACAGGGACCTTTCTTTTTGCTTGTTTAGTACACTTCTTTCCTTATTTAATTTGTTAGCCCTTCAATGCGAGGAATTCTCACCAAGTCTTGCTTGCAATTATCTAGATATTCCTTTGAGGCCGGTTGTTCACTGTTATTGTGCCAAATTAATTTGCTGTGGAGGTACTGGTCTCCAACTTGAGCACCCACCCCAAGCACCACAATCAGTCCCTTCTCATTGTCCTGTCCACTTGTTAATCTTACTCACTCCTCTGCTGTCATTTCAGACACAGTGAGGACGACCCTACAGTTCCGGCAGGAGCCACTTCAAATTACTTTTTGTACAGGTTTTGCCCTTTCTTGGAACTTAACTCCACTCTTAAGTCTTTGCCTTTCTACCTCTGTGTAATATTTGTCATCACTCGGATTAAGTAGCATGACAAGAGGTTGGCAGCTCTGACACTAATTAATCTTCTCTCCTATTAGATGAGCACAGCAAATCCATGTTTTAATTTCATAGTTTTTCAGGTAGGTCATGCTAATTATTCTTCTTTGTAAAACATTGTTGCTTATACAGAAGTATGAGTTTTGAATAAATATGAAGTTGTCCTCTCAGTTCTATTTCGGTGCATACACATCTGAGGAGCAATTTAGGTCTAATTATATCTCTAGTGCCATTTGAGGTTCCCGGAGGTACCCATGACACCTATACAGTGTGAGATATGTCACAAGAATTAGGGTGGGCCCCAGTCCATGTCTCTGAGCCAAGGACCAGCCTGTGCTCCTGACACATTTTGCCTGGGCAGCCAAGTTGCTTTCTGCATTTCTCTCCTCTTACTTTAACACTGAAGCATACAATAGGTCCACTGTTCCCCACAGAGTTGAGCCAATGACTTCTGGGTCCCAGACTGGGTTTTACCCTGAATATACTCGTTTATAAGCATTGCTGAATGATGCTCAAGCTGACATATTGCCTTGAGCTCTTACAACTCAGGCTTGTCTTTGCCTGCAGCCTGAGTCCTTTCTCTCTCACCTCTCCGTACCAAAGGACTCGCTATTTCCCATTCACAGACTCACAACTATTCAAGATATTTTTTTCTTTCCCTATAGCTGTTCTTCCTGTTCCCTGCCAAACATGTGCTTCTTTCAACAGTCTGAATCCAAGTCTTTCTTCTCAGTTTGATCTGCCTGGTGATAGCTATCAAGAGATTTCTGCTCTAATCATGAACCTCTCATTCCCTTTGAATGCTTGGCCCTTCCTCTCCAGTCAATGACTGACCAAAGTTCCACACATCTGCTTGTAGGTTCTGCACTTTTCTGGAAAATCACCTCTGTCATTTCTGTTTGCAAACACTTGCTTCCTTCTCTGGTCTTGTTTTTCATTTTGAGATATTTTCTGTATTTCTAGTTGTTCTAGGTACATTACTTACTTGTGCCTGGATGTACCTTCCTCCTTACATTTTTTTTTTCTTGTAAAGCTGTCAGCCTCTACCAACCCCCAGTCTACTACCCTCTTTTAGTGATAGCAATTACCCTGTCATTGACTAGTTTTGTACTAGCTTATTCTAAAATACTAAAATCAAGCAGAATATGAATGCTTGTCATTTCCGCTAGGGTTTTTTAATTACTGTTAGATAGTGCCTAGTCTAACTATCTAGATTTTTGTTTTACTTATTAAGTTTTCTGTATTTGTCTGACAAAACTCTTCTACAGAAGGAATTATAGACCTGAGCAACTTGTGACTCTACAGGTCTCCATGGCATTTGGAAATATTTTCTCCTTTACTAACAGACAAGAGAACCAAAACAATATTAAAACTCTTTTTCCAGTACCATACTTATCTATTTATATATATATAAATATAAAAAAATACATATTTACTTTGTTTCAAATGAGTCTATTTCCATGAAGACCATCTTCAACCGCTTACATGTTAGTCCTTTATTTTAAAGAGTCTTTATTGTTATTTTTATGATAAACAACCTACAAGATTCTTTGCCTTTTACTGATGGTGTCTGCTGCCAGAAGATAGTGCTGTCAAATTAATCATAAAAATTCCATTTAAAAAATATGGAATTTTTAAGAGAATATTCAACAGTCAAAGATCAGAATTTCAGTCTGCTTTTATGTTGTTTCTCAAGGATTAGGATAGGCCTATGTGGAATTTATTGGTTTCATGTGAGCTTTATAACAGATGTGAGGTCAACGTAAACCAGGATTCTAGTTCTGATATCTCATGTGAACACTCAGCATCCTTACTGTCCCATGAATTTAACCTTGAATTTCAGAACTTTTTTCTGGTTTTCAGTGTGGTTTTCTGATCTCTGAGCTGCTTAGTGCTCTGGTGAATTGAATCTCTACACACAGAGAGGGACATTCCATTTATAAAGTTTTGTGTATGTTGTTCAGCAGGAGTGTGAAACTAATACAGAGTAAATTCATACCTGTTTGGAGGTGCCCCCCAACGTAGTTACAAGGTTATCGTCTGACTAATTTCAGAATGATTGCCCATCATCACAGTTACTTAGCAGGTATAAAAGAACTCTGACTGAAACCATCTTGGCCCAGCCTGAGGTTTTCTAATGGAAAAACTTTCTCATTCATAATAGTTGCTGGCGTGAAAATAGGAAATCAAACAAAGATGGAGGAGTGATAAATTTTAACTAATTATTGAAGATTATCTGAAAACATTAACCAGTTCATTATCCATCAAGGACTGTTCTACTATCAAGAGTGGTTGAAAAGGTTTCTGCTTTTAAACTTAATATTTTTCTTAGTGGGAGAAATCTCCTCCCAGATGATCACAAAGGCAACTTGAGGTACATGCAATTGGTGTCTAGATTTTGAAGTGCTTTTCATCAGTAAATTTCAAATCACTTTACAGAGGATGTAGGTATCATTATTATGTACTCAGCAGAGGTAGTGGAACCAGAGGAAAAACTCATGCATGCAGCTGAGATGAGACTTGCTCGGCATACTGCAGGGATTTAATATTTTGCCTGAAAATCTACTTTGATATAATTCAGGAATGTCAAATGTTGTTCAGTTCAGCCGTTGCATTAAGGTATGTTAAAGTGGAGAAAGACCTCCCTTAGAATGCTGGTTTGCAGTCTTAGTTTGATACGATGGGCATGTAAATGACTGCTGAGTTAATCATACATCACTGATGACCAGTTTATAAACTTTTGATTTTCTCCCACCCTCCCTTTTTTTATTTTACTTCTTTTGTCCCAGAAAAGAAAAAAAATCCGTTGTGGCAGAGTAGAGGGTTTTATTTTAGGCACATTTCATCCAATCCTCTGATTGCACAGTGTCAGTCTGAACTTCAGCACAGGTCAAGGCATAACATTTTTTCCACTCACTGTCTTTTCACATAGTAGTGAAGATATAAGGCTGTACCTCAGTCCTTCAAATAGCCTGGTCCAGCCACAATATAAGGAAAGGAAGCAGGACAGAATGAAAAGACGTAATCAGCAGGAGAATATCAGGAAATCCCAGCTTCTCTTTTTGGCTACCTTGGTTAGAAACAGGAATAGAAAAACTTTCTGTTCTCAGCATAAAAATGATAGTGGTGAGTTGCTTTATTTCATTAAAATATGTTGTAATATCTAGTATTTACAGTACTATATCGCAAACTTCTTTTTCAATGTAACCTGTCTAGTAAATTAAAAGAATTTATCACTCTCACTCCTACCTCCCACCAAATTACTTTTCTTTCCTTCTTTCTTAACCTTATGGTTATGACTCAAGGTAGACTTACTTAAAATGACAAGTAAGCATCATTAATTTTTGGTAAATGATGATACCCTAACCTCCTGTAGACCTAGCCCAAGAAACTTCCCTGAAGGCATAGATGCTTTTTATAGCTTAAACTAAAGGCAGAAACTGGACTAATCAGACTGTGAAATACGCTACTGGGGAGATGAGTCTGATGGGGTTTTTCATTTGAAAAGAGAAAGACAGCAGAGACTGAGGGAGATGTTTACAGAAATTACCCCAAGTTTGACTGTACTGTAAGTTGGGTGTTCATAGCCCAGGTGTGGAGAAAAGCTCAGAACTATGAGCAAAGAAATTCTTCTCCTACTTAGTTCCTCAAGGGAGCAAGTAAATAAAGCTTAAATCAAGGAAGTAGAGCTTTATGTCGTGTATCATTTGTAAATTCATAGGATTATCTTGAGGAAGTAATCAATTTCCTCCTGAATTATCCTTCAGAATCATGAAAACTGCTATTCATTAAAAGAGAAAAAGATGTTAAAAAACCTTACAATTAAGAGACATCTGGATCACTTCTGTAGATATATAAATATGCACCCATCAGTCCACAGGCTTTTATTACTATGCATAAGTGTGTTTCTGTTAAAACAGTAAATGTTAGTACCCTTTAGGAAAGTGTTGGGTTTATTTGTGGCTTTGTGTATCATCCCTTGCGATTACTGACTCAATTGCTGTTTGCAAAATCTGTGTTGCCATTGAGGACTGGGAAACTAGAAAGTAGAAAGCCTAAGATAATTTTGAAAAAGCAGCAGTTGGGAAAACAATCTTTATGTTTGCAAACAGAGCAAACTTACTCTAGGTATCACCACTTTGAAAGATGCACGTCCAGGCTGGTGTCTGAATCATGCTATCATGGATTAATTAATGTCACTAGACCAATGACAAATTACTCCTGCTAAGGGTCTGCTTCATATTTGCTTGGCATAAAATAAACATATTGTACTGTAAAACAAGGACCATTGGTAAACTGTCCTTTCATTTTCTTTGTTTCTTGGAGGATACTCTTTAAATTGCTTGTCTTGATTTAAAAAAAAATAACTATAAAAGCTTGTGACTCTCCTGCTTTTGTAGTGTTAGGGATTTTTTTCTTCCTTTTTTTTAAACAGAGATTCTGTAGATAGGTCATCTTCCAGAAAATATTTTTGTAAAGATAAGAAACATGTTTAAATGTTCCAGCTAAGGAGAGGGACAGTGGAATGTTGATTAATGAGACGAAGGGAAGCATTAACTGTCAAAAGCGCAGCCAAGCTCCAAATAGGAAATTTGCTGTTTGGTGTATGTGTTGCAAAAACGACTAAGGGGAAAAGTGTTTTCCTTCCACTCCTGTTCTTTGAATGATACTTTCAGACAGAGATGTATTACTGCTTCGTGATAATAATCTGAATGAAGAATTTATCTTTCCATTAATTACTCCTTTAAGTATTTGAGTTTCATAGAAATGAAGTGCATAAAGTTACTGGAGTTTCTATATCAACATGTCTTTTATGATAAAGCATTTCAGCATTGCTAAGGATCAAAAGCTTATTTTCTTTCTTTCTTTTCTATGACTATTCTACTACTGGAAAGATTTAGTTTGTTTTTTTCTCAATAATTCAGTATCTGCAACTAAACCTTTTTAATTTTTTCCCTTTCTTTTCAGATGATGTGGAAACCTGCATATGACTTTCTCTACACATGGGGTGCTCATTACGGAGACAGTTACAGGGATGTCTTACAAGACTTGCAATCAGCCTTGGATAAAATGAAAAACCCAGTAACAAAACATTGGCGAGAGTTGACTGGAACGCTGATTCTTGTGAACTGCATGGAGGTGTTAAGGGCAAGTGCTTTCTCCAAAATGGAGGAAGAAGAATAGACTACCAGAACATGCTTTTGGAAATATCTCTTGGGAAACTGTATGGCTGATGTTTGTGTTTCGGTAATGCTTGCAGAACAGGATGGAATGCATTTTTTTTACCAGATTTTGCTGGGTCTTGCCCCACGATTCTCATGTGTGGATCACCAGAGCTTACTAGTGGCTACTGAGTACATAAGAAAAGAGCGGGCTATTAAACCAGTGAGGTCAACAAAAATGACTTGAATTCTATAGGGTAGCTTCTAAAGAAAGCTATTTCTGATTGCACTGACTTCTAGGTGGAGATAAGTTTTTAAAACAGAACTATGCATGGATGATTTCAGCCTGTGGGGCCTAAGTTTACACTGTTTTCAGCGGCGTATTTAAATCTGAATATTTAATACACCAATTGATGGCCAAAGCCCTCAACTCTGTCAAGGCTCTGCTAGGCAGCCTACAAAAAAACATTTAAGATTGTTCTGTCCTCAACTGGAACAAGATTCACGTCCGTTTCTCACAAAACAGGAATTCAATAGATATTTGCACCTAGAAAAATAGGTTTGTGCTGCTCAGTCCTTCCAAAATAGATTCTGACATCTTTTTTTTTTTTTTGGAGTCTGAAAGAGAGACAGGCACTTTGACGGACAAAGATGATTGATTTGTTGATGCAACTCAACAAAGTTTGTCTGTCCCGCCCCGCCCCCCTCCCCCTTTTTTTATTTTTAACTCCAGCAAATTCATCTAGACTCGACTGAGCAGAAATTCAGAATGTATTCTTGGTGTACGCTTTTTCCCTCTGATCATTTGGTTATTCCTACTCTGTTATTATCAAATATGTAAATAGGGAAAAATTGTTTTGTATGTATCAGTGCTGTGGACAGTACATATCCACTTCCTTTGATAATTTTTTCTACCTTATTTTATGAAGAATATAGGTAATAGCTATTATTTTCTCAAAAAAGTGTTAGCAGTGGGGTGCTTTTTGGATTCGTTTATTTATGGAGCAATTAATTATCATTAGTCATATGTTCTAAAAAGAACCCTGCTTAGATGCTATCAGTAAAAATCTTCCAGTTGCTGAGTAGCTTATTATAAACAGAGCAAATCTAGGCTGCATGATAACTACAGGCTAACAAACTTTATTCTAGTTGTTATTTTAAATAAATTTTTATTTAAGAGGCAGCTCTAAAAGGTTAAAGCCATTTTGGCCATCTTTGATCAATGTTAATTCAGAAACATCAGCTCATGACGGCCAGCTGAAAAGAAAATTGGCGTTCTGCCATCGCTTGCAGTTGACAAGACAAACCCAAATTCTTTCAGGACTACCACAAAGCAGTAGCATTTCAGTTCAGAACCTGTTCTTCCACTGTTGTCTTATTTGATCTCTTCTGAGGAGGGAGGTCTTGTGATTTAACATTTTCCTTCCCCTCCCCTTTCCTCTAACCTGTTTTCTTTCCTACTTTCATGAAGCTTTTCCAAAGAATGCCTAGCTGAGGAAGGAGGCTGAGGAAAGGACACTTGCTGCATTATTGGGAAGGCTCACTCACTGAAAGATCCTTTAGCGTCAGGGCATGGCTGAATTAGCATGTGTGCAAGTTACCTGACTTTCCTGGATTTGCCCCTCATTTGCAACAGAGTGAGGAAATCAGCCCACAGAACCGTAATCGTTCATGCTGATCCAGGAAATGTGGAGACATAGGAGGCAGATTATCAGAGCTCCCTGTTGTTTCAGGTGCTACCACCTGTTTTATATCAAGATATATTAAGATATAAAACAGGTGCTAGCACGTGAAACAACAGGGAGCTCTGTTAATCCTTCCTGTGCAGTTCTAAAAAGAGATATATAAAATATTATTCTCTCATTTTGGGTGTGTCTGTGCAGAGACCAGCTTGTCCCCCAAAGGAAAAAAAAGTATTCGTTGTCTTTCTCTTTTGTGCTGCTGGGTAAGGAAAAGGTGCGTACTGGTTCCTCTTAAAACGAGCTTCAAAGGTAAAATGATAAATTCAAATATTTAAATTATAAATACTAAAAAAGACATTAAATTAAAATAAATTCTTTTAAATGATACTTACAATGTACCACTTCGTACTCCCGAGTACGAAATCTGAACAGAATTTTGCAGTGTTGCAACAGGTTGCACACCACCTCCCTGCTTGAAACTGCAGGAAGATAGCTTTTGATTTTTAAGAGCTGAGACACTAGAGCAGATCACAGAGCAAGTCTTCCAGCTTCACTGTATTCCCTCACCACCTGACCTTCATGCATCCTGGCAGGCAGTGCTCCCTTACTAAACCCCGTTAAGCCACTTTTCTCGCTTCGGTCCCCCTTGTCCCCCCTTTCTTTTTCTTTTTCTTTCTCCTTTTCTTTTTTCCTCGTTGTTAACCTTTCTGCAACAGCTTAGCAACTTAGCTTTCTGTTGCTTCTGAAGACAGGTCTGTGTTTCCATCCTTTTCTGCACATCTTCGTTTCTTACCTTTAATATATGTGTGTTTACTCCATGGCCTGTGGAAAACAAAAGTAGTTTCTTGTTAGTAAGACTGTACTAAGAGTCAAAAGAGGAGGAGAAGCTACCAGAAACACCTCTTTCTAACTCTGTGATTCTACCAAATATGAAGGACAAAATGCCCAAAGCCTTCAAGGCTGAAGGACACTCATCCTGAGTCAGCCAGTGATCAGAACTCAGGAAGGGAAGCGCCCAGGCAGCGAAGGCTGCTGCCCGTTATTGTCATGGTTAGGCCCTTTCGTTGCCTTGAAACAACAGCAAAATTGTTTTTGTCTTGAACAAGAGTTGAATTTGGCCCGCTAGATTTTGCAAATATTGACTTAGTGAGTCAGCGTTCTCCTTAGTTTGCAGAATTATTCAAGTAGTCCTCCTCCAAGTATATTTTCTTTAAAAGGGAATTTGGATCTCTCTGTACTTATGCTGTATTCCAGGGTCTTTGACTGTGGGCTTTGGTTGTTAATTGTGCTCTCTGTTTTTGCTTTAAGCTTCTGCTCTTATAAATGAAAAGTGCACTCGTGCAATACTCTGTTTACTTTAGCAGCCCACACTGGATATATTAAAAAAAAAAGGGTATTAAACCCCCATATTTTATTTAGTGCTCTAGAATTCAAGACCACAAAATGCCAGCTGAGAGTGGAAGCAGCTGCACTCAGCAACAACGCACAATTAGAGCA
Source organism: Neomorphus geoffroyi (assembly GCA_033558235.1). Taxonomy (NCBI): domain Eukaryota; kingdom Metazoa; phylum Chordata; class Aves; order Cuculiformes; family Neomorphidae; genus Neomorphus; species Neomorphus geoffroyi. The sequence continues at coordinate 13,778,976 of JAUMJM010000004.1, forward strand.
CACGGCTTTGGTAAACACACTGTTCTTGACCTTTTCTCCTTTCCTCCCACCCTGTCAAGGGAGAACAGCTTTCCCATGAGCCTGCACACATACCTTCTTGGGTTTCTGCAAAGCGGGATGAGATCAACAACTCCTCAAGAGGAGACAAGAAAAAATACCAGCCCCTAGTCTTTGCCTTAAATGACCCTCTGCTTCCAGGTTTCCCAATTTCTTTGTGTCAGCCAATTCCATTTCCCTTTGTATGCGTAGGCAGAAAAAAACAACCTAAACCCTTTCATTCCCCTTCTAACCTCAGAATATGTATATTTCTTAAGCAAGAAAGCAAATGAAAATGTTGTGAGCACATCAATTTCTTTTTGATTCCACCTACCCACCTTGGGTGTGACTGCACCTGAATGGGGCAGACACCTTTCACAGTGGGCAACAGCAAGGAAAATCTAGCTGTCACCCTTGCTAAAAGTGCTCTTTTCAATGAAGTTGGGAGCTATTCCTATTGTTATAGTGGAGAGGCATCACAGATTTGTGTTATTTAATGGTGCACTGTGGCGACATATTTCTGAATTAATAACGATCAAGATAGGAGAGAAAAGGCAAATAGTTTCCCCACATAAGTTGTAGTCCACCAGCTGGGTTTGAGGAAAGATCCAGTTCCTTAGATTTCACTTGCATCTTTTTGGAAAACAGAGGTTTAGGGAAGGAAACTGAAGTTTCATTTTAAACATAAGTAAAGGGCTGCTCCCCAAGGCAGACTCCAAGTAGCAGGTTGCTTGCCAAGAGCAAGCTGCAGCTTGATGGTTGGACAGGGACGTTCTTCATGGAATCGTCCAGGGAAGAAAAGAAGAGGAGGCATCAGCCATCTTTCTTCCTAGTGAGTCCTGAAAAATGGGGAGAGGTGGGCAAGTGTCTCTTCAACATTTTTTTTTCTGAAAATGACTGATTTTCACAAGTTGTTCTTCTAAATCTAAACTGCATGAAAAGCAAACATTAAGCAGCTCCAAACAAGCAACTCTTTTTTTGTGTTGAATTGACTTTAAAGACTTATTCCTAAAGTATTTCTGGTCTCAGTAAGTGATAAAGGCAATTGTTTAGAACTGCCAATGGCAATGCCATGTTCTCAGCTGAATTCAGTGATCCTGCTTTTTCATCAGCTAATAGCTTGTTCAGCTATGAACAGATGAACAAAATATGAATATAAAGCTTTGCTATTTTGTTCTGTTTGTGTCATAGCTAAGAAAATTGCCTGTGAAAAGACAATACAATGGAGAGTAATGGGGCTGGCTATTTCCTCCCTCTCTAGGAAAAGCATGTAGCAAATGGTATTCTACACATTAGCGTGAAACACCAACTGGTCTATTCAGTTCTCTGGAGAAGTCCTAGAACAGCTGTAGATACGTAAAGAACATGTCAGTCCAGTGTGAGAGATAACCATTGTTCTTGATAGTTCTGTTGTCAATAAATGTCTACAGACAGTATGGGATATAGTTCTTCAAATAACTTGTGGTTATTCTTGGTACAGAAAGTACCTTTTTATACTTGTTGTCAATGTGCTTTATATATATATAATTATTTTTTTTAACTTACAGTATATATTTTTAAACAAAATAAAAAAGGAAAACTATATTGTGTACTGGAATCTTGCATGGATTTTATTTTCTTACTGTAAGACAAAGAAGAACAGGATAGCAAGGGGGTGAAAAATCGTAGTTCTGTTAATACTAGGGAAAAGAGTAATGCCTTTTTCACATTTTTCTTCATTTAGAAATTCTGTGTGTTAAAAAGAGGAATGTATGCTTCTTTTAGTGTGCTCATAAGCAAAAGTAATTGGTTTACGTTTCTTTCTGAAACAGGATGAACTTACTATTGAGACGAGGTCTGTGTGGAGCTTGCTGGGGCAGCCAGGCCTCCTCATAAGAATGTGCTCTTGAATTTTCTCTTTTTTTGTTGCACAATCATGACAGTAAGTTTGAAAAGGTGAATCTTTGTTTGAAAAGGTCAGTCAAAACTAACACAAACTTCTGAACCTTCAGCAGTTAATTAATCAGCAGTAATTAATACTGCTGATTGGTTTTTGTTGAACATTCATTTCAGTTTTCTCAAATAAAATTTTTACTTCTAATCAAATTGTCTGGGAATAAAGCCCATATGTGCAATCCTAAATTTATGATCAGGACTTCAATTTAAAACTCAGTAGCAGGAATTACTATACCAACTGGAAAGTCCATTTACATATCCATTCAATGTCCTAAGTTTTAAAATGTAAATGAACTGGCCTGCCAGGAATAGGAATGGTAGCATAACAGTTCCAAGACAGAAGACAAAGAGCATTCAGCTCTGCTCCATGACTTCAGAGCTTTAAACATTACGTTGGAGGCAAATTCAGAACTGGATCTAAAATACAGCCTCGTCAAACACAAAACCCTAAGAACAAAGGCAACCAGGAGTGACAGGGAGGAAGTGAATAAGCAATGACTGCTCAGTACGTCATATAACAATTAAGTTATCAGATGATGGTTTTAAAAATACATGAAAATACCTTTTCACACAGTGATGAATTGGGAAATGCATTGTTATGGGATATTGTCTACAAGAAAACCATAAATGGGTGCAAAAGGCAGTCAAATTTGTGGAAAAAAATGGCTTGTGTCTGTGGTCATTTGTGTACAGCCACTAGCTTAGTACAGCATAGAGCTGGGTACTGAAAATGCAGCAGGGAGAAATATTATCCCATGTTTTGTTTCTCACATTCTCCCCTGGAGGTGGTGGAACTGAAGAGGGCAGGTGTCTGCTCTTACCCTGACTTCACCATCTCTTATAAACACAAAACTGGCACAGTCCTCACACGTCCTAGAAGGCTCCTATCTAGCTCCCTGTTTCCCTTGTGGCCCTAGCTGTGGTGATAGCTTATCAATTTATTCAGCGACAACCATGGCCCCTGTCCTGGTCCATGGCCTCAAGTGCCAAATTCAACTGGTTGGACTGAGACCTGGTGCTCCAACTGGGGTCACTGACAGGGAGAACAATCCTAAAGTTTAGGTAGGAAGGTGACATGCTAGCCAGAGTCCTCAGGGCTGGCCTTGTCCTATAACCTTTCTTCTCTCTCAGGATCCAGCACAGCCCTAGTTCATGCATCAGAAGGAAAAACATGCAGGGGGAAAAGGATGAAGGGGAAAAGGAGGGGCAGATTTTAAATGAAATTCCACATGGGAAAGCTGATTTCTTAATTCTACTCACAAGTAGGAAATGTTATTATTAGAGTCTGAAACCATTTAATATAATATCACCCTTTATTCTTCATACAAAAGACTCTATTGCTATTAATAAAGGAGTTTAAAAAAAATATCAGCTAATGGATGGTTTAATAATGCTGCTTATAAAGCTAATTGTGTGTAACTGAAAAGCTCTCCCTGGGGTCCCATTTGCAGGAGGGTTAAATAGGATTATCAAATCTAAAAAAATAAAAAATATCCCAAAGCCCCGAAGCCTCAGCAAAAAGACGTCAGAAAGCAAGAGGGAGCTGGGACTTTTTGCTGAATAAATTACAGACCTGAGTCATTAGTACCAGGGGATTATCTCATGGAAATGGAAATCTGAATGGGGTCCAAATGCCTGCAAGCACGGTTAAAGGTTTTAGGTCAGAAACCCCATTTTAACACATGCAAACAAGTCTCTCCACCTGGAGACCTTCAGCCAGCAAGATTTCAGTTGCACTCTGTATACACTGCATGTCAGGATATCAAACTACTGTAGAAAAACTAAATTGACCTTGCTCTTTCCCCATTTTTTATTCGTCTATAAAAGGCCTGTATTGCTCCATAAAGCTAAAATGATGGTGCAGTTGAGATGGGGAGAATGAGAGCAAGCTGTGCAGACTCCTGTGGGAGCTCTCTCACACACGTTTCCCACCACGGGTGCTGGTTGGAAGAGTTTACAGTGGCACCTTTTTTACACAGACCCCTTTGCAACCCATGCTGCCAGGCTGCCCTGCCAGGCTTGCTTGTACTTCTAAAGAAGCCCCTCTCCTGAGAGGTGTCCTCTCCTTGACCTGGCTGGCAGCCACGCAACGTGGACTCCCACCACATCTTATGTGTCAGTCACCCTCCCTCATCTACTGCTCTGGGTTCTGCTCTTCCCTGAGACCCCCACTTCCTCTGATTCCAACCCTCTGCACCTTCTTCTTCCCCCAGAGCTCCTCCTAAGCTGGATCACTACCTCCAACAGCCTCAGCTCCCAGGCTTTTTACACCCTGCAAAGCACCTCTTGAGATCTTCCCTCCAGCTCTTGACTTGCCCATGCCCACCACCTCACCGCACGCTGCTGTTGGCCCTCGCTAGTCCCCTGGGCAGCCACAGTGCCTGAGTCCAGCCTTTCATTAGGCTGTTTGCTCACCAATAGATTCCAGGATTTGGCCTCTGATAAGGCTGAAATAACCTGGACACAGGCTACGCCAGCCCAAAAAAATTTGCCCACGCAAAATTTTGAAGGCAGATGAGAAAAATCAAAAGAAAACACAGAAAGATGATAGTCCTGTCTGATAATAGACAAAAGCTAAAAGCAAAGGATGATTTTTGACCCTAGACAAAAGACACCTTCTCACAAGCTCTTGGTTTCTTGTTATTTTTTTTCAATGAATTATGCCAAGAAACTTCGTAGCAGCACAGAAGCTGAGGCAAGTCTCCTGCTTTTTTAACCTCACATGGCTTTTATCCTTTAGAAAGAATTTTTAGGAGTAAGATTGTGCTTTGGAGACTGGGTTGCATGAAGGTAAGCACTGCTGGCACAGACACTTTGCGTGTTAGAGTCTAGGAACAATGTTGATGGATCTTATGTGGGACCATTGCACTCCTGCTGAAATTCGTGTCACGTTACTTCAACAGAGAAGGAAAATATAACAAAAACAGGAGGTGGAAGATACAGTAATTAAGACCACTGGAAGATATTGACAGCCAATCAACATATCTCAAGCCCTCTTCACAGTTTATTTTTATCTACGCTAAAGTATGTCTGGGGAGGAGGGGAACGTAAAAAAGGAGAGGGAGAAAAAAATTGAGGTTGTTATTTCTTGGATGATCGTTATGGTTACTTATTTGTACCACATCAATGGTATGTATGACACTGAAGATCTGCTGTGCAATTATCTCCAATAAAGGAAAGTGAGAAAAAGCACAATAAACAAAGTGAAGGTAGAAAAGCTTTTTTTTTCAAGATAATCCAAAGCATAACTCCAAGATTTTTCCAGACTTTATCCATTGGGCTCTGCTATGGCTTATCATGAAGCAGTATTTTAAGAAATACTAGTCTTTTGGCTGCAGTAAGGTTTCCATATTCTTCACAGGGAGCATTTGCAGGTGCTATACAGAGAGCATTTTTTCTTTCATGTTACCAGGCACATATCCATCACCATGAGCATCTTCTGCCATGTGTTATCTATGCATGTCACTGCACATGGAGAAAGTACACTCCGCCTGACGAGTGTGCACTCATGTGGCTGGTTCGTGATATCCTCACATCATGTGGAGATGTAGGATGGACCTTTAGGGGAGAAGAGATAGCCTGGGTTGCAACTGTAGGCCCTAAAATACGGTAAACGATAGGATTAGCATGTAAGAGATGTTTTTTTAGAACCATGGAATCACAGAATCATCCGGTTGGAAAAGACCTCTGAGATCATCATGTCCAAGCAAACCTGCTCCCTTACTAAACCATGTCCCTAAGAAACTCATCTACTCATCTTTTAAACACCTCCAGGGATGGTGACTCCACCACCTCCCTGGGCAGCCTGTTCCAATCCCTGACCACCCTTTCAGTGAAGAAATTCTTCCTAATGTCCAGTCTAAACCTTCCCTGGCGCAACTTGTGGCCATTTTCTCTTGTCCTATCGCTTGTCACTTGTGAGAAGAGACCAGTATCCACCCCGTCACAACCTCCTTTCAGGCAGTTGTAGACAGTGATGAGGTCTCCCCTCAGCCTCCTCTTCTTCAGGCTAAACAACCCCAACCAGTGGCCCTCTGAGACAGGATGTTTTTGTAGAAATCCTGACCGCTGTAATTCTTTTATTTCAGCCTTGGCAATGTACATATGGTGAATTAAAATAAAAGCTGGGAAATATCTTTAACAGTCAAAGACATTGATAGAGGAATCCCTCTGTCTCTATGTAATAGTCAACTGCGAGTTAAGACCTGAGATTGTGCAACACCCAACCAGCAAGTTTCTCTTGAGAAAAGACGACATTTAAAGAATCCAAGAATATTTTATAGGTAATGTCATCTTCAGAATGGGCAGCAATGAGAATTTTGACCATTTTTTTTAACTGAAATATTATTTCACATTTTATTAAGTAATTGGATCATTCCCAAAGTGAACAGCCTTCTTGCAGCTGTATAATTTCAGATGAGCTCTCTCTAGCAGAACAATTCTTTCAAAACCAATATCACTGAGCACAGGAAAAAAACAACCCAGGTTTGTTAATCTAAATGACAAATCTTGAACCTAGGCCCACCTACGGGCCTCCAAATAAGGTACTAGCTTTGCATATTTTTTTTTCCCTCAAGTCCTATTATTTTTTACCTCAGGGATGCCCATTAACTTAGAATAGTGCTGCTATCTTTCTCTCTTTCTTATTAAGGGACACATTAAAAGATGTGTATAAGCTAAGGGTGGTTCATTATGTGCAATAATAATACTTGCTTGTCACTGTACCTATTGAAATTTAGCGATAAAGCCACATTCACTCGGATTTATGTCAACAAGTATTACACTTTTAAGACCATATTCTTGCAGATGCTGAAAAAATACACCCTCCCAAAGACCACTGTATTTACCTGTATTTCCTTATGCTAAATGCCCTATACTACAATTCATAATTTTTTCCTCTTTTTTAGATTTCCTCTCCTCCCATTCCCCTCCTTTTCTGTGCACAGAAGGATGCAGCATTTTTTATAGAGTACACAGGAACATTTTTGTGGAAGATACTTTTTGAAATACTGGCAGCACATGACTAAAATCATAATGAGCACAAAAGTGCTTACACAAACGCTAAGAGGAAGCCAGCATAGTAAAGAGTAACAGGCAGAGAAATAATTACTAAGGTTAGTTATAGAGTTCTTCTGTGATGTTATTAGTTATGGCCCACCAAAACCAACGTGACTTAAAGGGAAATAAACACTAAAGTTAACCATTCTCTCAAGTAGCAAACTAATAAAAACCAGAATGACTCTTCATAATTCTGGAGTTATTTCTTTTTCCTGTGTTTCATTTATTAGAAGATGGCATGAATGTAATAATAATTAAAAACAATAAATTCCTTTTCCTAGCCTTGTTTTGTTTACATACAATTCTGGAAAATTGTGGCCAGTAGTCCCCTCAGGATAACCAGTAATTTCTGAGCACAATACAGTAATCAAAGCCTAGCTTGCATAATCTTGCCTGTGCTCCTATTTATGATTAGCTTAATTAATGAAGGAGAGTATCACAGGAAAGTTTAAAAGGTGTAAGTATCTACAAAGTACCTACAGACATTGAAATGATGACAAATTCCTCAAAATTCTCTTCTTTTTTTTCTATTCCAACGGTTGGGCTGGTTTTGGTTTTTTCCTGCTTTGTTTTGGGTGGGTTTCATTTGTTTGGTTGTTTTTTAGGGCTAGTTTACTGTTTCCCCTTTCTCTGTCACATTAGGGTCAAGACCCATTAAGATTACTTTAAAGGCAACACATAGTACTATAACCCGTCTTTGTCTTTCTTACTCATATTACAACTGCACATCCTTCCAACTCCTTGCACATCTTTTATATTGTTGTAAACAATGAAAAAGCCATACTGTGGAGATTTGTAGTCTGATGCTGATAGGATACAGCTGAAGGTCAGGAGATACTTCAGACCAATATATTTAAAGGGATTTATTACTGTGCTATTTTTAGTAACTGATCCAGATATAGGCAGCATCAGTACCGTGTTGTGCTAGACGTTGCATAAAGTCAGAGCAAAAAGCAGTTGTCATTATCTCCTTGAAGCAACAACAAAATTCAGCTGTAAAGGGCAGAGAGATGCTTTGCATCTATGAAGAAAGGTTTCAGATGTCCACTAATTTACAACTATCATAGTCCCTTTGATCATGACTGTTACTTTAATACCATTAGCCATCTTATTTTGCAATGGCAGTTAGCGTACCATGGACCTAGTTCTCCCTTAAACAAGAACTGTACACACATGAATATTCATGGTACACTGCACAGGACAAGTGGAAGTGACTGGCATGAAATAAGGAAGAGAAAATCATATATTCTAGCCCCAGTCATTGTCCCAGCCATTGCTTACACTGTCTTCTCCTGCAAGGTTGAACACACGGCAGTCCATATTTTCCTAAGCTGAGGGTCCACACTAACCCAGCTACGTTGTATTGAGCACTATCTGTTTGAATACTCCCATTGCTCACTTGTCAGAACTCACATAAATGTTAGCATAGTCTATCAGGAACAATGAATTGCAAGCACTTTCCAGAACTGTCTGCTTCACTAAATGTTATGAGCAACTTCTGGAGGAGGCTTGGAGTTCAGACATGCATCTCACTATCTTGCTATGAGTTGAATTGTTTTCATGGTCAACACTTTCTGTTGGAGGAAACTTCTTCTGTCAGATAACTGTGGTACCAGATCTTCAGCTGGCCCGTGCAGCTGGAATAGTGCCCTCCTTTACAGATCAGGGTATACTGCCAACCCACGGTGCTCCAGCACAGAGATTTGTCACACTGTTATGTAAGGAATGCCCTCCTGCTACGTATTTACTATGAAGCTGCACTTCATTCAAGGCAATTCAAGGTAAAATTCAAATGAAAGCACATGTTCATGCAACTCCAAACGAGGCAACAGGGTTGCACTTATTTATACAAGACAGTCACATTTTTTGTTTTAAAAGAAACACGCTGTGGTTAACCGACTCAATAAATCAGAAATATATCTCCTTCTACAGCCGTCATAAAACTGGTCTGCACATCACAGCCAAGGTATGCCCCAGCTTCCTACTGTTAGAGAGATATCATTAGACAGATCTCATCAGAGACCACACCCTTATCAGTGGGGCATGTTGACTTTTATGGACACTCTCCTCTTCAGTGCCTTTTGTATTTGGATAGATTTAACCTTACTCTTTAAAAAACAAGGAGGAGACTTTCAGCTGACCCATCTAGATGATTTGTTGCTCCTTAAAGGGTCAGTACCCACAGGTGTATGGCCCTTTGCTTCTCTTTGCAATTCTTTGACAAATATCTGAAATTTATTAACCTGAAAGAAAACCAGTCCCTTGTTTTCCTAAATTTGTTTTCTGCTGATTCAGGGAGTTGAACTGACTGCCTTTGTTGTCAAAGCACAGCTAAGCTGTCTTGTGAAATCCCACCTGGAACCTGTTTCTTGGCCAGGAGATATCTGGCCATTCTGAATTTGAATAAGCATGGTGTCACTTTCTTGGAGAAAATGGCAAGGGAAAAGATAAAAAGAAAAGGGGCTAGAGTGATTGACTCTTTCTTTTAAGGATGGCACAAACCATGGTAGAACAGGTATTGCAGGATGTAATCATATACACTCAACTGGAAAACCTTGGCTTGGCTGCATATAGCTGACCACGCCGCCACTGTTGCAAGGTTTGAAGCAGCAGCTCCCCAGACAAAACAAGAGACGAAATGCTACACTGGGCAACTTATCATCACAGGACACAAAGTGAGCACACTGAATCAGGAATGTTTAGGAAGGAGCTACAGTCTTTCTAGGACAGCATCGTAACTTTGTGGTTGATTCATTCAATACCCAAGGGTACCTTCAAAATTTTCCATTTAAACTTTCTGCCTATAAAACAGACGTAGAAGGTGGCTTCTCAAACTCACATGACTAGTAACCATTGTTCAGATGCACAGATCTATGTCTGTCAGTCCCACATTACTGATTTCAATATTCAGTAAATGAGGTTTGGATCTACAGTTTTTAAAGTGTTAATAAATATACACATAACCTCCTCCCATTTTTACAATCATTTTTAGTCTTGTTGCCAGTCTGCTTCAGTTTTACATCACTGACGAAAAAAAAACAGCCACTCTCTTCACCATCCAAACCAGAAGCAAACTCTGCAGCTCTTTGGAAGCTGTGGTGATTACTGTTGGAATTGTTGTTGCAAAAGCTAGCAGGTATGTGGAGAGACATTATAAATGGCTTGCTGGTTTTGTTAAGCTGCTTTTATAGGGTTACTTTCTTTTGGGATACATACACCTATGACACATCCTAAGTAACCAACTGCAAAATGTCCATTTGACAGCAGCAGCAGAATGTCAAGAGCAGGGTGAAGTAAATAAGGTTTAAAAGCAATGCACCTGAAGGCAAAGCACACTAATTATTTTTCAGTAACATTCTATTTGTTCAACTGTGACCTCTCTTCCAAAATATTAACTGGTCATAAACTTAAAGCTCTGGGATCTTTTTCACTCCTCTTACTTTTACATTGTAAAATTTGCTGAAAACATGAAGGATAAAGCTGAGTCCAGTGTGGAGTGTGAGCAGAAAATATTGGCACTGTTTGTTTTGCTCTTGACATCTGGACTGCAGACTGAGCCTTTTGCACACAGCTGGATCATACCTTGGATGGTCACCATCTTTACACATTTAATCCACTCTTTGGGATGGCATTCGCCAGGCACTTAATAAAAGGAAGAAAAGCTTATCTCTCTCTTCAAACAAGTGCTTTTGCAGAGAGAAAAAAAACCCTAAGAAATATAAAACAATTTTCAGAGGTGTCCAGTTTGGCATATTTTTGACATCCTGGTTTAGGAAGGAGTATCACCTTCCCCTTTATGGACTTTGAATGATGGTTTAGTTTTACACTATAACAGACCATAACAGTAACAGCTGTTCATTTTCAAGTCGTTTGAGGGATGCCTAACCGCACACGCCATATGGCCATGGTAAGACTTTCCAGACTCATTAAAATGGAAAGCAAGAAGGAACATATTGTTTGTATATTCTTTATTCTAAATAGGGATGTAAACTTGTTTAGACACAGATTAGAAATGTTCTAAGCACTGGAGGCTATGTTATTTTATGTTGTAACTAAGCCAAATGATCCCACTAGAGTTTTTCACTCTTCATATCTGCAATGAATTTAATTCTTTGGGGCAAGTATCCTTTCCCTTCTTTTAATGAAACCCACAAGAAACCCAAGTCAAATGACCAAGACAGATTTCACCTCTTAGAGTGCTGACTTACTATTTACTAGTGTTAATTGAGCAACACAGAGGTAAAATGCTACAACTTCATAATTTTTGTGTTGTATGGTCAGAGACTACTGTGCAGGTTTTAAGACAGCTAAAAATACATCTGCATCACCTGTGGAGGTTAAACCTTCCAGTCACCTCTTTTTGAGTTCTCAGTAGCAGCTCAGCCTCACCTCAGCCCTTTAGGTTTGCATGGTAAATGTGTCTCCACCACCCCTCTGTTTCTAACAAGAATTCTGCTTTGTTCTATATGGAAAGTAGGACAGGAATCTTCTCCTGCAGTACAAGAATCTTCACACATGATGAGAGATGTCTAATTAAAAAGATGAATACCACAGATTTTTATAGGTAGTAGTCAGAAGCATGACAGAAGATCCAGATTCAACCAAAACAATTCAGACTCCCAGTAACAACCAATCAGTTCTGGATGATGTTTACTTTTTCAAAATAGAACAATGGACTATAATTTTTTTATGGACAAGTTTATTTTTCTTTTCTTTCTTTCATACAAAGAAGGAGGCCAGTGACTAAAACTATCATGAACTTTTTTAGAAGGGGGAAGTAAAAACCTGATATTTCAAAATAGCCACAGATCTTTAGAAGACTACTGTTAACTATCTTAAGCTTTTTATTTTAGACTATTTAGGTCAAATACTCATCTGCTTGTCATGCTACTGTTTAACCTCGTATTTTGTCACATAAAGATGCTTTTACTCCATTTTACCACTTTTATAACTTCTACAGTTTTTCTTAATTTTAACCAAGGTTTTCATTATACTATATGTACAGATTGGTTACAGTGTCTCATTTATATTGATGCATTTATTACACAAACCAAGATCATAAATAACTTTTCATTTACATGATTAAGTGTAAATGATACTTTGGCATAAACCGGATTTGAAAAACATTATGAACTTGTCGAATGATTATTATTAATAAGAGATACATAGAGTTTTAGTAATAAGCACTACATTCTTCAAGATCAACTTTCACATGATACTTACAGGGAAGAAAATAAAGAAACTGAAGGTCAAGGTAAGTAAAGGATGATACAATTATGAATGAAAGTTTTCTGTCATGTATCCTCTGTTGGTACAGTTTAATAAGATGACTACAAGCACCCTTATCAACAATAACATACAGATGGCTGTTTTTCATTACTCTAGTGAATGAAACGTCACATCAAATGAAATAACATGAAAGGTGTCAATACAATAATAACAGCTGAGAGTCATTGCAGCTACAGTGTAACTAAAATAAAGGGTTAATTGTTCCTTTATTCATTCTCACTATTTTAGTCAGGTATCTTTTAAATGTAATTGGTGGTCTTTAAACAGAGATAGAAAATTAAGTCTTTTTCTGCACTTTCTCATTTGAAAAATGCTGTAGCAGAGCTGAGAAACATCACAAATCTTGAACCAAACTTAGTCTTAACAGCATGAATAAAAGTTCCCGAATAAGTATACAATGATTTTAAAATATGACTAGTAGTCTCAGGAGAGATGAAATGAGAGCAGCGGAGACAACTGAAATGCATTTCAGAACTGAGGGTTCTTATATCGAGTTTTTCAATGATGGTTCATTCAGTAACTTGCTTATTCTTTTAGAATTTTTGCACTGTGTTCCCATCAAGCTTTTATCTGGCTGCTGAGCCGCGAGTACAGGTTACAAGCTATACATGATTTGTAGCTGAATGGCACTTTGTCAGACTCATTGAACAGAAGAGTCAGTATTAGTGCGTTAAGTAAAACCACAAAATTTGTACTAGGCATCATATTTTGCTGCATCTGAAAGCAAAGCCTAGCTTATTACTGTGTGGTGCATTCCGCAAGTGCAAGGAGACTTTCTTTCTTTTTCTGGTAAAAAATACATTCAAACTACAGTCATGTTCTCAAAAGTGCCCCGAGCCACAGATGTTTTATGGGAACTCTCAAAAAGGAGACAGTGGAGAATATATTTTATCTGCTCATGTTGAAATGAAAGCATACACTTCTGGCACCATCAAAGACAAAAAGCTAAGTCCTGCTGCTCAGTGTGCCCTCATCAGCTTCTTATTTCAGAGGAAATATCTTAGAAGGTAACAAATACAGCTTATGCAATGAATTAGACCTACTCATCGCTTTATTTCTTGTATACAACTCTACATGATTAAAATCACTCTAGAATCTTTTGGTTTTGGTAAGGAAAATCTATTATATCAAATAAGACAGTACTTTAAAGGAAGTTACTTTGAAAGCTTTCTATGTGTCTATTTCAACACAGTTTGCGGCATTTGTTAAGATTGAGAAATCTTAATGATGAATGTGATTTAGAGGACTAATCAATCCCTCATATTCAATGTACGTATATGTATGTATGCGTGCATATATAAGTTGAACATTATTGGATAAATAATTCAAAAAGAGATATTGAAAATGTGCTTATAGTTTGAATTAGACTCACTAAGACCACCACCAGAAAAACATTTTACATGTTTCTGCATCAGCAGTCAGCTTCTTAAGCAGAAGTCCCTTCTTAAGGAGAAGTACTTTCTATAACAAAGGCAAATGAAAAACACAATGTGCAAGATACAGGTGTCCTTATTGCTTAGCAAAGCCCAGAATTTAAGGTTGTTGTAATACTGCTACAAACTGTGAATCATCCTTTCTGATTTCAAAGAATCTACATGGACTCTTAATAAGTAAGGAGCAAATTCATAGGATTTTTTTCTTTTCATAGAATCATAGAATGGTTGGAGTTGGAAAGGACCTTAAAGATTACCTAGTTCCAACCTTCCTGCCATGGGCAGGTACACCTCCCACACGATCAGCTTGCTCAAAGTTTCATCCAACACAGCCTTGAACACCTCCAGGGATGGGGCATCCATGACATCTCTGGACAACCTATTTCAGTGGCTCACCACCCTCACAATATAAGATTTCTTCCTAATATCTAATCTCTTTCAGCTTAAAAATCATCACCTGTCATACTATCCGTCTGCTCCCTGATGAAGAGCCCCTCCCCAGCTTTACCCAGAAGGTATTGAAAATGTATTTTTTAACTTGCTTGAAGTTTTTAGTTACCTTTAGAAAAATAATTCCGAGCAAATTGGTTATCAGTATAACGAGTTCCATAGTTCTCAGAGTTTGGAATCAAATCTTTAAAATCATGGATAATTTTGTTATAGTTTCATTATGACAACTAAATTAATCTCATTGCCATGCAATACATTTCTATATTTTAATGAAATGAAATGGAAAAAAATCCAGTAGGCTCATGTGACGAAAGAAATAGCTCCTCTTTAACATCCTTCATCCTCCCCAAGCTCCTTCCCATGAGTCAAGCTTTACAGATGAGACATGAGTCTATTCTGGATGACTAATTAGTATAGTCCATTCAGTCTTTTAACTGTTATGCAAGACTACCAGTAATAGAATCTGTTTTGAAGGTGATTTTTTGCTTAACACTGACATTAATCTGATTATAATGCTAAAGACGGGACTGAGCACACACAAGTTTTAAACAGATAACTGAATGGAACTAGGCATGGCTTTAAGATAGATATTTACTTAATAAAAACTCTTTACAGAGAAAACTTCCCCTCTTTTAATTATTAAAAATGTTAGGAAAAAATTAGGATAAATTTAAGAAAACCAACAAAGACGAATAAGAAAAAAACCTCCTGAGTATTGGAGTATTTTTTGTCATTCTCTAAACAGAAACAAATTGGCTTATTTGGGAATTCATTACAGAAACATAACTTTCAAAAGTGGAAAATAAATGAAAATTAAATGCAGGAAATTTTTTTTGAAAAAAAGTTATTAGTTTTAGCTACAAAAAAAGTATTTTGAGTCTACTTGGTGATGCTATTGGACCAGTTCGTTGAACCACAATAAACCAACTACAGAATGATTTGTACAACTTTGCAGGAAAAATTCTGGGGTCCCAGAGCCAGAAGGCAGTCTATTGCATTCTGCATCAAGTATATGGTCTGGTCTCACTCTTGGGCTTTTAAACTTGCCAGGAGATTGCAGTGTCAGAATACAGCTCGCATAGCTAATGCAAGATCTCTCTCTCACCTAATGCATTTAGAAGGACAGGATAAGCTTTTTCTATAATATCTGTAACATTCTTCCTTTCCAAGAGCCAGCGCCAAGGTAACCATTGCACCTCATTTCTATTTTTAAATTCTTTCCTGTAATGGTAAAGGTAACGTTTACACAATGCATTGAAGTTTGCAGTAAGTAGAACTGATCAGGAAGGGTGATGCTGTCTCAGCTCAAGGGTCTGTATTACAGTATTGATTTAACTGCACAAGGTTAATACTGAGCCAGCCCTTCTATTCTGTACTCATTTTTCAGATCTTTAACTGCACCAGAATCTGTGTCTAAGCTGAAACTTATCCCCATGACTTATGCTGTAGAAATTGCTTACGTGAACTACCACGGCTCACACCGCTGAAGGAGAGTTTGTAAAGAGCTTTTTAAATACAATGGATTCATCAAAATACTGTCATGCACTCTCAATTGAAATACGAGATTTTTCAAGATGGACTAATGACTTGAACTAGCTGGTTTTGAATCACCAGTTTGAGACAAATGTAAAGGGCTGCATTTCAGAAAATGCTCTTCTAAAATTGGGCAATTTAAGCATTTAGTCTTCTGAAATCTTGATCAGGATCAGTGGATTGGGCTACTCTGATAACATTATAAAAGTGACATGAAGTCATTTACTGTTCTTTAGTGGGTTAAGCTACGACGAATATCTAACTACTGTTCTTTAAAATTTTAATATATTCCTTCCCTTAAACATCTTATCAACAAGGAGTTTTAAGAATGTTTTTTGGTAGGTTAAATTATCACCCAGGACTAAGTTTCTAGAAGGCGGCATACTGAACATCTTTTTGAAACCTTTTAGATCACTCTTGAGCATCTAATACGTAACACACCTTTTCATTGTTTAGATTTATCCTGATTTTACAGTTGGAAAAATGATTTACATGAGGCCAAACCCTGGAGCAGCGAAGTGCACTGAAGCTTTTTCTCCCATTTCCCTGTCAGCCTGAAGTCTAGGATAGCCTTTTTTTCCCTATTGTGCACTTAAAACTCTGGAAGGAAACTGTCTGTTCCATTATTTGCACAGTTACCAGACACACCGACTGAATACCTACTGTTTGACGGTTAGGATGTAGTGAATGTTTCCCCTTTGGCAGCTTCTTCTTTTATTCTAGAGAAGCGGAGTAGTAATGGTAGAAAGATGCAGGAGGTAAACTATTTACCTTTGATCTTAACAAACTCCATGAGGCAGGTATTATTTTCCTCACTGCGAAAGGGGTATTAACCAAATTACAAACGCGTTAAGAAGATTCAGCTTTACTTCCATTAAAATCAAAGATTTTATGCTCATCCTTAAAATGTTTTGATAAATTGACCTTTTGCCATAGCATCTATAGTGTTCACTATATTCATGAAGTATTTATATAATACTGTACATCAACCTTCTAAATATTTTATTTAATATAAAATTAATTTCTAACACCAAAATGAACTTGTATACAATTGATTCTTGCAGGTACATTTATATTGGGTTCAGAAAAAGAACCACAAATAAAATATTTGGGCACGATATAAAAGCCATTTTGCCTGTAAAAATCACTAGTTGTCAAACTAGTGTGTTCCACTGGGCTTTTCAGCCTTCGCTCTACACAAAATTTTGTAGAGTGGTTGTCAAAAACCATGAGAGAAGGATTTTGTCTAGTATGATTTGATGTGATTCTAATTGGATAAGTAGATAGCTACCATTTTTAGGGAAGATATGACTATCACAAATAACAATTATTTCAGAAAACTTTACTTCTCTTGATTACTTAAAAAGAATGCAATTAGAGTACTGCAATTATCATAAGCACCACAGTAGCAGCAGAAACCATTAAGTGCTACGTTTTCTTTTTCCCTGATCTATTTTTAGTTACACTTCAATTTAAAAGAAAATGTTAATTTAAAGGATACTGTCAGTCTCCTTGCTTTCTACTTGCATCAGTGTTCCTACCAGCAAAGTACTCAACTGAGTTATAAAGGAAAATAATGAAATAGTTGATGTATCTACTACTGATAACTGCTCCATTTTATGTAACAGTGTGCTGGAATATACTGCTATGGCAGGAGTAGTCACAATACCTGGGTGAACTTAAATTGCAGGAGAAAATATGTGGGTTCATTGTCAGGAACAACCTACTGGTAAGCATGACCCCACTGCTGAGGAGGCTGTGAAATCTCCACTTTTAAAATGCCACAGGCCTGACTGGTTGTACCCTGGAGCAGAGGAATGGAATAGATGACCTTTTGAGATCTCTTCCAATCCTGTTTTTTCATATTGCTATGATTTTTCAGATTTCAAGATTTTAAGATGAGAAAAGACACTCTGGAAAGAAAATTCACTTGCCTCTAATCCAAGAACTAAATTTTTGTTTTCCAAGGCTATCCCATCTGTCTTCATTACACGAGCCCACAATTAGAGTGGTTTGGAAAAAGCTGAAATCCAAAGCAGTCTTCCAGATAACTCAAAAGAGAAGCAGCAGTTAAGACAAGAGAGGGGAAAGATCGTTTCTATAACATCAAAGAACAACAAAGAATCTTATAGCGGTTTTTCTTCTGGTTTTCCAAATTATGTATTAGGAAAAAGGAATCAGGTGCTGTGATATGCTCTTTTTGCTAGCACATTGGCTGGTGGTTTTGAAGATTGAGAGGATATACCTAACTGTTCACTGGGACTGCTTTCTCTGTACCCATACACCTACCGTCTCTTAGATAGCTACCACATTGCTAACTCTTCTGGGACAAAAATATCTTTCTGTTATCAGTATGAAATATATAGTACAGCATTTGATTGCCTTTATGGAGTCATAAAGATTTCCTAGATGCTACAGTAACACGAAGTACAGCAATGATAAGATACAATGAATACCAGTTCCTCAGCAATGCAGCTAATAGTTAAGGGGTTTGCACATCTTATGCAAGTTTCCTAATTTCTGCCTAATTTTAATATTTATTATCTTCTTTGATAATTTCATTGTACATCTTTCTTCATTTTATCACATAATCTTTATGCAGTAAAACTCATTTAATGGTGCTAGCACATTATGGTACAATTATAGGGTGGGTTGTGACAAGAACTGGAGGAACAGACAAGCACGAAGAACTTCAGAAGTTCTATTGCATTCTTTACTGACATTTTGCACTCATGTAAGATTTCTTAGACATGTAGCTTACTACCATTTCTAATCAATTAGCTGGCTGCTTGTCCGTGGAAGATGGTGAGCTAGTCTCAATTCCACATGTGTAACTTAGTTATTTGCAGTCCCACATAGACATGAAATGAGTACGGAAAGTTGCATTGCATTCCTCGGGAATTTCAGTTCATGCAGATACATTATACTCATTCTCCATACTGACCAGAACAGAATACCAATGAGCTCTGTAAACCAGATCAAAGCTGAGGTCCGAGGATACAGTAAACTATTTTTAATCCAACATAATGGACATCTGTACAAAAATTGAAGAGTTCATCCGCACAAAGACACAGTTTTAGGGGACAGTTCTACCTTTTCCAGAGTGCCTATGCACAGTAAGACCAAAACCAAAATAAAATAAAATGAAACCTGGGGCCCCTCCAAAGAAAACCCCACTTCCCCAATGCCCCTAAAATAAACAGAGAAAAAAAATGTCTGTCAAAATCCAACTCTATTGTATTCAAGTTTTCCTACACACAGACAAACTGCAGCTATTAAGTTACTTAACAGTAAAGATTTCATGTACCAGCCTCTGTGTAACTTCCTTTAAGAAAAGTTTCTCAAGCTGCAGAAAGCTTTTTTTTTTCTTTTCAAAACAACTGATTTATCACAGAAAGACACTATTTGTCTTGTAGTTTGGACATTCAGGAGAGAAGCAAAAATCCTTGGGTTCAAAGCCAGAGGTGTAATGACTCAGCCCAGAAAAGCTGGGTCACACTGGCTATTTCATGCCTTCATGACCCGTACGTAAGCTGAGTTTCCTTACAGCCAAACTCCTTGCTACTCTGGTTAGATGTCATAATCCAGTATTTCAGAAGTGGGAGAGGAATCTAAAGAAGGGTTTGGTTTCATCCTATTGCTGATCAGTACATTTTTTAGAACTGACATGTAATTCTATAAGGCAGAAACAGCATTTTACCAGTAGCAGAAGTAAAAGCAAGGACGAGAACATGAACAGCTCAATAATACAAGATTCAGATCTGGGTAATGTACCCACCCACCGTTGTGCGATACTCAAGAGCTTGGATAAGATTGTTTAATAAAAACCCTAACTGCAGCATTTGCAGTATGCTACAAAAAAATTGATGGCTTGTGGCATACTGTATAATGGTGGTGATGATGATGATGATGATAATAATAATAATAATAATTTCTTTTGTGCAAAATGCCACATTTATCTGTATCTTTCAGGTTTGTTGTCTATGGTAGATTCTTTCCAGATTAGGAAAGACACTGCTTAAAACAATATTTTATTTTAATGGATTCTGCAACGCATTAATGACAGCTCTTTAACTGCATATAGAGGTTGTTCTCTACCCATGCACTAGTTTGCTACATTTATCATTTTATAACCACAGTAAACCACAAAGACATAGTTCAAATGATTCTCTTCCTTTCAAGTGCTTGTCATGTTATCTGGAGTAAATTGCTTCCAATGTGGTGTTTCTTTAGTGCTGAAATCAAATTCCTCATTGTTTTGAGCATGGAGCTTTCTAAGAGAACTAGTGATGTAGGACCTCAGTAGTTTGAAGTCATGCTTCTATGTTGTATCTCATGCTTAGAAATAAGCTGAATGCTTTGAAACCAATATTTTGCCCCTGAAATCACACTGATACATCATATCTCAAAGTTTCATGGCTTCCTAGACAGTAGAGCAAAAAATGAAACTTGATCCAGAGTCATTCCCCCTTTTCCATCTACATTCAAATGTTAGAACATAACCCCATAATCATAGGTCACTTAGCAGCTAAAATCAATACAGTGCTAACTATCAAAATTTCAACACTTAAACTCTGAAAAAAAATCAGTATAAACTACACTTTTCCCAGGCATCCTATAGTCATTGAATCCACGGGAAACCAGGAGCTTCTTTGGGCTTAAAAGTCAGTGATGTCGTACTTCAGCTTGAACAATAGCATAGAATCATCATGAAAGAAATGTCAGTAAAATGAAAAGATAGTTATTAATTATTTCTACCACTCAGGTGAAAAAATCCTAACAAATTCCTGTGGTGGAGTATGCAGCAGTATATACTGCCGTGATAAAAACCAGCAGACTCATCTCAAGTGGCTGTGAGTGTGCTGGGTGAAGAAACAGGTTATTTTATTTCCTCATTTTGTTTCTTTGGCTTTTTCAGCAAAGCCAGAAATGTCTGTTTCTTCAGGAATTATAAGAAACCAGATATACAACAAGTTGACCCTGTAGGAACACTCCTTTCATCTACTTAGTGCTCCAGTGAAAGACATCCTTTAACAAGATGGAGTCCTTCTGTCAATATCCGGGACGTGACCCAATGGATAGCAAACCGTTCTCAGAAGTCTGAATAGATGTAAGGCTATATTGCATTCCCAGAGAAAGACATTATTACCTTGCATAATTAAGTTGATAATTTTGGTATGGACTTACAGGAAGAAAACAAACAAATGAATACGAGGGCTCCCAAAACAGTCAAAACTTTTCTGCAAGGAATGATGTTCCCTACAAACCCTAAACTTTTTTCTAGATTCAGGCATTTTGAACCCTCTGATTTGATAAATTAGCAACAGCGAACTTAAACTTTATGAAAGGAAAGTATATGGAAAAAATCTCACCAACCCATGCAAAGTTTTTAGAAAGACTGCAGGGAATCTTGTAAGTGAAGCCCTACAGTAAGAATGTGGCAGAGTTGGGCTCATATGCATTTTATATAGCTATTAGCAATAGCCTCTAAAACCAAACCTAAAAAGCTTGACTGTAGCTTGTGTTGATGTTAATATTTTTCCTATAGCTAGTGAACAATACAGGAACTGTGTTTGTTTAACCATAAACTGCATATGTTAAAATGTGGTTCATTGATCTAACATTGAAGAGCATATCTTGCACTGCATCACAAAAAGTCAGCATTATATAGGAAAAAATACCTTATAATTTTATCACTTCAATTAAAAATTATTTTAAAGGGACAGCTCCTACGAACTTAAACTCCATTTTCTTTTGCTCCTCTTTGATTTGCCTCTCTTTTATTACTGTTTCATTATTTTATCATGGCAATGAAACATAATAAAATCTCCCCAAAGTGCTCCTTATGACTTATTTTCATCACCACCAGATTGTTAATGGCATATAAGGAAGATAAACTAAACTTTCTCCTCCTCAGTGCTACATAGTGACTCCAAATAGTGTAATGAAACCCCAAAATGATTAACAGCAAGTGTCTGTCACTGCTCTTACAGTTCCAATTAGAGACAATTAATTTTGTTTATACAAGTCCTTGAGACTTAAAGAAAATTGTGCTCAGACGTTTGTTTTTCCCCGGTCAAACGCATGTCTGAAAATAGCTAGGCATTTTGCAGCTGGTAAAACAATTAATTTCTAGATTAATCTCAATTTATTTTGATAATTGTATTTCTTGCTGTGTGTTCAGTTAACTGAATATCACAATTTTGCTACCTGCAAAATAAGCCTGATATAAGCTGCCTGATGGGGGTTTGCTAAGGTTACCACAATGGCCACAAGTTACAAGGTGCTGTAGAAGAACTACAGGTCTGTGCTTTGCAGGAGACAAAAATAATGATTTCTTTTGCCTTAAAAGCAATTCCACAAATCAAAGTGCCTTGTGCAATCCTGAAACAACAAATGCTCCACAAAATAGTTATTATTATGAGTTTGGCCTCAAAGCTGTTAAAAGCTCATATTTCTTTTGGATAGAGGTGGTTATGAGACTTTATATTTGTAATGTAAAATAAAGTGTCTTGCTCTCTGTTGAACTTAATATGTGTTGGCTGGTATTGGCATAGCTTACTCATAAACCACAGTTACCTCCAGAAAAATTATTTAGTCAGTGAGAAATTTGAAAGATATGTGCAAAAACGTAAGTGGACCCATATATATCACACTGGGATGTCAGCCACCTATAGTAACATTTTCCGTAGAAAACAAGATGGAACAAGGGTACATAAGAATCTGACCTCTACCAATACTTCTAAATATTGTTTCAAGTACTGGTCATTAATCACATGTATTTTTATATTACTGAGTTTATCTATGGGCTCCAAACCCGTGGAAATTCACAAGGACTCCACATCCTATAAATGTTTGTCAGTGTATAAACCTAAAGGAAAACAAGTGAACATCACACTGCTATTAAGCATACATTGATTTTGACATGTTATTTTAATCCCATTAATTTTGCTGCAGCTTCTATTGGAACAGACTTTTTTTGTTTAGACAAAACAATAATGTTCACATTTTCCTTCTGGGTCTATTGATATATGAAGGCTCTGAAGTGCTGCTGAGCAAAGTAAAGGCATATTTTATAGGAGGCTATAAAGCTGTCTGTTCTGGTCGGGATGTTTCTGAAACAGTCTCACTACCTGACGTTAACCTTTCACACACCATCACTGTACTCTGTATGTTCTCACTTGCTTTAATTATCTCACCCTCCAAACAGTGTTTTAGTTAAGCATTACCAGTCAAGGCAGTCTAAAGAGTCAGTTCTTTGCTTTATAATGCAACATATATAGCTCTCTACAACTACCTAAAGGGAGGTTGTAGTCAGGCAGGGGTTGGTCTCTTCTCTCAGGTGACCGGTGACAGAACAAGAGGACATGGTCTCAAGCTTCGTCAGGGGAGGTTTAGGCTTGATATTAGGAAAAAATTCTTCACTGAAAGGGTGATTGGCCATTGGAATGCGCTGCCTGGGGAGGTGGTGGAGTCACCATCCCTGGAGGTGTTTAAAGAGAGATTGGATGAGGCACTTAGTGCCATGGTTTAGATGACGAGTAGGTGTTGGTGTTGGGTCATAGGTTGGACTCGATGATCTCAAAGGTCTTTTCCAACCTTGTGATACTGTGATACTGTGATACTATGACGTCCACATATGCCAATACTTCACCTAGAAAGTTTCTGTGAACCTTTATGAAATTTATGGTGATTAATTTCGGTAGCTACAGTTTTGAATTCCAGAGTTACAGAAATTAATTAATTTCACTGCCCGGTTCTGAAGGATAACTGTGAGACTCTCAGGTGTCTGGGCACGAGCTGGGGCTCCTGGGCTGGGGCAGGGAGCCCTTGCTTTGCCATCACATCAGCCCCAGCCGCTGCAGGGCCACAAGGCTTGTGCCTCACACCATTAGCCCTCTTGTGTCAAAGTAAATATTAACCCTCTTTATTAAAAAATGAAAACACAAGCAAGCAATGGTACATATTTTTCTTCTAGCAGCTAAGTGCAAGCCTGGCCTTTCTGCAAAGGCATTTCACTAGAAAAAGGAGGTAAGTTTTGGAAAAAAAGCTGTTCGTTCATATCACAACTTTCCTGCTCCACACCTGCTTTATTTCACCGGAGCTGTTCCTACACACACTGCTGACAAACATTAGTTCAAAGATAGTCAGATAGACTGCATACTAAGTTAATATATTGGCAGAGTATGGGAAAAGCACCAAGGGATACAGAAGCTGCTGCCTCATCCCTCAGGTACCATTTCGCTGTTAAATAAACAACCAGTGTCGAGCTCTAACCCATGAAGGATAAAAGTCTGGAGGTAGAAGGAGGAACCCGAAAGTCCTGCAGAGAAATGACTTCTTGTATTGTTTGTGAGATGTCAAAAATAAGCAAATGTATCTCTTGCTGATATCATTCTGGACTAACAGAAAACCATGGTTCCTGCATAAGTACCACAGGACCTGGCACTGGACCCCCATTCCTGTGCAATGGCCACTGCCTTAAGCAGAGCCTTTACAGGTCATTCAGACTGTCAGACAGCATCGGTTACAAATAAATCCCACTAATTAAAAACCTGCCCTAGAACAATAATTCTTGTGAAAATGAATTCATGCTGGGTGATGTGGTACCAGTTTAGCCCAGCCCAGGGTGGTCCTGGGTGGCAGTGGGTTGTGGACACTGGGAAGGACCAGCCACTGTCTCTGTGGGAGGTATGGAGCAACACAAAAACAATTGCCAGCCTGGGACCACCGATGTCAAGCTGTCCTCCAGAGTTATTGCTTTTGCTTCAGGATAGACAGATTATCTAAAAACAAGGGAATTGAAATGATGTTCTCAAAACCAGTAAAACCACAGTCACTGTAACCAGAAGACTTTTGAATCAATTCTGTGCAAGACACTTACTTTATTCATGCCAAGCTAGAGCACTATGAACTATAGGCTATAAACTTCCCCTGCCCTTCCTGTGTTACTGCCTCTGCCCTAAGCTAAGCTTTCTGAAGACCCAGTTTAAATGCAAGATGTGGTAACAGCTGAGACTGAAATTTCACTTACATTTTAATATTAAGAAAAATTCCATAATTAATCTCTTAGGGGGCTGGGAAGGCAGGGATTACCTGTTTCTGAAGCAATGTAGGGCATGCTGAGGGCCTAGAGATTTGTCCACGCCATAGCTTTGTTTTACTGCTTCTTTAAAAGGTGATGCAAAGCTTTTGAATACCAGCCACTGCATAGTGATCTCCCCAGTGGCAGTCTCTCTCCCGACTTACAAAGGCAACACTGGCATTGCTGCAGGGGCTTCTGCAGGCTGTTCTCTTTTCCAGTCCTGGTGAACACTTTGTATTTTAGTCACCTCTGCTTCTTTGTAGTTCATAATGAAGTTTTACATAGATTCAGCACCAGGTATTTAAATAACACGTATCTACTTTGTGAAAGAAAATAGCACCTTTAGGAACCAATGTTTTTTTTGCAATCCTTAAGACTAGTGCCTGCTTGTTGCAGAATTTAGTATTTATGACTTCTGTTGGGAAAACATTTTGGTTTCCTATAGCTCTCACATTCATTCATGCAGAGCACACTAAGACTTCTTTTGAAAATAAAGGAGCAAATAAGCCATGCATATTTATAATACACTAAAAGTACTCCTTTCTGGTTATAGCACAGGGATCAGCTGAGACACAGTTGAGCACAAAGATCAGTTGAGACACGAATTGGAACATTTTTCAACTCACCAAAGCCACATGCTTTTTTAATCAAATGGTGAAACAAGACTTTATTGTATATGTGTTGCAGGAGTAGGTATATATTTTAAAGGTTGATGTAGATTCATACATATCAGTCAATTTCTACCTGTAGAAGTGACTTTCAAGAACCTGAGAGAGAAAAACTGTTGTCTAAAATCAGCCTATTTCTCACTGTTTATTGACAACTACAAACATTAATATTCCAATCACGCTTAGCCCTTCATATCTCACTTCTTTTTGTAGCACCAGTTCCTTCTTTCTTTTTCTTCCACATAATTTTCCCTTGAATTTATTGTCAACCTGTTTTCCTGGCACGATGAGCAAAATTTAATCTTTATTTGTCCAGAATACAGCACTAACCATCATCCACACTGATCAAGTAAAAGGCGAACAGGTTAAAGAGGATGATAATGGGGATTTGGTGAGATGCTGCTCCAAGTGTAGCCAGCAGCCCTGTCTGTGAGCACTGGCTCAAGAAACTCTCCCAAGAGACACTTGAGGCTTTTTCCCTGGAAGCATGATGTCATTCTTCCTCTTCGTCCCTCTCCCCCAACGCCCCCCCCCCCCTTACATTTCCACCAATACAATCTTTCAATTTACTATTTCATTCACCAAATTTCTCTTCTCCCAGGGTCAATGTTTCTTGAAAGGTAACTTTTCAGTATCTTGTTAGCAGTGAGATATTTCCTTAGATGTGGTCTTTTAGCACCCCCTGCAAGAAAACTGGAGTTCCTATCTCCAGAGTCAAATCTATTACCATTTTCACTATTTCTGGTCACAGGTGGTGTTCATTTTCCTGGCCAGTTTCTATTTCTCAGCTGTGAACAAACATTCTTCTTCAATCCCAATCTTCTTAACCCCAGTTAGAGGAGAAGTCTTATCAGATAATACAAGCTTGAAATGCACAGGAAAAGGAGGTTGAAAAAAAGAGGAAGGTGGATACTAGCTGGTGGAAAACACCCAAGAAATACGAGGAAAAAGGTTACAAAATAAGAAGGCAAGAATAGGTATGAAATGGAAAGGTTAAAAACTTCTAATATGTTTTGATTTTTAAAGGAATCAGAACACAGATCTGATCTTCAAAGCCTGCAGACACATCCTATATGAGTGCTAGACCCTCTGCACTCCAAGACAAGAGGCATGTGGAAAATTAATTTCTAAGTGATTTTCTATTACAGTTAAACACTTTAGAGTTATGCTACAAAATGACTTCATATGTACTTCTGCTGCTTAGACAAACAGGCTACTGAATTTGGAAGAGTGGTGATCAGGCAGCCAGTGAAGACTGAAATTTTATAAGGAAGAAATGTTTAGATTACATTATGTCGTCATATACTTCCTTAATGATTGTTTTAGGAAAAAACCTCAGTCTGGCAAGATGAAAAAGCGAGCTATGAAGCATTAAGTCTCATTGTCTTTTCTGCATTGCCATGGCTTGGCTTATGTTCAGCTACTGGCTAGCAGTAATTGAATACTCAGATGAGGCTGTTTGTACTTGCTGAACATACTGTTTGAACACCCTCGTGGTATTTTGAAGTGGCAGCCAGCTACTGGTGAGGCTGAGAAACCCTGCTGTTCCTGGTGCCTGCAGAAAGGCACAGAAATTTGGAGGAAGCTTAGAATGACAGTGGTTGAAACAAAATATTCCCCTTGTTACCCTTTAGCAGCATGGAATTGTTGCCAGCACAAGGTAAACCGCCATGATAGGATGACCTGGAGCTGGGACAAGACTGTGGAGAAGCTGAAGCTTCAGTTTTGGCTTTAAGTAGAAGGAATATTATCAAGTCAAATGTAAGATTTTGTTGCAAGAAAATCTGAGCTATATTCTAAAAAAGCAATAGTTAGAAGGCTAGAAGTACATCAGAGAAGAAATATTGCAGACGTAAAGCCGATGGAGTAAGGAACTCATGTGAGAGGGCAAAATCTCCAAGTATCTGTTTTGGTGGTTTGAAAAGTAAATTATTTTTTTTTTAAAAATTCAATGATGGCATCATACATTCATTTATCTGCATGGAGCATGCATCCTAAACAAGGTCTTTTCTGTACCAGTGAAGTGCCCTAAGCATTATCTTGCAGACTCAAACACATGGGCATTCTCCAACACTAACTTCAGTTTGATTTCGAACTGCGACAGAGAAGTTTCCCTCCAACCAAACTTGGTCTCTTCTCTCTTTGATTTCTTTAAAGCCGGCCAGGTCCCCCTTTGCCCCTTTCCCCACTCAGGAAGTAGCTGCCAGCTACTTGTGGAATTCAAAGTTTAGTGATTAGGAAAAGGGAAGATATAGAAAATTATTAGAGGGAATCTGTCAAAAGTTGTTATAGCTGGAGGGTGTACATATAGTGCAGCATCCTGCACATCCCATTGCTTTATTTCCGTGAAAAAGTAAGACATCTCCAGCTAAATAATCAGTTTTCCTTGGAGCAGAAAATTATGTTCTTACAACATAGCAGCCTCTCTTTGCATTAGGGTAGGCTGCCAGTGCCAGGAGTACTGGCTTCTTACTGCTAATCAGGCCCTCTGAAATAGATACTGCTTGAAGAAAATGACTCAAATTTTCTCAGTTTTCCTTTCCTTCTAAAACCTTTCTGTGGGTTGGGTATTTTTTACTTTCATAAACCCTTACTCTAGTTTCTTTATGATTAAAACTGCTTTCTTACTATAGACAGGATATCTTTGGTCAAATGCAAAGAGTTCATCTGACAAATCCAGTGCATTTTTATTTAGTTCCAGTTCTGAAAAATCTGGTGTCCTTGATTTGTGTTTAGGGATCCCTGGATCAGCTGACTGATCAATATATTATGCTAAATCTGATAATTTACCGCCTGACTTAATAAGAAGTAGAAATCTGAAAGATCTTCAAAGCAATTTTTAAGAGTTAACGATTTCTCAACAACAGTGCCCAAACCGCCAATAGTTCTGTTTTGCCAGGTCCTGCAATACAAAATGATAATAAGAAATTCATAACCTCAAGAGACCCCTAAACTCCACAAGACAAAAAGCAATCCTACTAGGAAAAAAAAAAGAAAAAAAAAGACATGAAAAAGCCTAAATTGCTTTTTCTAATTGGAAATCTGCTGTCTGTTTCTGAAAATGTAAAGTGAACTCAGAATAAGTTTTCAAACTTACCCATGCAGTATCACAGTATCACAGTATCATAAGGTTGGAAAAGACCTTTGAGATCATCGAGTCCAACCTATGACCCAACACCCACACCTACTCGTACTTGTCAACTACACCATGGCACTAAGAGCCTCATCCAATCTCTCCTTAAACACCACCAGGGACAGTGATTCCACCACCACCCTGGGCAGCGCATTCCAATGGTCAATCACCCTCTCAGTAAAGAACTTCTTCCTAATGTCGAGCCTAAACCTCCTCTGGCGAAGCTTGAGACCATGTCCTCTTGTTCTGTCGTCGGTCACCTGAGAGAAGAGAGGCAGTTACAGGCCTAAAGATCTCACCTAATGAAAGCAGACAGTCTTACAATCACCAGTCTTCAAGAGTCAGGTCATTAACTTAAACAGCAAATACCAGGAGACTTCAGTTTAAAATCAGAAAGGCAGTGCAGAAAGCCATGTTCCCTGCAAATCAAACCTGTAGAGTTCAGGCACATTTGGGTTCAATGGTCCTTATTTTTAGCACAAACCCATTCCAAGAAATAGCTTTAAGTGTGGATAAAAGTCACACATCAAAAGGACAAGAGTGGTGTAAAGGAACCCTTAAAGGTCTGTGGTAAACTTAGAAACTCCACTCACCCTGAGTCTTGGGTAGTGGCATGAAACAAAGATATAACTGCTCCATCACAGGTTGTCACTGCAGCTTTTCACGTGAGGCAATGGTGGGAGGGACGGGGTGTCTCTCTGGTGTCTAAAAGTTTTGGCTAGTGCTGAAGAAGCAATTATTTTGATTTTTGCAAAACTTTAACATTGTTAAAGGACTCTCCAAACACTGTAACTGTCTGAGACTGGAAAATCAAGGAGTTGAATGCAGGCAGTTATGATCACATAATGAACAACGTTGAGTATGACTGCAAGAATGTCAATGAACTTTGTGCTAGAAAGGAGGTACTAAATCAGAAAAGAGAAGGAAAGAATATTAATGCTGAAACATCTAAAATGTTCTCATCAGACACTAGATTTCCCTAAATTAAATTGCATAAAAAATGATTACTATATTACTTCAGTTATAGTAGCCTTTCTAGTTTTACAAGTGCATAAAACAGAATAAAAGGCTACAGTTGTTTGTAAAATCCAACCAAGTTCCTTGCATGCAATTTATAGCACTGCATACTGTGAGTAAATAATAAAAAAAAAATCTTAACAGAGAAAAATCTATTTTCCCTTGAGAAAAAAATGACCTTATTAACTGACAGCAAATACTTCTACAAAAATCTCAACTTTTTCTTGTTCTTATAGCATTCATCAAATTCCTTTGCATTGCAGCTTTCAGATTTATGTAACATATTGTAATAACAAATAACAGCAGTTTGTGCTTCCATTGCACCTTGTATTGTGTTGTAATTTGTCTATGATTTGTATTAATTAAAATGCCAGATCTTTGCCATGAGGTAGGCAAGCACTTTGATCTGGATTCGAAAAATTGCTAAGTGCCAAAGCTAAAGTCCCTACTCATTTACCATAATAGAGCTTTCTATGTCTGTGCCATAGACAGAAAAGATGATTCTTCAGGTTGGTTTGTACATGTCAGGTCTCATAAACATGAAATTTAGGCACAGTAGTTTTTATATTTTTGTACCTTAGAATATTCTCTCTGATTTTTTTTAAAAAATATTCGTTTTAAATCAAGATATACCATTATCAGTCAGTCATTTTGCTGTGAAGATTGTGTCTTGGAGAATCATAGCAACTGCAAGGCAAGTTACCCCTTCCTCCTAGAGTCTATGCCTGTGATAGGTGTCACCCATCTGTCTTAATGTTAAAGAAATGTCCTTGATCCTTTAGTGTATAATCCTGGTACAACTCCCACAAAATAAAGATAAATTAATAAATCTTTGGATACTTTGCACATTTCACTTGTTAGAATGCTGTTGGGTATGCAGCTGAGGTCACGTTTCTCCAGGTGAATGAACACAGGCATGGTTTAGTGCCTCTAGTTTGATAACAACCTATGCTGTTCTGATTAGTATTTTCTAGATTTTGTTATCTGTTCAGACTTCTTAAGTTTCTTGCCAGAACTAATGTAGATACTAGACTCCCTTGTGACAGTGTATGAGTAGTATATGAGACAAACATTCAGAATCTGGAAGACAGAGTGATGATCTATTCAGTTGCACGTAGCAGAGATGGGAACTTCTGTGGAGCATAAATCTTTTGCAAACATCAGTTTCCCATCATGACCTGGAAGGACCTCTTCTCTGGATAGCTGATTTGAAAAATATAAACACTGTTTCTTTACTTCCTTTAGCAGTTATTCTGAAAAGATCTTGAAAGATTTTAGAGCCATAAAACATATTGGTGGGATGCAGTAAGAGAATAAGAAACATAAGGGACTTTGTGCTACAGTTTGATAAATACCTTTTTGTCTACATTAGCTGCTGGTTCCAAGGTGTCCAGACGCCCTGGTGATCAAGACTGGTTATACAGCTTTTAAGCTCTTATATGTATAAGCTCTTATACAGATTATACTATATTTTACTGTTGGTTGCCAGTCATTTCTGTTTTTTTCTAAACTTCGCTGTGATAGGGCCAGGATGTCCATTATAGGAAGACCCAGAACCAACAATGAGGAAGCATAACATGTCAGAGAGCAAATGGAGTACTTGGCCTGCTGATCCTTCCCATAAAGTGACTTGCTTCCCATTGTACATTATTCCCAGGAAAATGGTGAAAGAATTAAACCTAGAGATGACTTTTTTGTCAGAGTCCAACAAAGTCCCCTATAGAGATTCCAAAACTTCCGAGTTTCTAGAAACACTCATCCTCATAATATTTCGGTTGAAAGTTTAGTAGTTCTCCATACTGTGAAGGGCTTAGGAGCTTTGAGAAAGAAAATAAAATCTCAAAAATTAAATAGTCAATCAACAGCAACATACCTCCAAACCAAACAGCCAGCCAAGTTTTTTTGAAAGTGAGGGTCTGAACCAGATATAAACTGCTCCAGAATTTGTATTAAGTAGGGTAGATCACAGGCTTTATTTTCTTCACATTCATTTGTAACACAGTACTGTTCCTGGAATTCCAAAACTATCAATCCTAAAAGCAAGGATTGCTCTGAGGTGATGAGGGCACATCAGCAGCATTGTGTATGGAATTTAGTGGATTCTTATTCTTTTCACTTTCTTCCCGATGCTTGTATTAAAGTATACCACTATTCTCAGCTCTCAAAAGGACTAAATGAAAACCTTAAAAATTGGAGAAAAGACACCATTTTCTCTGTGAATATATCATGGTTGTCTCCTTTCTCTCCTTTCCCAACACACTTGCTTCCCTCCAAGCAGGTAACGCTCCCACCATACAGGTGTGCTCAGCCAGCTGAGCAGTCCTCACTGCCAGCCAGATATGACTCATAATGTGCCATGAATGAGCCCCAGCTCCGCTCAACACCTCCGTGCAGATGTCCCAGCATGCGAGCATTAGTATTTTCCACTCTTTACAGCCCTCAGAGTTGACATCCAAGCTCAAAAAGCACTTGTGATTATGCTTATCAAGTGCACGCATACTGAATTTCCCTAATTTGAAGACAAATGGGCAGAAATCAGCTAGTGGCCTCTTTAGTCTTCTGGGAGCATTACTAGAGCAAAAGGTACTATCTAGACCTAAAAATATATTTATATTCTAAATATACGTTGTATCTCTGACCTCTCCTAACCCTGCTTTCCAGATAAAATAAAAAGCTATCTTAACTGTTTTTACCTGATTTCCCTGGAAGTAAAGGGTTAGATCTGACATCTAGAGAAGAAATTTGAAGATCTCTGATTCTGAATAAGAAGTTTTAAGTTATTGCAGCCGAGGCAGATTATTGGTTATATCCTTTTATGAACAGGCAGAGCATGAAAAGGCATTTCTATACAGCAAATCTGTGCAATAAACTATTTGTTTTGACAACTCACACTGCTTCAGCTTCTTGAATTATTTGCTTGTGTGACCTCTGTCACACACACATACGACAGAGCCCAAAATAGATCTGGGAGATGAGTCATGATGTTCAGGAAGGATTTCAAAACAAATGGACCTATTTACTCTTGCAGCTGCCTCCTGAAGCTGGTATATTTTTCAATGGTGTTACTGACTTATTTTCATTATTTGCGTCTGAGAGGTTGACTTGTTTTTTGAGGTTTTTTTGGGGGGAGCAGGGGCTTGCATCAGGTAATTGAAACAGGACTTCAGTTCTTCAGAGAAAACATTTCAGAACTAAATATGCCGCACACATTCTTGATGATCTAAAATGGGAACATCAGAACTAAGACATCGTCAACATGATAAGGATTTTGCTTCTTACTTGCCAAATGCCATGTAAATGCACAGCAGTTTAATTCAGCATCGGGGAAGGTATGAAATACAGTTTTTTCTATTATTGCACTAGAGATGCTCCATACTTGCACCAAATCTACTATGCAGTATGGATGCTAGAATCTGTATTCATTGTTTATATCTTCTTAATATGGTGGCAGCGCTGCATAACTAAATGGAAAGGTCTAATCACAAAGCATGACTTTAACAGTTTGTATAGAAGTGTTTTCAGGTACACATATCTCTTTTTCAGCAAAAATCCCACTGCCTTCCAGAAGGTAACAAAAATTTGAGTTAGCAAAATTCTTAATTTGATGTTTTGACCTAACACCATTTTTCTTTGGCTAACAATGATCTTGTGTTTCTTTTAAACAAAGTTCTTATTTGAAAATGGTTCTAACATTTGACTGTCAAACCCATGTTTCAGCAAGTCTAATTATCTCCTTAATATGATACTACTTTAATCCAAAAGCAAGATGATGATGAATTTTTAATAATAATTATTTTTATTATTTTTAATAAGTTCATCGTAAGGCCTAATTCAACTTCTATCAGCGTGATAAAATGTACATTCTTTTCAGTGGAAGATGGATCAGACCCTAACAGCAAAACATAATTACTACATAAGTCTTAGCACCTCATATACTTCCACTGTAGCTAACTTAAATAGCAAAATCTCTGCAAGAAGATTATAGACCTAATTATTTACTGTGGCTCCAAACGACTCGAAATTTCTATCATGGAAAGTGAGAGACAAATAAAACTCTAGCTGGCAAAGTAGTAAGTGTTAACATTTATGACTGAAATGATGATGTTTATGACAAGTAACCCTTGTTCCTAGTCAGTAGGTTGAAATGAAAAGAGGGCACTTTGGTAATGCAAAGAAGGGATGAGGGAAGTCTTATATTGGTGTTGCTTGTACCATGGATTTAAGAACACCAGGAATTGCCCATTTGCTTTGCATCTATGACATTATAGAAGGGTCATTTCTCACAAATTTCATTATAAGGTCTTCGTTCAACAAAGTACATAAGATGAATTTACTTTTACAATGTGACAATGCCACAAAAAATACTGGCCGACTTCAGTTGAATGTGTAACCTGGTATAATTTATAGCCAGCAGGCAACAGACATGATGATGATTCACTGAAATGAGTTTTATTAATCACATCTTACAGCTTATTCTTATAGAATTTAGCATTTGCATTTGGATAAATACTGTTTAATTTGCTAAAAAGGTATCTACCTTTCTGAAATGCCACTAATCAGAAACTAAACTGTTGCAGACATTGTAAAACACTTCATTCCTGACTCCCTATTGAATATCAGACTCCAGGCAGGTGACAAAAATGGTATCACAAGTAGTATAAAACCATGAATAAACACTCAGTCAAAACAAATCAATAAATTATTATTGATACTAAATATAGGAGCACCAAATATATCACTGGTTACAAGAAAATAAAAAATCCCTCATTTGTTTATATTTTGCAAGCAGCATTTTTTTTCCTTTAGTAAATGGCATTGTTTCTACTCCTGAACTAGTGTCTCCTGCATTTTTTAAATGAAACCAAGTATCAACAGTATAAAATGAAGATGAATAAAAATGTCATAAAAGCATCATCCATATTTCTGGCTGTAGTCATAAAAATCATCTGGGTTTGGCTTTTGTCAGGCTAGATAATGTTTTGGTTTAATCAGTGATGTCATAGATGAGGTTGCAGAATGCAGAGCTCATTCTAAAAAAAGAATTTGCTCTTGCAAAGACAGCTTTGGCTCACTCAGCAGAGTGTGCCTGTTACTAAGCAAACTTAGTAACAGGTATAGTTCTGAATTCTTCCTTTGCTTGCTTTTCCTCTAGAAATATACAGTGCTCATCTTTATAGGTACAGAATTTGAAAATTGCTATTGCATTTTATTGATTTTGCTTTTACATAGTGAACTAGGTGACTTCATGATTTTTAAAAGAGTATTTTACTTCCTTATATAAGTTCTTACCTTCCCTTTTCCTTTGAGTAAATTTCCATGGAAACTGAACACATTGTGTCCTCCTCCTGGCTGCATTTCTTGTCTACCTAAGATAGCACTTTGATTAAATATACTTTCATAATTAACTAATTAAAACCATTACAAGGGTTTTATAAAGTCTCTACTAGTCTTTTTTAAAAAAATTGTTAAGATTTGAATTTAGGTTAGCATACTTGCAAGGAAAACAAGAAATAGTATTTTCTCTTCTAGCTGGGTGCTGGTACTACTTAAGAGTTTCAGTGTAATCAGAGAACTTCAACAATATGTGTTATCATCAGCTCTTGATTCGTGGCCAGCTGTAGACTTTACAGTATGCCTTTTGTTCTCCACTTCACTGATTGTGAAATGCCTTTTTTCAGTGCAAACTCTCTCCACAGTAAAGTTTCCCAATTACCATTCTCTAAGCCATTGTCCTCTAATCTCAGACATCACAAAGAAGACAGTACACAGAAGTCCTTCCAACTGTGACAGGCTGTAGCATTTTCCTAGAAATGTCCCCTTTTAGCATATATAGGTCCTGCTGGGAAGGAGTAATGGGTTCTGATGACTCACAGCAGAGGGTGTTTCGATATATCTACCCAGTCTAGGAAGGATAAAAATGGTTTGGGAATGGGACCTATGTTATACGATGAATAGATTTTTGATAAGAACCTTAACACCCCAAGATCTGAACTTAATGCCAACAGATTTTTATTTTCTTTGCTATTGAAGCCAACACCCTTTCCTCCAAAAAGGTAAATCTATTATATTCCCAGATAGAAGATTTTAAATAAATCTGTGAGAGGTAGCTCTACACAATACATTTATCCTTTTTCATCCTAGTCCATCTCATCACAGGCAGAACTTTAATTGTAGACTTCCTTGGAGAATTGGTGGAGAAGTGAGTAGCGAGGAAGTAACAACAACTTGTTCTTACGCGTGACTTTGAAATGAGACACAATAAAGCATCTCTTGCAAGTCCTAGGAGACTACAGACTGGGACTGAAAGTAAGCCAAAAGTATGCACATGAGAAAGGAGAAAGACAGAACTGTTACAAGCACACATTTTTAGGACTTAGGCAGTGATAGACAAAGCTGGAGAAAGTTCAAATAGTGTTTCCTTTGACCTCCAAGGACACCTACGACAGGAGCGGGGAAGAAAATAAGGACTCTCTCTTCCAGATGCAAATAATAACTCATTCTGACATGAAAATAATATTCAACTGTTTTTACTTAACTCAGATTTGAGATTAATGATGAAATTGCAGTATGACATCTGAATGGAACAACGTCTTGTTAGATAAGAAAGGTATCTTGATGTAGTCTTAACTGGATTGTGTAGTGAGAAAAAGAAACTAGAGAAGACTTTGCAAGTGGTCTGAACCAATAGCAAAGCCAAGAATTTCAAATTCTGGGTTGAGAAAAAGGAGGAAAGGATTTCATCAGAAGGTTATGGA
Source organism: Neomorphus geoffroyi (assembly GCA_033558235.1). Taxonomy (NCBI): domain Eukaryota; kingdom Metazoa; phylum Chordata; class Aves; order Cuculiformes; family Neomorphidae; genus Neomorphus; species Neomorphus geoffroyi. The sequence continues at coordinate 13,815,368 of JAUMJM010000004.1, forward strand.
TGATTAAGTAAATCTGGAACAGCTGTAGAGACAATAGTAAGACTCAGAACAATGAGAGTTTTCCAAGGCAAAGAAGTCACCTTTCTCAGACTAAATCTGGATATGATATTTGATAGTTGTATTAGAGAGGTTTTTCGCACTCCTGTGGGCCAAGAAAATGTGGACAAGGATTCCTTTTTATTGTTAAAGCCTGAGTATTGATTGAATCAGGGAGATCATGGCCATGCTGCACATTGGCAGGAGTGTATGGCAACACAGCTACCTTGTCACCTCACATACCTCAACAACCCCTGTAGTATCCTTACACATATGACCCCACCAATGAGATTCATGAAAGGAACCACACACATATGACCCCACCAATGAGATTCATGAAAGGAACCACACACTACATTTCTGCTTAGCTTATTCCTACTTGCTGCCTCTTGCTACTGGCTAGGATGGTAAAGTGTGGATGACAGAAGATAATCTCAAGGTCATCCATGCTCTACCAGAAATTAGCAGAAAAATCTCAAATAGAATAGTTTTTAATCATGGTCCTCTCCCTAGGCCTTAAACCCGCAACCGGAAAGATGCTCTTCCAGTTTGGATTTTGCTCACTGCAGCTGTGATCATTAGTAGAAAGCATGAACTTCAAAATAAAAAAGTCTGTCCTGGTGAGGAACTGGTATCTGCACTACAGCATGAGCTCTCTCACCGCATACTTGCCATTTCACCCATCCATGACCTCACGAAGTCTGTCTCCCCTTACACTATGGAACAAGTTTAGAGTTACAAATGTGCTGTTGGATTTGCCATGGAGAAGGTGGATGGTGCTGTCTTAAAGATTATTCATCCTTTCGTGCTACTCATTACTAGCATCCATATGGCTTTCAGAGAGTCTGCCTCACAGGCATTTCACTCCTGTGTAAGCAGTGTACACGCCCATACCACTACAAGCTACAGCAAGCCCTCTGTAATATGGATGGGAAATCATGATCCGACAGGTCACTGTAAGTCATTGGAGATGGTTAATAGAGATTATGATGAGTAAAGGCCAACAAACTGTGTCTGAATGTCTAGAACCCAGGTGTCCCCTCTGGGTACATTTGGACAGTCTTTCTTCCTAGTTGTCAAGGAGCAGCAAGGGCAGGTGCTGCCCCATGACTGGAGGGAACAGGGACTGAGGAACAGCCCCACAGCAAGGAGAGCAAGTCTGGAATGGTAAACAAGACAATCCAAGAGTTCAGTCATCATGCAGGAAGTCCACAGTGATGAGGTAGGTCCAAGGCCAAGCTAGAAATTCAAGTCAGTGAATCAGGGTCAGAGCAAGGGAGATAAAAGGACAGCCACAGATAATGCTGCAACATAGCTTAAAAGTAGTTTCTGAGAAAAATGGAGTGGGGATGAAAACAGGGGAAAATAGCTTCCACTAAGGCTTCCTAGCAGAGCTTTCTTAAAGAGTTTGAGGTTGGACACTTGCACCATTACTTACATGCATGCTGAGTCCAGGTAGCCAAACCCCCAAAGGAAGCAGAGGCGCTTAGTGCTCTGACATTAGTGACAGCCACTGACAGAGCAAGCCTTCTGTGTTTATTTTGAGGACGGTGGAAAAGGACAGCTATGTGCTTGGTGATTAGAATCACAGAATGGTTTGGATTGGAAGGGACCGTGAAGGTCATCTAGTCCAACCCCCTTGCAGTAAGCAGGGACACCTGCAACTAGATCAGGTTGCTCAGAGCCCCATCTCACCTGCCCTTGAATACTTCCAGGGATGGATAATCTCAAAGATGTCTCAGATTCTGGAAGCTGTGTGGACTTGCCTCTGAATAAAAGGCTTTGTCCTAGACTTCAGACTCATGCTTTTCATTCATTTATTTGATCTAGCAGAATATGCTTGTTCCTAGAAGCCGGCCTGTACCAGCCTTGTTAACTGTCTCCTTAAATTCCAACAGTAAATCTTCATGCAGCAAAGCCACAATTACAGACCTGCTGCACAAACATATCCATTTGAGCACTGTCCCTCCAAGACCATAACAATTTGTGCAGTGATGTATGAATCTATGGAGAGAATGTCTTTCATTAAACAGAGGAGACGCATTCAATCACCGGAGTCCATACTACTCTGTGAGTCTGTTACTGCCATAGGATATAGAGGGTCCCTCAAGGCACACTGACCTCTGTGCCAGGCTTCTTCAGAAAAGGAGATGTTCAGTGCATCCTTGGGTAAACTCCAGGTATGCATTAACATGCACTGAGAGGGTATTCTAGGGCCTAGAATCTGCGTGCAAAACACACATGGAAGCTTGGATAAGCACACCCTCTATAATGTGTGGGCACAGTTCTGGTAGAGAATGAAAATGACATAAGAAGAAAAGTCTTAAATAGGAAGAATGCAGAGTCAGAGCCTGATCTGTATTTAGCATGATTTTGTTATAAAATAGCATTTATTGTTTCTGTTTAAAAGAAATCTGCAGTAAGAACCTCTGGGCTGTTAAAATCCTTGTGCTCCTGGTTGGTAAGGATAAAAGAGCGTAAAAAGACAGAAAAGGCAAGACAAAGACCTTTTGGTATGACTCCATGTCCTAGGAGCACGAAACTGGTGCTCTGTTTCTTCTGGAAAACAAACCAACCCAACCAACCACCACCTTACAACTGGAGTGAGTCACAAAGGTTGCCCCAGGGTGCTGTAGGGTTGTCACTCCAAACAAACAATGCTACAAGAAGCAGGTGACATATTCCTCAAATCTGACAAAGCATAGAAAGAATACAGTCTGTCACTTTGCTCAAGAGTCACTGCTAACAAGAGGCAGAGGCACCAGACCAGAGTGGGGACTTTCCATCTCCTGATGGACACAGAAAAAAACCAGACCAGATATCTTTCATGAGCACTGCATGCGTAACACACGGTCCCTCAGAAGATAACTGAACAGTATAAGCAATTTTGGTAGGAATTAAAATTAATTATATAGGGGCTAGTACTGGCCACATCATCCATTTACATCCCCGAATTCCTGTTATTATTCATAATTTTCACTCACCGGTAATCTAGACCATGTGAAGAGCCCAATCTACCACCTAGTCTTTCACATGGGTAGCACAAAATCTTTAGCTTAAAGATGGAAGAGCCTAATTTTCATACTTTTTTTTTTTTCTTGAAAGTTCACATATAAGCAGTACCCAGTGAACCTCAGAGTCTGTTTCATGCCTATTTTTGTACCACTTCTGCTTGGCCTGCAGAATTTGATAAATGAGGAGTTGCAGAGTTGCTTATGGGAATATGATTATGCAGAATTAAATTGTCAGGCTCAGTAATTATTCTGATTAAACACACAAACCCAGCAAAGGAATTTTTTTGCCTCCTACTATGAATTACATCCAGCCGATCTGTGAGCATTTACATTTTAATATTCTAATAAATGCATCTTAAAATGTAAACATAATCACTTAAAGAAACAGAGTTGGAGTTTGACTCACGTGGGTCTGGGGTCAGAAACCTCTCCCATTGGTACACTGATATTTGTATCGTTTTCTGACTTTGCCTAGCAAGTCCACCAGTCACCCTAATGTGTATGTGGAGCCCTATGCACTCCTGCGTATGTCCTCCCTTCTTGCTCAATCTGCATTCATTTGTACTTTATTATGGAAATATGCAAATAATTTTTTTTACCATTGTGAACAATAAGCTTACAAGGGAAGACAAAAACTATTTGGTCTTACATTCACCCATAATTATTCTGGTATGTTAGAGAGAATAAGGGAGAGGAGGAGTGTGCAATTTAATTCTAATAAAAATATATATCACAAAAATAAGCAGCACGCTATCAGCTGTGGCTTCATCGAAGGTCCTGACCCATTCAGCATTGTTTAATTTCAAATCTTACATCATAGGCAGACACTAAAAATACAATCATTAGTGAGAAATAACACATAAGATAGGAATAATAAGAAGATAAAAATAGGATAATATAACAATTACAATCACAAAGGCTGCCACTCTGTCCAGTGTCCAGGAAAGATGGAATATCTTTTATTTGTAGTCAAGAAAATGTCTTATTAATGAAGGAACGAAATTAAGAATCTGATGTAAACTTTTATTACTACTGTTATTTACCAACTTCCATCCCAATAAAGGGTTGAATAAAGAAGCATGAAATGTCAAAGTGTTGGGGAAACAGCCCTGTATTTTTGCCTCCATAACAAAGAGGCTGAATATTTCCTTGAGGATCAAACTCTTCTTTGTATGGACTTTGAAACTGCTGCGCTTACTCCCTCAGTAATGTCAAGAGAAAGTCCAAGAAGAGAAAGAAACCATAACAAGCAGCCATCTTTAGTATTTCTGGACAGGAAACACAGTCTTGAGCCCAATATTAAAGGCTTCTTAAACTCCTGATAAGAAGTCTTGTTTAACACTGAACTCATAAGTTTTCCCAAAGGTCAACCTAGAGGCTTACTAAATAATGCTCGGAAGAAACAACTCTTTCAGAATACGTCATGCAGGTACCTTTAGCTATCAAATATACGTAACTTCACCTACTCTATGATCTGAAGACTTCGAGTATTTCTTGCTACTATTGCCTCCCTACTTTTCTCCATTTCTACAAAGGAGTTAGACTAGTTTGCTTATGCACCTGCATACAAAGGGGACCGTAGAAAAGGTCACACTGAAGTTTTGTGCTGAGCCCAGACAGGATGCCATTTCTGATCATTTTCACCTCTGTTTTCCAAATTGTGACCTTTTGTTTCAACAGACCCTCAAATCTGTCTGTGGACTAGCGTACACTGTTATCAAATTTATGACTTAGAAATGCTTCTAAAAATATTGGACCTATTTGTCTAATTGATCAAAAGGAGGTTTGACAGGGCCTCTGATCCTGCACCACCTCAGAAAGGTTTGGGAGGAGAGGCAATAAGTTCTTTCATTTGGAACAGATATAAGAAATGGCTTTGAAACAGCAAAAAATCTTGACTCATACTCTGGAAGTAAGAAGGAAACCTGAGCAGAGAGAGGTCTAGGCTAACATGTTAGCTTAGAACTCCTTTAGACCACAGAACTCACAGCTATACATTCATATTTAACAGCAAGGTGGATGAACACCCCTGTACTTCACCAAGAGAAATCTCAGCTCAGCTTTAAGCTTCTTATTTCATAATTTTGACAATTGTTTTATCAGAACTACGGCTTTCATTTCTGCATTGCAGCTGAGCTTGAGTGTTTGGGGAAATATTTATAAAGGGCCTCTGCAGTTCTCTTGATGCTGAATCCATAGTTTAATAGCCTATTTTTTTTCAAGTTTACAAACATTGGTTACCTTCACAAAGGTTTTTTCTCTCTATCTCATAATTTTGTAAGACACTCTGACCTGGAGTTACACGCTGCAGTTTTGGAGGCTGGTTGGAAGGCTTTGCACAGGACTCTCCTGAGACCCCAGCAGTCCTTGTGCAGGGTAGTATGTGTCTCTAGCACTGTCAGTCTTCCTCTGGGAGAAATCTTCCACCTGATTACTTCAAAAAATGCCTGGGGACTTTTTCAGTTTTAACTGGTGGTTTTGACAGTAACTGGAATCAAAGTAAGGGCTTTTGCCAGAAAGGCTTTAAAGAAGTTTTTGTTTGAGCGTCACTGCCTGCACTCTGCTGACATGAGCCCTTCACTAGCCTATGGGGAGAAGCGATTAAGACTCACCAACAGATGAATCCCTCAAGGATTACACTCATCTTCCTGTCACTAACAATGACATGAACACAGTTTTATTGTCAGGATGAATCAAAGGTTATGCAAGAAAGCTTTTTCCAAATCCCATTTTCCCATTTGCCCAGTGCTGACTCCTCTTACTCCACGCTTGCTAGGTACAAACCCAAACACTAGACATCTGAGAGCCCACCACATTCTCTGCTTGTAGCAGTATTTGTGCTCCTTTCAGTGTTCATTTTTCTTTCAGGTAGAGAGGGTATACAATAATCTGCACTAGTATATTGAATCCATTCACCATTTCTGTGCTGTTGCCAGGGCCAGGTTGGAAATGCAAGACTGGTCTCCTGCAGCAAAACTCTAGCTACCAGTTCAGCTGTGATGACTTTCAAGGGTCAGATTCTCCTCAGGTGCTGAATGTAGTTTCTTTGGACTCAGGTATCAGGGCCACCTACGCCAAAGTAAGGATGTTTACAATGCGATAAAATTTACAGGATGGTCGAATGATCTGAAGTTAAGATTTCTGATGTTGAGCACAGTAAAAATACCTCCCTCCATTAAATTACAGTAATTATGAATTCCAAAGCTGTGAAAGGGAAACATCTTTTAACTCTTTCTGTTTACTATCTGGCAAGTCCATGTTCGGGTTTATTTTGCATGCGCTAACTTTCATGCTTCATATCCATTCAAAATGAATGAATAACAGCATGTGTTTTCTTTCTGTCCTATGTCATTTATAGCTCGTTGCTTTCCTTCCAAGTATATATTATTAAATAGACCAGATGATGAATTTTTGATATGGAAGCCAGACACAGAAGCATTGGTTAAGTAAATTGTACCTATAAATAACTTCATAACAAGGCCAAATATGCAGTAAAATGAAGTTTGCATAAATATCTCCTGATCTAATGCCTGTGTTTCAATCCAGTAACATAAATCTCATTAGTCACAGACTTACTGGGAATGGTATTTTCAAAGTCCTTGCTGCTTGGGTCAGTAAGTGTTTCTCACATAGTTGTGATATTTCTTGTACAGAGGATTAATGTCAGTTGCTACAAGAAGTGTGATGTGTTCCAGGACATTATAAAGGGTAAGACTGCTGCTGGCCTTCATCCTTGTGCTAGCATGTGGAAAAGGATGGTGGTCCCCAGTAACATACACCTTCTGAGAAGTAACAGGCAATCACGGGCCCTTAATTATGAATTTAGATATTTCAATGTTTATATTTCAAGAAATTCTGTGTAACCATAAGTATGCAGGGATGAAATGAACAATTTTCCATCTCTGATACAGAATGAAATCTCTGACCATCAATGCTTTGAGAAGGTAGTTCATCATCAAAAGAAGCGATGGATATTTTGATTTTCCCCATATGTTAAAACCTCGTTGAAAAAGAGAACTGATTTTTCATTTCCTTCTCTTTTTACTATGTCCTTCCCGTTTTTATATTTCATATATACATGCAAATCTCTGAAATTGGCTTAGTTCTCCAGTTTCAAAGAAAGCATAGAGTTCTAGGCTTTGCTCAGAATGCCAATTTCTTTAGGAAAGAGCTGAAAATATGCCTGGCAGAAGTAGAAAGAAGCAAAAAAAATGTAATGAAAGAATCTGTTTAGATGAACATCTGTTTTCCTTTTGCACAATTTCGTCTAATTTTTAACACAATATTTTGTTAAGTGGAGATTTACCTGAATACGTTTTCCTGAATACGTTTTTACAATAAAAAACTTTACCAAGATGGTGCACATAGCATCTAGAACTTGTGGCTCTAAGTGAGCTCTGTATTCCTCATCATGTTGCTGCTTATTTTTAATTATTTTTTCAGAAGCCAACAGTGCAGTCTGTGCAGAAGTAGCGGGAAACTGTTTATCTCTGTGACTGTCTGATATGTCGCAATTCACAGTATCCTGCAGAGTTCACAAGAAGAAAACAGAATTTGTTCAGTAAGTGTATTTCTTATCCTATGCAACTTACTCTCCCCCTACTTCTTCATACTGCCTGAAAGTAAAAGCATGAAAAAAATCTTAAAGGGAAACACTGGTGATGAATTGCATTGGATTGCATACCAGCAGTCTTATGGCCTTCAAACTCTTGTTCTCCATTCAGAAAGATATCTGGCTGCTTTTATGCTTACAACGTCAAAAGAGATGTTGCTCTATTGCTCCCTTTGTTCTGGTTCTCCTCTGTCTTCATGATTTTCTTTACAATGTTCTTTCAATATGATTTTCAAACTTCATTCACATCACTTTCTATGTGAATGAAAGAGCATCCCAAATTTATCCCAGGTTCTGCCTCCTTTAAGTTAAAATCCTCCTGTGTTTCAGAGACTTCCATTTTGGTCTCAGCACCTAAAAACCAGAATCTCAGCAGTTCTTACGGTCATAATTTGAAATATATTGATTTCTTTAAAAATCACTAACTTTGTTCTTAATTGCTCACTAATTTGAAGGGGCTCCTGAGCTTCACGCAGGCTGTACAGTTCTTCCTATAGAGACTGTTGGCACATTAACACTACGTATGTTAACAGTCTCTTCTGCATATGGGTCATCCTGTTCTGCGCATCTACAAAGCCATTCAGTGGCACATGAGGTATACGGTACCTCAGAGTGCCCAACTACATGCAGTGAGAAAGTATGCTTGAGGAAAATATGGTTTGCAGCTACTCAGGTTTGGGGGGGGGGGTGTGTGTTTGTTTTTATAGAACATAATCTGATGGACAAGCCATCTTCTCCATTCTGTGTGCATTTTCTGCGTTCATTTAAAGTTTGTGGTTATCAGGGGACTGAGACAGGGACAGCTGGACCATTTATGGGATAAGCTGCAGAAGTGAAATGAATGTGTAAAATCTAGAACAAGTGTTCCAGCAGCTATTCTTGCAGCAGGATATTCACCCGTCTCCCTACAGCATTCAAGCCTTTTACCTCTCGTGCACACTGCTGCTAGGCTTTTAGAATAACCATAACGTAATAGTCTCCCTAGAGTAAAGCCATCAAAAAGATTCTTAAAAAATTGAGTAAAAATCTTGTTATTGCATTTGGATAATGGTGATAATCAACATGTTTTAATTTTCAAGAACATGAAAAAAGGCCTGAATTCTAGTTAACTTAGAAGATAGATTAAAATGAGTTTAATCATTTTATTTTTTTAAAATTAGAGAGGTAGGAGGCACAAGTAGAAAAGAAGGAACCCTATAAGTCAATTTGAAATTTGGGATTTGGTGGGGGTTTTTTTTGCCTTTCTTAAGCGTCAAGCTCTGAAAAAGAAGATTTCTTAAACTATACAAAGGCAGATTGTTCTTTGACAATTAAAACCAAATAAATTCTATTTTTCTCCAGAACTGCACAAGTGATATACATACATGTTTCATTTTAACTGTGCAATTCTGTCACTTTAACTGGAGAGAGCCGCAGTGTAAGCAGTTAAACCTATGCTGAAATCCTTGTAGATGTCTCTATAAATAGCTTCCCTTGGACAAGAAAGATTTTGCTTGACTGTAATTTATATTCATAAAGGATATCAGACACAGTAGGTCCCTGTAAACATTCAATGTTCACTATCTATTGCCTCTTTTTCCTGAAAAAAACCAGCATTTGCAAACATTTGGAATAGGATATAATAACATCTGTTACAGATCTCACAGTGAAGTAATCATTGGTAAAAACATCCTTTCAAATGCTGACCTTTCAATTTGTCCATGTGGACATGCCCAGGATGTTATGAAAGCATTTTGTCAACAATCATAGTTATCTTATTTCTTATCCCAGAGGTATAGTCTTGATTCAGAATTTATTTGAATTAATAGAATGAAATTCTCGAGTTTAAGCTTCCTACAGACCATACTGTAACTGACAATCATACTCATGTTGTTAACCATATTGTTTTTATAATCTCTATAGACATTAGAAATACTAAGCTGGTTTACAACACATTAGCTTAGAATACTTGAACATAGGGTATAAGTTACCAGTGGGAAATGGAAGAAAAAGACCCTCTGTTTAAGGCAGAATAAACCTGTAAATATAGCAAGAAAGAAGATTGTTCTTCTAAGTAATGAAAAGCACTTATTTGGCTCTTAGTTTTCATGTTGGAAATTCTGTTGCGTCTCACTGAATTCACAATTATAATGTCTAATGATGTCAAAGGGATGGGTATAGTGTGGAATACACCAAATATAACGTTAATACCTGCAGAAAAAAAAATTGACTAAAATTAATCAATTGCTGGGTGTGCTAAAGAAATCACAACAGTCTTTGGTCAAATTTCTTCTCTTTTTGAAGGTTTCTGAGGCACGTAACCTCATTCTTGGATTTAATCACAAACACACGGATTGATAAAGTTTTAAACACTAGAGTTACACGCTACATGTCCAGATAGGCAGAAAGATGCCTACACACACATAGTGCTATGTGAGCGATATACAGCGAGTGAAGTTTGACAGACACTTTAAACACCAAGAAAATTCTCATCAGGGAATCAGTTCGTACTAACTGAAGAATGTGATTGGCATTGTATTCCTTGAAAGTTAGAATAAAAGCCAGAATGAAGGTGGGCATTAAGGTTATTCTAAAAAAGTAATACTTTTATTTATAGCTGTATTACTTTTAAATAACTTATGTCAAGAAAATATAAGCCCGTAATGCTTTTAATATTCACTACAATGCTTCTTGAATATCCAAGCAGGCATGACCATGGCCAAAGCTGTCTGTGACTTGTTTCTCTTTCATCTTCTCCTTTCTCTATGATTTTTCATTATCAACGGATTGCGCCTTAGCTTCCCCAAAAGTTAAATATTCCTGAGTTTGGAACAAAGAATGCAAGGAAAAGCAGGAGATTATTTATTTTATTCTGTTTGGTCTCCGGTGCATTTACATACAAAGCATTGATTGTCAAGTTTGAGGCTATTGAGAAGTTTAATAGAAGGAAAGAAAACTGTAGCCACCTGAAAAAAGCAGGTAGTCTCATCAGCCAAACGAAAGAGAATAGCATTAGAAAACTGGAGTTTTCTCATCCAGAACAAAGGATAAACAACCCCAAAACAAGACAAACAAACAATGAAATATCCTCATTGATATTTTAAATACATTATTGACCTGGAAAGAAATAAAGCAAATGCTAAACACTGCCGCAGTTCATTAATATCAGAAATGCTAAGGAATCATTATCTTTGATTGTATGGCTTAAAAACCACTACAACTCTCCCTCCCCCCTTCCCCCAAACAACCAAAACCAAACGTATAATTGACTGATATATTTGGAGCAAGAGGTAAATTCAAGACCTCCCGATCTTGCCTTTGAATCTATAAAATTCCTTATAAATACTTATAAAATACTATCTTTGGAAATTTCTTTTACTTTAATATGGTGTCTAAGACATTTCCCCCCCCTTCTTGCTCGGTGTTTTGATGAAGGAGTTCCAAATCATTCACAATAATCATTGGAAATATGTCCACTCCCTAACTTTATCAAGCAGGACAGTTTAATGTTCTTTTAATTTCAAAAAGAGAGAATTTATATCACAGCCACACATCCACTCACTGTGTAAGCAAAAGATAATGCCATAGAACTAGTACAAGTGATTTCTAGGGAAAATTAGTTCAGATTTAATTAAATTACAGGTTTTCTGGAAGTTTATGAATTCTGATTGTATTGTATTGTTTTGCTTTTATTACATGTTATCCAGAGAAAAAAAAAATTTGAAAATAATTCTTCTTCTACAGAGAGAATTAAGTAATAAGTGATAAGAAGTAAACTGTTTTAACTTTGAGGATACAGAAGGCTGAGGCAGAGATATTTCTATTAGATACCAGAAATTGTTTAAACGAAGGTAAGGTCAAGCCTCCAAATGTGAATCTAATTTTAGATCCTACAGGAAACACTGAGGCTTTCCAGACGTATATTTCAGGAAAGCTTATCGTATGTTTGATCTAATTCAAGTAAATAAAAATTGTGCTCGATAGTAAATGCTATATTTAAATGACCAGTTCTTTAGGTACTAAAAACTAGATTCCAGAAATTGCAATGAGGTATCAAAATACAGAAGAGTAGAACTCACCCACTGGAAATAGCATATCAAAGTAACTTATGCTCATTAGGAAATGCTGACGAGACTAGCCAAGGTTAAACTGCTTTGACTAGTGGAATTTAGAAGTCCACCAAAGTACACAGTGAAAAAGACAGACACAATAGCCACAGCAGTTCCTAAATAGGCATACATAAACCCAAGTTGCATTAGGATTCCTGGGACAAATGAGATTTCCCAGAAAAGCACCATTAAGAGCTGTAGTCAGAGCAGCTAAGGAGAAACTTAACTATCCTTTGCTATGGCTAAAGAGCTGTGTTGAGAAAAAGTTCCCCATCTGGCAACAATCTGCCTGATTACCATCCTACTCCACCTGTGGTCAAGGGACCTATTGAGTGGTTTCAGTCACACAGATAGATGGCCAGCTTGTTTCCTTTGGGAGGAGACGACAGTTCTATTCCTGCACGGCTTTGCAGAAAATCTAATGAAACCACGTTAGCAGAAATAGTGTTTCATCAGGCTGACTACAGTCATCAGCAAAAGGATGGCCAATTTGGAGCTCTTGCTAATGTGGCAAAAGAACTCCACCTGATCTAACATCTACATAACTTGCTCTACACTTGTATTGTTTATATCATACAGATTATCAAATAGATATAGTTGAAATACTAGATGTTAAGACAAAAAGTACTAATCAAAGTATAGGAAATGTTCTCTTCTAAATACCAAACTGAAGCTTTTAGTCAGCACTTACATTTGGTTTTGCTACAAAACGGATGAAAGCTATGTTATGAAATATTTACATTTTACACAATGATGATCTTTAATCAGCTTTACTCTGAGCACTTGCGATCCCGATTGCCTTCAGCAAGAGCTGTGATTGCCAACACATCTGAAAGTCATTTTAAGAGCATAAAAGAAAACAACACCGCCCCCCCCCCCCACACACACACACACACCCACCTCCACTCTATCCCTCCCACCTCCCGTAACTTGATAGTCTATAGAGTTCATTTTGTGGTCCACAGCTGTGGTACAGCTGACGTAATCCCATGGGTTGTAATTCCTCTGCACCCCTGCCCTGCGGTGACACACAGAGCCATGTGACCAGCCTCCAAGCCAGCTTCTTGGACATAGCTCTGGGGTTCAGGCAGGTTGATCTCCGAGCTGCAGGATTTAAAATTAGTGCAAAGTTTTTTTCTGTGTGTAACATCTGTGAATGCACCAGCATCACTGAGAGGGCGGCCAACAGCCTATAGAAGGTAATGGTGCGAAACCTCTTAATCTTTGGTTAGTGCACAGTTTAAATCCCTTCCTTAAAAGAGTATGATTGCTGAGTTCCAGTATGCACAGAAGAGGTCTAGATGGATATGCAGTAGTATCATATAGAAAACACAGCCTCATCAGAAGACATATATATTGCAGGAATGATGAAGGCTTCTAGGAATTTGAGAATTTTGAAATCACATATTCTTCAGAAAGTCGTGAAGGCTAAATATAACTCTTTAATAAAAGTATCATCTTTAGTGCTAAAGCATTCATCTTGTTTATAGATAGGCACATTCTATGTACTAAACATGTTTTTTAATTAGTTTATTAATTTCATTCTGTGTTTTCCTTTATCCAATACATTTCATTATTTTAGACACAAAGACAAGACTATAAGTAACAGTATATATTTGTCAGAACCCTAGTTTCTATAAGAAAATAAATTACTTTGGGGGAAAGTTTTTCCCCTTCTGAGACAAGATTTTTTTAAAAGAAGATTGCTTTTATTTACATCAAACAATAAAGCAAGAACTAAATAAATTTTGAATACAAAGAGGAACAAACATATACTAGCCCAACACAAAGACAGAGGAATACTTTTCACTGATGGTGCAAAACAGAGTGCAACTTTTATGTGAAATCCTTTGATTTGACTCAGAGCAGAGCTGGAGTTCTAAAGGCTGAGACTCAGACCTTGGAACATGGAGCTGGCCTGCCCTGCAGTAGAATTTACCCTTTCGCACCATGCCGGGAACATTGAGTTACGAATCTCATAGCTACAGCAGGGTTATTTCACAAATAATAAAGAAAACATTATAGCCAGCAAAACATTCCTAATGTGATACAGGTAGGCTGGTAAATGCATATTTTGTAGATTATTTGCTTAAGCTTTAGAGGGTGTAGCTACCTCTTCAACTGCAACAAACCTGACTTGAGCAAGTTGAGCTCTGTCCCAAATAGGATTGATTGGGTGGATCAGTTCAGGAGATAAAGGAAATCAAGAGGCTGGCAATGGAAAAAATTATAGGGGAAAGGGCTGTAGGGTATTGCTTTGCTTAGGGAGAGCATTTTGTTCATTTATTTTTCTCTGTGTTTTCTCCCCTCAAACTGACACTAAAGAACGGATGTAACTTAATGGAAGATTCTGAACAAATAGGTCTGGAGTATAAACACTGACATTGCTGGTGGAGCACATGCGTTATAGCCCAGATTCTCTTTGCACAGCTGTGCTGGGTAGAGAACATGCTAAAGACAGATCTCTCTTTTATAGGAAGGATTTGCAGAGCTCTCTGCAAAAGAAATCGAAGTTCAGTGTGAGTTAAAAGTTAATGGAAAGGAATTATCGGTGTTCTGCATAGACAAAGAGTCAATAAAACAGAATGATCTAATTTAAGTTGCAATGCTTTTTGTTCTGCTAGAGTCAGAAGAGCCTAGACACTTTCTATACATCTCTCTAAGTCCCTGACCTGTTTAAAAAACATACTCTAACGTAATTTTGGTTGGGTCATCTTGTTGTCTACAATTTTTCAAACATAAAATTCCTTTGTATATGAAAAATTAGGTGCCAGATAAGAATAAAATAACATTTGATAATGAAAGAGCTTATAGAAACTGGCATTTTTATGTAGACCTGAAAACTAAAGGTGTACCTTTTGCAGGATTATAAATTGCATCTTCTTCCTACTAGGTCTCCATAGAAACACACTTAGAAATTTTTTCTCTAACGGTTACTAAGACAGGGATTTAAACTGTGGAGTCCGAATATGACTGTTCTGCAAAGAACCTGTCCTACTGAAAACGGTTATAATTCCGTGAAATAATGAAGTAGTATTTCTTGATTAAAAGCAATGTTAAGATTTCAGTCTCTTGAGAAACAGCAGGCTTCGGGGGACAGTTCTAAAATTAAAGAAGCTGATAATGTTCTCCAGGGATGTCAATAGTGTCATTTCCAAACTACATAATTCTTTTATTAAATGTGATGTAGTGTACGCATGTAATCACATGAATAGATGTTAAAGACTCTAAATCAAGACAAGATAGGAACTGAATAATGATGTGGCTCTGTAGCAGACAGAAAAGTCCAAGTAACTATTTAACGTTACTGTCCATCCTATTTAAAGAAATTTTGTAAATATATACCAGGTGACTACCAAAAGATTAGCTGAAAAAATTGTCCCTGAACAAAGTAGAGGAGAGCTGGGCAAGGACGAAAGACTTTATATTTGGTATAAAGATAATAAAATCTCCTCTGAAATGTCTTGAACCTGTTTTATGCATCTGGGAGTACCTTACTTTAGGACTGTTGAACTAGGACTGCTTCACTAAACACCCCAAAGGACTTTAGCCCCTCAGACAGCGCCTAGACAGATTCTAGCCCTAAATCTAGAATGCCAAACCGTGGCCCTCAAGTCCTCATAACTGTGGAGGTTTCTAAACTGAATAGGCAGCTCTGATTTCCCCGAGGACTATCCATGAGCTTGCAGTTCTGCATTCATGGCAAGGAATGGTGTGTCCTCTTCTGACCCACCGGGTTTACAAATCAGGGAAAGCGGTTGGGCACCTTGAGGAGCCTGTGTTTGCCATTGCTCAGAAGAAGTGAGAGCTGGACTGCAGGATCCCATTTCCTGGATGAGTATTCTAAACCCTGTGGTAGTTACAGGAGACCCACTTTCACTGGCTGAATTTTGTTGTTTTGAGTTCACCTTGTGTGATAATTGCCTAGGACAACTTTAAGTGCTTGCCTGCACACGATGTTGGTTCTCAGTGCTTGGAGCTGTGAACCTGAACTTAGCTTCAGCTTTTAGATCTGGAAAGGGGTAACGTTTTGGACTTTTGTTAAGCATTGTCTTTTTCTCAATTGCAGAATGACAATCTAATTTCTCGGGCTCCCATTCTGCCCACAACACTGCATAGGGATTCTGAAAAATAGAGCAAAAAATCTAGACGATCAAATCTAGGCTTTTGTTTTCATATTGAGGATTGGGTCCATAAAACCAGCATTTAAGTTCATCTTGCAAAATTACCAAAGGTTACAACTTTGCATGCAGAGCTACCATACAGCTCTTACCACCTCCCTGGCAGGTATCGCAATGGAGAAAGCAGTGGCTATCTTTGCTTGTAAGGGCATAATAGAATGGAAACAAGGAAGATACCAGTCTGACAGTTACACAGAAAAAGTAGTCTGGGTGAAAAACTTTTAAATTCCAACAACACACCCTCTCAAATGAATGCAATGTAAGTAGAACATAAGCTTGTTTCCTTTCACAAGGTATAAACACTATATTATTCTGTTTATACCAAAGGAGTATACACATTCTGCTCTGAAAATACTCACAAATTTAAGCTTCTGTCCCTGGCAGTGGTTGGAGTGTTTAACAGCATCTGATCCTCCGGGCTTTATATAGGCCCTGAATCATGGGTTAACACACCCATAACAGGTCTGGAGGCTTATTAAGATCTCCAAGTCAATAGGTTTCTAAATACCCAACAGTCTTTTAAAAGCCTGTGGCATCTGATGCTGAAAAAATACAGAAGTCAGGGAATTGGTACACCATCCTAATGGTGTGCTGGGTTTAGCAGAAGCATTAAGTTTCTGGAATCATTAACTGTCTTATAGTGTGTAAACAATAAATTATATTTTGCTTTCGGTTGCAGAAAAACAGTTTTCTTTCTTTCATTTTGCTTTTAAATATTCATTTTGCTTTTAAAAAAATCCATAAAATGTAGTACCGTGGAGTGCTGCACAGTTAGGTTAACATACAGAAATTTCATTTTTGTGCAGGCATAATTTTTTTGGATATACACAGATTTCTTCAGCACCTTGTCCTGATTTTCTCTATTACCTTTTTATTTATTTAGGTCAAAAGAGAATGGACTAAGTTTAAAATCTTTAACCATTAAAATTCAATGTTATAATGAAGATGAATGTAATAATAGACGAGGACTAAGCTTAGTAAAACTTCTGGTTTTGCATTTGAAATAAAGTGGTAACTCATAAGGCAGTATATCTGTAATGTAGCAGGTTGCATTGGAGTGTTCAGGCCAGATCCAGCACTTATTAAATGTGTCTCCACTGGCTTCAATGAATGTTGCGGTACTTCCTAATTTTGGAATTCTATTTTGAGTGGTATAATAATTCTTCTAAAGGTGGCTCTAATAATACCTAAATACAAGCCCTCTAAGTTCTTTTTTTCTAAATCCAGCATCCTTTACCTAAATGACTTAGACTATGTTTCAGAAAGCTCTTTAGATGGGCATAACTCAGAAGAGGAAGTCTTTAATGCAGCAAGCCCCTTAAAATAATTCCAGCGAAGTGGTTACCTGAACCACTCAACCCTGCTGAAACCCCAGTGGGTTTCACTTCCTACTTTTTCACTGATTTAGCCATTAGCTGAGCCTTAGTTATAGCTTATCAAAAATCTGTATCATTTTCCTCACTTAGGCATATTCAGATTTAGAGTTTTGAGATTCTCTAATGACGATCCTCAGTAAGCACAAAGTAGTGAAATACAATGTTAAAAAAGTTGTAAAAAGTTACTTACAAAGAAAAGGTAGAAACCAATTACCTCAGTTTCTTGAATCACTCAAGTTATTAATTTCAGCATACCCAGGTTACAGTAAATTCAACATCAACATTTGCCATATGCACTGCTTGTGCCATTCGTAAATGTTATGTATGGATGAATCATACAGTCTTCCTGTGTGTAATATCTTGAGACCAAAGTGTGAGAGGTACCTTTTCTGTTAATTATGAGTATTATAATTGTTTCTTCTGCTATAACATCTGATTTTTATGGATATATCTTGCAGTTTCCTCTTTGGACCAGCGCAGAGAAAGGTAGAAATCAATATAATTAATTGAGGGCAGCTATATTTGAAAGCTGCTGCAGTTCTTGTATTCTTCACAGAGAATACATTAGGGCTTTATAAACACCATTTGATGCATAGAAGAGAAAGATTAGGATGGTTTGGACATAGAATGAAATGACACATTTAATGAACTATAAATTCCATATAGTAAATTAGAACGTACTACATACAGGAAGTATGGGATACATACATGTACTATTTATATAAATATATCTGTGCATATATAGTACATACAGTAAATAAAACAATTCATGATGGAGTACTAACTTATATTACGGTATATTTAGTTCGATAGTCTGAGGTATTTTTGGTTCGACGTGTTGCACCAAGGATAAGGGGACATGGAGTATTTCTCCCTTAAGAGAGCTTTCTATATAATTTTCTTTAAGGATCACAGGGCTGTTGCTGTGTTTACTCCAGGGTCTTTAGTTTGGTTTTCAGTGCTTAATGTGGAAGCATACCTTGTGCACTTTGATAAGATTCTGTGGCGGTCTCAACTCCTAGCCCTTGGGTTCAGTAGCATATTTTGGAAGGAACATAAGATCTGGACCTTTCCCAGAACAAGCCCACAGGATGAAGCCAGGAACTTGGGGCAGATCAGGATTCAGATGTGTCTGTTGCAGAGTGGAGTGGTGGGGCTTGTGTGTTGTGAAGAACAGGCCACCGCTAGGCCTTGGGAGAGAAGAACGTACAGAAACTTGTTCGAGAGGAGACCAGTTGGGAAATTGTCTCATTAAAATGCAGAATTAAGAGGCGTCTTCCACTTCTTATCAGGAACAGTGTGGGCAGGTTTTTTTCAAACCATTTAGTTTATTCTCTCCTTCCCAGCAGATACGACTCTTCCGTATTTAAAGATAAATGTGTTTCTTGATCGTAATTTCTGTGTCCTAATGAAACCTCTCCTTAGAGCCTGGGTGCTGCTGATGCCTTAGTGGTGCTCACACACAAAGAAAGGTGGGGATAGGTTAATTTTCTGATTCTGATCAAGTTCTGGTCTTATCTCAACCATGTTTCCTGCCTCTCTGGTCATACCCCTGCATGTCTGCACACAAAAACGAAGACTGTTCATCTGTCCCAGTCAGGAAGGTGAATAAAGGCATCTGTAAAATTATCTCCCCAGGGTGTTCTCCTTTGGCAAGATTTCTGTGGCTGTGGCAGTAACAAGAGCACACAGAAGCCAGGTCGTGATAACTGTACACTTGCCTTCCTGCCTGCTTTGTCTCTGTACATATTACAAATTATATATCTTTGTGTATAACACAGAAGCAAGGTTATGAGTGTCATGTCAGCAAGTGGTCAAAGTTGGTACAGAGCAGGTGTTCAAAAAATAAATGTATCTGACTGCCACATGCAGTATCTAATAAGCTCAGTTTGGGTTCTATATGTCATTTAAGAAAAAGTGTTGCTAGGAGCTGTAGGATGAAAATAGACATTTTTTCAGAGTAACAAGAAAGGGAAGCAAAGGGAACAGGTAAAGGAGAGAAGAAGAATTTGGCAAGATACTTGCTCTGAAAGATGTATAGGTATATGTTTTATGAAGTAAGACTTACATAAGACTAATCAATATCTGTTGTAGCAGTTTTTATTGCAGTATTGGTATAATAACTATCTTTCTTGAAACTGACTTTGGACCATTCTAGTTCAAACCTCACTTGCTATATGATCCCTGTCACGTGTACCTCCTGGGAACATATGTTTCAGCAGATCTTGAGCAGATCATTATCTAAACTTTTCTGAAATTTCCAGTTTTAAAACTGAAGATAACGTTCCTTGTTTGAACAGATGTAAAAAGCCCATTATGCCTTCAACCTTAGCCACTTACCTGTGCCTTCTCTGATACTTCTTTCTTTCTATTTAACCATGGTGTATATTGGAAGAAATTTTGCATAATAAAAAATGGAAACTGTAGCTGTAGGTACTCCTTTAGAAAAGAAGTTTTGGGAAAGTATGAGAAATAGTTCATGTGTGCTAAGTAGGGAGCATGTCCTGCAACAGAGCATTTAACTTGGATTTAGAGCTTCTTGCAACATGGAATTTGTTTGATGCTCGGTGGCAGTAACAGGAGAGGGAGTACTGTGGTAATGTATCATATAAATTGTCCCTTTCTGCGAAAAGGCAAACTGTGATCTTTGTTTTAAGTGATTTGCATCAAAAGATAGCAAGAGGAGAAAGCTTCCAGAGATCAATATGAAAAAAAAAATTGGGAGTTTCTTTCCCCATGTTTACTTACAATGATATCAGCATACATCTCAGGTGGCAAAAAAATAGTGTGTGTTTTCCTTAGTGTTTTGCATTGTTCTGGTTATAAAAATTTGTAAAACAGGACTTTAGCATCCCTGCTTCAAATAAAAAGAAAGTGGAAATGAAAAGACGATAGGCTCAACATTTTCTTCCTCTCCTCCTTCAGGACTCCAGGGTACTTATCCTCTGGGCCAAAGTGTCAGTGCTGCTGAGTAGTTCCTGTAAGATCCAGTAAAATGATTGCACCAAGTAAGCCAACTGAAGATTCGTCTCCTAGTTAGGATACAAGATCATTAATTCTAGTCTACAAACAGGGTTTGCTTACAGAGTTTATCCTGATTGTTTACACTTTAGATTGTCACATTTGCTCTCTTCATTTTTTATATAAAGTATGCAATGTTTTTTTCTTTTCAGTTCTGTTTTCTTCTGCAGTTATTAAAGAGGGCTGTAAACGGACACATTACTGGGAAAATATGCCAACAGAAAAGAGACAGGAAGAAGTCTGTGCATTCAGTTAGATTACAGGCCATGGGTTAATTACCAAAAGGTGTCACTAGAAAGCCCAGAGAAAGGCGCAGCTTTCTTCACAGATTCTGAGCTGCAAGGCAACTTCTGAGCTTAATGCACAAGAAGTGAGCTGAGCTGACTGTGCTGACTACCTGCCATGTGCTGTACTTCCTCTGCACTGATTGTATTACAGGTTCTAGTCACCAAGAGCTAAGTTAAGCAATCAGCACGACTGCAGCAAAAGATATTATCAGGTAATAGGGACTGGTCAGAGCAGTTGAGAAGAATCAGTCAGAAATCAACTGTGTCCAAAGAGTACGTGCAAAATATTCATTAGTTCAATTTTAACACACATCCCCGCCCCTTCGAATAACACTGCTGTAACTATAGGCTCAAACCATTTCCAGCTAAGAAGTCTCATAATTAAGGATACCTCATCACCCATAATTAATATCCTTTTGCTTATACATTAGGACACATACACATGCTGGTTTTTCCACAGAACATCTGCCTCCTCTTGTGCACAAAGAGGGTAATGCTCGTTTAAAGACCAGTTATTTAATATTTTTATGTTCACCTCCTCATTTCTACAGCTTACTTAATTTTCAAACTATATTTTGAAGACATTATTATTAATTGACTGTGTTTGTCTCTGGCAACCATCACTTAAGGATTATGGTGTTCAAGCCTTGGGAGCTCTGGGCATCAGAGCCTACTCTGAAGACCCTCAGCTTTGTTGAAGTCAGTGTGCCTGTAGTATCTAGAACTGAATCTGATTCATGAGCACTCTGCTGGACCTCACTCACTCACTCCAGGCACTCAATGCATTAATCAATGAATCTTTTGGAGATCCTTCTGAGATGAGTGTGCTGTTGCTGTTCTACACATACATGGAACATAGCTAAACTCCGGAAATCAAAATTAACTTGGGCGCTCAAGTTGAAATAGGCCCAAATATTTTTTTTCTTTAAATAAGCATGCAGTATCTTTACTTTTAGAATATGAAGAGCAGCTTCCACTGACATGAGTGGGAAGTCATGGAGGCTAAGCACTGCTGCGATCCAGACTCCATGGAGAGGAACTTTAGAATACGTGCACTTCTTTCCATTTCTAATCGGTACAGTACAGAGATCAATCACAACTGCAAGAAATTAAGTAGCAATATGATATGTGACAGTCACCTTAATCATAAACCCCATTTCAAGCCCAGAGCAGGTATTTCATGTACACTGAATGAAATGTGCACTACGGGTTTTCTTTAATTTGTTTTCCTTGAAGGATGCTTTGTAAAGTCTTTGACAAGAGAACGCAGCTGTGATTAGAGAGGAATTAGAGGGTTAAGATAAGTATTATTTCACCTGCTGTTTCATCTGACTGCACAAAGTTAACCACTCATCTGTTTTTCTACTTTACCCATTTCCCTGAAGAGACATATGCCTCGTGTCTCAATTTTTCTATGTAGACACACTTACTTCTCATGTTCCTAGGCAGACTGTAAAAATAAAAGCATCATCTTATAGTAACTCTGAATGTCACATAATTCATCAGCAGAGTAATAGCCTATAGATTCATGCAAATTTCTGCCATTTGAGAAAGTAACTGGTAAGAACGGTAGTTTATCACCAAAAGACCAAACTGGTGATTAATGGTGTATAAAACAGTGACAATTAGGAATCATGGGTTCCATAGCAAACTCCAGAGAGCATGCACTCTAGCATACAAATTATTTGCTTCTTTTCCTAAGAATGGATAAATTACACCTTTACCTGTCCTGTCCCCTTAGGTCCTTTGTTTCGGTCCTGTTTCTACCTGCTTATCCTGTCCAATTCTTCTCAAGATTTCTAGTTCAGTCTCAATTTCAGGATGTTGCAGAAATCAAAACGCAAGATGATGAATTGCTAGATGAAAATTTGTGTCTTGGTAGGTGTGTTCTTACTGATCTTAGTTGAATGACGTTAGGAAGACTTAGTTATAAACTTCTGTAAGGCTTCAAATTCATAGTGAGTTAAAGTCAATACATGATTATAAACTGATATAGCAAACAGCATAGTGCTTATCAAAAAACAAAGTAGCAGAGAAGACTTGGAAATGTAAGCTGTCTGTTTTGGATGTGTTGAACTGAAAGAAAAGGGGAGAGAAACCAAAAGAGGATGACATCTTTATTTGGATAGAAGGATTCTATGTAGGGTGCATGGGTATTAGGATGGCAATTGGATTTGTATTGACAGAAATGGGTCTAGGGGAGAAGAAAATGCGTCAAAGACCTTTGGACTTGTTGAAGCCCTGATAGAAGGAGGACAAATGAAAATTAAGGAGAGAGAGGGCAAAAATATCAGCTAGAGCCAGGGAAGCCACAGGCCAGAAGGAGGGAGCATAAAGCACGGCTAATAGCCCTTCCAGATGGAGGCAGTTCTGAATTTTGACTGTGAAGGAGCCATAACAGACATTGCCAAGTCAAAGCTGGGTAAGAAAGTCAACAGTGAAGTTGACTAAGCTGTCAGAGTTCTGTCGATGGATATCAGACATAAACAGGAGTTAACAGGAGAGGGGCTAACAGAAACTTGAGAAGGCAGCAGTGTTACCGGGTGCTGCTCAGAAGACATTAGAAAAGCAGAATAGAAACAAAGATGTTCGGTGTCCTCCTAGATGGTAAGCAGGGAGCAAAGGGAAAGGAGAAAAGTTTCTACAAGAAAAGGAAGTCATAAATAGCTGCTGTTTCTTACCTGAAGGTTACCCTGAGGTGGAAAGCGCTGAATCTTTGCCAAATTCTAAGAAAAGGAAAATAATATATTGTGAAATACTGGAAAAATTATAACTCTTTTTGTGTGTGTGTAGGGAACTGTCCTGTTTTGACATTTATAGAAGTTTATAATAATTTATTTTCAAACTCACTTTAAAAATAATTTCTATTTTAATACAGATCATGTTTTAAAAATATTGTAATAATAAAATATTTAGACTTTATTGTAACAAAGTAACATTCTCCCCAATGTTTTTAGTGATAGTTTCACAAGGGTGTTTTATGGGTCATTTTAATTCCATTTCATAATGGAAAAAAGAAATAAAATTTTCAGCATTTCGTGAAGAATGGACTCGTTCCCTCCTGACTTATTTCTTTGCTACTTCAAAAAGCATTGTGCAACTTGGACTGGAAAGAGGAGCATTGAACTAATTAAAGATAAAATGAGAACAGTAAGAATTAAACAAACAAAACCAAAGCAAGACATACAGACAACAGCCCAGGAAAAGCCCAAAGGAATTATTAATGCCATCATTCATTCAAGCAATCAAGACAAATGACGTCAGGGTTTCAGAGTGCTGCGTGGGGAAAAAAAGCAAATGAAAAATATAAATTTCATGTCCAAAGCAAGACAATATAAATAAATAAACAATGAATTCTTGTAAGACTGACAAGAAAATTTCCACCACTTCTATTCCTGTGCTTCCTATAGATTTCCTTATGGTGTCATCATTATTATTTCTGTTGAAATCATCCTCATTTCATAATTTTCATGGAAAAGCAATCTGTAAAAAACTGCTGCTATTTAGTGAGAAATGGCAGTAACTTCAGAAATAAAATAGTCCCAGTCTTATGAGTGTTATTGCTACAAGTTATTTCTGAAATGATAGTTTCTGAGTGAAATGAGAGGAGGCTCAGGGTGGCCTAAAAAAAGGCGAAAAGTTCTAGTTAATTGTGCTACAGATGTCATATTCGCTTATCTCAGGTAAGGAAATTGATATCTAGTTTCAACCACAGGTGGACAAATTTCAGTAAATATATCCAATAGAAGAAATAAGGGAGCTGCAAAACACAGTGGGATTTAAACGGCTAAAACTTTTTTGTTACTCCATGAAGAATAAGTACCAAGAAAAACATACATTAATGAGAAAAGGTAACCCAAAACATGAAGCATAAAACCACTGAGGCAGAAAGAGATGTCAAATACAATATATTTCTGTTGTATTTTATACATTTTCCATATAATTCTTTATACAATGTCTCTGGCCATCCCAGAAAAAAATATTAAAGAAAAAGTATTATTAAAGTCATTATTTTGACTACCTGACTTTAGGGCTAACACAGAGGCACCACTGATAACTGTTTACAGATCTCTAAGAAGAAGCAGACACAAACCAGAGATGGGAAAGAATGAAGAAATAGCATGGTGCAAGCAGGAAATACAGAGATGGTCAGTAGAAAAATAATTGAAATTGGTGGAGCTCAGGAGTTTCAATGAAAAAATCAAGAATGACAGTTTTACCCTGGAGTTCGTGCAGAGCTGTTGAGGATTTAATTAAGGACACTAGCACTGAAGGAAATTATTCCTGACATTCAAAGGTCTCACTAAGCCATTCCAGAAGTTTGCCATTGAATTTTCTTCTCTCATCCCATCTTCCTAAATTGTAAGACTCTTTATTCAGTATGATTTCTGTTTATTTCCTATAACTCTTTGGTATAAGCAAGCAAAGGATGAATGTCACTAGCATTTCCACAATGAGACTGCAGATATCTGGAGTGCTAGCTTGGCAAGTCAGCATTTACCAGGTGCCAGATCATTTATCTCAGATTCTGTAACAGCATGTATTTGATGTAATGTATTTTCTACACAGCAATTTAGAGATTTAGAAAGGAAGGAAATTAAGCTGTGTGAAGAGAAAATGAATTATATCTCTCAGGCCAAATATCAGAAAAGCAAAATCTGAGTAATTATGATAAAACAAAACACTGATGGATGGATAGTACATATAGTTAAGGGAAGCAGGGATAAAAATTGGTTGCAAAACAAACACTGAGAAGTCTAATTGAAAAAATACTAACAAAATTTGAACTGAGGGTTACCACTGTGGCAGCTCCAGCGTAGCCTTGCTGTGCTCATCTTGGGAGGTCTTGTTCAAGGATGTGCTTAATTTTTCTAATTCAGAACTTTTTTAGTCCCAGTGCAATGATTTAGCCACACAAGACTGGGCTCTAGAGAAGCACGTGCTATTGTTGACCAAGAGCCACAGCAAACTCCTTCAGTCCTGCTCGGCTCTGAGTGCAAAACAGACACATAGCCATGGAAAAAGTGGATCCAAGAACCTATTCATTTCCTCGCCTCTGGAAGGAAGAAGCAGAGATTAGAAAGTAGACTCAAGCAGAGACTATCAGCCCTTCAGAAGTTGTTCTTTTACTCTCCATCTCTCACTGTTCTACAAGATAAGATACAGACATCCTGCTTGGGATTCTGCAAAACCTTTTATTTTCACGTGCAGGTGTAAAGCCAAAGCCCTTTTTCCCCCTGACTCTGTCCTACATCAAATAAAATTCCCTTGTAGTTAACATGAGCTTGAGGATTTGTTACTGGGTTTGGGATTTTTTTGTAGCATGCTGGTCTTTTTCTCAAAGACACTTGATGCTACACAGAAATTTGAGTATCAGCTTCTCAATTCTAGCCTCAGGGATGGGATTTTGACAGAACAGGATCCGACAATATGAGAGTTTTCTGTATGAGGGAGAACTCTTCTGATCTGTCCCTATTCCATTGGATTATGTCCTGGCAAGGTGCCATCCACTTCACCTAATCTGCTTTTTAGTGAGACATCCTTCAGCAGCTGGAATTAGATTCACTCACTTTCCTCCCTTCCCTGAGCAACAAAGATTCATCTCTTTTGCCCTCGCATGGCTTGTTTGCTGCCTTGGGTCAGAGATGCTCTCCTGCTTTAGGAGAGGATGCTGAAGGAAGTCATGAAACATCTTCAGGTTAGGGGACAGGAAGAAGAGGATGTGGAAACTGAGGAGCATGGCTGCTGGTGGGACAGAAGGTTTGAGACACTGTGGGCAGGGATTTAGAGAGCTGTGACGGGGTTGGGGGCTGCAGTTGTGGTAGAATGTGTGGGGGATAAGGATGCTTATCAGCAATTTCAGTATCATCCCAGTCTAATGATCATTCAAGGATCAAGAGGGATGTAAGGATCAGAATAGTTTTAGAACTTGGCTGCAAGATTAATTGCTGATTAAAGGACTGATAAATGTGGATGGAAAAAGTTTCTGCAGAACCAGGAACCTAAAACAATCTACTCAAATTTTCTCTATAAATGGACTATAGTAAATGTACTTTACAGTGGCGATTGGTTAGGGAAAACTAAATATTGAATGAGAGTTTATAATACCATAATCATAATTTAAAATATCTAATAATTTGAAAAGCAGAGATAATCCTGCATTTCTGTTTGGTTTTTTCTCTTCTCTAGTCTGGCTCATAGTATTTTGCTTATTGAGACTGGAAAGATGAAGATGAAAAAAATAAAAAACATATCATGATATCTTAAAAAGTTGATGCCTTAGTGCACAATTTATTTACGGTGCATAGGGAGAGGATGAATTTCTCCTCCATAGGTGGTGCCTTGGAGGAGTATTTCTCTCTGATCCCAAGAGAATTATCAATCTATATAAAAACTTATAAAACGTAAATGAAGAAGGTGGTTTTGAGAGTTCAATATATTCCAGTATAACTTTTGATGTGAATATTAACTTCTGGATTGGGGAAAAGTAAAAATTTTGTAAAATTTTGCTAGACTCTACCCTCTGAAGAAATGTGTTTTATAAGTAAGTGTGCTCTAGCAACTTCAAAAACTTAATGGGAAGATTTTGGTTGCTAAATCTGAACATCAAGAATTTTCCACAGTGAGAACATTATTTTGTCTCATGTCTTTCTACTTATAAAAAATAACATGATTTTAAGAAAAAAAAGGTAACAAAATACTCCTGTAATAAAACTGCTTCTAAGAAACCCTAGAGCTGCAAAAAAACCCTCAACAATTTAGAGAGATAAAAAGTATTAACTGTTATTAAGACAATTAACCAATCTGAGAAGGCGTATCTGCCTGAATAGTGTACAAAAATAAATGCTATACTAATTTGATCTGCACACCTAGCTATCATCAGTTCTGTGAATAGAATATAAATTCAGATCTATCAGGGTTGGTTTAATTGCTAGCTAGTTCTAAGCATCCATACTATTGAAATTGTACTGAATGATGAACAAAGTAATTGAACTCAGTATGTCAGGACACATGCAGCAGCAGAATGGAGAAGACACAATCCGTGACTGCATACTCTTAGTGAACTGCATGTGGATGCACATGAACCCACAGAAAGCATCATAGAAATTTGCTTTAGAACTTCATGAACTGTGTTTCCCTTCACCCTAATCCACCTCGGAGGATGTAGCTTCTAAGTAGTTCTAATGGAGTTCGAATAGTGGACTAGTGAATCTTACTTTTCTGGCCAGGTAGGATGACCTGTGGTGCAGCCCTCAATAAACACTGTGCTTTACATTCATTAAGCTATAGAGTCTACCTGTACACAGCCTACATAAAGCAGCAGCAAACACAACACTTCCTTGATTCACAGCAGAGCTGAGTCACACCAGAAATCACTGCGCTTCCTTGCAGACCTCAGCACTGCAAGGATTGTATGTGCATCAGCTTCACTGGACACAGAAGAGCAAGGAGGATAAACAGGTTAATCTTATCCCTGCAATCAAGCTGACCTGAAACAAAGTTGTGGCATCTTATCCTTTCTATAAAATACATTCTGGCAAAATATGGAACCTGTTATATTTTTAAAAGCATCTGAAAAATTTTGGCTAATCCTCTTCAGTTATGGGCAGCAAACAAGATTACCTTAAGGACAACATTATTCCTGTTTAATTTGTTTGCTCCCTCTGTTTAACATTTTATATAATTTTTGTCACTTTATGTCTTCAAGAATATATTTGATCACAGTTATTAATTGAAGCAGTAATATATATGCTCTACCATTTACAGTTCTTAAATGAGTAAAATTAAGCATATGCCAAACAGAGGAGGCAATTTCTGCCTTCAAGTGGAAACTTTCCTAAAGTACAGGAGAAAGGAAAAAAAAAAAACCTTCAAGGGTACTACAGTCCTATAGCATCTGAGTTAAGGGGCTTTGAATCATAGGCCAATTCTTGATTTGAACTGGAAATATTTCACAACTGAGTAGCAGCAATAGAACTTCTTTTTCCCATCATTCATTCATACTTTTTATTTATTAGAAGCAATTTAGAGGAAAATGTGGTAAATAGCTGGAGCCAAAGATCTATGGATGAGTTTCCCTAGAATTTGTTTTCTATCCTTTACCCTATCTTTCATAAGATTTAGGACACCATTTTGTTGGGAGACAGGTTTTAAAGCTCTGCTAACTTTAGCTATTCCGACAGCTGTATTATTAAACTCTTAGTTCAGCGTGATGGAAACTCATATATAAAACCTGATGTAGTTAGACTTTAACTGGCAGTACTTCATAAATTACCCTGTTTGCATTAATAATTCATTTCAAAAGGAGAATGCAGCTTTTTTAAAACAATATCAACAACAAAAATCACTGTTCTCGTCCAGTGACATTTTGTAGTGCTTCGGAAAACGAGGTGTGTCGGGACATTTTGCTTTCTTGCGAAAATTGCAGACTGAGAGAGAAACATTTGCTGTGGTGCAATAGCACAGCCTGAAACAGTAGCCATGAAATTGGACTAAAAGAAAATGGGCAAGACTTGAGAGTTTTGAGAGCTCTGGCTTCACTTCCTTACTTTTTCATGGCACGTGAAGTCATCTCACCGATCTATGCTTCACGTGCTCACCAGCAAAGTGAGATTGGTTAACCCTTCTCTTTTTTATTCATGGTTTTCTATCCTAGGCTTTCAAAAAGATATGCTTGACTAGGTCGATCCCTTCATTGCCAACAAACAACTGCCCTCTGCACTGGTTGTTTCAGGGTTGTGAACTAATAAATTACCCTGTTTGCAAATTCTGTGGGTACATAGAGTCTGGCAGGGTGAAAGTACAAAGGCAATCAGATCTCCCTCCTGAACAGAAACAGTGCTAAACCATGCTAGATTGAAAATGTTTTATACAACACAATATTTTCCAGTAAACCACCTACTGTGCAGCTCCTAATTTCAAGCAGATCTACTTTTGTATCCACTAGCATGCAGTAGTATGGGAAAATATAAAGTCAATTAACTCTAAGAGACCATTTTGCTTTGAATATAAAGGAGAGCAGGAAATAAGAGATACATTGAAACTTTGTGATGTGTCATATTCAGAAAACTGTGCAGCAGCGAATAATGAACTAATTTATGCCTATGATTCTTTACTTGTATTCTAAGATTGTACTTAAATTATAGCTATGTTGATTTTTAAATAGTTGTGCTGTGGCATAATGTATTAATGTAAAACATTATCAGCACTTCATTTATTTCAATTATTTGGCTCCCATTTTTATTTCTTATACATAGTCAGTAAGGTACTCATGAGAATGAATGTGATTTGTATGAAAAAGACCTGTAAAAATGGTTAATACTCATAGGATTTCAAAAAATTATCTTAATGTTCTCTCATTTGTAATAGCATGACTCCAGCAGGGTCAGTGAGTTTGTCACCAGTGTAGCAGAAACACTAGAACATCAGCCTTCTGTTTTCTCTACTCTGGGGAATTTGTACTCACATTTAATTGAATTTAAACTTCATTTTATAGGGTTTAGACCCTTGAAATGCTAGCATTTGACAGAGTAAAGAAAGCCCCCAAATCATCTGAGATACCAATAACAGCATTTAGGTAGAAGTAGCAAATTCGTGGGGTAAGAAAATTTTATGCCTATAAAGAAGGAATTTTGTGTCACATAGAGACTGCAAGAAAAATAGGTGTTGAATTAAGAGTGGGAGGAAGGGACAGTGGTGAAGGAAAGAATTGCATATGGCAGTCAGTCAGAGACAAGGTAGCGGGCACATGTGTTTGTTGCTGTCTCAGTGCTTTCTTTCCACATATGATTCAATGTTTCTTTTTATTTTCCTCCTGCTATGTCTGCCGGTAGGACCTGATTGGACTCCTTGTGTCCTGTTCTTGCAAACACAAGAATCCATGCAATGATGATTTAGTGTTTAGCGGTATATAGAAAATAGTCCACAAGCCTTAAGTGACCCATTCTGTAAAACATTTTCTTCTAATAAACAGTACGAACAAGGATTAAAAACAGCAACCTAAAGGTATCACGGGAAATGAGGTGGTGAGAAGGAAGAAAAAACGCAAGTGCACTACCGAAAATTATTTAGTAGTGACCCACATTGCTTAATATGCTCCGGAGCATTTGGGTTGTGCTTTGGGGCTGAAAACAGCAGAGTGACAGAGGCCCTGCCGGCTTTCTGTATCCTTTGAAAACGAGTCTTGAAATTCTTTGCTACATTTTGACAGTACTTGCATTCTAATAAAGCCACCAGAGACTAATGATTTCTGACAAGTTCGTGTTTCATTTATTCAAGATTTGGGAATTTTGAAAAAGGTTTGGGGATGGATTGGGGGTTTTGGTTTTGGTTTTGGTTTATATTTTGACTACATCCTTTGTTTGTGTTTCCAGCCACAGGAATCTGGGAGGAGAAAGCCTTCTGGATAAAATATTCATCAAGAAAAATATTACCTTTTGCTGGCAGGATTGCTTTCAGTAGTCAAGGCTAGATTTTACATTCTTTGCATCTTTCAAGTTCTCATTAGAAAGCTGTCAGATTTTGGTTTGCAAATAATGCCAGACTGTGACTTAATTATGTATTTTTCCCTTAGCTAAATGCCCTCCTCCAACCTTTACAAGTGAAAATGTAAGATTTAGTAGGCTATTTATTCCTAGTAAGAGAAAACAGGGTATTTGGGCGTGGAAGGTGGGGGAGAGAGAAGGACGTTTTCATCGTTTCCCAAGACTTGCCCCATAAAAGTGGAGGTGGAGGTCTTTGTAAGGTGTATATTGGTAATTCTCTCATCTATTTGTTTCATATCCTCCTTACTGTATTTTTAAAAATTATTTTTATGCCATGAATATAACCTTAATATGCAAGAGGAGAGGAGAAATTGACTTCTTGGTTTTACTTTTGTTCAAAGCAAAGGTTGATACAAATGGTTATATTAACTAACTTTGTAGAAAAAGATAGAAATGTTTTTACTAGTACAATTCCTGACACTAATCCTATCTCATAGTCTGCAATCTGGGAAAAGACGTAAATAATAGGTTGTTTAAAATATTAAATGTGTCCTTTCTCTAGAAGACTGAGCTGCCTTCATGGTTGACAATTACATAAAGCCACAAATGGTCTCACACACAAATACAGAAGCTTTTTACTAAGCTACATACTGTACCCTTCCGTATCCTAGTAATGTGGCCAGAAGGAGCAGCGTTAGGTAGATATAGAGTAGAGAAGTTCTTCTAAGAAGATGTAAATTCCTCTTGGAGACTAATAGCCAGCTAATAGAACGTTATCAGGAAAATGAAATACGAGCATGACTAAGGAATCTTGTCAGAGTTTTGAAATTCTGCCATAAATTAGCACATTTCTGGGCTGTCTCTATAGAGACAAAGCAAAATGAATAGTAATACAGAAGATTCTTTTTCTTCAGATTTGCTCCGAGGAGCAAATAATGACAATGTGGAAAAATTTGTACTGCCTTTATTTTTTTTCACTCTTGAAGTGACTTCAGCATTGTAGTCAATGTCATTAATTTGGCAGCTTTGGTAAGTGCTAAATTTGCTATTAAAGCTAAGTAGAAAATCAATGGCTAACAGCAACCATGTGATCTACTGTGACTAACAATGTATTTTCAGCTGATCTGTGCATACTGAAGGTCCCAGGGTGCTTACTTATGCGGATGGGAATTGTTGTTGGTGCTGGTACTGGGGCAAGGCTTTCTGTTTCTTGTTTGTCAGGCAGAATTGCCTCAATGGGACGGCACATTAGCAAAATTTTGTGCCCTCGTGAAATGTCAGTGTTATCTGAAAAATTATTTGCAAGTTTTTCTGTTGCTGACTGCGGGAGATGCACTGTGTTGGGCCTCGCTGTCAAGACTGCTTCTGATGTGGTGAAATGAAATACGTGCTCTGTATTCCCAGAAAGAGTTTTTTTGACAAATGGTACAATGATAGCCCTTACTAATTTGTATTGAGGTGTACCTACTGCTGGCTTGGTGGCATCACTGCAGCAAACTGTGAATCATGTGCAAAATGGAAAAATCCCTGCTTTTTCTGTACTGGGAGAGAATACAGAAGAGGCTGTTGTCTGCTCCAGATTTTGGGCACTGGTACTCCAGCTTTGGCTTTTCTTTTTAATGAAAGTATGCAGAAAACCAAAACTGCCTTGAAGAATAAGGATAAAAATAGAAGAAATTATGTTCCAAATATTGGTCTTTGTCTTTCATTGTATTAGTATATCCAAATACTGTCCTTATTCTCTCAAGTTTGAAAATCAATAATTCCCATTTCAAGATGTTTTGAATAAATGTTCAGTATGTGGATTTGGCTTTTCATTTGCTCCTGTTTTTCTTTCCTGTCCAAGCTTATGAATTGTGAGTTCATAATTCATAAACCTGGTATGGAGGACCAGCTGTGTCACCATAACTTTGAGAGACAACCCAAAAAGTGTTGTCTTCAGTACCTAGAAGCCCTTTATCCACTTCCCCAAGACATAAATTTTCTTAATATAAGAATATTTACCTCCAAAGCACTGTAGAAGTCTGATGTATATTGTGTCCTTCAGACCCTGGCCACTCGATGAGCTGGAAGGCTCTTTAATAAGCTGAATTAAGCACTACACAAAACCACTCCGCATTGCAGGGAGGACATTTGCTAAGCAGGACTGTGCATACAGTATGAAATTACCCTGTGCATGTTTTGTGAGATCAACAGTTTGGCTCATGGAAAGCAGACCTGAAACAGTCCACGTAAGTGTACTACGCAGACACAATATGTTTCTGGGATATCGTTTCCATAAGATCAGTACAATCAGAGTCAGGTCTGCAGTGCTCTTGTTTTCTTCTCAAACTGTATTCTCATTTTGATATGAGAGCATTAGGTATGTAATACGCAAATGCTGAGGGATTAGTTGGTTTGATGCCAGCTTAATTAGGTGGAGAAAAGGTGCCGCATCTAAGCTTGGCACAGGGAAAAGGAAAATCGTGTAGGAATCATGAGTAGCAATGTATTTTTTTAAGCAAGGGCTTTCACCGTGCTACAAGAGTACTTCTCTAGAGTAAGCTTCAACCCTGGCCAAGTCACAGCATTGAGAAAACAGTTCTTGTGAGTAAATCCACCATGTTCCCTTTAATTAGGAAAAGGGAAGCAGATGAGATGGGAGTGTGGAGATTTCCACTAAAACCCTAGGATGAAATACAAGGAAAGTCTGTGGCTTTTAAGTATGTCTTCTGCATTCAAGTTGTCACTTGGGTTTTGTTGTAGGAGGGGAAGAAATTTAGATGTTACCGAATGTCACTGATACTCTGAATATAACTACTTTACTTTTAAAAGCTGATCTTAGAAGTCAGAGGATCATTTTCAGCTTTCTTTTTTATCTAAATGACATTCACTATTTCATGGATACTCAACAAGAATCTTGAAAGTGTGACCTGAGTGCTCCTCAAAGAATTTATTTTTAAATAAAGAAAACTGTAATCACAAGTATTAAATGTCTTTCAAATAAACTTGTGTTTGTCTTAAAGTAATACCATTTTTGTTTCTCCATTCTTTTTCTGTAAGTCATGTAGAACAGACATACGAAAATATTGCATCTCCTCTTTTTGTTTGATAACTTCATTTGATGGCTTCTTCAGCCTTTAGGGCTCATTTTTTATGCAATTTCTTTGTTAAAGAACTCCCAGTTCCCCAAAGGACATAGGATATATATTACTATATATATATAATAAATATATTCTATGTATATACACACACACACATATATGGAGTATATTCTATGTACTATACAGTATATATTACTATATTTTTCATAGGATGCCTAAATACTATGTTGATAGGTATACAAAATTCTGTCTTTTAAAAATATGAGTAAAAAACTATCCTTTCCCCATTACATTAATGGAGAATACCTAGGCAAGAATCCAAATAAAAAGCAAATTTATTGTTATTTCTTCCTAATTGACCAGTTACTGGGAATGTTTTGATAGGTATGTTGAGTATCAGCATCACTTGGTTTAAGCAATACCAGCTATCCTGCTATGTTTTCTATCCTTTATTTCTTTTCCAACAGGAATAAAAGAAAAAAGTGTCAAATAGAAATTTTCAGGTTACATGCAGATATCTTCTGTTTACAAGACTTATTATTTTCTCAGTTGATATGCATGGGATCATTTGTTTGATCCTTATACGATAAATTCCCCAGATACAGACCTGTGTGTTCTCCACATCAGTGTATGAATATTTTTTCTTGTTTTAGTGTTTACATACTCAAGACAAATTTCTGCTTCATACATTAGACCTAATCTTGGATCAGAAATTCTCCGAGTTCGGGAATTTAAGTCCAGTGAGGAGGACTACAACTTTATAGAGAGAAGTCTTGTAATTTAATTAAAAGATCTTGCTACAGGATGATAGCATAAAGTAATTAAAGCATTTTTTTCATTTATTGGTAAATACTGGTAAATGCTTTTGTCAATATGAATATTTTTTGCTTCATTTATACTAATTAACTAAAATTTTTTTAAAAAATTAAAATTATTGTTTGAATTCACTAGGTTGGTCTGAGGAGAAAATTATTTGGGAATTGCATATGTGTATTTGTGTTCATACATATACGTCTGATAACTAGTCAGCTACTATTAAGAAAATAAATGCCTGTTTCTTTGTCTACTGTAAAGAATTTTCTTCCAGGTAAAATTGTTCAGGATGTGTAGGAGTACCTATGCTCAGTACCTTGAAAGAGGAATCAAATTTCCTGATTTTATTCTCAGAATCCACTTTTGAACATTTCCAGGTAAAATGTAGTTTTCTGGCCATCCATCATATGTTTTAACATAGACATTAAGCAATGACTTTTAGACTGTAGACTTCTAGTTTGTTGCCATAGGTACTCAGCAAATACAAATTTTAGCAATGTCGGATCAGTCCTCATGAATCAAAAGTGGTTATGGTGAAGAATCTCCAAAAATGGATAAATTAAGATATTTGAATAACTTCTTACTTCCAAAGAAAACAAGTTCTTTATTGTGTACTTGGGTAGAATATATATTTTATAGCTTACACCCCCTGCACCCCCCAGCCCCTTTTTAGAGGTTGTTCTTTCATTTTTGCATAGAACCTCTAAAAGTTTTATCCAGTTCACCTCACTGAAGAGCTCATTTGGTAGGGTCCTTGCCAGGGTGCTACAGAATCATTCTCTGTTGGCAGAATACTGAAAGAATTTACTGATGGCCTTTTAAAAACTAATTTTCTTCCCCTGTTCTTACATGAGGCCACTGCGTACCTTCAGAGTTTCTCTCTCTGTCAGTGGTTGACTCACGTGCTATGTGCTAGATGGTGTAGCAGCTCTTTGGCCTGAACTAACCCTTTCCCAACTGTTCTTCACTTGCATTTTGGCTACTCTGGCTTCTCGTTCAAGTGACAATTATTCTTCTTTATGTTCCACGTAATGAAATATGATGCAGTGCCAGTGTGCTATAATTTAAATGATTTACAGAGGAGTCTGTAAATGAAGTGGAAATTGTGTGAGAGCTGAACTCTGAACTCGGTTTGTCTAACCACAAACTGACCAACTTGCATGTCTTGTTCAAAATCTAAAATAGTGAAGGCCTCTTGCTGCTTATTGCAAATAATGCCTATGCTGCTTCCCATATATTTTCATTTTGGCTCTAAAGCTTGAATAAAAGGAATGTGGGGGGAAAACCAGCTCTCCCAAGTATCTTTACAGGCACAAGATAACATGCCAAAAAGGCAAAAAGGGATGTCAGATGACTGGGGAGCATAGATAGCACAGCTGGAGTTATTTTCTAAATTAACTACTGTTTGTTAGGCATACAGAAGACTTTTCTTGAAGGTGGTATTAAATATTTTGCCTTTTCAGCACAGAGGGAAATTTTTTTCTTTTCATAATAAAAAGATTGCAGAGTATTATTGCATCTTACTTAGGGCTGAAACATTTGCATTAACTCAACGAATGTTTTGTCATGGGCTTTGTGGGAGCTAAACAAATTGCTGATTCCACATCTTAATGACTACAGCCTATTTCCTCATCCATCCCACTCCATTCCATACCCAAAAGGCTGATTGCAAGCCAGAAAATGAATCTGCTATGGTTTATCCTTCCCTTGCCTCGTTCTGTTATGTGATATAAAGACAGGTGTTATAAAAACAGTGCAAAGGATGTGCTCGTTAGGAGGGCTGGGCTCTCCTTTTCCTAGTTGTGAAGGTAATAGTCTGGGGCATTAAAAACCAGAGCTCCTTTCTCTACCACAATGATAACCATTTTTGTAGAGCCACATCCACAAAAAGATTTTGGCCTCTTGAGATCCAAAGCCCTCAATTAGACAGACACGTGCTCTGGTATACACAGGTATATCTGATCTGAACTCCTAAAATTCACCAATGTGGCTGCCCATTTTTGATAGCTCACAGTGAGAAAACACAAGGAGAATGGGTATTTTCAGCATATCTCCTGGCTCCATGGAGTCCATCCACTGCTGGCAGTAACAGCCAGGTGTTAAAGCAAGTGTGTGCGTGTGCTGTTTTTTCCACAAAACCTCCCACCACGCAGGACGGTGGAAGTTATCCAATATTCATGCAAATTGAGCCCACAGGTCATTTGGCTCTGATGAATTCGCTAACAAGCATGAAGGCCATCCAGGCTTCTCCTGCTGAAGATGTTCTATTTGGGAAAACAGGCTTGTTGGAGACTTGATATCTTGGTGGTTGAGGTACTTGCCTAGACTTCAGGGAAAACTTCCATTTTATCCCTTCCTACAGTCAATGCCTGATGTAAAACATTTAATTACTTTAAATTGATTTCCAGGTGAATATGTTAGTTACAAGGCAGCAAAGTCATGCTTCTTCCTGACCAAA
Organism: Neomorphus geoffroyi; assembly: GCA_033558235.1. Classification (NCBI taxonomy): domain Eukaryota; kingdom Metazoa; phylum Chordata; class Aves; order Cuculiformes; family Neomorphidae; genus Neomorphus; species Neomorphus geoffroyi. The sequence continues at coordinate 13,852,821 of JAUMJM010000004.1, forward strand.
TGGATATTTAATCAGTCTGAGTGGATTAGTTTTAACGGGAAGGAGTCAGGCAACACACCCTACGGTGAGGTATAGCTAGGAAGTTAATTCATTCCCCAAGGAAATGGAAGCTCAAATCCCTTCAAAGGGGAAGAGAAATATATGTACATTACCAATACCATGATTATGCTCCTGGATAGGTGGATAGAAATCACAGTACCTTGTTTTTGTTTTATTTATTTTTTTAGTGTGGTGTTCGGCTCTCCTAGTAAGCTCTGAGGATGTCTGTTTGATAGAAATCTGCAAAATATAAAGGCAGAAACATCTTTCCTTTACCCAGGCTTTAAGATGTCTGTCAGGAATGAGAGGGTTTGTGCCCATGTGTTATTCTTACTCTGATAAAAGTGAAACATATTGTTCTTTGGATTGCTGAATAATCCAGCAAGGTTTGAAGATGTTATTCCAAGGACCAGGTGGAGTCCAGGCATTGTGCATGTATAGTTTAACACAAATGCAAGACTGGAGTCAGACTTAACCTGAGATGTATGTTACACTGGTAACATTAAGAGCTATAATGTCCTTGGTAATCCTATCCCCCTAGATCTGTACCTGGGGAAAGTGTCAAAACGACTGCATTGCTTTCTTGAGGAGGCCTAGGTACAATGGAAGGTAAAACACATGAAAACAGGAGAGAAAGAAAAATGAGATATTTACACAAAATTTTTTACACAGGAGATTATTTACACAAAAGCCCCACAAAGATGTTAACTAATGCCCTTTTAAAAAATTGATTTAGAAAATAATTTGATCTGTATTGATTTCATGTGTTGTTTTCTTTTACCTTCAGACGATTCAATTTGGACAACTAGTCAAACCAAGAGTTTCATTTAGGCCTTCCTTTTTATTCTTTACATATAGCTGCCAAAAAAAAATACACAAAACCTGTCCCATGTGAGTGAAAGGCGAGCAAGGGGTTCCACCCTCCGAGTTCCAGCTTCGCCCTACATGCACTTCCAGGTGGACAGTGGCATCTGCTAACAACTGGGAACTTGTTTCCCGTAACTTTAGCAGCTGCGGTTGGAACAAGGCTGCTTTCTCTATAAGCATCTGCCCAGACCCTTGTTCCCTAAGAGATTTTGAAAGGATTTTGGCTTTTCTAGGTTTGGATCTAAGTGGGTCTGGAATAATGCTGATATCCTGTATTTGAATACCCAAATGTCCTGAAACAATTTCCCTCCATTGTTCTGATTTTTACTGAGAAAATGGTTTTTCCCCTCTTCTTTTTTTCCTGGAACTAACAAGTACCAATTGTTCTCTGTTACTGAAAGCAGAAAGGAGTAGACTACTCAGCTTTCTATTCTTTTGTTCACGTGGCTAAAACTTGTTATAAGATTTTTGCTCATAAAGAAGCAAGTGGCAATGTAAATGTTTCTTGTAATGATTCTAGGCAGGTGGCTTGTCCCCCCAAAGTAGATGTGTCCTAGAAATCCCCTCCAAAAATTAGATTTTTGTCTGTAAAAAAAGGGAAGTCCTTGATTTACGGTTTGGGGGTTTTTGTTTTGTTTTTTTCTGATATGGAAATTTGAAATCAATTGCAAAGAGAAGAGCCGTATCCATTAATTTTCTAGCTCTAAGACAGACTAGATACAACTATGTTTAAAATGTGTTGCTTTACAAAAAGCAACCACATTTTTTTAATATTCTGGAGCATTAAGAAGTGCTGCTCCAATAAAAGATACACAATACTCCAGGTTTTTAAATCATCAACCTGGTATGGATGAAATGCTGTTTAAGTTGGTAGTTCCCAGCACTAACTTTCAAAAAGAGATACCTGTCTAATGCAAACTAAAGACTTATTTTCTGTAACTCTAGTATTAACACAGTTACCAAATTTAGAAACAGATATTTTATAGAGGATTGCTAACTCTTTTTAACTTCCTGAGTTCCGGATACTGCTCACAGTTAAAGTGATTCGAATCTAGAGACAAACGTTTCTTTGTATCTTTATGTTTTCCTTCAGATTGCATTACATTCACACCTCCTCTGCAAGATTGCTCATCACTTATAACTTAACGATAATGTAACATCGCACTTAAGAAATGCTAGTGTCCCTTGGGTATGGCTAGCTGGAGCCATCTCCTGTTCAGACGGTAAACGGACTGTGTTAATGACCATCCTTATAAATTTAAACTTGGGGTTTATTTATTGTTTAATTTTATTTATTGATTAATATCACAAATAAATATGGTTTTAAAACACAGGTAAGCAATTTCTATATTCTTCAGATTTTATAAAAGGAGCATTAAAAAAATCTAATTTAGGTAAAGACTACTATTTTCAAGATACCAGATTAAGCCATCAGCATTAAATTATCTTGATTGAAATACTTAGTTTTTCTGTGCAGTAAAATTTGCAACTGTCTTGTATTCCTTGTGGGAGAAAAAGATATGGTTTGATCTGGGTATTTAAGGTGAACACCGAGTATTTTTATTTTACATCCAATAGAAAGGGTATTGTATTTCATTTACAGACAAGGACTATTTCTAAATTAGTGAATAAGATCTTTTTTACACTTACGGCCAGAGTGAAGAAATACTTCAGAAGTCTGAGCTAACTAAATATTTATTCAAAGGAAGTGACAGAGAGAACAAGTATAGTTATTGTCATGGAATCCTGATGCAGAAAATGAACTTCAGGTTCATTATTCTGTCACTGAGAATCAGAAAATTCCACCAGTCCAGCATCCTAGTCCTTCTGGGCTGTTTCTTAACCAGCTAACCTTATGCTAGAGCACAAAGGGGTTTTTTGTAACTGACCAAATTAGGTAGCTAGGAAGTGCAAGCATGCCAGAGTTTGGAAAATGCAACAAAGTACACATTTGCACAAAGGTGAGGGTAAAATGACTAGAAAGAAAACAGGATCGACTTACACAGAAAGAAACCTCAGAACAGTTGACAGATTTCCTATGATTACAGCCTGGCCTTCAGACACAAAGATACAGACACTACAATTGTATTTTTTTTCTTATATATCAGGAAACTCTGAATTAATTTAAGAGCTACCTTTGTATAGCACTGGTTTAGGTGACTTCAGCTGTATTTTAGAGACGCTTTCTGTCATACACCAAATCAGTCTCTAAGCATTGGGAATATTTTTAAGGAACAAGAAGATTTTTATGTTGGATTTGAATTGCTTGTTTAACAGATAACCATACAGTGGGTATAATAGCTATGCCAAATGTAAATACGATTGACCCAAGACTCTTCAAATCATAAAACTTGTTGTAGGAACATCTCATCATCTCTGCAAATGCCATTTTGACTTGATACTCACCAGGAAACAGCGCTCTAACAATGCATACAGCTAAGGATAACTCAAGGAATAGAATACAAAATAATCCTTCTGTTTCAATTATTTATCAATTGTGCTTATGAATCTTCAACTTGGATCAAGACAGATGGGGTTCAGAATTTTAATTTAATAATTTTGCATGGTTCTGGCTTCCATCCCCTAATGTAAATAATTATTTCATATTCACATTTTCATCTCCCTCCTTGACTGAGAGTTAAGTAATCATGACTCTACTAGCCTACACAGGGAACACATAGTTGAACTTTGAGGGGAAAATGACTATTTAAGGGGCAGCCACCTATGAATATCAGCAGTTTCCTAATAGCAGTGGCTGTGTTAGTCTTAATGCAATCCTACACATCCACTGCAAAGCTTGACTGGTGTTTGGAAAAGTTTGTTGAGATAGTTGGGTTCAAGATGATTTAGAAGTACAATATAAAACCCTACACTTAGAAGGAAGAATTTTGGGTTTTTTTCATTGTGCTTGAATGATCAGATATCCATTGAAATCTTCATTTTAAAATGCTATTTGGAGGCCAGGTCTGCTTGTGTAAAGTTTAAGGTATGAAATATGCATTTGTTCATAATGAAGTGTGATGGAAATCCGCCATATCTATAAAGCATCTGCTGTTAGAAATAATACATGTACACATGTTTAAAAAATTCACTGCTAGCAATTGACAAAAAAATATGAGTTTGTGAGCTTTTGTACTATAGATAATTTCAATTACATTCTTGTGAGAATAGTTTGTCTGTATCTCTTTATCACACTTTTGTTACGAGGGAAGCTGAAATTCAGAATGTCTAACTGGGTCAGTAGGGTGTCCTTATGTATGAATTAAGCAGTGCATGTAACTGGTAGATACAGCCATGTTCATCAGTTGTGCCTGAAATAAATGCGTGACTGCCTTCCTGGCAGTGGGAAGAACAGATGCCCTGGGGGCCCTTGCAGTACCTCTGTCCATACTGCTGCAGGGATCTAAAATTACCTATGCAGGATCTCTTTCTGGAAAATTTCTGTCCTGTGGACCAGTTAAGGAATTTTTCTGCTAATATTTGGGGGAATGATTCACTAGATGCCTGAAACATGAGATGCCAGATGGATCACTTCCCAACTGGGTCCATCTGTGGAAAGCGCTCGTGGATTGTTCTACTATGGCCCTTTTTTGATAGCCACTAGCTTTCTTTCAAGAAGAGACAAGTAAGGATGATGATAACACAGGATTTTATAAACAAGATCACTTGTCTGGGTTAACTTCAGTTTGGGGACCGTAAGTGAAAGCATCTCAAACACTACCATGCTAGTGACTCCATATGGAAAGACTATGCTCAGTGAGAATGGGAAAACCAACAGAAATTAAAAGGCATGATGTTCAGTATTTGCACAACATTTTGACAGGAATGTTGCAAGGAAGCACAACAGCCATTTTGACTCTCACAAGGCTGCATCTGCTCAGCTATATATTTGCTAGAAAATGAAGTGCAGTTAAGAGACTATGGACCCTTGACAGCTATTCTGCTTTGCTCATAGGTATATGCGCTGTTAATCTGGAAACAGAGCTATTATACTTCAAATAGTGTTATGCGTTTGATGAAGGAAGCAACATGACAGATTAAAATACCCTCCTTTCAAACATTGTAAATTGCCAAAGCAGTTGTGTTTAGGCTCAGTGGGTCATTTATCTTCAAACTACGCAGCTGACTCGGCACTTGGGTGGGTTGAGAAGTAAGCGGTTTTGACATTTAGCAGCCCAAGGCTTCTTTTCTCCTTGAGAGACTTGCATGTCAGCTATGTTAGGTTTTGTCTGCTGCTACTCTTCTGAAACAGATGGCAAAACCTCACCTCAGCTGGGTGCTTGAGACCCTTGCAGCATTTAGTAAGGCTAACCAATTGAATTATAACTGATTGTGCCTGCAGGTATCAAGTACCATATGATTTACGATTACGGTATTTTAAATATAGTCTATGGAAGGCACCAGAACATAGCTCTGAATATATTTTGAAAAATCCTTCAAAAAAAACAATCAACCACAGAAAACCAAACAGAATATTTTAGAATAACTTCCCTTCTCTTACAAAGTGCTCCATTTTGTCTACTGTAGTTGTGCTCATGCATATATTTAGTCTGCAAGCTTAGTCTTCATTATATCTTGAAATTATTTAGGCATAAGGTTTGCACAGAATGTAGCTCTTCCCTGAAATATGTACAATTTAGGAAATGCAGATTTCAAAGCTGGGGACTGTATGGATGCTGAAGTGATAAGCCTGAAATAGCAGAGTACTTTCAATGAGGTTATTGCATCGGCACCTCAGCAAGCACTTCTGTTCAGTTAAGCATAAAGCCTGAGGGTAAAGTAATGACCATTGTGGAATCAGCAGTTCTATTTTTAGACAGCTCTTTTCCAAATCTCATCCTCTTACAACACAATATTTGCTAAATTGGAAATAACACATCCCAGAAAATCTGAATAACTAGAGATCATGAGTATTCATGCTGTAACGTAACAGCAATATATATGCATCTTTCTTAAAAGAACATCCCTTAAAATAAAGTGAAAATGTGTTTATTTGTAATGAGTGTCTCCAAATAAATGCCTATCAAAGGATATCTTATTTTTAGCTGCTTTGCAATCCTGCTGAAACTGGTAGATCTTGTAGAGAAAAGTGATTAAAAGATGCTAAGCATTTGCTGTAAGGTACTATTGTGAATACATTAAAAAACCTGCCAGTCCCTCAAGGTAGAGTGTTTAGCAATATACAAAATCTAATCTAAGGCGACCTTAGAAATGACATTTTTAGTTGCATATTCTAAATTTCCTTTGCATTGGCAGAAGACGAATGTAGTGAATGTTTTACTGAAAATAACATAGAGGACTAGTGTAGCCATTTTTAGTTCACTTACCATCAGACAATGTGTTGAAATATGTGTTCGGATTTAGCTAGTGAGCTACTCAGGAGGGGAGTGTGCTGTATGTGCTCACGTACCGTATGACGGGCATCACCAGAAGATAAACATTTCTCAACAATCAAGTAGTTTCTATATGTTACTCATGAGCATCCAGTATTGGCACAATGGGTTTAATCACGTTACCTTCTTGTTGTTTCTGTTTCCTGCTGGGATAAACAAAGCTTCATAAATCTGACACTTCTAGGAATATTTTGAGAATGCAGATTTCTTTAACTGTATTTTGTGAAGTGTGTTATCAATTTAGACCTATTCATGAATATTTGTTTGTATTAACATTTGTAGGCATGCAACCAAGTGTTAAGAAAACTGCATGGTTTGTAGGTGTAAGCAAAGCAAAATGAATGAAATGTAGCAGTATTTTTGGCAATACTTTTCCTTATTTCCTACATGTGTTCTACTTCTACAACCTGTTCAAACATGAGGGTAACAAAACCAGGCAAATGCTCATACTTTGCTTCGTACGCTATTCACACTCTGAACATACATACAAACCTTATAGGGGCACTTATATTTATTCTCTTGGAAGAGAGAGAAAAATTCTCACTTTTGAAAATGAGGTCTCAAAAATTGTAACATACAATGGAGCAGAACAGAGGAGAGAAAAGAAAGGCAGCCTTCCCTCCCTCACTAACCTCCCCTAAACTTTCTCTGTCCATCTGACCAGACAACACTTCCTTCCAGACCACAGCTTAGCACTCAGTTTGACCCCAAATGTGTGATGTATGTGCTCCACCAGACAACCAATTTCTTGCTATGGGAAGAAGCATGTGTGCCTCCAGCCAAAATCTCATCTGTAGTTATGTCCTGACAGCAGTGCTTTGCAGCAGGACCTGGCCTGAGATGCATATACATATGGTGATCACAGTTCAACTTTTGGTTTTGATCTTCCAGAAATATTACAGAAAATTCAGACAGAAAGAAAGATTCTCAAAGAACGTGCAGCACTAAAGCATCTCACTAGCTGTGCTAAAGCTTAAATCACAGTATTTCTGCTGATAGAAACATTGTATAAACAAAAGTCAGCTATTTATAGTGATCAAAGAAACACATTTTGTGGTTACATCTAACCAAATGTTTTCTCTAAAAGGCACACAGTTTGCCTGTTAAAGGACATGAGCAGAGACTGTTTAAATAAAACAGAATATACTTGATCATATTTTTAGAGCACTAACAAACCCATCCTGTGGAGTGTAAAGTGCCATTTGAGAACAGAGATACTGAACTATTCTTATTATTTCTCAGAGCAGTCGGTTTCAGAGGGACTTTAAAAATGCCATTGCAAGGGATAATTTTAAAACTGAAAAATTATGAGGCAGCCCCACATAAGTATTTTAGAGAAGCTGAAACACCATTGAAACTTGTAATATGTCTGAATTTTCATTAGGAGGGGACATGCAAGACTTCAGGTCCTTTTAGAGCATACAACAGTGAAACTTCCTAGAAGGGAATCACAGAATATTCTGAATTTAAGAAACGTCTTAAAGAGTTAGGTTTCTACAGATGTCATGGGTGTTACAGAGGACTTGTTATGTTGCATTATTGAGCTCTTCATCGAGGATAACAATATGGTAATGATATAAGCTTTTTATTTACCCACTAAATTTAATGAACTGTATATACACATACGGATAACTAGAGCTCATTGAACCACGGAATTTTTTTGATTTCTTCCGTTTCATCAGCTATGTTTCACCTAAGTCCTGATTGGTTTCAAGGGATAAACAGCACCATAGTCAAGTAATTTTTTCATTTCCTCCAGAAAGTTAAATTTTCATTAGCACTTGTTGGCATTTCTGGTTTGGGGGGTTCTGTTTTTTAACTTGATTCAGTGAAGCTGTATCTAGTACAAGCTTCCACAGAGATGAAAAAAACCTTCCCTGAACGCACAGAGCACAGACGCTATAGGTACGCCTCCCTTGGTAGGGTCTTGTCTGTGATGTCAAACATTCAAAGATTTTGAGGTAGACAAGTCATGATTTACCTGCGGGTGATGGTGCAGGTGATGGTGCAGGTGACTGCTGTATGGCATGTCCATCGTCCCATAACTATCTTCGCCTTGACTTATAACTACGTTGTATCCTGCATGCATCTTTCTGCCCTTCTGGTAGTGGGTACAAGCATGCGTATGCTCCAAGGCCCAAGCCTGAACCATCTTTCCTTTTCCAGCCATGCTGCCAGTGACTCTGGGGCAGATTAGAACAAATAAATGCTTTCATGGCCATCGTCACCCCACAGGATAGGGCAAGTTTATACAGAGCTTGAGCTCTGCCCTCAGGGATGGAGTGGGAGGGAATGTCCTGCTGTGACCTGCCACTCTCAGCCTCTTGCAAATATTAACTGCAAAAAATTTACTCATTTCTGTATCTCCTTTACTGAGCTTTGGTTTTGGCAGTGTGAGAAGAGTACCTGCTAAAGTAAACTAGGGTGGCTGTGACACACAGGAGATGTTCGGAAAGAATAATGGGCAATTGACACCTCTTCTAGTGCTAGGTGAGGGTCCACGGGAGAAACAAACAACAACAAAAAGCCTTCATTTATTTCAGCAGGGAGAGAAGGACCTCTCAAAATAACAGGGAAAATGGTTCTTAGAAGCTGAATTTGACCACTGAAATTAAAACCAGATTGATTTTGTACTGACCAGACCATTTAGGAACTGATTTCTGCTAACTATTCTTTCCTACACATGTTACACCAGAGTACAGTCTACAAGAAAGAAATAACAATTTTATTAATTGGAAGGAATTCTGCAATCAGGTAGTGCATTATGTAATCATCACAATGTTAAGTGCTAAACACAACATTTCTTATGGCTTCTACAAATCATCTAAAGGCTTTTTTGCTGTTTGCCACTCCTGCTCAGATGTTTGGTTTGATGAAAGAGATTTATTTAAGTGTAAGTTAAAAGGCTTGACTGTGCTCTGTAAAGTCTTCTGGAGAATACTGTGACAAAAGTATCAATTTTAGTGTCACAGCTGAATATTAGAGATATTTTTATTTTAACAGAAACACACATTTCTCATTAAAGAATGTGAACAAACGAGAATCCTAAAGAATAGCAGTGCATCAGAGTAATGTTACTGAAGGTAAAAATTTTGTCCCTTTAAATCACTTCAGAGTTTGAGCCTGTATGGTATGTAGTTAATGCAAAGCATAGACTCAAAATCAAGATGCAGTGAAGAAATATCAGAACCATTTTGTGCCTGATACTTAAAAAGAAACCAGCTGGATCATTCAGACATGGAGCTTGTCTAGCACACAGCACTGATCACTGCAGGGCTTTGGAGATGGACTGCTCCTCAAGTCTCATGGGGAAGACAGATTTATGTTTAGCTATAGTCCAATCTTGTATTATCTAACTCTGTCCTTTAGATACAAATCACAGAAAACAAAGTTAAGAGGCACTATGAGACTATCTCTCCATGAGCAATGTCTGTTGTTTTCCTGCATAGACTCTTGCCACTTTTTCCCTCCTTCCTCCAGAAAGAGCATCACCTGTTTTGGTTGTTAGCTACTCAAACCATGGAAAAATTTTCTTAGTGTCTAACCTAAATCTTCCTTGCTACACTTGAATGCAATGCTTATTTGTTTTATTCGTAGGTTATTCTTTTCTTTTTACAGCTAGATTTTATTCTTTTGAGAACTGGTTACCTCGCTAATAGAGCCGTGGCAGATAAGCACAGATACTGTAAAGAATTCTCCACACGCAGACAGGATGACTAAGGAAGACAGAGAAAAGACAAGCAGAATACAAGGGGGAGCTGCTGTGATACACATAGCCAGTTTATATCTTTAAAATTTTCTTGACATAAGTAGTATCTGCTAGTACATGACAGCTGCTCTTGGTTGGCAGCAGGGTTGTGTGAAGGGTCTGGACAGATACTACTAGGAGCTGGCAGATTATACTTAGTATTCTGCTTTAAGGAATCACTTTTTAAAAGCAAGCCCCTTCTGTGGTTGGTGGTAGGGAAAAAACCAACATAAGCATTTAAGAGTAGGTTTAGGTCTAGAATTATTTGGTTTGGAGTGCCAAGATGGACTGCAGTTATTTCTGGGTTTCCATAATTTGTTCCCCTATTGCATGTTCCCTTAATATCACAGCTGGCTCTGCAAGGGGAAAGGCAAACAAGATATGATTTGTTTGGGCAAGAGCAAGAGCTCTTGATTAGAAATACAGTAAAGTCTGCAAAGAGAGGGAGGGCTTAAGTGTAGTGTAGTTAAGTTTACTAATCTGTTTTAAAGGATGTAAAACTTGATGGATTTGATTTCTCTAGAATTAAGTCCAATGTCATTATTGTAATTTCAGATTAGGATATAAAATTCCAGGATACTGCTTTGGAAGCTAATGATGTGTATAGCAATCTTTTGCTGTAGAGTTAATTATTTCGAGTTAAAGTTAAAATAAAGGTAAAAGAATCAACAGGGTATCTAGCTGCAATTAGTACTGTGTTTGAAAAGGCTTGGAAGGTTGTGATTCTATTTGACCATTTGTATTTCCAAAATAAAGCTTATTCTTGAACATAAAACCTTCGCATTTCTTGAGGAAAGTATACTACCAGAAACCACAACACAGTATGTTCCCCACCTTCCTAAAGCAATCAGTCTGACAGACATCTAAAGATTAGTTAAGGTAGCTAAATTCAGCACCGATTACACTTAGGCCTTCCTGCATTTCTGACTTTAGCCACAAATTTATACTAGGACAAGCGATGGCCACTGCATGAAGCTTGGTATAGAAACTGAGCTCTTTACATTTGCATATGTTATTCTGGAAATAGAAACTTGGAGCAACTCCTGTTATTGAGGGATTTAGATGCATTGTTTGACCTAGGCTTATTAGTGGCTCCTTTAAGACCTAGACGAGCATAATAAATTCTGGATATTCCCAGAATGTTTTGCCTGGATTCTGACATATATACACAAGGTTAGGTTTCTAATGGTGTTGTAGTTGCAAGACTTAGAATTTGTTTAGGATTCTGAAATGCACAAAGTTCTGAGCAGTAGCCATTTCTGGGCTTAGAAAGGTTCACTAACATAACCTTTAGGGCTTGTATGCAATGGTAACTAATATGCTAAGTGAATTTCCATCACTTCTATTATATTTTACCTAAGTTAAATCTGGGATTTGGGATAAGGAATTCTAAGAGATCAGGATTCATTTTAATATCATGATCAGAACACATGGCTGGGTTAAATTTAAGGCGGCATTATTTAGCCATAGGAGATTTTGTGGAGTTTTTTTGAACTAACTTTCAGTCCTCGACATGAATTAGGATTGGAAATAAGAGAATGTCAGGTTTGTTACCTACTGTCATTTTAGAACCACTGTTTTTAAGAGAGTAAGTGGACAGTCCATATCAACTATTTGGAGTGGGACTTAGTTTGAGCTCAAAATGCCCAAATTAATGCATTTAAGTGTATACGACTGTGAGTAAGATGCCTAAGATACTTTTGTAGTCAATAGAGATCCAGTCACTAAGTGATTAATCTGAGGCTTAACCTACAGCAAGTAGTCTCAGAAATTATTACAATTCTCAGGAGCAAGAGACCCCTCGCTTCATTTAGGTTTACAGTTTGATTTTGGTATGGCTAGGGATGGAGCAAAGCGATGTAATGAAGAATTTAATCTCATTTTTTCCCCTTAGTTCAAAATCAAGCTGCTGCTTTAGTTGATCACCATATTTTTTTTTCCTTGCACTTTCTGAACCTTTAACCTGTGCCTGATGTTGAGATAAAGCTTAACATGTTCATCAGATACTTAATGTGAACAGCACTAGAATCAGGTTAGCAATATTTTTGAAATCTCAGGCTGACTGCAGTTCAGTTTTCCCTGTATGTACAAACTTATTTCAAACTCCAATCCTAATATTTAATTCAACATTGGGTTGCAAGAGGTAGACATTCACTATATTTTTATAGACCCCAACAGAGCCAAAGTCAAAAATAAGTTATCAAACCTATTTACACTAAAAATTAATTGCAGATTTGTCCTCTCTAAAATTCTAAACCTGAGGCTGAGATCCTATGCTTTTGTTTGACAGCAACAAACTGTCACTACCAAATCTTCCCATGCTTTCTTGTTCATATAGGGTCTTGGAGGTATATGGAGATTTGCAGTCTAAACCAGCAGACTTCTACAGTAGAAAATGTAATATAATGTAACATACTTCCAAGGTCCTAATCAGAGAACCTGTAAAACTACGTTGGCCAGAATTTCCTGAGTTTATACACCCTAAACTTAGCAGAAGATGAAACTATAAGGGATCTGCTAGAGACTGAAGTTCAATATATTTGTTTAAGCCTCTTTAGAACAAGGCACAAAGTCAGGCTGCCATAGCCCTTCTGATCTCAGCATTGTCAATAGCTCATAACTCCTTTTATTTTTGAGCACCCACCTAGCCCTAATTTGCACCTTGGAGAATATTGGCTAAAACTCAGCATTTCCCACTAGTTCTCTAAGGAATTAGCTCTCACTCCAGAGCAGCCAACCTACTTAAAGTTAGTCCCTTTATTAACTCTAGTTCACAAGCTTATTTTGAAACTCAGACTTTAACGTTCTTATTAATCCCAGCCCCAAACTTGTATTTAACTGCACAGCACTGATCAAAACTCAGCATGTTGCTTCTAATTCTGTCATAAATTTAGGTCAGCTAACTTTTCCCAAAGCACTACTGAGCATGAAACATGAGGCCCTCTATGTCCAAACTCCTAATTCTAACAATATTTCCAACCCTACTTGCCACTATAAACTCCAGCCAGGTATCTTTCTCGTCTAGAAATGTCAGTTTCAGAGCCCAAAAATAAAGTCTGTCTATTAAACTCCTATTCTGTTTCCAGTCCTATATAAATGCTCTTCAGACACTTCATGATCAAGATATTCCTCTGGTCTCTTGAAAAGCCAATCTGAACCTTGTGCATCACTATTTGGACTTGTGCCTATTTGCTTTCAGTTTGGAAGTAATTGTTTTCCCCATGAAACAGAAGGAAGAGCAGCAGTCCCAGTCAGACAGTGACAGTGGCAGAGCTATGTGCCCTTTGCCTGCATCCAGTGCTTGAGGTACACTGCATTGGCCAGAGGTCAGAGTGGACAAAGATGTCAGATTGAACATCTTTATTTCTGCTACTAAATTTGCACCCAAGGACTTACCCTTAATCGCAGCATTTCTACATGCATAGCAGGGGAGATAATAAGCCTGTGCTAGAAAATAGGTGCATTTTTACAAATGGGGAGTCCATTTGAGATCTCTTTCCCTCCATACTCAAAACTGATCATGCTCAAAAACAGACCCAAAAGATAAGAGGTTAAACCACGCTATGGTTCTCTACATAGAACACAATTATCAAGCCAGTAAGTAAAGAAGACATTTCCTCAATACCTTCTTTAAAAAGCAATGCTCGTTTCTCTCTGATTGTGATTCTTAGTAGAAAAAAAGCACCCTCTATGTGTACTGGTCAAGATGGAGTTAATTTTCCTGATAGTATCCCACATGGTGCTGGTTTTGGATCTAAACAGTGTTGATAACACAGCAGTATTTTGGCTATTGCTGAACATTGCTTGAACAGCATCAAGGCTTTCTCTTTTTACCACTCTATGCTTGTTCTCTCCTCCCTTCAAGCAAGTAGGCTGGGGATAGGCAAGAAGCTGAGAAGGGACATAGCCAGGACAGCTTACCCAAACTGGCCAAAGGGATAATCTATACCATACAGCATCATGAACAGCAATAAAACTGAGGCAGAAGGAGAAAGAAGGTTACTGCCTTCCAACACGACCATTGCTTATGGCTAGGCATCAGTCTGCCTGTGAAAGATGGCAAGTGATTGCTTTTGCAGAACTCTTCTTTAACCTCCCCACACCCCTTTTCCTTCACCTGTTGAGCATTCTTTACCTTAATCCACAAGTTTTCTTGGTTTTGGTTTTCCTCTTCTCTTCCCTGTCCTGCTGGAGGAAATAGAAGTAAGTGGCTATGTGGGTGCTTGGATGAGGGCTGAGACCAACCCACCTCAGTATGGTAAGGGGAGGATGAGAATATGATCAGCTGAGCATGAAATAACAACTCCTTATACTAGTAAATTGAAAGTATTAACATTTCAGACACCCTGATAGACCTACACTGTGGCTTGCCTCTGTTTCATAAATCTCTTAAGAAATGCCTGAGTAGCCTGTCTGTGGCACTAGCATCTTTTGCAAAACTTGCAGCCCAGCATGAACATTTCTATCAAAATTTATCCGGTAGCTGGATAATTCTTGCAGTCCAAGAGGCTAAGCCATGAAGCATAAAGTATAATTGTTTTTCATAGTAAAACTTGGTATGGATTCTTACTCACTGGATTCCTATGTAGTTGATTATATATGCTTATTTTAGGACTGCAGACAAAACTGTTACTAGATTAACCTCCAGGGTTATGCAAGAAATGTATTTTAGGCATATAGATCAGAACCTCAGCGGGAAGAATTTACAATCAGACTTGTTCCACAATGTTTCAATGGCATTCATTCCTAAAAACAGTGAAACTGAGAAACTGGTGGATAGCAACCACAAAGAGCAAGACCAATATTAATGTTTTGTTCTTTTATTTCATCATTCAGTGCTTTATCTCTAAGCCTCTCTCTCTTCTACCTTCCTCACTACACTTAGGCTACTTGATAAACAAAGAAAAGGAATTTTAATGGCATCTACCTTGTCTTAAAAGTCCAGCTAAACCATGCTTTCTGTTAAATCATTAATACAATAGATATATGATTGATTCCATGCCTCCCCATAAGGGGAAAATCACAATAACTTGAGAATGATTTTGTACCAAACTCCAAGAATGAGTTATTCGTACGGTCATGACTCAATCTTGACATTTAACATTATTACTTGTTAAGAATGAATGCTTCTGGATAGGTTTTCTAATTTCTCCGAAACAGATGGCTGAGTTATGTTATAATCTCACACTGAATCTTATTAAATTATTTAGCAATTGTGTTCATAGAATTGCAGCTCTGAACTCACTTTTTGAAAGGTAGTGAATGCTCCATAAAACCTGAAAAATTGCCAGACTCATAATTACAAACCTTTCAGCACAGAAACAAGACAAAAGGTAGCATTTACAGATAATCTTACTGTATCACTGAAATGTGCAGAAGGAGTTCCAGTTCTAAAAGCTTTTATTTTATCTTTAAATTCAAAAAATCCTTTAAAATATGCCTCTAGGAAAAGAAGTTTGCAAACTGTTAAAGACAGAATAACATAATCATAGACACAATAAGACATAATCAGGTAGTGAGAGGTCAGTGCTGTTCCTGGAAATATTAGTACTTGCTAGTGAAGAGCCTGTTGCATGATTTCAAGCTTGGTGAAAGTAGTGTAAAAGTAGCTTGTCCTCCTATTCAAAGAACTGTAGTCATGAAAGCTTTATAGGTGTATCTTTGGTTCATCATTTATCAGGGTAAAACAACAAACCCTTCCCTGAACTTTATTTGGGTGCAAGATGTTCATGTGCTATGACATTGCTATTAACATCACAACTAAGAACCAGCTGCAGTTTTAAGAAAGCAGCTCTATGTTTAAACATGCAGTCAACATTGAGACATGGTTTTGAGTCTC
This sequence comes from Neomorphus geoffroyi, assembly GCA_033558235.1. Lineage (NCBI taxonomy): Eukaryota > Metazoa > Chordata > Aves > Cuculiformes > Neomorphidae > Neomorphus > Neomorphus geoffroyi. The sequence continues at coordinate 13,868,707 of JAUMJM010000004.1, forward strand.
AGTCTTTCCAAATGAGTAGTTCGACTACTTAGATGAGCTTTTTTGTACACACTAAAAATTGATGTCCTCATTACTGTAAAAGACTTCTCTAATACAGAACAAAATATCAACATGTTTCAATTTAAAATATTGGTTAGGAAAGGGCCAGTTCCACTCAGAACACACATTACCAGCAGATTAAATGAAATAAAGTGTGACAACCACATACAACATTCTGGTTTGGTCCTGGGTCACTGCCCCATATACCTAAGCACACCTGATGTCTGTAAGAGGAAAGCTAGGAACAACATAGTTCCAAGTGAAGCTGAAGCAGGTGCTGTTTCTTTGTGGGTAGTAGCTACTATAACCTCAAGCATTCTCAGTAGCTCCATACTGCACATGAGCACGAATGGGTAACACGTATATAGAATTCATCAACACCCTTTTGGCCAACGGTACAAAAATAGTTTCAGGAACACTGAAGTTAGCACCAAATGTCTGGCTTCCAGTCTTCATACATCACACCATCATCTCTGCTTAGAAAAGCTGAAATGTTGTGAAAATACAAGTATGTGATAATTTTCTGTATGTATCAAGACTTTCAAAATATACAGAGAGGTCAACTCTGAGGCAATTCTTTGAACTATTTAGGGAAAGCATGCCAGCCTGAAAGGAAAACATTATCACAGACCTGACAAAAAAACCCCTAAAAGATTAAATCACTGTGGTTTCTGAATTGCCCTAAATTGCATCAGAACATGACACAGGTAATGCAGTCACCTACTATGCATGAAAATGAAAAGACAAGTTCAAAATAAAACTAATGCAAAAGACAGTAAGTAACTCAAAGCTCCTTAAACCACCCGTGCTTAATTCTATCAAATGGTAAACTGCAAAACTGCTTGCCATATTTCTCTTAATAAGCATATTCTTTAATTTTAACTTTTCTTCTACTATTAGCTCATGTATTAAATGAGGATTAGGAAGAAAATGACAACGTTTCATAACACTACAGTCTGTCTGCTCTCTTATATTTCATATATTCATGCCTGCCTATAAAAAAGAGCAAAACAACAGACAAGTAGGTATTAACAAGACCAGAAAAAGCATATAATTAATATATCTTCAAATATTTGTAAAGGAAACTTGCATGTATGATAACTTTATGACTGCTCTGAAGAGAAAATGAATTCTGTGTTTACAGAACTGGAAGACATATTTTGAAAGACTGACTTTGAGCTCGGATCCAGAGAAAGTAAATAACCTGTGAGATTCTGTAGGCCTGTTGGTCCTAAGACACCTGCTCTTTAATCTTTTATTTCTGACCTGATCCTGTGTAGAAATCTCAATCCATGTCAGTTTGTCTTATTTTGTAAGTTGCATGCACAGGAACTGGAACACTAGCAGCATCTTGCAAGTTTGAAAATCGAAATACAGTTTACAGAAGAGAGTGGAAAATTGTGCCCAAAGTTGTGACATGCAGATCATCACACAGGTTCAAAGGGATTGACCACGACATTTTCTGATTTTTAGCAAAAAAGAGTGAATTTTTCTGGGACATTTTGCTGCAGGTGCATATATTTATTGGAGCAAAAGCCAGCTGCAGTTGCTGCCAGAAATCTATACCACTTGCTTTCGGCAAACTTAGTTGCATTTCTCTCTTTTTTTTGAGGCAGGTACACAGCCTTCGTGAATTATGTGAAGAAGTAAAGTCTGCTGTTGCCCTTATAGAATGCTAACAAAAATCTCTAGGAAAGGGTTTTTTTGGACATAAGGGCTCTTCATTATGCATTTGTCATTTATCATCTCTGTCTTTGTGTGAAATTTCTTGCTAAGCTTGAAACAAGTAGTCATTCAAAACACGTCTCTTGCGCTGATTTAATTTTTCTCTTCTGTAGTAAATTTCAAGTGTCCAAGATAAGTAGCTAGCTTTTAAATTTTGACAAATGTATTTTTATATTAAGTTCTTTTTTTTACAGATTTTTGTCACTTTTCTGATACAACTGGCAAATAGAATAAATAATGAAGTTCCTAATTTTTTTATTAGAAATAAGACAAATCACTCATGAAATCTGTGAGGCAAAACTACACTTAAATTTGAATTCAGGCTTCACAAGTGCAACTAGTGAAATGGATACAAACACAAAACCACAGGTATTCAAAGACTTCATCGGAATTACATCTCATGCTTATCTTCTATTTTTTTCTTTTTTGGGGGATAATAGCATTGGATGGCATAAATCACAGTGATAGTGTTCCTGTCAGAGCTGTGACTGGTTTGCAGATGCTTATAGTTATGTTGGGTTCGTTGTGATGAAATATAAAACAAATCTCAAAAATAGTTCTCTCAATGGAGAAACATCTCTCAACCAAGCTTTTAAGCAAATATTCTTGCAGTCTTCTTTAAATCTTCATTGCTTAAAAGCTTATGTCATTTTGAAGTTTGCTCTGCAATGTGTCGGTTTGTTTTAAGTAGTTTATTCTTTGAGTTCTTCGTTGGGTGAAAATTTGCTTGCATCTCTGGAAATGTAAAACGAAAGTAACCAACCTTTTTTACACCGCTATCACTGAACTTAATTGGAAATGCTTTCATTTGCCTAATTGGAAATGGTAATCTAAAATTTACAAAGGCAATACAAAGGAATTAAGCACAAAATCACCACATTAAAATGCTAGCTTGTAGGTGCATTGTTAGCTGCCTTACTATCATTGAAATTAATGTAGACACTGTAAATATAAAGATACCTAACTTTTTACCTTATATAATTTAGTATATAAATAAACTCTGATGGCCAAATTTAATTATCACATAAGACATTTTAGATGAACGTAGAGGGAAAGTTTGAATTGCACAGCACACATTTAGTATGTCAATGTTTAGCTCAGTGTTGGTCTCTAAACATCATGCCATAAACAGTTTGTTTAAAATTCAAAATATCTTCCGTTGTCTTCTCTCCCTTATTCATTTCATATCTTCTCCATCACTCAGCATTGTGATACATGTTTGCCTTTTCTGTGCCCCTCTCTTGAAAGAAATTCTATTTCATCACATTTCTCATGTGACTGTTTTTCCACACTTCAATTTGCGAGTTGTTCTATCAGCCCTCAAAGTCCCCTCAATTTGATTGAATCAAGCATTTATGGGAAAAATGAAACACAAAAAGGAAAAGGACTTTCAAAATTTTCCAATGTCAGATGCTTGCCTGTGGTGCTTCAGAAAAAGTGTTTCTTCTGAATGGCTAACTGGGATTCTGTTGGAACCATAAATTAACTTTTGATGTGCAGCATCATTTTCATATTTTATATTTCTTTTGTTTTTTCTTCTTCTACTCTCGTAATGAGGTTTAACAAGTCCAAGTGTTGGGTTCTACACTTTGGACACAACAACCCCATGCAGAGCTACAGGCTGGGGACAGAGTGGCTGGAGAGCAGTCAGGGGGAAAGGGACTTGGAAGTGCTGGTGGACAGGAAACTCAACATGAGCCAGCAGTGCGCTCAAGTGGCAAAGAAGGCCAATGGTATCTTGGCCTGCATCAGGAACAGTGTGGCCAGCAGGACTAGAGGGGTCATCATCCCCTTATACTCAGCACTGGTCAGGCTGCACCTTGAGTACTGTGTCCAGTTCTGGGCCCCTCAGTTTAAGAAGGATGTTGAGATGCTGGAGTGTGTCCAGAGGAGAGTGACGAGGATGGTGAAGGGGCTGGAGCACAAGCCCTACAAGGAGCGACTGAGGGAGCTGGGGTTGTTTAGCTTGGAGAAGAGGAGGCTCAGGGGAGACCTTATTGCTCTCTACAGCCACCTAAAAGGAGGTTGTAGGCAGGCAGGGGTTGGTCTCTTCTCTCAGGTGACCGGCGACAGAACAAGAGGACACTGTCTCAAGCTTCGCCAGGGAGGTTTAGGCTTGACATTAGGGGTGATTGGCCATTGGAATGCGCTGCCCGGGGAGGTGGTGGAGTCACTGTCCCTGGAGGTGTTTAAGGAGAGATTGGATGAGGCTCTTAGTGCCATGGTGTAGTTGACAAGTAGGAGTAGGTGTAGGTATTGGGTCATAGGTTGGACTCGATGATCTCAAAGGTCTTTTCCAACCTTATGATACTGTGATACTGTGATAATATTTTTATTAAATGATTGCTAGAACTCCTTGAATCCTAGTTCTATTGCAGCTTTTCTGAAATGCCAGTCATATTTCTCAGTAATCAGGAGTATTTCAATCTCAATATCAAACTAATATTAAACCTCATCCTGCATAATATATTGTCTTAAGTATATAATCATAATCATAGAATGGTTTGGTTTGGAAGGGACCTTTAAAGGTCACCTAGTTAAGCCCCCTGCATTGAGCAGGACATCCTGAACTAGATCAGGTTGCTCAGAGCCCCATCCAACCTGACCTTGAATGTTTCCTGGGATGGTGCATCTACCTCCTCTCTGAGCAACCTGTTCCAGTGTTTCTCCATGCTCGGTGTGAAAAATTTCTTCCTAATATCTAGTCTAAACTAGAACCTGAAGCAAAAGGCATTTGGGGTAAATAATAGGCGTGTCCATTGAAAGTTTTTATTTTCCATCCTTTTATGAGAATCAAATTCCACTGGAATTCGTTAGTGAACTATTAATGTAAATGCTTCCACAGAGTAACAGAATTAAAATCTGTTCCTTATTGAACAGAAAGACTACCAGCATCCCGGAGAGGAGAGTCAAGTATGCAATTAGTTACGACCCCAATATGTACACTTATAAACAATACAACATCATAAAATTGCTGGGTTTGTGCTATGCTGAAAGCCTGGATTACTCACAAATCCTTGCTTAGCAGAAGGTTCTTTCTCTAGAGGTCCACATCTGTTGGCTGCAGACAGCAAGATGGCTGCCTCCAAAATTCTGCTAGTCTCAAATAAAAGCCTTTAAAGTAACTTTGCACTTTGTTGTTAACTAAGTGGAGCCAAGCAGATACCTCAGGATGAAGGCATTAGATGAACAGAGGAAAAATGGGCACATCTTCATGACATTGTTTACCAAGCAACAGAGGTTTTTGACAATTGTCTAACTACAATGCTAGCCAGACCCAAAAGCACAATAGCAAGAGGACCTTAGCTGTAGACTATACATCGATGCAGAAGCTCAGTAATTTTCAAGAAATGTTCCATAAACCAGAAGCTGGATTAGATATTTTTTTACGTCATTGCAGGAAAGTTGCATTTGTTTCAAGGACAGTATTTTTGGTGCAAGAAAGAAGGAAATCTGGTCAAAGCTGAAGACAACTTTCCTTGAAAACTGCAAAGCACTGAAAAATTAAATATTTCCAATGGCAATCTGAAAATGAAAGTTCTCGATAAGTCAAAAATAATTAATAAGAGAATATTGTAGTTAAACAATGAAGCGTCTGGAGTAAGGGAAACAGATTATTGTAATCCACAGGGTTGATTCTGCTGCAGGTCTAAAAGATGTAATGGCATTTAAGATATTTAAGAAATACAATGAATTATTCTACCTAAAGCTCTGATTATCCATAAATTCTCGTTCTCTGTATCTATTTGATCCCATGAAGATGGACTGTCAACTGGAGCTTGTGATGACAGAGGACAGCAGATGTTAATTTAATAACATTTTATATTTACTGTGCATAGGAAACACACATCTACTAGCAATTCATTGCAGTTGTTCTCAAGGTTTCTGTCCAAAAATTGAGATGCAATGATAGTAATTGTTTGGGGTTTGAGTTTGTTTGGGGGGTTTTGCAGGATTTTATTTCTGACTTTCCCTAGAAAAAGCTAGGGTTTGGGTTTTCATTCTGCTTTAAGAATGGACAAGAAACTAGGACTCAACTTTTGTCTTAAAAGTATTCCCTGCTTTCCTGAGAAGAAACCAAAATAATCAAGGCTTTTTTGAACCACTTGTCGTATCAATTCAAATATCACTTCCTATGCTATGCTGTGGGCTGAATAGAGCTACACAGCTTTGATTTTCACTAGCTCAGCTGGTTGAGTGTTTATGGTGATTTTAGCACTGTGATGAACAAGACCTTGCGTAAACTAAAGTGATGCTCTAGCTAGGAATGTTTGTCTGCCCAGTTGTACAAAAGCTTTGTCTTTTTTTATGCCATCTGGGGATTCCCAAAAGCTGACTAAACTGGTGGCTGCCTACATAGAGGAGATGTAAATTCTTTGTATACCAATCCAGCAGGAAAAGGGAATTTAACTGGAACCAAGATTTTTATGGCTTTTATTTGTTTCCTCTTGCAAATACTGACTGAATGGTTCAGCTCAGGTTATGCTTTGGAAAAACAAATCAAATATTCTGGGTTATATTCAGGTCACGTTTGTACTTCAGATATTTTGAACTGATGTTTTTTATGTCTCTTGGGACAGATTATCTGATCATTTTCCAACAAAAGAGTCAGTTTGGGCCAGCCCTGCTGATATGAAGAAACGTTCTTTGTTTTTTCTCCTTTGGTTGGGTAAAACTGGCTAAACTATATTTAAACCTGATTAAGATTGGAAGCAGAAAGGATACACTATGTAAGAGTTTTAAGGCTGCCCTAAGTTATGTTTGGGTCAGCTTTAAGCAGCAAAGTAAACTACATGCAATATAGCACATGTTCACTTTCAGTGATCATTAATTTCTTCTGCAATAAGTGGATTTAGGCAGGTGAGAGGATGTCTGTTGGTGTATAGTACATTATAGAAGTCAGTCATGGGATGTATTCTGCTGGGTAGCCACAGCACTTCAAGCCCTTTATCTCTTGGGTCTTTAATGACTGACTTTTATGCTGAATTGCTGCAGTGTCGATGGGTTGGATTTCTTCTGATAGATCTGATTTTACAGTCAAATACTCTGCTTTCCTTTTGCTATTTTTAAAATTGAAAAACTCTATTGCTCTTCATTTTTGGTTAGCAACCATCTTCTAAATGGTCCCACCACACTATAAAAATCTGCTGAGGAACTGACATCGGGTAAAGTGTTAATGAAGACATAGAATTAGCAGATGAGGACTCTAGCAGTAACAATGCTGACCTATCCCTGATGAATTTGTTCTTCTGATCCTTCCTTGCCTTTTCCTGTACTTAGCAAACTCATTATACCACTTTTGCCATATTTGAACTCTCTCTCCTCTCCACCTCTCTTTTTTCATTTTATAGTTGGAACATCTATTTTCGTGTTTCCTGTCTTTTCAAATTCTTTGCTGTGTCTTAAGTATAACAGCAAACAGGTTACTGACAAAAGGAAATTGCCCAGACCTTGTAACTTACACAGCTGTGCACTCCATTTAGAAAAGAATGACTTTGACATTGGTAGTTTAGGTTAACTGAAGCTTTTGTAAATGGTATGTGAATCTTTTACAACTGTAGCCTTAAATTTCCACTTTGAAATATTCATTGCAATGGATTACTCTCCTCTATATGAAATTCTCTGGAGTAGCCCTTCAAGTTTCCAAGTTGTATTTAAATTATACTACTTTAAAATTAGTAATATTTTTATTTCCCCTTAGTAACAGTTTCTAGATATTCAATAACCTAAAGGAGAAATGATTATAGGAAAATTATATAAGCATAAACCCTTGAGAGCTTAAAATGACTGCGATGATTAGAATGGACAGAAAGACTATATAAGTCACCTGAAAAGAATAACTAATATCGGTAAGGGTTTTCTACATGATTTATTTTAATTTAATCTTATCCAGAAATTTCATTAACATTTAACATAATTAAGTCACTCATCATAAGTTTTGTATTTATTTTTCTTCTGCAGTTGTATATGCATAAAAAAGTGATAAGGCAAATAAAACCCACTTTTTACTCCATTTGTCTTCATAGTTCCCTCCTTGTCTGTTCCATGACTTTCTAAGCTAGAAGAGCAATAAGCTTTGAGTCTCCTTCCAAGTTAGCAGTCATTGAGCAACATCTAAATCTTCTAAAATCAGAAATCTTAAATGTGAATATTCTGAGTGGCTTTAAGAAACCCTATGACTCCAGTGTTTACATTTGTATTGCTTTTTTTGCAAATATTCTGATAAATGAATCCAGTTTCAGCAAAGTTTACGAGAACAGTGACTTCTAAGGGAGAACTGCAAAATATTTTTTTGAAAAGGAAGTTTATTGTAAATATTCATGCCTGACTAAGAATAATATACTCATCAAGGAATGGGGCAGCATCATACCATATGATCTGTGTGCTGAATCATATCATATTCGACTATTCCATGGTGTATATTTGTATAAGTATATAAAATACTGAGCTGGGTCTGTTTTAAAGGCTAATTGAATAATTTCTAATGCTGTTTGAGGATCTCATGCAGTTTGCTTGAGTTTGTCGTTTTTTTTACTAAGGTTTGCTTCCTGCATAGTAGAACTTTCCTTAGGAAAAAACATATCAAGATAGACCTGGGATCTTTGTGTTGATAAACAAGAATCTGGAATGAGAAATATTTGCCTACTCGTGTTCTCATGGGTACATAGTAAAGACTGTCCTATAATCATAGGACGATACAAGTGGGAGCTCAGACCTGGGCCAGGATCAGATCATGTTGTTCCAGGGCTTTGTCCAGCCTGATATCAAAAACTTCGAGGGGTGTAGGCAGCACAATCTCTCCAGACACTCTGTTCCACTGTTCAACTATCTTCATGATCAGTCTTTTTTTGTGTGTTATATCCAGTCTGAATAGCTCTCTGAAGGTTCTCTTCCTATGCCCGTCGCCTCTCAGCCTCCCACTATGCACAATGCACAAACAACTGTGAAGAGCCCAACATTATCTTCTCAATAACTTCTGCATAGGACCTGTCAGGCTACTGCCGGGCCCTCTGGAGCCATCTGTTCCCCAGGCTGTACAAAGCCAGTTCTGTCAGCCTCTCCTTACAGGGCAAATGCTGCATCCTGCAAGCATCTTAATGGTGCCCTACTGAGCTCACTTCAGTTTATCAACATCTTTCTTGTATTGAGGATCCCAGCACTGGATGCAATATCTAGATGTGGTCTAATGAGTGCCAAGTAAATGGGAATAATCACTTCCCTCAATCCACTGACTCTGCTCCAGTTAATACAGCCTCAGAAGCTGCTCATCTTTGCTGCCAAGGGAACACTCCCGGCTCATGTTCAGTCTCCCAATATCCCAAGAGTTGCTCTGCAGCTTGGAAGTCCCCAGCCATGACTGGTGCAAGGGGTCAGTCCAACTCAGTGTAGGACTCTGGCATTTGTTCTTGTTGAATTTCATAATATCCGCATAGGCCCATTCCTCTAGCCCATCTAGGGCCCTCTGGAAGGCAGTCCTGCCCTCCAGCATGTCAACCGCATTCCCCAACTTGGTCTCGTCTGCAAATGTGATGAGCAAGCAGCACCCTGTCACCTTCACCAGGTCCACTTGTTACCAGCCTCCGGGTAGTGTAAGACTTGTCAAGCCACTGTTCTTCCAGCACAGTTGTCCAACCAGTTTTTCACTCATTTAGTTTTCACTCACCTGTACTGTAGTGCCCTAAATTGGATACAAGAATATTGTATCAAAGAGACAGTTTTCTTGTACTGACACTGTTAAAAGACTAGTTAAAGCTGAGGTAAGAGACGTCCACTGCTCTTCCTGTATCCATAAATTCAGTCATATTTACTGTAGCTCAGGATCACTACATTTAAATATTGTTTTATTAGATACTATTTCACTGGGGGACTTGTTCTCCTGCTCAGGCTTTTGCATTCATTTTGCTACCAGAAATTGTCCTGCTAGAAACTGCAAGCTCCTGCTTTTCTGCCACTCTCGTCAAATTAGGAGACTTCCATTGTTTTATTTTTCTTTCTCAAAGTGCAAAATCCTGTGTTTTATAGCTCTGTTGACAGATTTACTGAGCTGGAGGACATCCTTGATGATCAAAGTAACTCTGTAAGATTTCACTTTAAGAATTATTTTTCAGTTTTGGAAAGCATAACATACCCTACACCCAGTATTCCTCACCCAGGTTATCTATTGATTCTTTTGTGGTACCAAACAAAATAAAAATGAAGATGATGCTGACTGCTTTAGGCTGAACATTTATTTGCATTTATTCATCTTGAAATGGAGAAATTTCTTAACTCTTTTTCTTGTTAGATATATTTCTCCTTCTCTTTGGAAGATCATGCTTCTAACAAATATTTTCTTCTCACTTCTTAAATATGATTAGGACTTCTCAAGATAAGGGTTTTGAAAAGTGTTTGTGATGTGTGGCACAACATGGTCAGTATGGCCTGGTCCATACCATAAACAGAACCTTCCTAGCCAGGATGTTTTTGAGAGGAGCTGAGGGAAGTCCCATCAGTCAGTATTATATTCTCTCGTCTTTAGCAACAAAATGTGCTGACTTTAACAGATCGTTGCAAGTCTGTTGTGTTGAGTGGAATTGGTTGTCTGGATTAATGTGGCAGGATAGTAGGAAAGTAAGTTCAAATATTTTCTTAAGGATTGAATTTGAGAAGGAATTTAATATTAAGTTTTGGGAGGTAATATAACTATTGGAGTTATTCCTTCTGTATAGACAGTGATTAATTTGCCATGCTACTCGGGTTTGTAATAGATCAATATTTTTTTGGCTTCCAGTTACATCCTCATTATGGATTTGTGGCAGACCTCACAGTAGATTGTCACTGTGTTTTGCTTAAGCCACACCTCTGCTTTATGTACTCTCTTTCAGGATGACCATAAATACCTTGATGATCCACAGGAAGAGAAGGAGCTAGTGGGGAAGTTCTAACAAAGTAGCTTTATTTCCCCAGCAATCAAGAGAGCCAACTGCTTCAGAATAAGCAAAGCCTTACGGAACACATTTTGTTGGCTTGCTGTGAAGCCATCACAAAGAACAGATTGTTTCTCAAGCCAGCCTACAATAACCAATGCCTCTGGCATTTATCAAGCACTATCTAGAAAGATTTCTACCTCAGGCAAGAAGACTTCCCAATGTGATTTACATCCCAATTGGCTATCCAGACAGATATTCAGTCTCTGACTAATACAGGAAAATCCCTGTCTCCTTTATTCAATTTAACCTCATTTTCGCAGAAGAAACTTTTGTAGGAGTACTGTTAGACTCTATCTAAAACTTTTTATGGCTTCATCAGCTGGGGATGCCAAAACACTCACCATTGATCAAACAGTCCTCCCACCAAGGCCAATGGGATCACAGTGAGCCTCTGAAGGAATTGCTCCTGAGAAATCACATATCCTGTTAGCCATCTGAATGCTCTGGGCTATAACAATGGGTACCATAGGCAGCTATAATGTTTATTTGTTGCGTTCTGATAGCATCCAAAACGTGTCCTGCTGTGTCCACCCCCACACAAAGCCAGATTTGAAAGACTTCTTTGCCATTTTGGCATTGTCTTAGTATGATCAGTATTTCACACTGAGTGACTCTCTGACTCAAAGTATTTACTTATGCTACAACAGTAGATGATTTGCCTGTGCTCAGTGTATATAAATAGCCTATCTTGGGTTGACATTTTGTATTGTGAATTTTGCTTGTCTAATTTCTTTTTTTTTTAATAACTACTTAATACTCTGACAAGGTTGTTAACGCTCTACTGTTTCTGAATTGTAATGAATGAAGAACTGGCAGCTTGGCAATAAACCTCCATCATCATTAGGATATCTGTCTCCACAACCACATAGGCCTGTACTGTGAATGTTTCTCTTGCATTGAAGTAAACAGAAGAAAGGGCTACAAAATTATGTGGCTAGCTAAACAAAGAAGTGATTTACTGTGTTAGTTCATGCTGATTTCATTAATTTTAAAGTAGATTTTGTATAAAATGCTCCATGAACAATTCCAAACTATAAGCCTACTATATGAGAAGGAGGTTAATAAATACGCTTAGTTAAGTGAGTTTGTATTTAAATTAAAACTTGATCATAAGAAAATAGTTTTCTTCTTGTCCTGTCAGCTGGTAGAAAAATGAATTGCACCACTGATGTGGTTCAACCATCTAGAAAAAGTAAGCAGGTAATGGGAGGTTGGTGTTCAGCAATTTCACAAAAAAAAACAATGAAGAAGAGGAGATAGTCAACATGATTTGCAAGGCCAAATAGATATCTAGAGAAGAACAGAGGATGAGCTTTACTGAAGAGGAGAACATGGAAGTGCTCATACCTCAGTACAGCACCAAGCAATCACTTTATTGTTTGGCGAGATCAGGAATAAACATGTTGCATCCTGTCTGAACCAGAAGAAAACATCCCATCTTCTCCTCTTTTGTGCGCTCTGGATGCTGTGAGCTGAACCACCATGACCTAAGACACTGGGGAGAAAAAAATTACTGGATTACTCATCCTTGGTGTGTTTAAAACTATTTTTAACCTTATGAAGTGTATATAGCTTCTAATTTACTTGGAGTTTATTTGAGGATTTCCAAAAATAGCATTGTGAAATATCAGGTTTCATTATATATATAGCAAACCACTTTATTTTCATCATCATAAGGTTCCCGAAGCCCATGTGTTTTGAGGCAGATTTAATTATAGAAAGGAAAAACTAGTTACTAACCTAAAAAAGCAAAAAAGTTTAAACTCTTCATATACTTTTCTGTTTTTAACAAAAGTAAGGCCAAGTCATTTCTCACTGTCTACAAATGCTTCCTGTTCACATGTGCTTTGTAATTTTACCACTCTTACCAGGAGAGATTTTTATAGTGCATCTTCCTTCTTTCTTTAGATTTATCACCCACCAGCCCACCAGCTTATCTTTATGGGTATCTGCTCCGCAATGTCTCCAACTGGACAATTGGTCATGAAAAACTTCTATCCTTGAGCTCACTCTTATGCATAAAAAAAAAAAAGAGACCGAAAATTGAAAACTGAAGTAAGTCTTCTCAAACAAGTTGTACAGCTTGTGATATTTACAAAGTCTGACAGCAAGTTCCATTATTTTTACTCAACGCTCCTATGGTCAGCTTTAATTTTTACTGAGTTTGGTAGGTATTATATTTGTATTTAGCAAAATGTGGTATATACTCTTTAATTAAAAAATATTGCCATTATTATGTTCAGAGCACCTCTACTTAAATAATAAAAATTTCATGAAAAGGCAATCTTCAGAATAAGCAAGATGTAATTAAAGAGTAGAATAACTAAAAAGTGAGCATAAACCAAGGTAGATGGTACACTAGAGAGAAAAGAAAAAAACATTTCTAATCATATTTGAAATGGGTCGAAGACGGATAGAAATATAAGAAGCTATCCTGGTTTAGTGAACAGATGAGCTGCATCAGTTTTGTCTGTACTGAATTTTGTCTGAGCTGAAATAGAAAGAGGCTACCTACTGCATATACCTGGGTACACACAGTGTTCAGGCAAAATAATGAATACGATTTCACAACTTATGGTTGGAAGAATTCAATTGATCTTTTTTTTTTTGTACAGGCACAAGAAAGGGCTGGACGCATTTGTAGATGGATTGAAATATGAGTATTTGACCCCGATGTTGATAGCTGGCTTCCTGCATATACATAAGTCTAGTAATGTAGTCTTCAAAGAATTAACTTCTGTACACTTAGAAGAAGCTAACCCCAATGGGTAACTCTGAACTGAAATGAAAATGATATGCAACCTGTAAGATCTTAAATACACGAAAATAGATGAAGGAACATATGAAAATCACATTAGGGAAAAAATACTTGTATTTCTGTCAGTAAAGCTTAACTGAATAGATGTATCTTCAAGTGCTTAATTTGTCTCTCAGAGTTAAAGGACCTCAGTTATGTGTTCATACCTTGTATTATGTCTCTCGTTAAGTCTACCCATACATCTGATGATATTTAGAGTTAACAAACTATTTTCCCTCTCCTTGTTTCCAGTATGAATTTCTGTCAAGTTTACTTCATTGTATTTTAAAAGGAGTTAAAATCATACAATCTACAAGAAGTATTTAGGAAAAAAATAGTCCTTAAAAAAAAAAAGAGCATTACATGTTGAGTCGGCCCTGATTAACAGCCAACTACCCACACAGCCACTTGTTCACTCCTCATCTTCCAGCAGAACAGGGGAAAAAATAGAAAGAACATGGGAAAACTTGTGGGCCAAAATAAAGATGGGGAAATCAGCAGTTCCTGCCATGGGAAAACCAGACTTGACTTGACAAATTTAACTGAATTTCCAACCTTTAATTACTGATTCGGGTATTGGGAAAGAATTAATGAAACTGGAGACACAAGGTGCTCTGCCGACCTCAAAACCTGGCTCGACTGCCAGACAAACCTAGTTAGCCTGACTGGCACCAGCAGTGGATGGCTTTTGTTCCCTTCTAGTTATTAAGACAACCCATAACAAAAATCTGCCATTGATCTGAAGGCTGCAAAGTTCGGTGCTTAAGCTGTTGGTGGAGCCTGAAGTGTTACTGACAGGATAAACTGGCATAATCAGTCTCACTAGGGTGACTAAATGCATATTTATACAAAGTAATTGCATTTTTGTAACAGTTATGCTGTCAAAACTTCTCTGATACCAACTCATGAGCAGATAGGCATTAATGCTCTGCAAACACAAAGAATATCCCATTGCCTAAAATAAGTTGCAGTGCAAAAATGGAGTACAAGAATGTGTTTTTCCAAGAAGCTGAGAAATCAAGTCTCTGCAAGAATAACTAGCAGCAGGATAATTAGCAGTTAGCTCTTTTAGACCACAATCAATACTCACTCAAGCCTTGAGGACCCACTGAGTCAGTGTAGCTGAGGCAGAGCAGACTGTGTAGTGAACAGCACATACGGAGTTGGATCAGTGGCTTCTTACTCCTGGACTCAAAAGGATCAGGTGGAGTAACAGTGGGTAACCTTTTCATGTGGGTTCAGGCAAGTGTAAGTGGCACTGACAGACACCTACACTGCTCTGTCCCACATGTTAGTGCAGAAAAAACTAAGAAGTAACTGTTTGGAAAATTAGTTTCAAAGTAGCTAAATTTATGGAAATTAATTTCATGGAAGTGTCATGGATGAAATATTTTACACGGTTCTGATTTAGCAGCAATTTAGAATTTATTGATAATTTGAAGTGGATCAAATGGTTGGATTTTTAGCAGAACTTAATCATAAACCAATTTAATACTTAGCAAGGTGATTGCATAGAATCTATTACAAACAACACATTGACTTAATTATAGGTTTGAGGATGGTAAGATTCACTTTTATTTACTACACAGTATCTAAATCATAAAGTACATACATAAGCACAGGGATATGAGGTGTGTGTGTATGTTTAAGCACACAGATAAACAGACAGAAAAGTACAGAGGTAGGTAGAGAGGCTAGCCTACAGTTAAAATTTCCATCTTCTAGAGTTTAGTAAGAATACTCACTCAAAGCAGCGTCATTCCTAAACAGGCGATAGTTGAGCTCTCTAGAAGCCAGCATCATCTTGGTCTTTCTGCCTACTTTGTCAGCAATTAAGTTCGCATGCTACTCCTGAGAGGTGTCTCAGCTCAGGGGGAGTTTGCTGCGATCCATTAGAGCTCAGAGGGCCTTCCATAGGACTGCTTACTTATAGAATCCAATTGACTTCCATCATGTATTTCTTCCGCACTGACCACAACATGCATGGTGTCATTCTGGCACCTTTCACCAGCTGTGTAAGTTCAGAACTTTATCAGATATACAGGTCTGATACCACCCTCCTTGGGCCACAATCCAGGTATCAGGCATTTTAAACTGACAGGAAGTGACTGATGGTTGATCTCTTTCTCAGGTAATAAGGGAGTCCTGCCCCAGACGTACAGGAGCCCAGGTGCATTGAGAGGGTGCCTCAATGCTTTGGTCCAATGCATTTCTACAAAGGATGAGGACATGAGTATTCTTTCCCTCTGTATGCCTAATCAAGAAGAGATTGATCATCAGTCCTTTTCTTAGGTAACAAGGGGGTTCTTTCCCAAACACAAAAGTTTCCGTATGCTGAGGGGGTGCCTCAACACTCTCATTCACTGCCTTTTGGAATGGGAATTCTTTTCCCCAATGAGCCTGATTTACTCTGGATCAACGCAAGCCTGACTTTCTCTAAGCTGATAAGCACATAGAAATGGGAGGGTGTTGTTCCAAGTGAGTTAAGCGTTGTATTGAGTAGCCCGAGGGCCCAGGGGGGCATCACACCACCACAGGAAATGATGAGAAGGAAACAACTTGCTTCATTTTTTTATTATTTTTTTTTACAACTTGGTCTTTTTTCTTGAATCTCAGCCACTCAATTCATTGGGGAAGATGAGGTCTCACTGTTATAGCCAGTGCATGGAGCAGGAAAGTGCTGTTGAACTCAGAGGTTTCTGTAAGCTGAGGGAAACTGATATGACCTGTCCGCATTGCTATCATGGAGAGAAGAACTGGCCTCTGAGCTTCCTTTCCTCTTCCAAAAGATGCTTTGTACTCTTAAGATATAAAAAGGAAACTGTTGCCAGCAAGAGATATCCCAGTATCAAGTAGTACTGTGGTGACACCAAAAAACTGAGAGCATATGGAATTATAGGAACCTTGTTTGTGAAAGATCTTTCCTTCCAAAGGCTTATTAAAAATAAAGACTGAATAGTTGAATTCAAACCAAATACATATTTTATAGTATCATGTATTACCAGGTTGGAAGAGACTTCAGGGATCATCTGGTCCAATCTTTCTTGGCATAAGCACTGTCAAGACAAGATGGCCCAGCTTCTCATCCAGCAGAATCTTATTGAATTGTCCAATGCTAAGGAATCCACCACTTCCATGATTATTCCAGTGGCTGATTGTTGTCAAGGTGAAAAATTTTTCTCTTATCTGCAATCAGAATCTCCCCAGGAGTAACTTGTACCCATTATCCCTCATCTTTTCGATGTGACTCCTTGTAAAAAGGGAGTTTCCATCTTCTTTTTAGCCACCCTTCAAACACTGGAACATGGTGATAAGGTCTCCCCTAAGGCTTCTTTTCTCAAGGCTGAACAAATCCACTTCTCTCAGCCTTTCCTCATACGGCAGGCTTCCAGTCTTTTGATCGTCTTTGTGGCCTTTCTCTGGGCCTTTTCTGGTCTGTCCACATGCTTTTTGTATAGCAGGGACCAAAACTGAACATAGTATTCCAGGTGAAGTCTGTGAAATAACAGCTGCTTTCTCTGATGGTGATGCCTTTGTTGATGCAATCCACTGTAATCCCTTGACTTGCTTTGCCACAGCAGCACACTGTTCACTCCTATTGAGCTTGTTGTCCAAGACCCCCAGGTCCCTTTCCACAGATCTGCTCTCCAGCTGAGTAGATCCCAGGTTGTGCTGTATTCCTGGATTATGTTTTCCCAGGTCTAAGACCTTATGCTTGTCTTTGTCGAACTTCATCAGGTTCTTGTTAACCCACTCTTTCAGCTTATCCCTATCTTCCTGCAGGGTGACTCTCCCTTCCAGTAGCTGTTAGTGGTTCTATATTTAGGAAATTTATTACCTTCCTGTGAAGCTTTAAATTGAGAGACTCTTGAGCTAGAATTTCCTCCTCAAAATAAATAAAAAATCTTCTCTGCTTTGCAGCATCAACATAAAACATTTTTTAAAAACAGAAGTGACATGTTGATAAGTGGATGCGAGTCAAATTCTGCAGGTATTTAACTGAAGCTTTTCTTAATAAACAGTTTTCTACATAATGGAAACTTTTAGACAAAGGTTAACCAGGAAGTCTATGGAATAAAAATTAAGGATATTGGTCTAAATCATATATTACAGTGAGGGAAACCTGGCTTAAGATTAAGAGGATCAAATACACCTTTTCCTTGCTTGCCATTGAAAAGAATAAAGGGGAAGTAATGATGGCAGAATTTCGTCCACATCTCTCCTGCCTGTTATCTTGTTTTGTCCATGACTCATATTCTGGAGGTGAGATGACTTTATTCTAATTTTGTTATATTTTAGAATCACTTCATACTTCTCTGAGCATGAGCTTGGTGGGTGCAAAACAGAAAAGAATGAGCTTAAAGAGAAGTGTCTGCTGTTAGGCATGAGGCTTTACAAGACACATCAGATATGGGAATGTCAGATGCTTGTCTAAATAATTGACAACTACAATAAAGTGAGGGCAAAAGTCATTCCCAACCAGACTATATTTAAAATAGCTAACCTGAGCAGGCTTCGTATTCTAGGGAACATGTCTGATATTCATCTTAAAAACACTGCTGTGTGTTTCCAAGTTCAGTTATTATTTCTAGTACATTTTTAAGAGAGAGTTTTACTAAGCCAGTTACTGCACAAAACTAGCTATAGCGAAAGTTCCATTGCACTGATAAAAAGAAATTAACCTACATTACATTATAGCAAAGCTAACTTACAAACCATCTGCTGTCACAAAAAAATCTACCTGGGCTTATTAATTTAAAAAAATTTGTTTCATTTATGATCTGAGGTTCTGCTTTGCCCAGAGACCTAACAGGAGCTAGATTAGCTATGGATTTAATGTTAATTTCCAGTCAATGCATAGGCAGAATGAACAAGATCACTATCCAAAGAGTCTGGTTGTTTTGTGTCAAACCACCAAGTGGGCACCACGTTCAAGGACCAAATTCTTCAGAGAATGACTAAGCCTGGAGAAGAGGAGACTGAGGGGCCATCTCATAGCTGTTCACTGCATTCTCACAGGGGAGGGAGATGAAACAGGTGCTGATCTCTTCTCTTTTGTACCTACGATAGGACTAGAGGTAATGGCAGGAAGATGTGCCAGTGGAGGTTTAGATCAGATGTTAGGAAGAGGTTCTTCACCCAGTGGGTGGTGGAGCATTGGAACAGCTCCCCAGGGAAGTAGTCATGGAACCGAGTCTGCCAGCATCCAAGAATCGTTTGGACAATGCCCTCAGTCACATGGTGTGAATGTTGGGAGTGTCCTGTGTAAGGACAGGACTTGGACTCCATGATCTTTTGGGGTTCCTTCCAACTCAAGTAATTATGATTCTATGATTACAAATTAGAGCATTTGACAAAGAAAAAAAGATCTATTTCTGCAAAGAAATCTTTCTTGTGTTCTTTCTGAGTATTGTTTAGGGTTTTTGTTAAGGTTTGGGGTTTCTTGATTTGTTTGGGTTTTTTTTTTTATAAGCCTGAGCTTCAGGATATCGAGAAAACAGATATTGGATGAAATACTAGTTCCACAAAAGTCATTGGGAAAATTCCTGTTGAATTCCCCAGGGTTATCTTACATCTACAATATGGTCCCTTGTGTATTCTTTCTTGGTGACACCCAAATAAAATGTGCTTTGCTTACAAATAAAAACATAGTGCTTTTCAAGCTGCTAGCTCTTTCAGTTCAGCACGATAGCTGAAATACAAGCTGTGTTCTTCTCTGCATCCCCTATTATTACCTGTCACAAAGAATTCACAATTAGGGTTTAGCTGGCAATTTCATTGCTAATACAAGAGGCAGATGAAAATCCAGATTGTTATTCCAAAACTGTTTTAGCTGTATGTTGCCTATATAATAACTTTCTCTGATCGTCTTCAAATAGTAAACAAGTATGTACCTCCGTCGACTCTGTCAGATCAGAAGCCTGATAACATCAGTGAGATGGACTCCCACCTCATAGAAAATTAATATACTCCACAATATTGCTATTGTGTCATTTCTAAAGTTCTGTAGCCAGGTTTACTGCAGCATCTCTTCCAGTGTACCTGATCTCTGCATGAGTTTTTTGATTTACTTCAGTCACTGCAAGATCAAGCCTGTAATACTTGACACCAGTACCTGCAGACACACACAGGAAGAAGCTGATAGTTTAAAATATTTTTTTCAAACAAATGTGATTATAAAAAACCCAAAGGAAAAGAGAAATATTCATAGATACAAGCATTTCTGCAACATAGTAGTAATCTGATGAGGAACTTCTGCTTTACCTGCTGAGGAGTGCGAAATGGAAGAGGAGAGAGAATAAGTAGGGAGCAACACAAGGTGTTCATGGTATGAAGAGAGACTGTTTTTCTTTTGCAGATTGTCCAGTGGAGCAAGAAATGCCTAGCACCTGACTTGGGAGTTTAGAGTTATGCAATTTCTTCACACATGGAAAACATTAATTTTGGATGCAGGGCAGATGAACTAGTTGGCTTACACCTTAATCTTTGTAGCTGTCACAGTATGACGACTTGTGGAGGCTGTCAGAAACCTTACACTCCTTTCTGTGAGAAATCCTTCTAACTTGATTTCTGTCTGCTAGAAAAATGTCAAGTTAAAATGTTCCTTTTTGCCACAGAATGTCATCATCAAGTTAATAGTTATTACGTAGAGAATAATTTCACTTCAATACACAGAAAACGGAAAACAAAATAACTAAGAGAAAATAAAGCAAATCTTTCACATTTTTTAATTTAAAATTTAATTGAAATCAATTGATTCCCATGTAATTTATATTTTCTCTAAAGAAGTGTTCTCTTAAAATTGTTTAACCCTATCTATTTATGGATATTGTTTGTACTGCTCTTTTGATTTGTTTCTTTTTGCATTACTGCTCAAATAATTTCAAATTGTGATTTATGCTCATATGGCGACACAAAGGATTGAAGCCAGTGACATCTATTAAAATAGCCTATGTCAGAGATTATGCTGTATTTACCTCACCCTGAGGCATTTTCCTGTGATCTCTTTGAATTAATTTAATTTGAAAAATGTTGATTTGGAGTTAAAGTAGATTGAATAATAGTTGGTTGTTTTGGAAACTGAATAACAAGAAATAACTTCAGCTGTGTTTGTCAAGCTACTAATTGTTTTGTTTATTTAAATTAAGAAAACTGCATGCCTATGGACATGTTATGAAGTCTCAAGATTATACAACATTCTCTCTGCCCAGCATGAAAGATTAAAAAAGAAATTTGTAATTTATACTTTCGTAAATGGAGAGAAAAAAACTTAAACCAAAAAGCATTCATTTATTTCCAAAAATGGAAGGGCCCGTTTTGTGGCTTATCAGTTAATCAGAGGCTTTTGTTCTGCTTCAAACAAGAGTGGAAGCCAGGGACATAGTCTGTTTTCAAGAGCTGGACGGGTTATCATGAACCATCTCCCAAGGAAACCTTAAACAGTTGGGGACCTTCCTTTTAGTGAGGATACTCTCTCTCTGACAGGTTCTGTGCAGAAGCATCATCACCTCTGTCCAAAACCACAGAATACCATGTCTCGAGATGTCATCACAGTAAAACCCTACTGATTCAGACCTGGAACGAAAACATAGTGTTCTTCTGGAGTAGGCACAGTGCTGACATGTAACAAGAACTGGCCTCTGAGAAAAGTGTGCTCTAAATCAAATCAGACAAAAAGGAAAGTGCAGTATTCCTTCTAAATCAGTAACCAGAAAGAGGAACATTAAACATCTGCTAAAACAGATATAATATAAAAAGGCACTTTCCTCCAAACAATATGCAAGGTTTTTTTCCTATTTTCTCCAAATTTTATATCTTGGTTTGTAACCTATATCTACAGTGATGGGAACCATAAATGAATTATGAACAAGACGGTTTTCTAGGGGTGATGGTTTTCCCTGAGGTACTACAGCTCTGAGAAATAGTTGATGAGTAAAAAGGTGTATATGATGTGATAGAAGTAAGCAAAGTTAAAAACTATTTTGTAGTTTATTTTAGGGAAAGCATGAGAGAGTCTGTGGGAACTTTTAAAATACACATTTCTTAGACCATTATTGTTTTATTTTAACATGCTTTAGTTTCTCTCTACTTACACAAAAAACCTGCACAACACTCAAAAATAATTATGTAGTAATAAGCAATTTTTAAAGTAGTTTGTTGCAATTGTCATTCTGAGCTATAACACACAATGTCAAAAAATGTATCAGAACACATGTTGGGGAATGCGCTTTGAATCAGAAACCACAACACAGCTCTGTGATTGCCTTTTCAAGATGGAAAGTGTTAAACAGAAGTGAAAATATTTTTACAATACAACTATGAGAAATTATTACAAAATCAGTCTTTACTATTAGCTAGTATTTACTGTTCTGCTGGTTGAGAAGGTATGGAACTTTTTTTATTTCTCATCTACAGCAATTACTGCCAGATGGATGTAATTTTAAGATCATTATTTGTAATCCTTCCTATGCCCTCAGTACTTTATCTTGAAACAATTGCAATTAAGATGTTCCTCAGCAGTTTTTTGCTAAGACACATTCTTTTCTTGCTCACCCAGGTTAAAACGCTACTGAATTAATCATTGTACAATTTAGCTTTGTTGATACACTGTTATTTTTAACATTTAATTAGAAAGAGTCAGAGAGCTGATTAGCAGTACAGTATGATAGCACAGATCATTAAGGCTCGATGCAAGCTTAAGCGCACTGTCTTGTCCCACCACATGGAGGTGGGAATTACCTGAGTTAGAAGAGCTCTCCTGGCACGAAGCATGGCAGCAGCTAAGTGAAAGAAGATTTTGACGACGGGACCTGGTTTCTTTATCAGATATGTGCAAACTGATCTGACTGAAACCCATGGGAACCACATGCAGCAAGGACAACCAGTAGTGCAGAAGACACAATATGTGTCTCTAGGGATAGTTATTACAGATACAGTTGCTCTTCAGAGCTGTAAGGCCAAGATTCTAACTTATAATATTGCATCTATAGAATATATTCATATAACTCTCAGATGTGATTTTATTAGACAAAAATAGATCCAGGATGCCCTTGACTTCCTGCTGCTAACACTGTCCATTTTTTCATAAACTCCCTACTCCCACAACAATGATGACTGGACAACTTTCCCAGACAAACAAATGATCTAGTTGCTGCTGCTGCTGCTAACCCGTCATCAATATATAGAATTTATTGACCAAAAATGGTCTCAGTTTTATGGACAGATGTAGTAGAATTTTAGTCTATCAATGTACCCTGAGTTGTTTCAGCTGTAAAATTTTTCATAGATGTTGACTACCTAACACCCTTTATACAGCTATACAGGATTCAACTTACTTTCATTCAGTAGAATGATTTCTACCAACTAGACAAGGAATTGGATCTTTAATAAAATAATGTTACTGAAAGTAACAATTTGCTGGGTGTAGTCCAAGAAAAACTATGAGTTCCAGACATGTTAACAAATCACTCTTTCAATTCTGTGCCACCACAGCTTACCATTTTGGAATTCTTTTTCACTTTCTCCATGCAATGTGTTTCTTATAAAAATGATCATTACAGTTTGGCAGAGAAAAGGGGTTGATGGAGGCATATGTGGTTGAAGGAATATATTTTTGTTAACCATTGATTCCTGGGTTTGCATAACATTGATGAAAATAGAACAATTAAAATTTAGTTCCCTAGTACTTTTATTTTTATTTGTATTTTTAATTATTTTTTCTGTACTCTCCCTTGGGCACATAAGTTTAACAACTGTTTTGCAAAAGTATAATGCAGCAAAAGAAAATGCAGTTCTAAACCTCAAGAAAGAGCCTAGAAGCCCCATGCTGAAGGACTTTGCTAGACACAATGCATCTCATCAGTGCAAACAATTACTCAGTGGGACACAGATTCTGATCTAACTAAAAGGGCTGGCAAAGGGGAAATAACCATGTACCTCATTCATCTGCAAAGCTATCCTAACAAGCTTCATGTTAGGGCTCTTAACAGGCTTCACTCCAGCTGTTATCCCTTTTATGACTCATCCAAAGGATATGAGCAGACAGCAGCTGGAGCCTGAACTCTGCCTTTTTCTACAGCGTATCACATGGAAAAAAAGGGAACAGGTACTGGTCCTGAGATTCTTGAGTGCTACTTTCTGGGTTGGCACTATTCCTAGCTACTGCAGCAGCATAAATCCCTATCATATGTGAGTTACACAGTCCTTCAGGCCACTTAACATGTGCAGGTTTGTTCTAGCCCTTGTTCAGGGCGTGCTCCCATTTAGGTATATGTGATCTTTATGAATCTACATGATGGAGTCTGTAATGACTGATTCAGCAAAGCCCTTTACCACATATTTAGCTGTACATGTGTTAGGTTCATCCTCATTCAGGAGAGCATTATTCATAAAATGAATTTTGAACACGCACTTGAGTGCTGTACTGTATGAGGGCTGACAGACTAAGACACCTTCTAACCTTTATTACTTGAATGCACTGCCAGATTCTAAAAAATGATGGCAGGTCTATAATGTACTGAGGTTCTAGTTAGACACTCATTTCATGGTATTTTAGATTTGATAGTGCTTTCTTAATGCCTGTACTGTAAGAAAATATTTTGACCGTATCCAGATTTGAAGGGTTTAATTGAATCTTGATTTAATGGATTTCTGCAGAATATGAAACTTATCCCACAAAGTGAAGGCCAGAGACTGAAAGATGGCAGAATGTCAGACGGGTTATGTAAGTCATACAATTCAAAGAGCACTTTAATTTACTATCCTGCAGAGACTGTTTATACATTCTGTTTATATAGCAAGGCAGTAATGATGTTATCTCACTTTTGCTTTGTTTTGAACATCCAAGGTTAATGTACTAAAACAAAAAAAAGGTGACTAAGTCAGGATTTTTCCTGGGCATTACACTGGATGAATTATTTGGAATAAAGATTTGTGTTACTCTCCTTATTTCAGATCAGTATGCTTAGTGTTCATTCCCAGTAGCAGAATAAATTGATGGAGACTTCTTGCAAGCAGAAACAACACAAATGTAATTTGAAAACTACTCAGTGTAATGCAGAGGATAAGATGAAAATTGGATGTGTTCAGAAGATGTCAGCAAGATTCTTGTGGCATAGCTGATGCTAGGAACTGTATCTTTTGTATGCTTATACCTAGTATGGTAGTTTATTACTGTAGGCAGGTTTCAGAAATGGTCTGAACAAAATACTCACTGTCTCAGTAAATTAAATGATTACTGAGTAGAGTATAAGAAAGCATTACATATCAATGGCTGTTTTTAATTTTTAGGGTTGCTACAAGCATACTATATACCTTTATAACACTTCTCTTAAAAGCTTCAGAATTGGAGCTATGTCATGTACTATAGAACTATGGAATAATTTCTCCAGTGGCTCAAAATGAGAGTGAGACATTCAAAGTTCCTCTATTTAGTGTATTACTGCAGATCACCTTTTTGGCAATCATCTAGGCAAAGATCCTAGATAAAATCATTCTTTCTAACTTAAATACAGTGGTGGTGTGAAAATCCTTCTCTCCTAGTTTTTTCAGAGCTTCCTCTCTTAAAAAGAAACCTTAAGAGAGGCTAAGATGTGGATTGTAATACATATGTCAGACAAAGAGAAGCTGGGGAGTTCAACAAAGACGGACTCCTTCAATCTATGAACCCGTTCCTGCCTCAGTTTCTCATAAACAACATACATAACAGCTTAATTCATCAGGTTGCTGAACATAGACTTAATGGACCAAAATGGATCTCTGTTCCTGCTGATGCACAGGTTAGAGTGTGCAAGGCAGTCTTTGTCCCAGCACTTTTTAACTCAGAGCCCCTTGGCATCAAAACGAAAAGTCCTCCACAAGTTTTTCTGAATTTTATACCCCACACTATTTCTTCTTTTCCCTTCTTGTGGAAAGAATGGCATTAAGTGACTCTTCCCTTCACCTATTCAAAATATTCATGTGTAAGGGCTTGGGTTTCTAGCAAGTCCATGCATACTTACAAGGATAAGCAAGAGACAAGAAGACCCTGCATTACTTTCCAAGCACTCTCATTTGCCATTCCCTTCATGGATGGCTGAACTGTCTCATCTTCTTTCTTGCAGCCCCAGCCCACTGAAATAACCACTGATTCCTCACAAACTACCCTCATGAACACTGCTGACATTTCCCAGCCCTGTCAGTCCCTAGCAACCCATCTATGGTCTCCTGCTCACCCTTTTCCAACAAGCTATGCAGTCATCATCACAAAATTGCATTTGCAATCCTCAAAATAAGGACAAAAGTGGATAGGAAAAGGTAACATTTTCCTACACTGTTAAGGAGACTAGTATTGGCTTTATTTTCGTTCATCATGGAAACAAACACAATATGTTCCATTAAAATGTTCTCTCTCTCTGGCTTTTAGCATAAAACATTAGTTAACTCAGAATGATAAGTTGCTGGCCTCTAGTCTTATCCACCCCCAGCCCTCTTTGCTTCTACCCCCAAAAGCAGATAGCTCCAAGCCTTTCTTCTCCATGGTAGAGAGAACTTTTTCTTCATTCTTTAATCCTGAATCTCATGGAAATCCCATATAGAAATCATTTTTCCTTTCATCTGACTCTTACCCAGCAGGGTACAATCCAAGACAGATACCATCTCCAGAAAACTCTCCTTTAACAACTCAAACTACTTTCTCCTACTAAGCAGGGAGAGTTCCTTCTCAAAGGAAACCGTACTAACAGGCAATCATTGGCCCAAACTGCTTTGGAAAGCGTGTACCGTTGAACTTTCCTGTGTCCCTAGTAAAGAACTTGTCAGTCCTGTGAAAGAAGGCAAATATTTTATTGATCGGCTGATCAATACGTAATTGCTCCATACACGTAGTGTTTGACCATACAGTTTAAAACAGTTTCTAGAGCAACCAGTTTTCCATTCTGTCCCGGATTCCCCAGGGTGTGACATCTCCTTTTAGTGAATCAGAGGTGATAGGTCTACAAAACTCATCCTCTGGGTTACTGAATGTCATTTCATCTGATTTATATCCCCAGATCTCTATGACAGCCCGTTTAGTACAGCGCTGCTACATCAAGAAATGTGCAGGAATTGATTTACAACTATTAAATTCATGTTAGTAACAGAGGAGTCCTTCTTTTAATTAGGCATTCCAGTGCTGTATATTATACACATGAACAGAGCTGCTATGCAAACACAGGTCTGCCGATGCATCCCAGGGTCTTCTCAGATACAGCATTATCTGCTTTGGAGCCAGGGTATCACAGTTCCTGGGAAAATTTAGTCTTTTCTTGGTGATCACCTTTTCTTGCAGTTTCCACAGAAACTGTATTAATATAGAAAGTGTTTATTTAACAGGACATTGATGTTGGATGAAAGAGACCTTCTGAGTTCCGCTACAGATGTTATGTACAATGTTAGGCAAGTACTTCAAAGATCATTTGACTCATATACTTGTATGTAACATGAGGGTAAGTAATTTCACATGCACTCTATATAATGTTTTGATGAGTAGCGAGAGATAGAATTTGTGTGCAGATTTCTGATCTCTTCTACCAAAGAAGAATCCTTTTCCCATCTAATCAAGCTAGTAAAAGGTGTCTTGAGGGGAAGAGTTTCTTACAGTTGTAGACAGAAAGGAGACTTAAGAATAAATCCAAGAAAAAGTAATCTACACCCACTGTAAACATGGGCTACATAGAGTCCATCCAACTTTCATTACCCAACTTTACCTCAAAACATGTGAAATTTTCCACCCAACATCAAGGACTGTCACATATCCTCTAAGTTCTCTTGAATCAAAACATGTGTGAAGTAGTTTTAGAATACATCATCAGATTTTTTGTGTGATATAAACATTAGGAAGAATTTCTTCACTGAAAGGGTGGTCAGGGATTGGAACAGGCTGCCCAGGGAGGTGGTGGAGTCCTTATCCCTGGAGGTGTTTAAAAGATGGGTGGATGAGTTCCTTAAGAGACATGTTTTAGTGGGGAAACAGGTATGGTTTGACTCGATGATCTCGGAGGTCTCTTCCAACCTTATGATTCTATGAGTCTATGAATTACTTGATTCAAGAAAAACAATTGTGTCATAACCATCATAACAGCATGCCACAGATCCTAGCTTTGCTACCCATTCAGCAGAAAGTTTGTCCGAGTATTGAATTTTAAACAGACAAAATCAATGGCAGTCCCTTATCTTCTCCCATACAAGATTCTGATGGGTTTTACTTCCCTTTTAAGAACATCAGTGCATGCTAATTTAGAATTAAACTAAGGAGTAAAATACACTAAAAGTTGATTTTGCACAAAAAAGAATGAATGTTCTAAAGACTGTTTTGTATGCATTTCTATAGATAGGATGCAACTGATACAGCTGGTTTTGGAACAAAATCTACTGGCATCTCTTTGTAGAACCCAAGGCATTGTAGCACCCAAAACACTTAAAAGCTGTTTTGAGTGCTGTTCTCCATTGCTTTTGCTTCAGTCAAACTGAATTGAAGGGATACAGATGACAAAACAATATAAAGAGGTGGGATCTGCAAAGTAGGGTGAAAGCAGAAGGTGCCTGTAGAAACAAGAGGAGTTGCAAGCTGCCCTTGAGGCTGAAATTTTCCATTTCCTAAAGAATGTTCTGGTAGAAACCATTTAGTCTGTGTCATTTATTCCAAGACAGCTCAACTGATATTCTTTGGGACTGGCTAGAAAATAAATAGATAAGGTAAAAGAGTAATCCAGCTTCCAAGATCACTCAAACTTCTGTTTATTTGCCCGAGACTACTACCTTATACCCACATAGTAGTAACACCAGCATTTAGGAAGTGAGTACCTCCCCCCTTGGAACTGCACGAATTTACTTCTCATCTTCTAAGCAGCCACAGGATGGCTGTACAGTTTCAATTTTATTCACAATTTACCTAGGCTGAATTGGATTCAGTGGCCTGAATTCTGAATTTTTTGCAATAGACCCAGCTCTTATTCACAATAAAGCTCTTTAAAGTACTGTTTTAGAGACACATGTAATTGGGGAATGAATACATTCAAAGACTTTAACAAGATGCATTCAGGTACAAATACATGCTCAGAAATGTTATGTAAAACTGGTCATTTCCAACAGAGAGGATATAACCTTCTTACTGTCTCTCCTTTTGACTATCAGAGCCGTATGAAAGGGATTTAGTATAAATGAATCTTTGTACTCTGATTTTTATTTCTTCATTGCCAGAACTATGTCATTCAATTACCCTTCATCCCACTGTACGACTAGATGATTTTTTTGTCGTGAACCATTAGGAAAGCCTCAAATGATAAAAAAGAGAAAAAAAAGTTATCCTTCAAAGAAGTCAAGAAGAGTAAGATTGATGACTTTTGTTCATGAATCCAACAGTTTAAATTAAAAAATCTAAAGCCCTTATGACTCCAGTTAATTTTACTTTGGAGATGAGATTTCAGTATTTAACTTCCTGCAGTTATAATGAAAACTTGCTTGCATGTTGAATGATTTTAATTTCCCCCCCCCCTAGTATTTCATCGTATTCTTTTTGTTATGGGAATCAGAAATTCAGGAAAAATTTTAAAACTAGCCAGTTGATACAGTAAGCAGTTAACTCTTGAAAAGACTGTCTTAATGTTGCAAAGATGTAAACATGTGCTGAAGTGCATGTATGAATCGTCCCCATGTGTAAAGTTAATTGCCTAGATCAGCACATAATGATGATGCAGCACCACAGCACAAATAAACTAAAGTGATTACATGGACAAAGACTGTATCTTTTCATTTCAAAAGTATAATGATTAGAATATTACATTTCCTTCCTGTCTTTATTTGAAAGGGTGCAAAACAGAGATAACTCACGCAGCTCCTCCTGGGCAGTCTTATTAACTCTGACTGAGTTCTTGCTTAGCTCTTCGCCTCCCTATGGTCTGCAGATTAAAAAGAAGGCACCCAGAGCACTTCTTCTCCTACCATTGGACTCCAGTTTTATACTCGTTTTAGTAACTGTCACAGGAAGTGATCTCCATCTAGGACACACTTTTCACAAGGTCTCCTTCCCCATATCTTTCTGACAGTGTATTATGACTGAAGTGGAAATGTTACATAAAACAAGCTGTTTATGGAAATCTTATTTCTGTCACATGAGCTCCATCCTGATAGGACAGGCACACTATCTGGCTGCGAGTTTTAAATATATTAATTATATCTGTCATTATGCAATTCCCTTCTTATCAACACTGGGTTCTGTAGACCTGGTAAAATTCATTCTGAGCAGTAAAATCACTGCACCTTAACACACTTTAACGTTTATAACAATCTGACATAATAAGGATACTGTCATTGTAGAAACACCTTCCTACACCCATGTGGGTACTTGAAAATCTGTGCTTTCTACATCCTCCTACACAAATATAGTAGCTTAGGAACTTTTATGCTGTGCCTTGATTTTTAATGATGAGAGATGTCAGGTACCATTTAAAGCATAGGAGAAGAAAAGGGGACAATTCAGCTTTAAATATAATTCAGCTTTCCTTTAGATGTAGTCACCTGTTCTTTTTCCGTGAACTGGGAAAAATGTGAGGAAATATGAAAGAGCTAAAGTTTTAAAATAGAAAACATTAAGATCCTATCCTGGGACCTCTTTCTTTCACTCTGGAATATCTAAACAACATAAACAACTTAAGGTGACAATACTTTGTTGCCAGTAAAACCCCACTCACAGCAGCTAAGTATGCAAGATTTCTGCAAATGAGAACTAAACTCTGGCCTTTAATAGTGGATCTAAGCTTCTCAAATGTATATAATACCTATGTATAGCTTGTTCTCTTGCATGTTTACATTCCGTCTCCCTTTATGACAGTGGTTCAATGCCTATCTTCTCAAAACACAAGACACAGGTTTTGGAGCCCAAAGAAATAAACTCAGTGAGGACCTTGCTTATCTTACGCTCTCATCTCCAAATATAATGATCAAAATAACAGACAAGTCTAGACTGCCCTTCTGGATTCTGATGCCTGAGTGCACGATTTCTAGACAGGTTAAGAATTCTAGATTTTTGCATACAAGAAAAAGTTCCATATATTTTATCTTTAGAATAAAAAAATAGAATATATATAGAGAAAATTATCTATATCTTGCAGGACACTGATGTTTTTGAACCACGGTCCAGATTTTGGGATATGATTATTAAAGGAGTACTTTGCCTTGTTGTTAAGGTAACTCTTTGAAGGTTGGTGATCCATTGTTAGGAGAACCAAGGTGCTAGATTGAGTATATGTGTTATCGCATTGTGCACCACGTTTGGATTGTAAAACAGCAGTTAGAGTGGCAAAGCATTCCCTGTTATCTGAGCTACAGGAACAAAGACTTGTACCAAGCAATCCACTATGGCTCGAGCAGCAGCTTTACATGTCATTATATTTTGCTTTGCTGCTTATTTGCTTTAGGACTGGCACAGTTCTGGCCGTTGTCAGAGTGACAAGAACAGCTACAGCATTTGCCTGTTTTGGCAAGAGTGTTTTCAAAGAGACCAGAGAGTTTTACCGTGGCAACACATGATGGACTCCAGCCTTTTTACTAATACAAGAGGAAGATGGACTTCCTCCTGAATTTTGACACAGCACCTGGGAGGAGGGAGACTTGCTCACACTCCACCAAGGAGGCTCACCTTTCAGGGAAGCGTTACGTGGAGGCAGCTTGCATCTGGTATTGTCGCAGCTCTCCATGTCCTGCCTCCAGCCCGATCGGGCGCGGGACGGAGGAGGTGCCGAGGTGGAGGACTGGAGGATGGTGCTGTGCCTTGTGGCCCTGGGGCGGGGCTGCCGAAGCTCCTCGCCCGTGCATTGGGTCTAGATTCATACATAAATATAGCAGGGGTGGGCTCGCCACAGTCCTCTCCCCTCCACCCCCCACCCAGGAAGAGACAAGGGGAGAGAAATAAGAGGGGAGAGGGGAAAATTCCTAGTGAGGTCATTTCAATGAGAACGGAGGAGGCGATCAGACAAGGTCGACTTTTCCGGAGGAGGCGCAGCCCTTGAGGAGCTGCATAAGCACCCGCCTGGCAGCAGCGCCTCTCCCCGCCGCCGGGCCAGCACCTTGGAGAGCTCCGCGGCGCCGGCGCTGCGTGGGGCTGCGCGGGGGCTGAGCGGGGCTCGACGGCGCCGGGGCCGCCCCTGGGCAGCGCCCGCCGGGCGCGGATGCGCCGCTCCGCTCCGCCCCGGCTGCCGGCGCAGGAAGAAAAGTTTGGGGGTGACTTAGGGCCGCATCGGAGGAGAAGGCGGATGCGCGGTTTCCCCGGCTGATCGGGAAGGAAGGATGACCGAGGGAGGATGTGCACCAGCAGCCAGATCATCGGGAGCCTCCTGATGCTCTCCGTGCTGGAGATAGGGTTAGGGGTGTCCAGCGTGGCCGTGGGGGCGGTCAGTTTCAGCCTGGTCCTCACAGAACATAAACCTCAGCTGGGAGACTCTTCTCCGGTATGGAGCGGGGTGTGTGTACGTTAGCCATTTCACTCTCTCTTTAACTCTTTATGGTGATGATCAGACCGTGCGAAGGCATCCCCCTCCCGTCCCTTTCCTTCCCTTCCGCGTGTGCATGCTGCGCCGAGAGCCTCGCCGGGTCCATTTCCGATGTGCATGGGGTACAGTGCATACTCGTGGGGCGAGGTGGGGGGTGCGGCGGGGAGAGATGTGTGTATATGTTTGGAGGGGTAAGAGGGGGAGACCCCTTTTTTTCTTGCTCTGTTTCGTTTTTGTATTTTGCTGTGAACAATTGAACTTTCTGTGAACCCATTCTCACACCTGGGAAAGCCTGATGCCTCTTGTGGAACGCGGGCCATAGATTACAATCTTTAAATTGACTGTGAGTTTTGCTTTTAAAACAGAACAGACCTGTCCCTTATGACGAGACCATCAGAGGGTGTTTTAGAATAATGTGAAGAGTATGTCGGCTGAGTTCTGAGCTTTTGGAGAAAAAAGAGGGGAAATCGGAAGGAAAAGGAAAGATATGTTCTCATGAACACTCTAAGCTTCTTGTAAAATGAAGAAAAACCTGAACACCAGTAATGGGTTAAGAAGCAGCACATTCATATCACAGAACATTTTTCACTTCTTAAAAACGTTTCTTATTTTTTCACTTTGAGAGATGCATGTTTCTAGGAAGACTTTTCCTACAAATTTTTATTTATATTTATGAAACAAAGAGAAGGAAATATTGAATATTCAGACTAAACATGAGTGGGCATTTTTGAAGTCAAAGCTGGTTTTGGCCAGCTTAGATTGTGCAGCAGTATTTCTAAAAGGATTGTTTGCTTTGCATGAGATGACACATGCAAAACACTCTTGGTTATTCATCAGTGTAATCTTCTGTAATTTATAGATTCATTCTAACAAAGTGTTTCATGTAATAGTCTCACTGTCAATAATTATTAATTATTGACAACTGTCATAAATACTTTTGGCACTATATAAACACACACATAATTCTGCACTGCAGAACAGGTAGGTGAGAAGTGAGAATGAAGACCAGTTAAGATATTGGCCAACAGATAATGATATTACCAAAATCACTTCAAAGAGGGAAATTTCTGATTATTTCTGATGAAGAAAAATATTTGCTCAAACATATGTGTCTGAAGATTTAATGACAGAGGGCAGTATCCTGGGTTTCACTTAAGTCAACGAGTTTAGATCAGTCAATGAGATCAGTATTTTATGCAGTGATTGCATTTTGTGACAATGCTATCCCAGCTGATACCATTTAATGACAATGCACATTTCCTGCACAACTGCCTCATTCATTTTTATGGTTGCTCTTACCCCAGAGTTTGTACTACCCAGAGATTAAGATCCTATTACATTAGATGTTGGCTCCAAGGACCTTATAATCAAAGCAAGAGACAGATGCAGGATAAAAAGATGTATAAAGAAACAACAAACCATATTGATTTGTATAACAGGTGGTTGCATTAACACACCAGCACTCTGGCTGATTTTAAGCTGTTTGAAGTCAGAGTTTTAGGTAGGAATAAAAGAGGGGAAAATGAAGTCATTTTTCAGATATTTATAGGAAATTCTTCACATGTGTGAGTGGAGAGGCATGGAAGGGAACCCAAAGGGACTTGTTTGAAAATGTAACGAGTGAAGGATGCCCACTACCAGAGCCAGCAGAGGCAGGCATCGGTTGCTAGGAACTGGGCAAACAGCTGCAGGTTGTATAGGCAGAGAGAGGCTGTAAAGGAACTGTAAAGTGAAAGCAAGCAGATTATGTTTCAAGTAGTAGAGGAAATGGGAAATCACAGCAGTATGCAGAATGAGGTGACATGGTTATAAAAGTATACTTACTTTGCCTTAAACTAAAGATGTTTGGTTTATATTATTACCATTATGACACCCTCTCTGTACCACTCCGGCAATTCAAATTATCTTTTAGGTTGTGTTCTTCTGACTAGAGGACTAGCAGATGAGACAGGATAAGATCTACCATTCTCCAGGGATGAGTAGCTAGGTCCAAAATAAAACAACTGGAGAAACATTGGTTTATACAATCTTCAGCATTGTCCTGCTGCAGAAATGGCATAAACCACCTTTCTGCTCACTGATCTCATGTTGCCTGTATTAGAGAATATGTCTTGCATAAAATATAGGGGGTTTTCCAATTCGCACTATTGAATCAAGGTTTTCCTTTGAGAAATGAAAAATAAGGTAAAGAAAAGGACATTAAAGGAAAAACTAATACTTCGACATATTAGTATGCAAAACACTGAAGTTGAACAGTGTCATGTCTCCTATAGTAATTTACCTGGAAACATACTGAAAACTGTTGACCCTGTTCTATCCTTTACTTACATGGGTGGAACTCAGCAGAGGCCCAAGTTCATAAGGAAGTAGATGAAGATAGCATCACCATGGAAACCTTAACCTCAATTCCTGAAATTTGGACATCTTAAAATCACACACATTCTATCTCCTGTGCTTGTCTCCTTATGATGCTTTGCATTTGGCACATATTATCTTTCTTCTTGAAAGAGTTTTTCTTATTGTTCACACTCTCCTTTCATCCAGATAATTTACTAATGAACAGTCATAACTTTAAACATGTGAATCCCACCCACAGGATTAGGGATTAGTACTCTGGTCATTGCATACCCTGCATTATGTATAAGCAAGCCAAGGAAAGTAGAGTAGACAAGAGTGAAGAAATGGAAAGTCTAGACAATGTCTACATCAAAAATACAAGGACATGGGAAATCAGTTTCCAAATTTGTTTTTTTCATTGGAGTTGAGCTGGATTAAGATAGTAGGAGTTGTTTAAAAAGTAGCCAAAAGAAAACAACTGAAGGTGTGACTGACTTCTCGGATTATCTGGAGCATGTGGATATGACTATTCAATTTATTTTATATCATATCCAATCTGTTCTTTTAAAAATAGGCCATGGCAAATGTGAACCTATTGTTGATTTCTGCATTTTCTTTCTGTTTGTTACGATTGCGTTGGTATAATCTGCTCCACGGGCTGTACTCAGTGTCCCCCAGATTTCTTTTTTTCCAGGAATAGAGGTATATTTCTGAAATCCAACTTTCCATATTAGTTACATGATGTATCATAGAAATGATCCAACCAATGAGCATGCTGAACCACTAACATTGACATAACAAGAATAACAGCATCCATAGCAAAAGCTTTTGCAAAAATTAAAAAAAAAATATATATAATCTTTAAAAAAGTATTCACAGATATTTTTAAAACAGTCACATACTTTCTCATCTATATTTAGAACATAATGTTTGCATCACTATCACTGTAATTAGTGACTATATATTCACACATGCACATAGGTATATGGCTGTAATTCTCATTTATTCTGCAGTGGTGAATGAATTCTTGTTATAAATGGGATTCTTTCACAGAGAGAGAACAAGAGACAAAAGCCACACCTTTAGTCAAATATGCCATCTATCTTCGTATGCAAGAGAGATACCTGATGATTCACTTACGGCTATGCCTCTCAAGAGTAGTAGGTTCTTCCTTTATAAAGACAAATATCTAAATGTATTTGAGAAATATGCATTCTCTGGATGTGGATGTTGGTTGGTCTGTCTGTCTGTCAGTAGCGGCAGAGTAACTGTTTCCATGATTTGTGATTGCTGTGCAGTGGAGGTCTATGTGCCCATTAAAAATCTGTATTTATAGTTTGGCTACAGAATTTTTCTCCAAATGTTTTATTTCAGTGACTTTTTTTTGACACAAGAATTGAAGGAAAAGAAAAAGATTCAGTCAGTATGGAACTCTTCCATAGAATATAATTCTTCCATAAGAATATAATTTTAGACTGTTAAATCAATGTTGGTGGCCTAAAATTTTAAAACATCAAATTTTGCATCCAGTTTTTACTTCTGCCAAGTTTCCTTTGGAAACAACAGTCAAACTATTTTTTTTTCAAAAGAGCACTAAAAATTCCACATTATTGTTTATCATGCAGACAAAGGCAGATGTGTTCCTACTTTATTTTAACATGTGCATTGCATTTTCATGAAACTGACTATAGTTATGGCTGGCTTCTACTCCTTATGAAATGAATTGCAGCACTGTCAGTGAGCTCAGTGGAAGCTGGAGAGAGTTCTCTACCTATAGATGAGGGAGGACATAGCAAGCATGGGAACTTCTTGCCTTGCATGGAATAGGATGATTCACTCAAGCTGTGAAGTCTTTCAGTAGGTTTTCTTTGTTATTCAGACACTCCAGAAGCATAAACTAATCTGGAAGACAATGTATCCAATGATGGGACTTGTAATCCCTGGATTGTATTTAAGAAGATCTATTGAATGTAGACTGACTTAAGCATATGCTTAAATATTTTGCTAAGACAAGACTTAAGTTCACCTGCATGGAAAAATCTTTAATTTACTACTTTTTGAGATTAAAACATTCATGCTCTAAACTAAATAGTTAATCAAAACCAACAAAAAGCATTACTTACTGCTTGTTATTCTGATAGGCCCTAAACAAGTAATCAAATATTATTATTTTGTGCTGAGCATTTGAATGTTTCTCCAGATGACCAGAGTTTTTTTGAATTGCTGATGACAAGCAGACTTTCAGGTTCAGAAACTCATTTCTTAATTTCCTTGAGTATTTCTAAAAAAAAGTTTCCCATTTTTAAAGCATCTCTGCAGGCCTAGAACCAGATGAATGGAAACACTAATCACAGAGAATGGGATGGAATTTAAACTGCTTGAATATGGCTTGAATCAGTGGGAACCATAGCACCAACTGAGCTGATATGACCAAACAGGACACTACAAAGTCAAGGTATTAGCTCAGATCAGACATGTTTTAACACTCGTGTCTCACTTCAAATAGCAGAGCGTAACAGATTTGGTGGGACACAGGGTTGTGTTGTGGCAACAACGTTGCTTCTGTTTCTGGGTCTGGATGACTTGCAGCTGTCTAGACATTTCAGTCCCAACAACACTTTGCAGGGGATAACAAGATCATTGCAAAGATTATTGTATTTCTCTATGAAGATAACATACAAACCTACTATCTAGGCTCACTTTTTTTGTCTGTTGCCATTTTTCTCTAATTTTGTTTTCATGAGTGGATTCTGTGCCCTTTATACCTACACTAAGAAAACTTAATCTTTGTTCTGAAATACTGCTTTGAAGAAGAGTTACAACTAGAGATGTCTTCTCTGCTCTGTTCATTCATTAGGAGTTTCAGCTTCCTTCTCATTTGGATGGAGTTGAAGCAAGAAGATTATTAAAAAGAATGATTCTTTCTACACATTACTAATTTAAAAATCCTGAGTATCCTCATGGTACTCATATGATTATACGGTTTTAGTGTAAAACACAGATTTTCTAGTTTACCACCTGGCAAGAGTAGATAGAAGTGAAGCTGCTCATTCTGCCTTGATGGTTCATTCTTCGAAGTAGAGGACTATTTCAATAGGTATATGCTTGCATTTTCACTGTTATATTCAAATTTGGAATAATTTCCCTTCTTCTATTTCATCAGATACATATGCATGACCCATATGTAAAAGCTGGAGGGCTTTCCACAGAGTATACGTAGTTTGGGCTTCTTTGTCATGAACAGTAATTAGGAATCAAGCAGTCCTTAAATTCAGCTGGTTTTCTCTACTATTTTCTTCAGCATCTCTCCAGAAATATTTTCCATAGACAGTTTCCATTTTCTCGAGAGAATTATACTTACCATTGTTATTGCCTTCTCAAAACAGAAGAAAGAAAGATTTCTTAGCTTCAATATCTAAAATAAAAATAGTTCCTTTTCTTGTGCATGATGGAAACTGACAAATCTTTGGCTCTCTGCAGATATAACTAAAACAGGTTTGGTTTTTTTCCAGACTACTAGTAAGAAAGCTTCATTTTTCTAGGAGAAAGTGAAAGAGGCCAAGTATTTTTTTTCAGAAAATATGAAAGAGGGATGGATCCAAACCACAGAACTGGAATCTAAATTGAGATTTCATCCTCCTTACCAAAATTTTTGGGTATTTGGACCTGAGGTTTTGTTTTAAGCCCATATTTAATATGAAGTAAATTAAAGCAGGCTGAAAATAGACATTATCCTTTTCTGGGACGTCTTTGGTTCTGTATTGCAAAGTTCAACAGACCAAAAGAGAGATTTTCAAGTACGTATATTGAATGTAACCAGGCACAGATGTAGTATCAATGGCAAAGACTCCACAGACAAGTAGACACTACTGCATCACCTTGAAGTCACACTAGTGCTATTAGAGGGACTCTGACGCTGCTGAGTCCCTGCTAAATCTTCATTGAATGCAGGACTGAGGCACTCACAGTCCACTGAGTCTCTAAGTAGCTTTTGTGCTGTGTAGTTTCTTTGTTTGAATTTTTTACCAGTCCCCCAAGAGTGTTCTGGCCCATCTGTTATTGGATGATACGTTCAATTTCTGCCTCCTCTGCTAGTCTTGACATGAAATATGTATCATAGGAGGTATGAAAAGGTCTGTGACCAAAAGTAATGCTAGAAGCAATGGGAATTGATTGTAAATAGTGAGCTATGTAGGATTTTAAGTAAGATTTTGGATCATTTAGCCTTTTATGACTTTTCTGATGAATAATAAAGTAAAAGTCCAACAGTGAAATATGTTTCAGTAAGTCCCAGTTGGAGGTCTCTGTCTCTCAGGACATTTTGGAGGGCTTAATAATCTAGTTTATCCTTCATGAAATGTTCTAGAATTCCTTGCCATGAGCTGTGAACACTTCAACAATTGATCATTCGTTATAAGGAGCTTATCTTCAGTGACATATTTCTTTTCCTCTCCTGATTTACTGTATTTTCAGCATAAGTGTGTTTGCCTTGACTTACTTCAGATTTGACATGGTTAGAAAATGTAACTGTATTTAAAGATTCCAAGAGGTTGTTAAAAATTGACTGTGGCCAATCAATGATCAAGTAGAAAGGAGCAAGTCCTCACCATGACAGTATTATTTAGTCATGGGTAAACTGTAGTTCAGAGTAGCTCAAAAGCTACAAGCCAATTGTAACTGATATGACATACTGACCTAAAGATGAAATCTTTCAGGATAGCCAAGAACAGACAGAGAGTGGCAAGACAACAGAGCCCCTGGTGGCTGTATTCCAGCTGGCAGTATTATAAAATAGAAGAGTTAAGAATCAAAAGACAAACAGAAACAAGCATAGGGAAATCCTTTTGAATCTGATTTGTACTCACATCCTTTTTCTGGTGCAAAATGCTAATGTAGTTTCTCCTATCTATTTTTCACTACTACTGAACACATCACTGAGACATCAAAAAATTTACGGGAAACACCAAAACAAAAATATTCCCAAGTCTCTATCAAAAAGCAATGATCAGAGTCAACCAAATAATATCCCATTGACTTCCTAACCTTTCTAAAAGTCCCTACATTGAGAAGCCTGGCTAAGGCATCTCTGTATGAGCAGTGCTCCTGAGCCCTAGGTATTGCTGATACTCTCTCTGTAAAGCAGCTTTCCACTGCTTCCAGTGAATAAGAATCCTCTGCACTCTCAGAAAAGAGTAGTAAACTTGGCTCATAATTTTCAAAGCTTTACATAAGGTTTAATTGCCTGACACTGTGGCTCAAATCCATCTATTTGTTTTAACAAAAAAATGACTGCTCTCCTAAATAAATAACCATACTGTTTTCTGGGCAAGTCTTTTCTCTGTGAATGTAATGCACTGTCATCTAAAAAAACCTCCAAATAATATTAATCCTTTGCTACTGCCAGAGTGCTTTTCTTCCAAGATTTTTAATATGTTCAGGCTCGCTAGTGCATTCAGTTTCACAACTTGCTTCTCTCATAGTCATACAGATGATAAAACATTGGCCTAACCTTCTCAAGTTCACACAAAAAGAACCAGGAATATCCAGCTCCTCCGAGTTAGAACCAAATAGAATAGAATAGAATAGAATAGAATAGAATAGAATAGAATAGAATAGAATAATTTCGCTTGGTTCTTTGTTGAGTTCCTTAACTATGGGATAACTTATTCCCTTTGTATATGTATAAATATTGTAGATGCACAGAGAGAAAAGAGAGAGTATATATACAGACCCTGTCACAATAAAATATTATCACAGAATCATAGAATATCTCAAGTTGGAAAGAACCGATAAGGATTATTGAGTTCAACTCCCTGCTCCTCACAGGACTACTTAAAATGAAACCATATGACTAAAAGCATAATCCAGATGCGTCTCGAACTCTGACAGGCTTGGTGCCATGACTTTCCTGGGCAGCCTGTCCCAGTGGCTGACCACCCTCTCATTGAAGAACCTTTTTCTAATGTCTAGTCTGAATTTCCCCTAATGCAGCTTCATTCCA
Source organism: Neomorphus geoffroyi (assembly GCA_033558235.1). Classification (NCBI taxonomy): domain Eukaryota; kingdom Metazoa; phylum Chordata; class Aves; order Cuculiformes; family Neomorphidae; genus Neomorphus; species Neomorphus geoffroyi. The sequence continues at coordinate 13,909,078 of JAUMJM010000004.1, forward strand.
TTTTCTCCTGTCCCATCAGTGGTCACCAGAGAGTGAAGATCAGCACCTCCCCCTCTGGTGCCCTCCTTTAGGAAGTTGTAGCCTGCAATGAGGTCACCCCTCAGCCTTCTCTTCTCCAAGCTGAACAAACCAAGTGACTTCAGCCACTCCTTGTAAGCCTTGCCTTTGAGACCTGTCACCATCTTGGTCACTCTTCTCTGGACACACTCTAATAGTATGAAACCCTTCTTACACTGAAGCACCTAAAACTGCACACAGTACTTGAGGTGGGACCACACCAGTGCAGTGTATAATGGGGTGATCATCTCCCTTGACTGACTAGCTATGCTGTACTTGATCTACCCCAGCACGTTTGACCTTTTTGGCTGCCAGGGCACACTGTTGACTCATATTCAATTTGTCATCAATCCAAACCCCAGTTCTCTTTCGACAGGACTGCTCTCCAACCTTGTGTCCCCCAGTATTTGTGTATATCGAGGATTACCCCATCCTAGGGCAGAATCCATCACTTGCTTTTGTTGAATTTCATATGGTTGGTGATTGGCCAACCAGTGTATCCAGATCTCTCTGTAAGGGCTCTCTGCCCTCAAGGGAGTCCACAGCTCCTCCTAGTTTAGTATCACTGGCAAGCTTACTTAATGTACATTCAACTCCTGTATCCAGACCTTTGCTTCAGGTATCCCTCAGATATTTTAACAACTATAGAATACAGTAGTCACCACTTATTTTTGAGAAGCCTGTACCCTAGGGCTTGCGGATTACTCATTCATTACTCTTTGGATTTCAACTGAGAAATACCTTAGGGAATATATATGTATATAGCTTTACATAAAGGTGGTTTGGAAGGGTGTGTGTCCTGTCCTTGAAAAACAGTAGTGTCACAAACTGGTAGGTTTGAATGCTGAGTGAATCTGTCATTTGCTTGTTGCTCCCTTGGTCTTCTGCAAGGCATTCCCTTCTGGCTAGCAAACAGTGTACAACAGAAATAGAAAGTCTTCAATTAAAATCAATGGTAAAAAAAAAAAAAATTGACTCCAATAGGAGCAGAATTAGAGCATTCTTGAAAAAATGGGTGATCTTTCATCTTTGAAAGTAAATAATCAACAATACTGCCCTCTGACTTTCTAAACTACTTAAACCAGACTTGTTACAAGTTAAAAATATCATGGATGGTATATTCCAGAACCTTTCTGTAAGTTTTCCAGAACTCTTTATACAAGATTTTCTTTTTAATCCTGTACAATCACTACAGAGATAAATTGTATTATTAATCCACTTTATCAAGTCTGACTGAATAGAACTTAATTGCAATGATGCCTTCAATATTTTTGTAAGGTTTCTTCATTAATGTTGAGAAATACAAAACACTACAAATAAGAATCTGAAGCACACCTGTAGTTGAAGGCATTCTGCAATGATAGGGCTGGGAGTGAAACTCCAAACTTTACAGAAAGCTTGAGTGAAAACATACAAGGCAGATGTGATAGTTTTTAGCTGAAATCTCCTCTGTCTGTGTGAAAAGGGCGGAGTGAGCCCTAGCATTGTTTTTTTGACTGTTACTCCAGTTGGTGACCTCTAGTAGCAATTACCAGTTGTATGTCCTGGTATGTCCTGAGCCATTCAGCGCTGTAGTCTACATGACCCATCCATTTCCATCATCAGAATCAGAACGTGTAGAGGTAAGCAACATATAAAATTTAACCCTATTCATTGAGGGGAACTGATTCAATGGGCCTAACTCAGAATAAAAATACATCTCGAGGCCTATGCTTACCTATAAGCATGAAATGCTTTAATTGGAGGGAGATAAATTATACATTACAGCACCTCCTCAAATGGGATACTGAAGTTGCAAAATTTTGGAGGGTAAATGGGATGTATATGCAATATATTACATGGACCCTGAATGGTTTATAAATGCTGTTTCTTTTTCATTTCTTATGTAATAGCCAGGTCTGTTCTGTAATTTAATCCAAAATCAAGGTCAAGCAGAGCCTTTCGCTATAAATACCATCTCAGTGCAAAAGCAATGTGGAAAAATACATTTTTAAAACCATGAAATTACTTTCCGATAGGGGTATAGGGTTAGCTGTACTGAAAATAAATAACACAGATTTCTGAATAAAGGAGTTTATGAGGTATCAAAGAAATCCTTTGATGGTATTACAAACACCTGGAGAAGGCCTTATTGCCTTCACACATCTACTTGTAGTTCCTCCACAACTGCTCCCTCGGGGACTATTTGCTGTTTCTCTCATTAAACTTTTTTGTAGAAAGAAAAAGAGATATCAGAGAACATGACCAGTCTTTGACGCAGGTCACTAAAAAGCATTCATATCATGTGGTAGGGGGTGTTCTGGTTTTTTTAATTAGTCCTAATGCTTAATGCAACAATTGGCAGATCAGTTTGTGGAAGGCAGCTACATGAAAAAAGTGCAGATACTTTCATCCTATATTCTTAGTGTAGCCACATCAACAGGTGTACTTGTATTTACAGCTGCACTCACAGACATGACTGCTCAGAATTCTACTGTCTTGAGGACAACAATACACGTATGATTCTTTGGTGGTTCAGGTGGTAGGATCAGGGCATTAAGTACCTCAGCTATGCTTAGTAGATTATTTGGATCACTGACTACGACCTTGCTAAACTTTTCTGAGGAAAAAGAGTAAAAAGGCATCTTTTGCTTGCAATATTGGGGGGGGGGGGGTGTCATGTTTTATTTTTTTGAATAATCATCCTCAGTCTGACTTCTCTTTTCAGTTTCTTCTTCTCCAATAAGTATGTTTATGGTTAAGTTATAATTTCCTGAAAATAAGGTTTGTGATAAAAATGCTGACAATTGTATTAATTGGTTAATCTACTGTTGTGGTCACCACTACAGCAACACAGCAGGATTTGAACTTGAGAATTTAAATGATGAAATAATTGGTATTTTTCTTTCTTTACAGTTTCTGCTTTGTGGCATATGTGGAATATTGTGTGCCAAAAAAAAATCTGGACTCGTCGTAAGTTTTTTCACTGCATATGCACTATATAAGTATTTGAAAGGCATACTTATCTAACTTGAACTCCCTAATTTCTGTGTCCAAGTGTTTCTGATAAAAAGCCAGTAAAAATTGCAAGTCAGCAGTCCAGTTTGGGTTAATCAAGCAAAACAAGGCAGTTCTGAAACGGCTTATTTAGGTCATGCCTATTTAAGCGACGCATCCCTATTTATTGCTGTCTGGATAAATACGGATGGAAAATCTGTTGACATGAAATTTAAAGGTTCCCTAATAACTTCCCTGGATTGTAATATCTGTCCTTCAAAAATCCATTTCTATGAAGTATGGCCCCACTGGGCTGCCACCTCAATGAGGCTGCCTGTTTCTAGATATTGTAGATTTTCACTGGTTTAATAAGATCTTTTTGAAATCAGAATCATGAGTAAGCCAGTTTTACAGTGGCAGTGGATGGTTTCTGTCTCTTCTGAGAATTAGAAGTACAGTAATTTTTCTGACTGCAGCAAATGGTGTTATTATTACTAGAAAAGTCACAGTAGAACTTTATCTTAAAGTCATGTTCCTATAGTACATGATAATGTCTGGCTTAATTTTCTGTCAGCTTGACTATTCTGCCATATACAAGTGGAAGTCATGTAAAACCAGTGTAACTGTGAAGGGTGTCAAGATCGCTCTCAGTTTATTTTTGAATATCAATGAATTAAATTCTGTTATGATGACAGTCTTATTTCTTAAAGCATGTGGACCATAACCATTTTCTAAAAACTATCTGTTCCGGTGGCCTCATGGAATAGTCACTTCCCAGTGAATTGTAACATGCTGCCAGTATGCCACATTCGTGATGAAATTCTTACCTCAATTGTGTACAGAAGTGGTCTGTAAAGCTCCATAAATTGTTCCTATCACAGTAAATGTACAAAGCCATATTAAGTAACATCAAAGGCTCATCTAGATCAACATCTGACAGGCTAACAGTATCAAAGGAAGTGAATAAGACAATAATTTAGTAGTGTCTCCATAACAAGGTTTTTTGCCTGTGAGTCATTTGTGGCTCAAGGATATTGTGAACCAATGTGGCATCTTTGCGATTAAAGTGATAGGAGGTCTTTAAACATGTCTTATTTGCAGCCTGTTTCACATCCTCCTAAAATTCTCAGAAAAAAATTAACCATGTTAAAAACAACTGAAAAAAACAACCAAACACCTAGTCACCACATTGACCTTACGAAGAGCTGCATCACAGATTTCTTTGCTGGTTTTGTTGCTTCTTTGTCCAGTACATTCACCTTGAATGCTTTTTAAGTCCTTACAAGAGCTGTAGGAAGTCTACAAACCACTATCTGACTGAACAAATTAGAATTGAACAAGAGGGAGAGGCAGATGGCACACAAAGCAAGAGAGATTCAGTGCAAATATATGAGCTGCGTTCACTCCTGAGGAGTGGTGAGAAACTGCATGATAGAAAATTACGACGCATTCTGTCATGTTACTGTTTTGAATGAAACACTGGAAATCAGCAGATTTGTGTCCTAGTTCTCTTTCCATTGACTAGATTTTAACATGAGCAACTCATTCTACTCAACTATATCTTACATGTAACACTAGTCTTAACTCTTGTACACCAGAAGGTATTGTATTGCCTTGGAGGTCTGTGTGAGCTGAGGGAGTTAAAAATGAGTGACTGTGAAGTGTTGCAATCTATGATGCTATCAAAGCATTGAATTACGGTTAGTCTCATTTTGTATAGGAAAGAATTTATCTCTGAAAAATGTTACTGTGACATAACTTCTCTTGTCTTTTCTGACAGATGATACTTTTTTCTGCCTGTTGCATCTGTGGACTAATCGGAGGAATCTTAAATTTTCAATTTCTTCGTGCTCTGACAAAGAAGTCGTCTGCTCTCTATTCTTTGCATCTTGCCTCCATGTCTCTTGCATGCATTGGAATTGGTGGTTGTACCCTTTCTTCATGGCTCACTTGTCGGCTAGCCAGCTATGAACAAAGGCGAATGTTCTCAGAAAGAGAACATTCTTTGCATCACTCCCATGAAATGGCAGAAAAAGTGAGTTGAGTGTGCTCCCTTATTTGTTCTGCTTCTCCTAAAATGCCACTGTATGTGTTAACGTTTACAATTGGCAAGAGATGTATTCAGTTTTCAGATTTATATGAGAAAAAGCTTCTGGGAAATGAAACACTGCCATTCTGTGCAAACTTTATTATGTTGCATTATATGAAGCTATTTTTAGGTACTGTATATTTGCAGTACATCCATTTCAATGAAGTACATCCATTTTCAACATAATGCCATTGTACAGCTATTCAGGGGCTTAGCTGCTAAATATAGCATTTCATAAATAATTGGAACCCTTATTAATATGGATTATCATGTATTGTACTGTGAAAAGGCACAGAACGCTTTCTGTAACCACATCATTGCATGCTTCCAGGATTTAATCAATTTCTTCCTCTCTCAAGTACTCAGCTTATGAAGTAGGTTACTTAAACACAAAAGCCACATTTCACAAACCTAGATGACTAAACCTAGGCACGTAAGGGCATATTTAGACACCTAAATGAAACCGGTTGAATTTTCAGCAGCTCTGAGCATTTATTGCCTTTCTCTGTTAAAAGGAAGTTTACCAAGGTGTTTAGGTCTATGCTTAGGTACTGAAATGTAATCTGCCAAAGCTGAACACGTAGGGCCAAAAGAATTAATTGAATAGAGTTCTTGAAATCAGCTCCTTGGATTTACAGATCTGATTAATATTTGAGGAGTAAAATGTTCACTGACACCCAGGCTTTATATTTGGACTTTGCATCCAATGCCTTTCATTTGAGAAATGAGTAGAGAAGGGAACAAAAGTTAAGTGGACTGTCCATCTAAACCTTCACATGCAAGTTTGCATGTTCAACAGTCTGTATCATATCTACTGAGACCTCTGAACAGTACAGTGAGGATTAATTCATTCAGACTGTAAAATGTTTTCAGATTTCTTGAAACAACATATATAAGAGTTAATTGTCCATTAGGTAAAAATTACTTGTCAGTATTCTTTGCTTTCTTAACTGAGATGAGACTCTAAGTAGAAATACAGACTGAATTCACTTTAGAAGACGATTGAAACATGTTTTAAATAGTTAAGTAGTATAGATTTCAACAGTAACGTAAAACAGGGTGCTGAAATCAAGGGAAGAGATATATTCCCCTCTCTCATTTTCAAATGAAGCAGAATTCTGATCAGCTATGTAGGCAAATATAGCCATGGTCTTGCAGATGGTAGGTTAGATCCTGTCTTTCAAAGAGGCTCTTGGCTAAACCAGGACAAAGCTGAAGCCCATTTGAGAGAAAAAGAGAGAGGTAAAACAAAAAGGCCTGGGAAAAAAACCCTTTCAAAATACAAACACCTGCAAACCCTATCAATTAGAGCTGAAGATGACCATGCATAGCTGTAGTTCACTGCCTCTTTTCCTGGCCTCTTGATCCATTGAGCTTTTAGATACTTAGCAGCGAGGACTGCCAGGTGCCCACTTAACTTGGCTGAAGAGCCATGATGCATGTGCATAGCAACCCTATTACACATGCTCAGCAAATGTGGGATGTACCCTACTGATGGTGGACTCCTTGCACGTGTGTTGTAGAATCAAGTATGGATGCATAGAAGGTCTGATCTAGGGCATCTTAGACCTACAGCCTGTTGACTGCCTGCTGCTGGCAGGATTGAACACAATTGCTCATCTTTTTTAGGTATGCCCCTAATAATTAATGAAGGCTACTTAAAAAATTACTTTAAATAAGGCCCTGATTTAGAAAAAATCTTTAAAATGTTTTATATATAAGACTATTTTGTATATTTATACTGATATACAGTAACATAGACATGTACTGCTTGTGCATTTATTTGTGCTATATTTATTGTATAATTGTTATATTTATATTAGAGATTGAGGGGTATTGAAATAACCGACCTGCCCAGCTGCCCGGTGGTTCCCCCGACACCAGAGTTACCTCCAAGGTACGCTGAACACTAGGGAGCTACCATGTTGTTATGTCACTTAGGAAGGGCCACCTCTAAGGTGAAGTCATAGTTTCAGCTAATCAAAGTTGGCTGAAGCTGTAATGTCACTCTGAGTCAGTAATGGTGCTTCCAGGTGGTGACATAATTCACATAATGAATGGTGCAACCTGGAAGTAAGCTGAGTATTTAAAATATTTACCCTAGCTATAGACATTCAAATGCTCCTATTTGGATGTTACCACCATTGACTCACTCTGCTTCTAATCTGTGTGCTCCTTCATTTCTTGAATTCAGTAACATTTTTAAATTTATAATACGTTTATTTTTTAAAATAGAAATATTGGGGAAAATAATTTTTTTTCAATATTTTCTGAAATGCTGATATTCTAATAGCTGATGTCTCCAGAGAATTCAACTGATAAAGCAGACAAAAAGAAACTTTCATTTGCTCATGAGGAGTCTTCTGACCAATTTCTATCAAACTGTGACTGACTGATAATTAATACTAAATGGCTTTGGTATTCTTAGTCCCTTTCCCAGCTGACCAGGATCTTCAGTGTAGATCCAACAAATGGCTTAGGCACCTGCAAATAGACAACCATAGTGCCTTGTTTCTGACCAGGCAGCCCCCAGATCATGATTCTAAGTTCGGTCTTAGGCATGCATATTTCCCTTCAGTATACAAGGAGAAAAAGGCACCATACAAAAATATCCAACACCATCACCTGCCAAATGGAGAGGTGGATGGTAGAAATGCTTGAAATTCAGTAAGTCTGCACATCATATTTTCTCTGAAGTTTACTCTTGATTCAGGTGTAATAACTGGCAAATCTGCTTGGTTTGATGTCCCCAAGTTTACTTTGTAGAGAGGAATGGCACATCGCTTCTTTCAAAAACTGTGCAGGCAACAATTTAGTCTTGTGATCTACTTCAAAATATATCTAGTAACACTTGAGAAGGAAGCACCAATGCTTCACTTTATGTGAAACTTTAAGTTCTCTGCCTCCCAAACTAGTTATAAATAGAATATTGTGGATTAAAAGAAGAGAAAGAGTCACACTACAAATAAAGACTAGGTCACAGAACTTTCTTCTCTTTACCTACTATGCTATAGAGTCAGGCTTGCTCTTTCTGTCTTTCTCTCTGTTCAGCCAAGTGAATCTTGCTTTTTTTCTTTATAGTAACTTCCATGAAGGGGGACAAACAAATCCCTTTTCTTCTGTGTTTTCTCCAACTGCACTGAGGAGGTGGAAGAATTTAATCTTTCCATACAGAAAAAAGCTTCTGGTTCTCATGCAGATATTTTAGAACTAGCCCAATAGTGCTACTTCCACCTCATCTACCTGAATTTTAAAAAGGATAGCCCAAATTGCATTTTTATGTGTGCCCGTTCCTCTTGGCACAGTTGGATGTTCTCTGAGATCTGTCATGGGACATAAGCAGCAGATCGCTTCATCTCTGTATCCTGTTTTAATTTGGTATGAAATAGGCCTAGGACTACTCAGAATAAGATCCATGTGACTTTGCAGCCTTGAAGGTCAGAGAAGTGCTTAATTAATGTAGCCATCTCTAGGCTTAGACAGCTGCTAAGTGGGTATTTTTTTGACTGAAATTTGGTAATTAGAAAATCTAACTCCAAACAAATTTGGGTTTATATGCTTTAGGATTCTGACTCATGATCAGGTCAGTTTACTCTGGGATGACTCATCTGCCTCTTGAGTAGCAATTGCTGAACTGCTAAAAATTGTAGTCTGGTGTAGTAAGTGAAAACTAAAATCAGTCCTATCCCAAGGTAAGAGGTCAAAACCCTTAGATCCTCTTTGGATCTAGACTTGCTTCACGAATGTCTATCCCAGCTAGCATTGACTGGCATCAATTTGTAGCATGTCAGCACAGAAAAATGTTTGAACTGAAATGAAGACCTGATTACCATCTTGTTCCTTTGAAGATTACCACACAAACTTGAGTTGATGCACTTTCAAAGGACAATGTCACAAAACTTGCATGAATGCCATCAAAGCTGTATATGTTTTCTGAGGGTAATGTCCAAATCAAACAGTATCAATGAGTCTATCAACTTTCTAAAGTACTTAATTTATAAAGGAAGAAATGTGATTTGGGGTTTTTTTTTTACAGTGAGATTTATCAAGCCAAATAAAAAATGTAAAGCTTTTCTGAATGTCTGAAATTCAGAGTTTGCTACATTTTTATTACAACCTTAGGTAGCTAAACTTCAAACACCATAAAATAATCTTAATTTTAATCAGTGTTTTCTATTCTTGTTGCAGGAAATGACAGACAACCTAAGCAATGGTGGCCCACATCTGATTTATAATGGAAGTGTATATTAAGATATTTTTAAAAGGTCCATGGAAAGAAGTGGTTTTAGAATTTTCTTCAGGAAAAAAATAGACTCCAAGAAACTGAGAAAAGGGAACTGTCTTAGCTTTTATGGCTCAAATGTCACAACTGCAGAACAGCACAGTTGCATTTCCCTTAAAGAAACATGTTCAAAATTTGTCTCCAAAACATTTTGCGGATATACAATATTTGTTCATGTCCTGGCTACTCTCTTTTGGTTTTTTGTTCTGAGTAACTTCTCAGAATTGTGATAGTATTTGAAATAGACTTCTCAAGAATCTTCTTCTCATGAAGACTCAAAAACCAGAAAAAAATAATTAAACCGGATAACATTTAGCCCAGTCACAGGATTGCTAAAGAGAAGACAAGAGGACAGATGATGGATGGTTCAGGGGAATCTTTTTTCTCCTCACTTAGCAGCACCTGCTGTAACGTGACAGCTCCAGATTATGTGGCATGGTACCAGCAATGCATCTGCACAGTCCCTCTCCTCACACTGCAAATGCATCCAGCCTCAGTTTTCCCAGTAGATTATATTAAAAGAGAGCGCACATTACTCTTCTAAAAGGCTCCCATTTCACACTCAGCCTGTAAATGAACAGTGTGCTGAAAACAACACCAACGTCTTTGTTTTGAAAGACAGAATGCTCTAAGAACGCCATAAATCAAAACTTCAACAATGCCTTGTTGTAAAGAAATTGTAAATATTTCCAATTTGTGAATGAAGTATATTTCGTATATATATTTGTTCATAAAAGATGACAAATAAAATTAAATCTAACCCAGAGATTTTAGAGAGATCTTTTGGGTTTTTTCTTCTTAGAAAGATCTAGCAAAGCTGAAATGTCATGCATGCAGAAGACTGAATGGGCACAGTCAAGGTCAGAACATGCTGGTAGTTCTGCACAGCCACAACAGAGTTTGGAGTTTGTTAAAGCAGTGTTTCCATTAAAAAAGAGATTTAACTGAACCCAGACTTTATTGTAGGACCAACTGGCTCATATAACCATGAAAAAAGGAAGAAGTAATCTGTAACGGAATATATGCAGCATAATATTCATATAAAATATTCATACAATATTACCTATATATCACATAGGGACTCTGTGACTGTGCTGTAAAGCTCAGCACTTCAGTGTGAGTTTGAGATAGGAGCATTACTGATTACTAAGCCTCTAGAAATTACATTTTATTGTAAATCTATGTATCTTATCTACTGTCTCAAAGGCCTTTTCTCTAAGTCCCTGATATGCTAATATGTGTTACATATATTAGTAATTCCTAATGAGACTGTTCAGGTTCATAAATAATACAGATTCTGTCATAGCAAACAACAAGTTAGATGTTAAGGTATCTCTGCTCAAAGAAAGGACTCCACTTCCCAGGTCCTACCCGCATTTAGACTGTCTCACTTGCTACATTTCAGCCTCTTCTTCAACAGCAGGAAACATGGGATATATTTATCTTCAGTATGTGCCCCTTCTGGGAGCACTTTTGCTGCAGCTCTGGAGGCAACCTGGGCTGCAGAGTTTTATACAGACTGAAGAAATCTGTGCTGGACATAGAACCAGCAAAATGGTTCTGCAAGATATCCTTCCTAATTGCATTAGTACAAAGAGTGTAAAAGGTCCTTATCAAAGAAAAGAAAGAGTAAAACAAAAAATTACTCAAAACCCACCTCAGAAATACCTGGCTGAGGGGCATCGCTAGCTTTGTAGGATAACTGTGAAATTATGGTTCATATAGAGGTATCTTGTAAACCCTCAGGACGAGGAATAGTAACTTCAAATCCTAGAGAATGGTTTAGAATTGCAGTTCAAAATCTGCTCAGGGATGACATGATAGAACATATCTACCATCACAACACTTAATTTCCAGCATGGCAGTAAGAGTATGGGATGGTGCAAGGGAATAGGAAAGTCTATATCCAACACGGTAGTCCAATGCAACAGGCACTTTCTCATGCTTTGGAAAGGAGATAAGGATACATTCTCCAAGCCCACAATGTCTGAAGTCTTGCTGTAACTTATGAAATACAACCACAACACTTCTGCTGCTTTTCAGGGGATGCTGGAAGGAGAGAGATCTGGGCCCCAGAGAACAAAAGATTCCATTGTTTAGGGTTTGGGTTTTTTTCTCCTTTTGCTACCAAGCATGTAGAATGCAGAAAAACTGGCTGGTTCCTGCATTAATAAAAGTCTTGAAAATGCAAAGCTGGAATTCAACAGACTTTAGAACAAATGTGATGAAGACTGCTCCTATCTGAGACACATAAAGAGGATCAGAATTCATAAATTCAATGTAAATTACTATAATATATGGATGTAGTAGGGGAATTCTAGGAAATGAAGTTCTGCTGCATAGCTGCATACAGAGTTTAACTGTAATGGAAATATTTTCTGTATGTTTTCATTGCTAGTACAGTTAAAGAACATTCATACCTCTTATCCAGCTGTATGAAAACCAAAACTTTCAGTTTTCAGAACGTGACCAGCCAACATATCTACATCAATAGCTTGAAGTCTGGGCACTAAAATCCATTTTAATCTAAATAAGATGAAGCATATATTGTCCTTGACGCAGTTATTTCTGATTCATGCTGCTGTAAAAGCAGATGCTGGCTCAGATTTTCTCAGAGATATTCAGTTGTTATTTACTAGGTCAAGCAATGCTCTTCCTCAAAGGGGTTACTTATTGAAATTTGTGTATATGACCTAGCTGATAAGTCCTTAATCTATGTTTTAATATTTTAGGCTGTATTTTAGGCTATGTTTGGCATTTCATAGAACCTCAACCTATGAGAAACACATACGTTTTGAATTTACAACAATTAAGAGTTCTTATTGCAAACTGTGCAGAAAAGTACATATTAAATGTACATACATTTTAAATGTACATACATATTAATGTACATACATTTTAAATCTTTGTCTTGCAGTCTTCAAAATATATTTGTTGCATTAGGACATACGATTTTGCTTTCAGGTGGTCTGGGAATATGTGAAGGACAGTGGAGCAGGTCAGATTCAGTAGGAAATTTAAATGCAGTAAACCACAATTACAAATAGTCATATTTAGATTAAGATTTTTCTTGACAGTGTGATTTTGAAAACAGAGAGAAAAGGGAGGATAATGGTTTAAGCCATTTTTAATCCTTTCAGATCCCAGTTCCAGGCAGGTTAAGGAGTTAAAAGGAGCCTTTTGTAATTAAAGCTTAGAAATATCTAAAAGCAGACTAGCATTAGACCACCGTATCATTGTAGATATTACTGCATAATATTTCTGCCTAAAATGATTCTAGTTAGCTTTCCCTTCCTGTATCAAAGTGACATATTTATCTCCTCTATAAACTTCCAACAAGTTCCACAAGGTAGTTTTACATGTATCTGGAGAGAGATTTTGAAGAATATTTTTAGAACTTGTGCTAGGCAGTGTGTACTACACATCAGTCTCCAGGGTATGATGGTGGGGTGGTGGTGGTGAAAAAAATATGAAAAAAAAGGAATGGTTTTGGTGAAACAAAATTTGATTGAAATGAAGATGCTAAACTCACCCTAGTTTATCATGGTCAGCCTAAAGAACTCTGAGTGAACTGAAGTTTGTTTGGGAAGGCCTTTTCTCCCCCTAATTGTAAAGTTATGAAAATATGATTCAGTGTTCTGAAGGAAAAGGATGAACCAGGTGGGATGAATCAGTAGCTGGAATTTCAACAGAAAATTATGTGCTTGGAGAGAGATTTGCTTGGCTGTGGAGGTGTTGTTTTGCTCAGAAGCAGCTCTAATTTGACTGCACCAAGGCCTTTCTTGTCGTCTCTCTATAAAGTAGTCAAAGAAAGACACAGGATAGGCATATCTACTTCTACCAGGGAACTACAATAAGCTGCGCAGAGCAACCTCACAATTGCTCTGTGGCTCCCTTAAATGAGCCCTGAGCATGCAGAGAATTGGCAGTTTGTTTGGTTTTTTTCCCCTTGCATTAGATTTGATTTGCTATAAGGTATCTTTTAAGTCCTTTAACTGAGTCACAGCAGATTGCTTTAATGACTTCCACATCAGTGTAATTTTGCTTTGTAATCAGTAGAAGGTTTATCTTTTCCCAGTGATCCTTTCTAAAATCCAGTTTTAATCCTGCCATAAGCTGCAACCTGTGTCCTTCTAAACTATATGTAGTTATGGCGCATGGAGCAAGCTGACGACGTATATTAATTAAAAATAACTCTGCATCCATGAAAACAGCTGTTTTGATGAACTGGCATAAAGTGCAATGAGAACACTCTAGGAAGACAGGCAGGAAGATGGACCACAGGCACAATTGAAAAAGCTTTGAACTGCAAAGTGTCACTATAGTTCTGCATGTAATTCCACTAATATAAACCAGGTATATGAGTCAACATAGCTTCTCTTTGTACCCTTAAGAAAGCAGACATAGATTTAAAAGCAGCTAAGAGCTGTTAGGATTTCCTGCCCTCTTTCTCACATCTCACTACTGGTAGCTAGTGTGAGACAAATGGAATTGTATACCTGGGACCACAAATTTGTGCAGCTCCTCTCCCACATCATTAGGTGAACCCTTTTTTTCTCTCTCTCCCTCTTCATGCTGGTTAAAGCTATGAGATCATGTCTTAAATCCTCCCTTATCTCTTCTCTTCTATTAAAATACAGCCATGGCCTTTAAGGTGTTTAGTATTGAAAAAGTTCTTACCTTCCTTGCCCAGAGAAAGCAAACACAGATCACTGCCTTCATTTTACAGAGAAACTGCGAACAAGGCAAATCTAAATCCAAACCATGAAGTCCAAACACCTGGACTGACAGTATTAAATTCCTGTGGTTTGCTACACTTACTAATATCACTGCTTGTTGTCCTCTCTAAATCCAGGCATAAACTCCATGGATGCTGGCAGCTAATATTTTTCTGAGGACTATTTATTAACTGTGTAGCACTCTAGAAAAATATGTGTCAGTGTTCCTTTGGTAATCATCACATGTAAAGGACAAGAGGTTAATACTGATGCCCGCACTATGATGGTAGCAGCAGAGATCTTGAAATGGCCCAAGAATTCTGAATCTAAATGCTAGAAAAGGCATGGGATTCTATATGATTGTATCTATGCAAGAGATTTGTTTTTTTCTATTTTACACTTGCTAAGAATACTGTATCAAACCATGAATAACACCATTAAGCTTGTAAATCAAGACACTCACACATGAAGAAATACCTGAATTGATTTTAAGATTAGAAAGCACCTTATCACAGTATCACAGTATCACAAGGCTGGAAAACACCTTTGAGATCATCGAGTCCAGTCTATGACCCAACACCAACACCTACTCATCATCTAAAACACAGCATTAAGTGCCTCATCCAGTCCCTCTTTAAACACCTCCAGGGATGGTGACTCCACCACCTCCCCGGGCAGCGCATTCCAATGGCCAATCACCCTTTCAGTAAAGAATTTTTTCCTAATATCGAGCCTAAACTTCCCCTGACGAAGCTTGAGACTGTGTCCTCTTGTTCTGTCGCCGGTCACCTGAGAGAAGAGACCAACCCCGCCTGACTACAACCTCCTTTTAGGTAGTTGTAGAGAGCAATAAGGTCTCCCCTGAGCCTCCTCTTCTCCAGGCTAAACAACCCCAGCTCCCTCAGTCGCTCCTCATAGGGCTTGTGCTCCAGCCCCTTCACCATCCTCGTTGCTCTCCTCTGGACACACTCCAGCACCTCGACATCTTTCTTAAACTGAGGGGCCCAGAATTGGACACAGCATTCAAGGTGTGAATGACCAACTAGTGTGAATGACCTTATGACCAACTAGTTTTTCTTTCTGTGTAGCACAAGATGTGATACTTTATCTGACAGTTCTTGTGTCAATCACATAACAACTAGGTAAGCAATATGTAATTTTAGAATGAAATCTGATCTTTATTAAAAGACTTCAAAAGATGAAATCTATCACCCCTCCTATTCTAATGAGAAGAAACTTTCCCACGTTAAAGTGATTTGGTTTTACACAGATTTTTTTATGCTGTATTTCCCAAGCACTGGCTTTCACTCTGCTATTGTCTGCTAAATTAAGGAGCCTGGGTGAAACTGGGATTGAATCATGTCTTAAGCTTCTCTTGCGTGAGCTTCTTAAATTCCCTCACTGTGGAACTTATTTCCAGATGTCGAATATATATATTCTCCTCTTTTCATTTTTTCCATATAAACTTATTCTTTCTTCCCTGTGCATAGGAATTATAACAGTATATTATAACAGTATCTAACTACTTATTCCATTTACCCTTGTCTGAGTTCTCATCTCATCCCTTTCCCTGAATTAATCTTTATGCTATAAGGATTTTAAAATTGAATAAAATTTCATAGCCTCTCGGCTTTCCCTCCCAACTTGCTTTTCAGACAAACAGCCTATTTTACTCCTAGAAGTAATGAGGTAAATGATGAATTCCTTATGGTTTAGTGTTGGAGACATTTTATATTAACAAGCACCATGATACTCTTGAAGGGCCTTGAACAGTGAGATATGAGGGATTAGGTGGTGAAGAAATAGAACTGTTTGCAAAGAAGTCTAAGATAAAGAGCAATTTATCTAGCAAAAGAAAGTTAAACTTGCTTCTTGCAGCAGTGCATGATCACGTATAAGTAACCAGTCACAAGTGTAACTTAGGCGCTTTGACAGCTGTACGTATCCAATCATGTTAAAACATCAAGCACGTAATAAACTCTGAAGAATATAAAAATGCAGCCTTCTGACAATAAAGGGTCTTCAATTCTTCATCAGAGTCCGTGTTGTCAACCTCCTCAAATGGTGACCCTGACATGATCTGAAGAAGTCTAACGTGATCTGAAGAAGTCCGACGTGATCCAAAGAAGTCCGAAGAATCAGGATGGACGGATCCAGGGATGGATAAAAGGCACCTACAAGAAAGGTTGTGTTTGGGGAGGCGTCTCAGCTGAATGATTGTCCTAGCCAGTGGGCCTGAGCAGGACAAAAAACCCTGGGGCTTCAGTCACCTGCTACAAAGGAATCAGGTGGGCAGCCAAGAAACGCAATGGCAATTAAGGTGTCAGTATCAGAGAAAGAAGAAGTTAAGATGATACGGCGTATGCTAAAGGAAAGAGGAATTAAATATGAAGAACAAACTAGAGTTATTATTAGCCTGGCTTAAAAGTAATGGAATGCCTGTGGAATCTCCACGTGTTTTTGATATCTCATTTTGGAGAGAAGCAGGAGATTTGCTTTTTGAAAAGGCTTCAGAAGGAGATGTAAACGCTATGCGAATTCTAACAACGTGGCAATTGATTTATGAGACTTAAAAAGATTTACGGGTTGAAGAATAAGTAGCCCAAGTCACACAGAGTAGTCTCTGGAACGGCTATACCCCCCCCCCAAACAACATTTGTCAGGGGTAATTTATGAAAAGGCATTGGCACCTACAGAAGAAGGTTTTATCTTAGAGGGTACTCAGACAAATGTTAGTGACGAGGAAAAAGATCAGTCCTTGTCTGAGCAGGAACCTGAATGTGCTATTATGATATCATATAAAAGTTCTAAGCAATCAAAGAAAAAAAGAGTTAAACGTACTCAATGCAAAACTGGAAGCGATAGCGACAGCAGCAGAGATGAAGAAAAAAGACAAAAGGTTAGAACCTTAGGTGATAATGAAAGGAACAATATTAGGAACAGATGGACAAAGATAAAATCAGATGCACTTAAGGAAGGAGAAAAGGTGGATTTAGCATTTCCAGTTATTCTACAACCGAATCAACCACCACAATATCAAGCCTTTGATTGGCAGTTAGTAAAGGAAGTCAGGAAAGCTGTTATACAGAATGGATTGCATTCATTTTTCTCGCAAACGTTGTTGGAAAATGGATTATGTGGACAATTGGTTACTCCGTATGATTGTCAGCAGTTAGCATTGATGATTTTAACCCCCACACAAAAACTGTTATGGAGAGAGAAGTTTATGGAATTTACAGAAGTAAAGGCAGCAGAAAATTTAGGACGCCCACAAGAAGCCCTGTTATTTGGGGTAGGAACACATCATTACACAGGAGCGGGTCCGTTTGCTGACGCACAAGCACAATCGAGGCTGTTGCCGGAAATTTTACGAGAAACAGGAGGAATGGCGACCAGAGCATTTTCAACTTTACCCGAAACGGGCAGACAGGCAGTCTCTTTTACATCCATGCGACAGGGAAACAACGAACCATCTGACAGAGACGCTGTCACCGCCGCTTGTTTGGCCGTGCTCATTTTCACACCAACTCAGAACGCAATGTTTGATCAGAACCCTCCTCGCAGCGCCGAGGGGGTCAACAAACGGACCTGGCGGGGGCAGCCCGCGGGGAGCAACAAAGGGATCCCGAGAATCGCAGCCCGGCCCGAGCGCAGGGAGTGCCGCCCCGCTCCCCGCCCCACACCCCCCAGCGAGGGGTCACGCGCCGGAACAACGGGCAGCGCGGGAGCGGCCCTCCCCTCAGGCACAGCAGCCATCTTAACGCCTAGAGTTCTCCTTGTTCCTACAGGGGTTCAGCAGTCCCTCTTTGAAATGGGAATTGATTCACAGCTGTTTGGACACCGAGGGTGTTTGAACAGGACTGGTGGAGAGCAGCGCTGGTGTTACCGTGACAGCAGCATCTGTGCTCCAGCACAGAGCGGGAGCGAGCACGAGAGATCCACCGCCATTTATTAACTGTGTTTGCAGCACTGGGGGTTTCTGCAACTCTAAAACAGATAACGGTCCGGGCTATGTGTCGAATTTATGTAAATAAAGCTTTAAGACCTTTTAGAAGTAAACATCCACAACTTTTTGTGTATCATTACATGGATGATATTTTAATAGCTGGAAAAGGGAACCTGGAAACTGTTAAACAAAACTTATGTCAGTCATCAGAATCTTTTAAATTGCAAATTGTGACAGAAAAGGTACAAAGTGTAGCACTATGGAAGTATTTAGGATGGAAAATGTTAGACAGGACAATTGAACCTCAAAAAATATCAGAGTAAATGTTCAAACATTTAACGATGTGCAAATTTAATAGGGATAGATAATCAGACTTTACAACCATTATTTAAATTATTAAAAGGAGATACAGAATTAACAGCTCCAAGAACCTTAACCAGAGAAGCTGAACAAGCCTTACAGAAAATAGAATTCATGCTAAGTAAAAGGCAGGCACGTCATACGGTGTTTGAACACCATATACATTTTTGATTGTTAACAATTAGGTTCAACCTATAGGAATAATAATGCAATGGATTGAAAATGAACTGGAAACAGACAAATTAAAAATTTTAGAATGGCAATTTTTGCCTTATCAACCTCAAAAGACAATAGTGACCCGATTGGAAATGTTTGCTCAATTAATAATAAAGAGCAGGAATTGAATTATTGAATTAAGTGGAAAACAACCTGAAATCATTATTATTCCTATGACAGAGCAATCCTGAATTTGGAACATTGAAAAATGCTCCTTCCCTGATTTCCATAAATTGACAAACAGACCTTTTGTGTTTGTTTCAGTTCGGGAAGTTTACTTTAGCACTGACACCTATATACCTAGGATCTTAAGAGGTTTACACCACACAGTAAAGGGGAGTTCTGCAGAACTTCCATGATCCTCAGGTGCAGAACCAGTTCGGGTGTAGTTGTATAATGAGGCACTCCTGATCTGAGCTAATTAGACGTACTGAGAGGTAGGGCTGACAAACCTGAACAGAGAACCAAACGCATGCAAATGTATCACTTCTGCACGTTATAGAATACGTAGGGTAATGCACCACCTCCATTAATCCCCACCCATGCCTCACTCTGCACAGAGAGAGCTCTGCTCTTGCTAGCTTTCAAAGCCAAACAAAGCTGAAAGACTATGTGGAGATTGCATCTCCATCTGTCAAAAGAAAGATGTTTGCCTTATGTTAAATGGCTTGCTCAAGAGGGAATGACCTCTATCCCCCCCTCTTTCATACACGTTAGCTTTTCAGAGCCTGTTCTATGGACTTGGGTCATAAAAGCCTCCTGGCATGTAATGCAGTCAGAATGAACATCCAACAAAACAGCTTCAAATATATATAAATACTAATGTGTTGCAGTTCACCATTCAAGAAAGTGTTGCAACATTCTTAACTCTGTGGTAATTCTATGACTGCATTGATGTGCTTGTGTAGACACAAAGAAACCAATTGCATCCTTGTTGCGAGACTGGAAAATTTGAAAAAAAACCTAATTCTAGGAAAGGGGCCCAAATTCTCAAATACTAAATTAATGTCCTTTACGAGAACTTATAAGTATGCACTTAAGGAACTGCTTCCACTGAGAACAATGGGACTGAGACTTACATTTTAAAGTGTGGACAATTGTCTCGAACAAGGATTCTTTTATGAATGACAGCCTAACATTGAAATGAGTCCAATGACTAGTAACTACTCTTGTTTTGCAGTGGTGTCAATGGGAGATTCAGGCCCATAATCTGCATTGCCCTGAACTCTGCAAAAATAGCAATTGAATATGCAGAGCAAAGGTACAGAAGTGATCAATCAAAATAAATGAATCCTATAAGTACAGGTTTAGTAGAGAGAAAAAAAAAAAAAAGGAAAAGGACAAAGGGATTTCTACTGCCTTCTTTCCTCCTTTCCATTAGCACCCAATAGTGAAAAATGCCCATTTCTATCAGAAAAGGCAATCACAGCTGCCTTGCTTGCACAGTCCCATGAGGCAGACTGCACCATCCTTCAGCCCTCACAGGATTTATAGTCTGCAATACTTGCAAGTCTTTAAGATGACTCTTTTTAACAGTTCCCCTAAATGCACTGCTTTTAACTGCAAAAAAAGGTTCATACATGAACTCTGAAGGTTTGTTTGGGAGGATTTACTTTTGATTTCAGATACTGATATGATATTAATTGGGTCTGTCAAGGAACAGAAACACAACAGGTGCTCACCAGCTTAGTGGCAAAGAGAAGAGGTTCTGTCAAAACAGCATCTTTATTTGGAATTAAGAATCTAATTTTAAATCTCCTTCTTTGGTGACACTCATACTTTTGGCATTTACATTTCCAATGTTTATACTACCGTCTTAAGAACACTTAAGTAGAACTTCTATTTCCAAATAAAGTTTCATAACTTGGCAGGCTCATGCTCACTTTATAAATATAAAACTTTAAATCCTTTTACATATAAACAACTGTAATTTTTCCTACCAAAAGTGTGTGACAGCCAAGAAGTTAAATTATTCTCAATCTAAAATCTGTGCAAGACAGCTCATCCAAAATAAAGCATCAGCCCAAGCACAAATATATATGTCCAGTAAAGGTAAATAAATAAATACCCTCTAAGTATGAAACAGCAGTGATTTGCCAGGAAAATTATATTAGAATATACCAGAGATTCATTGGAATACAGTGTGGTGAAAAATGACAGGAGATCTTTCCTCCTAAGACAGTTCTCTGCTGATTTGGATATCAGCAAAAAGTGAGGAAGAGAAAGACATCCTAAGTTGTCCTTTTCACCAGACTTTATGTAGCCCAGCAGGGAGGAGGCTGCCAGGGAGAGCTGTTCAGTTCCTCCTCTCAGCAAACATCTGTGGACATGATCTAATGATGCACAACACTAATGTAGGCACCTTGCATTCTGCTCCAAGACATAGAACAAAAACAAAATGAAAAAAAAAGTGTTTTTCCAACTGATACCTTCAATACACAGTGCCACATGAACAGTCCTACTGATTGCACACAGGTGACTGCAGTACTAGCTGATACTCACTGAGAATGAGTATGGTGCTGTTTTGGCCCAGATTACTTAAATTTTTTGATAGATCAGCAGCAAGAGACTTGGAGCAGGCTTGAGCATGGGTTTGAGTGGGCTGAACCCTGTGGTCTTCACTGTTTGTAGCTTCCACTGACTACAGTTTCCAGTCAGCCTGGCTGCTGGATCCACATTTCTTTGGAAGACCTTTGGCTACCTTTGACTGAACCAGGCTGTATGCACCAACATCATCCCTGACTCATTCAGCAATGAAGAAGTTGGGAGCATACCAAAACACAAAATGTCCTCATACCACTCTTTGCTGGAGTTTGGCATCTGTCTGGTCATGCTGGTGAGCCCAAGTTTGACAACAGATCTGGAATTTCTTAGAAAGCCTGCAATGGAAATGGCGTCGCATGGACTCAAACAGGTTAAGCATACTTTAAGACCATGCAAAGTTCAGTCCTATTGATGAGTCTAATACAGCCGTATTGGATTCTGATAAATCTTCTTTGTATAGCTGCAATCTAGGCCTTGCCAGTCTGATACCTTATGTGCTTTGCTCTCAAAATGGAATATCCAAAGTTTCTTTATATATTTGGCTAGTAAGGGAAATATTTCCTCCTCTCAGGATGCAAAGCTCTGAATCTCTACCTTAAATCAGCAATCTGTGAAGGAACTGGGCACTTAAAACTGAGGCTGCCTTGAGACGACTTTGTGGTTCTACCTCTTAAAATCACCTCTCAACATCCAGAGCTCGTTTTGCTCAGCCTGAATGCATCCAAACTCCTATCCCCATTTCTCAGGAGTGTTCACCAAATGTCTTGCTAAAGGTTAAGCTGTGAGGCCCTCTTCTGTCGAAATGAAGTATGCATGATTTACTGCACAGGAGCACACAAAGCAGCACACCTCTGTGAACTACTGATTAGGACAGTCAGCTACAAGCTGTCAGCTTGTTGCAGCATTTCTTTCAGGGCTGGGTGTTGGGGGCGGTCACCGGGGTGATTCTTTCCTCCATGACTGCTTAAACAAACCTGGAAACAGAAGCAAACTCCTGAAAAAAAATCAGCACTACCCAAATACCACCTCCCTCTCCAGCAGCTGCGTGAGAGCTCAGTTTTAAGTCTACTCCTTTTTCCTGTCCTCTGTCAGCCTTACAGCTGGGTTGTTACATGCATTCCCTGATACTGCAGATTTGCATCTTCTCCAGCTGGGAAGGGAATCAAAACCACTTCCCAGCTCACTCTTCTAGACACTGCATAAAGTAAGAGCTTGTCATCCACCTCCATTAAAAAAAAAAGGACTACAAATGTGGTAGTGGTGGGAGAGTGAGTAGACAGCTGATACTATCCATGTATTTTACAAGTATTCTCATCACATCACAGATCAGGGCCCTCAGGTCACATTCTGCTAAGAGGCTGGCTCCCAGCAAGGTTTAGGATAGAGCTGGAGAAGGAGCCTTTTGAAGAGGGGCAGATCATTCCAGTGCACCATGCTGAGATTCAGGCATTATAGAGTATGTCATACTGAGTTTTGCCCCGGAATTGAATGAATTTCTGAATTGGTACCCGAAATCCATCTCAGCCTCATTCTAGCTGTTTGAGTCTTTCATAGGATCTGATTCTTTTTGTACAGCAGTTCAAACCTTTATTCCACCAACACAATGCAACCTAACAACAGTTCCTGCACTGGTACATGTTAGGCATGAACCTGAAGAATATCATTGATCTTTTGTCCTTGCCATAAGCAATGCAGTGAAAAAAAAAGAGAGGAGAGGGAGGTGAACTAGTTGAAAACGCCATTTCAGACTTTATTAACAATTATGTTTTTCATTCTCAGAAGTAAAGACTTAAACCAAAACACTCAAGATTTGTTACCTGCTCTTTCTTACCCTGGCTGAAAACCAGTATTACCTCCATTTAAGTCAGTAAGGTTAAAGGCAGACATAGGAGAAGAATCAGTTCTGACTGGCCCACACTGAGACTCTTTCAAAACCATTCAAACAATTAATTAAATTAACAAGTAATTAATACAATTAACAATTAAGTAATTAATACAATTAATATAAAAATAACTAGTGAGTTGTACAAGCTGCAGCAGAAAGCATAAATAATTTGAGGAAGTCAGTGCTTTTGAGATCATTCCTTATTATTGTTTCTTAAAACAACTGTGTCCAATATTTCTATATTCCTTTCTTCATTAGAGTATTGTCCAGATGAATGATGACAACCCACTACCATGACCCGATTTCCCAAGAGACTCACACTGGAAACCATCTTTCATTGGAATTATTTTAAAGAGGACAAACATCTACTTCTACTTGTCATAAAAAATAAAATACTTTAAAAATACTATACATGAAGAAAAGACTTTGAATTTTGATTATTTATTGCAATAAACCTGAGGTAGTTACACCATTACTAACCTGAAGCTTTTGTACAAAGCTGTTGTTCATGAAAAGCAATTCAGGGTTCAAAGCTTTCATTTCTGTTTTTTTTTAATCCTTCCTAGCTGAAAAAGAACTGGATAGATTTCCCTCTCCCTCCCCATTGTTTAGTGTTAAGCTAGTTTTCCTCAAGATTTTGTGTCTTATTGTTGCTGGGTTAAACCTCTTAAGTTTAACTATTAGGCAAAATGCCTTACAGACATGTGTACACCCATGTCAACAAAAACACAAAGTGAGGCTTACAAAAATGGCATAGGAAACCACCAATTACATAATCATAATTTGAAATGAAAAATTGTTGTATTCCCAGAGTGATAGGTGTCTGATAAATTTTTATGGCAACAGCAGGAACAAGTGTTTTAGCAGTAGCAATATATGGCTTCTTATCACTACCAGTAAGAACTTTCAGCATGCTTTGCCTCACCTGTTCAGTAGGGCTGTTACACTCTTTAGCTACTTATTAACCTAACCAGTAGTGACCAAAACATAAAAAGGAAAAAACATGCCATGAGTGTCTTACTAATCTCAAATAATGCCATAATAATAGTAGCCATTCCCAAGAGGGATGCTTTTTAGTTGATTTTGCAACTAGAATACTCAAACAGCTGAACTGCATGTTTAACTGATATATTTCAGGAAATCAAGATAATTTTCTTTCAGCATATTTGAATTCTTTTATTGATGAGAGAAGTACCAAGTATCACAAATAGGTCAATATATTTACAAGAAATTAATTTAATTAAAGAAAACAAAAGCAAATATTTTTAAAGCCATGCAAAACACACTAATATAAATGTTTATAAAGTATATATAAATCATGGATAATGTCTGTGTGGTAAATGTAAATTATTCTAATTGTGCAATTCAAGCTGTTTATATATTCAAATTCCTCCTTAAAACATAAACATTCTTTCACTATTAGTTCATTAAGCTCCAAATATAATTTTATATAAATACACTTAGCATTTGAGCTTCCCACTTAACGTCTCTCATCTTTCACACATATCTAATATGCACAGTCCTTATCCTTACAAAAATGTATACAATGAAGAAATACCTTGTGGTATATTACACTGATTTCAATAAAAGTTCTCATTCATATGTCTTACTAGACTTAATAAATAAGGGCAACACGGGATCTGTATATAGACTATGTTTAAAGTCAGCATTAAGTACAAGTAATTAAAATAACTGCTCTGTGCCCTGCTATCCTGATCTACACTCCTCCCACAGGCTCCACAATAACTGTGCTGCAGGGAGATTGCAGAGTGTTGAGTGAGCCCAGGAGACTGGTTCACTGGTGAGAGAATAATTTAAACTCCTAATTCAAAATATTGCTGGATTGCCCTCTTTGTCAAAGGCTAGCCTAACCTAGGCAGCTACAGTGCCTGTGGAAATACGTAAGGCTCCACCCCTTGCTAACCCTTTGACATGTGCTTAATTGTTAGCATGAGCAGTTTCATTGCAGTCCATTTTCAGGACCAAGCAATGTTTGCCTAAATGTTGAAGAGCTGAGATTTAAAATGCTATGCATCAGGAGCTAGCAATGTGACATTTCCGAATTTCCTTCAACACCTGATCATTAGCAAATACCAGCAATGTCACAATACCCAGCAGAGATGAGAGTTGCAATTGGAGGTCACGTTATTTTTGGAGCACAGAATGCTTTGAAAATGTCTATTTAAATTTGCAAAGTATCCTGATGCACTACACTGTTGTGCTGAGTAAACATGTCAGTTATGCTTTGCCTCGTCCACCACATACTATACAATCTGAAATATCTGCTGAGCAGCTGTACAAAAACCATCATTAATTAAATGTCAGTGATCCAACAGTAACCACATAGTGGCATCTAGGACGTGTACTTCCTGATTCAAGTTGAGACAAATACTCCAGAGTTCAGAAACCATCGTGTTGTAATTTTTGGTGGAACATTTCCAAGATCTCTTAATTAATTCATGGTTTTTTTCTTGCAATCATATTTTTGGGGTTTGGGGATCTTTTTAATGTCTGAGGCTAACAGCTATCAATGTCTCAGCCTCTTGCTTCAAAAAAACGTTGAAGCAGGCTCCAAACACAACTCATGCCTTTGCCCAGGTCAAATTTCAGTTCCGTCTGCACCACACTCAGCCACTATCACTCAGTCTTTGGGAATACGTTCAAGCCCAACTCCTTCAATATTTCTCATAAAAAGGAACATACTAATATTTTATCAACAGCCTTTCCATCTATGCCACCCCACTCCTGGTCCTGAGTCTCTGTAACCAGGCTGTAGGTGACTCATCCTTTTGTTGTTTGTTTTAAAATGCTTTCTCAAAATTTTGCCCCTTTGGCACCACCTCCCTTATTCCCCTAATCACTAGCCTTCTATAGTCTGACATGTTCCCCCTTCCCTCAGCAACATAACATCCCAGTTATGTCACGTTGTAGGAAATTTCTGGTCTACAGGTAACCCATCTTGGTAATGTGGTGGATTATCCCTTTCCAAAATCCTTATTCCTGCAGTCTTTATCATCTGCCGTTCTGCCAGCGTAAATAAAGTGCCTAAAAATGGACTGCATTTCAGCCCAGGTATAAATGTTTGGGTCTAAAAATTGATCAAGTTGTTCTGAGAATCTTAAGGGATCCTATAACATATTCTTAATTTCCTTTTTAAATTCTTGAACCTCAGTACTGGTTAGGGGTACATTCACAAATCCCACTCCCCCGGGCTCCTTGCATCAGTATTTCCCATAAAGTAGACATACCAGCCGCCCCTGTTCCCTCTTCTCTGCTGGACAACAGATAATTGTGTATGTCTTGTTTTAATTATTCTGGAGGCCTGGACCTTTCAGGCTTCTTGAGTTCATGGGGCACGTGCTCCAGCCACTTCACCCTCTTCCCCACTAAATTTTTTTTCCTGTTTTTCCAGTACGGGAGGGGCATTTGACTCCCTAAATGGATTGTACGGGGGACGCAGATTATCCAAAGTATCCCATATTTCTTCCCTCTTTTTTTCTGTTGATTCCACCCGCTTCTCTTTAGACACAAATAAGAATATACATCCTTTCTAGCATAGTCACTTTCTTCTTGACTAAAACATTTCTTACTGTTTACATAAAGAGTCAATGCCTGACAAATCCAACCCTCCGACAACCTGTGTTTTGGCCAGTACAGTGAGTCAGGTTGGATGGGTTCCTTGGTCTATTCAAACATACAGCACTGTACCATCTTCTTCTTTTCCTTTCCCTGATGCAGGATATTCCCTCCTGCCCCCAATTCCTGAGCATCCTCCCCAAAGGACTGTCGGGAGGTATACTTGGAGTGGAGTCTTCAGATCCTTCTCCCTTCCATGGGCATTTCTTAATCCCCCAATTTCCCATTATTTCTACTGGTTTCCCACGGGATTTCTCTTTCTTTATTCTACATTGCTCCTTTACCAGCTGACCTCCTCATGGAGGGACGGAACTGAGGTTAGAAGAACTAAACACTCACTTTGCAGATGCTCCTGTGTCTCGCACACACATTTTCAGTCCCATAATCCCAACCACCCAAATAATACTTAACAGTCAATTTTCTTACCCGGATCCCGTGCATAGAAATTTCTCAGCTGCCGCATATGATTAAAATTTTCCCAGCATACCTGTGTCCCCTTCTTTGCTTCGAGTCCTCCATTTGAGTTCATTCCACCACCTCCTCCAACGGAACAAGACAGGGTGCAAGAGACTGCTGAAATAAGTAGGGCGCGCCTTCCCATGAATCCTCAGACCACAGGACAGATTGAGGGCTGCTGCAGCGCACAGTCGTATCTGTTCTGCTTTCCTCAGCTTTTATTAGTATGAACTCGTATGTAAAAGACCACGATTGTCCTGTTTGTGTCTCTACTAATTATTTATTCTTCTGTAACAAAGCTGTCATTTAACCTAGAATCATAAAATAATTTAAGTCAGATGAGACCTTTGGAGGCCACCTGCTCCACAGCATTTTTTAGTATTTCAAAGAACACCTGTTCGAGTGTTTGATCACCCTAACCGTTATCTAGACAGTTAGTTCTAGCTTTCCTAAATTCCACTCTCCACACAGCGCCTCCTTGTCTTCTCTTAATTTCGAACCATAAACTGCCAAGTCCACCAGTAAGCCGTGACCCTAAGCACCACATCTATGTGTCTTTTAAATATTTCCAGGGATGGGGACTCAGCCACTTCCCTGGGCAGCCTGTTCCGAAGCTTGACAGCCCTTTCAGTGAAGGAATTTTTCCTAATATCCAATCTAAACCTCCGCTGACACAATTTAAGGCCATTTCCTATTGTCCTATGACTTGTTACTCGGGAGAAGAGACCAACACTCATCTCACTACAATCTCCTTTCAGGCAGTTGTAGACAGCGGTAAAGTCTCCTGTCAGCCTCCTTTTCTCCAGGCTAAACAACCCCAGCGTCCTCAGCTGCCCCTTCCTCATAAGACTTGTGCTCCAGAACCTTCTCCAGCTTTGTTGCCCTTCTTTGGACACACTTCAGCACCTCAGGTTCTTGTACTGAGGGGCCCAAAACTGAACACAGGATTCAAGGTGCAGCCACACCACAGCAGTGTACGGGAGGGGGGACAATCACTTTTCTAGTCCTGCTGGCCACACTGTTTCTTTGACAAGCCAGGAT
Organism: Neomorphus geoffroyi; assembly: GCA_033558235.1. Lineage (NCBI taxonomy): Eukaryota > Metazoa > Chordata > Aves > Cuculiformes > Neomorphidae > Neomorphus > Neomorphus geoffroyi. The sequence goes on from JAUMJM010000004.1 coordinate 13,937,284, forward strand.
GCTATTGGCATTCTTGGTCACCAACGCTGCCAGGTCCTTTTGTGCTGGGCAGCTTTCCAGCCATTCGTACCCAGGTCTGTAGCGTTGCGTGGGGTTGTTGTGACCGAAGTGCAGGACCCGACACTTAGCTGTGCTCAATCTCGTACAGTTGGTCTCGGCCCACCGATCCAGCATGTCCAGATGCCCCTGTAGAGCCTTCTTTCCCTCAAGCAGATCAAGTTTCACCAAATGTGGTGTCACCTGCAAACTTTCTGAGGGAGCGCTTGGTGCCCTCAGTCAGAGCATTGATAAAGATAGCTATTAAACAGAACCGTCTGCAACACTGAGTCCTGGGAAACACTATTTGTGTCTGACCTCCCAACTGCATTTAACTGCATCCACCACAACTCTTTGGGCCCAGCCCTCCAGCTAGTTTTTTTACCCAGCAAAGAGTATGCCCATCCAAGCCATCCATGATCAGCCAGTTTCTTCAGGAGAATGCTGTGGGAAATGGTGACAAAGGCTTTACTGAAGTCTAGGGAGACAACATCCACAGCCTTTCCCTCATCTACTAAGCACATCACCTGGTCAGAGGAGATCAGGTTAGTTAAGCAGGACCTGCCTTTCTTAAACCAAGACCAAGTCCATCAGCCAATTCCCTTACTGACCAGCACAGCACATCAGTTTCCCCAGTCCAGCTGGTATCACCTGGAGGGGAAAAAAAAAAGGCAGAGAAAATTCCATTTGTCAGATGCTGGGTGTCCTCCTCTGCTGGGGCAGTGGGAGGTTTTTCTCCTGGACACAGCCAGTCTCGAATGCTGCTGTCTGAAGATGATCTTTAGAAATCAAAACCTCAAACCAGTCTTCAAATTAGTTGTTTGTACCACACCACAGGAATTTCAGTGACTCATAGATCCTGTTGTTTCAAACCTGAAAACATCACGTGGAGCTTGAATGTTCTAGCCTATTTCACAAACCAAGTTCTTCTACCAGCCAGGACACGTAACACCTCTCTGCCCCAACTTTCACCTTAGGCTTCCTCTTCTGAACTGAGGAGCACTAAGTGGGATCTGTGAGTTTGCTGCCACCCTGTGTGTCTTCATATGCCCGACCACAATATTATGCCTTGCTGGACAGCAGGCATTTACCAAACAAAAAAAAGAGCCATAGAAACAAGTAAAAGTTAAGAAAATGGAAGGATTATAGCTAAAAGGAAGACATTATTTAGCAGATGCTTTTGTACTTGTGATGAACTTCTGTATCAAGTACACCAAAAGCAGAACAGGATGAACAGCAGAAACATGAAATACAGTGCAAATTCTGTATGTTTACCCCCAAAAGGTACTCTCGCTGTTCTAGAATGTGGTTTTAACACAAATAACAATAAACAGTGTGGAAACTTCTTGAAAAAAATTGTAGCTTTCTGATACAGCTGGCGTGGAGAAACATTAAGGCATCACAAATGAAATACAAAAGAGTATAGCATGTAATAGAACCAGTTCAGGCAACTAAGGCATTCATTTGGCAAGACGCAAACACTTTTTATTTGTTTATTCTTAAAAAATAACTTCTTACAAAAATGAATTTAACAATGTCTGTGAAGATGGGAATTTTCGGCAACTCCAGCGATGCAATGCATTTCGGTATGTTCCCCAATTCCTGTGTCAAAATCTGAGTAACTGGAATCAACAATCCACAGCTAAGTGAGCCCTGACTGATGGACATGTCTTAATTTGTACAACTCTTAGTACTGCTCTCAAGACCCTGCTTGGAAAAACACATTTCGTAAGAATTAAATGGAACTCCGAGCCAATGTATCAGTATTTTGTGTTTGCGAGTTGCAGGAAGCCTGCACTGGGTCAATTAACAACAAGAACGAAAAGCAGATGCTTTACCTCAGCTACAAAACAATCACCAGAAAAATACTACCGGTAAGCAACCCGGTAGTATGGCGTAACATGCGCCTTTTGGACAGTCTTTTTAATTGCCCAGAACTTCACAGTACAGAATCTAAAATGGAGCTTTAAGTATTATTTTTATTAGTAAAGAGGTGTTAAAACTTCGATTCCAAACCAAACAAGAAATGCTAAAACACAATATTCAAACGTTTACTCCTGAGTTGACCACTGCAGCAAAACTTGGGAGACAAAACAAAAATTAACTCAAATGGAAACATTTCATTACTCAACCACAAAACTGTGCAGTTGAGTATCACAGAAGTCTCAAACCCATGTTATTTCAGAATAAACTTCAGAATAAACACAACAAATTCCTAAAGCTATATAAGTTCTATTGGTGGTGGCCGAAGAGGAATTTTTCCTATCTCAAACGTTTTTCTTGTGAATTGTTTCAGCTCTCCAGGTGTTAATTCATTCAACGGTGTATACGAACTGCTTGATCTAGTATAGATCGTGCCTGCAGAAGAAGCTGATGTTACGTTATGTCCAGCGGCACCAGCAGTCTGTCCAAACCCAGTACTTGCCTGAGGTGAGGGAGAAGCTGCTCCTGCTGCATTAAGAGCACCACTGCCTGTAAGCGGAGCGGTGCTTGAAGACTTCGCAGCAGCAGAATGGTCAAACCCTGAAGACCCAGCACTTCCAAACCCACTGGTTGTTTCAGAAAGTTTAAACGAGAAGGAGGCTGCAGATGGAGCAGCCGAGCTGCCAAAACCAACAGAACGGGAAACGCTGGGAGAGTTTGTCGCGCCAAATGCAGGAGCATTAAAACCAGCAGAAGAGCTCCCAAAAGCAGCCGTGTTTCCAGATGAGGCACCAACGAGGCTGGAACTTATTTTAAAGGAGAAACCGCTGGCACTGCTGCTGCTGTTCACAGGAAAGCCTGCAATTATAAAATATATAGAAACGTTAGAATGCACACACATGACACTAAATCACAGCTGTATTGCAACAATGCAGAAGAAGAACTCACAAAAATGTTTAACGGTTGGTCCTTAATGCAGAAACTTACCTGATGACCCGAAGCTTGACGTTTGCTGTCCTTTAAATCCAAAGGCACGCAAGGGCTGACTGACCGTGTTCTTTAATTCAGATAGCTTAAAAAAATCCAAATACATACATGAAAACTCGATTCTAAAATAGGGAAATGCCTTACAAAAATAGAGCTGCCCAGTCCAGTTTAATGACTTGGACTAGGTTAGACGCTGATCACTCTCATCGCAATTGCATGCTCCTGCACCCATGAACAAAATGCTTTAAGACTAGGCACTGTTCTCTGTAGAACACTCCATAGACAGAAATACATTGCAATTTACAGATTTTTGTTTGTCTGTCAACAACCCAAACACTTCTTCCAGCTCTCCTTCTTATCTCTGACCTATTTCAGTTAGGGCTTTACGACCCTATCTGTTCCATTTGCTTTGATTTAGTCTGTTCTCTGGCCCTGGCACGTCCAGTCTTCCGTGCTAAAGCCCAAATCCCACTTCTTCACCTTCAGCTCTGAGAATATACCATCCTGTTACTAAAGCTCCAATGCCCTTCCAGCAGTCCCCACTTAGATCATAATATTCGTGTACCGATTTCCAGATTCTATAGACAAGTGGACTTAAGACCCAAAACTGTGTTTAAGGACCTCCATGTCCACCTTACTCAGGCAGTGCTAGAATATTCAGTCACACATCTATCACCTATACAAAACACAGACGGAGAGATGGGGCAGTTTTCAAACTGCAATCATTATTCTCTTACGTAATTCCTCCTTACACCCTTTCCATTTTCCCTAATGTTCCCAGGAGCATTCTAAGATTCCTGTCAAAGTCATCGTGCTGCCAGTCAGCCAAACACGTCCATGCCAGATGTCTTCCCGGGCTGCAGTGCCAGAATATAACACACAGTAGTTGAGATAGTCAGAATGGTTCATAGATCTACTGTAAAACTGCCAGTGCATCTAGGAATCGAACATTTACATGTCTCAGCTATTTAGATGCAAACAAGAATGCCCTAAAAGAATCATGTCTATTTTGTTGTAAAGTATAGTACCCTGCAATCTTCAAAGCAATACTTATCACCTATTTATATGAAGTTAGTAATGTGCAGTCAAATACTTTGATAACCGCTGAAGTTTCTGTGGAACGTTTGCAAGATCTCTTCATTAAAGGCAGGGCGCCACTACGTTACGACTAGCACATCATCCTAGAAATCGTGGTAGCAGAAATAAACATTGGCATTTGCAGGACAGTTTGGTGGTACGTGTTGAAAATAACATGAATCTAAGAAAAACATTTGCCCAAGATTAATACAAAAATTATTCCAGGAACAGAAACATTCTACCTTTCACTAAAACTTACCAAAGCGGCTTTGGTCGATGCATTTAAAGCTTTCAACTCAAGCAGCCGCATCTTCCATCGTTTTGCTAACTCTTGGACAGAATTTATCTAAAAAGGGGGAAAAGAAAAGCATGTTTTTATTACTGCTGAAGACTTAAAAAAAATGAAAAGAGAGCGATCCGACAGCTAAACTCAAAGAAGATTTCTGGAATTAGAGAAGAAACTTCACTAAGCCAAGATGGCAAGTCTTTTGCTTTCCTGAAACTTCAAGCTGAGAAGCCGAAACTTTTGTTATTAACACAGAATTCCTTTAAATTCTCTTACTGTTGCCCTTAAATGAACATTTTTACTTCAAGTAACAACAAGATTTAAAAAAAAAATGGCCTAGGGCTTTCTAAATCTAAGTTCTATCACTATCTGGATTAGGTGCTTGGGGAAAAAACCAAAACCCAAACAAATCCCCCACAAAATACATACGTTCAAACTACAAAGAGAACAAACTTCAACCCTTGCTTTATTTCTCGCCTGTCTACTTACACACTCACTCACTCGTTAAGCTGAAGTCCTAAGCTTTGCCTTAGCTTCTCCCACAGTTTCAGGTGAAAAATGCCCACTTTCAAAACGTTATTATTCAGAACACTTTAAAGAGTATCATCCTAAAATATTTAGCTTTGCAGAAATTAATTTAAATCAGCCTCTTTAATGTGATCCAACAGATTACTGTACAGAACTGCAGCAATACACAGTACCTGTGTCTGGCTGATGGCTATGATCAAACCACAAACTGGAGCATCAAATAACTTTTCAGGAATTTCAAACCTGGATTTCCTGTAAGTTTTTCCACACACCTTATTCAAAGCCTGGCCTAACTGCATTTTCCTGAAAAACTAACCAAATGCCTGTAACAGTGGAACGAGGCATCTTTTCATAAATAAATCTCTTAATTTTTCAAAAGGGTCTTGCATCACAAACATCAGTAATTCTTTTACGTCTAGTCACATGCTGAAAGATTATGTTGCTCTTACTCAACAGACTGGCAAATTCAGATTTTGACCCACTTCAAGAACAGAAACACATGCTTTGGAAAAGACATGTTGTACTCAAACATTCTGTGGGAGAACTCTACCATACAGTTATCATCTACGTACTGAGATGAACTTGGCATTCAGTGCTTCAGGGAGACCACAATTATTTTTTATTTTTTTAATAGCCAGGCATCCTGTACCTTTTAACCATTTCAGTTTATTTTTTTACTTGAAGTTCTTTACAAGAAACTTACAATGTGTCTTCTGTCTCTAAAAATGCAGTTCTGGTAATTCTAAACACGTGAAGCAAGAGTGGGGACAACAGCCGTTCCTTCTGTACTACAGAACCAAGGGCAAGAGGAAAGAGTGCAACACAGCTTGACTCAAGTTTGCACTTGAGTCCATCCAATAGCCTAATTCCTTTTCGAGCACAACTCACTGTGCTAGCTTCCTTGATAGCGACTGGACTAGGACGGAGGAACAATTCATATACATTTATATAAATATATGTCTATTACTTCCTTTCTAGCAAGGTCCATACTCCTCTAAAAGCATCTGCTATTTTCAGCCTTAATTCCTTGCAATAAAGGTATGCCAAAGAAAAAGATCCAATGAGCTTCCTCAGTGTTCTACCTGAAGCACGATATATCCAGCTAGAACAATCAAACTGACTCACAGCACTTGGAGCGTTAAACTTCTGAGACAGGACTCCAATATAACACACAAGAACAGAGACAAGGGGTGTCCGCACTGAGAAAAGACCTCACATCTAACCGACACCAGCTACAAGTCTCTCGCCACCACTTTTTGTAGGAGCGGATGTGTCAAGGCATTTAGGCCAATAGTTGTAGAAGCCCAGATCCGACAGCTCGAGCCTCTGACCTCAGACACAAATAGGAAGTTACGGTAGTGCATGCAGACGAGTAGCTACTTTTGCATCCTGTTGGGTGCACAGTAATTTAAAAATATTTTGGCATTCGGATAATCTCCTACAGTTTTGTAATGAAACGAGCCAAGAGTTGCCACCTGAAGAACAGCAACAAGTTGTGCCCCAAGACGCAGCCAGATAAGTCAGCATTTTTCAAATACTTACAAAGTTCTGAATGTCATTGTTTGCCCTGCAAGTGTAATATTCCAGGCGCAACTCTTCTGGTGAGAGATCTGCAAAGCCTGTAAGGAGAGGAATAATCAAAAACCTCCAAGGAAATACATTAACACTTCCAATTGCACTGTGTAGTTATGAAGCAATGCTACATTATCTGCAATAACTCAGTCCCAGCTGGAGACACAAAAAGGATTCATGACAGAACTTCAAAGATACGGACGTCCAAAACGAATGTGCCATAATCCAGTATTCCTTGCTGTTGCACAACAAGCCAAACCATCGCTGTGGAAATGACTCCACAGAGGTACAACAGTGGGGACAAGCGTAACAAACATCCTTAAGAGCAGCAATAAGTGGAAAAACAAAAAACATTACCTACCTGAAATATTCGGCTTTTCTTTCATTGGCGAGTAAGAAGAAAATATCCATTGTCCCGAAGAGTCCCAGACCTCCATGTCTCTACCTACACTTTGACTGGAAAACAAAACCAGACAAAGCCACAGACGAAAGACAAACCATATGGTCAAAACAAAACCACCAGAAGCCATTGCCTAGTTGGAATCCAAAGTCAGGTTAAAGTACCTGCTACCACGGAAATGAATGAGGTGTTACACTAGTCAGAATTAACGAGAGGTGCTCAGTTCTCTGTCGAAAAAATGCACTTATTTGGCAAGATACCTTATAAGTGTCCCTTCACAGCATTTGACTGCGTCATCTAACTGCAAGTGAATCAAACCAGATCTTAAAAATACTCCCCAAAGACACAAAATATTTTTTAACCCTTGCACGGTATATGCTGTCACAGGTCTTCCTTGAAGCTGTAGCTCGCAATACAATTTAAAACCTTCTCAATACCAGACGGGTTTACAATATAAAGGAACGTGCATATTATTTAAACAGAAAACTGGGGGAAGAAAGGAAAAAAAAAAGAGGAAAAGAAAAAGATAAGTGTTCCATACAAGTTTTTGGAAAGGTAAAAACTGAAGTGGACAAACAGATCACTACACAGTAACAACCAAACAAAGATCCTAAGCATTTCAGATGTTTGCATCGCAATATATCACAGTTGTACAGCTGCCCAACACAGGTTCAAAACACACACTGCTTTCTCTTCGCGCCAGCCCAGCTTAAGAGGACTACTATGTGTTTCCTGTGGTTCTTCCTTACAAGTCCCAGCTTCCCCTTCATGACCACATCCTCTGCATTAGCTCTAGGAAGTCTGTAAGCTTTTAAACTGCTCATTCTAAATGCTTTCAGTGAGACAAGACAAAAAACTTACAGAAGTCTCTCCTCTTCATCCTTATAGCCAGCAGCAGATGGCTGCATAACATTAGTGAGCCTCTGGCTACTGGAACTCGGTCCTCCTCCTCCTTTGCCAGGACCTTCCCATAACAAAAGACGCAACAACAAAAATCTTAAATCATTAAGACATTAAACAATACTACAGCAACAAAGCCTGTAAGCGTAACCGTTATTGTGGTGGCAATAAGGAGACGGAAAAATGAACGCGTGTGAGTGGGAAAAACGTTCTGCCCCCAGCCCTGGTCCCGTCCCGCGTGGCTGACTGAGGGAAACCGTTGCCTCACACGCCCAGCGCCGGAATAAAGGGCGCTGCTTTCTAAAACTGCAAATCGCGCCTCGCGGAGTCCCTCTGCCAGCGCTTTCGGTGCCGCCGAGCCGAGCCCTCCCGCCCACCCCGCCGTGTGCCGTACCTGGGCCGTAGGGAGCGGGGGGGCCTTGGCGGCCGCCGCCCCCCCCGCGGGGGTGCTCGTTCCAGCACCTCTCTCCGAAGCGACAGTGTCCCTGGAGGAAGAACTGGCAGACGGCCATGACGCCCCTCACGACGAAGGACACCGCCACCCCAAGCAGCGCTGCCCACAGCCGGCGGGAACACGGCGCGGCGGGAGGCGGTGCCACAGCAGCGAGAGGAAGACGGAGCTCACAGAGTTGCGCTCGGCTGCGCCCTCCTCGCCCGCAGCCACCGTCGCTCTGAGCCAGAGGCTGCATCGCCCCGACTCCCTCGCCCGTTACCGGGGCAATGGGGCTGTTGGCACGCGCTGGCCCAGCACGGGCGCCTGGCCAACGTGGGGGGGCGCGTGCGGGCTGTCCCGAGCCGCATCCCTGGGCGACCTGGTCCGGGCTGGGACACAGGGGAAGGCAAAATTCGAGGGCAAAAAACAACCACCAGGGGCGCGCAAACACGAGGGGTCGAGCCAGGCTGGAACCACGGAATCACTTAGTTGGAAAAGACCTTTGAGATCGTCGAGTCCAGCCGCCCAGAGCCTCACCAGCAGGGCAGCCACTGGCGGAAGGCGGCCAGTGTGCATCCCTTCCCTGACGCAGCCTTTCCTACATAACTCGGGAAGTTTTCAGGAGCTGTGCTGGGACACGGTGGGATGCAAGGTCGGGTCAACACGGGTGTGAGAAAAGCCATCTCAGAGACGTAATTTTAGAGAGGACAAAGACTTAGAAGCAAAGAAATCTATTCACGGTGCTGGGTGCATAAAGGGAGGGATCCTCCCCTATGCGCACCCTTTGGTCCAGCTCACGTACATTTATTTAGGGTACTTACACATATTCAACTGAGTTCCCGTAATTCATTTGCATTTGTTACCGCTCCCCGCCTCTCCCCCGTACATGCATACCGCCACCTGGAGGGTCTTCTGAGGGGGTCACAGGAGGACGGCAGGCAGTCTTCCTCAGTGCTGAACGTTTGACCCTCCCCCCACTTCGTTCCTGTGCCTGCATCCTTTTACCCTAACTAACCGTAAACTGACAGATTAAACCTTCTGCCCCACCCTGCCCCAAAAGGGTAGGAGACCGTTATCTAGACAGTTAGTTCTAGTTTACAGCTTTCCTAAATTCCATTCATCACTGTCTACAATTACCTAAAAGGAGGTTGTTTCGAGGTGGGTACTGGGCTCTTCTCACAAGTGACAAGTGGCAGGACATGAGGAAACGGCCGCAAGTTTTGCCAGGGAAAGTTTAGAGTGGACATTAGACAGAATTTCTTTACTGAAAGAGCGGGGAGGCATTGGAACAGGCTGCCCATGAAGGTGGTGGAGTCACCATCCCTGGAGGTGTTTAAAAAACGGGTAGATGAGTTCCTTGGGGACATGGTTTAGTAGGGAGACAGGCACAGTTGGACTCAGTGATCTGAGAGGTCTCTTCCAGTCTTATGATTCTATGATTCTATAATACTCCACACAGCGCCTCCCTGTCTCCTCTAATTTACACCTTGTCTAATCCTATCCTCCATACGGCCAGGTAAATCCCTGTCTCCTTTTCCCTTAGTTGGGTATTTGAAAACTTACATTCTTTCTGACCGCCTAGTGATTTCAACTATCACAATCTGGCTGAAGCAAAACCTTTATTTATCTATTACAATGGCTATTGCCTTCTGTGCCATCCTGAACCAGAGCCATGGGAGATGTCTGAAATGACAGGGCTAGGACACATGGGAAGGCAAAAGTTGAGGGATAACAACCACCAGGGGTGGGCAGACACAAGCGGTTGAGCCAGGCCGGTATCATGGAATCACTTGGCTGGAAAAGACCTTTCCAGGTAGCAACCATCAGATTCTGTGGAAAAGTCCATGAGAAATTTACACAATTGAGTCAGGACCTCTATTTGACCTTGGGGCAAGAAGAGTTATGTGTATCCTATACCATCTAATCTTACAACTAGCTCGGAGTTTCTAAGCACTCTTGTAGTCATCTAGAATGCTTCTGCTTATTGCTGCCTTGTAGATGTATGAATAGAGTTTCTCAGACCATAGGACAGACTGAGGGCTGCTGCAGCGCACAGTCGTATCTGTTCTGCTTTCCTCAGCTTTTATTAGTATGAACTCGTATGTAAAAGACCACGATTGTCCTGTTTGTGTCTCTACTAATTATTTATTCTTCTGTAACAAAGCTGTCATTTAACCTAGAATCATAAAATAATTTAAGTCAGATGAGACCTTTGGAGGCCACCTGCTCCACAGCATTTTTTAGTATTTCAAAGAACACCTGTTCGAGTGTTTGATCACCCTAACCGTTATCTAGACAGTTAGTTCTAGCTTTCCTAAATTCCACTCTCCACACAGCGCCTCCTTGTCTTCTCTTAATTTCGAACCATAAACTGCCAAGTCCACCAGTAAGCCGTGACCCTAAGCACCACATCTATGTGTCTTTTAAATATTTCCAGGGATGGGGACTCAGCCACTTCCCTGGGCAGCCTGTTCCGAAGCTTGACAGCCCTTTCAGTGAAGGAATTTTTCCTAATATCCAATCTAAACCTCCGCTGACACAATTTAAGGCCATTTCCTATTGTCCTATGACTTGTTACTCGGGAGAAGAGACCAACACTCATCTCACTACAATCTCCTTTCAGGCAGTTGTAGACAGCGGTAAAGTCTCCTGTCAGCCTCCTTTTTCTCCAGGCTAAACAACCCCAGCGTCCTCAGCTGCCCCTTCCTCATAAGACTTGTGCTCCAGAACCTTCTCCAGCTTTGTTGCCCTTCTTTGGACACACTTCAGCACCTCAGGTTCTTGTACTGAGGGGCCCAAAACTGAACACAGGATTCAAGGTGCAGCCACACCACAGCAGTGTACGGGAGGGGGGACAATCACTTTTCTAGTCCTGCTGGCCACACTGTTTCTTTGACAAGCCAGGATGCTATTGGCATTCTTGGTCACCAACGCTGCCAGGTCCTTTTGTGCTGGGCAGCTTTCCAGCCATTCGTACCCAGGTCTGTAGCGTTGCGTGGGGTTGTTGTGACCGAAGTGCAGGACCCGACACTTAGCTGTGCTCAATCTCGTACAGTTGGTCTCGGCCCACCGATCCAGCATGTCCAGATGCCCCTGTAGAGCCTTCTTTCCCTCAAGCAGATCAAGTTTCACCAAATGTGGTGTCACCTGCAAACTTTCTGAGGGAGCGCTTGGTGCCCTCAGTCAGAGCATTGATAAAGATAGCTATTAAACAGAACCGTCTGCAACACTGAGTCCTGGGAAACACTATTTGTGTCTGACCTCCCAACTGCATTTAACTGCATCCACCACAACTCTTTGGGCCCAGCCCTCCAGCTAGTTTTTTTACCCAGCAAAGAGTATGCCCATCCAAGCCATCCATGATCAGCCAGTTTCTTCAGGAGAATGCTGTGGGAAATGGTGGCAAAGGCTTTACTGAAGTCTAGGGAGACAACATCCACAGCCTTTCCCTCATCTACTAAGCACATCACCTGGTCAGAGGAGATCAGGTTAGTTAAGCAGGACCTGCCTTTCTTAAACCAAGACCAAGTCCATCAGCCAATTCCCTTACTGACCAGCACAGCACATCAGTTTCCCCAGTCCAGCTGGTATCACCTGGAGGGGAAAAAAAAAAGGCAGAGAAAATTCCATTTGTCAGATGCTGGGTGTCCTCCTCTGCTGGGGCAGTGGGAGGTTTTTCTCCTGGACACAGCCAGTCTCGAATGCTGCTGTCTGAAGATGATCTTTAGAAATCAAAACCTCAAACCAGTCTTCAAATTAGTTGTTTGTACCACACCACAGGAATTTCAGTGACTCATAGATCCTGTTGTTTCAAACCTGAAAACATCACGTGGAGCTTGAATGTTCTAGCCTATTTCACAAACCAAGTTCTTCTACCAGCCAGGACACGTAACACCTCTCTGCCCCAACTTTCACCTTAGGCTTCCTCTTCTGAACTGAGGAGCACTAAGTGGGATCTGTGAGTTTGCTGCCACCCTGTGTGTCTTCATATGCCCGGCCACAATATTATGCCTTGCTGGACAGCAGGCATTTACCAAACAAAAAAAAGAGCCATAGAAACAAGTAAAAGTTAAGAAAATGGAAGGATTATAGCTAAAAGGAAGACATTATTTAGCAGATGCTTTTGTACTTGTGATGAACTTCTGTATCAAGTACACCAAAAGCAGAACAGGATGAACAGCAGAAACATGAAATACAGTGCAAATTCTGTATGTTTACCCCCAAAAGGTACTCTCGCTGTTCTAGAATGTGGTTTTAACACAAATAACAATAAACAGTGTGGAAACTTCTTGAAAAAAATTGTAGCTTTCTGATACAGCTGGCGTGGAGAAACATTAAGGCATCACAAATGAAATACAAAAGAGTATAGCATGTAATAGAACCAGTTCAGGCAACTAAGGCATTCATTTGGCAAGACGCAAACACTTTTTATTTGTTTATTCTTAAAAAATAACTTCTTACAAAAATGAATTTAACAATGTCTGTGAAGATGGGAATTTTCGGCAACTCCAGCGATGCAATGCATTTCGGTATGTTCCCCAATTCCTGTGTCAAAATCTGAGTAACTGGAATCAACAATCCACAGCTAAGTGAGCCCTGACTGATGGACATGTCTTAATTTGTACAACTCTTAGTACTGCTCTCAAGACCCTGCTTGGAAAAACACATTTCGTAAGAATTAAATGGAACTCCGAGCCAATGTATCAGTATTTTGTGTTTGCGAGTTGCAGGAAGCCTGCACTGGGTCAATTAACAACAAGAACGAAAAGCAGATGCTTTACCTCAGCTACAAAACAATCACCAGAAAAATACTACCGGTAAGCAACCCGGTAGTATGGCGTAACATGCGCCTTTTGGACAGTCTTTTTAATTGCCCAGAACTTCACAGTACAGAATCTAAAATGGAGCTTTAAGTATTATTTTTATTAGTAAAGAGGTGTTAAAACTTCGATTCCAAACCAAACAAGAAATGCTAAAACACAATATTCAAACGTTTACTCCTGAGTTGACCACTGCAGCAAAACTTGGGAGACAAAACAAAAATTAACTCAAATGGAAACATTTCATTACTCAACCACAAAACTGTGCAGTTGAGTATCACAGAAGTCTCAAACCCATGTTATTTCAGAATAAACTTCAGAATAAACACAACAAATTCCTAAAGCTATATAAGTTCTATTGGTGGTGGCCGAAGAGGAATTTTTCCTATCTCAAACGTTTTTCTTGTGAATTGTTTCAGCTCTCCAGGTGTTAATTCATTCAACGGTGTATACGAACTGCTTGATCTAGTATAGATCGTGCCTGCAGAAGAAGCTGATGTTACGTTATGTCCAGCGGCACCAGCAGTCTGTCCAAACCCAGTACTTGCCTGAGGTGAGGGAGAAGCTGCTCCTGCTGCATTAAGAGCACCACTGCCTGTAAGCGGAGCGGTGCTTGAAGACTTCGCAGCAGCAGAATGGTCAAACCCTGAAGACCCAGCACTTCCAAACCCACTGGTTGTTTCAGAAAGTTTAAACGAGAAGGAGGCTGCAGATGGAGCAGCCGAGCTGCCAAAACCAACAGAACGGGAAACGCTGGGAGAGTTTGTCGCGCCAAATGCAGGAGCATTAAAACCAGCAGAAGAGCTCCCAAAAGCAGCCGTGTTTCCAGATGAGGCACCAACGAGGCTGGAACTTATTTTAAAGGAGAAACCGCTGGCACTGCTGCTGCTGTTCACAGGAAAGCCTGCAATTATAAAATATATAGAAACGTTAGAATGCACACACATGACACTAAATCACAGCTGTATTGCAACAATGCAGAAGAAGAACTCACAAAAATGTTTAACGGTTGGTCCTTAATGCAGAAACTTACCTGATGACCCGAAGCTTGACGTTTGCTGTCCTTTAAATCCAAAGGCACGCAAGGGCTGACTGACCGTGTTCTTTAATTCAGATAGCTTAAAAAAATCCAAATACATACATGAAAACTCGATTCTAAAATAGGGAAATGCCTTACAAAAATAGAGCTGCCCAGTCCAGTTTAATGACTTGGACTAGGTTAGACGCTGATCACTCTCATCGCAATTGCATGCTCCTGCACCCATGAACAAAATGCTTTAAGACTAGGCACTGTTCTCTGTAGAACACTCCATAGACAGAAATACATTGCAATTTACAGATTTTTGTTTGTCTGTCAACAACCCAAACACTTCTTCCAGCTCTCCTTCTTATCTCTGACCTATTTCAGTTAGGGCTTTACGACCCTATCTGTTCCATTTGCTTTGATTTAGTCTGTTCTCTGGCCCTGGCACGTCCAGTCTTCCGTGCTAAAGCCCAAATCCCACTTCTTCACCTTCAGCTCTGAGAATATACCATCCTGTTACTAAAGCTCCAATGCCCTTCCAGCAGTCCCCACTTAGATCATAATATTCGTGTACCGATTTCCAGATTCTATAGACAAGTGGACTTAAGACCCAAAACTGTGTTTAAGGACCTCCATGTCCACCTTACTCAGGCAGTGCTAGAATATTCAGTCACACATCTATCACCTATACAAAACACAGACGGAGAGATGGGGCAGTTTTCAAACTGCAATCATTATTCTCTTACGTAATTCCTCCTTACACCCTTTCCACTTTCCCTAATGTTCCCAGGAGCATTCTAAGATTCCTGTCAAAGTCATCGTGCTGCCAGTCAGCCAAACACGTCCATGCCAGATGTCTTCCCGGGCTGCAGTGCCAGAATATAACACACAGTAGTTGAGATAGTCAGAATGGTTCATAGATCTACTGTAAAACTGCCAGTGCATCTAGGAATCGAACATTTACATGTCTCAGCTATTTAGATGCAAACAAGAATGCCCTAAAAGAATCATGTCTATTTTGTTGTAAAGTATAGTACCCTGCAATCTTCAAAGCAATACTTATCACCTATTTATATGAAGTTAGTAATGTGCAGTCAAATACTTTGATAACCGCTGAAGTTTCTGTGGAACGTTTGCAAGATCTCTTCATTAAAGGCAGGGCGCCACTACGTTACGACTAGCACATCATCCTAGAAATCGTGGTAGCAGAAATAAACATTGGCATTTGCAGGACAGTTTGGTGGTACGTGTTGAAAATAACATGAATCTAAGAAAAACATTTGCCCAAGATTAATACAAAAATTATTCCAGGAACAGAAACATTCTACCTTTCACTAAAACTTACCAAAGCGGCTTTGGTCGATGCATTTAAAGCTTTCAACTCAAGCAGCCGCATCTTCCATCGTTTTGCTAACTCTTGGACAGAATTTATCTAAAAAGGGGGAAAAGAAAAGCATGTTTTTATTACTGCTGAAGACTTAAAAAAAATGAAAAGAGAGCGATCCGACAGCTAAACTCAAAGAAGATTTCTGGAATTAGAGAAGAAACTTCACTAAGCCAAGATGGCAAGTCTTTTGCTTTCCTGAAACTTCAAGCTGAGAAGCCGAAACTTTTGTTATTAACACAGAATTCCTTTAAATTCTCTTACTGTTGCCCTTAAATGAACATTTTTACTTCAAGTAACAACAAGATTTAAAAAAAAAATGGCCTAGGGCTTTCTAAATCTAAGTTCTATCACTATCTGGATTAGGTGCTTGGGGAAAAAACCAAAACCCAAACAAATCCCCCACAAAATACATACGTTCAAACTACAAAGAGAACAAACTTCAACCCTTGCTTTATTTCTCGCCTGTCTACTTACACACTCACTCACTCGTTAAGCTGAAGTCCTAAGCTTTGCCTTAGCTTCTCCCACAGTTTCAGGTGAAAAATGCCCACTTTCAAAACGTTATTATTCAGAACACTTTAAAGAGTATCATCCTAAAATATTTAGCTTTGCAGAAATTAATTTAAATCAGCCTCTTTAATGTGATCCAACAGATTACTGTACAGAACTGCAGCAATACACAGTACCTGTGTCTGGCTGATGGCTATGATCAAACCACAAACTGGAGCATCAAATAACTTTTCAGGAATTTCAAACCTGGATTTCCTGTAAGTTTTTCCACACACCTTATTCAAAGCCTGGCCTAACTGCATTTTCCTGAAAAACTAACCAAATGCCTGTAACAGTGGAACGAGGCATCTTTTCATAAATAAATCTCTTAATTTTTCAAAAGGGTCTTGCATCACAAACATCAGTAATTCTTTTACGTCTAGTCACATGCTGAAAGATTATGTTGCTCTTACTCAACAGACTGGCAAATTCAGATTTTGACCCACTTCAAGAACAGAAACACATGCTTTGGAAAAGACATGTTGTACTCAAACATTCTGTGGGAGAACTCTACCATACAGTTATCATCTACGTACTGAGATGAACTTGGCATTCAGTGCTTCAGGGAGACCACAATTATTTTTTATTTTTTTAATAGCCAGGCATCCTGTACCTTTTAACCATTTCAGTTTATTTTTTTACTTGAAGTTCTTTACAAGAAATTTACAATGTGTCTTCTGTCTCTAAAAATGCAGTTCTGGTAATTCTAAACACGTGAAGCAAGAGTGGGGACAACAGCCGTTCCTTCTGTACTACAGAACCAAGGGCAAGAGGAAAGAGTGCAACACAGCTTGACTCAAGTTTGCACTTGAGTCCATCCAATAGCCTAATTCCTTTTCGAGCACAACTCACTGTGCTAGCTTCCTTGATAGCGACTGGACTAGGACGGAGGAACAATTCATATACATTTATATAAATATATGTCTATTACTTCCTTTCTAGCAAGGTCCATACTCCTCTAAAAGCATCTGCTATTTTCAGCCTTAATTCCTTGCAATAAAGGTATGCCAAAGAAAAAGATCCAATGAGCTTCCTCAGTGTTCTACCTGAAGCACGATATATCCAGCTAGAACAATCAAACTGACTCACAGCACTTGGAGCGTTAAACTTCTGAGACAGGACTCCAATATAACACACAAGAACAGAGACAAGGGGTGTCCGCACTGAGAAAAGACCTCACATCTAACCGACACCAGCTACAAGTCTCTCGCCACCACTTTTTGTAGGAGCGGATGTGTCAAGGCATTTAGGCCAATAGTTGTAGAAGCCCAGATCCGACAGCTCGAGCCTCTGACCTCAGACACAAATAGGAAGTTACGGTAGTGCATGCAGACGAGTAGCTACTTTTGCATCCTGTTGGGTGCACAGTAATTTAAAAATATTTTGGCATTCGGATAATCTCCTACAGTTTTGTAATGAAACGAGCCAAGAGTTGCCACCTGAAGAACAGCAACAAGTTGTGCCCCAAGACGCAGCCAGATAAGTCAGCATTTTTCAAATACTTACAAAGTTCTGAATGTCATTGTTTGCCCTGCAAGTGTAATATTCCAGGCGCAACTCTTCTGGTGAGAGATCTGCAAAGCCTGTAAGGAGAGGAATAATCAAAAACCTCCAAGGAAATACATTAACACTTCCAATTGCACTGTGTAGTTATGAAGCAATGCTACATTATCTGCAATAACTCAGTCCCAGCTGGAGACACAAAAAGGATTCATGACAGAACTTCAAAGATACGGACGTCCAAAACGAATGTGCCATAATCCAGTATTCCTTGCTGTTGCACAACAAGCCAAACCATCGCTGTGGAAATGACTCCACAGAGGTACAACAGTGGGGACAAGCGTAACAAACATCCTTAAGAGCAGCAATAAGTGGAAAAACAAAAAACATTACCTACCTGAAATATTCGGCTTTTCTTTCATTGGCGAGTAAGAAGAAAATATCCATTGTCCCGAAGAGTCCCAGACCTCCATGTCTCTACCTACACTTTGACTGGAAAACAAAACCAGACAAAGCCACAGACGAAAGACAAACCATATGGTCAAAACAAAACCACCAGAAGCCATTGCCTAGTTGGAATCCAAAGTCAGGTTAAAGTACCTGCTACCACGGAAATGAATGAGGTGTTACACTAGTCAGAATTAACGAGAGGTGCTCAGTTCTCTGTCGAAAAAATGCACTTATTTGGCAAGATACCTTATAAGTGTCCCTTCACAGCATTTGACTGCGTCATCTAACTGCAAGTGAATCAAACCAGATCTTAAAAATACTCCCCAAAGACACAAAATATTTTTTAACCCTTGCACGGTATATGCTGTCACAGGTCTTCCTTGAAGCTGTAGCTCGCAATACAATTTAAAACCTTCTCAATACCAGACGGGTTTACAATATAAAGGAACGTGCATATTATTTAAACAGAAAACTGGGGGAAGAAAGGAAAAAAAAAAGAGGAAAAGAAAAAGATAAGTGTTCCATACAAGTTTTTGGAAAGGTAAAAACTGAAGTGGACAAACAGATCACTACACAGTAACAACCAAACAAAGATCCTAAGCATTTCAGATGTTTGCATCGCAATATATCACAGTTGTACAGCTGCCCAACACAGGTTCAAAACACACACTGCTTTCTCTTCGCGCCAGCCCAGCTTAAGAGGACTACTATGTGTTTCCTGTGGTTCTTCCTTACAAGTCCCAGCTTCCCCTTCATGACCACATCCTCTGCATTAGCTCTAGGAAGTCTGTAAGCTTTTAAACTGCTCATTCTAAATGCTTTCAGTGAGACAAGACAAAAAACTTACAGAAGTCTCTCCTCTTCATCCTTATAGCCAGCAGCAGATGGCTGCATAACATTAGTGAGCCTCTGGCTACTGGAACTCGGTCCTCCTCCTCCTTTGCCAGGACCTTCCCATAACAAAAGACGCAACAACAAAAATCTTAAATCATTAAGACATTAAACAATACTACAGCAACAAAGCCTGTAAGCGTAACCGTTATTGTGGTGGCAATAAGGAGACGGAAAAATGAACGCGTGTGAGTGGGAAAAACGTTCTGCCCCCAGCCCTGGTCCCGTCCCGCGTGGCTGACTGAGGGAAACCGTTGCCTCACACGCCCAGCGCCGGAATAAAGGGCGCTGCTTTCTAAAACTGCAAATCGCGCCTCGCGGAGTCCCTCTGCCAGCGCTTTCGGTGCCGCCGAGCCGAGCCCTCCCGCCCACCCCGCCGTGTGCCGTACCTGGGCCGTAGGGAGCGGGGGGGCCTTGGCGGCCGCCGCCCCCCCCGCGGGGGTGCTCGTTCCAGCACCTCTCTCCGAAGCGGCAGTGTCCCTGGAGGAAGAACTGGCAGACGGCCATGACGCCCCTCACGACGAAGGACACCGCCACCCCAAGCAGCGCTGCCCACAGCCGGTGGGAACATGGCGCGGCGGGAGGCGGTGCCACAGCAGCGAGAGGAAGGCGGAGCTCACAGAGTTGCGCTCGGCTGCGCCCTCCTCGCCCGCAGCCACCGTCGCTCTGAGCCAGAGGCTGCATCGCCCCGACTCCCTCGCCCGTTACCGGGGCAATGGGGCTGTTGGCACGCGCTGGCCCAGCACGGGCGCCTGGCCAACGTGGGGGGGCGCGTGCGGGCTGTCCCGAGCCGCATCCCTGGGCGACCTGGTCCGGGCTGGGACACAGGGGAAGGCAAAATTCGAGGGCAAAAAACAACCACCAGGGGCGCGCAAACACGAGGGGTCGAGCCAGGCTGGAACCACGGAATCACTTAGTTGGAAAAGACCTTTGAGATCGTCGAGTCCAGCCGCCCAGAGCCTCACCAGCAGGGCAGCCACTGGCGGAAGGTGGCCAGTGTGCATCCCTTCCCTGACGCAGCCTCTCCTACATAACTCGGGAAGTTTTCAGGAGCTGTGCTGGGACACGGTGGGATGCAAGGTCGGGTCAACACGGGTGTGAGAAAAGCCATCTCAGAGACGTAATTTTAGAGAGGACAAAGACTTAGAAGCAAAGAAATCTATTCACGGTGCTGGGTGCATAAAGGGAGGGATCCTCCCCTATGCGCACCCTTTGGTCCAGCTCACGTACATTTATTTAGGGTACTTACACATATTCAACTGAGTTCCCGTAATTCATTTGCATTTGTTACCGCTCCCCGCCTCTCCCCCGTACATGCATACCGCCACCTGGAGGGTCTTCTGAGGGGGTCACAGGAGGACGGCAGGCAGTCTTCCTCAGTGCTGAACGTTTGACCCTCCCCCCACTTCGTTCCTGTGCCTGCATCCTTTTACCCTAACTAACCGTAAACTGACAGATTAAACCTTCTGCCCCACCCTGCCCCAAAAGGGTAGGAGACCGTTATCTAGACAGTTAGTTCTAGTTTACAGCTTTCCTAAATTCCATTCATCACTGTCTACAATTACCTAAAAGGAGGTTGTTTCGAGGTGGGTACTGGGCTCTTCTCACAAGTGACAAGTGGCAGGACATGAGGAAACGGCCGCAAGTTTTGCCAGGGAAAGTTTAGAGTGGACATTAGACAGAATTTCTTTACTGAAAGAGCGGGGAGGCATTGGAACAGGCTGCCCATGAAGGTGGTGGAGTCACCATCCCTGGAGGTGTTTAAAAAACGGGTAGATGAGTTCCTTGGGGACATGGTTTAGTAGGGAGACAGGCACAGTTGGACTCAGTGATCTGAGAGGTCTCTTCCAGTCTTATGATTCTATGATTCTATAATACTCCACACAGCGCCTCCCTGTCTCCTCTAATTTACACCTTGTCTAATCCTATCCTCCATACGGCCAGGTAAATCCCTGTCTCCTTTTCCCTTAGTTGGGTATTTGAAAACTTACATTCTTTCTGACCGCCTAGTGATTTCAACTATCACAATCTGGCTGAAGCAAAACCTTTATTTATCTATTACAATGGCTATTGCCTTCTGTGCCATCCTGAACCAGAGCCATGGGAGATGTCTGAAATGACAGGGCTAGGACACATGGGAAGGCAAAAGTTGAGGGATAACAACCACCAGGGGTGGGCAGACACAAGCGGTTGAGCCAGGCCGGTATCATGGAATCACTTGGCTGGAAAAGACCTTTCCAGGTAGCAACCATCAGATTCTGTGGAAAAGTCCATGAGAAATTTACACAATTGAGTCAGGACCTCTATTTGACCTTGGGGCAAGAAGAGTTATGTGTATCCTATACCATCTAATCTTACAACTAGCTCGGAGTTTCTAAGCACTCTTGTAGTCATCTAGAATGCTTCTGCTTATTGCTGCCTTGTAGATGTATGAATAGAGTTTCTCAGACCATAGGACAGACTGAGGGCTGCTGCAGCGCACAGTCGTATCTGTTCTGCTTTCCTCAGCTTTTATTAGTATGAACTCGTATGTAAAAGACCACGATTGTCCTGTTTGTGTCTCTACTAATTATTTATTCTTCTGTAACAAAGCTGTCATTTAACCTAGAATCATAAAATAATTTAAGTCAGATGAGACCTTTGGAGGCCACCTGCTCCACAGCATTTTTTAGTATTTCAAAGAACACCTGTTCGAGTGTTTGATCACCCTAACCGTTATCTAGACAGTTAGTTCTAGCTTTCCTAAATTCCACTCTCCACACAGCGCCTCCTTGTCTTCTCTTAATTTCGAACCATAAACTGCCAAGTCCACCAGTAAGCCGTGACCCTAAGCACCACATCTATGTGTCTTTTAAATATTTCCAGGGATGGGGACTCAGCCACTTCCCTGGGCAGCCTGTTCCGAAGCTTGACAGCCCTTTCAGTGAAGGAATTTTTCCTAATATCCAATCTAAACCTCCGCTGACACAATTTAAGGCCATTTCCTATTGTCCTATGACTTGTTACTCGGGAGAAGAGACCAACACTCATCTCACTACAATCTCCTTTCAGGCAGTTGTAGACAGCGGTAAAGTCTCCTGTCAGCCTCCTTTTCTCCAGGCTAAACAACCCCAGCGTCCTCAGCTGCCCCTTCCTCATAAGACTTGTGCTCCAGAGCCTTTGATCACCCTAACTGCAATGAATCTTTTACTTGTATTGGGTAAGAATTTCTTCTACCACATCTTGCACACATTCTTTCAGTCTGAACTGCGAGGAAGAGTTATGGGTATATATTTTCCATAGCATAAGAGTATATCTTTTCCATAGCTAATCATTAGGTTGTTGAAGACAGGCAGTTAATTCCCTTTGGCCTTCTCTTCTCAGAACAAAGAAGCCCAACTCTCCCAGCCTTTCCACGATACAGTCATTGTGCTACTGTTTTCCTGTGTTAATATAGCACAGCAATGTATGTCCTTTACTTATTGAAGATATTAGTAACACTTTAGTAACAATGTTTTTCAGTGACACAAACCTGGCTAAGTGGGATTCAACTGTTTGTGTATTAATTACCCAGAGCACTCAAGGACTGTTACCATTTTAATCCTGTGTAGTACAGGCAGAAACCATTTTCCAAAGGACCAATCCAGAATATACTGGAATCAAAGTGAAAACTTAGTTTTAGTTTTAAGTCAAGAGACTCCAGTTTTAGATCTTTTACATCTCTTTTCACAATCAAACAGAAAAATAGGAGTTTTCCCCATTCAGAGTCAACTTGGTATTTTTAATTGGTTCAAAAAACACCAGAAAAGTGTTCCACTGCATTATGCATCAGTTAGAATTAGAGACAAAGCAAGTTATTCCTCACATAGAAACAGATTAACTTTCAAAATGTATACTTAAGTCTTCAGATCCCTCAATAATTTCTAAGATCCAAACAGAAGCAGATCCACTGTGTCATAATATTTTATTACTCTACCTGATGTTAATAACTACACCTATTCTCCCGGTTACCATTGTTTTATGAAGATGTCACTAATATTTTCTGTCTTTTCTGCATTTTAAAGTAACGGCAATAATTGCTGTCTGTGTGTATTAATATAGGTCACCTCATGAGGTCCACCTGTAGAGCAAACAGGAGCATGGGAAGCATTACTTCCTCCACACAAGGGTCTTCCTCTCCAGCTACTTGGTGCATTGGTAACTGCCTATTCTGTGTGCAAGCCAATACTGGCAGAACTGGCAGGATACTATCTGTTGGATTAGAGTGGAAATGCAGAGCCTGGCATTGTCCAGGTGGCAACGTTGGGCTACACTTCTATCGAATCTTTGCCTTGGAGAATGAGTATGATGTCGAAGGTCACACTGTGGTACCTCTCCCATGGAGCAAGCATGCTGCACTGGTGTTCATCTCTGATGGAGCAAGCATACCGCACTGGTCTATATTCAAATTCCTTTTGCTTCAGTTGAGATTTGCTTAAGTGAAGACTAACAAATACCTTGAGATTTGACTACTGCATCTCATTTGCTTCCAGGAAGATGGTAAAAATAACAATGGGGACCTTGTGAATAATGTCACATTTAAATTTACATAAAGGACAATGCTGCATTTCAGAAATTTCTCATGCTCTTAAGGAATTTGGGTAAGTAAAAAGAGAATCTGAAATGAGAGCAGAATTTGGGGCACACCGCATTTTTTTTAACTACTTTCACCAACCTAGGGAGCATTAAAATTGTCATGACTCTCACAGAAGAGTCCCTGATTCTCATGTTTTGGTTTTTTTGGCTTTGGTTGTTGTGTCATTGGTTGTGGGTTTTGGTTTTGCTTTTTTTATTTTTTATTTTTTTTTGTCACTAACCACAACTTCTGTTATCTTGGGATTTTTGTACGTGGGTGGATGGATGTGATGGTAAGCAATTGCATGAGTTCAGTGAGAACTCTGTGAGCTGCCAAACTAAACCCTGAACTCAGCAGAAAACTAAGCGAGAATAGAAAATTTTCTCTTTAAACTAGACAACCTGGTAATTACCTAAAAATTATGCTAGGTCTGTTCTTAAGCCCTGTCACTGAGAGATATCATTCAGTCATTGAGTGAATCACTCAGAGGTGTGTGACATTCAAATAGTTTTAAAGATAAGAGCTACTATTGGCACAGTACATTGGAGATTACCTAAACTACTACAGGTGCATTTGCTTCAGCACCTAGAGCTGCTGTACTTATATGCAGATGGTGACACCCAGCTCTTCGGTATCCACTCAGAATAATGACTGCTACTCTTTATTTTCCTGAAAGTACATAATGCTGTTATTGATAAAGGCTCAGCTCTTCTAAGAAGATCAATTAAAGATTTTCTGAAGTAGCATGTGCTACCGGAGAAGAGTAGCAGAAAAATAAATCTGAAAATGTTTTACACCGATGTTATTATTTTTGTTTATCTTCAAGCAGAGACTGAAGGAGAAGTTCTTCATCATTTAGGCAGATTTTTATATACCATATACTGATTAAAAATAATTAAAACCTTATCTTTGATTAACAAAGGACATTCCTGGAAAAGGAATCCCAGTATTTTTTGAGAATAAACAGAATAAACAGGCAAATGTTATGATGGTTACTCAGCCTCTTTGTTTTACAATACAAGAACAGAATTTCCA
Source organism: Neomorphus geoffroyi (assembly GCA_033558235.1). Taxonomy (NCBI): domain Eukaryota; kingdom Metazoa; phylum Chordata; class Aves; order Cuculiformes; family Neomorphidae; genus Neomorphus; species Neomorphus geoffroyi. The sequence continues at coordinate 13,961,676 of JAUMJM010000004.1, forward strand.
TCAGATTTGAGGGGGTTTTTTCATCCTTGTAGGCTGGAAATATGAGAACAACTTTTTCAATGATATCCAAACAAGTCCATATTTCATCCAAACCAAATCCATATAGTCACAAAACAAAAACTAATCACATTTTTGAACCTCAAAAAAGAATTGTCTCTAATTTTCATTTCATTTGAAGTAAAGGTTTCGGGTTTTCTGGTCTTTCAATAGAAAACCATATACCTTTAACTGCAGAAAAAAATACAGACAAAAGCAAACAGAATAATTTTTTTTACTGTAAACACAAGTGATAAGCTACCTGTTAAAGTCTGTGGATGAAAAGAAAAAAAAATCCACATAATTGAATTGCTTATCCTTGGTTTTTATATTTCACAAATCTCAACTGTAATTTCAGCCAGTGTCTGAACATACTTCACTCACTGGCTGGAAGCACGGAGGAAAGACTTGGCATCAGATCAACAGCCAGTCTCCATGATTGAAACGATGCCTTCAAACCCCGGCAAAGCTGCAAAGGGGCATGACAGCCAGCCCCAGCCAGCCTACAGCAGCTTCTCTTATTTCCGTAGATGTAAGGCCAGGGAGTTACTTGTATACAGTTCTTTCAGCAATATATTTATAGATCAGATGTTTTATCTCCTGAAGAGGGATTCACAGGGTAGGCAATACTGATCAGCAACCATATCAACCATTTCCTGGCAGGCAACAACGTGCTTGGAGAATGAAGGGCCAAAGGCAAGTCTAATCAGTCCCCCACTGTCAGGAGATGTCTGTCCCAAACATCATCAATGTCACCATGAATCAAGACAAATTATTATCAGAAAAAAATAACATAATTGCTGTTTATCCTTTTTCTTTCCCTTAATGTTTCTCTAAGTAATTTCCTAGCTATTAAAGACTGACCTACTAATTGTTGACAAAACAAAGCACAGTGTGTATATTGTAATACAGATTAAATTTTCAACCTGCCATGCAGTTACTATCCTTCTCCTGAATAATGACAATTTTCAGTATCAAGGCTTTAGTGTGCCATCTGGAGGATTTTTAGCATTGGGCACATTTTGTTCAGGTGCAAACCAAGTGATAAAGGGATGTCTGATGTATATTGACAGGAATATCTACCTTCCCTGCCCAATGTCTTTGTTAGAGAAAAAACAGTATTTGCATTTTCATGCCGTATTTGCTTAAATTAGATTTTTGCCTGAGTAATAACATAATTCCTGTCATATTTCCAGTCAAATTAGTTTTTACTGTTGTTAACTACTGTAATTTTAGCTAATTCCTTATATTGATGGATTTTTTACATAATTGAATGGCAACTCTCAAAAAATCCTTCCACAAAAATAGCCTAACAGAATTACATATTTAGAGACAAAAGTTGAGACCCTAAATGACATTGAGATGCTTAATTCTCTCTGACCAAATATACTGGGATGAGTCTCTATTTGGAATGAGGGTTAAAGATATTAAAGCAAATTTATTGCAACTTCAAACAAAACTGAGAGTTTGAGTATTGATTCTTCATTCTAAATACTACAGCAACAACTGTAATTAAAAGTACTGTAGGTTTTTATGATACTACCTGAAAAATGTGAAACCAGCTAAAATATTAGGAAAAAACTTCTAAGAATGAATTTCCTATTGTATCCATCCTTTCTTTGTAACTGTGAGGCATTTCTTCATTTCTCCTTTTTATAGAGAACATGTTGTATGAGGAACCTGGCATGGATTCAATTTCAAAATGTACCGAGTCCATTCAGTACATGGCCCTAAGAAGGAGTGTATCTTTTACTCAAGCAGAGTTCCAAGTGGGCACTCTTCTACTTTGCACACGATGCAGTATATTCCATTGCAGCTAAGACTTCCAGGATTTTAATGCTGGCTGGAGGCTGCCCTCTGAAGGAACGAGCTGCAGCTGCCACAAAAAAGCATGAATTGGCAGTTGCATAAGGCATCTACCCAACATATGATAACAATTCAGAAAACTGGATTGATGGCAATGACTGTATGGGAATAAGAGAAAAGACCAGCTGAGAGGTGCTGGATGTGTTACTGTTAATGAATTGACTTACTGGAATCTGATTTTCCTTCTTTCCATAAAGAGAAAACAAGACAAACACAGATAAAACAGAAAGGAAAATAACAACAGTGATTGAAAATGCAGATTTTGGTTTTTGTTCCAATTGTTAATGACAACCCGACTGCTAGAGAAAAACAGGCTCAGCACAGTTTTATCAGCCACTGTGAGATTTGGCAAACATACCTACACTGTGCTGTTTTAAACATTGATTTTAGCTGCCTTTTTGGACACAGGCTCCCTGCAGTACTGCCAAAAGGTCAGCTAAGACAGACTGTTATTAAACTGGAAGCTAACATGGAGAAGTGAAAAGCACATAAATAACTAAGGAAGAAAAAGAAGATGAGAAATGAATGTGAGGATATTACTATTTAAGTGTTAGTGTTCACGTGCTTTTCAGAACTGAGCTGTGACTGGGGGAGGTGGCAGTTGGATTGAGATTCCTCTTTTTGGTTAGGACATCTTTTATAGTTAGATAATGAAAGCCTAACTCTGGGTCTGAAGTCTCCGTGAGCCTGTAAGGCAGCACTGCTTTTGGTCCAGATATGCTGTGTTGCATCAGCAAGCAGTGTGATCTGATAAGTGTGAATTTGCAGAGAAACATCTGGTGCTGGGAGTAGGTATCTACAGTAAAAAAGTTTCAAGGAGGCTATTTTGAATTAGCTGAGGCCTGACCCCATAGATTTAATGACCATTAGGATTTAAAGTTTATCCAAATTATTTTAGCTTGAAAGGAAATCTGGAAGTCCCAAGAGTACTTTGCAAAGAAAACCGGTAGCAGGGATAAATGGACATTCAATTAGAAAGTGCAGATCTGATCTCAACCAAAATACTCATCACATGACGACACCAACATCTGCCTTGGGGAGCAATTCTTGGCTTCCAGGCCAAGCGGTAATGTGGCTGCTAAAACACAACTCTCCTTGAAGACGACCAATCTTATCCACATAGTTTAGGGTTTCGCTCAGCCCTCTGTAGGCCACATAAACTATCTGAAGGCCTTAGGGCATTATTATTTGTTGTAGGTTTTCAGTTTTGAGTGCCTGAAATACAGCAAAATATTTTTTGCAGCCTGCCAGCGTGTGACTTCCTGTAGGCTGTCAGAAAGCGCATGTGCTGCATCCTCCAAAGCACTACACACACAAGGAAGAAGTTTTCTGTTGACAAAAGTCCACAGGGATAGCCTAGGTCTGCTGCAGGAGCAGAGGGAGGGAGCCCTTCTGGCACCATCTTGCCCTACCTGCCTACAGGAGAAAGACAGAAGTTCACATTTTTGTTCATGCTGCCTTTCTATCTTATTTGGAGTTTTTATTAAGAAGTAGATTTAGGTTTTTATTATCATGGATAAAGTTGAGTGTAGCCCTTAGAGTATTATATGTTCTCACTTCAAACTAAATCTACTCATAAATAAGAGTTATAAAACATATATTTCATTTAGGAAGAGAAGTGGGTGCAGTTATTATTTAAGGTCTTTAACTAAGATTGAAAGCACATTGCAAGGATTAAATATGAACTGAATAGATGAAATAAAAAATATAAATACTTCTTCCAGAAACTGAGAGCATATAGCATACAGTTAATTTCAACAGATATTAAATAGCTTCAAGGATTAAAGCCACAAGAGAATACAGATTACAGTAGTTCAAGACATTTTCTCTTTCAACTTTGCAAGTTCAATTTGACATCTGAAAGCCGTTTTTATGTCAGTTCTTTCACACTAATCCAACTTTACTTGCAGTAAAGTACTGCAAATTATACCATTTGTTTTACCTCTGAAAACTAATGAAGTCCTGTCTTCACAGTACATTCAGTCAAAAAAACCCTTTTGATGATGTAATATTTCAGTAGTTTCAAAGGCTTTTGCATCACTAAACATTATTGGGAGTCCAAGGATTCTGCTATCTGATGTAAGGCCTGTTTTTATAGAACCACAGCATTTCTGAGGCTCCCACACCATAAAAGGAATTTTAACACCTTTAATAAATTCTATATATCAAAAATTTATTTAATGCTCCATGTGGATTCAATTAGTTTGAAAGTGTACATTTACTAAAGCAGGTTAAGCTGAACTAAATTAGATTTAATCAAAGAAAGAATACCTTTTTCAAGTTTTTGCACCAGTTCAGTTGCATGAACTTAAACCCAAACCTTAAGGCAATACTGTGCAATTTTGTGCTCATATAAAGTATAACTTTTGTGGCTAAATTTTTTACTAACCAGCCACAATTTCCATTGGTTACAAGACAAGAAGTTTAATTTGTTGTTATTACTCACTTTGCAGTTCATTGGCAACATACAGCACGCCAGCATCCCTTTTAGTGAATTTCATAATTTTACCTTTCTTCTTATACCATCTTTCAGGATGTGCTTAATAAAAAGTTGCAAAATGTCTCATTATATGTGCAAATTATATTCAGACCCTCACAACAGAAATCAAATTCTGTAGTCATAGAATCACAGAATCATAGAATGGTTTGGGTTGGAAGAGACTTTAAAGATCATCCAGTTCCAACCGCCCTGCCATGGGCAGGGAGACCTCCTGCCAGATTGGGTTGCTCATAGCCTCATCCAGCCTGGTCCTTAACACTTCCATGGATGGGACATTCACTACTTCTCAGAGCAACCTGTTCCAGTGCTTCACCACCCTCACAGTTAAACTTTCTTCCTAATTAACATTGCTATATATGAAGAACATCATTTAAGTTTATTTGACATCACATAACAATGTCTTTTGTCTAAATTACCAAATGTTCAATTTAAATTTATGGTGACATGGGAACACAGTGTTTCACCAAAACTACAAAATTTTTGACTGAGGATCATGGAGCAATCGAATATGTGCGGGCAGGGGTCACTCCATGCAAAACAAGTTTAAAAGAGACCATAAATAACATTAATCACAGAGGTACAAACGCAAGAGGAAGAAAATGGTGAGTCTGGGTGGACAGGCATGGGGTTTAGGGAAATAAACCGCTATCTCCAGGTCTACCACACCAACCCTGTTCACCCAAGCCTGTGACAGAGGGAATGGCAGGCAGATGTGCCAGGGGAGATTTCAGGTGGGTATTAGGAAAAGATTCTACACCCAGAGGGTGGTGGAGCACTGGAACAGCTCCCCAGCGAAGCAGTCACGGCCCCAAGCCTGACAATATTCCAGAAGCATATGGACAGTGCCCTCAGACGCACGGTGTGAATGCTGGGATGGTCCTATGCAGGTACAGGAGTTGGACTCGATGATCCCTGTGGGTTCCTCCTGACTCCTCCCTGCGATTCTGTGACCCTCCCCGTCACTGCTCTGCCATTCCCCGCCCCGGCCCCGCTCGGTGGCAATGACGCCATCGCTGCGCGCCGTAACATCAGCGGCCGCCGCCGCCCTCGCAGCATGGCCGTGGCGGGCGAGCCGCCGCCGCCGCCGCCCGGCGCCGCGCTGCCCGGCCCCGCGTTGCCCGGCCCCGCGTTGCCTGTCGCCGCCATCCCCTCGTTCGCCGTGGCCCGCGGGCTAGTGGGGCGCCGCTACTCGTGCCTGGTGGTGGCGCCGCACCGCCGGCACATCGCGCTGCCGCCGCGCTACCTGGGCCGCAAGCGCAGCGGCATCCGCGCCCAGCTGGACGCCGAGCTTCTGCGGTACTCGGAAAGGTGCGGGCGGGGAGCGGGGGAAGGTTTAGATTAAACATTCATACAAGAAAGAGTTTCTGTTACACAAAGTGGAGTATTTGATTGAAACTAAAGTGGAATTAAGTTTCATCCAAGTTACTGTGTTTTTTGAAAGTTAGGCAGAATCTCTCTGTCTGACGGCAGGTTTTCATAAAGCGTGCTTTTATTTTCAAACAGCACTTTTTCCAGACACTGTTCTTTGAGAAATGATAACGTTTGGTGTTAAGTATGGTCTGTGCTGAACAGATGTCTTCTTCTGTAATCGCCTCTGTTTGCAGTCTTTATCTAAAATGCAAGATCAGACAGAGCTGGCTCCAAAGCTCCGATTAGAAGACATTTGGCCGTTGTGAAGTTCATAATAACATTAAAATTAGTCCTTGGAAAGTAATAGAATATGCATAAGATTTCTGGGAAAATTTATACGTATGCATGTAAGTGGGAAATATACTTGTTACCAGCTCTTGTTTTGTTACGCATGATTGATGAAAATCATTCCCTCGTGTCCAGCACTGAAATAACAGATGCTTGCTTTCTGAAACTCCAACACAAGTCTTAAAAGAGTTTAATTGCCAACCTTTCGGTATCACCCTGGGGGCTGCAGCTTCCAGTCTAATAGCTAACAAGGCCCCTCTACCCCCATTTTCTCTTTCTCTCATCTCTCCCCTTTCTTCCTTTTCCTTCCAGCCTTCAGGGTGTGCCAGTGGCATATGACAACATCAAAGTGGTGGGCGAGCTTGGGGACATTTATGACGATCAGGGATTCATCCACCTGAACATCGAGGCAGACTTCATCATCTTCAGCCCCAAGAAAGGGAAAAAACTGGTGGTATGTAAACATGCTGACGTCTCACAGTGCAGGTTTTTTATAAAGTAATCAAATCTTGGCTTATCTCCATCATCAGCAGGCGCTTGGGAGTTATGTGAAGTTATAGTCTAGCTTAAATTAGTAATATACTAGTGTATGAGTAGTTTACAGCTGAAAGAGGATAGATTTAAATTAGATATTAGGATGAATTTTTTTACAGTAAGGGTGGTGAGGCACTGGAACAGGTTGCCTAGAGAAATAATGGATGCCCCCGCCCTGGAAATGTTCAAGGCCAGGTTGCATGAGGCTATGAGCAGCCTGATCTAGTGGAAGTTGTCCCTGCCCATAGTAGGGGGAATGAATCTAGATGATCTTTAAAGTCAATTCTGATGTAAACCATTCCATAATTCTTTGATAAGCAGTCTTTAGTAGTAGTTTTTAATCTATCTATCCTGTCTGCCCCTATATTTGTTAGATTTATATGTAATATTTTAAAAAGATACAACTATTGTCATAGGGATGACATTAAATACTATATCATAATTTTGTATATCACTTGTATCAATGCTTCTTTCTGAAGAGCAGATAATTCTCAGACAGGCATATTTGTTCTTATAGTGATAGGAATGTTTAGGGTGTTTTCATGATTTTATTTCCTTCAAGTTCAAGAGCAGTACATCAAGTTGAAGCCTGCCCTTCAGTAAAAAATGTTTGGCTCTCAAGCGAGCTTTAAGCTTAATAACTCCTTTCAGTCAGTAATTGTGGGAAAAATAAGTTGAGAGTTGGTTTGCATTCATTGTTGTACTGTACCTTTTGCAGCGCAGCTTGTGTCTTTCTAAGTGTGATTAAGAAATGAATGATAGGAAACAAATGGAAAAACGTTCAGTATCTTTCATCGATGGGGAAATCAAAGGTGAATGATGCTTAACACATAAATATGTCAGAAACCCACTGAATGGAGTACTTAAAAGCTTTTTGTTTCATGTCTTTCTTTAGCTGCTAAGTAGTGCTGTGCCGGCATGAAGACCATTTTTAGCAAGTAGGTCAGACTCTAAATGGCACTACTTTAAAGTTGAGGGCTTCAGTGTGAGGAGTTACCTGTTCTGTTCAGCTACTCACTGTGGCTAAATCCCGTGTTTTGACTTTCTTTCTTCTGCAGATAAAGGTTAATTTCTGATTTGGGATTAATTTTGTGAAGAGTATACAGGAGTATCTTTGATTTTAGTGAAGAAGAATTAAGATAAACTGACTTTGTAACGTGTGCATATGAAGTCTTGTTGAAAAGTGTCCATACAGGAAATTAAATATATATAATGTGTATATTTAAAGGGATGATCTTTACCTTCATATGACATTCTTTTTCTTTTTTTAGGGTGTAATTAATAAAGTGGCTCCTAGTCATATTGGCTGCCTGATACATGGATGTTTCAATGCTTCTATCCCTAAACCTGAGCAAATGTCCATTGTACAGTGGCAAGAGCTGGGATTAAAAATAGGGGATGAACTGAAATTTCAAGTGTTGTACTTGGATTCTGATGCAGCTGGGGTGTTCTTCATTCGAGGAGGACTCACTAAGAGCAGGTAGTGTGCCATGCTAGAGAATATTTTAAACTGTTTTAATGGATTTGTTACAAGCTAAATGATTTCAATTAACATCATAAGCTTTCTCGGGTATGCACAAACTCATGTTTGTATATAGGCCGTGTTAGTTATCTTAAACTAAACTTTCTACTGTTAAAGACTTGCATGGAAATTTTCTCTGGCAAAACAAAAATAGATTTTGTTTCAATTTTAAAAACCTAAGTGGGCTGACCTGTGAACTGTTGATTGCATAAGTAGTGCATGTTCAAAATAACACCCCAGGTGTATAGAGTGGCTGTGTTTATTATGAATGTGCATAGGCTTTTCAAGTGGAAACACTCAATTCTGGAACATGTATATTACATTTGTGTTTACACACACATTTGTTATTTAACCAACGTTATATGTGGATGATCTAATGCTTGCTGAAGCACAGTTATACTTGATCTCAAACGTGATACAAGAACATGCATCACCACTTATGCCTCTGTAAGTTTTTAGAGTAGCTTGCTAGAAATCTTAATACTGATATCTTTACAAGAGTTCATTCAGATGTTTGGTTTTGTTTTAAACGGACATTTGCTGAGCAATTTTTTTTCTACCAATGTGATTATATTTTTAATTAAATGTACAATATGAATACTACTGATGAAATCATACCATTTTTGGTTTGTTCGTTTGGGATTTTTTTGATCTGGAAGAATGTTATGGATTGTTTCAGTGAACTTACAATGAAACTTAATGATTTTGTTCTCAGCGGCTATGGGGACATATCCTCCTCCATGATTTTTAGCTGCATTCTTTCCATATTTGTCTTCCTAGACATTTTCTCCAGTGCTCTTAGTTGCAAGGTACCTGCTGGGTTTTTGGATTTTGCTTGGTTTTTTTTTCTTCTTTTCTTCACACCACCCTTATTTTAATTGTATTGTGGACTTCAGCAAGGCAGCTGTTTGGTAAAAACAGCGGTGCGTCTCTTGTATGAGTGAACAGGCTGTTGGCTGTGCATGTTAGTAAATAACTTAAAAAAAGGGTTTACTACCCAATGTATGATTATAAATTAGTGGATGAAGAAGTACAAGGAAATAGAAAAATATCAAAATGGTCTGTACAATACTGTAGAGAAGAAAATTAGGCTAAGATCTGAACTAGAATATTGATTCTGTGGTAAGAAGGAAGCTAGTCGGGTAATAGAAGTTACTCTGAAAGTATTAAACTGACTTTATGATTTTCGGTAACTGGAGTATAAAGTTCTCCATTTGTTGTTGGTTTTGGAAAACGCTTATCTTTTATCCACTTGGTATAAACACTATGTTTTAGCCAATTTTGACATTTTGGTGTGTGTGGTGCACTTAGATGTCTCTACTTCAGCTTATTTTGTATATTTCTCTACAGCATGCGACCCAAAAAATCTGAGACTGTCACTGACAGTACAAATGGAGATGAAATTCCAAAGCTTGACCACCAGGAAAATGGCTTTGGTGACTCTGTGGGAGGTAATGTGACAGAGGAGCCTCTAGACGAGACAGATAATACTGGCAGGGAAAATGCACAAGAGCAGAGTGTGGATGTTGTGAATGGATTATGTGATGATCAAAACAAGAAGAAGAAGAAGAAGAAAAAACATAAGGAAGAAGAACAGGGACATGTATTGCCTACCAGTGACTCCAGTGGTTACCAAAGTGACCATAAAAAGTCAAAGAAAAAGAAAAGAAAGTGTTGCGATGAAGTTGAAGAAAGAGAATTATCTCAGATGTCCCAAGAACCCAAAGCTAAAAAGAAAAAGAACTGAAGTCTGAAGTGCCTTTCCTGAATGAGATTTCAGACATTTTTGATAAGCTTCCAATAAAATCCTTCTTTCAAAATGTGTATATGTACTCCTTCACTAAACAGTCTGCTAGGTAGGATGATGTTTGAGTGCATGTGTGCACCAACACCTCTAAATGCAGGAGCTTTTGAAGAAGTGACAGGAGAGACAGGATAGAGGCAATATCTGTTTTATTTACTAGAAAATAAGGCACAGGAGAACAATGGGACATAATTACAGGAATATGTGCATCACCTCTGTATCTGCTTCCTGGCTTGCACACATTAACCAGTAACTAACTGCGAGCTTTGCTACTCTAATGCCATTGTTGCTGCTTAGTGTCTTGGTTTTATAGGAGTAGATTAGGCCTGCCTTTAGGGTTCTAGGAAATACTCCTGAATTCCCAGGGTTTTTTTTTTTGTTGTAGTAAGGGTTCATGAATGCCTGTGAAGGAAAATTTGCAGTCTGATTTAAAAGTTAAGCAAATTCTTGAGTGTCTTGAGTCTATCAAAACCTCTTTCATGGTACTCTAGGAAAACCACTATGATCAACTGATTCATAGCAAGTAAGGAAGACAGGAGAAGACTCATGTAATCTAGTATAATGACACTGCTTACAGGTTAGAATACCAAGATACAGGCTGATAAATTGTTGTAATGGGACATACTTGGAGTTAATTTTTATACATCAAACTCACTGACTTCACAGTTTTCTTTGGGGAAAAACCTAAAAAAATACTGAAATGCAGCTCCTAACGTTTTGTACTGGTTGTTAACTTTCAAATTCTGCTCTCTAGTAGGTATCTACGGTCAGTATTTTCCAAACTGTTGGAATTAATATTAGTGGAAAGTTATGTTAACGGGAAAATGACAGTCAGAAGTTAACAAATGCACCTTCATTAAGAACTAAGTTTCCTGGTGTACATGTATGGTAATTTTTTGAATATCATTACTTTTGGTTTCAGCTGCATTCAGAGGAGTTCTGGGGAGAGCTTTCGTGTCACATGGTCAAGGCTAAGTCTTTAACTTAGGTGAAAGGCAATGGTATTGATTTACCTATTACAAGAAGTCATAACCAGCTCTTTGGAAGCCTAAGTAAACAGCATGCATATGCAAGGCTACTGTTCATCTGTCTGATCTTAGGTGACAAATAGTTTTGCACTGGTGGTTATGCTGATGCTTTCAGCTCATTTTACTGGATCTGTATGTCTGATGACATAGCCATTCACTTTGAACATATTCTGAATTTGAAGTGTAACAGTACTTGTTTTAGAGCTCACTTTGTGTTATATAAATACCTTCTGTATATCTTTAAACCCTAGTTACCAAGACAAATCTAAGCTTCTGTCTTCCAGGCTTGATGGCATGACAGTCCGTCATAGGCTTTTTAAAATTATTATAACACCATAAAGTTAAGAGTTTTTGAAGACCTATAAGGTAAGCCTAAATAGTTGTTTAAGGGCAGCAAATTCAGTATATCCTCTTTTGTTTGCTCTTCAGTGTACTTGGTCTTGAAACCAGTTTCTGGTCAGTCCTGCGATGAACATTAATTGTCCGTGTTTTGTTCCTACACATAACAGTGCTGACACAAACTGCATGCAGTTCTGTGGATGCTCTCCTTTTTTGCATCCTTCCCATTCTGTGGCAAAACCTGAGAAGCCAGATAATGTTTTTGTAATGTATTTGTTACAGCATGCTCCAGGGTCAGCTAAGGGCAGTATTCAGGTGTGTTAAGTGTTGCAGAGAGTAACACAAAAATTGTCACCCTAATGTGCTTAAAATTTGATTACACAGGGACAGTCAGAAAATTTGAACATGATTTACGGTCAGAAATCATCTGTTAGCTCACACACACACTTGCCACCCTTGCTTTTTTAATGGATTGATGCAGAGATAAGAGGATAGGTGGGTAGTTATGGAGGACATATCAGCGAGGAGGATGGCAAGTGCAGGTATTTTTGGTTCATGCTTGCAGGAAGAGAAGGATGGAGGCAGTTGCTATTGCAGAAGAACCAAAGATCGTTAGAGTCATATGACTTCATCTATTAGTCCTTAATAATCATTATAGCTCACTTTCCCCTTTAGGGGTGGGAAACACATTTCCAGCAGACCCACTGTTGGTGATTGCACCATGAGCCAAGCACCACCAGTTCATAGAATGAACTTGTAGCACCAAGAGTTCATCTTGCTCCATTCCAGCCTTTCATCAGCATGGAGAGAAGGGAGACATTTTGGAGAGAAGAGCTGAAGTTAGAACTGATAAATAAAGTAACATAAATAATATAAATGCTCCCAGCACTTTGAATGCTCTTTTTCCACTTTTCCTGCTTTGCTATTCTCTTACTGAAAGAGAATTGCCTACTGTAATTTAAGAAGACATGCAAACTGTGTTTTTGACGCTATTAAGAAACTTTTCTGAAAGCCTAATTTAATTTGTCTCAGTTTTGGGCCTTAGTTTAAGGTAGGATTTTTTTGGCCCACAAGTGTGGCCAGCACCCTCTTGTATAATTTTTTGGGTTTTTTTGTTTATCTTACAACAGAAGAAAGCAAGTAAAAATAAATTAAATGCAGAAGTGGGAATTCATGATTGCTGAACAAGTTGTTACTCCAATGTTGCAAGTACCATAACAAGTTATATGAAATTCTTGCTACGTTAATATGCAAATAGTGACTGTGCTATAAAATACAATTGTAGATTCTATTGCCTGATAATTGTACAAAGCAGTTAACTGTTTTCTGCTGTTTCATGTCTTTGGAAGGGGAAAAATGAAGAAAAAAAAGTGATTTTCACAGTTGGAGTCAGTATTGGCAGCCTCACAGCTGCACTGTTGATATTGCTGTAGACACTAAGCTTTAGCTAAATATGGCAAGAAAACTTGGATTTTCAGAAGTGAATTGTCACTCTCTTCATAACTTTAAATCACTTCTCTTTGTTTTTGTGCACTTAAAAAAGGTAAGATTTTCCAATGTTTGAATTTAACAAAGGAAAGAAGCCGAACTTGACACTTTCCATAAAAGTTTCTGTGAAGTTTGATCATTACAAATTTTTAGCTTCTGTGTTCCTCTGGACTAGAAATGAAGAGTTGTATTGAATTTTGAGTGGGGCTGAGATTTTTTGAGTATAGAGAACAAACATTTGCAAAGCTTTCATGAGGCCATGTGACTTCGTATTTGTTTATGTGACCCTTCTCTTCCTTTTTTTCATTGCTATCCTGAGTACAATTCACTTCTATCACATAACAAAGAGAAGGTTAGAAAGTACAACTATACTTTGTTCTACAACAATATTGATAGTTACACCAAGGTAACTATCAGTTTATCTAGAGAAAACATGCTTTTTTTTCCTGTTTTAACATTAGGTTTGCAACAAATCCAATACTTGCTCATACTGTAGTTGATATTTTTTGTCTGTATTGTCAAAAATGCAGTTCCAACTTAACCAGCTATAATAAGTTTCTAAAGTAGGGACTGCTTCTGTGTATTATTATAAATATTTTGGTTCTGCTAACATGTGTCTCAGTGCATTGCATGTCTTTGGCAGAAAAGCAAGCACTCTTAGAAGAATGTATTTTTAGCTCTCATTGAAACAATTGTTTTGTGCTCTCTGAAGCCTGCCACAATCTGCAGTGTTAACTTTTGTTCTTTGTATTTTCCTTGCTTGTCTTAGAAACAAATTCTTTGGTTTTGATTTGGCGATTTTCTACTGCTTAAAATATGCAGCCCAAACAGCTCAGTGGAAGAACTCCAGGGAAGGAGTTTTTTAAATGGCCTGAGCAAACCAGCTGCCTTTTGGAAAACATGAGCCTTGATCAAATCTGCCTCTGAATCAACAGTTTGCCTTTGGAAGTGTCTTACCCTTTGGTGGCCCTCAGACAGTACAGACCCTTGCTGTAAGAAGCATGGGGGTAGTTACATGCCCAAACTGTTGGAGTTGGAATTTTTTCCATATAGCTATGAAGATGTTATGTGATCTGATGCTCTCAGGATTATTAGGGTTGGCTATGAAAGGACTGAAATAGTTTCATTCTAATAAGGCATGTATTTTTCTTACCATAATGTTGATGCAATTCTGCTCTTTAGCTTTCAGAAATTCTGTTATTTCAATAAAGCCTGAAGAAGTTCAGTATCCAGTGGGCTTTGTTTATTAGGAGAAGAATCTTCCATGAAGCTGGCTGAAGTCAGAGTCATCTTGTTTTCAAGAAGAGTTGTACTGGGCTACAGCTGGCCTTGACAAAGTCAACAGTTTAGGCTTGTTTGTACTGTCTATGAAGACACAGTTGGTGCTTTTGTTTTCTCATTATAAAAGTGTTAGTGTGTGGATAAACTAAAAGTTCTGTATGGATCAGTCAAACCAATGTTTAAAAACTGGACTAAAAAGAAGGACAAAATCTATGCTGCATCAGTAATCATTAATTTCAACATCAGGAGAAATAAGACCTAGTCTAGGAACACTGTTAAATTTTTCATCCACTTTTTTGTTCCAAATAACAAACCCCGTGGCATCTGACCCTCTTTCAGGATAATGCCAGGATATCATTTTTGTGCTTGAAGGCTCGTTTTTTTCTCCAGAGATTTGGTCAGCTCTCCATGGATTCAAAGATGACCAATGTTTTGAAGTAATTTCCTAGGACGGTTATTTGTATCCCTGCTGAAAAAAACCCCAAACAACCCCCAAAACCCAAACAACCCCCAACAACAAAACAAAACATGCACAGATAGTATAGGTATTTGTAGTTTCTTCATAGAGTCTGTCAACATTACTTTGTGGCTTAGTGAAGGAGGACACACATTTGCCTCTGGTGTATCTACATCCTACACAGAGAAGCAGTCACGGACCTCTGCCTTTCAGACAAAGTCTATATATTGTGGCTGAAAATACATACATGGAAGTGTCTGCGCTGATGATGAATGAAATATGCTGATAATTTAGTTTTATATGTTAAAATGAATTTAGAATATGATCTACTTCATGTCTGTTATTACTAAATTCCATGTTTTTCCAGTTTTCTAAGAGAGATTATAATTCCTGTTCAATGTGTATAATTTCAAAATTAATGTTTTCATTTAAGATTGACAATAGCTAAACTTGAACTCTTACTTTCTTTGGGCCAAGTGAATGGTATCATGAATAATTGTAGGGTTTCTGAAATAGCAAAAAGTGGGCATGTATTACAGATTCAAGTGCCTTTGCAAATTTGTATTTTTTCCCAGGTAGACTTTATAAAACACTTATCGAATATGCAGATGCTAATAGATTAGCTCAGTAGTAATTTGTATTATGGTTATTTCCATCTCACTTCAATGCCTGATTTGCAACAACAGTGTCAGAAATGATCCCAAAATAGAGCCTAGCGTCATCTTGTTCATTCCTGATTTATGTTTATCCTGTAAATCTGTGCTTATTCAATAATGTGATGACAAATGTGAGGACAGGCTGTTGCAGATAACTTTATATCTTCCTGTTAATTAAGTGCAGAAAATGTATTTACTCAGGAAAAAAAAAATAATCCTGAAAGCCAGTTTCCTCATTTTATGAACAAGTCTTAGAAATAGAAGAACAATTATTCTATTTGTGAGACAGGCATTCAAATTTCTGAGTTACACTTGAAATGAAAGATAATTGGAAGATGTTGACTGGATTGAATTCAAATACCAATAAGAACAATTTAAGAAGGAAGAAGGAATTTCATGAAGGAACAATAAACAGATTGCCAATTTTTAGCCAAGTAGTAGCTGTAGGTGTAAAGGGAAAAAAATAGACTGAATAACTGCAATCTTGCTATGACCGTTCTCATTGGGTTTAAGTTAGGTTGCAGTCTTAAACATTTTCAGGTTACAATGTAGCAAGAAACTTCAGCATCACCAGCACAAGACAGTAGATACAAGCAGTATTTCTTTGTGTCATAAAGTTTATGTGAAAGCTTTGTGAAGAATTCTTTCAGCAGTTTTCTACTGAATGCTTCAAATTCCATGATGAGAAATGTAACAAAGGATAAAACCATGTATTTTCATTTTCTGTAGCATTTTCAGTTTGGTGGTCTTTTTTTTTTCCTTGCATCTGAACAAAAACTATTTTCAAATGACATTTCTAGTGGTTAGAAAGGTACAGAGAGTTCTGATACTTCCTTTTTTTTATTGTTGTAATTATTTATAGTTAGTCTTTTTTATTTCTTTACTGGACTACACTTTGAAAAACTATCTAAGAAAATTCAATTTATTTCATGCAAAACTGACTGGGAGGGAAGGATTAAAAAAAAAAAATAAATAAATAGGGATTTCTTAATAAACCTAGAGTGCAAAGTCTAAAATTTCAGTTTTAGGAAATTTTTTTAATTGAACTAAAAGGTATTTTTCCTCCCAAATTCAAGTTCTGGTGAAATTGCCTGAATTTGGTCTTTTTAAATGTGTTCAAATATGATTCCAATAAAACTACTCTGATCCACTATTAATTCACACTTCATATGTCAAATCAATGCAGGATTTCAAGAAGTCTGGCTTGTGGAATAGTTCTGCGTGTTCTTGTGCAAAACCACATGGTGGAGTATTGCTTTTTCTGTTGGGCTTTTTCTCCGTATCTGTCACCTGCAGAAGTCAAAACTTCTGTGAACTGATATTTGATGAGAGGAAGTTTCTGGTAAGCATAAGACATTTTAGCTTCAGAGCATTACACTCTATTAGTGCTGTCCTACTGGAGCAATTACAAAATCCCTTTAAAAAAAAAAACAACAAAATATTCTGAATGACAAAGGGCACTTACACACTTTGTTGTACTTTTTGATTGCTGCTGTTCCACTCTTGGACAACATTCATAATCATTCTTTTAAATTAATAAATTCAGTGAGAGTCTGCAGACTTACATCACTCCCTTCTTTGTGACATACCAGGGTATTTCTGTATTACAGTCAACTGTAAAGAAAACTTGTTTATCCAGTTGGAAAATGAACTACTATAAAAAGCTGCATTTTTAAATCTAAATAATACTTTAATAGGGTAAAGTATAATAGAGCCACAACAGAGAGGGCTAATGAGCTAACTGAAATAAGGCTGGCAGAGACAAATGAGTTTGTATGTTTTCTTATTTCAGCACCAAAACATTTGACCATGTTAGTTTAGTGTATTTTCTAGATCTCAGAGAGTTCAAAGTGCAGTTAATACATGCATTCATCCAGTTATTCACTGTTCATATCTCAGATTCTTTCCTTAATTTGGCTGTATAGGGAACGAGGCTTATGTGACCATGCTGTGAATACAAGCTCATGTATATGTTTGTCTGTCCTTAGGAATTTTTAGTTATTAGCCCGCTTGCAGACTTCATCTACTTAACTGAAATACTGAATTCCTGTAAGCTTCATGGAAATGAATTGGGCAGAGAAGAGAAATTATATCAGCTACCCTGTCTGAAGAAAAAGTAATCCAAGCTGGGCTTTTTTAAGCCCTAGCCTCTTGGTGGACTCCATGGTAGTGGGAAAAGCTCCAGGCAGAATTTTGCACTTTATTAGGTATGAGGGGATGGGAAGGAAGGCGTCCTTAGCTCTGGTTCTGAGGAAATAACTTGACTTTGTCATTACTACACTCAGATGACTGTGGGCATTTTATACCATGTAATTATTTTGTGTTTATTCACACCTCTGTTTTTTTCTGGGTTTGCTGTATCATCTCTCATACTAATCTATTCTCCTTTGCTCTGCTTGTATAGGAGGAGGCTGAGAAGTTAATGTGAGTCTTCATTAAGACATTTTAGTTTTGACTTAAGTCCACTGTTAATTATCAAAAGCTCAGTATTGATCAAGTCAAGTTTGAATGGCTGGCGTAATCCATGGAATTAAAGTTTTGAAGAGTGAACTGAAGGCTCAGGAATTTCCCTGCATACTGCCGAACTGCATAGACTGCTATGCTGTGACAATGCCACCTGTAGAGACATCTGAATTAAATTAATGTGAAAAAGGTGTCATTAGATTGCACTTTTAGCCCTCTGCACTATGGCAGTTGCAAAGTAAAATACAGAAACTGTCCTGCCAGTTGAGACCATAACCCACTTGAGTGCACAGAACTCGGTATTGTGCTTAATTATGCTTGTCCTTGTTCTGGATAAGGGTGTCTTTAAGTGCTTGTCTGTAGAGCTTCGCTGGAAAGGTTAAAAGGTGTCTTAATCCTGCTTAACGTGTTGAGTGATGTTCCTCCCTGAACATAAATCCAGGTGTTTTACATGTAAGCAATGTAACCATTAGAGTCTTGCAGAAAAGGTGGATAACAAAATCATTACCTCTAGTAACGAATTACATTTTGAGAGCAAACTAAGCTGTGTTTGTTGTGATTTGTCTTTGAGAAGTGCTTCAGGCTTGTATGTGGGGTGACTCAAAAACATCAATAAGAGGCTGTCATGTTGTGGGACTATCAGTGATGGAATACGTGACTATGCTTATGGTATGTCTGCACTCTGCAGTGGATGTGGATCTGGCTCACATTGCTTCAGGTTTACTCATGAAAGTACTCATTGACTTAGTTTAGGAATCACATGAATTTTTAAGGTTAAATGGAGAGTGGAATTAAGGGGACTCTAAAATCTCAAATACAAGAAGACTAATTCATAAATTTAGAGGCACCATTTAATAAATCTGCTGTGAAAGACAGCTAATGGGATTTAACGGAACTGTGCACTAAAGTATGGAAACTGTTCACACTGCTTTCTAGTGGGATGGGATATTAAAATTAGTGTGGGACCCTATCAAGAAAAATGGCCTATGTGGGACCAGTGTTCATGTAACTCTGCTTTTTGAAACTAGAAAACAGAAGCTTCTCTTTGACAGAGAAGACTTAACGGGAAGTGCTTAAAGACTTTTATTCTGTTAGTCTTACTAAAAGCTCACCACTGAGCTAGTTCATCTCTCCTTAGTCTTGAAATACCAACAATGTACTTTGAATAAAAACATTAAAAAATATCTTTCTGTAAAAATTCTATAGTGCTAGCAAATTGGCAGTGTTTATTTGTTTTCAGGTGCAAAATTTAATCCAAGCCACTTTTTTTCCTTTGAGTTGTCAGATTTTGTAACTAGAAAAGCTTTGCAAGCAAATTATAAGAAGAGTAGTATTCTCACTAGCTCAATATAAAATTAGAAGACTGTGAGATCAATACTAAAATATTTTTTAAGTGACAAATAAAGTAAATTAATTTTCTGTGCAATTTATGTAGTATGATTCATACTACTGTTCAGCAAGGCCAAGATGGGAAATAGCAGGACTTCTGCTGAAGGCCTGAAGCTACCACAGTTAGGAATGTATGGTTAGAAGGTTACAGGAGAGTAGAATTTTTGTCTCAATCTGCTCTTCATAACACAACATAACATATCAATTTGATCCATATTAGAAAAAGAAATGGTGTTATCTTAATATTTTGTGCTAATTTAGACTGAATCTCCAACAGTATTATTTTGGCACTTTGCTCGTGATATGTCAGCTGTCTCCAGGGGCTCTTGTCAAAAGCAGAGGAAAGTCTCCTACTGTGCCAATACTCTAAAATTAGTACCATTCTCAGAAGATTCATACGGAGCTGGATCATAAGACTGTTTCTAGTTGTCATAAACCAGACAGAAATAGGGTTGCATTCTAACAGGCAAGACTTAGGAAATGATTGATCCTAGGGAAGGATAAGTTTGTTGATCTGGAAACATCATTTGAGAAAGAAATGATTATCAAGTGTCTAACAGTTTGGAAGTTATGGGGGACACACGTCCAAAATGCAGATCTATAGCTGAACTCCATCCAAGCGCATTTAACCTTGTTTGGTCTGGAAATCTCATGAATCTGAGTTGTGTTTTGAACTTAAACTTATCAGCATTGGTTTTGCGTAGGATGGATAGTAAATAAAAATTATTTGGAGAGCCTTTCTTCACTATATTGATATGCTCATTTCTAGCTGGAACTAGTAAGAGAAATAATGCATTAGTTACTTTTGAAAATAAATAAATAAAAAGCAAGCCCCAAATGTATGTATTCTGGGATGACAACTAAAGTACTATCCAGTTTTCTTTTGAGTTGTTTGCTACCCATTTCCAAACTTCAGTAAGAGTAACAAAACTCATGTCTTCATCCCTCTCCACCACCCCTCATAAACCAGAGTGCAGTCAGCATTTCCAAACTGCTTACTGTGTGCCTATGGATATTTCAGTGTTGCTTAACGAGAAGTCAAACAGCTCATCATAGTCACACACACTGTAAATAATTTATGACAATGGCGAGGGCTCTACCATGTGCTCCACCAGTTGGATCCTGCTGTGGAGTACTGTCAGAGCGTGCGGCTGCACCCATCCAGCCTGAACCCCAGCTTTCCTCCCCATGTCTTAGAAGTGCACACATAAGCCCCATCTCAATTTAAAGTATGAACTGGAAAAATATACACTACCCAAGAACTGAGTATATTCTGGATTAATTAAAATTCTATAATAGTAGTAATAATAATGATAATACAAAGTAATAAAAACTTATAACTTAGTCATGAACTGGGAAGAAAGCTGGCTCTTTGATGTCCTTCATACCATGCTAAATATGTACGTCTCAGAAACATAAGTAGTATTTCCTCATGTTCCAGTCATTAACAGCTGTTCCAGTGGCAGGAGTTGAATGAGGCAAAACTAATTTGTGATAATTTTGAGAATTTCAAGGAAGGTTCTGACCTGGACAGGAAAGGGCAGGTTTTCCAGGTAAGTCAGAGGGTAGGACACATATAAGCACCCAGGGGGCAAGGAGACCACGTCTTGGATCCTGCCCCACTTTTGTGACAAAACAAATGTTAGCGTTAAGGGGATTTGACAGTGTTACTAGTTATACATGTTTCTTCTTAGTCAGTTTTAAAATTGCTGTTTAGAGCACAGTATGTCATAATTTATTTATTGTATTAGTATAACAACTTTCTTCTAGAATTTTTTCTCAGCTTTCTATTTATTGGTTTGTCTGTGCTTCAGGAATCAGCACCATCCCCAACTCTTGTTTTCACTAGGTGCTCTTTCTGTCACTCTCTTTTTCTCAACGACCCCAAGAAATTATTCCTATTTCTTGCAGTCTTCAAAGAATCAGACATTTCCGTTACTTTTCTAGTCATGAACACCTGGTTTCTGCACCTGAAACAGAAGTTAAGTGGGAATCCCCGTCTGTATTTAATATGTACTTGACACAATGCCTCAGTTATTTCTTTAAATTATTTTTTCTCTTTGAAAAGCCAAAGTTGAAAGACTAGTCTTGGTCAAGTCAATAGGATTTTTGCCATGGAATAGTGGGGCTATTGCAATTAACCCCAGAATCTCAGCAGGTAGATTTTTATTGTTCTTTTTTTTTTTCCTGTGGACATCAGGTTGCTTCTTCTCCTTATTTTCATCATTACTGTCTTACTAGAGGTAAGACCAGAGGTGGAAATAAAAATCGTGGAACCCAGCTAGTTTCAGTTTCTTTTTTAGCCTTGAAGGGCTTTTATCTTTATGCATAACTGAGAAAATATCTTTTCTAAATCCTCCAATTTTTTTCTCTACTCCTAAGTACCATCTTTTCTGTACCAACTTTCCAGTTTTCTGTATTTATGGTGTAAATCTAACAGTTTCTTCCTCTGCATAGTTTTTCTGTTCCTTTTCATGCTTAACAAATGTATTTATATATGAGAATTGTGGTTTCACATCCTCCAATCCTTGTAACTGATCATGTATGCATAACAATGGTGCTGCCTGAGATCACAAGAACCTAAATAGCAAATTTTGAGGTCAAACTCAAGATTATGTACCTCAGGATCCAGATAATGGAGGAAAATATTCATGATCTCCATTAGAAAGTACCAACAGAGACAACCACTCTCTAACAGGGAGTGTAATTCTCATTGTGGGCATATGGAGACAATAAAAATTCAGTCTGCTATCATTCCCTGTTTAAAGATGTTGGCAGGGTAGCAGAATGAAGTCAACTCTCTTCGTTCTCCTGAGGAGTAGGAGATATCATTGTTCTCCTTTATGAACATGTAATCAGCAGCATCAAGCCTTTAAAAATCTCAACAAAAAAGGTTCCATAGTCCTTGTTCTGCTGTAATGTGATGTTCTTTATTCCTACACAGTAACAAGTGGCGTATTATGTTTCTTTTGCTAAAGTGCTTACATTTGGAGAAAGTCGGATCTTGGTAAAAGGAGCTTTCTTGTCACAAAATAATGTAATTTTATTTAAAATTACTTCAGGTACACATCAGAAAAAAAGATGTGTGCATTTCCTACCTGTGTCACCAACTGGTACTCTTTGACAGACATTTCTGATGCTTGGTTTTCTCTCAGAATAACTTTCTGATTATTTGCATGTACCAAGTGCAAAGGAAGCTATGGTCCTATCTCTGCCTGACTTCTCAGCATCAGTCCTTATAGAGCTATTTTGGTCTTGATTTTTCATTCATATTTAACTTGGGTATTATATTGACCCTCCAGGATCAAGCCAGGTGCTTGTGCATCATGCAATGAAACTCATTGAGCTCTGCATCTTTGTGTAACATTTGCTGGTATAAAAGAAGGAGTAGGCAATGGAAATACTCCATATTTGATGTCAGCATTGTTCAAACAGGGCGGTTACCAGCGAAGGTGTCTGTGAACCTGAGAGCCCATAGCAGGCTCCTGTGGAGCTCATGATCTTGTCTCTAAGGCAGTTTGAGCACCTTGGCAAGCTTGCTGAGAAACCTGCTGGTCCTGCTGTGAGTTACCAAGCATACCAAAGTGAAGACATCAGCTCTGTTTTTGAAAGAAATTAAGCAAATACTCAAGAGCTCAGTTGCATGAATTATCTCGGAGGAGCACAGGATAAGATAAGAAAAACATAAATACAAAGAGTTCGATCTAGGAAAAAAAACTGACAGTAAACTCATTCAGCTTTAATTTTTTTTCTTACAGATTGATTTATTATGTCTTTCTTATACCAGTTTTCTCTTTTAATTCTATTTTCCTCTACATGTGTTGAGTTTTGTTCCTTATTTTCTTTCACATTTTTGTTTTCTTTTTTCTCTCTCTATTTTTTTTTCTTCTAATTTTCTTTCTTTGGATCTGGAGAAAGCTGTGAATACCTACAGATCTCCTAGGAGTGGTGGTGATTTACATTAGTACTGAGAAAAACTCAGGGAAGCTCAACAATATTTGTGGGATGGCAGCTCCTGTAGCAGAAAGAACATCATATGAAGTATTGGTCTCTCTGTTAGATGAGCCTCTCTCTTTGCCCATACATGCCATTTAGGGGTCCAGTACAATCTCAGAAGTTATTTTTAATGTGATGTTAGTAATATTTTGGGACTCTTTTAAACAAAAGAGCTTCTGGGAGCAAAATCTAGAAGGGGAAGAAGTAGGAGAAAAAGAATTTCATCGCAGACAACTTCGCTCATAAAATTTCCATTCCATATCCCTAAAGCACATGTAAATAGCAATATCTGCAAGCTTTATTTATGTGAAGAATAATCCCAGACTTAATATAGAAATACTGTGACCTTTAATTAGCCCTGGAATTTGCTCCACAGCAGATATCTGGAACCCATATGCTGGTAAAATGCTAGTGTATTTTAACTGTCCTCCAGGCTTCCTCTTGTGCCTGCACAGCCTTTGTAATTGAATTTGACCCAGAAAACCAGCATCTTCTTGTCACGGAGTTCTCCAAAATGTGAAGCACACAGAAGAATTCCCAAGTGATTTTAATTGAAATATTTTTGACTAAACGTCAACATAGTCTCCCATAAAACCAACAATTTGATGTGTTTTTCCATACTTGCAGGCTTCAGCCATTTGGCGTGGTAATAAACACCCCCAAACCTTATGTCATTGATTGGTTTCGATGATGGTGAAATATGGAAAACAAAATAAAGGAACGTAAACCTTGTCTGAGATTTATTTGGAGACTGTGTGTGAAGCATACCTGGTTTTTCATACTTGCCATGGCACCTGGCAGAGTGACACATTCAGCCTTAGCCATGTCTACTTTATCTTGTCAGGGTTTGAGACAGACGGGAAATCTTTCAAGATTGTACTTTATAAAATTGTGACTAGACTGATAAAACTGTTTATTTTAAATGTGCCCTGGTTTCCATAACAGACATAGCTTGCATGTATTCTGATGAATGCTTACTCTCCCATCACAGACCTTTACGAATACTTTGCCAAAAAACTTGTTTTGTGAATTCCTCAGCTTTTTTTGTCTTTTCTTTTCTTTTTTCTTTTCCTGCACCTGAATACTTGCAACTGGCCTAGCTTGAAAGCTGCCTTGGCAATTTTACTAAGGCACTCACTTTGATAGCTAAGAGTAACCTTGAAGAATGATTAATATGGTGTGGGGGTTGATGACATAAATCTGTTAAATTGTGCCTGATGTACAGCTTCACATGCAGGAATGTTATAGCTATATTCATGTACTAACATAGTGACATTGAACAGACTGTAGCCGATATAAAATCTGAAAAAAAAGTGCCCCAAACTCAAAGGACATGAATTATTTTTATGAATTTGTTAGCCAAAAAATGCTTCTGGTAAGAGAATATAAACTAAAAGAAAAATAACAAAGAGTGGTCTCAATACATTGGGATGTATTTTCTAACTCGCATAAATCTAGTGGTTGTTATTGTGAATTTACCTACTTGCCCCAGGAAAGAGAATGTCCACCCTTTCTGTACAGTGCTGTTTATAATTCAAACCAATAACAAGATATAGTTAAAAAGGTAATAAAAATCCAAACAAGGGGTCCAAGAAATATATCCATCCTTTGTCTTAAATGTATCTCTGCAAATCTGTCAGTCGCTAGTCATTTTAGTTGTACAAATTTAAAAGATATAGGTTAATTTCTTCCTAACTATATGAAAAAAATGCCAAAATATAAGGAGACAGAAGAAAGAAGGATACAATTTGTACTGGACTGGTAAGAAATGAACTGAAGTTACTCTCTCTAACCAGAGAAAATGCATGCCTTATTACTTTTCCTTTGTGACCATGGGAAATTAGCTGAATAATTGGATTTGCATAGGAACAACTGGGGACAGTTTCTACCAAAGAGGTCTCAACGGTAGCTCACGCTGTACTTAATCATAGGAAATTATTTTGATGATCTCTTTGCTGTATATTGGCCATGAGTCCCTATCAAAGACTGTTTTATCCCAGTATGATTTCCTTTTCTTTCAGAAAAATTTTGGATAGGCTGACAAGGGGGAAATGAGTATCGTAGAAGTACTTAACATTAGTCCTCTGTGCCAGGTCATCTTTTCCATTGCATAGATCACCCAGCACATTTCCTGTTACAGCCTCATCCCTTCCATCAGCTCCAAAGTCCGCCAGCACTATAGATCTTCATGGCCGCACAAAACTGGAGAAGCTTCCAACTGCAGTTTTACCAATAAAATAAAATAAATACTCTCAGCACAAACAGACTATTCTAGTTTCCATGTCTGACAGTTTGGCACCTTTCACAGCACTAAATTAACTTAAAACATTCATCACTACATATGCTTTCAGAGAAGGAAAACAAGTGCTAAAAGGATTTGAGACTTGGTAAACTTTCTATCTAAGAAGAAACAATCATTTAATCTGACAAGAAAAGGCTGTGAAAACAACTCAGAAAAATAGCTTATTTCTATTTAAGACTCAGCAAATATTAAGAGAACAAGAAATAGTACCAAAAAGTGTGCTGTGCTCTTCTGTAAAAATAATAAGAAAATGACAAGACTGATTTACGTGAAACTTTGTGAAATCATTCTGTGCCCCAGCCTTTCCCCAACGAGAACTTTGTATGCCAAATTTCAGCTTTAACTGTTTTTTAAGGAAATAATTCCTTTAAATATGAGAATTATATAATGAAGTGGTCATATCTTGATGCTAAGTGCAGTTTCGTATGTGTTATTTTTTAATAGAACAAAATACAATAGAAAAAAATAGTTCAGTGCAGAAAGAATCTACACATTCTAATAAAATTGCAGTGTGTACAGAAACTTGAAGAACCTAAATACAATAAAGTTTTAAATCATCCTACTGTATCCCAGGAGATAGTATCCTACAATACAAAACTAACATTAACATTTTTGCTAATGCTGACGAGCCTGGCAAAAAGCTTTGTATGGTTTTATGGGAAGAGAAAGTGAAAAGCCATTTGTCATATGTTTTTGTGAGAAGTAATAGTTCATAAATTAAAAGGTAACTTAGCAATTCCTCTTAAAAGATGAATTTGCATGGCTCATGACTATCCACTCACATTTTGGTCCTGTTTAAGAATTTGTAAGTGATTCACCCTAGGAGGAAATGCTCCAATAAGTTTGGGTTTCATTCATCAAGACAAACTTTTTGAGACCTTGTTGGTTAGTTGCTCAGTTATATCTTGCTGAACCTGCATAATGATTTTCCTCTACGGTACAGAGAAATAGCAAGACTTGTCTGACAGTAAAGAAAAAAAGTTATAAAACAAAGCACATTTTATTTGTCTTCTGACAGGGGATGTTTTCCAAAGGGGAAATTTCTAATAAGCCCAAGTATTTATCACAGAATTAAAGTTACTGAAGTTGAAAAAACATTTGCTGTGTTCATGAAAACACAGAGGTTTTTTGCTAGGATTTTTATTTTTTACTATCTATTTGATCTCTATGCTTATACTAGAAAATAAAATGAAGGTGACTAGCAATATATTTCTTTAGCCTGGAATTCCACAGAGGTGCACCACAAGGAGCAGTAGATTTGGATCTTATTCTAAGCTCTGGAACATGACAAACACACTTGAAAGATAACTTAAATATCTACTTTAAAATGTCTGTTTTGATTTTCCAAGTTCAGGTATGAAAAAAGCAGGCAAATAGTATGAACAGTGAAAAACGTAGCTGACTAAATTGTTTCTTCAGTGTTAGTAATTTCAAGTGTTATAAACAGCACAGATAAACTAGCCTTCTCTTCAACAATATAAATGTCTTTTATGCTAGTTGCACAGAAATATCTGGAATGGACCTGCCTTTTTACCTTGTCCATAGCTTTTGACGTCTTTGAATCGTTACTTGCTATCCTTATTATTCATATTTTGACCAACATAAAATGTCCAAATATGTGGATT
Organism: Neomorphus geoffroyi; assembly: GCA_033558235.1. Lineage (NCBI taxonomy): Eukaryota > Metazoa > Chordata > Aves > Cuculiformes > Neomorphidae > Neomorphus > Neomorphus geoffroyi. The sequence goes on from JAUMJM010000004.1 coordinate 13,988,660, forward strand.
ATCTAGTTCATCCGTATCAGAATACAGATATAATTCCAAGAACCAAATAGAAAACCATCTTATATTTTTTTCTAAAAGGTGTCTAAAGACAGTTCACTGTTCTGACAGCCTCACTCATGTAAAGCACCAGATTCACACAGTAGCTTCAATTCCATCTTTGAGGAATGTTGAATAGAGGATTTAAGTGGGGCTATGTTCTGTTTTATCTGATGCTTCTGCCCAAACTTGTTGTAATCCCCTTCTTCTCTAATCACTGCAAAAATAGATAATTTATTATAATCATAGGGAGGGAAGAGAGAAATAAAAATAAACAGTGACATCTGTTCCCAAGTTTTCCTTTCTCTAAATTTCGCTATTACTTCATTCTCCTGTGAGTTTCTCTTCCAAAGAAATACAAGACTTTTCCTCTTTCTATATAGTTTTCTACCTTTTTAGCCAATAAGCAGAAATATCATATGTTGGCAATATTTTTTCAAGAAAACGAAGTAATAAGACTGTGTGGTGCCATGCAAGATACATCACTTGTCATTTTTTTACTACATCACTGCAACCATCTGTAAGCTAATACTGCCACTTCTTGTATAACATTTCCATAAAATGCTGTGCATTCTCAATTTTGTGTCACTTCTTTCAATATCACCTCTCTTTAGGCTCTCTGGGAAATAAGTATTCAATTTATATTGCTAAATTTGTGCCAAATTAAGTGTTCTCAGATACTTTGTGAGGTCACTAGGATTATGTAGATACAAGTAGGATACACGAATCAAAAAAACCCCATAGTCTATCTTTAAAATCTCACTTATTTAAAGCCAGGGTTTTGGTTTTGACCTTCTCACTTTTCTTTGTGTTTACTCATGGTATTACATTTAGTGATGCCATCTGCAAACTGAAGATCCTCTGACTTTGTATTGTTTGGCGTTAGCTGTTGGGAGGACTGCTTGTGCCCCAAACCTCTACTTTGTGGAAATATTTGGACCTCCCACTTGTCAGTACACTGTGTTGTGCCACTATGATCTAGGCCACCCTTGATCTAGTCTGTGACTCCATCAAAAGGTGTAGATCAGTAAGAGAAAGAAATAGTTGGCAAGAATCAAACAACAAACCCCGTCCTTTAGCTGAGAATGGACTCTGCTCTCAGTAGAAGGCAGAACTAGTGCCGGTATGATAAAAATTCATCATGAAGAACTGTTCTACAGGCTTGCCAAATGTGTCAACCAACCCCTTACAAATCAAAACCAAAGATACAAACCAGCCTAGAGTGGGACTTCTGAATGAATTTGCAAAAGGCTTCATCCAAGAGCTATTATATTTTTAATTATGAAGGCCAGGGGTTAGATGAGGGTTAGATGGGGTTAGTAACAGAGGTTAGGAAGAAGTCACTAGCAACACAGGTTTTTGGATGACAGTGTTAAATAAATGTCTTGGTCAAAGTGATAGTAGTGCTGTGAGTGTCTAACAAACCACACGCTATTCAGTCAGTAGTTGTCCTATCAAACTGGGACATCGACCTCTACAAACATCTGTTATAAAGAGCAGGGGTCTTTCAGCATTGTCCTGTTTTTACGTCTTTATATCAGTAATTATCTTGTCAAAGTTCGATTCACTTCTTATTTTCCATCTTTTTTAATACTGATTAAACTGCACTGCACCCCAGCACGTGTTTCAGCACCACAGCTGTGAAATTAGAGAAGGATTTCCAGATGCAGATTTAAATGGCTAGGAAGTGAAAATGGACTAAACCAATTACAGCTATCCCGTTAGGCCATCTTGAAGGCCTACTACTGTTATCCACACAAGTAGCACTCGGCAAACTATCCACTTAACTGGCTGTAATTTTAAAATCTCCTTCCCCATGAGACTAGCTGTAAAATCAACATGTGCCAAAATGCTAGGATTTAGTTCCAAAAGGACATGAGAACCTCAGTGAAAATGCTACCTATAAGCTTGATTTTGAATATGAAAATCAAAGGTCTCTGCTTCATCATTATCACAGTGCCCTGGTAGCAATTTATTTGGTACTGCCTGTGCGATCTGAAAGCATGGCTATACATGTGCCACTACCAAATGCCTGTAGGAGTGAACTTCACAACTTGTCCATGGGCAGAGTAACTGCAGCTGGCTCTGAGTGTCCCTCCATACTGGGCTCATGTAGCAGTGGCAAGTGGAGTGCTCTCATTGCTCACATTTTTCCAATCTCATTTTTTAAAGAAAGAAAAGTCGTCATTTTTCTGGACAATGATGGGTTCCTAATTGCTTAAACACATGCAGTCCTACAGGTCCCTGACCAATATAACTGACAAGCAACGTTATGCATATATATAACAAACTCACCAGGTTTTAAGTTAAAGTAAAGTGAGAAAAACTAATTGGCTGAAGGGTAAGCATAATAAATTCTGGGGAAAAAGTGTAGCTGATCCCATCATAAAACAATCAGAATAAGAATGTGCTACATAATAAACTAAGTGTTACTGTTTTCTACAATCACTCAGGCCCTGTATTTTGATTAATTGCAGATTCTGAATTACTGAGAAAATGGCAGTTAATTACCCCTAACACCTTTGCAGGAACAGCTTGGAGGGGACTATGAAATTAGCACTCTGAAGTCTGAGTTAAATATATCATTTTAGCTTAATGGAATTTAATAATATTGTAGTTTAAACGCATGTTGCACAAAATATCTTTTAATATTGAAATTCTTTTGTTTGATGTGTCCCATATTTTATGCCCATTGGTATTTATTGATTTCTCCTGAAATAACCATCACTTCCAGCAACTGGAGGAGAAAGTTAGGAGTGTATATTTCAGGGGGTTATTATTCCAAAAGCAGCTGTCATGACAGAGTTTTGACGTGCTTATCCTGACGTGCTTAGCTTGACTTACTTTTTCTGCCCTTTCTTTAACTCTCCCAGGTTGTTTGCATCCAGTTACCAGACCAAAAGGCTGAGCTATAGTTTTCCATCAGAACCCTCAGCGGAGGGTCTGCAGCGGGACCCTGTGGGACCCTGAGCCTGCCAGCTGCTCCCACGGAGCTCTGCCAGAGCCACACCAGCTCCCATTAGCCTTGCTGGAAGAGCAGCCAGCGTGATCCTGTCATCTCACAGAACTGGGAGCAGCCTAAGGGTTGCTTTGTGATTTAACACAGTGAGCTGCTCAGATGGTAAGGAGAAATCCTCTGGAGATTAAGAGAAGAAGGCTACTCATCCCACAGTTGTATCTGTGATGGTCTTGGAGTCACAGCTGGCCATGGAAAGTTTTATGGAGATTTTTTGAAATGTGGGATATGCCGAAATTCCATCTTTTTAAGAAACTCCACTGGGTGGCGCAAGGCAGTGTTTACCGCAGCCGTAAAATCTGATCCTGGGTTCTTCTCCACTCCGATTAAAATCCGCACGTTATTCATTAAATTATAATTTGTTTGGACATAGGGGAATAGAAAAATAATATCTGATGTCTGTTTACAGTTTGATAGACTCTATGAAAATTACAAAGGAATAACCAGGCTAATAGAAAACATATGCCCAAGAATTATCAAATATGTCAGTTTAAATAACAAAAACCCTCGAGGTAGTCGGGTTGTCTCAAAAATATTGAACTCAATTTTACACTTAGGAAAATCCATTTAAGGACAAAAATAGAAAAGCATGTTACAGTACATCCCCACATCCAAATCAGAATCACATTCACACAGTGTTCAACACTTCTAATTCAGAAGATAACGATTCCTGCTTACATCACGACAGCAGAAGCTTTGCAGGGTCATCTTAAACCCAGATCCACATAATTTCCGAATCCTAGATTGTCCTTATGATACCAAGTTCAAGAAGATTTTGTGAGTCTTTAAAATAAAACCTCTTCCATGCCTGAAGTGTCTGAATACCTAAAATATTGGATGAAGCCCAGATTTAGGTCCCATAGTTCAGAAATATGGTTTATGTGATGCATTTGAAGAAAGAAAGAAATGGTAATTAACAATTAACACCGTATTTACCCTGCAAAATCTGCATAGAACTTTCAGTAGGGAAGGTAGGATAGTACAAGCAAGCATGTAAGCCCAAATGTAAGGGATATTTCCAGACATATGCCATAAAAATAGAGGTAGTAAAAAGACACAGAGGGTGAAAAGAGGACTAAGAAATATACAGAGATATTTTGTAGTTGAAAGGAAGCACATATGAGACGAGTGCCAAAGTTTAAATTACTTGCCAAGACTAAGAGGGGCTTGAAAGGTAATTCAAAAAGCATTTGCACAAAAAAGTATCAGATACAGAAACTGTGTTTTATAGATTTTTACATTTGTAAAAAAAAAAAAAAGTGAAAAAAGTTGGGATGATCAAATATATTCATTTAAATTCCCAGACTTACTAGAATTGTTTTAGTCAAAGAAGACTAATCTGTGATCCCAAACTCACAAGACAACATCAGATTCCCTTAATTTCATAATCTCCTTAGGTTTTGTCAATCCTAAGTGTCTTGTCTGCAAATAAATGAAAACTTTCTAAGCAAAAAGCCTCTCCCTGCATAGACCTGAGTAAATTTTGTCAACACTTTTGCCTTGCGTTGACTCCTGACTATGCAATTCCTTCTTCGAATTGAACAGGATCATTTAGACAGTGTTGTATGACAGGCAGAACAAATGCAAGACAGGTAAAACTAATTTAACTTGTTAAGGTATAAAACATTAAAGGCCACTATTTGGAAATCTGTAATATCTACTGTGGATGACAACAATTTTTCACTGTCATTTTTTATATTAATTTTTATATTAGTTTAGAAATTTCATTGTGACATAATTTGCACAACTGGGAGATAATGTTTCCCAAACAGTTACTCAGTGTAACAAAAATTATTGTTTAAAATAAAGGAGGCATCATTTCCCAGACCTGCCCTAAACTCTCGGTGAGAGATTTGTGCGTTGCTCTGATCTCCCAGAGGGAAACTCTGCGTCACAGCCCTGAGTAGAGGAACGATCCCATTCAGGCCAATGACACTATAAAAGACAGACATCTGTCCTGACAACTGATCCTGTCCTGGGCCTGGCTATGCTCTCTCCCCCTGCTTTTCCACTGCCATCTATCAGTTCAAGCTAATAATATTTCAATCAAGTATTTGTCCATTGCTTCATTTTGCTGGGCCACTCAACCCTTGCTGAAATATTTGTCCAAGTTTTTACTTTCCTCTTAAAGAACAAGTCCATAATGGTCCCTGTAAGAATGGGAATCACACCCAGCTGGAACAGAAAATTTAAGAACAAAACACTGAAGAAATTTTTCTGCTGATTATTTTAAATCTTTGCTGTGCATCTCGTCCTTTGCAAGTACTTTCCCTGAATTGTTTTTTGTTTTTAAATTTATGCATGTTGTGTTCAAGCTAGAGGCTATCTTGCATGTCAGGTGAGGATACAAATAAAAATCTTGGACCAAGAAATGAAGTATTCCTTGGCAAGTTGTAAAAACAACATCAATGAGCAGTTGGTAAAGCAATCAGGGTCCCAAGCTGAAGTATTCAGCGAATGCAGTGACCTTAGCCTTTCTCTTTTGATTTACAGCAGTGTTGGAGAGTAACTTAACTAGGTGCCATGGGGCTCCAAGAACAGTTGAGTGAATGTATTGTTTAAATTGTTGTGGATGTTGATTAGATTAGCAATTTGATGTTGAGACCTGCAGAGAGAAGTGAGTGCGCTCTTTGAAACTCAGTCTTCTGGCCTAAAATATCAGGAAAGGTGAAGCCCTACACTGAAGACCTTGATGAGGTTCTACTGAGTCCCACTATTCTTATCACATCAGCATTCCTTAAATATTCAGTATAGGCACAACCGGGGCACGAATGTCATGCACACCAGTACATTCCAGTATCAGGTCTCTTATTGGATGCTAATAATTTTTTATTAATGGAGCTGTGTCAATTCAGAAAAGTTCATTAGAAAAATGACACTCCTAACCTACCCACCGTTCATTACAAAAGTAGCTGAGCATCTTCCATATCAATTAGGACATTTAATAAAGTCTTTAGAAGATTTCAAGGAGTCCGTGCCATTCTGCCATAGTGAAGGTTGAAAAGCAAGAAAAAATTCTGTAAGAAGTTTTATTTAATCTTGTGGAACTACACTTCTCTTATGCTTTTGGTAAATGCTGAAACTGACTGCTTTAATAATAAAATGGCAAGGTATGTGGCTTTCTACTCATAATCCAGTTTATATTTTTTTTTCAAATTCAAAGCAAATATACTCCTAAGATCTTCAGTCAAATCTATAATCTTTGTCATTTAGTATCCACAAATTACTGTTCGAAATGCTCGTATATACACTTATTTTGCTGAACTAGGGCTGCAGAAAAGAGAGAGCAAGATATCTGCTGAGTCTGCTTTTCTTATTGCCACATGGGTTTCTGCAGAGATCTTGCAGGCCTGATCTTGTTTAACCTTTCAGAGGCTAGAATAGGTCTCCTGTATGTCACTTCTGCAGTTATAAAGCAGGCTGTCAAATGAAGCTGAATCTTTAAACCAATGCAGCAACTGGAACTTCAAACTTGCTATTTTTTTTGTGGAAAAGAGCAAATGGAATTCTAATTTATGGACCTTACCTAAACCTCCCAACTAGTCCTGAGTTCACAGTAGAGAAAAGCAATATGAATCCCCTGATGTCAGTGCACCAGTGTCCTTTCACTCTGGCCATGTGTCTGGTAGAAAATTCTCTGATGTCGAAACACCTGACTTTTGCAGAAAGGAAGATGGTAAACTCCTTCAGCTCTTGAAGGGAAATTCTAGTTCCAGAAAATTATCTATTACAAAATAACCTTGATAGGAAGTTATTCAGGCACTTGTGTTTCTCACTTGCGCATCCCAGATGAGTTCCCTGACTCTGAGACTCATGACTATTTTGGAGGAAAAAGGGGTTTTGTTTTGTTTTTTGCTGGGGGTGGGAACCGAAAACCCCTACCACTGTTAAAAGCTTCTGTTCTTCAAATAATGTAGGACAGGAAAGCATCTTTCTCCTTTCTTGTGCTCCCATGTGCTCGCAACGCACAATGGATTTCCAAAGTTCACACAAGTGTTACAATATTTCACAGTTTTATCCCTGTGACTTCCATCAAACAGATGAAAATGATACAGTACATCTCATTCCCGCTTCTCATCCACGGGATCCTCTGTGCACTTCTCTGACTCTCATTACTAGCCTGAATATCCTGAGCCATCTGTATCTGTAGAAGGCTCGTGAACATTTTTTAACATGTGCCCAGTTTAGGAAACTCTGCTGAAAAAAAATTCAATGTTTTAGGCTGTCTTCTGAGAAGATTCGTAGTGAAAAATACTGAAATGAGGAACGGTCACATCAGTACCACCAGGGTTTGTCCCAACAGCACAAAAAGAATGTTACTGCACCTGTGCCAGGTTTAATTGCCATGAAGACTGTGGAGAGCTTAGCTTGGTATTTTCTCATCAAGCCAGAACAGAGCAGGCTATATCTACGGTGTCTCAGTCTGCCCCTGTGTCAGTAGAAGAACATTCCTGCATTGAAAAATGAACACATTTCGGGGAACCCATTTTTAATGCACTGAAAGTACAAGAGTCAGTTACAGTTAGTGCTGCCAGAAAGTGTGATGGTCCCTTATAATTGAACTACTACTTCTGCACAGTCTTCACTGCAGTGAACATAATGTCAAAAATACATATACAGGGGAGGGACAATGTGCGGCATTTTTTTTAACTGCACTCATAAGCTTTGGACCACTTCCTGCAGTACAAACCTATTGAAGTTCTCAGAGTTTGGGGCTGTATCTGAGGCAAAAAAATATTTTTAAAGATTATTCACACAAAATTTGCAATTTAGAAGATCCTCCATTCTTAAACATAACACAGGACATGAAGGAGGAATCATCAGGCACTGAGGAACTGCAAATGTCACAGTGACATACAACACTTTTTAATATAATTTCCTTTGAAACAACTGGTGGCTGTTTCCCCTCCTTCCAAAGATGCTTCTAGCTAATTATTACATGCCAAAACCACTGCCCCCCACACATACAGATGTATAATGTCATCGATCCATCTAAGACCTCCTACATCCTGCACAGTTAAGAATCCTTACTTTCTTTGACAATCGATATCTTCCTTTTTCATACTTCCTCTATTTTTGCCTCCTTCTCCTCCACTCCTGTACATACACTCTCCTTTAGAATAACTATTAATTAAATAATAGTTGCTGCAATCCCAAGAAAATCAACTTTTCCTGAGAGCCTCACATCCCATGAAGAGTTATTCAGGTAAATATGGGTTATGTTACTATGTAACCAGTAAAAGGTGTAAGAGTGCGTGTGTGTTTCCATGATTGTGTACACTTAGCACCACATCCTCACTGTGTCTCTCTTACCACAGTGAAATTATTGTAGTTTACATCAGCCAAAAAGCTCTCTTTTATGCACTACATCTTTTGACAATTCTCAAAGTAGCAGGACTACACATTCATATTTTAAAATTAAAATTCACATCTTAATGCATCTTTTACTGTCCAGGTAGAATTCAAAATCAATCAAAAAACCCAGCTCTGTTTGGTTTTGTTTGGTTTTTTGTGGTTTTTTTGTTTGTTTGTTTGTTTGGGTTTTTTTGGTTTTTTGGGGGTTTTTTTTTGTTTTGTTTTGTTTTGGTTTGGTTTTTTTTTGTTTGGTTTTTTTTGGTTGTTTTTTTTTTTTTTTTTTTTTTTTTTAAAAAGACATTATACACAAGGTAAAAAAAGTTCCATAAATAAATTTTCTGGTTTTACAGATTTGTACACTGGTACCTATTAATGGAAAGCCACTTTTGAATGCTAAGCAACAGTGATTGCAGATCATGTATATTAAGTGCTTTATGTCTGTGTTACTGCCTGGTGAGATCTGTGGTGCCTAGGAGGCAAAGAGAATCTCAAGGATGAATTACCGTTGGTTAAAAATAGATCTTGCTTTAAATGTATATGTTGTGTGGAAGGGCACATTAAACAGAGGTTTTACTTCAGCAATGTTTTACTTGGTAGCAATTACGAGATTTAACCAGCTACTCCTACATATAATTCTTTTTTAATTGCAAAAATGTAACTTCGTGTCATCAGGAAACTGCATCACTTTGACTGGTTGTTCATCAAAATTGGACATCTGGGTGTGTGCCAGGAAGTGAACATCAGGGAGCACCACAGCATCCTTCCAAGGCAGACTGAGCCTCAGAAATGACTCATGGACAGGGAAGTATGAGAGACTTAAAATTGGTTCTCTGCTTGAACTATGAATAAACTTTGAAAGAGTCTTAAATGATATGGCAGCACTAGAGACACCAGCAAAAAAACTGTGGTTTATATAATTACCTAAGACATATCCAAAACCTAGCAGCTCCTTAATGCTGAGAGAAGTTACCTACCTGCTGCCTAAGCTGCACAGGATGTTCTGGTGCACAATGCCAGCAGGGAGCTAAGGGCTGACAACCCACCGCACACGGGCTAAGTAAAAGTGAAATGAGAGTATGGTGCACTCTTACTGCCTAGTAATCTTCTCTGGGGGAGATCAGGCAGCCAGGGATTTTTCCTTTTCTTTTGTCTGTTTTTTTTTTTTATTTATTTTAAAATATTGCTTGGCTTGGTTTTTCTCGTCCCTTTCTGTGACTGCCTGGTGGAAGCAAAAGTGATTTAGTGAGAGGGAAAAATCACTCATTTCCTATCACAGGACTTATACCTGCTGCACATTATCCCATGCGCACTGGGCAGGCACAAGACCGTAATCCTGAAAGAGCACTGAGTACATGGCCTGTTGAAGGCTGCTTGTCACAAAGAAAGTTGAAACCTTACCCAAGTGGACTAAGAGGGTAAGGGGGGTGCGTAGGGAGTTAAACCTCTTTCACAGAGTTGTTTAACATTTCAGAATACACTACTGGATTTGCAATCAGTTTGGCGGTGGAGTCTTATAACCAAACAGACGTCTCTTTTAAGAAAACCTTTGTATGTCAGAACAGAAAGAGGTTTGTCCTCAAGCAGGAAGCCTAACGCAGAGCTTACACAGCAATATATTTTTCAGTCATGTGGCCAAGACAATAAACATGCATCTTTTGATCTGTGTGGCAACAGAGCACGAGTCTTAGTTTATACTGGGATAGAATGAGACGCAAATCTGCCAGGAGTCAGTACTCTGGTATGTTTCTGCACATCCTAAATTTCAACAGGCTGAGACCAGGGGACTTCAAATAAATGTCTAAAGAACCCATAAAAATATTCCAGCAAGCATGATAGTTTAAGCCTTTCTGTGAAAACTCAGGAATGTGTAGTGTACGTTGTACAAAATGTTTTTTGGTCTTCTAACTATAAATTAAAACTCTAAAATGTGTGCTTCTGTAGGCATACATTTACCAGTAGTATTTTCCTCTTTATATGAAGCAAAGAGGGGCAGTAATACCTCTCCTGGGACTACAGAGGGCGAGGGGAAAATTTTAAAATACAATTAAAACTTATCTCTTATTAAGTGCTGTCACATGCAAATCTGAGCAATATTGCCTGGCCATTTAATAGCAGTGCTGCCATTATACCTTGTCTTCTTACAATATTATATAGTTAGCCCTGCTGGTACATTATTTCCTAGACTGCCTCTGTTTACAAATCAAAGTGCCTCGCTTAAGCACAGCCTGCTGAAATACAGTGTTGTTATTAGGAAATGTGAGTGGGCTGAAGTGGGGATCCCTGTAGAGTTAACTTGGCAGCCTTCAAGATCCTGGCTCAACCTGATATTAAAAGTGAGTCATCAGTTTGCCCACACAGCAGGACCTCACTTTGTACTTCTCACTGTGAGCGGCTCAGCAGAAGTCCAGGAGATCCAGCGTTTGCTTCTCTAACTAATAACCAGCTGAAAGGAACTTCTTTTTAAGGAAAACTTGGATTTTTTTTGTTGTTGTGGAGTATTTGGGTTTTTTTTTTGGTTCTTCAGTTTTAAATGTTGATAAACAACAGAAGTACAGGTCAGGTCTACCACCTAGAAGGCTAGTGTGCAGTGCGTGTTAGTTGCCTCATATAGGTTGCTTTGTTTTCACTCCAGTTCTAAGGCTCTCCAACAGCCTCAGCTCCATCAAAGTTATTTTTGTGTATGCTAGGAACTATTTTCAGCTCAAATCTTTAATTCATATTAATTTGGGACTAGTCTGTTTTTCCAAGAAGATCCACAAATTGCCTGGTGCAGAAGGTGTGTCAGTGCTTAGACCTCTTTGAGAAGAAGAGGAATTACAGTACGATAAAGGTTGCAGGGCGAACATCCCGTAATTGATCAAGGTTAATTGATGAAGGCCAGGTTTTCCTCCTGCTATACAATCTAAATATCTAATTGATCTTTCATGCAGTATTTTCTTGTTCCAGCAGTTTTGTAGCAGTATCAAGATGCATGTGGATGCAGCATGAGAAGCCAGGGTGGACAGTTTCCTATGCTCTGAAGCTGTCGTAATACTGATGTTGCTTTTCTCTTGCCTTTACCCTAGTCCATCAATCACATTTATATACCTCTCTGTAATTGAGGCATCTCTTCCGTCTCTTTTACAACCTGAACCAAAAGTTCATGATTTACATATCCGTTTCCCTGATTTATAGGTACACTATTTAAAGATATCTTCTTCAGACTGTAATTTCTGTTACTCTTTTTGCGTTCAACTCAAGATAACATCTATACAGGCTAAAACTAAAGCATATGGATTTCAGTGGATTTGGACATCTAAATGTAGGTGCTTTCCTGAAGGAGCAACTAACTTTTTGTCAGTTTTTTCCTGTTTCTGAGGAGAACAGAAATCCATAAAATTGCATAGCCATGCAGGAAAAAGAAAAATGTTGTGAGTACACAAAACAAGTCATTGCTATAGTTGTTTTGGCTGCAGAATTTGAATGTAATGGATTCTGTGTTCCTTAAATATACTTTTTTTCTCCCAATTTCTCTTTATTTTCTTTTGATTTAGTTCAAGAAACACTAGTTTTTTGTACCTTTCTCAGTTTGGAGTTCCCTTATTTATGTCTGTAACAGGAAAAATCATTGCTATTTGGTTCATGATATTAATTTCATGACATTGCTACAGTCTTGTTTCATGTAACTGCAGATCCACTAAACTCAAAAACATGCTTTAATTTTGCTGCTATTCAGTTTTGCTGATACTTAGGGCAAAGTTTTTTCCTGTTTGCTTGGATCCTCCCAAATGCGAGGGATTGGTATAGAAGCAAAGTAAAAATTATGTTACGCGTGGAAATAGTAGAGGAAAGGGGTGAGAGAGGCTGAAGAAAATGTAAATCTTTCTGAACAACCAAATGATTTGGATTATGAAAATGAGAGTGTCTTATGTCAAGTGCCTCTTCACCCTTTAAGTGCACTGTGAAATATGATCACTTGTCTTGAATACGCTCCATCCTAACTGCAACATTCTTGAACTTATAAACACTATTAATTGTGTCAAACTTGGAATCTGAATCCTGCAAACCCTTCCTATGTTAAACTGGATGGGTCTTATTCATTGGTGGGGTAGGTTTGAATGAGCTCAGCTGATTAAATTACGCAGGACAACTTTTTAATGAATAATTCTGCATTCTTTTCTCAACAAATCATTGAGTTAGGTATTTTAAAGTAGACTGCATGGCAAAAAAATTCTTTCCTATATGCTATAGTTAAGCTGAGAAAGTCATGTGTCATTAGAGAGCAACAATGATACAGAACTTTCCAAAAGGAAGAACAATAGATATGTGAAGTTATCAGATCCTTTCTAGGAAATGATCTCCATTTGTGCTGCAGGTAGAGCCTCTGTTGTTGGGTGTAATACAGATTCTTAAATTGGTGCCTCAGATTTGATGGCTCAAGTGTCCCACACAGCAGTTCTCCATAGCACACACCGACAGCATGAATTTGGCTTAAGTCTGAGATAGAGAAGGACACCTTGGGAAAATCCCCATGTGAGCAGCTAGGAATGAAACTAAAATTTTAGGAAAATTTGATGTTGTATTTTATGCTTTTATTTTTCTTTCTAGAGTTGTAATAAAATACTTAACCCTTTGGTTTGATGTCAGTGTCTGTAAAGTCTGTTTGGTTCTATTACCCTTATTTTAAGGGCTTTTGCTGGATTATGGATAGGATGTTCCAGTAGGCAGAAAAATGGTACACAATGGCACAGACTGGAATTCCTCAGGGATGCCACTGTTTAGGACCTATTTTGGTGTCTGGCTGGATAACACCTTAAAGTCCTGGTAAAACTAGTTATACAAGAAGACGATGTTTCCTTTATCTGGTGAGCTCTCCTCTGTTTGAAAATGTACCTGCCTTTTTTTTTTCTTTAAAGACAAAATGGATGTTGACCACCCAGACTGAGTCATGCAGTGTGCGATGCCAAGAAATCGTACTTAAGTTGTGATCCATGTCTATGTGTGAGGGCAGTGAGACTTATAAGGAGGAGATGCCAAACCCGCTTTGCTGTTGCACTGTGGAGGAGAGGAAACATGATGGGAAAGCATTTGCCAAAATTCTGGATGGCTAAGTGCAATGAGGGTGGGCGGGAGGTGCACTGGCCTCTCCCTAAGAGAAATGGGGAGGAGGGAAAGAGGGGACTCAGGGACTGCTGAGATCTCTGTCCAAGTGGCAAAAGGTTTGTGTCATCATTATTGAGCTGTCTTCTTCCTTTGGGCTATGAAGTCCCTGCCCGTAGATTTGCCAAGAACACAGTACAGTCAGTACAGTCTCCAGAAAGATCTGCAGCAAATCTCAACAAGATGATCAATAACAGCACATCTCAGAAAAACAATGCATCAGCATTTATGTCCTTCTTTACATTTGCAAAACGCTTCTTAAGCATGAATTAACTAATACATAAAACCACTCCTATTAGAGTAGGTGGTTCACAGGCTGTAATGATGATGAACAAACACCTTTAATCCACACCATATTGCTCAAAATCAGCCCTTGGGGTAAGATTACTTATAAAACTCAAGGGTAAATCAGTGATCAGCTAAAAGCAGATAGATAATGCTAAAGGATTTCCCAGACTTTGTCTGGGTGGCAAACAGAAGGCAGCCCCTATTACAGAACTGATGGACCAAGTCTAGCTCCCCAGTCACTTTTAGCAGTCACTTTTATCCAGGCATTTTAATTAAAGTAGTATGAGTGACACAATAATGTGTGACTTAGTCTTAGTAAATGTAGTGCAATTTCCTCCCTTTGCTCTTAGTACATGGTATATAAGGTCTCATGTGTGTATGTGATAAGAAGAGCCAAAAGTTCATTATAGAAGGCCAGATGGAGTAAAACTCTTAGAAAATGGGAAGAATGTGAACACGTGGGACTAAATGAGAAAAGGACTACTCCAGGCAATTGTGTAGCACAAGAGATGAGAAGGGGAAAAGATGAAACTGTAAGTGAAGCTCTGCCAGAAGCACAGAGCAACCAGAGGGATCTGCGGGCAGGGGAGGCTTTGGCCAGTTATGGTCCTCACTGTGTCCAAATTCAGTAAGTGCAGTTTCTGTAGGACAAGAATATTAAAGCTTGTTCTTAAAATTTAATGTTTAGATGTTAAGTGGATTGTTGAGCTACGGCCTTCTGAGCAAACTGGAAGTCAGGATTGCTGTATCAAAAGTCTGGCTAAAGAATAGCAGAGTCAAAGTAGGTGAAATAAACTGCTGAAGTAGTTTAATAGACTAACCTGAACTCCAGGCTGTGACAGAACAAAAAACAGATCACTTTGATATTTCTGAATTAGCAATTCTGTTTCACATAAGAAGGAATATTCAATCACCATTTTTCTTGAAAAGTATAACCAGATGGGCAGCCACCCCAATAGCCAGAAAACACGTCTTTTGAGAGTCGTTCTGGGGCATTCCATAGAATAAAATACCCTTTTCTGTTTGTTTCTAGCAGCTTTAGTTTCAGGTTTTGACAAAACAGCATACAGGACTAAATGTTACACATGGAAAATAGTGCAATGGGAATACTAGCAGCATGGTGAACTAGCTCCTGTAAGCGGCTGAGTTACTCCATTCTTACTCAGACACAGATCCTGTTAACAGGGGTTTGACTTCAGTAAGAGTTTTATAACCGGGAAATAAATATCACTAGGGGGAACTGATATTTTCTGGACTTTTTCCTCCACTCTTTCACTCGTAGTATAGTTTAGGGCAAGGAACTTCTACTTTAGATGCAAAGTGAAAATACCTGAGAAAAAAACAAGAGGATCTAATTCTTCTTCCCTCCACTTGTCTTTCCCCTCAGGTTAGCCTGTACATGTTTTTCAGGTGATAGTGTTTCCTAAATGTACAAGGTCTGTTTCAGGGAGGTAGAATCGATCACTTTTCTCTCCCTGCTCCTAGTCTTTGAGTTAAGAATATGGCATCAATTTCATGATACTCAGGTGTCTCCTGGCCCTGCCCTGAACAAGTTTATATAAAGTTTATGTGGAAAAGTAGAAATTGCTGTGCTTCATCACCACTGAATCTAACTTATTTCAAGCTCTGCATGACTACGGGAATGGCATGTAAAAGTAGTTTTGATACCAAAATGCTCGTCTTTCATTATGCACAGATTTATCAAGGCAGGTCCAATCCTAAAGTTTACTCTAAGTACTAAATCATTATTCCAAAGAAATATATGGCTACTAGAGGAGTAAATCACATCTAGAGAGATCATTTCCAGATTATAATAGAACGTTGAAAAAAGAAAACAACAGAAAGGTTTTATAAAATGAAAGGAAAAAAATCACAAAATGAGAGAACAGAGGCAGCAGTGTCTTTGAGAAGGTAAGCAATCTCTATTTGTACTTTCAGAGAAACAGAAATGCTTCTGTCTTATTTCCTTTATTCCTGTAGCGTAACAGTAGCAAGAATGAGATTTGTTCCTGTTACTGTAGCAATTACCATGGACAAAGGGAACCAATCAATAGTAGAAATATTTACTAGTAAACAGTACAGTGAATAAGCTACTCTAATCATGGTAGAACTTGGGAGATCTGCAACTATAAATGTTGTGCTAAAACTAGCAGCCTGATATTTACTGACGGAGAATTACATGTTGTGTCTCTCTAACATGCACATATTAACACACATTCATAAATACATATTTCACACCAAATAGTGCATTCGTACCTGTGCATGACTGCTGATGAGAATAACTGCTGGTGCAGAACCAGACACTCTATTTTGGAGGGGTTTTGATCAAGAAAATGATTGAAGGAACATCAAACCCCTCTGCAGATCTCTTCTGGAGGTTGTCCTGCTGCATGCTAAGAATCTGGTTTTGCCTGGGACAACATTTATATAAGACATGATGATTTATATCATGTAACTGTCACTTAACTTTTTCTGGAAGAGGGTCCCTAAATTTACATAGCAGATGCAATGTTACAGGTTAAAATTAGAGATTTGCTTTTAAAAAGTCTGAAATGGAAAAAGAAAAACATTTTAGGAGTGCATGTGTTCACACTGCCGTGCTGGTGAGGGATAGATGCGAACAGCTATACATAACAAGGAATGCTTCCTTCCTATATAGCTCTCTACAAGCAGTTCCACGATGGATAAGCCACTATCTATCCCTGCTTTGGTGAGAAATTGGGTGTCATGAATGCGTTTCTTACTCTGTTGGTTGATTTCTCCCTGAAGTTCTATGTGCAGGGGACAATGCTACATTATTTTCCTTTCAATTTCCAAGCTCAGAACATAGTAAAATCCTTGTCTGCAGATTTCAGGCTTTCTTCTGCATGGTTAAGTTGTCAGCTTTCCATTGGGATTGCATTATGTTTTTTGGAGGAGGTGGAAGAGTTGGGGGGAAATGTTTATTTTACAAGCTGCCTGGTAAGATGTGTCATAATGAATTGAATCTTTCTAACTCTCCGTTCTCTATTGAACTTTCCAGACTTGCAAAGCTTTGAACCTCATACATGAAAAGGGAAGGTATTTATTGGAATCTGCTATGACTGAAACTTTGCTGTTCATCTGAAGGTATCGTTTGTGTTTCACTTCATAAAATAATGAACAGTGGAGCTGTCTCTTGTGAAGAGACCAGCGGTCTTGTACAATTTTAGTGGTAAAGGTCATAAAAGTTAAGAGTTCCAGCAGCGAGACCAGCACTATGATAATCTTCAAAGGACGTGTTTCTGTCCTGTCCAGAAACTAGGGTTTCATTGGGAAAGGAATAATTGATAGGAAAATTGTTTGTCAAACAGATTTAGACAACCTTTTTTAAAGTATTTTAACAATTTAACTTCCTGCATTTTCATTTTATGTGGGTTTTCCCCTTTCTTTTAATGAATATTAGTCTGACTTCATTTGCACCCTGTATAATCTGTTTTAAAAAGCATTTTATGAAAAGATGTAAAATAAATGTCACAGAAAAATCTATACTCAAATCAAATAGCATTTGTACAAATAGGCAAGCCAAGTGTTTTACCCCATGAAATACTTTTCTGTCATTTAATTTTGCTGTCATTCTTTCATCCTTTTGCCTCAATCTTGCCAACTCTCACAAAACGAATAATCTCCTATGTATTTCAAAAAAAGGAAAGCCCTCCATAAATAAATCCATATCCATAGATAAAGTAGAGCTGGTCTTTCATTTAGTAGCAAGCCTGTGCCACAAGAAGTTTAGTTAAGATTTAGTCTACATATACTAAGTGGATTTTTTAAGAAGATGGTGATATTAACTCCACTACCAGAGTTGATGCATATTTTAGTAACAATCAGTAATTCATAAATAGTTTGCATTAAAGGGATGGCTTATTTTCATGATATTTTTTTCTTCCTCACAATGTGCATATATTCATCTGATTTTTAAAATCTGATTTGTATAAATAGCTGAAAATCTATCATCTGCTCCTAGGCCATTTCTAAAAGTATATATTTGAGTGAAGTCAGTTACATGTGGTTGGTTATCTGCTGGTTTCTGAAGAACACACAGGTAGTAACATGACTGATACATAAAAATTCATTTTCAAGTTGTTTAATACTCAGTGGAAAATACTTGTGCCAGTTGAAGGACTATGTTCAAAAGGTTTAAGAGTATAAAAACTGCCTAATTAGGATGGACTGAAAACTGAGATAGCCCCATTTGTTGAAAGAAATCAAATACATACAATATGATCCTGCAGTGAGTGAATTATCTGAGCATCAGCAGTTATCAGCTTAGGGTTTTCTTCAGCAAGGAAACAGATCTTGGGAGCATCGACAAAGTTAATTTTACAGAGACTTCAGGTAATAGTTGCTGTACTTATCATTCCTAGTCTCTTTGCCGGTAGAAACAGTAATGCATAGTGGCTGTGCAGACCTGTTGTGCACCGTTAAACACATGCCGTGCCCATCCCAGAACCGATTGCATCTCACCGGCAGGGGAAGGGATTTCTCCCATGTTTGCCCTGAGGGACTGGGCAGTGGAGCAGCTGGTGGGGATGGTGCACACTCAGAACTTTCTGTGTTAGTTCTCCCTTTGAGTAGCCAAATCACTATTAAATAACCCCCAGACTTCTGAAAAAGCAATGTAATGAAAAGCCACCCATTACATGGTCTCTCTTAGAGTTGCCAGGGCCTCGTGAGCTGGGTGTCGGAGGCTGCGGAGAACATTGGACTGCAACGGGAAGGGCGACAGAGGGCTTCAATCCATCTTTGAGCAGCCTGGTGTTTCTAGCAGAGATTAAAAGCTGATGTGGACTTTTTTTATTATTATTTTATGACAATCTAGTGCCTATGGAAAGCTAATATTAGACCAGTATGACGACAAATACTGATGCACATTTTCCACTGTACTGAGAGTTAATTCTTCTTTCTCACATTCACTTCTTTGGTTTAATCATATGATATAATAAAATAGTAGTTAACTTTCAAAAATATCAGGCAGATATTGAAAGCAATATGCAACCCACAACACAGTATATCTTTCCATAGTTACAATAAGTTCTATGCAATCCTACTATTAATGTCAGATTTGATTTCTCTTGTGCTTTTCTGTCCTTATTACACCAATCGTATCTGTTTTTCCTCTCTCTAGTCTTTTCCTAGGCTCTTACAGTGATATTTTTCATGATCGCTTACTTCACTTTTGTATATTATTCTAGTTTTCACTTCACTTTGGTATTATTATTTCAATATTACATTTAAATTGATTTTTTTCCCTCTGTTCTACCTCCCACACTCCCATATTGATATCCCTCATTCCACCCTCGTTTCCTCAGTATTCTTGGGTAGTGGTTTATGCATAGAGTCTTCAGCTGAATAGTATTTGAACATGGTCATTGGTTTGTTTGTGAGGTGTCTACACCATGTCTGCTTCAACCACTTGATAGAGATTTTTTATAGCCATAATGGTTTGGCAGAACCCATACATATTTTAACATCATTTTTACATGAAACGATGATCTGTTTTTTCTAGTTTGTTGCTAACACTCAAAGTGGACTAAAGAGTGCATTGATCACTGAATAAGCCCAAGAAGGGTGATTTTAAGTAAGACTTAACATCAAAAGTTAGTACCTTGGGATACATATAAAACAAATAGAAATGAAAGAAAAATATTTCTGTTCCTGGACTACGTGGGGAACTGAAATGAGGATTCTTTGAATTCTGTTACAAGCTAATTATTTCTTGTTCTGATCTCAGAGTATTTTTTTCCCAGACTTATTCGGCTATATTGGCTTTTCCTCAAAAGCTGGAAAATACTCTTGAATGAGTATTTTGTCCTAAATTATCCCAAACATTTTTAGTTTGTTATTACGGCTGATAATTTTTTGTCTCAGGTTGGCATTCTCTCTGCCCCCAGTTACATTTGTTTTTCCTTCCCACTGAAACCCCAATATAATAATTTGGAAGTTTAATAACTATTCAGTAGACTTGTCACTGATGTTCAGATTACAGTTTTACTGCTACATAAACATAAACCCACGTTTAAAGGAAAATGCTGTATGGAGGCAGTGTAGGTGCTGTTACAAAAGCTGGTGGCTAGAGGGAACTCTTTTTCCTCGTTGAAGAGGGTGGCTCTAACAAAGCACTGAATCTTTCGCTGCAGCAAAGCAGTCCATTAAAAGAAAAAGATGGGAAAATCCTGGAAACAAAAACATTAGCATGAATGAAAAGTGCTTCCAGTTGAGGGTAGGAATGAGGAGATGAAATTTATCATTTCTGCAGCAATAAAGAGAGCCTTTGGATGTCCCAGTTAAGGGACAATGCTAGGTCATGTATGGTTAAACACTCTCCTGGTAGCCAGCTCCTTGGAATCTGTTAGACTAGTTGTGGCAGCCTGGCTTTCCTTGGCTGCAGGGGTGGATGTTTTTGTTTCATGGATGGAAGAAGAGAAGACCCAGACCACAAAAATGAGCAGGGAGTTCACAAAGCTGCAGTAGGTAAGGCATTTGGGTAACAGCTACTGTACTTTTAGGCCCCTAGCTAGCAAATTAATTAAGCACGTGATTAACTTTAAACATGTGAGTAAGTCACAGCTTTAGCAGAGCTATTTGGACTTTTAAAGCTAAGCAGCTTTAAAGCCTACAGGCATCAAGTTGCTTAAGCTTTGGTGTTTTGGCTGCAGCTGTGCCCCTGGGTATCGCCTGGGAGGGGGGCACAGGCTGGATGGAGAGAGCTGTTGTTTGGAGAGCATGTTGAGGTGGTGCTTGGCAAAAGCTGAAGTGCGGGGAAGTCTGACATGTGCAGAGTCTCACTCTTCATATGAACTGGGCTGTGGCCAGCTTGTGTACCTTGCCTAAGAATTTGGAAGTGCTCCTGGCATTGTAGTGTTGTCTCAGAGACTTTTTTTTTTTTGCCTGTTATTTACAACTTTTGATAATGTCCTAAAAAATCAGGTAGTAGAGCAAATCATGCAAGGGGGAGAAAAACAAGGATGGAAGATTTGGAGAAGAGATTCTATTGACTAATGCCGACAGCATAACCTTACTGCCTGACTTAATGCCACCTTACTCCAGTTCTGTTTAACTCCACTGAGATCAATGAGGATGGTGAGAAAGTAGCATAAATCTTTCCATATACCTTCCTGTTAAGTAAGTAAATCTGAAGTCATGGACACCCCACAAGTTTCAACCACCCTTATATAGACTAGCTACTAGAAACCAAAGCCCACAGCCTTTTTATGGGGTCACCCTCACAAACACAGTAGGACCCAGGTGTAAGCATTTCAGCAAATGTTCCTGCAGATTCGCTCCAAATGTTCTCAGCTGTGCTTCAACAATACTATTTGCCAAGAGCATTTGAAGGTATCTTGCGTTCAGCAGCTGTGGCTGTATTGCTTAAAAACGACTGTATTTGACAGCTCCTGCCTGCCCTCTGTCTACACAGCCAGTTGTTCTGGGCATGGTTAGCCCTGAGATAATGTGTGGGGTGTATTCAGGCAGGTGTGCCCCAAGATTTTCATCCTGTGTGAACGTGCCAGTGTCGTGTTTGCCAACTGCACAGCTCTCTGTTCTGTCCGTGGCATGCTTTTTAAGTACGGAATGGGTCAGAACTGTTCAGTTGTGCCAAATTGGATCAGAAGTCCATCTAACCCAGCACCTTGCCTCTGGTAGAGAGAAGATGGCAGTGCAGAGTGTAATACTTTTTCCCAGAAGTGCTTTCATATCCTGCAGCAAGTTATGTTTCAGCAACTTAGCCAGATGTAATACTTTTTCATTTAAAGGATTTGCCCTGTCAAAGCCCGCCCCCTCTACAGCAGGGAGCTCCATAACGCACTTCTTGTGCTTTTCAAAACTACCGACAGACAGTTCCTTCTGACGTCCTCTGGTTACACTTGTGAAGACCATGAAGACGTTCCCTGTGCAGCCACTCTGCCCTGTGCGTGATTTTGCAGATCTCTGTAATTTGTCTGTCCTCAGGTGTCTCTAGAGACTAAAGATTCCTAGTGCTAGAGAGTCCTCCCTTCACCTGGAAGTTGTTCCATACCTTTGATCAGCCCTGTCACTTACCTCTCTATTTTTTTTCAGTTCTACTATGTCTTTTTTAAGATGTGTGTGTTGGGGGAGGGAACCATAACTGCTGAACTAGGTCACATAAAATCTTGGACGAATTCCTGAGTTTCTATTTTAACGTTTCCAAAGCCTTGGAAAAGGTTCAGAACTGTTCAGTTTTCTTCCTCTCTCTCTCCCTTCAGTAGAGCTGCTCCTATGATTAAGGGAAACCTCCCAACCTCCCAGCTCGCCAGTGGGAAGCTGGAAGAGAATAGTATAGCTAGAGGGATCACTACATATGATCCTCTTCAGTCTCAGGAATCCTTAATGTATAATGTCACTCATGAACTGATCAAGTCACATTTGAAAATAAACTAGTGGTTTTGCCCCCACTACCCGTAATAGAAGGCTATTCCAGAATCTCACACTCCTGATCACAGGAAATACCCTTTCCAGTCTGCCTTGCTCTAAAGCCACTTTATACGCATTTGTTTTTGTTCTTCTTCTCTCTTTCACTCATGTTTATTTCCCTGATATATTTATGGACCATAAACCTGCTCAGCATCATAACGGGCAACATGACATCTACATTTTCCATATTGATAATTGCTGTGGTCCTGACCGGATCAGTTAATGAACCCAAATACATCTCCTTGTCTGTAGGTATCCTTCAGTTTATGCAGAGATTCCTCTTAATAATTTCCATATATACAGCCTTGCATTTACATTGTGGAAATTCATCCTACTTCTATTGCTCCAACTCTCAGTTCTACCTCTATGATGCTCTCAACTTTCTCTGTGCTGGTGGAACTACTGATGACTGGTGCTGAGCAAGTCCATGAGGAATTCAACTAGCAGTCTTGCTAACCCAGCACCTCCTCTTTGAGAGCAAGCTGATCTCATTTTTCATTCTGCCAGTTCTTTATACATACCATACTTCTTCAGTATTAATCCCTCCTTTCTCCAGATGAATTAATAACTTCATCACTATAGTACAAAGTACTCAACTGAGGCTGAATTCTTGTTTGCAAAATGTGGTGATTTTAGTGAATAATGTTACCAGATTAGACTGATATGATCCTCCTAACCAAAGCCATGTTGCATTTCGTAGTGTTTCCATGAATTTAATTATTTTGTCCTTTAAACTTTGGTCTACATTTTTCCAACCCTCTTGAGCTCCAGCTGATAGGTCTAGCCAGGGTTTCCTCTTGCTTCAGGCCTGGTCAAAGAGGCGAATGTAAGCACTTAACTGCCAATGCCAAATGTCATATATTGTTAAAAATTCTTGCCATGTGATTTTTACTTTCGTGTACATGTCCTTTCTCTATTTGGAGACAGATACAAGCATTGATTCACACTCACTGCATTTTAACTTTGCTTGGATATGATTGCTTCTATTTATATCCCCTCAACTCTTTTCACTGCTTCTGTCTTACATCCTCAATCCCAAAGACTTAATTTAATTTGAGAGCACCCATAGAATATTTTTAATATTACTCTCTCTGCACTGCAGCTCTACTTCTTCCTTTGATCTTTGTTTTTATGACCAAAATAATGTTTTCTGTGTAAGTTCTTTTGCAAGCCTTAATTCAAGTTGTCTTTCACCAAAATGTGAGTCAAATAATGGAAATGTTGAACTTCAGTGTAGTGGGACTTCTTGCCATAACGTATACATTATTTAGACTTCTTAATTACAAAATGTAATCACTCAGTTAAGCATGCTAACTTTTTGCTTTGGTTTTGTTTTCTCTTGTGATTTGAACTTGATATCTGCTGATTCCCAGAACTGAGTGAAAAGAAAACTCAATATTTCTAGAATGTTTTATAGTGCCATAGCTGCAAGATGGAGAAAAATGACATATGCATTTCCACTGTTGTCTTAGACACAGTAATGGTGTCTTACCTCTGTTTTATAACAACTTTACCTTCATCTCTGGATTTGCAGAACCTCTTCATTAAGACATTTTAAAATTGTGGGTATGCAAAAGTGCCTCATAGCTTTAGGAAAGAATCTGTGTTCACTGAGGGCTTTGAAGCATCCAGATTTGTAAATGGGAGAGTTGAGGGCAGATTTAATAATAATCTGAATCCTACCCTAGAGTACAGAGGCACAAGTCTCATTCATAACTAGAGTAATGGTTAATTTGGAGCACTCCATGGAACAGAACTAGTCATCATGAAGCAGAGGCAGAGGCTGTAAAATCTGGCACGATTGGGACCTCTAGCTTACAAGTCTTTAGGTTAAACACGTGTCAGCAGTTGCACTCTTTGCATCTAAATCCTGTAGTTGCTATTAGAACTCATGGAGACAAAAGCTGAACTATCAAAGTGCTGAGCTGCTGAGACAAGTCCTACTCTGAGCTATTTTTGGGGGTTTTAACAGCATTTAGCTCCATCACCCTACTTTATTCCTGAATTTGTTAGGACACAACTCTGCTTGAGAAACACATAAGTAGCAAAATAAATCTTTCTTTATTAACACTACATATGACATTTTCATTTTCTTTTTATTCTCTACTGTAGCTACCTTAAAGATGTCTAGACATTTGTTTAAAATAAGTTTTCAGATAATAAGAAATCAAACTATTGTAGCTGTGCACATGGAGCAATCTCTGTCCCAAGGAAGCAAGTGACATTTAAAACTTCTTGCCTTCTGAGGTATGATCTTTGGGTATTTTCATATTCCAGAAAGTTCTTTTAAATATTTTTAGTCTCAGGATTGTGGGAGGGGTGCCAGGTTTTTCAGAAGGTGCATTGCCAAAAATGTCTGTGTAGGAAGAAGAGAAAGTACTTAAAACATAAAGATATTCCGTCCTTTTAACCCAAATTTCAATCGTAGCATGCATGCTCTCTTTCATTCATAGAACATAAAGCCAAGGACAACACATATACACTTTTTAATTTTCCTGATCCAGATGCTTTTCCAAACATATGGCTGTTGATATTAAAAATTTAGAGAGAACTCCTACCAAATCTGCTTTTTTCTCTACTTGTTTTTTGTTTATACTCACTTTTCCTATTCTGAACTATGACAGGCATTTATAGACATGTATCTCAGGAAAGAAGGATTTCTATATCTTTTTCATCTCTTAGCGTTCTCATCACCTGTAGTTATTCAAAACAAAACCCTGTGTTCCTTTGCTTAGGAAAAAACCCCCTACAATAAGTAAAAGATTTGTGACTGTGATTGATTGGACTACAGAAGAGCAAGATTATTCCCAAGGAAAAGTCTTACAGAAAAACGGATTAAAGTTACTTACACTTGCTGACATGAGATTGAAATATTCCGTTTCTGCTTTTGTGACCACTGAGTTCACTCATGGGAGCTAGAAAGTGAAACTGGGTAGAAATGGATTAGAAACACAAATATAGTCCATTTTTCACTGTCTAAAGAGTGCATGCACAGCACAAAAGTAAAAATTAAATGAGATATCAAAATGTCTTTATGGTTTTGAGCTTGACCCTGCCTTCCCTTATTCAATTAGACTGGTGTTAATGGGACTGTTCTACAATTTAAGCCATTATCAATAAGAAGCAGTTCTCTTCCCTGCTTGCTGTTCATACGAGGAGTGAAGAGGAAGGCACAGAGAGGAAAATTCCCGAGGACTGTGCAGTGGGGGTGGGCATACCCACAGGCTCGGGATGATGCTGGAGCCCCTCACCGTGCTCTGGGCAGAGCACAGGCAGTTTACTTGCATCTCATATACCTTGCCCAAGGGTAACCCCAGCATGGGCAGCCAGAGCCACACACTGGCTTTGTGGGAAGGATACAAGACTACTGTTCCCAGCAGAATTGTGCCTCCCATTTGTGCACTTGGAGGCATCCAGGAAAGGATTCAGAGCTGACCCATTGAAGTCTCTTGCCTGAAGGGTAGCAGCTCTTCACTTTCCAGAGTGGGAACAATATGCTTTTGCTAGAAATCAGGAGCTCTAACTTTTTGATTTTAGTTTCAGAGCACTCATTACTTTTCTAAGTTTTCTCCTTTTCCCTCTGCAAGAAGTGGCCATTGTATTTATTCGTGCTGTACTGGAATGTTTTTTTATTTACAAGAACTATAAATAAAGCTAAGCCTTTCTACGTTAGTTTATTACCTTATTTTTCCACCACTTTTTGTTTGTTTGCTTTTGTGCACGTAATTTTTGTTTTCATTCTATTCTAATTTTTCTTCAGTCATTTTGCAGATGAACACTTAATGTAGTTTGGACCAAGTGGCTCACAGATCACAGTATGAGTAAGAAACATTTACTGATGTTTGTACTTTTTTGGTACATTTTTACTTCCTCTGTATTTCTCTTCAAAATTACACTGGGCATCTGCACTTCTTGAAAAAAAAATCAAAGACAAAAGAGCCTCTGTTTTAATTTATATCAGCATTTTCTCTCTCACAGGAAAAAAAAGAAAAAAAATCTGAAAAAGCAAAAGTCCTACTTCATTAATATAGGAGTTTTTAAAATTACATCACCTATTTCAGGTCCCACCTCAGCTGAAGATGTGAAAAATTAAATTTTGGTGAACCACTTTATTTTCAGGTAGATGAACAGTCCCTGTACTGTTAACATAGTGTGTGTATCAGATGACACATAAGTGAACTGACCTTGAATGTAGCCGAACAGCTAAAACACACAGATTCCAATAGCTGAAGAGATCAGGACTCAGCTAGCAAACAGCCGTGCCCTATTCCTGATGACCAGGAGTGAAAAAAAAAAATATTTAGAAAACATACTGCATTGGATAAAGAGATTGATGTTGCATAAGTGACTTCTTTTTAAACTAAATGGCAAGCATCCTTACAGTGTAATTTGCTGGCACAGCTGAATTCCCCAAGGTAACAAAACAAATGCCAGGGCTGCACCAAGGAATGCTCAGTAAGCCTTCACCATGGGACAGCAACAAACGTGCAGTGTCCATGGCATGGGCAGGTGCTGGAACTCAGACCTGCAGCAAACTGCTCACTGGAGCCGCTGATGGAGAGATGAAACTCCCTTTACTCCTCGCCTTACTGATATTTGGGGAAGATCGCTCCTGATATACACAGGTTTTACACGACATAACAATATTTTTTGTCCTGATTATTCTGAGAGAGCAAAAAAATAATAGTGTCATTTGAAAGCCTGGAAGAGCTGCAAAGGGGTGACCATAAGATCATTGCTGTTTCTTTGGCTGCTGTAATAAGTTTGGTTGCACCAAAATGTAAGTGCTTCTGTGGTCTTGACTTCCATTTCTGATGCTGCTGGGGTCTTTGCAGGAAATTTTGCTTCTCTGCAGAAATGTTTACTTTTATTCAGGCCTTGGTTTTGCAAAGTACTTGGGAACATTTTTAATTTCAAATCATCAGTAGATTCATTGACAGAAGTTTGGTAGCTGCTCTGTTCTGTCAAAGCTGCAGCTACTCATATCACTTAAGCACTATCAGGAAAATATAGCAGCATTTTCCCCTCCATTTTTAAATGCACAAGCCTCCTGTATTTCCCATATGCCATCAATGTCCCTTTCAATGGATCTGAGATGTCCCTATCATATTAATTAAAGCTTCTCATCTTTTTGTGTAATCTTTTTAAGTCTCATGAACTGCTTCATCCCCATCCCTGTCTCAAGTCAAAGCTTTTCTTCTCTTCAGGACCTCCTGCTGCTCCTGACAGCACCTTGCTCTTAGTTCTTCATCATTACTGCTTAAAACCCGTGGACAAAACCACTAATTTTTTTCAGAGGATTCTTATACTGAGGTGAAGATATCTGATTTGGCAGCTTTTAGACAGAAGAGGCTTGAGGATGTGAATTCCCACCGCTCCTCTTGTCCTTCCATCCTCAGTTATTGTCATCATTTCTTTTTCAGGTGCTATGAAGTAGTTTATGTGATTATCAACTATATTTATTTCAGTATCTAAATAACTCTACAGTAAGATCCAGAGTTTGCTTTTACCTGTACTGATAGGAGAACTGAGTGAAACAGAATCATATGTACAAATGAGATTTAGAAGTCACAGAAATTATTTGTCCTCACTGTTCATTCTGTCCTATAAAGGGTAAGATGACTCAAAGATAGTGAGAAAGTCTGAGGGCAAAATTCAACACTTGCCTAAAAGGCTACCGATTTTATGTATGGAATGTGATAAAAAAAAAGAAGAGGTATTTATCACACGGCCAAGATGCCATTCTCATTTTCAAGCTTAGAAATCTCATTATACCCATTCATAGTCTGTTCGCACTGCCAAAGGATTATTAAGAGATCGAAATGCAGATGTGAAGTAGCCTGAAATTAAAGCAAGGAAGACCGGGAAGATGTTCTACAGCTTTGTACTATAATTTATTTCAAACATCTCCAGATAAAAAGTTCAGGGACAGGAGGCTGGCACAAAGCATGGGCTAGCACATTCACAATGCAAACTTCAGAACCACAAATAACTTATTATTTCATAATGTGATTTTGTAAGTGCTGCTAGCCCCAAAAGGCCAGCTCTTAACTGCTCAATTTTCTCCATTGACTCTAATTAAGGTTTTCCTTGGCTCATGATCCTGGTGAACTTGGAGAACTTCAATTTTATATTTCTTTAAACTTGCTTTTCTCACCAGGTGGAGTGTTCTCTGCAAACCCTGAAACTTATGAACTTTCTGGTACATTTTGCAAGATACTTTTTTCTGAATGTTTGACTGAAGATAGAGGCATTCCACAAATCCCCAAGTAGAAATCATTTTGTTAGCCAGTTTGTGCAGTGCATACAGGAGAATATGGGATTATTTGTTAAGAAATTTACTGCCAAAAAATTTATAGCAGTAATATAAACTCACAAGTGTCCCTTACTGCTGAGGGGGAGTTGACTTCGGTAGCCGTATGACTGATGATGTGACAAAGTGTTATAGGGAATGCAGCTGCTCGACCAGAAAAATAGAGTTTCTAAAAGCCAGAGATAGAACAGAAAAATACATTTAGAAGGAAATTATTATTATTATTATTATTATTATTGTGCAAATCAACAGTCCCTTAACAAACCTGAGGATGACTAAATTGTTTTTCTTGTCTGTATTATCTCAGAACAGGTAAAATCATTAAAGTGTTTTTTATTGCTGGATTACTTATCTCTACTGCTTTGAAAAAATGTTTTTCCAAAACGTTATTTTTTTACACTCTATTTATGCTTATTTAATTTAATTTGTCTTTAATTAAAGTTAATTCCTCCTTTTGCAGTTTTCAAGGTGCTACGTGATGCCTTTGTGTTTTAAATTCTGTATTTGATAATGTAAGTTTTATCAGTGATTTCTACTGTCCTTGTAAGGTAACTCTAAGGAAATTCTGTGCTGACATGTTTCTCCTTTAAATCAGACTGGTTATTTTTGGCTTTTACTCTTTGACATTTTTAGTTTTTTCCAGCACCTTCTCTCCCCCTTGCTTCCTCCTGTCTTCTCTCCTCCTACTCCCCAAAACATGGAGAATTTCCAGTTTGGACTTGAACTCTGCAGCTGGCTACTCTGTCAAAAACCAGCTGAACCAAAGCTCCAGATTAAGGCTTAGCGAATAGTTAATGGATGTTTCCTTTCTTTTTTTTATCTGATCCCCCATCCCCCGCCCCAGAACTTTGTCTGAAGTGAAATGAACCATTCCATTCAGTCTCCAAAAAACGCTTTAATTTAGAGTGTGTTAATTTCATTTTGTTTTTATTGTATTTTTGTATGCAATTAGGCAACTTTGATCTCAAATCAGTGTTTTGAAACAAAACATTCTGTTTTGAAATAAACTGAAATGAAGTATTGTAACATGAAAAGAAAAAGCCTCCACCTTTTTTGGCCGAAACTATTCACCACACTTGGCAAAAATTTGTGAACAGTTGTGATCAAACTAGAACTAGTATTCTTTGTCAAATAAAAAAATTTCTTGGAAATAAAAATCCATGTGTACTCTATAGATAATATACAAGTATAGAACAGTGTGTATGCGAAAAGGTCACATTTAAGTGTATAAGCATAAGCATCCTATAATATAATTCTCCTGGAGTTCAATTATCCTATTCCAACTGCTACATGTAGGATACAAACGCTCTTCTTTCCCTGTTCAATGAAGATAAAACTCAAGGAGTAGTGTCTGGTGAGGAGAACTGAATGTGTGTACCTGTCTGCTCTATTACCTCTGCCCCTAGAAGAAAGGAGACACCAGGTGTCTGTGAATGGTGGGGCACCATTCATATTTCTTCTTTCAATAGCCATGCTAAAATAAACTCTCCCTAGCTGTGGCTGATAGCACATAAACCCTTCAGTATAACTGGGCAATACTCCGAGGATCTGGAGTGGTGGCTAGTTTTGCAATACAACAGCCTGTTCGTCACCCGGCACACTCTAAGGCAGCTCTCCTAACAATTGTACAAAGAAAAATACCGCTTATCGTATCTTTCAGTATTTATATTTCTTCTCAAAGGTAAATTAAGATGTTGCTTTTAGAGTTAGTTCTGTTTAATGTTATTCAGATTGCAGTTTCAGCTATTTCACACCTTTCAAATTCATAAACATGTAAAAGTTTTGAAGGATGTTGTTTGGATTCCTTTTAGCTTTGTGGTATCTGGCTCTGTTTTTGTTTATGACTTGGTTTCTGTGTTTTTGAATTTGACTCCTGATTGCTTTTATAATATTTGACTTTATTTTTTACCCTTCATATTCTCTAGCTAAAAAACTGATACATTAGAAAATCTTTGTAAAGGATACGTGCCATTCTATAGCCATGGTTGGGCGTTATGTGAGCCAGAAGCTAAAAAAAGGGAAACACAGAGGATTTGATAAAAGCATGCCTTTTGATATTTGATAAAATAGCAGAAAATAATTTGATTTCATTCTATATTGCAGAGAACAAAATGATTTTTTTTTCTGACTCCTGTGGACAATGTCACTCCATAATAACAATGGTTTGAAATACCAGTCAGCGAAATTTGAATAAAGCAGGGACTTGGTCTCTGTGTTTCCCCATCCAGGTGGTCTTTTCACAGCAAACTGGCAGGAGAACCACATTATTTTTGTGTGTGTGATAATTTTTATCTTTGACTTCAAATCAGTTTTGGAATGTGAGGTCTCATCCAAGATGCTGCTGTTACTGTCCTTGCTTCTGTGGCTCCCCTGTAACTGGTTTGAATGGTAGGTCTCTTTTTTTTCTGACAAGAGGAATTTTAGTTCACAATCTTTAGCCTGGTTTTGCTTGTGACTTACCAATAAATACCATAAATAGTTAACTCTTGGATTTTGCAGATGGATAAAATGAAAGAACAGAAAAATTAAATGGCTGGCTAAAAGATGAAGAGTGAGCCAATGGCAGAGCAAAGAAAGGCAGCTTCAGTTTTCGCTTTAGTATATAACTCTGGTCAAGAAAATTCAGCCTTCAAAAGGGAAAACAGTGTTTTTTAAAACTGATTATTATTTTGAAGATTGTGGCTAAAGTATGATGCTGGATTTGTCAAATTTTGGAATAACCTGTAATTCTTTACCAAGACAGCCCTGGTTTGAATCACCTCTAGGGACTGATATATTTCAACCCTAAGGATAAAAATGTTACAGACTTTGGAAGTACGTGCCAGACATAGGATCACAAAAATGTGAAAGCTGGGTCCTGTTTCCAGTCAGAAAGGCTAGATATGGGAGTCTTTGCTTGTCTGCTCTTGAAAAAAAGAAGTATGTTTTTATTGGAATCCAGTGGCCCTTTTACATTTGGTTTAAACTCTTTCCACTATCTGCATGTCAACTGTAAAATATAGTACTTACATTTCAGGGTTTCAAAGTGGTAAATACTCATGAAAGTAGAAAGACAGAGGGCTGTGGCTCCCAGCCTTTCTCAATACATGTTTCTATTTAGTATTCCAGTAGAGGTTATTACATAAACTTTTACCTTAGTCTTTCGTTTCACGGTTTCTTCTCTTCACCTCCTCAGAGGTAGCTGTGTGACCACTGTTGTTTGCATACCACAGATTAAAGGCATAGGGCTGAGGAAGACAACATTTACATCCTCGCAGTAAAGTTATTTCCAGGACAGAACTTCTTTCCTTATAGAGACTGGATCCAAATAAGGTGAACTGAGCTGTCAATTTTTTAGTGAGGCTATAGCAAATTAGCCATTGCCATTAACCATTACTATTTGGCACTTTTAGATCATATGGGGTACTCTCATCCTAAAACAACTTTTAGAAAATTTCTCATTAAAACACAGCAGACATTTAGTTGAATCACAGGCTGTTAAATTAAACAACCTTCACTGAAATTAAAGAGGAAAATCATCCTTTCTGCAGGAGAAACAAGGAATGAGACCAGGTCAGTGGCCAGAGACCTTTCTGCTGGTCTGGGGTACATCGGCCATGTCTGCATGGGTTAGGCTCATGCAGCACCTCTGCTCTCCTGCAACACCTCCTTCCATGGCTTAAGCTGGGATGCCATCTCCCAGTAACCACTTCAGTCTTCATAGATGCCCCTGGGAGAATTATTCCAGATTTGTCAGTCTCACAAGCAACAAGAAAAACAATTGTCCATGGCTTTTTTTAAGTGGAGTATTTTATCAAATGCTTACTGATAGGAAACTGCAGCTGTCCTGCAATCAACGCTGTCTCAGGGGTGCTGTGTGACTGCAGTTCCAGCACAAATGGACACTCACAGCAACCTCCACACATGTCACGGGAGCAGCCCTATACTGGGATGGCTGCCAAAAACAGAAGGAACAAGACTGTAAAGAGAAATCTAATGAAAAATTGCAGAAATTGGTACAAGACTAAAAAAATAGAACAGAAAGTAAAAAATAGCTGATGGGTTGCTTTCATTTTTTTTGAGAAAATTTTTATACATGGAAGCCTTAAACAATTTTTCTAATATTATTTCTCCAAATCAGTGTAGTTTCTTTAGCTTTGTATATAACATTAAATAAAATAGTCCAAACATCATAGTGAGTTCCCAGCTATGCTTCACAGGGCTTGGTAGTTCTTGAGAACTTTGTGACAGTGAGGAAAGAGGGGCTCCTCCAGGAAGAGTTCAGATCACCTAGATTCGCCTTTCTGGGACTTTATAAGAGCATCTCCTTCTCACCAAAAGCAAAGACTGGCCTTTGAAGTAAGCAACCAAGGTCCCGAAATTAAGCAATGTGAATATCCCCCTAACTAAATGTAAACAAGGTATATCCACTTGCACTCAGAAGCTATTTTGACTGGTTTCTTGTGACGTTACAGCCACAAGAGGACAGTAAACCCTGGTGGAGGAACCCCATTAGCCTGGCCTAGATCCAGCAAGAAACTTGCTGCAAGGGTCAGAGAAGTGCTATTTGGTCAGAAATGAGCACAAATATAGTAGAGCTTTTATTTCTTTATTAAAAAAAACAAACTATGATATTTTTACAGTTAGACAAGTACTTTCTATAATGCATAATTCAATAGAATACTGACAGATCCTTTTGCCCTATAGAGCACTCTAAACATGTTGTAGTGGTTTCTTTTCTATGGCACCCCTGTTCATTCTGGCATGGATAATTATGACCAGACGTTAACACAGAGTCAATCTTTGGTCTTGGCATTGACGTACTTAAGACATTGCCCTATCTTTTTTAGGAACTCTCCTTCCTAAGCCGCTAGTATCATGGGAAGCCTGTATTAGAAGACCTGAGATAAGTCATTTGCTACTGGCCTGAGTAGTACCACCTTGTAGGTGTGCATCACCTGATTTTGGCATAATTAAAGTGTTCCTGTGAGGTTTTTGTTGATGCACTGCAGCCTCCTGCTCCTCATCCTTGAATCTCAGAAAGTGTCGCAGAACATACCATGCCTCAGGCATGTCTCAGCCAAACCATACTTTCCACTTTGTCCAGGACCTTGGAAAATCTCAGCTTCCTTCACTGTACAGGTACTTTTGCTGTGTGACCTCCTAATTAACCTTCACCTTCTGGGAGATTGTTTGATTCATTAGGCGTGAATGAAAAGAAGCAAAACAACGATCGTGAGTTGGCGAGGTAGAAGGTGGATTTGGTTTTGGCAAATCTGAATTTTGTTTATTTTTTCTTGGCTCGTGTTTCTCTGTGTCTGATGGGGCTCTCAGTTACCTTCAGCATGTGCTGTACTCAGAGCAGCCCTGCTGCTGGCATTCAGCTTTTTTTACATTGAGCAAGAGGAAGTGTAGTTTTGGGGATGATTTCTGTACACTGCAGAGAGGGAGTGCCTTTCTGTAACCACAAAATATGCTCTTGCCTGCAGCATGGCGTTGGTGTGCCTTGACTGTGTGCCTGTGCTCTGTACAATTATTCACAATGCCATGCATTAACACACACGTTATTCTTTTGCATTTCTAGTTCCATCCACCTCTAAGTAGGGTCCTAACTACAGCTGACATAATAGAGAACCCTGCTATTTGGGGAGCCAGTGTGCTTGGCAGTTGTGCACTTGGTGGTTTCTGTTTTTTTCTGTTATTCTTTCTCCTTTTTCTTTTTTTTTTTTTTTTTAACAAGAATCATTTAACGATTACTTTATGCATAGAAATCATTGCCAATATTTTCTATAACCATCAGGCAAGAGCAAGTATTTTCCACATGCCTAGAACTGAAGACATTTTTTTAGGAACTAAAGAGTCACTGGAGTGAAATTTAAGAACCTTATCAATGACTTGGAAGCTCATTTAAAAATTCATTTTCAAGGCAGGATTAAAGAGAAATCTCTGTGGGTATATTCACATTTTCATTAAGCATGCTCCCTTGCTACACTGTTGGTTAACAGTTATTACACTGTCAAATTGTTATTTTAAGAATCCATTCAGGGATCTTGAGCTGCAGTACAAAACCATATGGTCTATCAACAAATGCCTTTACACTCCACCATAAACTATGTCTTTACCAGCAAAGCACCTTGAAATCTAATGAGTATATGTAGGTGCAAATCATACCACCAATCCATGAGTATTACCGAATGTTGGTGCTGGTGTAGGAGGGCTCTTGGATGGCATGGATGACCAATTAATTTATCTAATAATTACGGTGCCTTGATTGTTTTGATTTTGTTTGGTTTGTTTCTGTTTGCTTTGTTTCATCTTTCCACTGAGAGAGAAAGAATATCTTCCGAACCTTTTTACAAGAATGAACTTGTATATGCTTATGCTGTAGATGAAAGGGTAAGTCACCAACTTAGAAGATGAGGCAGAGAGATTCAGGTATCTGCTCTATCTCATGTAAGGCACAGCTTTTTGGCTTCCCTCCTCCTCATCCAGGAAACTGAAGGCTTTTTTTTTTTTTCTTGGTACCTTGCACACAGCAACTCCACGTAGCTCTTTATACAGGATACGTGTGACAGCTGTGTGTGCCTCTGTCTCCTGTCTGACAACCAACCAACGTTTTTGACAAAGGCTGTCATCAAACACAAACATTTTTGTAAAAAAATTTGATTTCTACTGAACATATTTTGCCAAAGCTAGACCTCATGACAGCTGGTCTGACTGATCTTATTTAGCATTCTAAAAAAGTGCTGACTATCTTACAGGTTCTGCTTCGGGTTTTCTCTGATTACACAGTATTTGGGTCCCTGAAAGGACTTGGCAAACCTTTCTTCAGAATCTTTGATTTCAAACACAGGAAGTCCATAAAGTGAATGAGTCCAAAGATTTCTAATTTGGTGCGTGGAAAGTATGGTTCAGCATTTTACTGCACAAGACTTTCACATCTTGGCTTTGAGAAGGATAGTTAATGTAAGGAGGTTTTATGCATGAATACTGATGTTTGAATGTATGTTTAGAAGATAAAACTACAGTAATATCTATTTTCTGATCTGAGTGGGGAAACTTTCTTCATCTTTTTTTCCCAAAATGAATGGATAACCTAGTATTCATTTTGTGTTGCCCATACCCACTGAACCAGCCAACTGTTTGGATTTTTAGTATGAGAAGAATTTTACAAACTCATCCACATGGCCTCATCTTCTGTCTTGAAGCACACACGTCAAGCCCTAATTCTTGAAAGCTTATGTATATCTCACTGAGGTTAAAAGGATTTGATTTGTATAATGTTAGTAAAGTACATAGAAGTGTTTGCAGACTCTTTGCTTTAGTTGCTGTTTCATGTGGAACATAATTCTTAAGTAATCAGGGACTGGATCAAAACCTATTGCAACCTAGACTCTTATATTAGAATACTTTTAGGGCCTTCGAACGAAAAAGTGCTATTCCTGTCTATATTTTCACTATATTTTCACAACAGAAATTGCATAGCCAGCCCATTAGAAACACGTGTGAGTTGCAGTTAACCATCATGGCTGCATTTTTTGTAGAAAGTGAGAAATCAGAAAATTGACTAGCTCTGTGCAAGGACAGGCATAGGGAGGGAATAATAATAGAAGTGGAAAAAAGAGAGAATGAAAATGGCTAGAAGTGCTAGGAATGGTATAGGCTTTTTTTCTGGATGTGTCTAAGCATAATGTTACAGCACATTTCACAGCCAGCCAGTGACTGCATGCACTAGTTGTAGTCTCTAGGCAGAGATTACTCATTTCATACATCATTTAGAACTAATTGTAGTGATTCTGCAAAGTCAGTGCATACCCTGGATGCAAGATTAGGAGAAACTGGTTTTGTTTCAAAGTCTTTTGATGTTTCTGTTTTGAAGTATTTAATTTTTCCTTAGACAGCATGCAGGCTGGCTGATGATATGCAATACACTCTTCTCTTTTGGAAAATAAAACTTTGTTGTATGAAATTAGATCTTTGACAGTCTCATGACAATACACACACATGTCTACCCACTTCACACGGGAAGGCTAAATGAAGTTCAGAGTTTGTAGGCGTCATTAAATTGGACTCATAAAGGAAGGCAAGCATATACATTTGAAGTATGTGAGTCTTTATTCAGAACTCTCAGAAATACAACAGCCGTTTATGTTTGGAGAGAATGACATATATGTTTGTGTATCCTTTGAGAGAAGTTCTCCTAATCTCCTGGGTAATGGGAAACACTGTTATCTTCCTTGATGAGAAAGCAATAACTAAAATGTGTCCCTCTCACATGGGCAGCCCATGCTCATCCCATGTCACCACATAAAACAGTAGCACAGGGCTAAGTCCTGGTTTCCTGGGCAATCTGAATAAAGCTAAAACTTCTAATTCAAAGGACATTTACAATACTTTAGAGAAGTCTAAAAGAGTCTTGTAGCATGAGTTCGACAGTTGTAGAGAAATATTGCATGTAGGTCAGTTTTGACTAACTACTTCTGACTTTTTGAAGTATTTATGAGCAATCAAATGCTATTTTCAATAAAATATCAGTATTATTATTCAGATTCTTTGTTTAAGATTTTTTAATTATATGTTCATACTCATGCTGTTTCAATAGAGGGGAAAAGTCTTCAAAGTGTTTCATGCGTGTTTAATTGAACTAAAGTAATCCAATGCCTCTCAACACTTTTCAGACTTAAAGTAATTTCATATCATATTAAACTGTTCATTAAAAAGTCTAACGCAATTTTGAAGGATCTGATTACAATAATT
The DNA here is from genome assembly GCA_033558235.1 of Neomorphus geoffroyi. Lineage (NCBI taxonomy): Eukaryota > Metazoa > Chordata > Aves > Cuculiformes > Neomorphidae > Neomorphus > Neomorphus geoffroyi. Next base: position 14,025,997 of record JAUMJM010000004.1, read on the forward strand.
TTCCATTTGTTTCTGGCATGCTCTGGTCTCATAATTGGTAACACTAATAGATGGATTGTCCTCAAACTGTGGTTCATGCTTCATAGTTAATGATTTATTAAGTGTGTGAATCAGAATATTTTGATAGCATTCATTATGTCAATGCCAGTGGAAAACAACAGTCGAGAACTTTGAAATTTAGAGAAAATATTATTTAAATTACACAGAATTTTCTGCTTGAGCGTGGATTTTTTGTTTGTTTGCATCTCTGTCATGCATTTAAGCAGTCTATTAATTGGTTCTGTTGCTGCTTAAAACCACATCATTTCAATCTTTCTTGCAATATTTAGTTTATAAAAGCCAGACATAAACATGTGACCTTGCGAATATCTTCTTTCTCCTGTTATGAGTGTGTATAAGGAACTTTGCAAGTGGTATATTACTGTCCTCATGTTAGAAATGGGAAAACTACGGCAATGAGAAATTAAATTACTTGTTCAGAGACACCAGGCTGAGGGCAGAACTAGTACTGGATATCAGAGCTCCTGCATGATGTCACATCAGTGTTGTGGCAACAGAGAAAACTGTTCTTCTATGTGCGTTGCAGGGCAGCACGTGGAAGAAACGGAGACCCACACACAAGTCCTTGTACCACTAAAGAAATGGAACACTTCATCAACAAACTCCCCTCCATTTCATGTCTTAGAAAGTTTTTGTCAAATAAAGTCTAGTCACTGCTTCTGCACTGGTCTGTGAAGGGCCAGAACATACACGGCCAAAGATAGAGCATGCACTGTGTCATGGGACAGAGCTAAGCGCGGGGAGTTTGCCTACACAATCCTCTTGTTACATTTAAAGCTACTCAGCTCTCACAGGTAGCAGTGAGGCTGGCACTCAGAAAGAGAGAAACATCAGCACCTTAATCTTTGACTCCTTGCTCTCTCTTTTTCCTCACATTTGGAAACTTGAAGGGGAGTTGTCTTCTAAGACAACCATTCCTTTGCATTACAAACATTTTTTTGGAACTACAGAGATGAATGGTGTTCAAGAAACCGATCATAGGTTTTACAATTGATACAGATGTTTACAAGACAGATGTTTCAGACAAAGTTGGAAGTGAAGCCACAGACTAAAGGGAAGTACAAGGAGCAGCAGTTCATTTTAGTAGCTGCAAGGGTATTTTGCAGAAAAGGAAGCATCTCTTTTCTCTGGGTCTGAAGTGATGATATGTGTAGAGTGTTGATGGAAGATTTTGAGAAAACTGCTGGGTGCACAGGTAATGTTGAGCATAGCGTAAAGGACACCGGAGATTTCCAGTGCTCAGAACTCAGCCCAGCCCAGCCCCTCGTGACAATTTGAGCACTAGGAAAAGGCAGGCCCCAGCTACAGACTCAGTTTCAAAAACCAGTTGCAATACACTGAAACACAAGAATACTTAAAAAAATTGGCCATACCCTTCCTTGTTACCTACGTCCATGTACTGATCCACTTACTACTGGCTTTTAAAACAATCTTAGCGTGTAGACTGAGTTACTTACTTATGAATGGTATTTTGATCATGTGTTTGCACTCTCACTGCCTATGTTACTGGAGATACAGAACTGAAATGTAGTGACCAGAATGACAAACAGCCCAAGAATTGTGTAAATTGTTCAAGAAAAAGCTCCAAACAGCCCCATTAGGATATCTGTGATCCACTCATATGGACAGGTTGTGGGGATTAACACAAAATGTTATTCAACATGAAACAATGGATTATAAATTATTCACTTATGCCAGGCATATATTTTCTATCTTGAGAAGAGTACAGCAAATTGTTGAGCTCCGTCAAAATCTAAAGAGCAAAGAAGTTGGTTCTCTGCTTTTGTTGATGTGTTTCCTGAAGGCTACGAAACCCATCTTGCTTCCTGTTAATAATTTTAATGATTGTGCAATGAGTAGAAAAAATAAATTAAGAAAACAGGGAAAAAAATGATTACAATTCTTTTAAGTATATATATTATCCAGTAGGGGGTCACCAGACTCTTGAAGAGGGGAGAAGTAGTATTAATTTCATTGTATCAAGGAAAAACTCTCTTCTAAGACCACACAGCAAGTTAGTGGCAGATCTAGGACAGTATCTGTGAGTGTTGGCTCCTAGCTGTGTTCATACTAAGGTGTTTGACTTCCCTTTACCCTGACAGTGTTAAGGCATCACTGTCTCAGCCACAAAGAGCTATTAGATCTTCTCTACAGGACTCCAGCATATTTTTCTCACCTTTGGCACTATAGTAACAAACAGATTTGTTAAACTGAACACAGCAAAGTTCAACAGCGACCAGAGTTCCTGGCAGGAGATCATAATGTAAGCATTTGATTTATAAATAGCTGAGAAAGTTTATCCTTTCGGATTTACAAAAACATGCTGTCATGAAAACAATTTGCTGCTATTGTAAATACCACGGAGCAAAACGTACGTGAAGTTAAAGCTGGATTTTTCTTCTGATTATCTATCTGCTTGCAGGCTCCCCTCTCCAAAGCCTCTGCGTCTGAACAGCACCCAGGATTTATAAAACAAAATAACAAAAGGTTCTGAGAACCATTGTGCAGAGATACACTGTAGGCTTTCACTAGGCCCAGTGGAGCAACAAATATATCTGCATCCTGCTTTATTGTCGTGAATCCTTTGGTATTTATTTTCCCTTCTGGCTGTTGGATGCAATTAGTTAATCTGAAATTGCAGGCCAAAAGGCCCTGTTTAATGGCCTGCAGTATATAATCTTATATTGTTCTGGCTTTGAAATTTCTTCTTCACGTATGCAGCATAGGGCAATAGAGACTGTATTATTCTTTGTCATCTGATAAGCCTCAGAACCTGTATATAAAGATTTTTAAGTAACAAACATAATTGTATCTAAATAAATGCAACCTGGAAGCTGTCTTTCAGTATTCCTATGCATAAAAGACACATCTACTTTTAGGAATCGCTTGCTACAACGTAACAGAGAGATTGTTTTCCTGCTATCCCACCCTTCACCTTTGTTTAATAGAACAAAAAGGACTGAGAATTTGCACTTCCAATTACAGTAATCTTCCAGTTACTATAACCATGGGGGCAGGATTCACCCCAAAAATCTAGAAACATCGAGATTATTAAATCCAGTGTTTTGAATGTTTTTTACAAATACTCCAGGCAAAATGAGGATGGAAAAAAAAAAAAATCAAAATGTTAAATGGCACAGGAGAACAGTGGTCCTTTACCATGCTCTCTTTCCTCTGCTTCATGCCATTTCCTTCTTTGAAAATTTGCCATCCTGAATTCTGATCTGCCCTGAGTGATAAATATATAAGATCTTCATGCCAAATTTTAAAACCAGACTACTTTTTCTTTCAGAAGGACTCAGGAAAACTAATATCTTCTTTCTTTGATCAGAGCCATACCTAGAAAAAAGACAAGAACAGGAGGTTTCCTCTTCCTCCTGAGCCTGAGGCAAGAGCTTTCCTACTAACAGATATTCCAACTGGAGAGCGATTTCAAGATTTTGTGTCTTTTTGCTAGTTTATTCGCTGATTAAAGAGTTTCAGAATGTGGTTTTAGTCTTTTCTGTTATCTAACAGGTGCTGGCTAGTATTCAAATTAAAAAAAAAAAAAGGCAAAAATTACTGAAAGCCTTTGACCAAAATCAGAGCTTAATCAGAACCAGAACCCCTTCTGACTCCTCCATTGCTTACTCATACAGTAGTAAAGGATACTACCTTCAATTAGCTGCAATCATCATTTATATCATATCATTTACAATTGAGTTAACTCATTAGAAGCAATGCATTACAGCATGAACTTCACAACAGGATAAATATCTCATCTCATGTAAAAATGCAGAGGTGAGGTCAAAGCCTTTGATTCCAGGATGTAGATGCCAGACAGCTAACTGTATGTGGAGCAGACACGCACTTCACATGCCCATTCGTGGTCTCGATGAAACGTGTTTCTCTAAGAGCAATCAGAGCACAGAGATGTCCTAGGGGATGTCTTTTCACAACCACAACACCTTATGTGGCTGTGCTCAACATTTCCCAACATCATCTCTGCAAAGGAAATTGCCTGAACTTTTTCAAGTCTGTTGATTGAGCTGTTTATTTCCTAAATATTATCAGATTTTGAAAGATTTGTTTTGGCAAATAATGACTTTTCCTGTTTCCTGCTGAGTAAAGTTATGCTGGCTCAAATTACTTGTCAAAGATTTATTTTTCAGTAGATGTTAACTATCAAGTCCTTTTTTCTTTTTTCTTTCATTACACGTGCAACAAAATCAGCTGACACTGAAGGTTTACATCGGCTGTGCATACTGCTGGGTCGTGTTTCTAATTTATTTTCAAAACTCCTTTGAGTAGGTCTTATTGAAGAATAGAGGCAATCTTCTTTGGAATCAGTTCTCTGCTACAAGCATCCTGGCAGGCAGCCCTAAATCCCCTTCCCTGTAGTAAGCACACTCGGTACCTTGATTCAGCCTCCATCTGGTCTGTTGGCTGCCTCCTTTTCATCCCTCTCCTGCAGCCTGTACGTTTCAGGGGGAAGGCCCGCAAGGGCATCTACATCTCATATGGCTTAGGCAGGGTGCAAAGTCACTGAATTCAGTATTTTGCATGACTTCAGATGAATGCAGAGAACACAAGACCTTCAGGACAAATAAAAAACTAAACCCTTTGTTGCAAATTTGAGCCATGACCACATTACACTGCTCTGGTAGAATGAAAAGAATCTCAGAACTGGGGTAAATGCAGCAACAGTTCTTGGCAGCAGCCACGTCCTGGCAATGGTGATGTGAAGAAGCCTGGTTGGAGAAAGATGCATCTCCCTTATACCAGACTGTGCCTTCTCCCTACCTTCTGCTCAAAGTGGGCAAGTAGGAATTTTCTGCAGCCTGCCATAAAGCTCTGGCTTCCTGCTGGGGCGGAGACACAGAGCTTTCTGCCTTTGCTCCATGTGTGGAAAGAGAAAGAGAGATTGCAGTCTTGAGGGACTCCAGGCAAGAGCAAGCCTGAAGTTGTACTTGCCTCAGTATTGGCAGGAGTGGCTGGCTGGCTGGCTGCCTGGAGGCTTAAAACCCTCCCTACTGCAGGTGAGCATGCCCTGCAGAGCTACTTTAAGTGTGAACTGATGGTCCCCTTGGTACTAGAAGTACTAACTCATTTCTACCTGAGACAGGGAAATGTCAGGAACTCAGAAACAAACTCCTTAACTACTACAAGCTGATCTAGCTCACTTGTAGACACTGTGACCCTAATTTTGTACTTCCAGTTTTTATCTGAAATAAATATCAAAATCTCCATTCTCACTAGTTTCCAAACCATTTATACCAAAGAACAGTGACATAAAATCTTAATTTTTCTTATCTCATAATTATTAGTCGCTTCTAATCTGTGTATTTGGATAAACATCCAGAAGATGGATTCTATAACTGCATCTTATAGTGCAGTGATGACGGTAGAGGAAGCAATGCTCTTTCAAAGTCTAGGGAGTTTTATTCCAAAAAACAGACCAGATGGGAAATGAAAAGCAGCATAGCAGACATCTTTGTCCTGGGAGGATGAAGATAAATTTGTCCAATTTCAGGAAAAAGAAACAACATAAAGCGTATTTACATGAAGAGATAACAAAAATCTGTGATTAACATTTGTTTTGTGTGTACATTTAAATAAAGTATGACCATGTTTGTGACTGCGCAACACCCCAAATTACAGACCAACTCCTTACTTTGTTGGTTTAGATGTACTGTTTTCTCTGTGGCCACTTCTATTGTACAATAATATCTGGAGCACATGTTGAGTGCTCTGCAGTTCATTAATCTGATAAAATAGGCCAATGCATGCCACTGACATTGTGTATGGTTAGCATGTCAGTTGCAAGGGGTTACTTTAAAACATACCTTTCTGAAAAGGCATTTCCTAATCCCCAGGCTATAATCTCATCAGCACTGCCTGATTCTAACCAAATAAATAGAAGTGAAGACTTATTGTGTGGTCAAAGCACTGTAGCTCAACTCCTGAGCTAAGCGTTTCAATTATCAGTTTACCTCAGTGGAACAATAGTGATCTACATCAGCTGGAAGCACGTTCTCTAGTAATCTAAGGTTATTACATTATATTACATTATAACAGGGATGGCTCAAGTACCAGTAGCAGTGGAACACTGCATGGGCTAATTTTAAGCAAGAAAAGCCAGGTTTGATAATTAAGGGACACTCAAGTTCTATTTGTGTACTAAAGCAAGCTCTTTAAAATCGAGTTTCTGTATTTTGGTGCAAAATTTTGCCTTGGTAAGTGTGAATATAGACCTTTTGCAAGCAAGAAGCTAATCACACTGACAGAAAAACCATGTGACGCCCACCCTCCCTAACTTTTAGACCTCTAGTCTGAATCTCAAGTACACTGAGGTACCTTTGTGCTTCTCCATCCTTGTAGAGCTATGGTAATTCCTGCTCGGTATGTCACTGGGGGAGTGGGTAGAGGAATCCTCAATTTTTAAATAATTATGAAAAGAATCATTACAAATGTTCCAGTGCTACTGCATTTGTGATCTAATAGAACATCACGTTTTAAATTTACCACTTGCAACCAAAGAATAGAGTGTGTCTAGGGTTTTCTCATGCACAACTTATCCTTCAGCTCTGGCACATCTTCTTGGAGTTGTCAGTCCCACAAGATATTTTAAATTATGACAATAAGGACATTTGGAGAGGAGTCTCCTAAGTATTAGTGGAGGGGGAGTGCAAAGTTGGCTTAAAGCTGCCTTTGTGCCCTGCAGCTGGAATGGCCCTGAGTGTTCTGGAGCTGTAGCCAACAATCTGACCTTCAAGTCAGTACTGACATGTGATAAGTTTGGCAGTCTCTAAAGCAGAACTGCTCATTTTTTTGCACTTTAATTTTATAGTGTTTTTTAGTGAAACTCTCCCTTCTTTTTTTTCCCCTTCCAGGACTGTGATGGGACCACCATTTCTTTTGTATTTTTCCTATAACTGGGATTTGTGTCACCAAAACTAAATAGCTTTTACATATGCTTGCTGCATGATGAAATTTTAGGCAAACAACCAAAGAAAATAAGTGAAGATCAGGAAAATTTGTTAATTTCTTTGGTAAAGAATACGTATTGCAGTGTATCTTGGACTGGATCCTCATTCATGGCTCATCCTTTTACACCACTCTAGCAACCAAAAACAATAATTACGCTGCTTATATGCCAGTACAATTAGATTTATCTTCATCATGGAGCCCTGTTAAAAGGTTTTCAATTGAGCTGAAAAATGGAACCACAATTTTTACGGCATCACTTCTTCAGTGCATCCACCTTCTCCCAAAGTTTACCATCTGAAGCTGTATTACCAGTTACAGTACAACAGCCTATCATAAGTAGAGGGTATATTTTCACAAGTCAAGTCTTTATATTAATAAGTTAAAAGGAAAAGTCAAAATTGTGTCCTTATATTTTCTTTTGATAAAGGCATTCTAAAACCCACCAAGACACAATGTTTTTGTAATAATTATTTAAAATGAACGTAATCCACCTTTTCCGGTTAACTTTATACCATTTCATTTATTAAACAGACAAGATTTGTTATGTTTGTTCTCCACTACTATATGGAAATTGTGGTTTTAACATTTACACATTTCAGAATATTTCTTTTTAATGTTTAAATATGCCAAGTGATTTCGACCAGACCAAAATCTCGAATCCTGTAACAGGTAGAGATTTGCATTTTCTGGAAGCTGAAAGTAAGTGTTGAAAAGAGCAGGTAACCAGTGATACAGAGTGCTGATGTTATAGTCTAGCTTTTTATTAAAGAATTTGGTAATAAATCTCTCAAAAGTGGATATTTCCATTACTTAAAACTAACCTGAGGCAAACCAAAGTCTAGATTTAATAGGAGAATGTTCTCTGAAAGAATGGTAGAAAATGTCTACTAGTCATCAGTCCACTCTCCTTCTAACACTGCATTTCTTCTGAAAATACCTGTACTTCCTATGTCACTTCCTCTAGCCCTGCTTCTAAGCAAAGGGATTTCTCAAGTGTCTCCTAAGAAAGAACTCAATAAAGCAGAAGTTAATTGCCATGCAAAGAGACTGTACTGTCTCTCACGCAGGTATAGAGGAGATGAAAGTGCACTGCAGCCAGTAGATGGCAAAGTAAGTGAGAGACTAATAATGTCCTCCAGGTACACTGCTGTGTCTGCAGTAGTGAGGATATGAACCTTAAAGCACAGACTGTTCTGCTACAGCAGCGTACAGGTGTGTGAATGTTAGATGGATTTCTCCTTCCTTCCTTCCTTCCTTCCTTCCTTCCTTCCTTCCTTCCTTCCTTCCTTCCTTCCTTTTCTTTGACCTCTTAATGCCTATTTTTAATGTGCAGTCTTTTTTAGCATCTGCATAGAAACATTGACTTCCACTTCTTTTCTAGACTTAGGAAACATTTGATCTATCAATTAATAAGCCTTAAACACGGTAAAGAAGGAACAATTGAACAAGCCCTTGCATTTGGCAGAAATTTTTAAGACTCACTATGAACAGCTGGACTCTTTACAGTCCTTGTGATGCAGATTAAATGAAAATAATACATGGCAGAAAACGACTAAATCATTTGAACTTTGTGAGTTATAGCCTAAAGCCATTTCACTACAGCTCATTAGGGAGTTTATGTTTATAATGTAATGCCTTTAAATAGATTTGATTTTTCTAAACAGGGTTTTGTAAATTAGAACTTTCCCAGGGGGCTAACCCAGTGCAAGCTGTTCCATTTGTGGAACACATCCTGACTGAAGAGGCAGGACTGCAGAAGAAATGGTTTGCTTAAAAATGCCGAGTCCTTCGCACTGTAATTACTTGAGGTTTTGGGATTATCGTAGTCATCTGATGAATGAATAATGCTCAGCAATCCTGGGATGCGTTCGCAAGGTTGTCAACCTCTCACACTTAGACACAAGTATTGCCATCCTCCTGTCCCCCAATACTGAGATAGCTTTAAAAACCATGAGATATTAAAGATACATGTGGAGTTATCTTGTTTTTTAGCTGTTTATTCTCTAGTTCTTGTGGGTTTAGTCTCCTAATTTTATTTCGGTAATAAGGAAAGATTGCCACTTCTTTCTTCACAAAGACTAAATATTTCCTTGTATTCTCCTGATTCCAGCTAGCAGAGCCTATAGAAACTCTATACTTGATGCCATTTATGCCTCCCTCCTTCCCTCCTATATCCTTCAACTATGAACAAAACACAGGTCTAGTACCGGTCCCCTTGGTTATCACTGGAAGTGGAACACTATGCAGTAGTTTTGGAATATTTTCATAGTACTAGAAGCACCTTACAGTATTTGCGTTGTTTTTACTGGTATTTCATTTTCCTGGAATGCTTTCTTTTTCTGTTATACCAGCTGGAGATAGATAGGTCTGTATTTTTCTTTGTTGATAATTTCACCTCATTTTAAATTCCAGCAAATACAAAATACCAACTAAACCTAATAAGATGTTATGCAAATATAAAATGATAAGACAAAACCAATACCATTAAAATACAGCATCTCTAGAGACACTCATGTGTAGGACTCTGGTTCCTTTATTTTTAGATAAGTATGGCCCCAGTGAGAATTTCCTTTCAATAGCTTTCCAATATTTCAAAAGAGAAGGCTAATTCACTTTGAAAGGAGATGGTCAGTGACACACAGAGCAGCAGCTCTTCTGTCTCATAATTAGAGGCATTCCCACAGGGACTTCCAGATTCCAGAGATTTATTGCCAAAGCACTTTACCAGGAAACTCAGCTACAGAGTAGAGCAAGGTACTACTTCAGCTTTCCCTGTGCAAAGGAACTTCATCTGTTGTGTCAAGAGTCTCTGAAGATTTAAAAAGGGCACATCTTGGACTCATATTGCACGCCCTTTTTCACAACCCCTTTTCGGAGACCTGCTCCGTGCCAGGTCAGACTTTTGACTTCTATGTTGTGCAGAAAAGAGACAAGTTCTACCTGAAGGACGTGACAAATGCATCCTATTTAGAGATGCAACGAAAACAATATACTTGTCTGTGAAAATCTTCACAGGCAAATTGCTGAGCTGAAAACTTTAATCATACATTTATTGAAGAAGTGTAAGGTTCTCCTGTGTAACTGGAGTTCTGTTTCTTCTTTCTTTACCTTTTGTGCCCATTCCTCTTGGAAAAAGTCAGTGGGGCGTCTGCTGAGGTACAGAATACCAAATACATACGTGGCAACTTACGCCACGTATCTCACCACTGCCCTAGATGTTGCTGACAAGCCCTCACACCAAATTGAAGTTAGAAGTATTATACACTATCATTCAAAATTGTTTAGACTTTTTCTTTTGATTCATGCCGTTGCTGTATTTTGTACATCCTCCTGACCACTCTTAGCAGCTGTAACAACACTTGTGGTATTACCAGTAATTTGCAACTTATCAAACATGATTGAACCTTGTTCTTTTGTGTAAACGAAACAGAACTCTCTGGTTAGCTTTCTTTATACTTTGGAAATAGTGCAAAGGAAACCAAGTCTATATTTGCATGCCAGACAATGAAACATAACACACAGTGTATACATGCCTTTGACACTGTAATTACTAGCTGTTGTTTAGATTCCATGTATGGTCACTGGCTTTGGCCGTGTTGGAATCAGCTGTATCAACATTTAATCAAAGTCTTATAGATTTTGTTGTATATTTTTCTAATGTCAAAATGGAAATTCTGAGACTAAAAAATAAGTCCTTGGATAAGAAAATGCATGCCCACTGCACAGCAAAAATAATTGAATCTTTGTGGCATAATGAACAAAGACCATTGGAAGTTTTGTCTGTAATGAAGCACAACAGAACAGGCACTTTTCAATTTGATTTACTTCTTCAGGATTTCAGCAACTTTTGATTAATTCTTCTGGAAGTTGTACTTGAAACTGTGTTAATGTCATCTTGTTTATCAGGCTCAGCTTGCCTAACTCTTCTTAGAATGAATCCTGCTAGAGGCTATTGAGCCTCTGCCATACCTTGATCTGAATCATATCTGGCCTCTGAAAAAACTTGCTGTTAAAGCAAATTCAGTGTCCATTGCCTCAGATTGTCATACAGAGTCCCAGTAAAGGGCACAGAGCATGAAAGTAAGCTCATGAATTATTGCCTACACTGTAAAGTACCTGCAGACAACATAGCTGAGCTCTGGAGCTGAGCATACAGCAGTGAACCTCCAGAGAGTATTCCCTGTGTGGTCCATGCAGCTTTGTACTGCGCTCAGTAAGGTGGAAGAACATATTGTGCACTTAGGAGGAACAGTTAAAGTGAAAATCATAAAAGAGAATGTGCATTTTGAGTAAGTCCTTGCTCTATTAGTCTTTTGGTCGAGCTCAATTTGAAAAAAAGTTTGAACAAAAGGAAGCAGTTAATGCTTTGCCAAACTCCATCCAGGTAAATTCACAGTCCCACTGAAACACTTCTCCTGCTATGAAATGATCTCTTAAAGGTGTCAGAGTCCTGTCTGGGTTTCATGGAGGAATAATTGCTCTTGAGGTCCTCTTTTTCTGCTGGTTACGTCTGTAGGTCTGGGGAACGAGTGGGAATACATCTCAAGAAAATGATGGAAACAAAGTATTATTTCTGAAGCAAATACTTATTTAATTTAAATCCAAATGAGCAGAAATAAAGTCCTTATTTCTGAACGTTTCAATCCACCCCAGTCCACAAAAGAAAAACCGGAAATCTCACAGTTATACGAGTCCTTTAGCATTCCCAAGGAAAGGAGAGCACAGGATTCATGAGACCACAAAGATGAAAAAGCAAGCTGAGAATATTTAATGAAAAAGTGGAGGTACTGGTAGAAATGAAATAATGAATAAATGCAGAATGTTTCAGGCCTTCAGACCATGTGAGCGAGTAAATTTTTTATTGCTCACAGCAAAAGTGGTAAACTCTTAACCTGCCTTACCCTTTGACTATATCACTGGGGGAAAAAAAAACAACCTCTTTTTCTGCTTTGGAAAGGAAAAAGGGAACGTGGAAAAGGAAGGAAGGAAACAAGAGAGAAATAAAACAAGAAATATGTTGAAGGAATGGAGGAAGGAAGGGAAGTAGGGAGGTAGGCAGGCAGTCAGGAAGGGAAGGAAAAGAAGAAAGAAAAGAAAGGAGGAAAGAAAGAAGGAAAGAAAGGAGGAAAGAAAGGAGGAAAGAAAGGAGGAAGAAAGGAGGAAAGGAAAGAAAGAAAGAAAGGAAAGGAAGGAAGGAAGGAAGGAAGGAAGAAGAAAGGAAGAAGAAAGAAAGGAAGAAAGAAAGAAAGGAAGAAAGAAAGAAAGAAAGAAGAAGAAAGAAAGAAAGAAAGAAAGAAAGAAAGAAAGAAAGAAAGAAAGAAAGAAAGAAAGAAAGAAAGAAAAGAAAGAAAGAAAGAAAGAAAGAAAGAAGAAAGAAAGAAGAAGAAAGAAAAGAAGAAGAAAGAAAGAAGAAAGAAAGAAAGAAAGAAAGAAAGGAAGAAAGAAAGAAAGAAAGGAAGGAAGAAAGAAAAGAAGAAAGAAAGAAAGGAAGAAAGAAAGAAAGGAAGAAAGAAAGAAAGAAAGGAAGGAAGAAAGGAAGAAAGGAAGGAAGGAAGGAAGAAAGGAAGGAAGGAAGGAAGAAAGGAAGGAAGGAAGGAAGAAAGGAAGGAAGAAAGAAAGAAAGAAAGGAAGAAAGGAAAGAAAGAAAGAAAGAAAGGAAGAAAGAAAGAAAGAAAGGAAGAAAGAAAGAAAGAAAGAAAGAAAGAAAAGAAAGAAAGAAAGAAAGAAAGAAAGAAAGAAAGAAAGAAAGAAAGAAAGAAAGAAAGAAAGAAAGAAAGAAAGAAAGAAGAAAGAAAGAAAGAAAGAAAGAAGAAAGAAAGAAAGAAAGAGAAAGAAAGAAAGGAAAGGAAGGAAGGAAGGAAGGAAAAGGAAGAAAGGAAGAAAAGAAAGAAAGGAAGAAAGAAAGAAAGGAAGAAAGAAAGGAAGAAAGAAAGAAAGGAAGAAAGAAAGAAAGAAAGAAAGAAAGAAAGAAAGAAAGAAAAGAAAGAAAGAAAGAAAGAAAGAAAGAAAGAAAGAAAGAAAGAAGAAAGAAAGAAAGAAAGAAAGAAAGGAAGGAAGAAAGAAAGGAAGGAAGAAAGGAAGAAAGGAAGAAAGGAAGAAAGGAAGAAAGAAAGAAAGAAAGAAAGGAAGAAAGAAAGAAAGAAAGGAAGAAAGAAAGGAAGGAAGAAAGAAAAGAAGAAAGAAAGAAAGGAAGGAAGAAAGGAAGAAAGAAAGAAAGAAGAAGAAGAAGAAGAAGGAAGAAGAAAAGAAAGAAAGAAAGAAAGATTTGCGTTGCTCCATCTAGCCTTATGTTAATTAAGATTGTTTCTACCTTCTAACAAGCTACAGGTGAAAGTTGGCTACTTCTATATTTGGAAAGTGTGTAGAGTGACAGACTACCTTTTCTTTTTCACATATTGCACTCAGTAGAATCATTAAAAAGAACACAGAATGAAAAGAAAATTTTTTCAGAGTAGTTAATTGTATTGCTGATAAAAATATTAATATTCACTTCATGATTGAAACATTACAATACCTCACTGAACAGAGAAGCCCAGAAGAGTTAGAGAGCTCCTGAGGAATATTGAAATGGATTAAACCATGCCAGTCTGATACCAGTCACAAGCTTCTTCAAAGCATTTTTAGGAAAAGGTAGTTAGTTATTTAAACTTTTATTCTTTCATTTGAATCATATAAGTAATTTATCTCAAGACTAATTTTAAAATCCTTGGAGAATTCTAATTACTTTTTTTCTATGTAGAGTTTTAGATGTATGTTCAGCCCAGGTAAATCTACAAGTGGCTTTGTAAATTCTTTTGAATGAGATGAATTGCTGTGAGGAAGTGGATAAGAATGCTGGCTGCTACAAAACCATAGAGGAGTTTTGGGTAAAGTGGAGAAATTTTATCAGCATGAAAACACAGCAATACGGTTAAAAGAACAGTGATTATTGTCAATGGGATAATGGTAGTATATCTGTTCATTAATGATTAAGCAATAACAAGAAAGACAACTCTTGTGGAAGATCAGTGTTAAACTTCAAAACAGCCTTCACCTAGTGCTCTTGGAGAGATTTCTCTGGTCTCTGGAGCTGGCTTTCATGTGGCTGACATTAATATGGTAATTCTGGATTCAAACCTTCGTGACAGAGCATTTGGCCTAATGGCACGTGGAGGGAACAAGTGGAAAAGTAAAAAGTTTAAATGAACGATGAAAACCATTTCTAAGATATTTTGTTGTGGATTATATAAAACCAGTTGGGGGTAAAAGGAACCTCAGTAAAACAAGATTTTTTTCTTGGCTGAAACATTTCATGTTTGAACATGGTGAAATACTTCTAAAGGATTTTATCATTAGGGGACCAACATAAGTAACAGCTGTTGTTATTGTTATTTACAAAATCATTTCCATTGTAAACCCCAGTTTTCCCATGGGCAAAATTTGCTAGAAATTCACTTTTAGGATTGCAGTGTTCCTCTCTGACTTTCTGAAAGTTAGGTTTCTAATTATTCGAACAATCTTGTATATGAGAAATTTGTATTAGAACAGCACGTGTGCAATCTTTTCGCCCTCCAGACTGACCAACCAAGCTTCAAAGACTGAGCTTCAAAATAAAATACGACAATTAGATGCAAAAAAGTGTTCACGAATGTACTCAAAGCCTCAAAACTGAAGGAAAAAACAGATAACCATTAACATATAATTTAATAGCCATATACCTGATCTTGAGCTAAATTATAAAGAGTAACTTACAGCTATAGATTATTCCTTTGGTCTTCTAGACACAAGTATCATTTAGGTCCATAAAGGACAGATTCCACAAGCGTCACTGATATCAGTAAATGCAATGTAAGCCCTCCTTAGGCAGCTTGCTGTAGCTCAGACAGAGGAAACAGAAATAGTGGAAGTATGTTGGTTTAGACAGGAATTTAAACAGTTTTTTTCAATAAAAGTTAATGTACTATGTACGCTTTCTTACTACATTTTTTACTAATATACTTTACTAATTAATATAGTTGAACTTCTCACAATTGTACATGTACATGACCTTGCATCAGCATATGGAAAGTATAAATTTTCAATACATTCCTGTTGTGAAAAATTAGAAGAGTATTGTTAAAGTGTATTTAAATTACCTTAATACACAGAAAACTTCTACACGTTTATAAAGAAAAAGTAAATAAAATGTATCTATTACTATCCAACCACCTTCAAAGTACATTAAAATAGAAATGAAAAATATAAAATGTTATAAGATATATGCCTCTTTGATCCTCCCCAAAATGCTTGACTGTTCTATGTGTTAGAAGGGTGTGTTTGGCATCTGTATAGTTAGGTATATAAAATAAAAATATAAAGCTTGATTATTCAAGATGCTGGCAAAAAATATTCTGGAAAAAGTAATTAAACACATACTTGCATGGCATGTTTGAAGTAAAGCTGTAGACTTACTTTTAAACAGTTTTGGCTATATTTTTCAATACTTCAAGCCAAATTATTCAACACTTCATGCGATCCAGATTTTACTGAGCAAAACTACATCACAAAGCTATTTTATGGACTTTGTTCTGAACTTTCCTTTTTTTCCCCAGCATTTGCTTTCAAACACTTCTCTGGAATGTGCACAATTTAATTCTTCCAGAAAGACATTGCTATTGGTGGGAAGCCCTGATCTCAAGGGAAGTGTTGATTTGTCATCCAACTGTAGCCAGATTCCTACTGGGCTTTGAGTATCAGAACAGTAACATTGATCTGGACCTTGTGTTCTGCAGGGAAACCAGTGAATGGAGTGTGGGGATAAGCCACCTGTGTTATTAAGCTCTTGGCGTGTTGAATTTTGAAATGTCTAGAGCTTTTTCAATGTGACTGATTTTTCTCAATATATTGAGCAGCTGTAGCTAAAAAAATATTTATAAATACATGAAGATTTCCAGATCATACCTATATTCATTAAAGTTGGTCATAATATCCTGATTCAGTTTAGAAAATGATGAAGATTTTTATCCCAAGTGTTATTTAGACTAAAAAGACACCAATGTTACAGTTCCTTTTAAAATATCCCCCACAGTAGAGATATTGTAGGTGACAAAGATCACACCACAAAGTCTTTCAGTCTTTCCACTGTCTACATTTGTCTTTGTTCATGAGTGCTTCTGAGTCATAAGTTGGAGATTCACATTGGACACAAAGGAAGTCTAGACCAAGGTATGTGAATGCTGCTGTCTCTTCAGCTTATGGTTTTGTAATAGTTTGCCCAAGATACATATGACCTAAAAGCTGTGTGTGAATAGCTATTGTAAATTTTTTTTGAAAGCTCTACACTACTTTTTTACTCTAGATGGAGGACACTTGAAATCTAGGAATGCAAGTTATATATCCTGGTTTCCAGCAAATTCAGATGAATATTTATAGCTTTTGTTAATTACCAAAGAATTTAAGAAGTAGCTCCTGTAAAACAAAAGAGAAAAGGGTACAATGTGGGTTAACTTTGCAGGTTTTCCATCTCAGCCTGTTACTCCAGTGTCTGTTAAGAGATGGAGACCGAAAGTTCTTAGATGATTAAACATTAAAGAAGTTGTGCATGGTGATGGTTTGGGTTAGAACTGGAACTGGCTGAAAACTGGACAAAAATACTTCATATCTAACAATATGGAAAAGAAATGTTTACTACGTTTTATTTCTTCCCCCCAGATAAATCAAGAGTTACTCAAGTAAAATCTTTGGAGTTGTAGTAGTCACAGCTAGTATAAGTATGAGAAGAATCAGTTTCTCAGAATGAAAAAGAAAAATGAATGCAGTGTATCTGGCCTAATCATAGAGTTCAGTATGGAAAGTGATATTGTCAATGCCAATGATCATAGAAATGTGTATTTCTCCAAAACATTTGTGAATGATCCATTGAAAAATCTGCCTGTGGAAGCATAGTAAAATGTGTTTGAGGCATCTGTTAGTCTTCCATATGGCTGGATGATAGGATAACTCATCAGCATGAATGTAATCAGTAAAACAATAAACTATTTTCTCTCCTTTTTGCATACTTCTGTTATTTTTTTCTTTTTATCCTCTCTTTTTTCCTCCCTCCCTCCATTTCCTATTGCATTCAATTAAGATCCAGAAGCACGCCAACCTTGGATAGGTTTATTTTCTTTTCATATACCAATTTGCTGTCCTGTCAGTTCTTCCCAAGCTTGCCCTCTTTCACTGTATTTTTGGTTCTGTCTTTCAGCAAATCAAATAGTTGACATGAAAGGACATCAATCAGAGCTATTTCTTGTGATGTATAAAATATGTGCATTCCAAGCTTCTTGAACAGCTTTAAGCAGATGTGGTTAACATTCAAAAGATAAATATGTTAAATATATTTTGAATTTTGCAACATTGCTATTCCAGTCATTAAATGAACTTTGCAGGTGTTCAAATACACTACTAATCCTGGATTTTTTACTAAGACTGTTAGCAATATTAAACTGAAACTCTGAAACCCAGGCACACTAAATAAGCTAAAAAAAAAAGTGTTGATAAGTGAGTTGAGTTATGTTGCAGCCAGAATATTTGCCGAAGAGGAAAAAATAAAGTCGCTTACAAAAATCTCAGCAGCCTCATTTTAAGTGTAGTACCAGACTTAACCACTTTATGGGTCTTCCTGTTTCCTTTTCTTGTAAACATATTTCTTAAAGAAATACAAATCTTCGAATATGTTTCACATCACTGTGCTTTGTATTTAAGCTCTTTTCGTTAATGCCAATCTCTAATGCTTTCGTTGTGATAAGCCATATGCAAGGGAAAGCTGACAGGGAAAAGTCCTGTTTCTCATCAATGGAAATGCCAGGGTTTCGTTAACCATCAGGAGTACGCCATGGAGTTATTCTCAATGTTAAAGCCACTCTGCGCTCACACTGACTTTCCCATTATAATTTACCTTTGTCCCTCACCCTGAAAAAAATATCCATAAACAACAACAAAGAACACCTAAACTGAATCATGTGCTTATTTGAATAGAGACAATTACTTTTATAAACTAGGGCTCCTAAACAGCCTGTAAACCCTAATGGGATAATTTATTAATTTTGCCACTCCTGGTAGGAAACTTAGAGCAGCAGCAGCCCCATGAATACAGAAAAAATAAATTTTGATAGGCAGGTTTTTATGGCACAGAAGATAAAGAGTGAAAAAAGCCTGTTGTTAGTCCTCTGAGGTGCAGCAAACTCTGCAGTGCAAGCACCAGTCAGGGAGCCAAGGTCATAAGTATGAATTCTCATCTCCCCTGGAATTCCCTTATTTCTAGTCTGTTTGTTCTGGCTTGTGCAGCAGTCTCTGTCTGTGCAATGGGAGGAGTGGTGACAGAGCATGAGGGTTGCACCTGTCCTTATGAGGCACGGCCATCCCTCAGTGCACAGAAGCTGAAGAGCGTTAGCAGCTGGATGGATGAGAAATCTCGCTTTCCCTCTTGCCCCTGGCCAGCCCGGCCAAACAACCACTTCCACCCATAACGGCCAGACTCCTGCTCCCTTGTTCAGTCAGATGGCAAGACTGGTGCTCTTGGGATGATTTTTTCCATGTTGCATGGGTTGCTGTATCTTTGCTGCAGTGCAAATGGACTCTAGACTACAAGGTGAATGAGAGGGCTTTATGGAGAATGACGTTTAGGACCACTGCAGGCACAAATTTTCTCCTGAAAGAGAAGACAGAGGGTTGCTCCAGGAATACTCCTTAATACTGTAGGGTTTTGCTCCTTCACATTTCCTGGCTTGAGTTCTGACATGATCTGACATTGCTTAGGTTGTGAATGTATGTAATATTGTTAAGTTATTTGAAGAAAGTTAAAGGACCGCAGAAACACATGGAACTATATCTTTTTAAACCATTTGATTACTAAAGGCATAATTTCATACCCAGAATAGCCTTCCTAGGTTTTGTGTCTTTTTAGCACAAATAACAGAACAGTACTACAATAAATTCAGGATTTATAGCTGGTGCTTTAAAGCCAGCCTTTAAGTGCCATTTTTGTTTACAGTTTTAATAAGGTCATGTAGTTGAAGAAGTTCAAACTTGTATGCAGTAGCCATGTGACTTGTTTAGTCAATCACAGCACAGAATATTTTTAGACCCGTTTTACAATGGTGTATAAAAGCTTGTCTCAATAACCATCTGGAGAATATTGAGTTTCATAACTGGTAGGAATTATTCAATATCCTCCTCCCCACAGGAATAACAATTTCAGAATCTTCAAAGACTTATATCTAACTGGAGACAAGGTATTTAATGTTGTTAAAACTGGAAATTGTGTAGAACTAAATAACTCTTTTTGATCTACCTGAAAAATTACTTCGCAGGCCAGGGAAATAGTTTCCTCAACTGTCAAGTTCTCTGTATAATCAACATTTCTTTTTCTTTTCATCATTGAATTATTTATTCTTCAACAACCCCAAAAATGTCCTTTTCTGACTTGTGCTTAGGATACCAAGTTGATTAAATTAATGGGAAAGCTTTGTTTTTCTTTTCAAAACTCGTAAAAAGAGCTTGCCTTTTTTGTTCTCCCATTTGGGACTAGCTTCCTGGCAGTCTTATGCACGTTCACAGGATCATAATGGTGAAAAGGAAACTTTCTGCCTAATGCCAAGGACCGCTTCTGAGTAATGATGCACAATTGTATTTTTCAAGGTAGGAGATGAAGCTGTACTGATACAGCTGGATCCCATCGAAGGATCCAGTGGGTGGCTGGAAGTTGGAGCAGAAGCCACTGACACACTGGTTCAGGTGGGTTTCTCCTCTGCCAATGTAGTGGAGGGCTGTGCATTTCAGACTGCTGAAGTCCACACTGTACCTCAAAGATTGCTGAAGTCACTATTTGTATATATGAAGGATGCCTTTTCTAGCTACCAGGCCATACACAATACATCCCACGTACAAACCTGCCCATAGTCTCTTCCTTTGCAAGCTTGCTTTGACCTTACGAGTCTTATTCTTCTGAACTCAACTAGCAAAGCGTCACGTAGTAATATGTATTTCTGAAGCAAAAAGCCTTCTTGTAATGGACAATGCAGTAGAAAGGTAAATTACACCTTCCCCATCTATGGTGGGGAAATGGAACACTAAAAATTTGAAAGTAATAACCATCCCTTAAAAAATCAGACTCCTGAATCACTACATCGTGCAAAGTTTACACCTTGGAGAGGGGCTCAAAAATGACATTAGGAGTTAATAACTAGGCCACACACAAATCCCACGTGTGATTTACACCTCATTGCAATCCCTTCTCTTCCACAAACCAATTACCAATACTCTCTTGGACTCTAGAGCAAAAACCATCTCACTGAAAACACACAAGCCTATGAACTTTTTTTTCCCTTTTTTAATTTTAGTGAAGACTTTTTATCAATATGAAAAGGATGGTAACCCCCAGAGTAAACACTTATCTGTAAAATAGAGATTATGCGCTTAATAACATTTAATATTTTGGCATCTCAAACCTCCTGTGTAGATCAATCTGGGAGAGTGGTGTTTATTTTCTTGCTACATGTGAAAGTTCATTCTCAGTATCAAGTTTGTTTGGTCCACTAACTTTGTTAACCTTTGCATTTACTTCTGTATTTGATGGCCTTTCATGAGCAGCCACTTTAGTAGCCAGGATAGAAACAGTTACATCAGGGTTAGAGGTCATAGCCATTATGGGATTTCAACTTAAAACAGTCACTGCTTTAGGGGGATCACAGTATGTTTATGATTAATTATTTTCACTGTGAGAGTTTCTATGAACAAGATTATTATAGTAATATATAAACCATCTGGGTAACCTTTAATATCTACCTACTTTCTTGATGAAATAATAATCAAGACTTTGTGAAAAATCGCTCCCTTCCTAACTAGATGCTAGCAGAGCAACAGTACTTTCCTCCACCTCTGCTGAGGAATTCCAAGGAAGGATAAGTAGGGGAAAATCTACACCAAGTGGAAGTACATTTTTAAGTGAACACAATTCTTTGCAATTTTATGCATATTTAAGAGCTGTATAATTTTTTTAATGACACACTACTTGTACATATTTTTTTTAAAAAAAATGCAGATGAAATTATTTGTGTGAGCTGATTTTTATATACCACTCCAGAATTTATTTTATTGGAGTAAAATCACAAAATAACATTTTAAAAACTAACAAAATTAGTTTTATATCTTTAAGAAATACATTCCCAATCACATGGTTCAGATTCACGGTGCTCAAGAGACACTGAAATCATTGCTTAGAAACAGTATTTGCTGACTTCACCAGGGTAACAGTTTAATCCTTAAAGTAATCAACTTTCTCCCTCTTCTTGAATCTTTTGACTTTTAAGTTCTCACTAGTCTTTTTGAGAAAAACAGCTCTAGGAGACAGCTATTATTCTCCTCCATGGGATAGTCCACTTCATTCAGACAAGTAATACCATCTTCTGTTTACACTCATCTAAAACAAGCGCACAGGGTCACTCTCTACACTCTGATGTTTTACCAAAGCAAAAGGAAAGACTCTGCAGCAGGGCACAACAGAGCTCCGAAAATCGAATAACTTGGGAAGCAGACTTTGCATGCCTATTTATTTCTTGCATTTGATCCTCCTGGAAAAAAAAAAAATCCCAATATCATGTCCTCAAAGCATTTCACATAGGCTGAAGCACTGTAATAGAGAAATCAGCTTTGGAAGGTATTTCCTTTTATCTATTTCTAAATCAGAGGCCAGATCCTCAGTGGGTGCAAACTCCATTGATTGCAGCTCATCCTTTGACTTGAGGTGCTGAATTCCACATTAAGTAAGAACATATTAACATTTTCAGGAGGAAAATTATTGAAGCAGTTTAGAAGGAAAAAAAACCCCAAAATAAACAAACAAAAAACCCACAAAACAAAAAACTCCACAAAAACCCAAACCAAACCAAAAACCACAAATCAAAACCAAAGCAACAATGGTTTTCTTAGCATAGTCCTGGGAGAGTGGCAACAAAATCATAGGGAAAAAAGACAATATGTACACAAAAGTCCTCCACAATTAAATGACCAGCCCTAAAATCTGCTGGCTAAACAGTAAGGAAGCCAGGAGAGCTACACAAATTACCCTTACTGAGAGTCTGAAGTGATGATTTTTTCTGCAACCTGAATCTCAGAAAACCTATAAAACCTCCACGTTATGTCTTCTACTGCTTTCCAAAGCCTGAGTTTGGCTCCTGTGAAAAAGTATGTATGCAAAGAATTGCTTAAGCTCTAATAACTGTCCAAGCTCAAAATAACAATTGCACACCACCGTTTTGTAACAACTAAAACCCTTTGCCTTTGAGGAAGAAATGTACATTTTGACTCCTTGTGACCCCCTCATTGACTGACTTTTCTGCTCTGTTCAGCCTTTGCTGAGTGATATGGTCATCTGTAAAAAGCAGGGAGCTGGCTGCCAACGCCAGCAGCCTGTAATGAGACCTCTGAAAGCAAGAAAGAGAATCACAGTTTGATTACAAAGTCCTGGGCACATGGATAGCCCTGAAAGATATATTAAGAAGCACATACGTCAAAACAAAGCCTTCAGTAATTTAATCATTGGTCCTAAATCTGCTAGCTGCATGGTTGTTGACTAAAAAGTTTCCAAAAAATGTGCCAAGAGAATCATTTTACCAGTCACTTACCCCAGCTACAACCAACGAGACCTTTAAAAGAAAAGATTATAGTTGTGTGCTATCATACCGTGTGACACCTTTGTTTTTTATCCATGCTCTACAGAAACCCTTCAAAATATATGTAGAGAGTGTTTCTTTTTGATAACTATAAATCTCTGTTGGACACCAAGATAGTATTTTGGGGGAATGTTTCCACCACAGATCAGCTACTCAGGAACTTCACTATGCTGAAAGGAGACTGTAACTTCTTCATTCAGCTAAACAGGTGCCATTCATTACCTGACCTAAATCTCTCCTCTCTTTGGCTGAGTAGCACAGAGGGCAGAAGCCACTTGTATAACTGTTTTCTGACTCATGCATGGGGTGTATCTGACAAATTGAGGAATCTCTCTGCAGTTTCTAGGACCACACCCAGTAGGAAAACCCTTTCATTTTGCTACAACCATGCTCAAATTAGGATTACTGCTTACCATAGCCTCTCTAAACTGGTTTTAAGTATTTTAGTTCATATGAATGCTGACACCAGGTCCCCAGCTGCTTGTTTCCTTTAAGAGATGTGACAGTATTTTCCAAAACCCTTTTGATCTTGCAATTACACTTTAACCATAGTAACTCTCTGCCTATTGATTTTGATGCCTTTGGTAACACAAAGAAGTCCAGTTGCTTGGTCAAAATTGTACTATCATTTGGTAACTTGAAGTTTACTGAAAATAAGAGTGTATACATCACTTCCTAAGCATTCTTCCCCAGTCTTTCCTCTTTCTCTGAGATTGTGTTTTAATGCATATATAGCTAATAAACTTCTGAGAAGAGCTGCAATGTTAGGAACAGTCTAACCATCCTGAGCATACTCGTCACATTCTCAATCCAACAGTGACACAGCGCTGTTGGTCACAGCAGATGCACTCGTTCCTTGCTCTCTTCTCTTTAAGTGTGCTCTGTGGTGAGCAGCATTACCTCTGCCATCATTTCTCTGGTTGCTGTATGCCAAAAACTGAGGGCAGAGTAGTTCTCCTGTACAGTAATTTCTGCCACAAATGTTAGGTATCCTGGCGGTGTAGGCATGGACAAAAAGGGAGAGCTTCTTGTGGGGAAAGGTGTTACCACTTCATTTCTACCTCGGTTGATAAATCGCTACATCTCAGCTGCAATCAGTGGGAGTTTGATTACTTGCACCAGGTGAGAATCTACCTTAGCCTGTGAAGTAACCCTCCCCATCTCTCTGCTAGTTCTAAATGAAAGGATGAAGCCAGGGCATCCCATTTTTCTCTCTGTTAATAATGAGATGTGCTAGGGACAGACGAAAGAGTGTTCCTCCTGCCTGGGAGGTGTCCTTCATCTTGCAGGAAACCATGGGACAGAGGAGGCACAGAATTGTGTTCTGAAATCATGTCCCATGAGGTGTATGGTGAGCAGTCATGTAACCCTTCTCAGCATGTCTTAAAGCCATGATATAACTTTCTATCTGGCACAGGAGTCAACTTTTCTTTTTTGCATTTTACAGGATTGGGCACGTTACAGAGAAGTGAAGTATAACCCAATACTGTGATAATACAGTAATACACACCTAGCAGCAGCCTCAGCAGATCTCATAAACCACAAACACCCCTTGAAGTGGTACTCTAAACACTGCTGCTCCTTACCAAGTGCTCACGGCTTTTCTCTTCTCACTCCTCCTCAGGGTTTTCCATCATGTTGCAATGCCCCTCTCAGATCATATCCACCCTCTTGCTCATATCCTAATTGTGAGGCACTCTACCTTCTGCAAAGCTTATTTTAGAAATCCTGTCACATCCTGCCCACTCTATTTTTTATCCAGCAGAGGAAGACTTGACACTCCAGTTACTAGTAAAGCCGTAGGGAAGACCATTTATTTCTTACCACTATATTTATTATGTTCAATCTGCTGAGGGAGGTAGGTGGAGTGACCAAAAGCAACGCTCACTCCAGCTTCCAAGTAGTGTCAACTGCTCCTGCTTGGCATCTGCTAAGCCGTCCTCTACGCTGGATATTAAAAGTTCCCGTCACTTTTCTGCTGTCTTAGAAACGCTGATGAGGACTTAAAAGGTGAACGTGTGTTTTTACCTTGAAGTTAGACACAATTTCTCCTGGTGGCAACATCAATATGAACCTCAAAGAAAGCTGTGCTCAGAGGTCTCTCCAGGGGTCGAGCCAGTTACCTCCTAACATAAAGCAGGCCCAGCCATGTGGGGTCATCTCTGGAGAAACAGCTTCTCAGACAGTGCGAATTTGAGAGATCTCTGCTGACTGGACTGCAGCAAGGCTGACAATTTACACCAGATGAGGGTCTGCCCTAGATCCTCCGAAGACACGGCCAAAGAGCATATCCTGGAAAACCTCAGCTGCTGTTTGAGCTCTCATTTTGCTGGTTGATGGTGAGGTAACTGCCTTCCTACACTGCCGACTCAAGGCAGCTTAGTAAATCTGTGAGCCCAAAGACAGTAAAACCTACAAGCATGGAGGAAGGACTGGAGGGAAGGAGACACCTGTGCCCAAGAGTGAGTATGAAGGATCAGTTCATGCTACTCAGCCAAGAAGATGCAGTTCTGAGAGACAAGAAGCCCTCTCCTGCTGCTGCCACATCAGTTTGGCCCACATTTGGCACATGCTGGTTTTTGAGGTGTGGTACTAGGCACTATGCCATTGTCCCAGTTTTCCAGCCCTCATGATATGCAGGGAGAACCTGCTGCCTTTTTTGGTTTAGGTGACCAGAGTCCATTCAAGGCCTTACTGGATTGTTTGTTCAAAGAACAAACTGACAAGATGAGCCTAGTATTTACTTGGTGCCCTTCTCTTCTCCCCATGGAAAATGGGCAACGGTCTATTTCTCTGTACTCCACAGAGTACAGAGAGCAAACAGCTTTCTCGCCCAGAAACCTACCTCTGACTTGACAACAAATGTGATGCCCTAAATAAGTTATTTCTCTTGATTTTGTTCCAATGAAATGCTCGCTGAAGGTTACCCTTGCCTGTGCCTGCCTTTTTGTGCCTTGCAGACATCCATGACCCTTAACCAGGTGTGGTTTACAGCCAGGTGTAGGGCTAGAGTGTGCTTCCACTCCTGATTAGCGTTGCCTTTGGACCCAGTGCTTTGGCAACTTCTCTTTTGGCTAAAACTGGAGAAAACTGTTTTGTCTTCTTTATATTCATAGCAGGTCAGTGCAAATTAAACACAATCATCAAGAAATAAAAAGAATAAGTGAGGAGAAGGAAGTCTCCAGGATCTTCACCAGCCACGGATGGGAGAATAATTTTAATGTTTAAATTGATTTGGCAGCATTTTCACAACAGAAATACAAGACTTACATTTTTCAGTTTTGATCAATATACTTCCTAGATACTGAAATATGCCTATTTTAATTTTATTATCTGTCAGTCATTCTTCAATAAGTTCTGTTCTAAAAAAGAGGGTTTATCATGTTTCATATTTTCAAGGTAGTATGTCTGGCTCACAGTGATAAAATCATCTTTATTTTATTGTGAACATGAACAACCTGAACTTCTTTCTGTTATGAATTCTCAGAGTACAATTTTTTCCATTCTAGTAAAAGTGATAAAAGTGGCTCTGTGGCTGCCTTTCTGATCTTTTTTAATTACGTTTTCTTCTCAAGTTCTATATATATATATGTAAGAATTTATGTAGGACCTAAGAAGATGTGTGATTCAAGTTCATCAAAAGCTCTCTGGTCGGTCATTATGGGGTCAGACAGCCTTACTGTTTGTACTCTGAATTGTTTAAGGGAGTCCATGGAATGAGATGGTGCGGTACCGGCACCAAGATAGACAAGACATCTGTATTGTAAATGGCTGATGCTCCAGATAGAAAATCCCAGAGGGCACCATAGATTGACTAATGAAGTAAATTATCTATTAGAAAAAGATCATTGATTAATTTTAAAATGGAAATAATTTAATTCTCTAAAAGAAGCTCTTAAACTTGAATATGTTGTTTCATTGTGCTATGAAACCTGCAAACAGAAAAGTAGTCTCAGTTCTTTCAAGGCTGAGGGCTAAGAGACATTCAAGATATATTAATTAATGTTAGCCCAGCTGCCTGATAACTTTACTCTCACTTAGGCTCCTAACCACAGCAGCAATCAGCAGGGAGTGGAAGCTCTCCAAGCACTGACTAGAGGCAGCTGAAATACACAGCGGCAATGTTAGGTTTCTTTTGCTCAAGAATTAGAAGACTTCATAAAGGATGCATTCATTCTGCTAAACCAGAGTTTATAGTAATTAGCTGATCAAAATTTGTTGCATCATTTACTTAAATAAGGAAAGAAAACATGACAAAAAAAATCAAAGAGAAAAAAATGGTGAGCAATTCCCTTTCTAAGAATTACTAAGTTACTCCTTCAGTGCAGCTTTGTGCTGTGCTACCAAAAAAAAAAAATTCAACAATTCAAAACAAACCCATATGCAAAACCAGGAGAACACGGGGACAAGAAGACCTATCAATTCGAGCAATACTGGAGTTTACAGCAACAAAACACCCTATGCGATGATTTTCTTGCATTCCTTTACACTTAAGGGTATTTTCTGTTCCATTTAGAAGCACTACTAATGTTTCTTTCAGAATCCAATTACAACTTTGCCAGACTTCAGCCCATTAGACTGAAATTCTCTGTGCCAGAACTCTGCTTCCAGTTGAATTTATTTTGAAATTTTCAGTTGAAATGGGTTACTGGTTTGTTTGAAGAATCTTATTGAAAGTATAACTTAGGAGGCAGTATGAGGGTCCAGCTTTCTCCTCTCCCTGCTCTCAGAGACTTACAAATAGTGAGAGGAACTGTCAAATGGGCTTTAATTGCAGCTCAGTAGTGCTCCAGCTTCCCCAAGATAGGGCAGTGCACCACTGGTCATCCCAAAATGTGAAAATCAATGTTATCATCAAGTCAATACATCACAAAATACACACATATATATTCATATACTTATTTATTTATAACAAAATAAATTTGGTATCAAAGTCTACTTCATTGGTCATTCTAGAGTGAAGTCTGTTCGTAGGTTTCTGGATTAGGAAAGCAATAGCTCATGAAAAATGTGCAGTCATAGGAACTGTGGAGGCAGAAAGGTTAGAGGAAGAGGCCAAAATTTGTTAGCTTCAATCTCAGTAGATGGAGACCTGGACAAAATTGGACAAGATGATGAAAATTGTGTAGATATTAACATAGATTTCTTACACTTTTTTAATTGTTTTGATCACTTTTCAGTTTATTACATCTATTGTTTAGATCCATGTAAGCACATTTTACAAGCACAAGTATATGTAATTTGGTGTTTATAAAGTGTAAAATCCAAAATTCACAAAATGTAAAAGATTCTAAAAAATTACATTAAACTGATCCAAGATGTAGCTTTTATGATCATTCTAATGAGTAAACCAATAAAGATTCTGTCTGTTCAATGCAAGAGTAGGAAATGGACCATGCAGCCAATACTAGACCATGCTCTAGAAAGTCAAATGAAAACATAAAGTGAAAGGAATCTGAAAAGTCCTTGGTGGGCGGGCACAGCGAAAAATATTTTCTATAGTAGATATAAAAGAAAATAATATCTTACTAAATCGTTATAATGCAATTACAGTTGAGCCTTTGGCATGTTAATTAAAACTGTTGTTTTCCTATAACAAGTCATAGTAAGCTTCTTAATGAATTTGCTTTATGTCTAACTATACCAGTCAAACATGACAAATAACATAAACAACGAGTGGAATGAAATTATCACCATTTATGAAACTATAACCATTGTAATACAGCAATTTTTATTTCTTATTCAGAAGTGTCTGAAATTTAACATGAGAACTAGGAACTAAAATACTTATATTTCAAAAATTCCAAATACGTAAGCAGTATCACTCCAGTTGTGCTCCATTTAAAGCAAAATAACAATGTGATTATTGTGGTACGGCCAAAATTTACAAAGTGAAATCATGACATTTCTCCAGGCTACTTCTCTGTGAAACAGTTTGGGATCTTATATTTACCCAGTATAACCTTTCAGCCCATTAGTTCAGCTGCAAAAGTCACATGAGAGCTAATTGAATTCCAGCAAAGTCTCTAACAGGTGCATTTTATAACATGTCAGATCCCACAGTTAAATGATTAAAGGACAGCTCTCTACTGGATTTCCAAGTAATAAACACCTATTTTTGATATAGAAAGCACTGAGAGGCTATACCAGCTGAAATAACCTACAAAGCAGCTCTACTTGTGCTTACACATCTCAGTGGGAAGCACACCAACCAACTCCTTCATCTCTTCCTACTGGTAGAATTTCAGTGACAGGCAGACCAAAAACTTTCATTTTTAAAATGTTACACCCCAAACATGAAAGAATGGTCTGCTAATCAGATCAGTCTACTGGCAAGACAAAAGCAGTTTGCTCACAGTCTTACTCACCTTTGAAACACTATCTTTTACCACTCTATGGCTAAACTGCTGTGAGCTGATCAAGATATATTTGACCCTTTTATGTCCATGATTGTCCAGTGCACTTTCCAAAAAGGAAAGCAAGTGTAAGTACAAGCTCTATCACAATCTTTACAGGTCTCACAATCACAGAGCGCTTGTTCAGTGCTAGATAGAAAAGCTGAACAATCAAAACCCATTAGTACACTCAGTGTGAAATTACGAAGACTTTTCACTGATTAAGAAAACTTTGGGGGGGGAAAATATGGTTCTTCAAAATGTAAACAACCGTATTTTTTTACCTGTTTCCTTGTTTGTCTGCTTGCTGAAACTTTGTTTATTTTAAGACCACCTCTGATCTAGCCTTCCTTTATTAGCAAAGTTAACTCAGCATCCTCATTATATGCTTAAGTCAGGTAGAAAGCTCTAATTTGCCCCATAATCACATTTTGCTTATCTAAATTTTTCATTATTTACATTTGGTATCTCATTTTGTTGTCACCCTGAGGATTCATAATGTATTAGTACCCTTATTTGCTCATTGTTTTCCAATGACACACATTCATGCTTACATAAACTCTTTCTTCTACATGAAGTAACTGTAAGTCTGTATTGTCCTATCAGTAGAAAAAACAATTTTAGAAAAACTAGAATTGCATTAGAGATTTCTCTGATTTGAGGCTGTAGTTTAATTATGCTAGTTTAACGTGCCACTTTTTCCCACTGTCCAATCCAGGAGCAATCAACATATAGATGTATATATGTTTCACATTTCTAACTAAGTACATACCTTTATATCCAGATTTTACTGATGTTTCTTCTCTGAATTTAGTAGGCACAACCTGTAGACTTTATAAAAGCACCTGTAAGTTGAGAGAAGGGGTGAAAAAATTCCTGTGTGAGCAGTATGACCCAGACTCTGCTGTACAAATGCCATGGATACACGAGATGTACTGTCTTAATATCACAGTATCGCAGTATCACAGTATCATAAGGTTGGAAAAGACCTTTGAGATCATCAAGTCCAACCTATGACCCAACACCAACACCTACTCCTACTTGTCAACTACACCATGGCACTAAGAGCCTCATCCAATCTCTCCTTAAACACCTCCAGGGACGGTGACTCCACCACCTCCCCAGCAGCACATTCCAATGGCCAATCAGCCTCTCAGTGAAGAACTTCTTCCTAATATCCAACATGTACAAAGCTGTACATGATGACGACTGGAAGTCACTATCTATGGTAAGGGAGTCCTGGCAGGAGGATGCTCCTGCTTCACTTGCAGAACAGTGATGCAATGTTCACATTCATCTCCTACAACATCCTGGACAGGCATTTGACTGGCGAAATGAAGGTGGGATCTAATTACTTTTCAAGGTGCAATTGATATCTACTAAGAAGAGTTGGTGTATAAAGCTATTTCAAAGTCGTATTTGTCCTTCAGTGAGAGCAATGTTTCTTTACCCTTTTCCTCACTCTGATGGTTCCTATCCATGTTTCTCTCAGACTCCTACCTTTATGTTTCATCTCAGGTCTGAATAAAGAACACGTACCTAATCAAGCTAATCTGACAAAGAAGTTATAAGATACAGACTAATACTATATTGATAAAAAAGTATATTCCAGTCATTTATGGGCTGGTTAGATTCTGCAAAACTGTTCGTTAACAAGAGTGTACTCTCTGCATAAATTTTTACAGCTCCTGATCCTGCAGTATGTCATGAAGTCTCCTTGTGTGCCAGGTTTTTCGTGTGAACCATAGCCTAGTCCTCCACAGTCTTTCTGATTTGCAATAATAATCATAATTTTACAGGAAAAATCCCCAACAAAACTCCTCTCCACATTGACAGTGGAGTATACAATGAGTTCCTTTGAAGAAAAAGAAAGAATTCTTCCTCATTGAATTTTGGGGTTTTCATGCTGTGGTTAGGATATCAAATAATGAAAGCTATGTTAGGTGCTGCCAGAAATTTAAGAACCCTATAATTTTTATTTTTTTTTTTTAACTGGAAAAATCAGCTTTTTTCATGAGAGAATGGGAAAGCCTATTTTCTTTGTCAAGTAAGGCAACCCTTTCTTTTTCCTTCTCTCCCTACCCCCTTTGAGGTTCTTCCAGACAGTTTGCTGTTATCCTTCACACAAAACAGCATCAAAAGTAGCATTCAAGGAAAGGAAGCAGCAAAAGATAAATTGCAGAAAATAAAGCCTGCTACTGGAAAATGTGCTTTCAAAGTTTCTGCAAAACTGTGAAGTCTGTTTTTATCCAGTGACGCTAGATTGTGAAAAAACCAGTACAGACAAACCTGCCTAGAGATTAATCTTTTTCAAAGCGACTGCATACAAATGTATTTTTACATAAATGTCATTCATACTTTAAAAGGTAATCCTTTTAGAATCATTATGTAGCTGAGAGTGATATTTTCTTAATTAAGATTTAATTTTAATTTATGTTTATATATATATACACACAAATATTACTTCAAATAATTTTCTCATTAGTAAATAATTCTGATTTTATTTATTTCCTTCAAAAAAGAATATTTGTTCCACAGGAATACCAACACCACATGAACTTCTTTCTTTTTTTGTCTTTTGTATGGCACCATATCCTCGAATTTAATTCTGATGTTAATTTATTTCTTTATAAATACAGAAATTGCACTGCCACCCTAGCACTCTTTGTACACATCCTGTCGCTACTAATAAGGTACATCTGGGAATACTGTTCTATTCTAGCAGAATTACAGTCATTTAAGAAGGACAGTAACACAATTTGTGTTTCAAGCAGTCTGTGAAAGGAACGCTAATCTCAGCCCGGTATTTCCAGCAAAGGAAGCCAAGTTGACAAAAGATTTTCAAACAACCACAGTTCATACTTTATTTTGGAGTAGGAATATGGTTCTTTTTTATAAAAAAAAAAAAAAAAAAATTAAATAAGGGCAAAATTACTCCAAATGAACATCCTTCTCATACCAGTAAGCATGTCTGTATTTTTTATTTTCTATTGAGTGGTTGAACTGAAGTAAAAATGATTGTGTCTTTCAGAGATTTGGTGTCAGTGTTTCATCTTGCATAGTGCTAATTGTGCTCTGTGTTTGCACTGTTGGGCTCTGGTGGCCTTGCTGCATCTGTATCTACATCTCTGTGCCTGGCCAGAGGCCTGAGCTGGGGTATTTTCGTCCCTTTCAAAACTAGTCCTGGCAGAGTTTAACCAAAGCCTGCATCACTGAGATCAGTTACTCCCAAGAGTCGATCCTGCTCAATTTCTACCTTTCACTGACATTTTGACATAAATAGTCAGGCAGCCCTTCGCTGTTCTGGAGATACAAGGGCAGAAACAAGTGTGAATTCAAATGGCTGTTGATAAATTGCTATACAAGACCTTCACTATTAATTTCTGTCAGTAGACAGTAAAATGGCAATGGCTGCTCAACACTGTTCCAAAAACAACACTTCCTGCGGCAGGGCAGACCACACTACGCTGACAGATCGGAATCAGTCTTGCTCAATTGGATATTGAGTGCTATCTAAAATTATACAGCTGGTGTTGAACGAGGGTATTGTTCTCACTCCACATTACAAAGCTAAGCCTCACATAAATAACAAAAAGGAGATCATGCCCACATATCTGCTCACCAGAGCAGATGGGCTTTTGTAGGCTGCCTCTGGCAGGATTTGTCTTTTGTGAAAGAATTTCCATACATTTCCTTCTCCAAACCCTTCCAAATGGTTTCAGCTCTCTGAGTGGGTGACATGACCTATAGATGAGATTGACTGTACAGGAGATTGACTTGGAAGCTGACAAACGGAGGCGACTGGAAGTGCTTTTAGGATAAAAGTGCCAAATTTTTTTTATCATTTTCTGCGGCCTTTGGATTCCCAAAAAGAAGATATATGAGGTAGGGCCTGACGACAGAAAATAGCTTGGTTTGGAAAGCGATGGACAAACAAGAACCATTCACATCGCTGATGGATGCAGACACAGCTGACATCTTTCCCACTACAGACTTTAAACAGAAAACAAAATAATGCAGAAAGAATTGTATTGTCTTCCTGGCCAGGTTTTATGTAGATAGAAGACCCACTTTGCAAGACAAGATGTGACTGGCAGTAGTTTTAGGATGAATATTAAAATGTGGGAAAATAATGCTGCATCGTCACAAGAAAAACTAATTAATTAAACTATTAATGTAGTGCTTATCATCCAAGTGCTTATTAAATAGACAGGATTACAGTAGTTAAGGAACAAGTACAAACAATCAAAAGCTCACTTGGTAAGTCCAAAGAAGAACATTACACAAAATGGCCACATTTATGTGCAGCATAGTACT
Organism: Neomorphus geoffroyi; assembly: GCA_033558235.1. NCBI lineage: Eukaryota > Metazoa > Chordata > Aves > Cuculiformes > Neomorphidae > Neomorphus > Neomorphus geoffroyi. Next base: position 14,059,409 of record JAUMJM010000004.1, read on the forward strand.
TTACCTTGGGATCATGAGGAAATCTGCTAAATTCCCCAATTAAACTACCTGTGCATTAATTACAGTAAGGCACTGTAATCTGTCATTAGTGTTTGCAAAATGAGCCTTCAGACTGAATGTGCTAGGTACTAGTAACTATCAGATGTTGCATTAATACCCGTTCCTCCTTCACTGTGGTTACTTAAAGTCTACTAATAAGGGCCAGGCTATCTGTGAAGCTCTAGGAGCCAGAAACAGCCTCACCGCAGAAGGGCTGTGCTTTAACTCGAGAAATCCACCCTGCTGAGGAGTCCTGTGTTAGAACAACATCTCAGCAGGATTAATCCCTTGGTTATCTTGGGAGCAGCAGTGCTGTGTTACATCTTTAGGTCTATGCTGCAGTGTGTCTGTATGTTTACCCACTTGTGTGCCCTACCTTGAGAAGCTCTCTTGTGTGTGTAAACATGCTCTTAATCTAAGGTTGAGTTAGCATCATGCAACTTTTTCAAGCAATAGGCTGTGAATTAGATCACAATTTTGGACATGTGCCCATCCAGACTATGAAATCTAGTGTTTTATGGAGGATTTGTTCTCTCTAAAATTCCAGCAGCCAGTAGTAGGTTGTTAATTATAAAGGAAGAAAGTGATCTGCCCTCTTAGTGCAAGAGTTTAAGATTGCTTTGTGGGAGTGTAAGAGGGAAAAAGACCTTGTGCCACAGATGGTGAAAGTACAGAATCAGTCAATTAAACGAGACTTTTCTCAGCTCTTTCTGTGAAGCTGTTGTTTTACCCTTGGAGAAGGCCAAAGCCAGGTGATGCAAGGGAAGAAATACAATGGCTAGAAATGGTTAGATTGCAGCATTAGATTCATAGTTGCAAAACGGAGCTGACATTCACACGACTTCTCTTCAATAACCGTGCTTTTATAACAGAGCCCACAAGGGCTCTTTCATAGCTACTCCTGCAGCAGTGCCATTTGGCAACTGCTGTTTAAAAATGTTGTGACACCACATGAGAATCATCCAATAATATCCTGGGGAGACATAATTTTGTTTCTGTTCCATATACTTCTCTCAACTTGATTGAAAGTTAAAGACATTTATGCAGAAACAAGACTTACCCTGTAAGACTCTATTTTCTTAAACATTTTGTCCCACAATGAATTCTCTAATTTGAAAATATAGAGGCCACTGTCACACATGCAAATGAGGTGATTTCACAGACAAATAGTTATGGCAATTACCAGCATGTACAATTACATAATTTACACCTACAATCATGGTAATTATACAGCTCAGCTGGATCTGTAATTGTTCACGTATAGTGAATATGCAACTACATACTTGAGTGATATAGGATTCTCCCTTTGGAATTAATTTTTTTCCTGCTGTTTATTGTGCATATAAATAATACAGACATATTCCTAGTGAGAAAATAATGTGGTGACTGCTTATATCCTCACAGTTATTGCCTAAAAAAATTATGAAGTGGTTGAAAATCACATAATATGAGCCAAACTTATCATATCCTGGATCAATTAAGTTTGTGATTCCAGGTGAAAACCAATTAAAGGAGACTTAGAAACTCAAACAAGTCTTAACTTCAAATATGCACTTCTAAAATAAAAAAACTAAAAATATGAAGAAAGATACCAGAAATATACCGACAGTTTTCTTGTGTTTTAAATCATGCAGTGCAGTAAACTAAAACTTTGGGAACTTTAGTTAGAAAATCACACATGTATGAAATAGAAACGTCTGTCACAGCATTTATTTAAAAACTATAGTGACAGCAATTCATTGCATATTCTTAAAAGGTACATGAGAGTTTCCTGGAAGTTTCCAGTGCCTGAAAAATCAGCCCTCCATTTTGCAAAGGTTTTGCTGGGATGATAAGAAAGAATCCTATGTCCAAAAGGCACAGCAAACATATAATGTTTGATTTAACATGAAATCTCCCTTTTGCTCCTGGAAAACAGGAAACGTGGAGCAGACTGTCAGTGCTAAAGCTACTGCTCCCTATTGTAGAACTTAAATGTACTAACAAGCGAGGTCAACATAGACACCTTTGTTACAAATTGGCTACACGTAATAGGAGTTCCATATAAGAAAATGAAAGGGGGTTAGTTTGAAGCCATAAAAAGCTTCAGCCTTGCTGTTTATTCCTGCTTCTGAAAACAAAAAGGAGTCACATAGCATTGCATATCTCATACTGTCTGTAGATAAAAAGATGATATTACCTTTGAATCTAGGAATTACAGTGGATATGCTTACAAATCCTTAAGTATCCTTTGTGAATGCGTAACTCTGTGGCGTATAAATATATCCAGGTGAGCAGCTGAAATTTGCTACAAAAGAAATGAAACAGAAAGGGTTCACTGTGGCCATGATCATGATAAGTGTATTTCCTTTGTACAGAAATGTCAAAAGAAGCTACAGCTATGACCACTACGTCGTTAGCTTAAAGGTGTTGCCTGGTGTTGATTTCTAGGCATTCACATTGTCTGTCCGGAAGCTTGGCCCTAACTTTGAGCTTCTATTTTAAAAATTCTTGGCTTTAATTAACTTTCAGGAAGACAGCTTTCTTGCTGGACATCATATTCTACTTATCATGCAAGCTTTCTCATCACAATGAGCCTCTCAACTCCTTTTGAAGATGCAAGACCATTCTTCAGTTTTGGTGAGCCCTGATGTCTGTTCTGCCGTAGTCTGTATGAAATACAATGAAATAAATAGAGTTATTACCCTGAAAAGCAATCTGGCAGGAGAAAGATAGAATCTTTATGTAAAAAGACAACAAGACAATGAGTTCCACTTTTTAATTGCTGAGCTTCTCCTAATTCCTTCTGGTAAGAACAGCCACATCACTTTTCACCTCCGGTGTACCCTTTCTCATTGTGAGATTTGTCTGAGAATACATTAGGTCGTCTCTCACTAATGATACAACTCGAACTGAAGTAAATTTTCACAATATCTGAACCGTTATTTTTTAGTTATTTCAGGACTTGATCTGTCCGTATAAAAAAAAAGAGACACAGAAGTCATCATTTCTAATACTCTGTTGCATGACTCCAGAGCAAAATATCTGGTGCCTTTTGCTGTGAATTGCAAAAGCAAAGAGTCTGGTAGGAAGAAGTTCACATCATTCACAACTGTCTAAGTTCTTCCCCACTCCCAAAATTAAAAACAACCAAAACCTTATAACCAGTCTGGACTAAACTCAAAAATCAGACAGAGGCCTTGAATATTATAAGCCATAAAAAGCCATCAAGTTTGCCACCTTTATTGGAGCTGAAAGTTCAGTTTCTGCAATGAAATGCTGCAGTGAATAAGAAAACCATAATGGGAATATTGGCATGTCTCTGCTACTTCTGTAATTAGGCCAATCACAATAAATACTTGCCGAGTGTTTCTCTGTTTAAAAAATGTCATTACATTGGACCTTCTACTGGCTTTTAGGCTGTTCATCATGGTTAAAGAAGGCTAGACTGGAAACAGACTACTTAGGTTAATATTGGTGTTGCTTCAAGGATGAGGAGGATGAGGGAGGAAGAGAGCCAAGTGTGCACCTACAAAAACAGCCGAATGGCAAATGTTCCTTGAATAATTTCGTACATTACAGTCCTAATGAAAATGAAAGGAAAGTTAACTCATGCTGCTTTTTAGGAATATTTGAATATATTATTCTACATTACTTTATAAAAATACATATATAAACCCTTTAAATATAAATATATAAAGAGAAAATGTCCAATTATAATTTAATGTCTTGTATTCTGTTCTGTGTTCACAAGTGAAAATAGCTTATAAAAGTCTTCCTAGAAAATAGCTACACTTTACCCAGTTGAACTCTATAGAACTTTCTCATTGGTTTAGGTCATTATTTATTATGTACTCACAAGTTATAAAATTGTAGTTTTTAAAATAAAAGCTGAGAATGAAATCCAAACCTGACTGAAGTTTGCAGGTGTCTGACAGGGACAAAAATTGCCTTTTATGACTAAATCTGCATCAGTAGAATTGAAAATTACTGCACAACATTGTCCAGTGTGAAATGCAGTTCTCCGTGCTACAGAATACGGTGGGAAACCCCACAAACCAATCTTTCATCAAGGGATTTTGAACATTGCATTGTTTTGCATAGATGTCTGTGCCTTATTTTCAACTTTATTTCGTTATTGTATTGAAACTGACACCACTCACCTTTGCTATTTTTAAGTTTGTATGGTTTTACAAGTATATTTAGTCACGAAACAGATATTAAAAGCTCTCATTTATAAGGCTAAAACATTGACAATGATAACCAGTTGATTTCCCACATGCAGTGAGACAACACTTTCCAACAAACCTCCTTGCTGGGAGCTACAGAGCTGCCCACTCCAGTAGCAGTAACTGCAGAGCAAAGTAAGGTTTGGTGAGCCCTTGAACCATTAAAACCACAACCAGAGCTCTTGGTGTTGTGCTTAGTTTCTTTTCTGTCCTTTTCCTCTCTCCACTTTCCCCTGAATTCTTCTTCTCTTGCCCTATTTTCTTCTGTCATCTGTTCCTCTGAACACCAATAGCTGTTTCTGGAAATGTGGGTTTAGTACCTACAAGGAGATACCTCTGTCTCCCAGGGGCAACCTCTATTACGTTGCACAGTCTCCTGCGACAATTTACCTCTGCGATTTTCAATACCAGCTGCTTCTTTCCATGATTCTTTAGCTTTTTTTGATAATTTTTTCCATTATTCCTAAATCCTTCCTACCAGTCACCCAGTCATACTCCCCAGTATGTTATATTTCTGCAGCATTTTCAGGTGAAGGTTTAAATGGTAATGGATTAGCAGGAATAAGTTTAAATACTGCAATGTCATTGAGAACCTTAGAAGGGCACGGAGTGAACGAGTCCTAAGTGAAGCTCTATTCTTGAAAAGAGAAGAGGAAGATGTAACACAGTTTTTATCTGAATGCCACCAGCGCGAATATAGTGCCACTTACTAATTATAAAATTTCTTCAGAGCACTCTTCAAATCTCCAGACGTCATAATCACCAGGTATAAACCTTAAAGCTTTTTGGTCCTTGGTTTCTCTGCTAGGTTTGACAGCAGCCACGTTATGTTCTTTGTAATGTGCCCCTCTACTTAAAAAAAGTGGGCTGGTACCATCTGGTTTCATTGTACAGATCAATTAAATGATAAATTCCTGTATTTGGATCACCCAAAGGTAAAAGCTAACGTATTCACTGTTCAGAGATTTTATCCCCAAGATAGCAGCACTACAAAAGGATTATCATTCGGTCACATCAGATTTTCTCGTTGGAGGTTGGGTATCTCTAATCACACTAGCAGCCTATAATTGAAGATGACCTATGTGGTCAGGACTGTATGCGTAGCACCTTAGAAGTGTGAAGAAAACACACAGATTGTAATTAAGTCTTTCTGGTTTTCTCTGAGAGCTATTCACATGTTCTGTATAGGTGTATTTATTATGAGCTGAAAGCAGACTGAAGCTTATTGACAAAATTTAGCCTCTATTGTAATCAGCATGAACATGCATTTTGTGTGGGGGGGTGGTAAAAAACAAAATATCACATACTTGGATCTTCCTATAATTTTTGGCTCAGTGAGGACAAAAGAGTTAAGGAGATGGCAAGTAACATATTTACTTGGTTCTAATTCCTTTGTTTATAGTGGTTTTATCTTTGTTGTTATTTAGTAAGTGAGGCAGGTACTTGGAAAATGAATAAAAGAAAAAGAAAGTCCATTATGCTGAGTAAACTATGGACTAAGCTCCTAGAGTTCTTCAGAAATACACGTAGCTTTTAGATAAATAGTCTTGGAAATACCTTTTCTTACTTGAATACACAGAACATCATTAATTTTGTGTGCATGGTAAGAGGAGGTTTCAAATGTGTTCATCTGCTCCCAGATACTTTTGTGGTTTACCCGTGTTCACTGACTAGTTCCATTCCAGGTTTTTTCAATAATCTACCCTTCTTGACATACTGTACAAATTCTTGAAGTTAAATGCCTATCTTCATGCATTTTAATTTATATGGTAGATCTTACGTAACACTGGAGAAAATTGTATTATTTTTGCATCCTTTTTCTGGTTTGCTGTATAACAACCAAAACAAATGAAGAGACAAACAAAAACTCCTTTGGCTCTTCCACAGATCTTTTCCAAATATATCTCAGGGGAAGGGCTTGAGCTCTCCAGTCTCTCAACTCCTCCCTGTACTGTCTGCTTATAATCTAACCTTTTCAGTAACTGGAAAAGAAGATTAGCTGCTTCTTCAGCTATTCATACTTTCAGCAGTGAATATCCTTTATCTTATTTCCTTTGTAGAATTGTAGAAAATTTGGCAATCTGTACTGTTACTTGAATATTATTCCCCACACAATTTATCCTGAGATTTGACATTTGAAGTCCTATTGTCTTATCTCTGTAATGCTTCTGCAGTTATTTTCAGGACACAGAGGTAGCTCTCTCTACTGAGTTAAGAGGCAGCATTGTGAAAAATATCTGTTGGAGGTGTCCTGTGCATATCGCAGTGGAAAGAAACGAAGTGTGTAATCGCTTGGTAAGTAGGACCTTTCATTCAATGTGGCATGAAGCTCTTCCTTCCAGTCCCATCATGGCCTAATGTGGGGAAACTCTGTGATGGAAAAATAATTTCATCTATTAAAAAAAAAAAAAAAAAGAAAAAATTAACTATCAAAATTCAACAGAAATAATGAAAATACAAACTTTGAAAAGATGTTAAAAGCCAAAAGGTAACTTCTCTCCTCCCTGCCAAAAAAATCTTCTTTGTGCTTTTTCTAATTTCAGCTTTTAAGTCAATCTCAAGATTTTTGAAAGCTTTGGTGCAGCAGTAATATGGGTAATTGTCTGGAAGAATACTGTGTTTGGAGATTTCTTACCCTTAATTACATTTCTCCGTGCAGGGTTTCTTTACAATACCCCCCTGGGGCATCTCACTGAGTTTGGTCATGTAAAACTTTTAACATGGTCATTTTGTAGGTGACTGTTAACTTACATCCATATGCTTCCTCTTTCTCCTTTCATTCCATTTCAACAAGCAAGCATCTTATCTGATGTGGAAAGTGTGGGCTGATTTGAGAAAAACAAATTAAAACCGAAGAAGATTTGAGCATCCAGGCAAATTATATAGCAATTGGGATCTTTTATTTCACATTTTCAAATGTTGCAGATTTTCACATACAATTCTGAGTTCTGCAACACAACCTGCAATCTAACTTTTTTTCCTAGTCAGAAACTTCAATAGGATTTTTCAAACAGGTGCACAATCTTCAAACCTCAATGACTGAATCCTCTTTAAAAACTCAGTGAGTTTGCTTTTGTAAACAGGTGTCAATGGAGAAAACACCTCATGTTCTCCTTTTTCCTTTTTATTTCTACATAGTTGTAAAATGAAGTGGGGGAGGGCAGCACAGTAAATAACTTAAAAGTCACTTTTCCCTTACAAGCTGTCTGTCTTGGCCTTTCTCCACCCCTTGCCTTCACTCCCTCTCTTTGAATTTCTACCCTCAGAGTCAGTCTGGATGTGGACGTGAGTCTTCACTGAGCTCATTGCAGAACAGAGGCCCAAATGCCTGGGAGAGAAAAGGAGAAATCTTGGCAGATTGCTAACATATCAAGTGTTAATGAATACAGTTCTCTAATTAGAAATGTCTGCAAGAACTGAGTAATAGGATCCTTTGAAAATGTGACAGTTTTTAATTTCTTTTGTTAGTAGAGTTTATACTTTTCTGAATTAAAGCTTTTATCAAACTGGCATCAGACTTTAGGAATGACAATAATACTTGAAATACAAATAGAGTTTCTTTTGAAATCACCAACTAAGATAATATTTTATTGAAATTCTGAGTTTCTGGACTTTATTATGTTAATAGATATAATTCAAGAACCTTTTTTCCCCCTCCTTGTTTTCTTTCACTGCTTAAAAAAATTCCTAATGAATGTAGGATTGGCTGAAATTTGCTAGCTAATTTTCAGAAACATCATGACTTTTTTTAATTTAATTTCAAATATAATACCTCCCCAGATGGCAAACTTTGTAATTCATGGCCCCAGTTCAAAAAGGTATATTAACTGCCTCTAAACTGCTCAGCATCAAGCATTTACTGGACTTAATTAATATTAAGCCAATTCATGATTAAAGTAAGTCCCTTCCTCAGCATGAAGTTTCGGGAGATGCAGATGGTTTTACTTCTGTGTGCCCACCTCCATTTTACACCAAGCCCCTACCCACTCGGAAACAGAACAAAACACTAAAGACCCAGAGCAGCACATAAACACTGTATGTCCCTTGATGTCCTCTAAAGGAGCCTGAAAGAGATGGTTTCTTTCATTCTTGGCCAAACAGTGATAGACAAACAGGTAAAAAGGCAAGGAGAAAAATACCATTTACTCACTGTAGCAGCAGGATATCAAGCAAAGAAAATAAACAGGGTTTGAATCCCGGGCCTTTAACCTGCTAGTCAGACAGTTTTCTACAGTTTCATTCTGTGCACATTTGTGTGCTAGTAAATGATGAAGGGGAGGTAGAGGAACTGAAGGCTTGTGGGATCCCTGGGACTCCCACAGCTACGAGCACAGCTGTACAAACACGCGCAAGCTTTGTTAAGGTAGGGTGGGCAACAGGCTGAAACTGCTGAGCTGATCTGACCTATAAATCCCTTGCAAAAGCTCTGCCTGAGAGAAAGCCAGAAGTTCTGTGTAAATGTTTTACCCAGCCAATTGTTTTTGGTCCTCTTCCGTATATACATAAAACCTCTAACATCCTCCTGGCTAGATAAATTTGTAAGTAGGTGCTTTGAGCATCCTACTGAATTGCTGATTACCTGGGAAGGGGAGGGAAGGGGGGGTCAGTGGGTGGATGGAGGAACTAATAACTCAGGAACTCCTTCAAATGAATGTTGAGTTTTAAAGGATACGTGATATATCATATAAGCTGACATAGAGCTAATGGCTACAGGAAGCCTAGAAAAAAAAAGAGAATACGGCATCCAGCAGCTTGTTTTGAGGGGAAGGATAATATGAATTGCTCAGATTAGTAACAGGAAGATTAGATTAATTATTTTGAATTCGACTGATACAGTGTCTCCCTTCCTTTCCTCCCCTTAGCCTCCCTCAGCAGATTTCCCGTTGCTCATTTGCAGACGCAATCTCTCGCGGCATTGCAAACGTGCACTGTCCTGAGTGCACGTGGACGAGCTGTACCAGAGCCAGGCCCCCAGAACACTTACCGTGCAAAGCACAAAACCGTCAGCACTCTTCACAAAGAAAAGAAAAATAAGGGATCTTTCTCAGACTTCTTTTCCCCTTCTAAACATTTCTGAACTCTGTGTGACCTGCTTTACGACTGGGTCTAAGCACCTTTAAATACATAGCAAATTTAGACAGCAGAAAGCAGGGTAACGCATAGCAAACTGAAGGAAGTAACAGAAAGCGAAACAAACAAAGCTGAAGATGAAAATTACGCAGCCTACACCAGAGAAAGTTGAAATAAAACACATGGATTGGAATATTAAGTTTAGTGTGAATTGTGCAGCCTACACCCCATTTTCCTCCCCTTAAACATCCTTCCTACTGCCTGAAAAGCAGTTAAACTACAGGGGGATAATATCACACCTGGGTTTCATGAAGCAAAATCAATGAGAGCAACGGGAGTAACGTCACTCCTCTAAATAATTAAAATCCACCAATTACACTGAGGTGTTAATCATCAGACCTGGTTGTTGCCGTGGCAGAATTCGAAATAAAACTGCTGTGGAGTGTTAAGAGACCAGCTACTCTCACGGAGTTTGGAGGAGCCATCTCCAAAAGAAGTCTGAAGAGGAGGAGAGATAGAAAAGGCTAGGAGTGGAGAGTCGGACAAGCATCATATATTAGTTCATTTGTTGGGTGGGAATAAAAAAATCTAGTAGATATTAGGAGATGGGCCCAAAATTCCCTGCATGAGTTCTGCTGCTAGACCTTTTCTCCAATTACTTTCAACATCTCTAGACCTTCTCTGTGATCTGATTAGTTATTAATTGGAATTGGCTGCATTTTAAGCTATATATTTTTAAGCTTTATGTCAGAGGAATTCAGGGTTAAAATATTGTTGAACCTGTTCTTGTTTTAGCTTAAAACTGAAGTGCATTGCTAGACAAGTAGAGATCGACATCTTCTAAGCTGAGATTGCCAAGAAGGATCACAAGTTGAGGAAACTTGCAAGATAAAGTCCTGGCAGACAAAAAATCAGTAGCAAATCAACAATGCAGATGTTTGACAGTTGGTTTTGTTTGCCCTTTCTCTTTTCTGTCTCTAGAAATATAATCTGTGTTGTTAAATACGTTATAATAATATGGTATAATGACAGGGCTTAATGTGGTATTTCTGCTTGGGGTGAAACTAATAAAGCTAATTATGCAGTGATTAATAACTACAGGTTCTGCATTGAATGGACTTTTAAGTAATTTAGAGACCATTTTTCTCTCTCTAGGCTTTAAAGCAACAGACACAAAGCCTGAAGCTTCTCAAAAGTCAGTTTTCCTCCCTTGAGGTGGACCGTTTTCAGCTATGGCATTGCTAAAAGACGGAGGAGATGGGAAATGAAGGGATACTGATCCTGTGAGGGCTGCCAGTAGCACTTGGATCAGCTCCCTCTGATCTTGCTTAAGCAAATCAGGTAATAAGGTTGTGGTCATTTTTCCACTGCACCCTCTTTCTGACTAAAGGTCAGAGGCTGTTGTGCCTTAGGCTAGTCCTGCGGAGACTGATGTCCCCTAGAACCATCCACAGTTACACAGGAGGTGAAAGACAGCATTGTCTCTGCAGAAACTACCGAAAGATGCCTTTTGGAGTTTCTGTAAAGCAAAGGGACTCCTGGGGTTTGCAGGTAACAACTTATAAATTAACAACAGGCAGTTCAGAGAGGCGATGGAGTTCCATGCTTGGAAATATTCAAAACACAACTGGACGCAGCCCCGAGCCAGCTATTGTAGGTGGCCTTCCTCTGCACAGGGGGTTGGACTAGGCCGGCTCCAGAGGTGCCAGCCAGCCTCAGCCCTGCTGTGAGCCCATCACTCCGTGAACAGTAAACTATGTTTGCTTGCGCTTGACATGCTGCAGCATGAGTGACAGAGCTTCAAAAGAAAAAGAGCATACAAAAATAGGGCCACTTTTTCTCACTACAGTGGCAAACTTCCTTTCCTGAGTTCCTATTCTGCACTGTCAGTCAGCCGCTCACCATGCAGATGGCCCTGCCCAGCATCACTGGTGCCACGGGCCAGTAGGAGCTCCCCATCCCATCCCATGAGCTGTGGGATCAGCCCAAGCTGTCAGGACTGAGGAAGCCTGGGACATCCACAGCTATGGCACGACCTTTTCTTTATTTGTTTGTCTGTTTTGCTGTAGAGTGGTCATGATATGGTCATAAAGCACAGCAAAATGTAATGATAGTAATACCTAAATATTTTTAGGGGTTTTTCAGTCCTTTTGGTTTTGGTCACACAGAAATTGTACTTTCCAGGAGAGCAACCAATGGAAATTTGTGTAGTATGAAGAGCAAATTATGAGATACCAACTGCCCCCAGACTCTGATCACGCAAGGAATTTTGTTTTATTGAAATACCTTCCTGACTCTGTGCTGTGACCTGTGACCCCTTCAGTAGATGGCATCCAGGCAATTATAGTTGAAACTCTCCAACAGAACTGGTAAATATTGAACCGCTAATTCCTTTCAAAATGCACCAGGGCAAAGAACGGAAGAAATTAATGACTTATTGTAAATTTCCAGAATAATCTTTTATGCTATGTGTGATGCTTTACTGGAGTCTTAGCTTTCTGCTGTACTAACAAAACAAAAACACCTCAGGAGGTGTAACCTCATGATAATGTTATAATATAGAGCTGGTATAAAATTGTTAGCTTTAAATTCAGTTTCAGACCTATAATGACACATACTACCACGACTTCCATTTATCTCTGAAAAGTGTTGCCAAATGCTTCCTGACAAAGACCTGTTACTTACTGGTGGAAATCAGTACTTATTGCTAATCTGAAAAAACAAAGGCCAAATGAAAGTGGATTATGTTCCTTCCCCATTTACCTTCCTCTGTTTTACTAGAGGTTCAAAAAGTCTATTTATAATACAAAATAATTTACAGCTGGAGGATCTGAACTTATACTTCATACCCAGGCCAATGAGTTTTCAGAAGATACGTCTGTTTTCTCAAAGAAAAGCAGGGGTGATATTTTGGTCCATCAAAAGCTAATGCAAAAGTCACATTGACTTCTCAGGAGCCAGAAGTTCATCCAGTATATAGTTGCAGCTCTGTTTTAAACTATGATCAATAGAAATGCAATGGTCTTACTTGTAGCCACTGAATATCCTCAAAACATGGGAAATATATTAGTTACATATTTTATAGTCCCGATACAGAATACTTAGCTTGCAATTTATGTTGTGTAGTTCATTTCTAGAGGAAACTGCTCTAGGTTGAGGAATCAGAGCATTCCTCTAGAAAAAATTCACAAGTTGTTTCCAAAAGCTCTGAGAGCTTAGGTGGAAAATTTTTCTTGTGTTCCCATTAATAATCTTGTGCCTTGATCAGTTCTTCTCATTTGGGAGCTTCCTTGCGCAGGAAAAAGTGCTCATATGAATATTCATAGCAAACCAAACTGAAAAGGATTATAGATCCTATCAAAGGAAAAGTTTGCTGTTTTATCTCAAATGAAAGCACAAAAATATGGAATATGCATGTTGGCGGTATTTATCCAGCTGTTGTGAAAAGAGAGTCTTTTTTTCTTGCCTTTTTTTTTTTTTAAGCGTGAAGCAGTGTAAGGATTTTTAAATAGAGATATTTCTTTCTAAATACTGAAACTATTTCTTACAAATTAAAGACTGAAATTCATCACTGTTCTGTAGCATGTCCCTGAGTGAGGATTTTCTGCTGTTTCTGAATGTTCTATCAGATCTATCAGCTGACATGCTTCATTCTTACACAATTGACTGAAGACAGGAAGTCGCTTAGTAGAAATCATGAATTAGACTTTTAAAAGTGCTATAAAACAACAGATAGTGAGATGATCATTTTAAAAATACTTTAAGATTTTTCAGGGGTCAAGTTTCACTTGAGAAGTGGTGTTTTCTTTGGGGAACCCTAGCTGGACCAAATCACTCAAATTGTTTGAAGTTCTCCCTGAGATCCATGTGCTTGTCTACACTGTTAATCTCCTGTCCACTTTGATGTTTCACCATGACTAAGCTATATGAGGTCCTTAAGCATTTTTTAGATCAGTCTGAATGCTAATAAAAGATGAGAATGTAAAATGATGCTTTGAACTGGTAAATTGTTCAGAAAATGTGCTGACACTATAAGTGAACACAATATACTATATTTGTGCATTTACACAATTCTTACCTAAGACTGCTTTTTTCTGATTCAGAGGCATGAGAGCCTGCATAAGCCTCCTATTTGTCCTCATGTTGTTTGTCTGTTTTACAAATGTTTCTAAGACATTAAAAAAGGAATTAAGAATGTTTCAGTGTAACTGTTAAATCTCAGACTATGTAACGTGTGTCAAAATGCATGTGAAATTCTGCCTTTGAGTAGGAATGATATGGAAGGGCTGGTAATGCTCTTATTTAATGCTTAGGCCCAGAGACTAAGCAGGATCTGTTTTGGGAGCACACTGTTGCCTACTGAGGTGAAAGCTCAATTGCAAATGTCAGCTTATGACTTCCATACCTCTGTGGGAAAAAAAGCAGGGAAAAAAAGCTGAAAAAAACCATTAGTGAAAACTTAGAGGCTTCATTCCCCCTCATTAGGACATGTGAAGTCAAAGAAGCTCCGTTAACTTAATATTATGAATAGATGAAGGAGCGGTGAGATCTCCCAGTTCCACATAAAAGGGTTATGACAGGCTGTATTTTCATAGATCTGACTAGTCAGAAAGATGCCACTTGTGTAATCTTGGCAGCAAACCCTGCTACCGGCACTGCTACCTGCTTGACACTTACTCATTTTCCCACCTGTAGCTCTAAAGAAAGCACCTTCAGAAAGTTTGTTTTCTGATCTGTAAGGAAATGGTGACAGAGAATAGGGAGCCTTCATTAAGGTTTGGCTTCCAGGAAAACACGTTAAAAGATGGTCGGTTGACTTAGCGGAACCCAAAAATGACAGTTAAAGTCACTACTCACCCATCAACAACACAAGATAGTCAAAATATGTCACTTGAGAACTCTGAGTAGGTTAACTTTATATTTTTTAATATAAAAAATACTTCCTGGAAGACAATACAGATGTTATGAATTATTCTTTATATCATATTAGCACTGAATAATTCTAGTCAACAGTTGGGACCTCAGTGCTCCACTCGTACACTGACAAGGGAGATGCCCTGTAGCAGGGCCCCAGCTAGCTTGCAATCCACAGTTTAAAAGAAATGTTATGAAGAAAAGGAGTAGAATACATTTATGAAAGCATTTTATGATTAGCTCCCACTTTGTCTCTGCTGGAGAAGTTCTACGCTGATGCTCGTGTCCAAGGAACGGCATTAGTTTGACACTAGTTATCACACTAGAGTTAGTCCAAAGTGAAGTAAGGACATTCCAGTTGATTGCCGTATTTGTGATTAGATGTTAAGGGTAAAATTAGTAAGCTCAGAGTTATTTCTGAAAGCACTCTTTGACAAACTGCTTCACGATATTTCCAGTTGCTGCTCCAAGGTATTTTGACTTGGCTTTTCTACTGTATTTCAAAGTGTTAAGCTATCTGTTACGATTTATTGGCAGCTTTTAATATTACTCCACATTGCTCAAAATGGTTTAAGTATAACAGCTTTTATTCCTGTGTCATGAGTTAAGTACTTAAAAACTGACTGAAACAGCAACTAATTTCTTCAGTTCTTTAGACTGCACACATGGTGATCTCATGGTATTTTCCCATGAAGCAGAAGGTTTTGAATATCTGGATAAGAGAGAAAATATTTTAAAAGTTTAAGCATAGGGAAAGAAATCAGGAAGGGAATGTATAAATTTAACATCTGGATGCCTCATTTGGAATAACACTTTCTGATGCAGCACTGGATAGGGTAATCTTTCTGGGAACTGCTGGTAGCATGAATGCCAAGAGACAATTCACTTGAGTTTAATTTTTAGTGCAGTCATTCATTATTAAAAAACACATGCTGATCAACTGCTTAAAATTAAAAGTGAATACTCAAATATAGAGCATCTAAGCAGGAGCACTCACTTCACATCAAACAGGAGACTTGCAAAACGGATGTTAAGGTAGTGGGATTCTTCTGGAGCTCAGCAGCAGTGCAGTTATGTAGCACAGAATAAGCCAGTCTGAGTGTTGCTCTGGGCCACCCCGGCTGCAGCTGCAGTGGGTGGCTCTAACTGTTAGGGTTCACCTGAGAGTAAGGATGGCTCCAGCTGCAGATATCTGCATAAGTTCCTAGATGTAACGTTCCTTCACCTAAATTCTCATCTGGTTTTGGGATGAAGATAGATGAAAGCAGGAGTTGATGAGGGTCTCTCTTGGTGGGATAAGATGGATTTTTGTGTATTTATGCAAAACTGTTTCAATATAGTCTAAAATTTGGCCAATTTAGCCCACATATAGGTATCTCTGAGCCAAAACTCCACTGAACAGACACAAGGAGCGGTGCAAGTCTTTGTTTCCAATGCTTATTTCAGAAAGGATGGGATTAATGTATATTCTTTATAAACTGCCCCAATTTTTTTTTCAAATTTAGTTTTTTGGTTATTCTACAGCATTCAGAATAGTTATGTTGCAGAACTCTTGCCGTAGTGGCCAGAGGCTCAAGAATTCAATTGCATTAATTCATATTGCACTTACTCCCTCTCACATGCCTGTTTAAAGACAGTCAGAACTGTGCCTATGACCCATAGGGAAAAAATGCTATGGGTAATTTCATTCACTGCCATTTATCTATATGTAACCCAAAGATTTTACAAGGGAAACTGTGAGTTGTCATGTGGTTTGCTTCGGCAAAATACAGGTTCTTGAACAGGTGCAGAATTGCATGGGTTTGCATTTTTGTATTTCTGCACCTGGGTCTGCCTAGTCCTCCCCTTGCATCGCCAGCACTCTCAAAGAAATATAAGAATTTTGTTACAAAAAACCAAGAGGCTTAATATCTCCACTGTGGACCAGACTACAAGAGAAATCTAAGTCACCATCGCTATGCCAGACTTGCAAAACTGCAGGACAAAAGTGCTCTGAGGATGGGATGAAACAGCCATGCACTGTAATAAAGAGGAAGAACAAGGCTTTTAAATAATTGTTTTTTTCTTGATAGAGTTAGTTGTGCCATACAGCCACTCCTGGAGATGCTCATCCACACTATGCTTACATGCTAAACTCCGCTGCCATCCCGGAGCACCCTTGCGTCCACTGGAGTGTGAAGGGCAGGACTGGTACCAAAGGTCTTGCTAACCCGGGATTCAGCACCAGGGACCATAAGCAGTCAAAGATGGAAGAGAAATTCTTTCAGACCGCAACTGTTTTCAGCCCAGGGGATTTTCTGAAGATGATTCAGTTTGTCTTTTTGGAATCTCCCCGTGCATTCAAGTGATCTAAATCTTACAAAAATATCTAAACCCCTTGTTGCCTGTGGATATAACAGTAAAATATGTTTTGAATTCCAGTGGCAATGGTAAGAAAATGTTCTCTAAAATTTTGCTGGGGTAAAATCAAGTGAAAGAGAACTGTAGAAAACACAGTTCAAAGGAATCTCTGAATGTCAGGCATTCTATTCTCCTATCTTACAGCAACTGTCTGGAATCCAGTGCTCATCCTGAGAGCGGTCTGTAGCCATAGATCTACTGAAACAGCAGATAAGCATGGCTTCTGAGTTAAATGATAGATCTAAGTCTGAACCAAAACTCAGGAATAATTCTGGTGTAAAAAAAAAAAGAATATTTAAAAATCTGGAACCAGTAGTTCATTTTCCACATCTGAGACCAGTAACACTGGCACATTATCTAAAATATGACACCTGTGGGTGCTGGCAATTGTGAAAGAATCTGATCCTATCAGACCATAAATAAAAAGTAATCATAACAGTGGTACCTGAAAACAGAATTTACTGTGAGAAGGAATAACTAACCTGGCTCCTGGCATTCATCTGTAACATTTGGCTTTCTAGGCATGCACTTTGATCAGCTATGTGGATATTTGTTTTAAATATTTCTAGGTATTCATCTTTCCAACTTTTTGAGGTTTGTCCATTTGTTTTTTCATTTTTATTGTAGTGGATCAAATTTCTCCCAATAAACTATCTCTGACTTCTCAATAACAATGGCTGATCAAACTAATACTTGAGGTGACACTGCATTGTAGCTCTGACAGCCACCTTTTGTGCCCTCCCCACAGCTTACAATGCTGAAGGCCCCAACCTAACCTTGGCCTCCTGGCCTATTCTCCATTACAGCAAGGTTTCTGAAGCACTGCGATACTTTCCATGGCAAAGGTTTGTAGGAGTGCTCCTTGAAAACCAGCCTCCTATCTTATTTCTTGTGGGGGTGGAATTGTGGACAGAAATAAAACAGGCTTTATTTTAATAGGTTGAAATGGGCTTAAGAGAGGGCAAGGATCTCATCTTCTTGGCTGATGTAATATGTCCATCATCTGAGAGGTTTGTAATGAAGTGCAGTGGATTCATCTTTTCTAGAATAATTGCAGTTTGTAATTGTTAAGTGGTGTTACCACCTAGGAAAACAGTTTATCTAACACTAAAACTCATTTTAGTGTTAGATGATCAGGGTTTAAAAGGTACATAGCTTATATTATTTCTTTCAATAAATAAAAGAGTACTGCGACATAAACTTTCACCCTGGGTCTCCCTGAATCTTGATAATCCTCTGCCTATTTATTTCAGATCATCAGCTGATCATCAACTATTTTAATAATAGTTTTTGCACAACCTAAATTACAATGGATACATGTTTTGTAGCATTTTACTGACAATTAAAACAAGAAAATATACAGTTTCTTCTCTGCAATAAAAAGTCGTGGACATTATGGAGACCAGTGAATGTAGTCCTACAAAATCAGAACATATTCAATTGTTATAAAAATGTCAGTTTATCTTTTATTAACCTCGGTTCAATGTATTTCTCCTTTCCTCCACTGACACTTTGATTACATTCAATGTACTAATATATGTCCTTTTATCAAATTTTTTCTATCACATTAAATTCAAAGTTTTTCATATTTGTTCAAAAAACCCTCAGCATTGTGTGTGTTTTGAAATTAGACATGCTTCCAACCCACCTTCCATGCTTCATCATGGTGCTGATAAATGTTTTAAGACAAATATTACTAACAGTTTGATTTTGATTATACAAACACTTCACTTGTTTAGATTTTACAACATTTTATAAAGTGTTTTTCTGCCTAAAATATTGAGCTCTTTCATTCTTCCAGCTTGTGACCATCTCTGTTTGATTGCTTTTAAACAAATTACATTTCTGAATGAAGCCTCACATGTTCTGTCATTGCACTAGTCTGTCTGAAGCTTAAACTAAGCAAAGGGATTTCTGCTTTTACCGTGCACGTTTTCCCTCTTGAGTCATGCTGAGAT
Organism: Neomorphus geoffroyi; assembly: GCA_033558235.1. Classification (NCBI taxonomy): domain Eukaryota; kingdom Metazoa; phylum Chordata; class Aves; order Cuculiformes; family Neomorphidae; genus Neomorphus; species Neomorphus geoffroyi. Next base: position 14,077,998 of record JAUMJM010000004.1, read on the forward strand.
TTTCTGGAAGTCTTCCATAGTTACAGTTTCAAGATATTCCAAGTGTAGTAACAAACTGTTTGTAGTCTGCTGAAACACCTCTTAAACTTTTTGAAAGATTCTTCATCTGTGTTCATCTGGAAGGAAGAAAAAATAAGAGAGAAAATCCCACTTAGTGGAATGGGCTTCAATTATGTTCTTATGAATACATCTGTCTGCAGCGTAACAGACTTATGAATGTAGGTGATTTGTGCCTACCTTTGAATTCCTGCAGTTACGTTGGCTGCATTGTCAAAGGTTTAAAAAAAGTTAACAGTGCATCTGTAAAATCACCATGCCACTTCACAAGGTAAAGGGAAGCAGGATAAAACAGGGTTGGGGTGGAGACATATGAACTGAAGATGTTCATATTGAAAATACACTTTGTAATATTATCAATAATAGTTCTTTATGTGTGTTTCTGTAGTCCCAACTAGCTGCCTACTTCTTAAAGAAAGAAAGACTTCAATTATATTATATGATCATATTCATCAGCCCTTTTTTTCACCTCTTTTTTTGAGATAGATCATTTCCTTCAGATCCAAGTGCCAAAAAAAAATCTATTGGCATACAACAGATCTGTTGCTGGTTTAAATCTCCTGTATTTTTCCAACTGCTAAACGTAAGACTTTATGTTTTAGATTTTCATACAGAAAATATACAAGAGCTTTGTGGAAAATGTGTTGGGCGTGCAGTAAAGTACACTATGCCAGAAGTATGGTATGTTTCTTCGCATAGTCTTCCTCGGGGATTTTATTTGCACTGGTTCTGGACTGTATTAAAGTTGCTTTGTTAAAATATTTCCTTTTCCATTGTCATTTGACCATTTGTGGAAGTGCTTCTTATTGGCTAACATCTTTTTTTATTGCCACCTTCACTGGAAGGTCCTATTCCAGCTAACATAATAAAAGGATATACTGTCAGGAGATTCATAAACCGTAAGAACACTAATTCTAACACACTGCAGGCAAGTTATATGTATGACAACATAAAAGAGAGTGACATGCAGTATTACAAAAGGTGTTGTAGAACTGGGGAATGTGTATATCACGCTATTCGTTAATTGTCCAGACATGACAAAAATCATCTTGGGATATGTGTAAACAGTATGAAAAAGCAGCTTAAAGCACCACCAGAAATAAATCCTGGCCTTGGTGCAATTGTTTAATTTAACATTCTGAAGATGTGATATCATTTTTACCTAACTGAAAAAGAGTGAGCTTTTAAGTAAGACTTTAGAAAACACTGAGTCATTTCCTGACTCAAACATAAATTGACTTCCAAAGCTGTCATTGCCTAAATCAGCTCTGAGTGCACTAATCTGCGAGAGCAACTCCTTATTTTAATAGATTCACAGTGGAAACAGATACAGCTATAGGGATAAAGTATTTCTTTTCCATCATAATATTTTTCAAGTTCTTTGACATCAAAGCATTTTTGATTGAGTTGCCTTGACACAGTGCAAATTTCTTTACACTATTTTAATCATTTGGAGTAACTTGTAGAAATTCTTATTTAACAATAATAATAATACTTTGCCAGTATATAATGCCTTTTGCTTAATGAACACAAGACACTTTACAAACACAGAACCTCTTACACCCATTGAAGGATGACGATTTTTCCTGTGGCTTAGGATTTTCTCAGTTTGAAGTGAGGAAAAAAACAAACATGCAAGAGCAGCTCTATATGACACTGTCTCCTACTGCAGAAGTGTGATGGTACCTGTTGAATATGTATGAAATATCCACAGAAGTCAAAGATGAAGCTTTCCTGCACTATGACATTCACAAAGACTTTGTTTAATGTTAACAGAAGTCATTAAGAAGAATGTGTTATTAAGAATAATGTAAGGCTGTGATTGTCTGGCCAAATGTACTTGAATAAAACACTTACTGATAAAATATTTCTGTGGCTGCAGTACTATTCTGCAGACCAATTCAGCCAAGGTTACGATGCTTTTGTTGAAGCAAGCACTTGTCCTATTTCATCAGAATTCCTTACTCATTGTAATAAATGCAACAGTCCCTATAATCTTATTGTCAGCCTCTCTTTTTCCTTGTCTTCGTTTTATTTTTGCCCCTTTTTTTTTTTTCCTGAAATATTCCCTGAATTAACTTACGAAGATACTAGCTCAGACCTAAAAAGCCCCAAAAGCTGACGGCTGAAGGAGTATGTCTTGCGCTTACACGCTTCCCAATGTTTCCACCCTTGGCTTCTGTCAGAAGCAGGATACTGTCTGGGATGGGCCCCCAGATGGCTATTTTTAAGAATGACTTTGCTACTAAGCTGGCAGTATTCTTAATTCACTGTGCCTATCTCTGTGCTATTTACTATCTGAAGGTAAATATATGTACAGTTATTTTCAGAGAAGTGTGGACAACTTCCATGACTTTTTCTTCAGTCTCACAAAATGTGATGCTTACAGTAACCCCAGTATCTTGAGTCAGATTAAGTGAGAGTTTTGGCCTAAAATTAAAAGAAACTTAAACTTCTCACTCACAAGACTACGAAGGAAAGTGTGAAACTAGAGTTCCCCAAGGTTCAAAGGGGAAGTCAAGTCATGAGAATAGCTCGCATTTCTTAGTATTTTTCAAAATCTGTGGTTTTTTAGTCAGTCTTACTATTTTGGTAATCTCATTTATTGCACTGATTTTAAATTCAGAAAGACCCAAACACTGTCTGTAGCTCCATATGACAGATTATCGTGGAGCCAGTTAGTATTTGCTCATTTTGGGAGGAATTCCAGATCAAGGGTTCCCAAACTGTAGAGGCCTGTAGGGCAACAGTAAGTGACCTGGTGTTAACTCTCAGCAACACATTAGGCAAAGTTTTTAATAAAATTCCTGACAGCAGGTGTGCTTGGTGTCACGTGAAAACTGGGATCTCTGAGAACTATCACTTTAGATAATTTAAGCCATTCTTTATGCTTGCTGTTGACAACAACTGGCAGAGGGATTGCAATATTATCCTAAACCAGTGCTGCATTCTGTGCTATAATCTCTTTTAAGGTTTTGCTCTACCATCTTTCATCATAGTAAAATCCCTGATTCCTGCCTCTTGTAGTTTGTCAGGTTTTATATAAACATCTTCCCATAGAGATCAGGAACTCAACAGCATTTTGCTTTGTCTTATCACTTAGGGTAGCAAAAAGAAAAGGGGAAAAAAGCAGGAAATAAACCCCCAATTATATGCTGATTTGCTAATGTTGGGGTTTTTTTCAGATTAAATACCACTTTCTGTTACAAAACCTGCTGCAACTGAAGCTCTCAGTTTCCTGAAAGCTTTCACATGAAGCCCTGTCATAGCAAACAGAACGCTGGATAGTCTAGGCTCCTTAGGGGGCCAGAAAAACTTTGACAGAGGTTTAACAGCCCTTGAAATTATATCCCCAAACCTTGGAAGGCCTGCTGGTTCAGTGGGAAAAGACATAAGCTGACCAAGTTATAAATAAACTCTTTTATCACAGGCAATGGTGTCTTGGTGACTTCAAAGGATAAGTTAGAAGACTGATTTCTCTGAAGTCCCATAGACAGTAAGAACTTTATAGTGCTGGACGGGCAAATCCTGGTCCAGAGCTGCAATTTGATAACACTAAACTTTTTTTCTTTATTTCCCCTTTCTTGTCCTGTTTTGAAATCATCATCTGAATTTTTGGTGAACTGAGATCAGAAAATTTTCAATCTACATTTGATGTCAAATTAAGACCTGTGTATTTAACACTTTGATTTCCTGTGCAGGCTTTCTCTAATCTTGGAGACAAGGCTATAAACATTTTAAATGTAATGAAAAACAAATCTACAATTACATAGAGCTATTCACTGTCAACATTCTTTCTGCAGGTGAAAATGAAAAGTTGTTCCTGAGTGTATTGTAAACATTGCCTTTTTCCATCTATTCCAACGTAGATCGGTGTTGCATATTAAAACAAAGAAAATGAAAGGCTGAAGTGTATTTCAACACCTGCTTCTTAAAAAAAAAAAAAAAGAAAGTTCTGCAAACGTGAGGTAGTCTTTGAAACTATCCTGGACATATTATTCAATATGTGATCCAAGCAGCATAAAAACTGGAGTGCTTCAGTGTGACAAAATATCACAGGACCTCACAGCACGGAACTTTTTGTAAATCTTAGCTCTACTAACAGTGGATTGCTCATGGTAAAAATATTCCACTGTGGACATTTACCTTTTAAAGGCCTAACCATACCTTTGGTTTCCTCTTTCCAGGGATTTTCTACTACTAGTCATAAGCAACCTACTCATGAGACACACAGTAAGAATGAAAAAGTCCATCCAGTTTTAATGTGCATGTGCATTGCCTTCTTTGGTGAGGAATTGGTGCTCAGTATCTAAGTGGGGAGGGGAGACGTGGACAGATAAAGTAGGATAAACAAGGTAGCATCAGTATTTGAAGTGATTTGCATTGTGGCTAATGATGCACGTGGTTTTGACCTAAGATCCTAAACAGAATGAGAGCGTCTCAGGTTTTTTTCCTCCCTTCTTCCACCAGAGCCAAAAGGCCCATGTTATTATCAGCCTGTTTCAGAGCAAATTTTGTATTTAAATTCATTTGTGGACTTCTTCTCACTATTACATATTACAAAATTAATTTGTGTAAAGTCTGCAGGCAACTGGTTTTACTTACACTATCCAAGTCAAAATACTGTATAATTCTCTCTGTATGCAAGGAAAATCATGTCAGACATAGATACACAAAGGAAACACTGAAGCACAGAATATTGTCATTGGCAAAGTCAAGGAAAGAAGCTGACCAGCTGCCAGTATTTGAGGAGAACCAGCGGAAGGGGCATTACTCCAAAGGACACATGCCTTAAGGTTCAGAGATGCAACAATCTTTCATGTTGGACAAAGACAAAGAAGAAATGTTCCACCTGTTTTATGTGCCAAAAAAGCAGCCTCAATTTTGTTTTTGTTTTGTATCTTGATGGCAGATAAATATTAAAAGGGCTAGACAGCATGGTATTTTCTTTAGGAAACATCCCAGCTCAGTGAGAGACTTCCACGTTATATCTAAAACTACACAATAGCCTATATACTTTTTATTTAAAAGATATGTCATTTTTACTACTTGATCTCTCCTTTTCGCTCTTGATATTTGAATTTTCCGCATATGGCACCATAAAGTGTGACAACTAAACTAGGATATCACAACCTCATTGCGTCATTGGTACCACAGAACTGGGCAGGAGAATTTGCTTAAAAACAAAACTGTCAAACTGTTAAGAAGCAATCAATGATTTTTTTTTTTTTTGAGATACATTAGAGAGTGATGATTATCTGAAAATCTGGCCTCATATTGGATACCCAGAAGAACAAATTGTAATACTTCTGACAATCAGAAGCAAATGTATTGAACTAAGAAAATGGTGTTCAGAAAATCTCACTATTGATAAAACGCCTGCTTGAGTTGTGCCTCAGTATGACTTATTAATAGGCAAGTTTATTCCCAATATAAACTGATTGCAAAATTCTGTGTATTGACATTTTCAGAATAGGTTCTTTTTTAATTTTGTGTGCACCTTTTGAATGGAGCAGAAAAGAAATTCATCAAAAATTTCTTTTAACACATTTCTCTTCTTGTTCTCTTCTTGGCTAGGATATCTTGTGATCATCCCTTTTACATTCCATCAACATCTTGACAGTTTCTGAGCCACAGCGCACATTTGTTCCTTTCATCATCCTGCTAACTTCATGTTTTCCTCCAAGACATAGTGTCAATTTTCCTCACATTCCCTCAAAGATCACACAAGCCAAAGTCTGTTTGGGATCAGTTTATTACATTTCTCAGCCAGACTGCTGTAGATGAACATATCTGATCCGAGTGTGACCATGTTTAGGATATGGACTCTGACCATGCATCATCCATCATGTGTTCTTGCTGTTGAACATGATATTCCCTGGTTAGACCACAGGCATTTGAATTACTCAAAGACAGCTCAAGGACAGTCCATAAGAAGCTATTCCATGGAGTCAGTCAACAGATGGTAGCATCCTAAACTTCATCACTCTGCAGCTATAATAAAAAATATATTTAGAGAATACTTCAGGGGTGTTTATTTTTATTCAAAGATTGTTGTGCAGTTCTGGATTCAGACATCTTACCCTGCAAAACACTTATGTTCCTCTCATGTTAATATAAGGAACTTGCTTTGGTCACCATCACACTTACTATTTTACAATTTTAATATTATTATAACCCCCTGCCTGGTCTTCTGTAATCACCTTTGCTTACCTTTCATAACTGACCTGCTTGTTATACACATACATTTATATCAATACATATATTTTGTTTCCAATAAATTAATATTCTACAGTATTAAGTCATGGCAATGACATTTCATTATTCTGTTGGCATTCCTTAATTTTATCCTAATTTGATCTCAATAGAAGTACAGAATCTGTAATAAAATATAAACCAAAAGCTACTCTGCCTCTCCCCAAAATGTCCTGAATTGCCATGCTAAACCTTCAAATTCTCCTTCCCAGCTTATAAATTTTTCTTCAGTATTAAAAAAACAGTTTAAGTATAAAGATGTATTTTTCCTGTTTGAATCCCTTATGCTAAACTCTTGCTAGCTATTTCATGGCAATATTGGGTGTATATTAAAGAAGAAGAAATAAGAAACAAAGTAAAATTAAAATTCAGCTACCCACCTTTCAGCTTGTCTTTCAGTGAAAATGGTACTTCACAATCTTACCTTTACCTGATCCAGCTTTAGAACCTCACTAATGGTCCCATATCCGTACAAGTTAGCGTTGTTCTAATATATTCTGTGTTGTGTTTTTCTTAAACTTAGAAGATAGCATATGATATCTTTAATATTATTGCCATTCATGTCTCCTTGCAACATCCTGCAAAGATTTGAAAATGTATGTAATCAGACCTTCATCATTACTAATTAAAAAAGCCTGTCCTGAAATATTGATGCAAGCATGTACCTGCAAATAAGGAAAGCTCCTTAGTGTGAGATTACCATAGTCTTCACACCATCCTATGAGGATGACTGGGCTTCCTAGTATCCCATTTATTCTTCTGAGACTTTGATTTGAAAATCAATAGTTTGGTGTTAAAGAGCCAAATTGGATAACGTCATCAAAAGTGGTAATGAACAAACCGCCTGAAGAATACTGTGAAAGTGCTGTGACAATATTTTTATTATTTGGAACTTTTATTTTTAAAAAAGCATCAAATGTAGTTACTTGAATTTTCCATGTAGATTTGTCTTGAGGACTCTGACTTCCACTTTAATAACTACTGGGAACAGAAATAAATGTTAGTTTCTATAAATGCTTTTAGAACATTATCTAAAGAAAATTTAAAAGTTTTAGATTGGTATCTGGTTCTGGACAAACTGGTTTCCATGAGATTTCACCATGCCCTTCAGCAAAAGTGTTACTGTGACCCACAATTTCAATTTGTAGTTAAATCCTGCTCCAGGCCCTGAAGGTCTTTCATTGACTTCCATCAACTCTGCAACAGGCAGTCGATTGCATTAATATTTACTGTAATGGAACAAGAATTTTCCTGTCACCAGTATATTTTGCTTACAGATTTACCTGTAGGTAGAGTATTACTAAATAATATCATATTATAAAGAATAATTACACTATTGCAAGTCACTTTGAAGCCTAGAAAAGAAAAGAAAGACCACAGAGGAGTCCACGGTCAGGTTTCTGACACTATAGTAGATTCCTTCCTTCCTCTTTCAATCCTCCATCAGCACTGTAGCTGTCAGCTATTTTGTCATCAAGATGGTCACAAAGAGAGGGACGTTTCCATATGCAGGGAATGCAGAACTCAAAACAAACTATTGATAAATTCCAAATGCATGAATTACCCCTTGTTCATCCTTTGGTAACCAATTGTTTTTCAGCATGAAGTGCCTGGAAGTTGTTCACACTTTTCATTGCGAATTGTCCCTTGCCCGTATTAAGTTCCAGACTAGAGCCTAGGACATATTCAGTTGGGTCTCGGGTAATATACATCTGAGTTGGACTAAAATGGTGGTTTTGTTTTCCTAGCAAATCCTGCAAGAGAAAGCAATTGTTGATACATCTTAAAGTGAAATTCTTCAACCTGGTACCCAGAGATACTGCTTTGTCCAGCTAGTTTGAGCCAGAATGCGCACTGCTTGACTCCTGCAACCTGTTGGCAAATAATTGAAAAGGCTAGCTTAAGTGTTAAGAGAAGATCTTCTGGGCTTGGGGACACCCTGGAGAAACCGAGACCAGCCTTACCTCTGATCTGCTGAGGGATCATGGGCAAGTCACTTTGCTGCTATGTGCATTAGTTTCTTGTCTTTCAACTAAATATTGTAAAGATGTCTACAGCACCCTGTTTAGAAAGTACTTTAAGATTTATATGTGAAACTGCTTCAGAAGAGGAATGTGTTGTTCACCAACATTGTTTCATTATTAAACAATTTGACTACACTAAATTTATGGTTATGTTATTTTATTATGCCCCCAGTGCTAGAGGTCTATCAAAGCAGGGTATAAAATAATAAGTTATTTTTAATATAATACTCAAATCTTTGGTCTATGCACAGAAGGGCATAGTAGAAAAAGTAGAAGTCCTAAAACTGAGATGGCCTGGATATCTAGCAAGACCTCATTTCGTGGGCCGTCACCTTGTACGGAGAGCTGTGAAAAGATGAGTGACCAAGTGCAGGGCTTGTGCTGAACAGCTTCCTGGCAACAGTTGGTTTCCAGGCTTTGCTGGCCCATGGGCAACTGTACAGAGGAATGACTGCACTGGAGGCATCATCTCATTTTGTTCCCTGGCAACTGTATTTAGACTCTGAACTGGAAATTGAGAATCTAGTATGCAGCGGTGTCAAGGACACTGGGAGTACTTTTTCATGCAGAGGTTTGCACCTATCATGAATACCTGTCAGATATGCACTTTTCACAGGCTACAACTTCTTTATCCTCACTGTGTGGTATCTACCACTAGTGTTATATAAAGGGGTAGGGGAGATACCCAGAGAGAATAAACAAGTCCAAAGCCACAAAATAGGTGTGGCAGAATGAGATCTGAATAAGTCTCCCGAGGGTGAAGCAAGGGCATTAATCATCAGCTTTCTTAACCTCACTCACCCCCTTGTTGTTTGTTAGATTATCTTTTGCTTTCTTTCCGTTGGTGTTTTCACTTCCATTTTGAGTCTGCTTGGACCTTGCTTGTTTCTTTCTTGAAAGCTACATTGTTGTTAGGGAAGAGCTTAAGAGGCTTCACTGAAGGCTTTCCCCCACTCTTCCCAAATTCTACACAGAGGTTTTCTCTCTCAAGTCTTTTAGGAGATGGGGTGCACTGACTGAAAAAGGGCCGAGAGCTGAGGTGGGGGTGCTCCTGGGCACATATGCAACTCTGCTTCAGGGAACACTCTGCTTCTCTGGCAATTCCTTTGATGTTTGACGATATATTTTATTCAAGGAGTCACATTTCACCTCTAATATATTAAAGTTTTGTCTTTGGTTCAAGAATCACCATCCGAGTTGTTGCTTTTTCTGTGTTCTGGTCTTGGAGACCTAACATATCTGCAGCCAATAAAAACTCATTTTTTCTGTTGTATGCCCAAAATATATCATCATGTAACTAACAAATATCATATTTTGGTTACAATATCAGATGGGCAGAGCTTGTTACCTCCCAGCAGATTAACCTTTGAATCTTTACCGATTCATTAACTGTGCACATCAGTCACCAGATTTCAGTAAAATTTATTGCAATTAAGTATTGCAGTGCTGTGGAGGCTGAATAGGATTCTCCGTTATCAGTACCATTAATGGCTTTCTGAACTGTTGCCAGTTCATTCACCCCACCCAGCTTTCAATAATAAAATAATTTTGACAGAGGGCCCATGTTTCAACATTTTTAATAAAAACAAAATAAAAAAACCATCAGTAACAGAGCAGTAAAGTTTTCCCTCTCTTTCCTCTTTGCCAAAACTAACAGAAAGGAAAATGTCAGCCTGGCTTTACTCCAAAAAAGGAGGAAATTGAACGCTCTTAGTTCTTATTCTTTGACTAGTAGCATTGTGTACATAGAAGACTTGACTTTTGGGCTCATTTTGACGGATCTGAAACACAGATAAGAATGTAGAAGACTAGATTCTGTAATTTATAGCCAATGATTCTGTTTAAGATCTCTCAGTATCACATAACAAATCAATGTGATTTAGAAAATAACATGGTTTCTGCCATTGACATAAGCCATATGTGAACTGCTAAGCTACTATGTAAGCCACAGCTATAAATTTTAGTCAGTAGGAGGAGATTCTTTATGATTTTCTGCTCAAAACTATTTAAGCCATTATCAACATTTTGAATGAGCTCTTGCCAAATCGCAGCCTGGTAATGCACTGGAATGTCTCTCTTACATTACGGGAAGACAGAAGACAATCTTTTACTCAGTTTTCTATGTAACTCACTCACCAGAACATTTTAAAATAGGAAAAAAAATTGTATCTTACAATTCTGTTAATATGCTGTAGTCATGTACTGGTAACAGATTAAAACCTCACTGAATATATTGCATGTGATCTGTCCAAATAATAATAATGAATAGTCAGCAACACAAGCCCCAGTGAGTAGAAGACCTAAGTAGCTGTAAAAGACTGAAACAGAAAATAAGCGGTCAGTGTCTTCCCTAAAAAAGGTTTGAGATTTCAAATTTAGTCTGAATTTCTTTGTGAACTTTATGTTTGATTCTGCTTCCTCGGTGAAGCTGATGACATGAAATGAAATAGTAAACATTCTTGTAAGAAAAGTGTATGATGCCTATCTTTAAGGTAGACTTCTGACATGTTTGAGGCCTAATCTTCAACTATGTCATTACCCATCAAGAGTTAAAATCCTGCATTGCCACACACGCTCATTTGTACATGCAGGTGTTCAATTAATATACATAAACATTACAGGCAAGCAAGCATGAGGGAGCTCTGTGATACTTCCCAATAGAAGGAGACAATGTGGGGGGGATCCTCCTATTCAATATTAGATATTTACCTAGGTTGCCTACTCAGCTTTTGTGGTTATTGTGAGAAACAGATACTCTTGGGAATGATTTAGGTCTCAATTTGCTTTATTAATACCTGGAAGCACTTCTTGGGGAAAAGAATTTCCCTGCAGAAGCTGCCTCAGGTAACCATCTTATGTGGAGTGGGATAAATTTGTACCTACAAATCTCTTCACTGTTCCTGTAAACTGCAAGCACCTGAAACAGCGTAACTAGTCAGGGTGGGAAGGAAGCAATGGGATTTATCTCCCCTAAACTTATCATCAAATGCTGTGGTATCGGTCTCTCCTGAAGGATGCTCCTTACTCCCTACTGGCGAGACACAGTCACAAGTAAATCTTAATCAAGGCTTAGGAGCGCAATATTCAGTGGATCCACATCATTAAAATAGTGGTTCAGTGGGAAGTGGGTGGAAATACTGCAATAATCAGTTTACTTTTCCCAGAGGCACCTAATTCTTGGAGCTGCAATTGCTCTTTACCTCCTGTGTACTGGTGCATCTCCTCACTGCACTGTGTTTTCATGCCAGGGAGAAATGAGGTACAATCCATTCCCCTTTTTTCCATGCCTAGTTTCTAAAGAAAAACATCCAGGCACATGAGATGCAGGGTGCTATGACGCACTCTGCCCTTGTGCCCTGTCTGGGTAAATGGTGCTCTCCAGCTCTGGCATTTAAAGGTAATCTGTGCACCTTAAATGCAGAATTGATTGCCTTATCAGGATCATGTGTCTGATGCAGAATTATCATAGCAGCCTGTCTTGAAATAGGACAGTACAAGCTAAACCATGATTTCTTGAATCCCAGGCCAGCAGTCCTCAGCCTGGTTTCTACATCCCTGGTGTAGAAATCCAGCTGTGTGCAGCTTTGAAAAGGTGATCTGCAAATCTCTTTGTGATGTGAATAAAATAAAAAGCTAGGGCAAACGCAGTGTTTCTGGTGTGTACATTTATTTTGTTTATTAAAAAATCCTGTGCTCTTGTAACGAAGTGCAGCATTTGGAAGCAGTTCTGGTGTAAGGAAATGAGAACAGATTTCCTCAAGTGAAGGGATACTAGGAGACGACCTGTTATAACTCTTAAACAAACAATACCAAAGGTGGAACATTTCTTTCTCATCACTGGTCCCTGAAAAAATTTAGGAAATGCACTGATTGGGAAAGTATTTGGTCTGGCCCTGTGAAAGCGTTACTGACCTTGGCTATTAGCAGAATGCTGGCTCTTACAGTGTGGATGTCACTTTGGTTGTTAAAATACTAGTATGAGATATTGAGTGTTAATGCTGTGCAACTTCAATAGCTTGTGAAGATTAAAGGAAAAATAACATTTGTATCACTTCCACGGCCCAGGCACATATAGAAAGCCATTCCAAGAATAAAATTGTTTGGTTGGAAAAGACCTTTGAGACCACCGAGTCCAGTCATACAGCATAATCAGTTCCTGGTTTTATACACCCAAAAAGACTGGGGGAGTAGAAATTTCAACAGACTAATTAAGTGAAGAAATATCTATCTCCCAAAACAACTAATTTCAGAACATCTAATGCCTTGTGAAAATAACTTACACGTTTAAGAAAAGATATCAAGAGGCTTAAAGCTGCTTACCTCCCTAAGAACTTCTGAAAAGCTCACTAGGTGCTTGCTTCTATCGATCTAATTCCGATTAATTTCAGTAGAATTTATGTGCTAACCAGTTAGAGGTCCCACTCACAATAGATTATTGGAATTACACCCAAAGGAAGAAGAGGAAAAAGAAAATGAAGGAGAAAAATACTTTTGTACATTGCCGAGGTTTATGTATGAATTTTTCCAATACAACACAGAGCTAAAGAAAATAAAAATTCTGATACTGATACTTTGTTTTCCTGTTTTACCCTGGTGTGTATTTGCAGCTCAGAATGAACACAGGAACTGCTTCTGAAGACGGCAGTACTATAAACAGTATCTTAACCTTAGCTGGGAAATCAGAGGATAGAGAATAAAAGCCTTCCTTGTATTGTGAAATTATTCATTTTCAGTTAGTCTTCCAGAAATATTCTGAAGGCAGCAATAACATCAGTGATACCTAGGCTTTTAAAATAATAAAATCAGGCACTAGGATTTTAAAGATTTTTCTATGCTAATATAGACTCCAAACATTCATGAAGCTGTTCCAGAGGCTTGTAGAGGAGTAAAAGCAAATGAGGTTTGGTTCTGGTATGACATTGTGCACAGATAAATTTCAAGAACACTCTTTTCCCCCATTTTTCCAGTGGATCTCTCTTCACCACAAAAAAACCCAAACTGCAAAACAAACAACAACAAAAGAATCCTCACATCCAGCTTTCTTAAACACTTCCTATGCAATTAGATACCTGACATGATTTTCAAATTATCTCATCTGGAACTAACTCTTTTTCAAAATCCTGCTCAGCCTGGATTCATCATACCTAACTTCAGGCTGTTACCTTAAACACTTAACTTCATTGCCCAGTCTTTTTAGGTTTTCTTCACAGCCAACAAACATAGACACCTACAACTAGGTCGTAGGAGAGCTCTCTCATCCTTGGGTATTAGGGGTGCTTAAGGCAAAATAACTTAGGTGTATAAACTACTGTGGAACAGTAAGAGAGGTAAAGTTTGGTCTGCAACTGAAAAAAACCCTCAGTACTTTGCAAAATATGGCCTTGGTCCATACCTTTACATCAAGGTATAACATTCTGGTGACCCCTAGACAGTTCAGTTTGGATCGCAACACAAGATCTTACAGAGGACAGTCTTTGTTTCATACCAGGCAGAAGTCCCACATGTTAGACAATGAGCTCTGTTTAAAAGAGGGAAGATGGGGGATGCACAGTCTCCTCAGTTCCACGTGAGCAAGCTCATCTCCTATGGCTTAATACTGACTTAAGCAAAAGCAAAACTTTTGCCTTTGAGGGTTGTAACATCTACTGAACATGATAAAAAAAATAGTTGGAGGTAGATAGATTTCTCATTTAAATCAGTAAGGGATTTTCTATAATAGTTCAATGGATTGTCTTAAATAAAGTTTAGTCTGCTGGAGCTTTAGTTGCAAATGCAGAACACCCCCTCATAAGAGACCTAAACGTTCAAGCACAGACCAGCTCGTATCTCAGAGCTCCACCTCCTCCAAACTTCTTGAATCTTTGCCCTCTATATTGTATTTACTACAGTTTGGGTCCAGAGCAAAGCAGATAAATGGTTCCTCTTATTGACTATTCCATGTTCTTTGTGTGATGTCACATTTGTCAGAAAGTTATAGATTGATGTTTGAGTTTTATGCAGTACTGTGGTCTTTGGCCTCAGAACTAAAACCAAAATAAATGTGAGCATTTTTGGACGTTTCGATAAAACTATACTATGCATTCCTTTAATCTTTCTTTCTAGAGACACTGTACAATAGTTTCCTTGTTTTAGACCTTCAGAATTGCTGACATTAATGCAATTATTTTTGACAAGTTGAAAATCTTCCTGTAATTGAGTTTCTATTTGACTTTAATGTTTGCCCCATTTGGAAGGCCCTGTTAACAGATTTCAAGCTGTGATAATAATATTTCCTTCCTCTATTATCAAACGTTCTAATCTGTTTTCTTTCCAGATCACCACTGCTCAAAGCGGCCAGGAGATATTTTTCAAAAGGTGGAAAAGGTCCTCCTTGCAAAAGCTTAGGGTTTGGGGATTTTTTTTTTTATTTTTTTTTCAATGTATATACAAATGACACAGTCAGTTTCAAAAATACCCAAGTTAGTGACACTGGAAAAAAAAAGTTAGAATTTAGCACAATATTTATTTAGCACCTTTCATAAAACAGTATCATTTTTAAAAAGTAGCCTCTATAATTTATATCATGTGTTAACTGATATAGGTACAATGAAATATAGGTTTACTGTAAACATTTTTCTCAGCTGTAGGTGCTATAAAAGCCATGTAACAGTTACATTTAAAATAACTTCCCCCCCTAAGTTCTCTTCCTTGAAATGTTTTTCTTTGCTTATTTAATGTTTCTTATTTCTACACTCTATTAAAGAGTGCAAAAATTAAAAACTTTAGTCTTTACAAGTACAAATTTCCTGAACTGTCACTCATAGAAATTGTTGCCACAAACTTTCTCTTGTAAGGCACATTGACAATGAAGTTATCGTTTTGGTTTCAACCTGATTTTCATTTTTTCCTGGCAGGGTTACTTCAAGTCATTTATTCTGAGTTATTCATGCCAGAACATAGACACGTTGCCCTAATGAATAGACTCTGGGGTCTTTGTGACTATCTGATAGTCTGAGTTGAAAAGAAAAATGTCAGCCTTCAACTCTGGCTGTAACCCCCTGCTTTTGGAAAGTGCAGCTAGGGGAACACTATAGATATTAGAGGCAAAATTTTTTTTCCCTCTACTCACTATTCCAACTGATATTTAAAGGATAACAGATTAAGCAAGGTTTTAGTAGAAATCCCTGCTGAATCAGCCAGTTTCATAGACAATGAAGATAACTTTTAAGTACTGCCTACTCCAAAACCTTGTTTGTAGGTTACATCAGCTGGTGGTCACCTAGACAGCAGGTTTGGCAAGGACATATACTACCATTCAAGTATCACCCAAGATGTGCATACCAGCACTCATTTAAAGTATTAGTCGATTTATTATGCATTTTTAAGGGTATATGGATGTTGGAATCAGATGAGAGAGGCAATTAGGTATGATCTCAGCTATTCTTTCATTGATGCAATTATTGGCAATTGCTCTGACACCCCTTCTTTGGAAAATTCAAAGCAATTTCTCTCATCACCAATGTAGAAAACCGGAGACATAACTGTAAGGACGTAATTATTATGTTCATATCTACGGGAGAATGGCTACACTATGTTTAGCCCCTATATGATTCCTTTGCCTTGCATACAAAGCATTTAATAGGAAGGAGAAAGATCCTCATGAAGAGGGCTGGCCCAGATTTCTGCCATGTATATAGAGCAGCAGTGATGAAGAATATTAAAATCTAAGGCCATAATAAATATTCTGAACCATTCTGATGCTGTTTCTGGGGACTGTGAATAATCACTCCTCTTTCCTGTCTCTCTGTTCCCCTTGGTTCCTCAATACACTGCCACTGGGCTGAAGCTGTACGCTAGAGAGGACGACTGCCTTTGCAGGCATTATAATAAATATTACAGAAAAGTCATCACCTGTCCCCGCATTGAGGAGAAATGTAGCCATGAGACTTCTGATGAAAGATGGAATTACAGTACATCACAAACCTCTTAAGTAAATGACAAAACAGTAATCCACTGTGTTTCATTGCCATCTGGGTTTCATTAATAGATTGTGTTGTAGAATGTGTTTCTACTAACAACTAAAGGAATGTTTATTTGCTACATCTCATCAAGTAACATAAAAACAGATTTGCAAGAGCATGCACAAACAGAGCATTCAAATTTAGTCTGGCACTATTCATGGATTCATGATCCTGGTTATCCTCAGATCCTCCATTTCGTGCTGGTATTCATGAAAATGCCCACCAAAAAGCCCATACTTCTGTGTGTGCCAGAAACACAGTTATTCATTCATTGTTCTTTTTCTCTCATTAAAGAGGGCAGTTCTTCAGATGGAGGAGCAGGAAGTATGACCAATTCCATGCTGTGACTGAAGAGCTTGAGACCTTTCAGGTCTGAAAAGTGAGCGGGGAAGTGAGAAGGTGCAAACCTACATACAGCAAAATTAACCCTGTTTGACACAAGAATGTTGAGTTTCACACAGGCCTGATACTGGTATTTTAAGGCTGTGATGAATGCAGGGAAAAAATAAGCCTTGCAGTGTTGGTGTAAAAGATTTTGTAGTTTTGTAGTTGGTATTTTTTCCTGCAAATCTACAGCTTATATTTTTGCTCTGAGTGGTGTCTCAGTGTCACACCTATTGCCAAAAATTATTAAGCTTTCCTTACCATTTAACCCCAGAAATCTCTATTTTGAAATATTCAAATATGTTTCTAAATATCATTTCCATTGCCAGTAGGCTCTGCCATGTAACCAGAAATGTGGAGAGAAACTTTTCACAGAAGAAAAACAACCAGCAGAACAGATATCCCCAAAAGATGGCTTTGCTCTCCATTGCCTGCCTTTCCTTCTAACAGAGTGATGTTGTTTATACAAGCACAGACAAAAGGGAATGTATCTTGAGTAAATAAGCATAGGCATGAAGACTATATGTCCTGGCTGTGTTGTTAATGTATGCAGTAGATTGCTGCAATATTTACTATACTGCTTTTTGCAGCATGGCATTGTGGAGTAATTAACAGTTTTTCATGTTACTGCTTTTTCTTTTTCTATTTACACATTTAACAATGTAGATTTCAGTTCATGAACTAGAATGGGAATTCTGTACAAGAACTTTTAACCTGCTGTTACTACACAAACTGCCCCTCAAAGTCATTAGCTTTCTTTGACACCTTCTAAAATACGAGGGCTTGAAATTTTTGTAATTTAGGATTCCCTGGAGAAGAGTCCAGCTCTGAAGAACATTTATTTTAGCATTAGGAAAGATGAAAGCTACAAAGTTATTACAAGGCCTTAGCAACAGGAAATATAACTCGTTGATTTTAAAAGATGGAACAGAAATCTGAAATACCAGAAACTAGGGAAATTTGTTTAATTCACCCTCAAGCGAAATAGAAAGCAACTCATCAAGCATACTGGTGAGCATATTTGGCCACCAAAAATAGCACGATAAGGAAATTATCTTGTTTGAGCAAATTTTTATGCTGCATTAGCTGGATGCATGAGTATGGCATGAATCTAAACAGTGCCAATATTGCTAAATAATACAGATGTTTCTGCATACTATGCTGCATGGCATATTAGGCAATACTGCACTGGGTATAGGTCATAGAGATATTACACATTTTATAATTTGTACTACTCTCCATTCACTTATTCTCCTGCAAAAGCATGCAATCTCGTCCGTAGTTGCCCCATGAGTTTTTGTATTTCAGTGCCCCCAAGTTAGCTAACTGTTTTGAGATTTGAAATTTTGATTGCATATGAGGTAGTGCTGAATGATCAATAAGGTAACAACTGACATACACAAACCAAGATAACAAGTAACACAGAAAGCTTCATAAATTGAGTTTTTCTATAGATGAAAGTGGTTTGCCATTTTTGCCAAAGTAGCACATTTTATTCTGGGGTTCTTTGTTTTTTCTTTCTGTTCTTTTCACATGACAGCGTAAGTTGAACGTTTGTGGGAAGGGATGGAACCGCTCCTGTTACTGAGTTTTGCCACTGTACAGTGACTCATACCTGCATGTGCAGCTTTCCCCGTACAAAGAAATATTTCAGTCTGTGTCTTAATAGTGTCTCAGCCTCTGTGAACTCAACTTGCTGAATATGCATTTTTTACACCGTTGGGTACTAAAGCTCTTCAGAATCATATCAAGGACTTTACATCTGATTCAATTAATTTTGTTCCCCAGTAGCAAGATGTATTCTCTAAGGTAGTTATCTAGGTTCCATCTATTACCAGGGGAGAAAGGCAGCAACACCTAGGAGGTGATCTATCTCACATACATGTCTTAGGCTGTAGCTAGGTTTCAGACTTAACATGTATTGTTATGTCCATGGATAGCTTTTAAGGGTCCTATGTAGAGGTTAGGAAAGTACAGAATCAGTGGAGTCATGATTTCACTCGTCATATTAGGCATGTGATCACCCAACTGGAACAACTATTTAAGTTTAAAAAATATTCTTTATTATCTCTGATTCTTGTCGGTGTGGTTGGCAGCAGTCTGATTTTCTACATGCCATCTAGGATAGATGAGCAAAACTCATCTTGCAAGACATGATGCCTCAGAAGAAAGCTCTCAAACAGAAGCAGTGACTGATTTATAGATGTAATTTGTGGACTGCTCCCCTCTCGTCTTGGCCGGTTTGCTGGTGACCAGCTGTGCTCTCTACAAATAACAGCAAATTTTCCACCATATTTTGACACCATTTAAAGTTTAAAAACTTTTCTTTAAAAAAATAAGGTTCCATCTTATTTTATTCATTTGATTGTATTTTGAACTACTCAAGTAGGAATGACATGCAAACTGTAGGTTCAGTTATATCAGAAAGCCATGCATAAATTATTTGGGCTACAGTGTTTCATGACATGAAAACATGAAGCAACATGGAAATCCAACAATTACTCTCTCAGATTTTGTCTTTAATAAATGCATTGGCAGTTTTTTAGGGACACTATATTAATCAGAACCAAGATCTGACTGCCTAAATCCATATTACTGCAGCTCAGCTACTGATCCAGGTGCCTGCTCACCATCTTATCCCTGGCCTGAGATTTAGCTAAGGACTTAAGCCAGGTATCACCTACCTCACCCAGAAAGGTAACAGGAGAATACATTGTCTACAATTTACAACACATTTTAGTGATTAGATTATTTATCGACAAGATCTGTGATCTAGGTGGTAACACTGATCCAATTGCTCAGGCTCTAAAACACAGTCCCAGGTTGGAGGGATAACACCTTCAACATTCCTGCTAAAGCTGTGCCCAGTGCAGCAAGGAGAGAGAGAGTCACAAGGCTGGGGGAAGAACATACCAAAAGGAAAATCCTAGTAGCCCAGTAAACAGCAGATGAGGATGAGATCAGTCAACAAGTCTCTCTTGTTTTGCTCTACTTTCATCCCAGGACACTCTAGTGCAAAAGAGATTTATATTTGAAAGGCAAGAGCTTGTGGACTCCAGACTAATGTCTCTCTAAAGAAGTCTCTTCTTTCTAATATTGTTACCACAAGGCATAAGTTGCATGTCTGCTGCTAGCTCATCTCCTGGTATTTCCTGATGGAATGGTATACAAAGTTTTGACAATGAAGTACCAAAGGAAGGAAAGAAGGCAGCAAGGAAGGAAAGAAGAGGTAAAATTAACTACACGACTTCATATCTTTAATGCTTACGAAAGGTCAATGTATTATGCCTCTAGAGCTTCTGAAGTCTAGCATGAAAAGTTCTGCCTTTTGAATGCTTCTCTAGTAGCAAATTCTTTAGATCTAAGACAGATGATCAAGTGCAACTAGTGAAATGGCCATTTCGTCTCTAGTTTTGCTACCCCTTTCAGAGTTCTCTTTTCGATACTTTTTCTGTGTTGAACAGCCATCTCCAGTTGCTAGATGGCAGGAGTCAGGAAAAGCTGAAATAACACTGGTGAAATTACTGAGATCTATGCTAGCTGTCACAGGGATTTTAGTTCAGGACGATGAAATGAGTCTGTCACGAAGCATCTTGAGGAGTCTCTGAGAAAAGCAGTCTCCTATTAAATGTTAAATGTAAACGTGTAAAATTTGTCACTACTGTTTGTTTCTGTTGCGAGACATTTCACAAGAACACAACTCTTTGCAACACAACCATTTTGTAACAATCTGCATATGTACCATTCCAAGTGTGAGTTTCTCAAAGTATTAGTGATAATGGTACTCTAATAAATGTCTGTACTCTGAGAGCAAGCAAAGACAATACCCTGAAGACCCTCCTGTCTTTTAGTTTGTACTTCCTTGTGTTAAGGTCCAGAAAATTAATACAGCTATTTTGATTTATACACACTATCTCTGACTTAAAATATTTTAAGAGTGGATGGGAACAACCTTGATTCTTGGAATTTATTATATGTAGATTTATTAGACAGAAATGTAAGAAAGATTTCAAATGTTGATTTCTATGAATACAATAATTTTTAACTTAAAAAAATCAAAAAGGGATGTCAAGATTCCCTCTTTTTTTGAAAGACCAAGCATTACTCAGAGCACTTTATCTCTTCTTTGTGTGTATGGGGAGAACGAGAACACAAAATAATCTGAGGGGAGACAGAGATGTCTCATGTTAGACATTGGAATGCATGTGCATACACACAGAATGAAATTGTAGCATTAAAAATTGAATTTACATGAAGTGTATTTTAAATATGGAGTGTTTATGCTGTCTGTAGTCATTTCATCACATCACCATCATGACTATGAGTCCAAGCAGTGCTAAAAAGTTATTATTAGCGTGCAGCTGACAATGACTCATGAACTCAGAGGGAATTCTAGCACTGAAGCACAAAGGAGGACATTGCTAATCTTCATGTGTTCCCACAGATAAACTCAACATCTTGCATAGCGGTAGACTGCGTACAAGGATGTCTCATACTTGGGTGCTGAGGTGGTTTTCCTGCAAAACAAAGACTGGTTAAAACATTATGCAGATCCTTAAAAATCAAAGGCCTCTGGCTTTGCAAGTCCATTTTACAGACTGATTTTGAAGCTTTCATTTTCAATGCCAGACAGGTTCAAAAAGAATGTCTGCTTTCATTTCAGCTGGGCTAATCCATATATAACATCCTTTCCCACTATTTACTAGACTGCAGCTATCAAATGAAGATATGATGTCTGTGTTTGGGTTAGTTGGTTCAAATTCTAATGACCATGATGTAATCATTATAATCAAGCAAAGCCTGTCTGTCTTTGGACTCTGGTCTCATTGCCATAGACCCAACTTGTCTAGCCTTGTCATTCAACTAACAGCAACCCTGACTAATTTTCAGTTAACAGTGAGCTTGCCATACAAAGCTGTGTGGCCCTAATTTAAAACTTATTTCACAAGGTTCTTTGTTCTTTTTTTAACAGTTTACTGATATTTAGATAAACAACCTCAATTTGTAGTAGATGCTTACATGTTAGATGCACTTTCCCTGGGGTTTTTTTTGGTGGTCATCATGAGGTGTTTTCAAGAGCATCTATGAACTCTCTTCACATCCAGTGCAAGGAAGAATTTTTGGTAGGTTTGTTCAGGAAGAACTTAGTTCAAATCTGTGCTGAAAAGATCTAAGAAAAAAGATAAAATAAATTCAACTCTTCCAATGCCCTAGCTCCTCTGTGGTTTTACCTGTGTTTAGGGAAAGTTTTAGATTGTATGTGTCAAACTTTTATTAGGAAAAAAGATGGGAACTCTGTATAAGTTGTAATTTTAAAGCAATGAATGGAAGAGAAACAAGATTCAGACTATGGCCTTGTTTAGCTTCATTTACCTTCATCTCCTTTTTGTCTGAAAGTTTGGTTCCTTGCCTTTGGAAGCAAAATATCTGCATTTTTACACCTTTTCTCTCCAGCTGGCAAAAATGGGAAAAAACCCTCACTCAGCATATTTTTTTTTTGCCATTTCTGTAAAGTCCATTAGGTTTTAGGTTTTAGTGCAAAAAACTGAGCTGATCAGAGAATAATGACACAAATGTTCAATATGTGAAGACTTAATGTAAGAAAACATTAACAATTAAATGCATGTAGTTTAACAGAACTGCACTTACAAGAAGAACTTTAAATTAACTGAAGATGGAAGAAGAAAAATGTCCCATTGGCAACGCACAGAGATGTACCAAGGACTAATTATGTAGGACTATGATATGAATTTTTGCTAACTATCCAGAACAAATTCCTGCCAATGACAGGTTTTCAAAGAATAATCAGCTCAAGGAACCATCTATTTGGGAATTTAAAACTACATAGGAAATAAATTTCACTGAACATTTCATTGGCATAAGATGGGCTCATGCACTATGTCACTCTGGTTGAAAATCTCAGATGCATTTTATTTTCTTACTTTTAGGGCGTAAGACTTCTCTATTAGCTCATTTCCAAGTTATGTCTAGCATGGTACCCTGTTTCTGACAGGAATCCATTGAGGGTGCTTTGGAGATTATATAAAATGAAGGCGTATTTAAATAAATTGATTAAGGATTAACAAAATGAGATAAATAAATGTAAACAGTGAGGAAGTGACGTGTGATTTATTTTTATTGCCACTTGTTTATGAAATCCTAACTGAAGTTTTAAGACAATCATTAAACATTCTTCATTTCATCTTCATGCAGAAAGGATTCTCTTTTATGAGGCGAGGCAAATTCTTTGACTCAAATCAGTCAAACTGTTGTTCAGTTTTTTGCTTATAAAGGGTTTACTGTAGGTTTGATTGTCGTGCTGTCCATGGGTCCTACAACTGCATGTATGCATGCAAGGGTCTTTCCTGGTACTGGAAAATTGCTCGGCCTCTGATATTCATTTGGTATTTATCTCATTCCTAGCTACAAATATTCTTCTAGGAAATTAAAGACTCTTACATATTAAAATAAAACCTTAAATGAGGTTAATTTTTAAGCATAGGAAGCAATAGCCAAAATTAAATTTGCGAACAGCTGCACTGAGAGTTTAGTACCATGAAAATGTATGCAGCAAAAATAATATCACTTTCATCAGAAATCGCTCATTTCTGATTCTATTACTTTGTGGAGTTCTGTTCAAAAAAGGGTCAAGGCTGGGCTAAGATAACGTTAATTGAAGAGTTCCGCTTGTTGCATCTGGTATAGTAAAACAGCCTGCTCTAAGCTTTGTTTTCTGATTTTGAGACTACTTAAATTTCAAGGCCCATACTACAGAACCAAATAAAGTGTCTTCGCACAGACATACAGGCATTTATCCAGCTCTGCTTAAATAATGGTGGGAAAGGATGGAGGAAAATAAACTAAACTGAAAGGGATAAAAGAGAAGAAGGCACTTTCCTGGAGTCATGTTCTACCTGTTAACACAGTACAGCTATGATTCACTGGGTACTCTTTAAATGCAGCTCCCCGTGGAGGTTTTGTAATGTCCTCAAGAGCCACACTGAACTTGTCACTGACTTCTCTATTTCCAGGCCCAAAGCAAAGTATGAGGCTACCAGCATGCCAGCCAACAAAGATCCAGATCTTCCCATGCCCAGACCACACTGAAAAAGCCAGTCCAGCTAGCAATAAGTCCTTCTTTCCTGGTCATCCCATCTGGAAAGCAGTGAACATAGATGGTTTGGAGGCCAGCCAAATTTGAAGTGGCTTCACTAGCTGAAAAATAACTTTCCAAGCTGTCTAAACCCCTCTGAAATCATCAGAATAACTTCTCTGACTATCTTAATCCTAATTTTATAGGGTTTCCATAGACCTGGGAGATGATCATAGATATTTATGATCTCCCTTGTGTAATGCAGCAGCAGAGCTGGCTGCGCACCAGCTAACTCCCCTTGGTTTGACTGTTGCTTCCTGTATACTGGGTTATGTTAGATTCTGTCCCACTGGCACATTCCCGCATTCTTCCCCCATGGCATATACCAATGTTTTATTTTTTGCCTCCACTCGTGCCCTGTTGTTGGACTGGCTTGGTCACACCTTGTTTTAGCTACCTGAAAGGTAGCTGTCAAATTAGATGGTCTTTCCGCTCCCCTCTGTAATCCATGAGACTAAGTAGACACATATGGATGGGGATTTATTCCACCTGTCTTCAAACACCTGTCATCAAATGGAACAAATTGTTCTCAGAAGGTGCTTATTTCTCCCTGTTAATGATCCCTGTTAAGCTTAGCTGACTAATTTATACTAGCTGCCAAAATTTTAAAGGGAAAAAATTAGAAGATAAGAATCCAGCTCTGGTCAAGGCTTGAGGAGCGCACCGGTGAAACTCTGTGTGCTCTGTCACGTGACCAGACGAAAAGACCAACCAGCTGACAACTTCTAGCACCAAAGTTGCCGATTGGTTGTTGTTGCAGTTTTAGAGAAAGAGAAATAATGCACAATGTCTAAGTGCCTGAAACAAGAGTAACAGGCAGCAAGAGTAATGGAAGGAAGCGGGAATTTGTATTGCTTACCATGATGATTGTAGCAACTGCAGGAGTCACTACTTGACTAAGAGTTTCAGGAAGTATTAGGAGGACTAGCAGGTGACTTCTATGCTGTGTAAATCTTCAAAGGTCTCTGAAATGTAGCCCCTGATCTATTCCAGTTAAGGATCTTTAAGAAATCATTTCATGTTTTGCAAAGTACATACAGGGGTGCATCTATTTCAAAGTACAAGGATGTATAAGCATCTAGAGAATATCCTTCTCTTTTTAAATTCAGTTTACTGAATTTACTGTCTACCTGTCCTAAGAGACTGCAATATTTTGGTGCTGCCACTTCTGAGGACATAGAAATACCTCTTCTAGAACAAAGCAGTGGTCGGCCCCATTCCAAGCTGAACGAACCAATCCCCGTTGCCTCCCAGGGAAGCAGGAGAGCTCTTGCTCCAGGCAGGTATTAAGTACTAGTTCATAAAGCATGATGAGGTGTTTTTCATTTCTTACTTTAACACCTGTTAATTAGAGCTAAACTTATCTGCGTTGTAGTCTCAGTGATTTCCCTCTGCCAGCCCTCGTGAGACATGACCTTTTGCTGCTGTCGCTGCTTCTAGATTCATGAATGTTTTTATTCTTCCAGCTCCATGAGTCCAAGTGTGAACCTGAGTAGCCTTCCAAGAAAATGAAATAATTTAATGGGAGTGATGTAATGCTGTGAAAGTATGTTCAGGCTCTTACATGCCAGTGTCCTGCAAAAGACTTTCCTCCCAAAGAATAAATTATAGATGATGAAGTCTGCTGCAAACCACCCACCCACACTGAGCCTTTCTGTCCTCCCCTACAACTACTTGTCAACAAAATGGATCAGAAAATAGCCCATATTTTCATTGCCTCAGTCAACCACATTGTCTGCATTATTACTATGCATATGAAAAGTAGAGAACATTGCAAGCAGAAAAACATTGAACTTCTAGGGTCAAATATTTGGACATTGCTTTAGGGTTATTTTTATCTATAAAATGAGATGCTAAATGTGGTTAACTTAACATATTTTACTTGAATTTTATTCACCTATAGACATCTGTGTTATACGGTGCAGTATAACTGTAAGCAAAATCAAGATGAGGAAGTGGAACATACTCATTCATGTAATCCTTTTTTTTTTTAGAAGAAGCAAGGAAATACTTACAATTTTTCTCAGTATTAGAGCCAACAGTTTAAAAACCCCAAAACATACAGATGTTGAAACAAAAACTGTGATGTTTATGAAGTATAGTAACTGTTGAATGAAGGTAAAAATAGAAGAGAGCAATGTTTAAAATTTTGCTGGTTCTTATTTTAGAAGATGACTACACAAAGCAAACATAAAGAGTGGGATAAGATTTCACATTTTATTGGCATTTAGGGAAACTTTATACTCTGTCTCTGGAAAATCAGAAAGGGAAGTGGTTGCAAGGAATCCACATAATGATGTATGTGAAAGCCAGCTAGAATTTACAAGGGAGTGGACTGTGCTGGTAAATCAAAAGATTGCAGATCACGTGGTTAACAATTAATAATAGTGGGGTGTTCCACCAGCAAGCAGTTTCTCCATTTTCTTTTCTTTTATTACTATTTTATTCCCACTAAGCTACTAAATTATTTTTCTTAACTATTGGTGCAAAATACACGCTATTAGTAAAAAGATATCAGGTATATAATGAGAAGCAAATAAGCCTACTGCAGTTTCATATAAAAAAAAAAAAAAAAGGAAAGTGCCAAACTATAGGGTGTTTTGTTTGTTTTTGTTTTTTGTTGCTGAGAAGCAAGATTTTATGGCCAAGTGTTATGAGAACCAAGTATCCACAAGAACCAGAGATTCAGTGCTCACTTTGGAGGCTCATTTTTAGCTATATAGTACAACCTCTCAGTCTGTGCTCTTGAATTGGTGCCAGTTCTCCTGCTATTGTCTCAGAAAGGGATGCTTAGGGGCAACTACTGACAGAATCTAACTACAATTTGGAAATACTTCTGGTTGCATTCCAGAACACCAAATATCACAAACGTCACCCTTGTATCCCACTGCATGATTCTTGAGGAACTAACTAAGCAGTACTATTAAACTAAATGCATTGCCTTATAAAGTGAAACGGAATGCTGCCTGCCTGTGTGATCCCAGTTCCCCAAATGTTTCACCCGAAATCCAACCTATTTTGATGTATTAATTTTGCCTCACATTTATTTATAGTATCAATATCCAAATGATTTTTTAAGCAGAGGACCATGTAAAGAGTACTTTGCAAAGATTACTCTGGAGCGCAGGAGGAGGAAACTCTCAAAAGAAACTGGGTAACCCAGAAAATATCCTTAGAAACAGGCATCCTCACTACAACTGGAATTTGTCAAGGGACTCAGTTTTACATGGTTCAAAGTACCTTCTTATTGACCACAAGTAGTGTACATTTATGGCTCTTTGGCCTTAATTTGAAATACAAAGTGAGCTCTAATGAAGCTGTTAAATTCTGCTTTCGGAGTTCCTGATATAAAGGACCTACAAGCACTCCTGCCAATATTAGTAATAAAAACTTCAAAGCAAACATCAGCAGCAATAGCATTTTGTCTGTGCAGTGTTCGCAGCTCAACTATACAGTGGTTTGATTGTTTTCTCCTAGAAACAAAATGATAATTTGTCAGAATTCATCACAGTTTGACAATTTTAAAAAAATCCTTAAAGTTTAAGAACTGCAATGGATCAAATTGATTCTGAATATATTTCTAGACAAAATTGAGATAAATCATCCATAAGTTTTGAGGAGTGAAGTATTTCCACAAAGCTGTCAGATCTGTCCATAAAGACAAAAATCCTATTGAATTCAATGGAGAAGAGATTAACACTAGACATTTCTGTGAAGAGTTACGCGTACCTTCATGTCTCGAAAACTTGTTATGCATTGTATAAAAAGGCAGCATTGCCTTATGGCATAAGTAATTTCAGTGTACGTTCACAGTGAAAGACGGCGGTGGTGTTATATACATAATTCAGAAACACTGACAAGATATAATAAAAGTCCTTTTCCAAAAGTACTCATAGCTTTAGAATCAGCCCTGCTCTCTTCCATTTCACTTAATGCAATTCCTCCCTGCTATGCATGTTTTCAGCATACTCAGTTACAGCAAATTTGGATAAAAGAGGAGGTAAACACCACAATGCTGATAAGACTAATGATTACATGGACTAACGCTGATAAGACTAGTGATTATATGGATTGAAGGTAGTCAAAGGTAGGGAATGTATATAAGAACTTGAGAAGATTTACTGATGTCCTGATTAATAATTTTGGATAAAGGAGAAACTCAAAATTTTTTCATCAGTTGAAGAGAGTACAGTCCTAAGAATGAGTTTTTGTGTTCAGACCAGAACAGAGAAAGAGAATTCCTCATATAACTTTATAGATGGTTGTTGGTTTTAATACAAAACCAGTCATACGAGCATCTTTTAAGCCTACAGCACCTTTTCTTCCGTGGAATTTTAATGTGCTTTTTCCACTCATCAACTGTTTTATTTATTCTGGAAGGTTGCTTCATTAAGCATAGCATTTTAGTCATGCTTAACACTAGGTACAACTCAAGAAACTTTGTTATTTCCATTACTCTAAAGCATTCCAGATATGCCTAGAGATCTCAAAATTTATATATAAAAAAATTTAAGAGTTAACTTTGATTTCCACTTAAAGATCAATGGAAATGTATGTAAGAATAAAGTAAAACCAACCGTATTGTACAGAAAATGTCCATAACTCTCAAAATTAGCATTTCAGTGTATATTGGACAAATAATATAAATATTCTAATGTGGATCACAAGCTCACCTCGCATATATATAGGGAATAAATGAAACTGGCATGGGGAAACAGAATACTACCATTTTTAAAGAACAGTTCAAAAACTGGAGGCAGAAGCTTAATAAAATTAGGAGTCAAGGAAGGTTTGGAGCAGAAACATTTAATTCAAAGAACAGTGAACTTATGGAATATGTTGGGAAGCATAAATGAATTTGAGACAGCTAGACACATGAATGAAGGATTCTGTGACAAAGTTAAATACAGAATTGAATAGAAAGATACAAGGTTCTTATACAGCTCCGATCCTATTGAAGTATCTGATGCTTTGTTAAATTCTAAATCTAATGCTCATACTGTATCATTGCAACCATTTGCCTGAAACTTAACCCCAACCTTAGCCTTATCATCAGCAAAGTAACCTTGGCCAGTATCAGATGTAAATCTATATAGAGAGTCCTAAGGTCATCAAGCAGAAATCCTGCCCATGGGTTCCAGACCCAGCTTTAACAATCGGACATTGCCAATGAAAACAGGATCCTTACTTCAAACTTAATCTCAGCCATTTTGCCCACTGTGTTCATTAAACTGAAAACATGAATCCCATAAATCTATCTTAAGAACCAAATCTGAACCACACTGAAAACTAATTAATTATTTCAAGATCAAAGATCTGTGACAATGCAGTCAGTCATAGGTCTTCTCCTTATTCCAGTGTAACACTACTTCCCAGTGCCAGACCCAAACCAACCCAACTTCTCCCTGTGAGCACCATTACCAACCCTTTGTCACTGATGTCTCTTTACTGAATCTGGAATCTCAGCTTTGGTCTTGACTATAGCCACATCCCTTAGCTCAAGTGTTGTAGGCAAGTCGAACCATGTGACTTCTGACAAGACTAGACCAAAAGCTGACAATCTCCCTTCCTATCCCCATGACCCCTGACATCTCCAGTGGTAATTTAACACCTGTTTCTCTTCCAGTAATTGCTAAATCTGAAAGTATGACTCCTCCACAAATGCACTGAGTCCATACCCCCGTGTGCTTGCCCCCTAGTATTGACATTAATCTGACAGCTTCAAATCTAACTCAAATCGACTAATGCCTACTAGTATGCTCACTAAACTCGAGTTTTGCTGGGTAATTAGGCCTAAGGTTTGAAATTAAATCATAGTTGTGTCGACTACTCTCGACCTTACATATATTAAGATCATTGCTAAAGTTGGTGTGAAGGTTTGGTTTTGGCTTATACACAGATCAGTAAGGTACTTTGCCTCACAGCCAGATCAGTTTTGAGACTAGCACTGGAAAGAAACAACGAACTAATTTTTGATCTGCCAGGATCGAGAAGAGACTAAAATCTCATTTTGGGCTGATTTTCTAGTTTTAGGCAGAAAGTCTGATCAGCTAGATTTCTGTCCAGCTAAGGTCTGAACTGGCATTTGTAATCCACCTGAATGGCTACAGGGCTGAGAAGTCCAGAATTGCCTTGAGGCACAGTAGGTTAAGCTATAGAACACAGGGAATATGGTATTTGCCTTTGTAAGAATACTCTTGGCACTCTAGGGAAGTATTTAGCAAGTAGATTTCTCAGAGAGGCAGCCGCAGACATGAGGAAGCTGTGTTCAATCTTTCTCTTTGAGCCTTTTCAAAACTCCCCCCAAGACAAGGCAGGCTCTGAAATCTTATCTCTCCAAGCAGAGGTGATACCAACTTGAATTCACCAAAGCTTAAGAGATAAAACTGGAACACATTGCACTTCTCTTCCTGACAAATACAGTTGTCTGTGGTGGAAACAACAATGGGAACATTCGTTTTGAAAAAGCACAAGAAAAGGAAGACCTTTTCTTCAGGAGATCTTCAGAAACCAAAGGAAACTAAATGTAGCCTTTCATTCCTAGGCTGGCTTTTTCTAAATGAATATTGTTTGTGTTTGCATCGTCACTTCTTCTGTAATAGGCTTTTGATTGACAGATGATTGCGGGAATATCCAAGAATACAACTGCTAACACACAGTTTTGTAATCGCAGGCTGCAATCAGAGCCTGAGCTCAGCTTGAGTCATTGTTGTTTATGAATGTAAGCCAGAAGAGCCGGAATCCTTATTTAAGACAAGCTGAAGATTTTGTGGCATCCTCCTGGCAACAATAGCACATCAGAGGTATATCTTCAAGACTGTGTTGGCAAACATGTTGTAACATTTGTGGCAGCCACTTGACAATGGAAAATGTTGGGATATATTTTCAGCTCATAAATAAACCAAGAAAGACTCATGCTTACATGATCGTGGCTGTTGAACCTGGCCCTCTGTATAATGTTCCCACTTGCAATGACATTCCTTAAGATGAGCAGTCCATCATTATAAAGCAAACACATAATTATGGTTACAGACTTGTTTTGACAATATTTCCAACATTACAGCAACCTGCTCCAGAATTTCTTTATATCAGCAGATCTCAGGCATTTCACAAGTGACATGTCTTCTAAACACATTCAGCAGCTATCTTGTCTGAGAAATAAGGGTAGTCCAGTGTCATTCACCAGAGTTACTAAAAACTAATTCTAGTGTACACCAGCAGCAATGTTAGAGGCTGACTTCTAATGGCCCGAAGATTTCTTATCTCAGTCATTTTGGGAATATATCCAAATCTATGAGAGATACACTAATCCTGTCATTTAGAATTATTATTGCTCAATTCACTACTTGCCCCAGAAACATATCATGCATAATTAAGTTAAATATATATAGAAAGATACCCTTTTGAAGTGCAATACTTTTTTGCCTAGTAGCAATTGAAGTAAGACACTTCCATTGGTTTGAGGGAAAAATTCTCATTCCCCATAAAATGCAATACTTATTTCAGTTCTAGAATGAAAAAAACACATTTCAAAACATTATGGAAACTTTTATGAATTTGTAGGATATCATATGAGTTCTTTATAATTACAGTATTTAAGAAAAATTTCATTAGAAAAATAGCCCCAAGTACATTTTTAAAGATGTTTAAATATTTGCAAAATATTTTCTCTCTAGTGTAAGTGATACGTAAAGAGTATTTGACAATGTGTTATGCTTTAAAGATCTTGTTAGTATTTGCTAAGGGTGATTCAGTCAGGATTTTATTACCCATGAAGCCATTCCAGGCTCACCCAGCCATTCCAAACTCTATCTCTTAGAATAAGAATATGTATTTTTTATACTATTTCCTTATTGGTAATCCCTAGCTCTTTTCATTTTGTGTAAGCACATCTGTCGACAAGAAAGCTGTGCTTGGGAGATATATGTACTTTACATAAATACATATATGTCTCTGTACTTCCTTTCTTACATATAAATATGTGTATATTTAACAATTTTATTTTTTTAAAATAGCTTTCTATGTCAGAATCGGCGGTGCCAGGGCATTAAATATTTAAGACGGTCTAGAAGATCGAAGATGGAAGATAATACACATGAAGACTAGGTAATTTAAAAGTCTGTGTGGTAACCATTCTTAAGTATTGGCTTTTCTATAGTGACCAGAAATGTATCTGTTATATTTTTAGTTCTTCCTGTTGTAATCTTACAGCTTCCATTCTTGAACTTCTGGATTGTAACACTTCGAGTCATTTCTTTATCATACAGTGAGACTCCAAATTTATTTTCTGATGTAAAATTCTTGGTGTATCCTTATTACTTTTTAATTAAGTAACCTTAAAAGTCATCAAAATCTTGGATGACAGTCCACAGTGTGTGAGAGTCTAAATTTAAGCACCTTCCTGGTAGAACCAGGAACTGTTTGTCATCTGTAATGACAGTTTTCATAACAGGGGAGCAGTCTTTTTCCAGCAAGAACTAAAGCTGCCAGATCTGTTTAGATACACAGTCGTGCAAAGGTTTCATTCGTTACATGGCTTCAGTCATGTCACCTGAGCTTATTGCTTCAGTTACTAAAGCTGGAAACTATATAGTTATTATTTTGCACTTATCTCAGGAGAGCTTTGTGGAGATTCATTTACTATCAGTTGAGTTTTAAGAAATACAATTCCATTATCATTTCACCTAAATGTCCAATTGTTTCTATTATAGAGTTGGCCCTTTACCAACTGTTTTGATGTCACTCTTGCTTCTGCATGTTCTGAATGATCTAGCACAGCATTCCATGCTCATTTAAATGTTATAAGGGGTTGTATGCTATGTACAGACATACCTCTTCTCTACGGCAAGACCACGTAATAACCTTTTACCCTTCTCTTGGCCATATACTCAATCTCCATTTGACATGTTGCTACTCCTGCACACCTATACAAATGTTTTTAGATGTACAGGATAAACTGGATCAGCTTACATGCCTGCTTTTTTAAACCTGGGTCATTCCCCTGATAAACCTTATAGTACAGCCCCACAAGTAAATGAGTTAGCAGAGTCAAATGAACAGTAATCCAAGGGGATGAGAAGACAATATGAGAAAGGATCAGGGAGGAAACCTCTTAAGTGTCTTACCTGCAAGAGAAAATGCTGGCAGGGCTAATCACAAGCTTTAAAACTTTCCATGTCCACCTGCAAGGGGAATGTTGTGATAGGTTAACCGTACTTAGCTTGATTAGAAAGGAATAACTGTACGCTCTGCATTCACTTTTAAATATATGTTTTGGAGATAAAACCTCATAAATTGTCTGAAGAAGAGCAGCATTACAAAAGTATCTTTAAAAATCAAGAAAATATTAGAGGACATCAGGTAACAGTACTGAGTGGAGGAAAATTTATTGAGGACTGATTTATGAGGTACTATGTTAGTAATTTACAGAGCTCACCTGCAGAGTAGGACTTCAGATCAAAATCAGAAAGGAATCTTGCAAGATAACACTAATAAAAGGCAAGAGCTTGCCCTCAGACTGATGTCTTATGCAGGACAGGCAAAAACATCAAGACAAGAGTCTCACTTGAAGTTTGGACCCCAGATTATGGCTGATAGCCTAACAATTTTTTAACTGAATGAAACAGTGCTTTTTCGGATCTTAAGAACAAATATGGCTCAAGTTTGGCTTTTCAGGTATTTGTTCTAGAATATAAGAGCAATGTTTACACTTTGCTGTTTATAAAATACATTATTTTTTTCTCTTATTATTTCCATATAACAGTAATCTAACAACAGTTTAAACATACCTAGCAGACTTTGCAGCACTTTTCTTCAGGGCTGACACCTTCTTCTAGTAGGATCCAAAGTCTTTATACAGAATCAAGCTACTAAAGAGGTTTTTTGAATGCTTCTTTGCTAAGCTGTCAGAATTAGTGTGCAATGGGGTGGTGTGAAATGAAAAAGTAATTAGGTCAGGTCCCAGATCTGAAGGCACATACATGAGAGTCTTCTCAAAACTAGAGCCCACCCAGCTTCTGCCCATTATGTCTTCCCTGTCATATTATTTTTTATTCATTGTGCCACTTGAAGGTCATCCAAGGTAAGAAAGATTGAATCATAGAATCATAGAATCGCCTGGTTGGAAAATACCTTTGAGATCATTGAGTCCAACCATACCTGTCCACTACTAAACCATATTTCTGAGAAACTCATCTCCCTGTGTTTTAAACACCTCCAGGGATAGAGACTCAACCACCTCCCTGGGCAGCTGTGCCGGTGCCTGACCCCCCTTTTAGTGAAGAAATTTTTCCTAATGTCTAGTCTAAACCTGCCCTGATGCAGCTTGTGACCATTACCTCTCTTCCTATCGCTTGTCACTTGTGAGAAGAGACCGACATCCACCCTACCACAATCTCCTTTCAGGCAGTTGTAGACAGTGATAAGGTCTCCCCTCAGCCTCCTCTTCTCTAAGTTAAACAACCCTAATTCCCTCCAGCCCCTTCATTGGCTTTGTTGCTCTTCTCTGGACAAGCTCCAGCACCTCAGTGTCCTTCTTGCAGTGAGGGGTCCAAAACTGAACACAGTATCTGAGGTGCGGCTTCACCAGTACTGAGTAGAGGGGCACAATCACCTCCCTGCTCCTGCTGGCCATGCTGGTTTGGATACAGGCCAAGGTGCCATTGGTCCTCTTGACCATCTGGCCACACTGCTGGCTCATGTTCAGCTGCTGTCAACTAACACCCCCAGGTCCTTCTCTGCCAGGCAGCTCTCCAGCCACTCCTCCCCAAGGCTGTAACGCTGCATGGGGTTGTTGTGTCCCAAATGGAGGACTCTGCACTTGGCCTTGTTGAACCCCATCCCACTGGTCTCAGCCCATCGATCCAGCCTGTCCAGATCCCTCTGCAGAGCCTCCCTTCCTTCAAGCAGATCAACACTCACACCCAGCTTGGTGTCATCCGCAAACTTGCTAAGGGTGCACTCAATGGCTTCATCCAGATCGCTGATAAGGTGTTGAACATGACTGGACCCAGCACTGAGCCCTGGGGAATGCCACTTGTAACCAACCTCAAACTGGATTTGACTCCATTTACCAGCACCTTTAGGGACAGTTCTTTACCCAGCAGAGGGTGTTCCCATCCAGGCCAATGACAGCCAGTTTCTCTGGCAGAATGCTGTGAGAAACGGTGTCAAAGACTTCACCAAAGTCCAAGTATATCACATGCACAGCCTTTCTCGCATTCAGTAAATGGGTAACTTTGTCACAGAAGGAGATCAGGTTGGTCTGGCAGGACCTGCCTTTCATAAACCCAAGCTGGCTGGGCCTGATCACCAGCTTGTCGTGCATGTGCTGTGTGATAGCATTCAAGATGACCTGCTTCATGGCCTTTCCCAATACTGAGGTCAGACTAACTGTCGTTCCCTAGATCCTCCCTCCAACCCTTCTTGTAACTGGGCATAACATTTGCCGGCCTGAAGTTGGCAAGAATATGCAAGTTTAAGTTTGGAAGATCATTAAAGGAAAGATACAGAATAGGACATGTCCCATTCAACATTACAGTGAGAAAATATATACTATGAAATCCATCTATTCATCAAGAAAAAGTGTGTGAATGTTTTAAGGGACAGATTGGAAGGAACATAAATAAGAAAGGGAAACAGGGAATTAGTTGCAAAATGGCATAGCTAAGGTTCAGTGTACTCTCCCAGCCAAAGCAGATGGCAGAGTAGAAATTTCTGAAGTTTTTCTGTAACATGCGGTATTCTTCTGACAAGGACATTATCAGAAGCATGACATAACATAAAGCAGCCCTGGGTAGTCTTGAGGAGCAACAGGGGCTTGCTCAGCCTTGATAACCTCACATGCTGCCTCACGGTGTTCCATTACAAGAAAGAGTAGAAATTCATTAAAATACATGGTGGTCCAAAATGTGCACAGAAGGCAGTCATAGAAGGAGTTACTTTTATTAGGAGTAAAATTTTCTGTGTAATATAATATTTCCCAGCCTCACTACTAAACGGGCAAGAAGAATCTAAATGGAAAATGTAACTGCATTCAGTGCGCCACATTTGTGTGCACATGCACATACATTCCCTCATTACATACTCAGAAAATTAGGGAAAGAGGTTAACACATGGGAAATATACATAAAAATCTTATTAGCAATGGCTACTCAACATCTGTGGAAAAGTTGACAAATTCTATAATAATGGTTCTAGTTTTTTAAAAGATTTTTTGTTTTTTTTTTTTAATTTGCGAGCAGTTTCTTGGGATTAGTTAACAGCATAAAAGAGTCATTGAATTGGAAAGTATAAATATTTCAAAGCAAGAGCTATAATAGAAGATAAAAGGTTACATCCTGGTGCTACTTATTTCAGTATGCACATTCTTACTGGTTCAGCCACAGCAATTCTAACTACACAGACATCCATTCTCCACACTGAATCAGTGAGTCCTTTTCTTCTCTAGTTCATTTTACATTAATGTTGACAAAGTTAGCTCAGGAGGGTCATGTTATCAAACTACAATCATGGTAAGCTCCCTGCTCTTCCCTATGACATTTCATTCGTGTCATTGTTTAAAATGTCAATATAATTCTGATTACTCCTCACAACCCATTTTTACCATTTTTTAATCAATTTCCTAAGTTCAGCAGTTGCATAATCCCACCAGTGATTTTCTGAGTCCTGGATATGTCTGGATCTTTTTTTTAATAAATAAAAAAAGTGCATTCAATAGAATACATCCAGTAACAATTCATTTTATTGCATTCAAATCATTTGGAGGGAAAAGTGACAGTACAATTTGTGATTATCAGTGCTTAGAAGGAAGTGGAAGAGACTCTTAATAATGTTTTTCAACACATGCATGCTTAGTTTTATCTCTTTGTTTTACAAGCGAGGAGTTCGTATGCTAATAATTAAAAATCCTTTGTAGTCAGATTGCTTGCCTTTCATTGCTTTCCAATATAATCCATAACCTCAAAGGCAAATAATTGCTCTGAGCAGCAAACCACATAGATTTAATGCAACTCTGGTATTGCTGGAAAGCAAATTTGGCAGAGTACTGATTTACTGTTTCATAAAATCCCAGAAGATTCCCAGGTATATATGTGCTTCATTACTCATGGAACATTCCTTTGACAGGTTTGAACAGTAATGCAGTTTTCTGTAGGTTTAGGGTTGCTTTTGAGTTCATGTTTGCAAATCTGCAGTCTGGCCTTTGTTAGTAGATTTATGATAAGCTTTTTGTCCATCATAAATATCATATTCAGCGTGCACATTTTTATATACCAATGACTGTATTTTATCAAATAGATTTTCTTTGGATTTTATCTCTCATTCACCCAAGTACCCCATAATGCTCTACTTTCCACCAAAACCTTGTTTAAGATGTCATTGAGATACATCTATGTGTTGAAATCTTTGTTACACAGGAGAGTTTGAGTCTAGTTATTAGTTAAAGCCCTGCAGAAATATTGCCTAGGTGTGTGACATATTTCAGGTTCTTTATGTATAGCACTCTGTTACTGAAAGTGATCCTGCCTCCTTATGGGTATGTTTCTGTTTTGTTATCTTCCTGAGGAAAGGATAAAGGTCTCTTCTGTGTGCTGGTGGCAAGAACAGTAAAGAGGCTGAGTGATTGCTAAATACAATAGCTCAATTTGCACCAATACGGAGACATGGTGTTTTGAATCAGCAGGGTGAGAAAACTTGAAGTCTCTTCTTTCAGGTCCATCAGAGTACTTGGAAGATAACGAAAATTCATCAGAAGACTACTTATTTGTAAAGATTTCTGTTATAAGAACTCCATTGCATCTGACTGCTTACCCCAAAAGAGTGAAGTAGAGACTCTTCTGTCAAGAGAAGAATATTTTAAATATGAATAGACCTGCTGTCTGCCTTTACAAATAAAGTAAACAGGTTTTGTGTGCTAAGAGAAGTAATACTGTGACTATCACAAATTGTGAAATGAACTCTAGATAGGGGTGTCAAACTTCTCTCTATTTGAGATGAGACTTTTGTAGCTCAGCTTAGGGGGACAAGTAATTGTATTTCAGCCACTGAGATCACTACTTCAAAAACTATTTCGCTTTTACAAAATATTATTTTTTGTAAAAAAGGCTCTAATCTAGCAAAGAATTTGATCTTAGGAATTTGAAGTGTTCTGTTGATTTGAAGACAATGAATGAAATAGTGATAACACTGAAGTCAATAACAAATATTGTCTCGTGCTGAAAGTGTTAGACTGAGCCTTCTTTTGGAGAGCTGATTGTCAAGAATATTTAAAGCAATTGATACCAAAAAGCATCTGTACCATCCTAGATAATCTTCCAGAATTGATGACATTTTTTAAATTTCTGACAGGAGTCCATTTTCAAGCTACAAGACATATAAAACATCTAAAACATCTAAATGCACAATGCATCAGCAAATGGCATGTTAATTCCCTACCCCCTACCAGTGGACCTTCTATTGATATATTCATGAGCAGCATTTCTTCGCTGTATTTATTTGCCATCACTTTGCTTTCCTGACTTCAAAGACAGAGGGGTAGAAGGGTTTTCATCATTCTTTTCTCAGAGCTGAGCACAGGAAATGGGGGATCTGTGCATTTTATCAACTTGGCGTCTGTGTCACTATGGCACTAGGGGAGGAAGATTTGTCGTGATATGTAACACTAAAAGTCCTAGAGGAGTAGATGAGCCAAGAAAGGATAACTAAGAATTCATTCTAAAATGAAAGTTTGCTTTTCATTATGATTTTGTTGAGCAGAGGGGGAGAATTGGTTTGCTGTAAGACTCCAGGCTGCAAACTATTACAGTCATGGATCAGGAGTCTGATTCAGCTGCCACTGAAATCAGTGAATGGAGTCTCGACTGGCTTTATTTGCCATAGGTTCACCATGTTCCTCAGTGATATTTTCTGTCCTACTTAATTGCTGCCAGTCTGTTCTTACCACGTTTTGTTTTGATTTTTTAGTCTAAATCAAAATTAATTATCTATCTCCCTCAGGAGCAAATGAAGAAAGACAAGAAAATCCTTGGGCATAAAACCAGGCATTTAGTATCAGAGAGGAAAATCGTCTGGAAATAGCTATCTTTCTCTACTAATGACTGAGGAGGATCTGATGACTACCTTCAACCAGACAGTTAACTTCTAGGCAGCAAAAATCAGAGGACATGAAACTAAACCTTAGTGTATATGAGACGACATAATTCAGAGTTGAGTTTACCCATTTCCTGTTTTTCAAGTGATTTATATTACACACCTAATGCCCCTTTAGCTGTGTTTAACTAGAGCAATATATTTGCCTAAAGAGGCAAGCAAGAACATTCCAAAATATATCCTGAATAGTGCTTTGCACAAAGTCCTTGTTTCCTACTCTGAAATCCTGTATTTCTATATGAATTCTAACATCAGTTAACTCTATTTCAATATATTTATTCTTGTAAGACATTTATCCTGTATTGGAAATCAACTTCTTACCTCAAAAATTTTACAAAACTTGCTTGTAGATTCTTTTCCACTTTCTTAAGGGATGAAATGAGATAAAATGAATCTATTTTTACTTTATGTCACACTTCAGCAGTGACATAATAGCAGGTATGGCTAATGCGAGTGTTAAGTTTTCATTTCTTATGAACACTTTTTGTCAGATTCCTCTACACATTCCTGAAAGAAATGAAATAAAAAATCCCTGAATATTTCAATTCAATTTGCAGATTAATGGAGGTCTTTTTTTAAAAACCTTGGACAGTCATCTGATATACCATCCTTTACATTGGATTACTTCTTTTCTTCATCTTGGACATTCAAAATATTAATCTCTAATTTCTATAAATAATTTCCTTCCTTTTCATATATTCTTCAATAATTTCTTTCATCATATGTTTTAGGCCAAGACCTCTTAATTGCACTAAGCTTTTCTACCGTGAATATTGTACTCCAACATTGCATTTCCAAGAATCTGTCCTTCAGATAGTTTATATATATAAATTTACAAACTTTTAATCTTTGGACTTATGATTCTAAGCATCATTCCTCAAAGAATCTTTAGAAAGGTTTGAATATTACAAATATAAATAAATAATTAATTTGCTAAATAATACTAAGCTTCCAATGTCAAATAGTAGGTCTGAAAATATATGTCTTCTTGTAGAGAATTTTACTACTGTTCACTTTGTTCAGAAGAGTGATGAAAATTTAAAGAAAAACTCTGAAAAAAAAAAGATGTCCACTCAGACAAGGGACATCTCTCTGCACACTGCTCCAACACTGCACACTTATTGATCCTTAAAGTCATTCTAGTACAGTGAACTTTGTAGTAGAATCAAAACACAAGCTAGAGGAGTATCATTTTGCCTGATCATCAAAAAACTTTCGAGACTAGTGAGGAGAGAATTATTGAAAAAAATGTCTTCCTTCAGTGAATTTGGTCTGAGACGTCTGTTCATATTTCAATTCATGTGGGCTTAAGTCCAAAGTAATTAAAATGCATATGTCACACAGCCATCAGGCTCCTCTGAGCAAGCTTTATCATCCAGCCTTCCTTCAGGAAGTATTCCTTTATAGCAGTCAATTCAGGATTCACAGGACCATCTAGAAGGAGTGTGACTGAACAACTTGATTTTTATATTTTTTTTCTGGCAGACAGAGTGTTAGGCTCCGGTACTTTCTCTCAACATTGTGTATTTTGTGCAATGATTGCTTCATATAAAAACAAACAGCATTTCTGCTATTACTACTCAGACACTACTATCTTTTCCAAGCATTGCATGAGAAATGTGATGCTTAGCTCTGACTTCTTGATTCGTAAATATAGGTAATGGCAATGAGCAGTAGCCTCAACCACGTAATGCCAGAGGCTTTCAACTGGATCTTATTCTGGGTTGGACTCCATCTACCTCACTGAAATAATCTCAGACGGATGATAAATTATTAATTCCATGAATATTTAGGCAATGTTTTGCCATGGAGAGTGGACTGGATCTCACAGTGCTGTGGGAGACAACACGTAGTGCCATATCCACTGGAACTGATCTCTCTTGTCCCTCAGCAGTGCGATATTGGATGCAGAGAAGGGGCAAGACAGCCTCCTCTCTCCCTTTTGAATAACCTCATTCAGAGATGTGTGAACTGGCAGGGAGGGTTGCCCCCACCAAAAAGGTACATGCTCCTCTCTCACATAGCATGCCCAGGGCCTCTTGGGGTGCTGGGGCTCCCAAGGTCGGGTTAGTTTGGCTCACCTTTGTTCAGGTTGTACTTTTGCTGCTAAATCTATCCTTAACTCTCTGGCTCTGGACAGAAACTTCAACGTAGAGAGATCAGAACAAAGCCAACTTGAACTTGAAACCAAGTATTTAAATCCTGAGGGGATGCAGGGATGATAGGGGGACAGGGGGGCGAAATTACTGCTGTCATATAAATACACAAAATCCCATAAAAATTTTACAAGACAGAGCTAATCTCAAGATAACATTTTTTTGCCATTGTAAAATTGACTCATCAATATAATGGAGTATTTTTTGGGTTACTTTATTTTAACTTTCTTTTTTGCAGTTAATGTTTACCAAGTCTCTGGGGCCTGAAATTACCTCACCCTTTTACTTCAGGTCTACAGCTGCAGTTTCTTGCCTCACCATAGAAACGCCTGGAATGCAGCGTTGTGTTTCCTTTTCTGTTAGGAAAATAAGGGAAGCTGAAGTAGCAACTACCACCAAGAGACAGATAAATGCCTTTATAAATGACTAATTAATAACTTATAGCTGTGTTACTGGGTAGAACAGAGGTGACTTTCAGGTACTTTGGTAGTCAAACAGGCCATAAATCAGCTACAGTACCTAGGGTATCTTATTGAGTCATCAGAATACCTGTTCACCTTGTTTTATCAGATCAACAATAGCTAAAATCAATTGTTCATAGTTAGCTTGGAGAAGAACTTTTTGGCTTTTTAAAATGGTTATATGTTTTTCTTTATTTGAAAGTTCAGCATAAAACCTATAGGAGAGATGAATTTCACCTAGCCAAGTTGAGCTCCCAGAGACCAAGGCACTGAAAATCTTTGAGACTTCTTTGAGAAAATCTTGGTACCTTTTTATTTAAAGAAATCTTAGGCACAGTGAAAGCTGCATCTCTCTGAGGCAAGAATTATATCTTTTGAGCCACATCAAGAAATGAAATAGAAAAAGATGAAAAACATTAGTCCCAGAGTCGATTAGACCTGGCTTTGAAATGGCTTCTGTGATCCTTCCCATTACAGTGCCACACAACTGGAAGTATTTACAAAAACTGATATCTTTCAATAGGGCACAATGACATATTTTTGTTGCTTCCGTTACTATAAATGAAAATCACAGTAACCACAATGTCATACTCTGTATTTCTAGGATAGAGATTGATTTTTAACTTTGCATTTGAATGCAGGTGTTACTAAGTGCTATTTGTCTTTT
The DNA here is from genome assembly GCA_033558235.1 of Neomorphus geoffroyi. Classification (NCBI taxonomy): domain Eukaryota; kingdom Metazoa; phylum Chordata; class Aves; order Cuculiformes; family Neomorphidae; genus Neomorphus; species Neomorphus geoffroyi. Next base: position 14,120,302 of record JAUMJM010000004.1, read on the forward strand.
GGCAACTTTGCTATAACTTAAGTCTGACAAAGTTATTACTCATTTATGAAGACAGTATTTGGACACATAGTGAATGCTGATATCACAGCATAGTACAATGGAAAATGAGTTTCCTAGGAACTTAAAACACTGTTCATTATTTACCTAGTCTCTAAGATTTATATGGCTCAATAATGTATATTATTATATTAGATGAGCTGTAACTGTTGTAACAGATTATTCTTATGACAGTTACGTGAAGGAAAAATTAAGAAAACAATATTATCTATGTATGGTATTATTTCAGTCTAGTAAGAACTGAGCCAGTGCTTTTCTCCTAAACATACAACCTACAGTCTTCAAAACTAGCAAAGGGTCAGTGCCAAATTGAAGAAGCACCGCAAAAAACATCTGCATCTAGATGTTAGAACTTTAATCTATAACTTTAATCACAGCTGGGTCAACCACCCTCAGTGTGCAATTCAACAGAATAAAGTCATGCAGCTAAAGAACTCCTGCTGTTCGCCTTACCTGTTGAGTGGATATTGCTGTTGATGAACAAAGAACTTCTGCTCTTCTTGTAATTCTGGTTTTGAAGCATTGCAAATTTCCAAACCAGTATGTAAATGATCTATGATTCTATGATTTTTATGATTCTATGATTCTATAAAGATAAACTAAAATTGAAGTCAGACTGGGCTGGAAATTGCAGGGGTCCAAGAGCTGATTCACATTCTTGTCTCAAAAGCAGCAGTATCTGTTAAAGGGGCAAGACAGACAGCTACAGCCAGTAAGAGATTCTAAATTTAGTCCACTACCTCATCCACGTTAGTATTTTTCCTCTTTTATTTTTTTTCTGAGCATAGCCAGTTTTTGGCTTTGCCTTTGATTTGTCTTAATCAAACACAACTCCAACAATGCAAATTCCTATTTATTATAATGATGGTAACTGTGGAGTAATAGAAAAATGCATAATGCCTTGTTATGAAACCCTGGAAACATTCAAGGTCAGGCTGGACAGGGCTCTGAGAAACCTGATCTAGCTGAAAACATCCCTGCTCATTGCAGGGGAGGTTTGGACTAGATGACTTTAAAGGCCCCTTCCAACCCAAGCTGTTCTATCATTCTACGAATATTATAAAAGCTCTTTTTAATAAATATGGATCCCTTAGCCACAAATATCAATGGGACTATACTATTGGCCATCTTCGTTTTATCCACCATGAAAGTTAGCATGGGACAGTGATTTCACAGCACAGTTGACTAGACCTCAGTATTTCATTGACAGGAAGAATACAAAGGAGTTGCTTTAGCGCATCAATCTACTTAACATGTTGTATCTTTATTCAGGTTGCTGGGGCAGATAGGAGGTGCAGGAAGAACCTAGGCTAATACACTTACGCTACCAAACCAGGACCTCGCACATAACATAAGTAGACTAGCTTTAGGTTTGCAAAATAAATCAGGACATGGTCAAGGGGGAGATCATTTTAAATTAATGGTAAGAAATGTTTCATTACATAAAGACAATATTAAAAATATAGAATCTACAAGGTGGAAGAGAATTTACCGTTCTTACTGTTCAAAGCACTGAACAATTACATACACACGTCAACAATAAAAAGATGAAGCAAGTGCTGATATTAACTAATTCAGCTGGATCAAATCACTGTTTCACTCTGTATTAAACATCTCATGTTGAACTTAATTACCTACGATGCCTACAGTACAGCTGACGACAGTGTACTGTAACTGAAGTCACTCCATAGCTTGCTTGCCAAAATTGTTAAAGCATTTCCTTTGTAATATACCATATTTTAGCCTGGGGGAGGGGGTGAAGCAATCACACTATACAAAATACTGTATTTTATTTTCACACAGACCTGAACTGCAGCATTCTTATTTTGGACATAAAGCATATGATCTTATTTCCACTGGAGTTGAAAGCAAAACCAAAACCAAACCATTACAATTTCAATTCAAGTAGAACCTAATTCATATTTGGTAGACATATCTATAAATAAATATCAGCCAGGTGATGCTTTGCCACATATTATTCTCCAGCTAAACTTGATCTTCAGAATTCCATACAATCATTGATTCTCAGCTCACCTCTCTGTGGTATTTTTGTCTGATTACTTTAGATAAAATAGAAGGTAGATAATTAAAAAAAAAATCCAAATAATGCAGAGGAAATGGAAGAGCTAAACACTGGAGCAATATGAAGCTGGGTAGAGTCACCATGTTGCTCAAGATTTGAACTGGACTGTGTATTCTTCTCATCACCAGACACAAAATAGAAGCGTTGCCTGTTTCTTAACTCCTGACTTGCTGTTTGGAAAGCTCAATACTAACTGCTCTTTGTCAAGATCCTAGATTACATCCTGAGTCCTAAAACGGGTTCCTGCTTGGTTTTGGTTTTGCTGACTAATTGATGGATAGACAACTCCTTCCTTGGGCAAACCCTTTTTTTTACTGTCATGCTTAGCTCACGAAAACACACTGCAGGCATAGGTCTGTGATGCAAAAAGACTAACCTTGTTTCTCTCTATGGTCCATTTTACATTGCACCCTTATCTTTGTCCCTTGTGTCTCAGAATTATGATAGAGTCTTTGATTACATGACCATTTAGCACTAGGCAATGACCAATATTTATCTTACAGATATGAGTTAATTAGGCCAGAAGTACAGACAAGTTTCCTACACTGATTTCAGTAGGTTATCAGATTGCACATGTAAATTGACGTCCAGGAATTTCCCTATCATAAAGTCCTATCTTAATTCATTTTCACAAGGGACCCAAGATAAGGGTGGTGTGGGAAGAAAGATACAAGAATACTGTTGAGAGGAGATCAAGGAAGGGGCCTAAGACTGAAGAAATCTAATCTCTGAATTTCTTGACCTCTTCTGACTTAAATTCTATTCTGAATGTTTCATATTCATAGCATTTGGGCCTTTATTTCCTCCTTTGTGCTTTCTTTTCAATAACATAAAATATTAGAGGAGAAAGGAAAAGAGAGAAGTTAAGCAAAAAAGAGAAAGTAGACAGATTGTAAGGTTCTCCAGGTCCATCTCTAATCACACCATGTTTCCTATTTAACTTGCAGTCCCTCTTTTTCTTTTCTCCTCTTCAAGAATTATTCAGTTCCTATGTAAATAGATGCATAATCAGTATAAAGGAATAAATGTAGCTCCTAACGAACAGGTTGCCCAAGCTGTAACTGATTTCAATGAGTGCAGTACTGATTTATCTAACATGACACTAAACAAGCACATTTCATGCCTGTGTCCAGCTACTGTTTAAAAAATTTACATCAAACAAGAAACAAGTGCAAAACTATCATAAACACACTGAGCTGAATTATGAGAGTCTGTAGGTAACACTGGACCACAATGGATGTTCCTTTCCCTGGGACTGTTTGGAAGGTTTCCTGCAGATGAAGCTTGGACCTTGTAGCTTCACCTCTGCCCACTCTCCTTTGGTCCAACTTCAGAAAAGTTGCTTCCCAAAGTTGACAGAATAGGTAAACACCAAGTCCGGGTTAATTCTCAATAGTTAGACCACTACTGTAACAACTGCAACCACCAAACAGGGGATTCTTCTTGCTGTTTGTGTGGCACCTTGTCTCTTGAGGCCAAGCAACAACACCAAATAACAGCCGTTAAGTAGAATTGGGGCACACCACCAGCAGTTTCCATTGTGGATTTTTTTTCTAGAGGTTTCAAGAAAATTGCCACATTTCTACGGTTACCAATATGGGTAATATATCCATAACCTAGTGTACTGGGAAGACAAGGGTTATAAACTTGATACAGGACAAAGAAAACTTCTTTTACTTGAGTACAATCAACAGCTGTCTGCCAACAGTCAAGCATGAGATTTTTTTATAAAGACTTTTAAAGTCTCACATATTATAGGGAAGCAGAAAGCACGTAGCTCTTTTGGCCTTACTGAGGTTTGTAGGAGCATCTCAAACCCATGAAACAAGTGAATGAAAAATCATTATAGAGATGTTACATATTTTTATTAGTTACTGAATTACTTTGTTATCCAGAACCCACTTCATTATCTCTGCCTATAGAGCTAAAGGATGAGATTGTAGTTATATAACAACCATGACCAAAGGTTTAAGCTTCATACCTCACGCCTCACAAATAGAAAACTAAAAAAGTGCTGAAGACAGCTTAAGATAACACAAAAACCAGTAATGTTCATCTAACATAGCCACCCTCAAGAGAAGCAGAAAAGGGATAAAATACTTTTTTTATGCATAGGAATTCAAGTATAACCAATTACTTTACATCAGAGGAGAATATGGTCCTATTAAAGTAAACCAGGTAGAACCTGATATAGAGAAAAAACTCTATACTTACATATAGCAACAGGTCCAAGAAAAAGCTATTACAGAGAAGGCAGTAAAATTCCAGCTGATGCAATGAGCAGGAAACACTGAGTAGCAGAAAGCTGATTAAGTATATGTCAATTGGAAGACCTTTCCTCAGACATTTAATCACACAGAGTATCATGGGCAAATTCCAGAACAAGAGTTCTTCATAGGAATTGCCAGGAAGGGGGAAAATGTACCCCTTTCTGGAAGGCATATTGTCAAAGAATGCCAAAACTACTAGAAAAAGTAATAAAAGGGAAAAAGATAAAGAAGGAGGGAGAAAAAAACCCACTAAACTAAACCAAAAAAAAAAGAAATCAAATCAAACCAAAACCACCAACAACAAACAAGAAAATGTATTGTAGAGCATTTTTAATTTGTAGGTATATAGGAGAGCTGAAGTATGATACAGATGTGGCAGACCTTTACAAACCTTCTATAAAAAGATGACAAAGAAGGTCCACTCAGGAAAGTTCATCTGAGTGAGAAATCACGTAAGCTACACTATGTCTACATTGGTGTTTAATTCAAATTAAACAGTTCTCTTGAATGAAACATCAGTTTAATCTACCTTTCCTAAATGATATTGTGGGGCAAGATCTAACAGACACACATAAAAGGAGAAGAGTCAAGAGAAGAATAGCATTAGTATAGTGGAAGACTCTATTGAATCAGTTTGCTGCAGGCCAAAAATTCATTTTTCAAAAGACCAGTCCTGAAATAATGAAAAAGAAGTAGTTTGTACTCATCAGTTCTGGTAGTGATGGCAATCCCTTTGCTTAAATAAGGACAATGTATTTGCTTAATTGAGGACAAACATTTCATGTATCCTTCAGCTATCAGAGCAAATGTGATTTCTGCATATGCTCCTTACTGTGAAGTGCAAGTACATGACAGCTTACTGGCAGACATAGTAATCAGGCAGCACACAGCTACCACAGGTATGTTGTAAGAATAGCTACTTTCCATGGAGCAGAGAGTATCTGATTTCCATATTGTGCACTTCAGCACTGTGCTTTTCAGTCAAAAGGAGATGATCTAGTACACTGATCTAGTACACTGATCTGTGTGAGCAGACATCTATTTATTTTGTGTCCTTTACAGCACTAATCACCAAGGGGCACATCCACTACTAATACTTTCTGCCAATGTATTCGGCATAAAAATTCTTTAAGACTGTCTTCACTAAGAAGACATAACCTGGATTTCCTGGTTATATCAGCTAACCACCGAGATTTTCTCTTGAGTCTCAAAATGTGGACTGGTTTTCTTAAAGATCCTGTGCCTGGCAATACATGAGAATGTGAGAATTTTACTCTCCTCATTTGTGGTTCTAAGAAAAAAACATGACTATCAAACACAGATAAGTTGTGAAGAGTCTACTATACAGAGGCAAATAAAACTTAAAATGCATTATGATGTTTCAAGTCTCAAAATTATGGGGGGCTGATTTGGAAGCCAGTGACAAGCTTGTCATCTCCAGAAAAGTAAACAAAATGATACTGAAGCAAAACAGAATTAAAAGCTTATGGATTTTACCGACAACCTCTAATTTTTCCTGGGAAAAATATGTTTATACTGTTTCTGCTTATGTTTAAAAGAAAAGATTTTATAACTTTATTAATCTGAAGCTCTGCTTATTCAAGCAAGTATTTGGTGTTTTATGTGCCCCTTTCTATCTAACTTATTGACATTATTATTTATCCCTTAGAACAGCCTAGTTTGGGGGACTTCAACTCTCATATTTATGAAGAAGAAAACACTCTTAAGCTATGAAACAGGCAAAGCAACAGTTTCATCCTTAATACTTTCCTGTATTTTCCTTCAAACATCTAACCAGTAGGTTCACTCTTAGAATTTTCTAAAGAATTCAATGAAAGCTTTCAGTGTCAATATGAAAGTAATAATTGTAATCCATTAATAATAGTGATTAAAGCTGAATGAATTGACATTTTTCCATTACGTGTTACTGTCAAGCTCTAGTTGAATATTTGGGAGATTGTTCCAACACCTCTAATTTTTACAAAAACATTTGCATGAATGAAAAAAAAAGCTGTCCCTACACAGACAATTTATTTTATACTTTCTGAAAGCGTACTGCTCAACGTACTTCAATCATCTACTCAGAGAGCAGCAACTGCTATTAACCCATCCAGCTTATCAAAAATGCAATATACTATATGTAAAGATATTCCACTATCAGTCAGTCCATTATTACTCCTGATATCTGTTCCAGTATGTAATCTACCTGAAATTATATTAGTCATTGATGGGTGGGTTTTTTCCCCTTCTGGTAAGGAATGGAGTAAAAAAAGAAAGGAAATAAAGAAATAGTGTCAATGTTACAAAGAAAACTTCCATATTGGAACTAATCATAGATTTCTGATTTGGCATGTACCTGGGCCCAGAGACAGACCTAACAGAAAGAGTGAAATAAGTAGCTGGATCATCAGTTCTTGAGTTTCACTTCCAATTTGTTAAAGTTTTTATTAATTATTTCAGTAGTTTTAATTTTAGTAAAAAGAATAAAATGTTGCATTAACCTAAAAGAAAGAAAAGATTGTGATGCAGGAATATAATAATTCTATATGCATAGGACAGAACAGATAATAAAATAGATGTCTTCATTTTCAAATTAAAGTAAAATTTAAGGTAACAGAATTTGGTGTAATGTCAGAATGTCTGTCTTGAATTTGCAGTGCTGTCTAGAAAAACGTGCCACCTCGACCATTCTCATGGATTTCTGGTCAAATCACACTATTCATAAATGTAAGCTCCACACTGTTTTTTCTTTCAGCTCTAATTGGAATAGTTTAAATTTACAAGGACACTTTGTAGGGTGGAGATCAAATTAACTTGAGATAAAGTAAGTGCCATTTGCTGAAGACACTGTAAGTGTGCCTGGTTCTAATAATGGTGAATATGTTTCACCATGTTTAAACCTCTATAGATGACAGTCTAGTGATTCTCTTACTTAGCTGTCACTCAGTAGACAGAGTCTTCTAACTTGCTAAAAGCCAAACACGGCTCCATCAGTAATGCCAGTGGATGAGCTAGACGTTCCACTGCTTGTTTGTGCTGAAGGAAAGCCTCAAAGAATTGAGTACAAATTATAGCTGAAGATTCCCATGGTTCACTCTCTCCTAGTGCTTAGCAACAAAATTATGGTGCCCCACATAGTTGCAGGGCCACTGTGCCAACATACATAAAGGTTAACGAGTGGGAGGGTTAAAGGAAGGATATCAGTCATATTTTGGGGAAAAAATTACAGCAGTGGCTCACCAAGAAAGTGTTATGGCTGAGAGTATCCATCATTATCTTATTTCTTAGTATGATAGTCTGTAATTGGAGTGCAGCTGACGTGCTGAGAAATATCTTTTCCACTATTTACAGAAAAGAGGGAAGCACTTATTCAAAACCTAATCAGGTTTCCAATTGGTTCATGTCCCATGCTAATTTCCCCAGATATTTATATTAAGAAAGATGAATAGGCTTCTAAACCAATACTGTTTCTATGTCAAGAACCCATTTTAATTTCCATGTTTATACTTATCAGTCTGAAAAAAATCACATAGGTGTCACTTGAAAAGAAATACCGTGCTTATCTTCTGAAATCCTGAAAACTGAGACACAACTATAAATTTGTTTTATGTAGTACACTATTAAAAATTACTTACTTGACTCAGAATTATAAGCATATATTTTATGTTCCAACTAGCTAGAAAGTTACATCTTAGTTGTGGTCTTTCTTCATCCTTTCGCAGGCACCACTTTTGCTAGCAGACCCTTTTTATTTACATGGATACAATGTCATAACTGAAGCAGCAGAAAAAGCTAGCCTGAAACACCTCAAAACCCCCTCCATTACATGAGATGAAATTTATAGTTCCAGGGTGAGCTCACATAAACACAATTACCATATGAACTGTCTGAGACATAGATAGCATTGCCTAGGGCAATTATCAAGGGTCTCCTTACCTTTTTTTTATCATGTTCCATACTGTATCATGTCTCACAAATAATGAGACTGCAGCAATCCCTGCAGAGCCATTGAGACAAGAAAATAATAGAAGCAGAAAGGATTGGTTAATCCTTTCTGTAAGTTAAAAGTTTTGCAATTTGGCACAGACTTTACAAGCAATGATATAATGAATTTTGTACTTACATGATACATGATCTAAAAGGAAGTCCAAAAGTTAAGAGCATACTTCTTTTGGGGGTCAGGTTTAAATTCCCAGGACTTTCAAGACATGAGGAGTGAACAGCCTGACTACTGAAATATGAAACTTAACATTATCATCATGCATATCCATCACTTTTGTTTGTTAACCTATCTGGAATAAGAGAAATTAAAGGGAGAGCTGTGGTGAGCATCTGGCGTGTGCTAAAGTAGTCGAGCCATCTTCAAAAGGACCATATTTTGAAAAGTTCATACCAACAAAGATGAACTAGAATGGACTTCTTTAAATTATAATTCAGTCTTTAAGTAACTAATTTAACAAAACATGTGGAGTCTGTTTATTCCCTTAAGAAGTAGTAATTTCATTATTCCAAGCTTTGCATGTAGTTCTGAGCCATGAGGACTCAATATATCAGACCAACAATTCAACAGATGAAACCTAGCACATGCAAATTTTTACCAGCTGAAGAGTTTATCTAGTACATGCAGGTTTAATTCCAAGTGTTCCTGTTCATCTCACAAGGGACAGTTAATGCTCACTGAAGTCACTAGGAACAGGGAACACGCATACCATGCAGGACCTCAATAACACTCAATAACTCACTAGTACATTGGTGCTGTTTGTATACTTAACTATGCTGTTTGAATATCTGCATAAGACATTTATTCAGTAAGGTCAATTAACCAACAGGTTTCAAATGGCTTTATATTGCAAAGAATCAGATGAGTTAAGCCCCAATTAAACAAATCCCACACAGTCAAGCTGCCTGTGTTGTCTTCTCAATAAACAGCCAAAGTCCACATTTTTAAATTTGACTAAATAACTGCAAAGCAAAAACATACAGGCATGGGGAAGCTTTAACATAAATAGTCTCACCCCTTCAGCCCTCAGGGTTTCAGACCTGCCATTATATTAGAGCGATCTCATGCTGCGCACATCTGCCTAGTCTATGCCTCTTCTACTTGCAGTCAGGCTTTGATTAGGAACATGAGAAATCATGTTTTCCTCCGCAACGATAGCATGAAAGGTCCAAACAACTGTACCAGCAACTCACATGTCCGAATTCTCCTTATGGTCTTTTGGAAAACAACTCCTGAGAACAAAATCCATGGATTTTATGTACTGCTGTTATTAGTGAATTCTTACAACCTGCTTTTTTTGAGGTGACACAGTTGTATATGTAGTCTTTTACAAACAACAGTTTTTCTTCTTTAGCTTCCTGACCAGGGACCTCACAAAAAATTGCTATGGGGAATTTAAGTTAACTCCAAACCAAAATTTTGCAACATTTTCTGACTGATCAGACAAATGAAAATATTTTATTTGGGGCTGAAAAAATAGAACCAAGAACCAAATTAGATAGTGAAGTTCTATTCGATCTCAAATTCTCTCTTCATCCAGATCTCTTTAAATAAAAATGCCTGATTGGATTCATCATTTCTCAGCTTACTCAGCTAAATAGTAATACTGCAATACCACACTCTTGGAAGACTCACCACCTATGCAATTAATAGGAAGCAATACAAAGATGAGAACATACACTGTTTCTGAATTCTTAGTTTTCTTTGATTTGGTGAAAAAAACCTGGAGCTACTAATATTTTCAATTATAAATACTATAATTACAAACATACTTTACCCACTTTCAAGGCAAGTAAGTTTAAACTGAACTTTTAAAATTCTACATTCCCCAAATACAAATACATTTTATTAGTCACATCAACATTTTTAGGCAGTCAGCTTCTTGACACTGCCTGCTGATTGGACTGGTGAGGGATGCATCTGCATCTGGTTTTGACAATGACTTAGAATCTGAAATAAAAGAATATCTTGTAGAATACATTGGAGAGTGTTTATAAATGGTAACTTGGGCAAAAGCATCAGCGTCCATATGCCCATGAGGAGTGAATTAAATCACTTATATTGTAATGAAATGCACCTCCGGGGAAGGGACAAATGCGCAAATACACTAATGTACAGAATCAGAGCTAAGGGAAAGGATAGAGATGCCAAGTATGCCTGAATGAGGCATCCTCCCTAGGGCAGGGAATACACGAGAGCACGTCAGCTGCAGGGAACTTAAAGAAAGCAAGAAGGCCTGCAAGCTAACAGGACAGAGAGACAGACAAAATGTGTGTGTGAGAGAGAGAGAGAGGGAGAGGGAGACGAAGAGAAAGAGAGAGGGAGAGAAAGCGTGCTGCAGGTGCCTAAGTGCTATGGCACTTCTGGGGTTGCTACTGGGTGGTAGAAACATTTGGCTTTTAATCCTAAAATAATACTTCTCTTATTCACTAGAGCAGGGCAAATGTGACATGATTTTTAGTGTAACGTTTTTATTTGAATACTGCCTGAAGGCAGAAATTGAGCTTGACTGCATAGAGTCCCTGAACAAAGCACATAAAAAATAGCCCTTTTCTCAGAAAATATAAAGCTTGTTAAGTCTTCTTGTTCTTCTTGGATAATATTCTGAGGAACAACAAATAGCAATGTGATCAAAATTTGTTTATTTAAAAGTCTGCATGCCCTTTCTGAATCCAGCAAAACGTTTTACAAAATTCCAGTCCACCAAAATTATAACGTCTTTTTCAAGGAATCCTCACAGAACCACAACCCTTTCAGCAGATGCACAACTCATCCAAACACATGCAAACAGAGATGCATACTGGAACAGAATAAATACCTCAGTAAAGCTGCCTGTATTAACACTGGGACAAGAATTTATTCAAATGCTAGGAGATTGTAACCCTACCTCTATAATTTTCTTAACTGAATTAGATATCAAAGTCTAGCTTCTTTCTTACAGTTATGTGGTAACAGTGAAAGGAAAATCCCAGCCCATGCTTAAGTTAAAACTCATCTTCAAAAGTCTGCTGAAATTAAGCTTTTGTTCCTAGGCTTCCTCTTTGGCTGCTCCTTATATTCAGCCCTGAAAGTTTTTAGGGCCCTGATTGTCTTTCCTGGGTTTAATCCAATCCTAAAGGATGCTGAGAGGAACTTTTGTCTCCTTCCTCCCCTCTCCTCTTTTCTCAAGAGACTCTTGTAACCCAAACACAAGCTAAATTACACCAAATGCAAACTGTTGACAAAATAGCTGTAATACCTGACTGTGAGTTACTTCTCTGCATAGTGCATCCTGATGGGAACCTTGCAAGTATGTTAAAAGAACAGAGTCAGAGCAATTCCCAGTCTAAATATGTTAACTCTAGTTGCCTCAGCTGAATTAACTCTACAGAGGAGGATGTAGCTATCTCTCACATATCAGTTTGTCTTCTCTCTTCTCCAAGTGATTAAGCATAAAGCTTCATCGGTGGTGTAGGTGAATATAAAATGTTGGGTAGAAATAAGAACTGATGTGCAGGATGTCCTTTATGCTGATAGCAACGTTATATCAGCATGGTACATGTTGTCCCTTTATCATTTTCTCATATCCTCACACAAGACAAACATAATTTTTTTTCCAAGGATTTATATAAAGCTCAGTAGATAGGAGCAAAAAGAATGACATAATTGATCAGTTATACATATCTATGTAATTTAGAAATTTTTACTGAAATAGCTGAAAGACAAAAATCTTGATAAAAAAAGTCAAGTGTTTTTTCCTGATTATAGGAATTTTTTTTTTTTGCATGGAGTCTTATCTTGAAAAATAGTTCTTCAGTCAAGGTCTGATGTGACTATTCTCTGTGTAATCTTGTTATCTTCCTAACAGAGAGAACAGGAATGTTTTTTAGTTAGAAACCACGCATTTTTTCACTCATGTTTCTGAACTCTTTTGGAGCTAACACAGCTTGTTGTGAACTTTAGAGTAGAAATCCAGCTGGGCAAAACCTTGTTGTACAGTAGTATAAGATCTAATTCCCAGAAAGTCAGCTTCTCTAGTCAGTAAGCTGCTTTTTAAAGGGTGGTAGCATGTCTTTCAAGGTTAAGCATTTAGAAGTTTAGTTATTTAGTCTATGGGAACAGACTCTTTTGCACTTCATGTAGCTGTTCTTCCTGGCAGGATCCTCCTTGATATTTGATAAACCAGACACACATTTCTACCTGCCTTGCTTACTTGAAGGCAAAGCCTAATATCCTGCCTTTCTTAGGTGCATAGCTGATGAAACTATATTTGCTTCTATTTTTACTTGTGCGCAGAAAAAGGGCCTGTAGTGATAAGACAAAGGGGAAAGGCTTTAAACTGGAAGGGGAAGATTTAGATTAGACATTAGGAAGAAATTCTTCTCTGTAGAGACTGACTTCTCTAAATAAGACCTGTGTATTGAAGGTCTTCTGTAGATAAGAAACCTAAGACCCTATAAAGCCCTGTGACAGGCTGAAAGAGTTGGGGTTGTGCAGCCTGGAGAAGCGAAGGCTCTGGGGAGAGGTTATAGCCACCTTCCAGTACCTGAAGGGGGCCTACAAGAAAGCTGGGGAGGGACTTTTTACAAGGGCTCAGTGATAGGATGAGGGGGAACATTTTAAATTGGAAGAGGAAAGATTTAGATTAGACTTTAGGAAGAAATTCCTCACGCTGAGGGTGGTGAGGCCCTGGCACAGGTTGCCCAGGGAAGCTGTGGGTGCCCCCTCCCTGGAAGTGTTCAAGGCCAGGCTGGATGGGGCTTTGAGCAGCCTGGTCTGGTGGGAGGTGTCCCTGCCCATGGCAGAGGGGGTTGGGAGTGGATGATATTTAAGGTCCCTTCTAACTCAAACCATTCTATGATTTTATGATTTTGTGATTCCACAAAGCTCATGTGTCTCTACTGATTCGTTTCTTGACTAGATCAATTTACATCCTTTGTGCTGTCTATATCCTCTGGCCAAAACTCGGCATGTGCGCTAGTGACATGCAATGCCCAGCATCCATACAAGTAGCTTCTGTGGTGTCACTCTGCTTTAATTCTTGGAAATAATGAAAAGCATTTCTGGATTACATCCACAGCCTATACTAGAAACCTGGCCTACTGTTTTCCATAAACTATAGCAGCTGAAATTATTCCTTCTGTGAAGAAGTAATTTATTCTTGATTTGTCTTACTTTTCCCCAGAATATTCTGATTAAATTAATATAAGCATCCCTCAATAACAGGCTGATTACAAGGGAAGAACTACATTTCATCCTGAGCTCATGTGCAAATATTTCCTCAGTTAACACATCTCTCCATTCCCAGTAGGATTAGATCATTGTACATCTAATATTTCACAAGAATTTTCTGTTGGTTTGATAAATTGAAAAGATGGCATCTTCTGTACCACAAAGTCCTCTGCCCCACAGAAAAAAGACATACTATAATAAATAATAAATATACAGCGCAGCTTCCTTAAACAGATTCCAAGAATTTTATATGCTGTAATTTAATCCTTCGAAAACCAGAGGATATTAAATGAACTAAACTGTCTTAGCCAGAAATCTCTGATTTGGGCTGCTCTTTGATGTTTATATCTGAAAGTCTTTGATGTCTTAAAATTGTTTCAGAAATTAGAAAAGAATCTTGACTTTGTAAATCATTTTTGATTACATAAATGACAATACGATGATGAATGGCACAGAGTTTACAAAAATGAATCATTGCTCTGAATATTAAGTTAATCAAAAAAGCCAAGACTGTCTAGTATGAGCTCCTAGTGCCTTAAAGATCCTTTGGCATTCTGGATTCAAAATGAAACAAAAATAGTGCAGCCTTATTATAAGCACCTTTCCACATCTGCAATCCTGTTTTACAATAAACTCTTGTTCTTTTGTAGCAAGATTGCACCAGTTCTTTTTTCCTTTCTTTTTTTATTATTAATTTGAAACATGTGGGGAGAGGGTAATCCAGTAAGCCATAAGCATTTCATATCAGAGCTTTCATGCAATCACATGTAACGTCAACCATCTGGGTGGAAGGATAGATAGAACTTGTTTTGTATCAATAGACTGTGAATAATAGCAAGGAGCAGAAACAGTAGAGTTCAAATTAATATCATATATATATTCATGTCTGTGAACATAATACTAGTACTAATCACTTGAACATAGGACCATTGATGTAATAAACTGATTTTTATACTAAATATAATAGCAAGCACTCTACAATCAGAATGTTTGTTGTATTTACAACACTTTGAATAGATAACATTTTCTGTAACTGGATGCAAATAAAAAATATGAAACATAAAAGAGAAAAAATGGTATACACATACATGAGCAAAAAGAGAAATTTATGTTAAAAACATATTTTTCTGATTGGTAAATAAATGCCGTTTTGAAATTCCACAAAACTAGTGATTAGGTAGACAACTAAAAGATCATTATTTAGAAACCAGATGTCTGCTTTTATTTTGAGCAAAAAGAAATCATTACCACTGAAAACACTTTCATTCATTGCTCATTTTCAAAGTGAACTTTAAAATTAAATTACAGTATTTGGAAGAAAAAAATTAAATAGACATCTGAAAGAAATAGAATCTATTTATAATTTCACCTTTTTGATATCCTAGATATCCTAGAGGAAAGCCTGAAGGATATAAATTCTTCCCAGAGTTATGGTAAAGGCATGCATTTTTTTAAGATGCATAATCCTCTATCAAAGTTTTGTGAAAACCTGATAAAAATTCAAGAGTTCATGCATCTAAAAGATTAAAACCAACAACCAAAGCAAACACAGAAATTTATTTACAGTCCTGTGAAATGCAAATTGCATGCATATGAAGTACTCTGTATATTGTAAAATCTGCAGTTCAGTCTGGAATTCCGTGCAATAGAAGCAAAGAGAAAAATATAGGACATGTAATGTTTTCTCCTGTACAATACAAATTAATGAGCTTCCACTCTACATTTAGGTAAGATATCATCTAATCATGAAAATCATTCTATGTTGATTTTCCTTTGAATGTAACGTTCCAGATGTATGTTCTCTGTCTTTAGTGACTGAATGGACACAAATTCCAAGATGAGAATTTTAATACTGAAATTATATTCTGGTTGGTTGAACAGTTTTGTAAATAAGTGATTAAAAGAGGTATTATCTTCCAGGGTAGTTTTTTAGATAGTTAATGATTTGACTGATTGATTTTTTTTTTTTTGCTTGTCAGTAGTGAGCATTCTACACAGCCCCCTGCCTTTTACATTTATTACTTCAATCTAAAGAAGAACTGAAGCCACAAGCCAGCAAATAACTTAAACACTTGACAGCTTCACGTTCTTGGCACACTTGAATTGAATAACATTGTTTCTGTATGAATACTTATGAACAAAAGAAAGTATTTTACCTTTTTGGGACCTAGTCATTGAATTAAAAGCTCAGAACTATGGTATCAAAATACTATGCTCTATTTCATGCGTATTTTCTCAGATGCCATGTACACAAATACAATCAAGAGCTTTTATTTACCATCTGTCCTAAAAATGATCTCTGTGAAAACTTTCTCAGAACGTAAGGAAAAGGGGACATGCCATTCCCTTCTGCTGGGAGGAAGCATGCTCTTTCAAAAGTAAAAGGGGTTCAAAACTCTGGATTCCAAGAATCTCAGGATCATAGAAATTCTATCTGTAGGGAACATTTGGAGGTCTCTCTCATACAATGATTACTTTTGCTAGCACTAGGTCAGGTCAGGCATGTCTTCGTGCTGTCCATCTGAAAGATTTTCAAGGATGAAGATTCCCCTATCCTCTTTTAGCAGCCCGTTCCGGTGATTGATGTTCTACCAGTCTGAAACAATTAAGATATTTTTGTCATCTTTGCATCTGCCCTTCTAGTAGCTACAGGTTGCTAGGTGGTAGTAGATCATTCGTTAGCTTTCTCTTTGTCAGATTAAACAAGTCTGGCTCCTTCAGTCTCCCTTCATGGTCACCTTCAAAGTGTATCACTGCAACTTCTCATTTCTCAGCAACCCTCAGGTACTAGGGAGCTTCAAACTAGGCTTTGTTTTCCTCACACAGCTTCACCAGTGCCAAGAAGACAATAACAACATCATTTGATCTGTTCCGATGCTCCCTCATCATAGTCCAATATGTGATTTACCTTATGCACAATCTGTACTACTGATTTATATTCTACCTCTAGTCTATCACAATCCTGTTCTTTTCAGAGGACTTTACACGTTTCGCAACCTGTAGTGATTGGTTGTTCTGCACCAGTCTCAGGACCTCCATAAGGTTTATGTTGTTTCAGTTTTCAAGAATCCTCTGAATAAAAGTTTTCCCATTCTTCATGTTAATCATTCCTCCTAAGTAGTATTATCCACAGATTTATCTGAAGACATATTCTGTGTCACCATCTAAGTTGTTGCTGGAAATACTGAACAATATGAGTCTCAGTATCAAACCACGGGGCACTTTGCTTACTACCAAAAGATGATTTTATCATCATTTTATTGTTGTGGTAAAGCCAATTTTCAATGCATCTAAGAAACTATTCTTCCAGTCCATACATCCTCAGCTTCTACAAGGAATCATTTGGGGATGGTTCCAAAGACCATCCTGAAGACCAGTTATCCACTGTTTTTCTTCTGTGCACTAAACATGCCATCACATGACAGTAGACAATCAAGCTGGTCAAGCATGATTTATCACTGTGCTGGTTATTCCCAATTGTTTTCATGTGTTTGGAGGTGGATTTCAAGATTATATACTCTATGATCTTTTCTAATATTAACATGGCCTATTATTCCCCAGGTCTTCCTATTACTTTTGTTAAAGATTGGTATAATGTTAGTCTTTTTTGGATGTATGGGATCCTCCCTGACAACCACAGTTTTCTTCAGATAAGAATCTTGCAATTCCTGCAGGCAGTTCTTTCCATGGCCTTGAATGAATACCAGCCACTTCCATTATTTTTAAACTTCTTTCAGTAAAGCTTATTGTGTTTCTACTGCGTTATTAACTTTTTCTCTTTACCAAACTGCACTGTTCCACACAGAGGTGTGAGATCAGGTTTTGACTGTGAAATCTCAGATAAAAAAGATGAAATTTGCTTCAGCTTTTTCTGTCTCATCACCCACTATGTTGCCTACTACATCAAACTCACATTTTTCCTGAACTTATTTTTGCAACTTAGGTATCTGCAGAGTCTTCTCTCATCTTTTATGTCCCTGACTACCTTTAGTTCTGACTAGATATTGATCTTCAACTTCTTACCCCTAAATACCAACGAAAAGTACTATAACTGTGCTTTTCCAACTGTTTTCTTTCCACTTTGTGTTTTAATTCATCAGGAAGGCTCCTGTTCAGTCAAAAGGAGAGCTAGTGAGAGGTCTTAGGCGGGTCAAGTAGATGCATAAGGTTGTATTGGTCCTTGATGTTCCAGTCATCACTTTATGACTTGTGAAACTGAAATGAAGAAGGATTTCCATAGATAGATGAAGAAAAAAGGTTCCAGCAGCTTCATGGTGCCTTCTTGTAAATGGTCAGCTTAGGAGACACGAAAAGTAAAATGGGAAACAATGGCAAATAAAATCTGAAAAGTCCAAGTTCTGGAAGGGACCCACTGGATCTTCTTGTCTTCTTTTCTGATTCAGTGTTAGAGAAATTTTCTCTATTGGGAAAAAAAGGATGTTTATTTTTAAACTTTTGATTTCTTGTTCTCTTCAGTTCCCTTATTTTTCCTAGACTTTTCTGTCAAGCTGGAGGCGGGCCATACAGCAGTAAGTTCTATCATTGACTAAAATCATAGCATTTGTGGGTTTAGATGTAGAATTTTATTGCAAAGGGACATGGTGTGGTGTTTTCATCCTCTGAGCAGATCCATTTTATAAAAGGCCTAATGTGCATAGCACATAGCCAGTGGGAAAGTCTCCTGAATCTGTTGTCATTGGAAAGAGCATTGGGTTAAATACGTCTCTTAGTAACAGCAACAGATCTACAGTTGTTTTTATCCAGTGATCAATTTTAGTTTAATTATTGATAATGATTATGAATATTAAAAGTCTATTAACAGACTACGAAATGCTGTTCTCTCAGCTTCTTTAGAACATCCTGGCTATGTTTGTCTTTGAATAATAAATCAAATAATATTAATACTTTCCAAAACACAAGAAGAACATAAACCAGATGTGGTTTAAAATATTCTGAAGAAATTAAGTCTAGTGCTAAACAGTAACTGAAAAAAAAATTACAAATTATGTGACTGCTTCAGAATGTATTAAGAAACTCCCTTTCAACAGAGGCTTAGGGGAATGACTCAAGAAATCCTGGAAAAAATCTCCTACAGTAATAAAAACTAAACCAAAACCACCATGTCTAATTTTTAACATCCTAGGATGGTCCTTCTGAATGAATACTGTGCACTACAGTATATCAAGATTTTAATTCACAACTTTGATTTTATACCTGAGCTACATAAAATAAGATTATTATATGTCTTTCTTTTCTGAGAAATAGAAAAGAAAATATATTTGACTAATTATTCAATGTTTCTTGAGTTAAAGTTAAAAGGGATTGTTCCATTCCTAGTTTATTTTCTCTGGATCTGGTCTCGCAAATGAGATAATCCCAGAGAGGTTTAGCTTTGAAAGCAAAAGTGTGTGATTTGACTTTCCTTGAGTTCGTGAGCCAGGATTGCCTAGCAATTAAAGAATTAAGCTAGTAGACCAGAGATAGTGATTCTGTTCTTAGCTTTACAACTAATGTATTTTTGTAATCCAACACAAATAATTGAACCTAACTCTCTTCAATTTACCCCCTCACAAGGTGATAGACTTACACATTTTGCAGATGTATTAAGGACATGCAGTCTAGACTGTTCTACATGATGTTTGAATGAAGCCAATATGAAAAGACAGAGTAACAGAAGAATATTATTCTCTACAACTCATTTTAGTGTTAGCAAAACATGCCATAGCCAGGACTTTGTATATAGGTGGGTGGCAGTAAATAATTAGAGGTCTTTTTTAAGAGTTTACATAATTGCATTTGTGGTCTGCAGCTATTTAAATGCAACAATGAAGTTGTCTGCGATTCGCCAAGTCCTTTGTGCAAATGAATTGGCACTGTTGTTCTTCATTGCTAGCCTGGGGAAAATCCCTAAAGCTGGACAAGAGTGTATTGTTCAGGAATTCTCTGAATTTGGGCAAGTCTGGAGCAAGGATGACCTGCTGCAGAGGACATGAAGAAACTGTGTTGAAATCAGTGGTTTACAGAATTAGCGGAGTATGAGTTCTTACTCCTCATTCTCTAACCCTGAACATCCAGTTGGGTGCACGTTTCATTTACTGTTTGCTTTCAAAATTTACTAACTGTCTGTATGGTTTTATTTACTGTTGTGCCCTCATCCACTGTGTCCATGAGTAGCAATGCAATAGTAGCATTGCTACAGCTTTTAGGTTCAGCCTGCCTATGTGACAATTTTGCTTCACTGAATAGAATATGGAATTTGAGAAATTAAAATAATTTTCAGTTCCAAGAGCTCTAGACTTCCTCTGTGTGTGGTAACCGTCCCAGAACTAGCTCTAGCTCCCTGTCTCGCCCTGCTGGTGCAGCAGAGGATTCACCTTCCCTCCTCAACACCGCCATCAAGGCAGCTCATACCTCCTGCTTCCCCTTCTCCAGCTAGGCTATGACTCTGTCACTGTAGTTGGAGACTGTTGTCACAAATCTGCACGAGGTCACAAACTCTTAAGAGGATATTCAGAACTAACAAGGAAAGAAATTCCATATCCTTAGGAGAGTATCAAAGCCAGAAGCTAGCAAGGCAGTGGATGGTTGTGAAGCTTGACAAAGGAGACCCATTCATTAGACATGAGTTTTGGTGTGGCTCTACTTGCTTGTTGCAGGAGATGCACCTGTGAACTATGAAAAATCATTGCTTAATTCCAGATCCTATAAAATGTAATGTAATTCTATAAAAGTAATGTCCAGATTCTAAAAAATGAAAACAAAATAAAAATTAGAAGATCCTACCTGTCATGTGTACTGTCTGTACCAGAAGACCTAAAGCTGAGTAGGTCAAAACCACAAAATAGCTCATTTGAACCTACATATAGGATTCTGGTAATAAATCTTGTTCCACTGTCATACATACATTTATTCTGTTGGTGTATAAGCAAAATATTTCAGTAACTATAGTTTTCATGCTGACATCTCCCTGAATTTTGAAAATCATGAGAAAAGAAAAAAAATTGGTTAATGGCTCTGATACATCATTACATAATAATAAAATTAACTAATTGTAATAAAGACTTAGAAAAAATCTAGACTCCTAGGTAAACAATACACCTTTTCATTGCATTCCATTTTCCACAAACAATATTCATATAGCAAAATCAAGATGAAAGAAGCTATATTTAAATATTAAGCATTTTTTCATGCTAACTGATAAAAAGCCAAGACATTCAAAGTTAAGGGTGACATTCCAAACTTAATACATGCCCTGTTCTCAATCCCTCGCACCTGTAAGGTTATGATTAGGGAAAAAGTATTATTCATAAAACTTTGTAAACATGATGAATCACATCACACTCCAACCACAGCTATTAATTTCATTTGTCTATGATTTACCCAGGATAATGCTTTAAAACCTTTTCTTGATCATTTGGTCCCATATGGGGAAATATCAACAGTTGCTTCTTTAAATTCATCAAATGGAGTGCAATACAGCTGTAAGTAGAAATGAATTGAATTTCACTGGCAAAACGTACCTAGTTTTGCTAGGTTTTGCCCAAAACATTGAATTTTGCTAGTGATTTCCTTTTTCCAGGGAACAATGGTGTTACTGAATATCACAGTCTTGTCAAGGAGGGCCAAGTTGTGAAATTTGGTCTTTGTAAGCAGGTTCTTGTATTCAAATTGAGTCCTATTAAAGACAAGCTGTGACACAGGAATGCATTCATACAGTTTGATGCACATAGAACCAGTGCCTGAAATTATTTCTAGGATCAGACTGATGTTTTGGCTTCACTGATTATATTCTGGTTTCAAGAACAGAACTCGTCCCTACACTGGATTGGTACACTGGACTTGATTTGCTTTATGAGCAGAGGGTACACAAATATATCATCAAGATAAGGAACAAAGTTCATTCGCATACTTCCTGTACAGGTAAAGTATTTGAGGGAAAAAAAGGTTACAGAGAATTCTTACAGTAAGACTCAAATTCTAGTCACTGCATCCAAATATATCCAGTTGTGTTTGCCCACATACTCTGGATATATATCTTACTGAGTTATTTTTTACTGATTATTCATAAACTCTTAATTCTAGAGCCAAGGTTCATCCCACAGAAGTTATCCAAGTTAGAAGCCAGTATTGCCAAGCTCCTTAGACAGTCCATCAGGGAAGACAGACTTCAAGTGAACTATGGAGTCCACTAAAGGTACTCAGATCTCTGCAGGACTCAGAATGTCTCCATGATAACTTGATATTTGGATAAGAACTAGCAGTTAGTTAATATGAGCCAATTTCTAGTATCCACTTTATTTTTCCAAACTGAGGGACTAAATCAATTATTTCTGCATGCGACATCTGCAGAAATCAAAGTGAGGTAACCTTGTCCTCATCTATCTCCAACATACCAAGGGCTTTCCGAGCTGTTCGAGGCACTCCTTCTTATTGTCTACATTAACTTTGACATTTACTTGAGCAGTGTCTTCCTTGCTGGTTTTGTGGCAAGCCACTCGAAACAATACGGACCAATTCATCTGATACTTTTTGTTTTGTCTCCTTCAGCTTCATAACTGACTCGAACTATTTGAACATTAACTCTGTCACAGTCCAATGTTGCCTGTCTATGTCATCTCATAGAATCACAGGATGGCAGAGGTTGGCAGGAACCTCTGGAGTTTAGTCCAACCCATCTGCTAAAGTAGGTTTACCTACAGCAGGTTACACAGGAACATGTCTAGGCGCGTTTTGGTTATCTCCAGAAAGAAGGAGACTCCACAAACTCCCTGGGCAGCCCACTCCACTGTTCCGTTACTCTCACAGTAAAGAAGTTTTTCCTTATATAAAGGTCAAAATTCCTGTGTTCTAGTTTGTACCCATTATCCCTTGTCCTGCCCCTGGACACCATTAAGAAGAATATGGCCCCATCCTCTTGAAACCTGCCCTATAGATATTCATAAGCATTGATAAGGTCCCCTCTCAGTCTTCTACTGTCTAAACAGACTTTCACTCAGCCTTTCCTCATAAGAGGGTTTCTCAAGTCACCTAATGGTCTTTGTGGTCCTCTGCTGGACTCTCTCCAGTAGTTCCTTGTCTTTCTTGAACTGAGGAGCCCAGAATTGAACACAATACTCCAGATGCAACCTCACTACAGTAGAGGGAGAGGATAACCTCCTTCAACCTGCTAGCTACACTTTTCTTAATGCACCCCAGCATACCACTGGCCTTCTGTCCACACGGGCGTATTGCTGGTTATCATCAGCTTATTTTCTACCAGGACACCCAGGTCCTTCTTCACAGAGCCACTTTCTATCTGGTCAACCCCTAACCAGTGGGTACAGGGGGTTATCTCATAATGCATTGAAACTGAAAATGTGTCCTTTGAGTTTCCAGTGGTACCACATTCGATCACATTTTGCTCTGCTTTCATCTGAATACTAGAACATTCTTCTAGTATCAAAAGAACCAGTCTTCCACTAGCTTTGCTTAAATATGTAGGGTTTGTATTAGATTATCAGTGGTGCCCATAGAGCCTTCGTCTGCACCACTGACTGATTGAGCAAGTGTCAAGATAAGATATTATTCAGATTCTGCCCATTCCCTTGCAAGTTAGTCCAAGCTCCACACAAATATGTGCTGCACTGATCTGACTTGGTCTGTCAGGAACGCAAACTGTGAACTCAACAGGACAGGAACTGGCCTGTGTTTTGAAGTAATAAGGTCCTTATCCATGGACATTACTGTAATTTTAATGGGACGATCAGACAGCTGCCATGTCAGTAAGTTGAGAAAGACAGCATTAGTCTGCTACACACTGCATGTTTCTGTTGTTCAGCCCAGAGTCTGAGACTAATTGTCACTCTTTCACTATTAATAGATCAACTAAAGGAGAGATTTTTCCCATTTTACAAGAAAAATATGTAGGCATTTTTTTCAGTTGTATATGTAACTTTTTGTGGTTTCTAGAGTAGACATTAACTTTCAGCCCCTTTCTCACTGAATCTTAACTGATGGACAGTGCCCCCTTATTTTGTTATCCCAGGATCACCACTGAATTCCAGTGAATTTTCCAGTAAAGTACAGGGCTGTACTCTTAAAAGCTACAACATTTCAACCAGTGTCATCAGAGTGGCAGTCTTTTCCCATATGATAATGTGGAAAATTAAAAAACTCAGCTCACAGGATTATAAAAGGAGTAAAAATATTTCCATAGAAGTATGCTCCAATAAAATGCACATTGTCCTCATTCCTGCTAGTACAAATTCTAGTGAGGTTGTTAAATAGGGATATTTGTTATGAGACATTGATTTTCAAAATTGTTAAGAACTGGAAAATAACCAGGGATAGACAGAAGAGGACATATATGCTTTTCTATTAGGTCTAATAAAGAAAAAAAAAAAAGCTGTTATGTTTGGGGTTTAAAACCCAAACCCTACATAAGCATCAAAAATCATATCATAGATATTTCTGAAGAAAAATAATTTTGGAAATAGCTGCAGAGTGGCTTGAAGTGCTCAGGATCTTGAGAGCAAACTTAAAAAGGTGAAATGAAAAGGTAGGATAAGAGGTGGGTGGAAGAAGGCAAACAACCACAAAGCAAACTATATTCATAGTTGCAAAAAATGTAGAACACACATCTGAGCGCCTAATACGGTCTGAGAGGATTTCAGAATACAAACCAACCTCTCATGGGAGTTTGTTCTGCTTCCCCTTTGTTATTACATTGTCTATGCATTGAAAACGTGTCCCCTGCAGCACTGGATATTTATTATGTTTTTCGTCAACTCTGTACTTCCTCGATGTGATAAAAATCACCAAATACGAAAAGATGTTCAGAAATACACCTCAAATTACATTTCATTGAGCTTATTATAAATAATTTGAAAATTGTTAGAAGAGAAAATCGATATTTTAAGAAAAAAAAAAAAAAACAAGAAAAAAACAGGAAACAAAGCAGCAAATTAAAAAAAAAAAAAAAGTTTGACAGAGGATTCATCTTAGTTACAAGTTTTCATTTTCTGCTAGGACTTCCCAGTCCTGACTTAGTCCTGGCTTTAGTGCTTCCTTTAAGGATTTAGTTAAAAGCACACCCTGCATTAGTCGTCCATATTTTATGTATATCGCTTTGTGGGGGAATATTGACTCAACAACCTTCTCTCTTTACATCCTTGCAATATAAAAGGCTTTTGGTTCCAGTTGTCTCTGTAGGCTGTGTCCTGAAAAAATCTAAAACTAGAGATGTGAACAAGGGTTTCTTTCTGAAGAGACCGTGGTGAAGGACTGCTCTATCCTCTTCTAAACACCAGTTTCTCACGCGACAGTAAACTCGTGAAGATTGACATAGAGCTGACGAATTCACATTTCTCCACTCATTTTTTTCATTATCTGAAGTATTTTCCCGATAATTTTGCACCCTGTCGTGACACATCTTTGCTGGCATCTGGCCTTGATTTATACCTTCATGTCTTTAAACGAAATACTTGCCACCTCATCTAATAGGAGCTCAAATAAGCTACATTTTTTTGTGGATCGATCATAAATGTTTATCTGGTCTTTACTTCACCAAGCGTTTTAACGTAACACTTAACAGTTAGAGCTCTTCAACTTACTGGTACTTTCAGATGCTCTTTAGTCAGCGCTTCTCTTAGCAGACGTTTTTCAGCTCCTCTTTGCCTTTTTAGTTCATTCACCGGATGTTTTAGTGAAAGTTATTTGTCATAAATAAGCACCTTTCGTGCATGACTCTCTCCCCGTTCGCTAAGAAACCTCTTAGCGCTAGTAAGAGTAAAAGCAGTCTCTGCGCTGTCTGCTCTTTATTTAGCCTTAGGCATGATATTAAACCACTAAAGCAGAGGATCGTGGTCGGTTCCTCGGAGGGAGCCTGGGGAGGGAAGGTCCCCGCTGCCGCAGAGCTGCCGGGTGCCCGCAGCGCCTTCTGCGGAGCTGTCCAAAGTAGCTCCGCTCGCGCTCACCTTCCGCAGCCCGCGGAGCCGGGATCGGGAGGTCGGAGGGGAAGTGTCTTTCCCGCAGCATCTTTCCCAGGAAAAGGGGATGTGCGGTTCGCTCACTGTCTTGTAAACCACGGCAGATCCCTGTCCACGGTCGGAAATGTTTGCGATCCTGTAGGTAAACAGGAAGGATTTTCGCGGAGCGGGATCCTTCAGTCGCCCCTAACCACCTCCTTTGATCTAATGGGCTTTGAAATCCCCTTAGAAATTAGAGACTAATGAGCCCTAAAGCGACAGTAGCCACAAGGCAAGACAAAGGCGAAGATCAGGCTTTAAGAAGGCAGAGCAAGAGTAATGACCAGCCCCTCCTAAAAGCAAATCATGTGCCAAAGCAAATCGATCCGATTCAACCTGAGTGTGTCTAACACTGCCAGGGGCTGCCAGAGCTAGGCTGTTTATTTAGAGACACTCTGTGGCGTGGGAGGGTGAAGACACAATCCCTAACCTCTTCCAGCCTCCCAGGACAAAAGCAAAACAATCCCCAGAGTCCTTCCCCAAGGAAACCTTGATCAAAGAAAGGTATTCAACGGTGTCGGGTGTATGGATGTGTTTATATGCATTTCACGGTATTTTGCGGTCTGTATCCAGCGTTATGAGAGCGTGCAGTCAGGTTGATGCCTCCGTGTACGGCCGGTGACCGGGACCGCTCTACCAAATGTGTAAGAGAAACCGCTGTCCTGACTAGGACCAGCTTACTCTCGTCTCACGGGAAGGAGGAAGGAGTTTCAAAACAAGTGCTTTGAGATTGCCTGAACCGAAATGAGATTTACGAAGCAGGCTTTTACTGCCGCACTGGAAAGATGTTTGAACCTCTAGTTGAAGGGGATTTAGGGGGAATGGAAAGGCGATTCCAACAGTTACTACTGGGAATGCAATATCGGGTCCCCTACAATGCTTACTTAGGCTAATGGAGGTCCTGTCATTCAGCTCCCATTGCGCTGGGATACAGGGTAAACATTCCTCGGTGACCCTCTGCGTGCAGGTCCCCTCTTCAGGACATCATTAAAAGCATACATGCACTTGCCTGACATCAATTGTCAGGCTGGCTCTCAGGGTTCAGAGATCCCAACAGAAAGCAGGAAAACAAGCCCAGCGGAGACCTGGCTCTGCGGCTGCGGACTTTAAAGAGGCTGAAAATCGTTTGGTTGCGGGTGTGTAAGAAGAGACAAAAGTGCTCAGCAGGTAAGAGCGGAGGGTTTTGCCAAGAAGGAACTGTCCTTGATCGCTGTGACAGGATTGACTCGTTGGGGACTCCTCTTGGGAGCATCCACGCGTCCCCGAGGGGGCTACCTGTCTCCTCTCATCAGCATCACGGCGAGAAATTTTACAGCCGCTCTTTCTAGTCCTGCTAATCCTGTTATCCGGAGGGTTATAAATATTAACGCCGCTGGGGCTGGGGATGGGGGACCAGATTAAGCCCTCTCCGAAGTAAGATGTCAGCCAGCCTCCTCCCAGCCCACCAGCGCCCGGGGTTGCTGGATGAGCTGCACGGCAGAGCCCCGCAAGTGCCCTGCCCAGAGAGGCTACTGGGCGCCTCTGTGCTGGATTTCGTGGCCGACCTCTCCCTGGGACCTCCCCAGGGTCCTCCTCGGGCTGGGCCGAGCCTGGGGCTCTGTGAGGTGGGCTCTGGGCCTCCCTTCGGGGACAGAGCCCTGTCGCTCCGGGAGGGGATGGCCCGGGGGCTGCCTCTGGCTGCCTTCGGAGATGGAGATCCCGAAGACGAGGAGGAGGAGGAAGAGGAGAGGATGCAGAGCATTTCCCTCCTGGACAGACCCAGGAGAAAGCGGATTATCACCTACGCCCAGCGCCAGGCTGCCAACATACGGGAGAGGAAGAGGATGTTCAACCTCAACGAGGCGTTTGATCAGCTGAGGAAGAAAGTGCCCACCTTCGCCTACGAGAAAAGGCTCTCCCGGATAGAGACGTTGCGCCTGGCCATAGTGTACATCTCCTTCATGACTGAGCTCCTGGACGGCTGCAGCAGGCAGGAGGCGAGCTAGGGAGAGCCGGGACCTGGCGGGACGGGACTGGGGGCCCAGCACCACCTACGGCACCCAGCAGGTGGCCCCGGACACCTCCCTCCTCGGGACGCAGAGCCGGGACTCCTGCCTTGGCTTCTCACCGCAGCCAGGACGGTGTTAGGTGTAGGATGCAAAACAACGAGTGTCTGGAGAAGCATTGGGGGATGGGGGTCAGAGCAGAGGGATGGAGAAGTTTAGTACGTGTAGATTTGCTAATATATGTACTTGTTTGTAAAGGGAAGGGAAAGGAAGGTCCGGGGCCTTTGGGTTGTTGTTGTGTCGCCTGCTTGCTTTAAAAGTTTCCAGTCTCTTGCCATGGCTCGGCCGGGCAGCAGAGCCGGCCCAATTTGTGGAGTGGGTTTCCAGCAGATTGCCTGCCCAGCTGCCAGCCAGGGACTAGGAAAATATCGGCGCGTGCATTTTACCCTAGCGCTTTCTGCCTATAAAAAAAAAAAAAAAAAAAAAAAAAAAAAAAAAAAAAAAAAAAAACCCCACCCACAAACAAACAAACCAAAAAAACCCCAACTAATAAAATAAATAAACTCCCATTTCTTTGAAATCCAGACTGCCAATCCAGTGTCACAGGGGCAGTAAAGCGGAACATCTGGTCAAAACTGCGTTTTGTCACGATTTTCTTCCTGGGACCAATTCCGTCCTTGGCGACGCCTCGCTTGCACCGAGCAGGAGCTGGCGGAGGGCGGCCCGGGGCTGCCCGGCCGGGGGCGATACGGGGCGGCTCGGCGGGACCGGGCACGGGGCGGGGCGGGGCGGGGCAGCACGGCACGACCGGGCGGCTAGCTGGGCCGCCCCGCAGCCTCCCCGACACCGGTGGGGTCGGTCTCTCATCCTGAGAGAGAACACTTCATAGCATCACTTGGAAAAGACCTTTGAGATAATCGAGTTCAGCAGTACCTGTCCACTACCAAACATATCCCTGAGAAACTTGTCTACTCATCTTTTACACGCCTCCAGGGACGGTGACTCAACCACCTCCCCGGGCAGCTGTGCCAGTGCCTGACCACCGCTTCGGTGAAGAAATGATTCCTAATCTGAACGTCCCCTGGCACAACTTGAGGCCATTTCCTCACGTGCTATCACCTGTCACTTGGGAGAAGAGACCAACACCCCCCTCCTAACAACCTCCTCTCAGGGAGTTGTAGACAGCGATAATGTCCCCCCTCAGCCTCCTCTTCTCTAGGCTTAGCAACTCCAGTTTCCTCAGCTGCTCCTCATAAGACTTGTGCTCCAGCCCCTTCACCAGCTTCCTTGCCCTTCTCTGGACGCGCTCCAGCAACTCAGTGTCTTTCTTGTAGTGAGCTTTGAGTCAAGCGGAGACTTTTCTCTCTTACTGGATCCTCCCCATGTTTCAGTGCTGCGAGGAGATAAATAAATGAAATCTGAAAAGCCGGAGCAGGAGGGAAGGGCTGAGTCTGGGCCGGATGGGGATGGGGACAGAGTCCCCCGCGGGATCGGCGTTTTTTTTAGAATTATCTACTAATGCCTCGCAGCTGCTTGTTAATAGGAGCGAGAGCCCGGGAGAGCGGCAGGGCAGGGGGTGGCTGTGGCCCGGCTGGCAGCGGGACAGAGGGCCCGGGGGTCTTCCAATAGAAGCCTTTCGGACCCTTGTTGCTGCGTCTCTGCCTTCCGGCTCTCCCTGCTGCTGGCACATTCTCTCGCCGCTGCCGGGAAAAGACTTGGATTTCTCCCCGTATTTGCAGCAGGCAGGCAGCAAGCAGCTGCCCAGTCCAGCCTGCATTTACTTAGGAGTAAATGTCCCATCCAGGGCAGTGGTTCCGCATGACTTCACAGGACAGCTTTTATCTCCACTACATAAAATTGTTGTGATATTAGTGAAATCAAGATTTACCTTGTACTCAGGCTAGCATGGCTAAAATCTAAATCTCACTTTAATCTCTCTTTGATTTCTTATCTTATGTTTTGTCATCTCTGGTGGTGATTCATCTTTTCTCATTCCGTTCACTTTAATATTATCATGAGTGATCTAATACCCTGAATTCATACTCTAATATTCTTTCTCTTTTCACTTGTTTTCCTGGTTTCTTTTTCCACTTGTTTTTTTGACCTCCCTGACTCCATGCATTGCATCTGCTCTCCAGTTGTCAGAATGCTTTTTTTCCAAAAGGCAGCTGGATAGTTAACACAGCTGGATTCTCTCTAGAAACTGGGGTGTTTCACCTCTTTGGATCATTGTGTTGTGGGGTGGAGATTTTTTGCTAAAAATAAAATGAGAAAAAGAACTAAGAATGAATGATGTTCCAAAATCAACAACTGTTCGCATGACCCAGATGCATTTTACTGTTACAATTCTTTCAACCAAAACCATGAAGACAAATTCTTTAAGGACAATGAAAGATGCAATTCAGTTTACTCCTTAGCACTATTTCTCTATGATATCTACACAGCTGTGCTTTCCACAGCATGATTATATATCTTTTCCTATTTTTTCTTGCTTACATGGCTGGATAAAATTAGAACTCTATAGCACACAGAGTTTTAAGTTAAGAGATTCATAATGTAAACATGCCTGTAAAAGTTAATTTAAAAAATATTGGTTTTCTCTTCTTGATTTAGTAACAAAACATTGGAATTTGTTCAAGATTCAAAGTTTTTCCATACTTATGTGAAAGACTAGAGAAAAGTTGAAAGAAAATATTACATTGTATTTTTAAATACAAATCAAAATCTGGATCCTGCATTATGAATCCTGATTTTTAACAGATCACTGAAAATTTTTCAGCAGCAATACAGAACAGTAGTAACATCCTTATATGAACCACTGATTCTAAAAATAACATTAAATCTTTAAAATGCAGTTGCAGTTTAAGCCAATATACACAATATGCAAACATGACCGATAAAGTATTAAGATACTTCATGTTGCACCAAAAATTTAGGAGGAGCCTCTCAGCCACAGATTGATTTATAGAAGCTGAGAACCTGATGAAAGGGGCTTTAAATTTTTATGTTTCTTGCCTTTGTAAAATAGGCAAAGATTTACCAGAATGATAGTCTAGGTGCACATTTTTCTTAGACATCTGTGTTAAAACTAAAGCATACCCTTATGCCCATGAAGAGCTCAACAAAACAAGATACCATACTGACCTATTACTTGGCCCATGTGGATATGTTGAAGTCCTGGAAGCTCAGTCTGTTAAGAATATAAACAGGCTCTTTTCTGGATCGCAATCCCATTTCCCTGAAATAACAAGACTGTGGGGTCCCTTATCCCCAGACCCTTGTCTCAATCCAAGATAGCTGCATCTTAGTCTGTGCAGTCACAGCGCAATAAACCAGCATGTCAGGTTTGGGAAGCCAGTGAAACCCTGGCTTAATGAATGAAGTACAACACTGATGCTGTCTTCAGTAAGGGTAGGATTTCACCCACTGTAGTGAAAGGCCACTCCTTTGCTCAGAAACCCCGCTGCCACCAAGGCTGAGGCCAGCTCCCTCCTTGGTCTCCCCAAAGCACCAAACCATTATCACTGCATTAAGCACAAAAACTGACAGTGTCAATTACTTCTGGGAAAAAATAATAAGTGGGTTTTTAAAGCCTTAGAACTGTTTGATCATAGCCCATTTTTAGATCCTGGTCTGAGGCGGGTTTGTTTATATTCTCTTTGCCCACTGAAGGAGGCCTTTGGGTAGAAAGTTGAGTTCCCTTGAAGCTATCACATTACGATTAGTATTCAGACATGAAACCAAAAAATAAGTCTAAATGAAATCATATTTGAGACACATTTCTAAGCTTTCTAAGAGAAGTATAAATAATCAAATGATTTTTCAATCTATAGTAAGACTGATCTTGTTTTACAGCTGCTCAACCTTCACGCGGGTTTAAGCAAATTAATGCTGGAAACAGAACAAAATATTTTGATAACACTGCAAACTCCTGCATCCATATTCTGACTGGCTGCTATGGCCTCATGATTGGTGTTTATTATCGCATTTGTCAGCATTTCCATTATAAACACTCTAGTGTGGAGGGTTTATAACTCAGCTATAAAAATTCCCTCCAGGATGAAACTTGATAAGTGAAGTCTTAGTTCAACAGCACTTCTTATTTTCTTTTACAAACTTTAATTTATTTTTATTTTTTTCTAAGTAATGGGGGTACTAAGCGAAAATGAGAGAAAAGAGGTTTTTATTTACTTTTTTTTCTTCTTCTGAACAGTGATGTTTCTCAAAGAGACTTTCTACATAACCCTTTTGGTCCTTTCAGTGAACTTAGAACTTTTGGGGCTTTTAAAATAAAAAATAGCTAAGATACTGAGGCTTAAAATGTGACTGCTGTGCATGTTGAGTCCTCATTTTCACAAAATTTTTTTTGTTTTACTGATCTTCAACACCGACAGCTAAGATCTTCCTATTACTTATACAACAGAAAAGTTACGAGGATGGACAGACATGCCAATTATAATCTTTTTGTAGTGCATTAAAAATCATCTTCTCTAAAAGTTATTAAAAATAATCAGTTCAGTTTATTTCTCTTAAACTTTACTCAAAAAAAGCATGGTTGTTTGATATAATGAAACAACTATTCATCACAGTAGTGTACCCAGAACAAAAGAAGCAATCAAATTCAAATATTCAATTGCAATTGCCTGAAAAATGTAGTTGTTTAAGAATTGCAGTTGAGATATTATTTTGAAATTTGCCTATATTTCACTCAGATTTTACTTTTTTCCATTCTATGTCCTAGTTTCAGGATTAATCTTTGGTCTATTTGGCACCAAATTTTAAGCCCCTGAAATTTTTTACAGCCGCTGATCACCAGCCATAGTCCAATTCAGTGGCCCCTACACACCTGAAATTCCTATTCTTTCAGAAAAGCCAAAGTAGCAAAACATTCCTGTAATTTTTACTTTTGGGTTCTGAGGGCTCAATTTTCACATCAATATGAACTGTAACTGTACTGTAGCATATTCAAATTTTTGTGTGCATTACTTTATCTTAGTGTGGCTTATACCACTCTCAAAGGCTTCAGTGCCATGACTGTGACTCAGACCATCTCCTAAACTGAGGGATTTTGAATGGTTCCCACATAAAGTTATTGTAGTGCAGAAGGACCGGCTTCACTGCCGTCACACAGAGCTTTATTTCAAATCAGAGTGACCAGACACTCTGGCTAGGCCTGTTTATGCTTTGGTCTTACCTCTGCCATAATTTAAAAAAGAAAGATGAAGAGTCTGCTGTTGTTTTAACTGTCTCTCTTTAGCCCTGAAAGCAGAAGAAAGACAATAGCTGTCCATGCTACTTCCAGTTCTATCTCATTGTCCACTATGTCTTATAGGGTTGTATGGTTTTCTACGCAGCAGAGGAAATCTGTGCATGGAGGGTCTGTAAATAAATAAACTGAGAGAAGGAGGAGAAATTAATTCATATGTTGATGCTTAATTTTTTATAGCATTATTTACTTACAGTGTTTAACTTTGTTAATGAATTTTGACCTTCGAAATGTACACTGTTATCAGAGAACAGAGTGATGAATATAGCACAAAGGATACAGGAATACATATGACATACCAAATATTGTCATTGCTTGAACATTTCAGGTTTATGTGGAATGGATGATGTCTCTGGTCTAGATAAAAGATAGCTTAAAGATTTTCAAAACAGCCAGTGATTTAGGATCGTTTTCTTCTTATATGACCAAGATGAGACACCATATAGAGGCCTTGATTTTTTTTGAGGTTACTGCCGAAAGTAAGGGCGTTAAAAAGTTGTGACCGGAAGCCACAGTCATTACTTTGGTCTTTGATGGTGCAATGAAGGTGTGCAGCTCCACAAGCCCCTTTCTTTTCAGCAAGGAGTAGTGATTACAGTGTGCTTACTGCTCATATCTAGTACTGATGGAAAACTATACTGAATTTTTCAGTCCTCTGGGATACCTACTCAACTCCTAGGTGCTTGACAGGGCTGCTTATCTATGGCAATCTGGCCTTGCTCCCAGAGCCCTGCAGCAGGAAGGAGCCATGCTGTCTCCATATGGTGTTTCTGGGTAAAACTCCAGTTGCAAAAAGCACCCACCCTAATAAATACAGTGAGATTAGAAATATAAAGAAAATTTTCAATCCACAGACAACACACAGAAACTTTTACAAGTGTAAAGGAAGACATGACAAAACCTTGATGCCCTATTCTAACCCTAGAGCTGGTGGCCCTTTGAACTTGCTATTAACCCCTCCACTGCTCTGCTCCTCTCTCTTCTGGCAAACAGAGAGCCTTTGCATTATAAAGAATGTCTCATCTTAAAAAAACATTTGTTTGAAAAATGAATGCAAAACCCTGTACAGCTAAATCCAGCCACAGCACATCAGATTTCATGTTGCAACAGTGTGTTACATTTTCTATTAAAGCTGGCGCCAGTGATCACATTCTGCCATTCAGTCCACTCTGGGTGGTTGTATATTTTCTTAATGAGGATCTGAAATCAGCCCCTTTCACTTAACTGACAGTCTGCCAGAATTATGCCATCTTTCTAAATGCAGAGATCATATGATCCATCTGTTGTCTGCAGCCATACAGAGGAAACACTTTCCAAAGAGAAATGTGGGTTGGCCGCCAAAGTACGTAATTATCCAATGCTGAAGTGTTTCAGATGTTTCAAGGTGCTCTTGGACCTGATTTTGGCCATCTAAGCTTTCATGAATAATGTACATAACTAAGCCATTGAGTTGGCAGGAAATTTTCAGAGTACAGGAATAATTTATAAATTATTCCTAAATAACTTTGAGCTGAATCAGAGATTTAGGACTCAGCAATATCATCTGGGACATTTGGAAGTCCTTTACTTTTAAGTAGTTGACATTTTTGTTTTTAATATTATCGCATAGGAAACAACAAAAACCTAAAGGTATTGCAGTGAATATACAGAAAGATGTTTCAATCTTCTTTTAATGATATTTTAATAATACAGTAGAATACTTTAGTAACTCTGCAACATCTATGACTCTCATAACTCTGCAAACTACCAGATGCAAGAGAAGTTCCAGGATGACGAATAATAGTCATGGGAAAAAAAAAAAAGAAAATAACTAAAAAAGAAAAATATGATTGAGAGACTGTGAAATGAAGCGCTATCTTAGTTCTTTCCTTGCCTTACTTGAAGATGTGTGGAATTCATTTCTAACTACATCTAAACCAGAAATTTTGATGTTGCCAAATATGATTAAACTGATACTTTAGATCCTCATCAGGTGCCACTTCCTTGACATAGAGAGCCCAAATTTTAATCATAAGCAAATGGAGCTTTCACCGAAGTGCTGATAACTGTGCTTGAACTTCTGAACGAAGCCTTGGTAAGAATGGAGTTCAAGTCCTGCTGCTGAAAACACCTTTAACCCAAGATATTAAATCTGGAGACATGCACATGTCTGTTCCTTTTACTCTATCAACCATACATGGGTTTATGACAGTGTAAGTCAGTTCTCACAGTTGTACATTCCACACATCCAGGAACTGAATGATTACAGTACCCTCTCTCAGATCACAACTGCCATAGAATGAACCACATCATACTGAGGAAGTTTTGTGATGTTAATAGCATGGGGTTTGCCCTTGGATAGAAATGAGTTCTACCAGAGCTATGTTCAGTACATAATGTGCTCCTTATATTCAAAATATACAAGCATGTTTCCTGAAAAAAACCCAGAGATTTCTCATATTCTCCGTGACAGCAGTAAAATCATGAATTTTCACTGTCTTATTAACCATATCCTTTGATGACTCCAGTGCATAAAAGCCAAGACTTTGACTGGAGAGGATTTCAGAGTATAAAGTCAGTGGTTTTTCCTCCAAGCTAAAAAGACCTAATAGGTAGCTGAGATCTGCATAGAAGTTCTAATAACACCTCTTTAAATATTGCCTCCCCTCCCAAAATGCACTTCTCATAAAGCTACGGGTCATTAGCATTATTTATTGAGAGGCTTTCTGAATCAATTCCATACTACAGAACACCAAATATCACCCCAAAGATGCACTGTGGTCTCAGAGATGGAAAGAGGAAGACTTTATGCTGAAAGTCTTTTCTTTTGCTGAAAACATCCAATGACAGCTTTTCAAATGACAAGAAGTCTACATGGACATTGGTAAAATGGTAAAAAAAAAATGGACATGGTTTGCCTTGCAGCAGCATGGTGGAAATATTTGCAACACAGTGGACGTTTTCAAGTCAATGAAAATCTGTGGAAAACACAAGCTACGTTTTCTGTGACTTCTTTCCTCTCTGTGCATAATGCTGCTACCTGTATGGTGCTGGTCCCTGCATCTTTATTGCAAATGGGATGGTGTTATCTGTGTTACTGATGGTGCCACAGCTACTATTGGGGAGATGCTAATCCATTCCCTTCTCTTTTGGTGCCCTCGCAATAGCACCTATTCCAGCGCGGATTTCAGACACGATTTTCAAATGCTTTTGTGCAAAGTTTAATGGCAATTTTTTCATGTAATATTTTGCTAAGCTTTATGACATAAAGAGCAATGTAAATCCTTTTTTTTTTGCCTCAATCAACAGTTTGGGAAGGATATATGTGAAGAAAAATGAGAGCTTCCACAACAAGAAGGAATGAAAAAGCATCTTATATCTCTGTATCTCAATATAGCTTCCTTCTGATCTACACCAGGTCTGTCAGAATATAGAATCATAGAATGCCAGGTTGGAAGGGACTTCAGATCATCTGATCCAA
This sequence comes from Neomorphus geoffroyi, assembly GCA_033558235.1. NCBI lineage: Eukaryota > Metazoa > Chordata > Aves > Cuculiformes > Neomorphidae > Neomorphus > Neomorphus geoffroyi. Next base: position 14,156,639 of record JAUMJM010000004.1, read on the forward strand.
CCTTCTAGGGTGATATATGGTTTAAATGAGATGGTCTAGGACTCTGTCAAGCTGAGCCTTAAAAGTGTCCATTGTAGAGGAATCCATCACTTCCGTGGGGAGATTATTCCAGTGTTCAACTGTTAGCATGGTTAAAAAATTTCTTCTGGAATCCGATTGGAATTTCCCTAGGAGCAACTTACACCCATTACCCCTTGTCTTTCCCATGCGACTCCTCATAAAAAAGGAGTAGACAATGTTATGTACTGGTACATGGTAACAAGTTCTCCCCTAAGCTTTCTTCTCTCAAGGTTGAACGAACTCAGTTCTCTCAGTCTTACTTGGTATGACAAGTTTCCTAGTCTTTCAGTCATCTTAGTGGTCATTCTCTGGACCCTCTCCAGCCTGTCCACATCTTTTTTGTATAGCAGGGAATAAAACTGGACACAATATTCCAGCTGAGTCTTGACAAGCATTGAGTAGGGTGGGATAGTGACTTCTTTATCTCTGCTGGTGATGCCCTTCTTGATGTATCCTAACATCCTGCTGGCCTTTGCTGCTGCAGCACACTATTCACTTATATTGAATCTGTTGTCCATCAAGACCCCCAGGTCATTCTCCATAGAGCTCCTCTACAGTCAGGTGGAACCCAGTCTGAGCTGCACTGTGAAGGGCTCTTTCTTGTAGTGATAGCTGAGTGACTCTATCACCTTTTCCCTCCTGCCTACAAGTCTTTTGGTTACCCCCTTACCCCTGACTTGAGCAATTATGAAGTACCTCCTATTACACATTTGATTTAGCATTAAAAATTTAATTTCGCAACAGTGTGTCTAATCTTTAAACATGGTTATTTTTCTTCTTTTTCTGGATGAAATCTACTACCCACAGTGAATTCTGTGTGGAAATGGTAAGACTTAGACAGTTAACCTGCCAGCTACAGTAACAAATCAGATAGTTTGACATCTAGAACAGACAATTATTTCCTGCAATGAACTGACAACGTAAAACCACAAATGGAAGGATTTGGGGTTGCAAAACTAGAAGATACATTGGTCTTTCCAAAAAGACAGCCCATTCTGGGATGTATCTTTGAGAAGGAGAATGTGGCAGCTGTTTCACTTTGTACAGCAACGTGACAGAGTGTTATAGGAAAGAAAATATAGAAAATTATCTTATTTGATTGAAATTTAGCCAAATGACATTGTGCCATACCACAGCCACTCAATTACATACGTTGAATGCAGATAAAGTTGTAGTTACCCATAATGGAATCAGGCCAGAAGACAACATCATGAGTCTTTCCAAGACACTAAAGCATCTCCACTGACCAAATATTTAACATGTTGGCTGATAATAACTAGGTTGAAGGCCATTTGGGGATAACCAAAATATATCATAAATGTCACTATAGATAGCATATGGCTGTAAGTCATTGCAATATAATTGATCAAACTTCTATCTCCTTGAAAAGAATGATGAGCATTTTACTGTCAAATAATCCCCATTCAGCAAAAAATCCTGCAGACATACATCATTCAACTTACCCAGACCTCTGGTACAATTAATACAGGGAAGCAGTGCAGTAAACACTGTGAAACCATAGCTTATTTTTATATTGTCTGCTTTTTTATTTAAAAGTATGCTGTTAAATACTATGTAGTGTTGTAGAGAAAAGGATTACCAACTGAAGATGTAAACTGCAATGTTCTGTAATAAAACCCTTGCTATATTTCACAGCACATCCTCTACCTTTAAATTAATTACATCTGCTGTCACCAGGAGCTGCATTAGCCCATTTGCAAAACATGTAACAGGAAAGAATATCATCAGAACAGATATTAGAAAATTTCATAAACTTCTCGAATATGAATTGAGACATAACCTGAACATATTGTGTTCAGGAGGGTTTTTTGGAACTAAGCCTCTGCTCTGACTTTGAAAAGCTGGGCCATATCTTGCTGCCTATGGTTCGGCCTATACTGATACCACTGAGCTCAAATCATCTTTGTGCTTCCTAGGTCAACATACTTTAACAACAACATTTCTACCATGAAGCAAAATATGGGTGTTTTGAAAACTGAAGACAAAATACAACCTTCATTAAAAGGATTATTTCTTAATCATGGAAAATTCTACAAACGAAGCTAAATATTAAGGAACAATGACTGACCCTTTACTCTGAAAGCAGTCTCTCTTAAATATTTCTTTTTATTCAGCAATATTCTCAAGCTTGACCTGTTTTCATTTTTGTTTTATTTAAAGCTTAATTGACCCATTTTAGGGCCTGATCCAAAGCCCATTGAAGCACTCCCCTTGACATCAAAGGATTTTGGACCAAGTCCTTAATGAATGCAAGCGCAAATGTTCTAAAAAGAGAAACGAATATTTCTCTGCTTCTGACATGAACTATTTTTAGTGCTGCAAGGTCAGATACTAGATTTTGGCATGAGAATATATTTGAGGAAGTTACTTTTCAAGGCAGAAGCAGAAGCAGTATGGTATTTTAAGATACAGCACAGATACAAAGACAGATGCTTATCTGGAGGTCAGAGTACATAGACACATACATATGTACATAAGTACATACTTGCATACATACATGAACAGCGAATGTGTGTTAATTCACTTTAATGTATTAGTAAACTACTGGATTTTCTGGAAACTGCTCTAGGAGTTTGGTAACAAAGGTTTGTGCTCTAGATCAGCGTCATTGTGTGACCTCCTGGGTGACCTTTGGTCAGAATTTAAAAGTATGGACTTATGGGCAGATCAGTCTCTGGCAAGCAAGATGACCTGACTGATTAGCATACCATTTTCTAGAAGTGGGCAAATGAAATTTGGGCTGTAAAATGAGGAGTAATGGTGTACAGTAGATCTTTAAGCAACATGGCAGATAGTCCATAGCACAAAATAATTATAATCTCCCCACTTAGAAAGAATACGTAGATTTTGATTCCACCCTGACTGCCTTTTCTGGAACTAAGTGCAACCTGGCAGAGATGGAGATAAAATTTTACTTCTTCAAAAAGTCTTCTAGTTCCAAGTAGGTGTCCTTAGAGGTAAGGTAACTGTGGAAATAACAGCATAAGTGTTCACTTCTGTGAACTTTCCTCCTCTGCATGCCTCTGGTCAGCCCCTTCCTGGTTTGAGAGTGAGAGTGGGAGAACGTGGATCGGTTTCTACTTGCAGACCTAGCATTCAATGAGGCTACTAACCAAAAAAACACATTTCCATTTGCCTAGGAGAACAGATGTACATGTTAGGACAACCTTCCAGGCCCTTTCCCTCACACCAGACTTTCCTACTTGCCTCAGAGGTAAAGGAGAGCCTTTTACACTCCCTGATGAACTTCTATGGGGTTTTTGTGAGTCATGGTGGTTTCTTACGTGACTTTTTTCCACCGTCTTCTCTGAGATCCCAAGAGCAGCTGTAGGTCTAAATGAGACCACACTGAATAGGAAGCACAAGGGGCTCTTCCTCAGGATACAAACATGGCTAATAAGCCCATTTCCATGCTGAAACTCTGGCTCTAGCATTCTAATTGAAATTGTGTGAGCTGCACGGAGACTTTGAGTCCACTCCTAGGAAGAAGGCTTTGTAGAACACTTTATCCATCATCTGTGCCCAAGGTGCACCGTCACTCACCTTGGAAGAAAATGCAGAGTTTGTGGTTAAAAGGCCTGAAGTTTTATGGAGTTTCCATGGGCCCAGTGTACTGAAAGACTGAATATATAGATTTAAGTAATGTGTGGGAGCAGGAAGATTGCAAAAAAAAAGATATATTTACATAGTTCAGGAAAGATGGAAGAGATGGAGAAGTTAAAAAAAAAAAATCAAAGGAGCTGAAATAGCAAATAAACTCCATTATTAATATAAATAACTATTGTCCCCTGGAGTGTAGATAAGCTTGTTTTACTAAGGAGTCTTTTCAGATTTAGACATGAAACCACATAAACAAGACCCAGAGCCATAATTAGGGGCAGAGCTCCACCACAGCTCTAGACATATTGATCTCTTGCAATGGGAAGGACTGGTCATCTCTGGGGTGAAGAAAATATCACTCAGGCTTCCACAGAGGTACTCATGTTTTGCTTAAAAAGCTCCATCTATTGCCACGAATTAGTTCCAGAGCAGAATAAAACATATACAATGTTTTTTTAAAAAAATGCATTAAAGCATGTGTTGCAAATAATTTCAGATCTTAATTTCTTGTGATACCTGTCTCCTTTGTAGCATTGCTGGTTTGATAATGTGACTATAGGTACCAAGGTGAAAATCGAGAGGGATGGGTAGTGCAGAGGAAACCACCCTGTGCACGGGACTGGGAGCACTGGAAGCAAAGAGGCTTTCCCTCAGGTAAGTTTTAAAAAGCCACTGTCACCCCTTCCGATGCCAGCAAGCCTGCAGGACTTTTAGATGAATGACCACGTCAGAATGAGCTTAAATAAATAAATAAATAAGTCATTGTAGTGATTTTGAAAATTAAACCAATTTCTTGAAGGGTTCCCGTATTATCCTTCCTTTTTCCAGAGCTTCCAAACGAAGCGGTTGGCGAAGTGACATGGGCTAGAAGCTCATCAGTGGGACTGTGTGTCCGCGGCGGGTTCGTGTGTGCACCCGCACCCCGCAACCCCAGCTGGGAAATCCGGGAAAAACCCCACTCGGGGCTGGCTGAAACACGGAGGTTTTGCAGGAATTGGTGCAAACAGACTTGGGGGAGGACGGGCAGCATCTCACGCCCGTGAAACTCGGGTGAAAGGGCTTGGGCTGCCGCAGGAGCAGGGTGGATGCCGTGTTGCTCTGCCCGCGGGGGGAGCGACTCGCCCGCCGGCCGGAGCGGGGAGAGGCGGGGAATCGTGCCCTCCGGTGGCCGCCGGCCGCACAGCCCGGCTGCCGCGCGGCCCCGAGCCCCGCCGGCTGAGCCGAGCAGCTCCGCATGCACCGCCGCCAGGCCCAGGCACCGAGGATTCATGATCCACCGCTGGGAAGCGCTTCCCTGTCCTTAGTTGTATGATCCACCGCGATAAATAGGAAGAAAGAAAAAGGAGAAGCCGAAAAATTAGTCCTGCACTCAAACCCTTAATAAAATCCTTCTGCCCGTTTGCTGTTGCTCTGCCCAAGTTTGCACCAGGGCGCAGTGAGAGTTCTCAACTTGTGTCCTGGTGTGCTTTGAACACGAAGGAAATTACAGTGTAAATGTCAGTGTAGAAAGTTGCTGGATGCTCTCTTGTTCCTTTTGAAGGGATTTGGTCGCGACCAAACTGTCACCTAGCATCTGTAGGAACCAAAACACACGAACATGGAAATCAGTGGGGAAACTTCAGGTGACCTTATCACTGTCTACAATTACCTGAAAGGAGGTTGCAGCATCGTGGATGCTGGTCTCTCTCCCAAGTGACAGGTGATAGGACAAGAGGTAGTGGCCTGAAGTTGAGCCAAGGGAGGTTCAGATTAGACTTCAGGAAGAATTTCTGCACCAAAGCAGTTAACAGGCACTGGCACAGCTGCCTGGGGAGGTGGTTGAGTCACCATCCCTGGAGGTGTTTATAAAACAGGTAGATGAAGTGCTCAAGGATGTGGTTTAGTAGTGCATGGATACAGTTGGACTCAATGATTTCAAAGGTCTTCTCCAACCAAGCGATTCTATGATTCTATGATTTCAGAGGGCTTTGAAACAGAAGGTACAATTTCTGAGGAAACACCAGACTGAAGGCTTCCACACTGAAAATAATCAAGCAGCCTGTCTCTGAATGTGCATGTATGTAATAGTTACATTGCTGAATAGCCTAATTTCCCACCAGTGATAAAATTTGGTATTTTACCACAGTGAACAGCCTTTGAGACCCAAATATGGTGTATGTACGTGCACACCATATAGGAAATATTAAACAGCCTACTGCAATCCAGTTGTAATTTGTGTGTATGCACCTAACACATTGGTGTGCAACATTGTGGTTGTAACCAGTAGATCATGTGCACATTAGTTGTTAAACTTCTGTACTGATTTATAAATAGACAGACAAAATCAGACCTTTCATTCATTCTTAAACAAAAATCAACAGAAAGAATCAAACCATTGGCCTACCCCTCTCAAAAGCTGTGACGTTTCTGCCTGGCTAAGACAGACCCTGTTTATCTCAGTTTGAGAAAGCCTCAGCAGTTAACGGATGCCTACACAAGGACCAACATGTAGTTGGGGGAGATCACTTCAAATGATTTCCCTGTGATCAGCCACGACCACAATGATCATCATAGCCCAACTTCTTCTGTCATTCTGTTAATCTTATTCCTCATTTAATCTTCCTAGGAGCTTGTCATTTACGTAGCTCCATGTACACATCCACATCTGTGGTGATTACTTTCATAGTGTTATACATTACTGCACAGATGAGAAAATGCTGGAGTTCTCTATGTCCCGACAGTGCCCCATGTAAGGGCTGATCCCACAGCACACACTTTCCTGAGCTGAGGCCCAGGGAACCCTGCAGGAATTGACCTTAAAATATCCCTAGAAAGGTCCTAGAGCTGCTTTTAGCTTTGCTTGTAACCTCCAAAGAGCAAAGCAGGATAGAGAACTTTCCTCAGGAGAAAGAGGAATCCTTACTCAAGCCATGACTATGCATAGCAGAGAACAGGGCATGGAATCCTTCATCACATGCTGCAGAGTGATCTACAGGTCTATGTTAGTGGCTTTTGGAGGTTCAAAACAGATGGGTTTACATCTTATGAACCACATGATGATTACTGTATTAATGTGGAATACAAAGCCTCCATCTGCATCCCAACCAGAACTGTATATTTCAAAATAAACCAAAGTTGATTTTCTTTAAACTCCACGCAGTCCCCTCTCCGCTTCCTTTCCAACACAATGCAAAAAATCAACTATATATGCACCCACACACAAACACACCTCACACACACATTAACACACCAGTACAGACCCGCAGACATCACTCTCCAACACATCCACCCTCCTCCAGACACAGCTCCACACACCCCAGCACAAGGCAGGGTTGCTGCCCACCAGCAGGCCCAGGGGGATCCAGGCAGGTTCCAACAGACAGCCCAGTGGCAGGTCCCCCAGGCCAGACTGCTATCACAACAGCTTGCCTGGCCTCTGCACTCCTGCGGTGGGTCTTGGCAGTAACAGCATTGTCTGAGTTTCCTTTGCTCCAGAGCATATGAGCTGTGAGTCGAAGACAAATTTAAAAAAAAAAAAAAATTTTTTAAAAAAATGATGGGGTTGTCTCAGTAGTCATGGCTTCATTGAGCAGTGTGCAGGACCCAGGCAGCACCACACATGTTCTGCTAACCGCTGCTGGTTGATTTTACTGCAGGTTACGTGGAGAGTAACTGACCCTAAACCTAACAACCTACCATGGTCAACCCCCTCTCCTTTCTCTTCAAGGTGAGCCCCTACCTACATTTTTTTGTATTTTCTGCTTTTCTAAACCATATAATACTCCCTCTCCACCTGCCCTTGCCTCTGCCGTGCATTCCCGCCCCATGGCAAGAACTGATGTCCTGCATCTCACTCAAAGTTCTGCTGCCCCAGAAGGGCCATCCCTCCTGCTGTAGCACCAAACCCTCAGGACAGAATGTCCCTCTCTCCTTTCAGGTAGTGGATTTCTTCCACTGATTTTGCTGATGTGGGACTTCACTATCCAGGCTGAATCCCACTATCCAGTCATGGGCCCCATGTTCTCAGCAAGAGAATGGTTACTCAGGTTTGGTTTTGCCCTTTGATATTTTTTCCTCAAGAAAAGTGGAAGAGGGAGGGAGGGAAGGAAGGAAGGAAGGAAAGGAAGGAAGGAAGGAAGGAAGGAAGGAAAGGAAGGAAGGAAGGAAGGAAGGAAGGAAGGAAGGAAGGAAGGAAGGAAGGAAGGAAGGAAGGAAGGAAGGAAGGAAGGAAGGAAGGAAGGAAGGAAGGAAGGAAGGAAGGAAGGAAGGAAGGAAGGAAGGAAGGAAGGAAGGAAGGAAGGAAGGAAGGAAGGAGCCCAGATATCTGTTTACAGATGCTCTCTACCACTGTTTCGAACCTTTGTTCTGTAATGACACTGCACAGCACCACAGAGGAACAGCAGGGCTCTGAGCAAAGACAAAATTGGTGAGAGGGAGGTGAAGGAAGAGACAACTCTTCTTACCTTGGGGACAGCAGATGCTGCCAACTCAAGGGAACTCCTGAAGCTCCCTGGACAAGTCGTGGTGTAAAGGTGAGAGAACTGGCCTATGGATAGCAGCACACACAGCAGGGGCAAACTGAAAGCTGGAGAAGATGTGTTCTTTTAGTGTGTGTTTGTGCGCCTTCCCTTGTCTGCTAAGTTAGTCTGGTTTTCCTCCCTGGTCCTATTTCTGCCTGTTTCCCAAAAGAGAAGATTCAAAAAATATCAGACTACTATTTGCTCACAACATGGGGTGGAAGACTCAAGGAAAGAGGTTCAACCAAGGGGTAGTCTAGGAGCAGTGGGGCAGCAGTGGGACAGGGAGCCTCCAGGCAGATGAGAGAGAGGGTTCTTTTCCCCAAAGCAGATGACAATGCTTTCCAGAAGCCTCGTCTTTTTCTTTTCCGTCCCAGGGATTTATCACTCCTCTGCTATTTCGTTACCCCTCTCCCACCTCCTGCCTCAAACACAAGCAGGGAGCCACAGTGCTGCCCCACTGCTGCCTCGCTCCCAGAGGTGCCCCAACATCATAGAACCATAGAATGATTTGGACTGGAAGGCACCATGAAGGTCATCTAGTCCAACCCCATCCAAGCGGCTGCTGTGCTGCGGTCCCCTTGCAGGGAGCAGCAAAACTGCCTTGCCCCGTTTATTAATGAACGGTGATTTTCGGCTTTGCCTCCCAGACGTTCCCCCTTTGAATCTGAGCTGTTGCTAAAAAGACACACCACCTGCTCTGTGCTGCCAGAGAGCGGGGAAGGAGACACAAAGGCGGGGGATGGGGAGAAATAGCTCTGGCTGCGAACGTAAAAGATAATTTAAAATAAATAAACTCGGTTCCCAGGAAGTGTCGGGCTCGGGCGCCTTCAGGGAGGGCGAACTGCAGGGAGCGGTCAGTAGGCAGAGAGGGTCTGCACATCTTGCCCTCTCCGGAATGCCAGGCTGCGGGCTGCAGGGGCGCCGATCCTTCCCGGGTTTCTCTTAAGACGAACTCAAGGACTGACGCTTATGGACGAAGCCAGTGCTTAGCTTCCCCGCTGCTTCCACCTCTGAAGATGGCTTTCTCCGAGTGCAGTCGTCCCGCCTGACAGGACAAGGCTGTTCCACCCCCCCTTTCCAGCCCAGAAACGTGCTGCACCCGCGGAAAGCCAGATCCCGGGGGCGTTCGGTGATTGGAGCGTGGTGCGTGCGAGAGCGGGACGGAATTAGGATGTGCCTGGATGCTGCCTCGCGGGTAATCTCTCCTTCCTCCCTTTCGTTGCAAGCTGTGCGGCGGGGAGAGCCCGAGAGCCATGGGCTGCCCCCCGGCTGCTCCGGGGCAGCCGCTCCCCAACGCAGGCACTAAGCGACCCCTTGGCCCCTCCGCAGCAGCGCAGTGGGAGCACGGAGACCCCCATAACCTCCCGCTCCGGCTCTCCAGCAGCACCCCAAAGTCGAGTGCGAATAGAAGGAGCCTGAGGGAGAAACCGCTGAGGAGGAAGCCGTGAAAGCGGTTGGGGTAAGGGTGCATATGTGGGGGGTGGCGGGGGGTGGGGGAGAGGCCAGATCACTTGTGAATGGCTTGAAAAAAATAATTGGGGGAGGGCGTGGAGTGGGGGAAGCGGAAACTTTCCTATAAAACTCAGTCAAAGTCCCTCCTCTCCACGTCAGGCCAATGACACTGCTGCCCCCAAACTTTCCGCCAGCAGGAGCTATAAGAACCTCCAAGTCTTCAACTTTCTCCCAATCCCAGACACCTCGAAGGGGCTCCAAGGAGGGATCGGGAGGGATATTTTTTTGGTTGGCCTTTTTTTTTTTTTCCTCTTGGATCCTAATGCCATCCCCCCTCCCCCCAAAGTGAGATCCTCCCTCCTTCCCTCCCTCCTCCTCCTCCTTCTCCTCGCAGGCCAGCGAAGCAGCCGATCAAGGGGGAGCTGGCGGGTTAGGTGCCCCCCTCTTCTCCCTGCCCTCCCCCCCCTTCCCGGCCCGCTTCTCTCGTCTCCCCCCCAGAGATGATGCAGCAGGACGAGTCAAACTCGCCAGTCTCCCCCGCCGACGACAGCTTGAGCAACAGCGAAGAGGAGCCGGACCGGCAGCAGCTGCCCAACAACAAGAGAGGGGGGCGCAAGCGCCGCTCCAGCCGCCGCAGCGCCGGCGGAGCCGTCGGGGCCGCGGACGAGCCCTGCAGCCCGGCGCAAGGCAAGCGGGGCAAGAAGTGCGGGGCGGGCGGGGGCAGCGGGGGCGGCGGCGGCAGCAGCAGCGGCGGCGGCAGCCCCCAGTCCTACGAGGAGCTGCAGACCCAGCGGGTCATGGCCAACGTGCGGGAGCGGCAGCGCACGCAATCGCTGAACGAAGCCTTCGCCGCCCTGCGGAAGATCATCCCCACGCTGCCCTCGGACAAGCTGAGCAAGATCCAGACCCTCAAGCTGGCAGCCAGGTACATCGACTTCCTCTACCAGGTCTTACAGAGCGACGAGCTGGACTCCAAGATGGCAAGCTGCAGCTATGTGGCCCACGAGCGGCTCAGCTACGCCTTCTCAGTGTGGAGGATGGAGGGCGCCTGGTCCATGTCCGCATCCCACTAGCAGGCGGCGTCCCCCACCCGCATCCCCTCGGCAGGAGCCCTAGGTAAGGCAAGGGACCCCGACACCGCTGGGGAGGGCGGAGGGAGTGGAGGGGCTGCGCCGTGGACGGGGCACGCGTGGCCGTGGGGTGGAGGGAAGCCGGCAGGAGAGCAGGGCGGCTGGAAATGCCCCCCCCGCCAAAGCCCGGCACGTCCCTCCCCCTGCGCTGCCCGAGGTGGCGGGAGGCGGTGGCGGTGCGGGTGCGCCCCGGCCAGATGGGGCCGGGCTGAGAGCACTTCTTCACCAAGCGCTTCGGGGCTGCTGGGATGGTTCCTGCTGCTGCTTATATTTTGAAATGAATCCGTGTCCGCCTGTGTGCTTCCCGATGAGCGTTTCCTACCGCCCCAGCAGCCCCCTTCTCTCGGCTCTGACATCGCTGACTGCCGGGCCGGAGTGTCACCCGGTCACCGTGCCGGCACGCGTTTCTCTCTCCTCTATCCATGTCCATATGCGTATTTCCAGAGACAGAGAGATGCAGGGAGATGTGTGTGTATCTTTCATTTTAGTAACGAGTTTTCCGCCCTCTCTGGGTTTTTGCAGATGACATTGTTCCCACAGAAGGAGAAAATGGACAATCTAGAGACTCTGAAGTTGGATACGATTTTTTTTGGTTTTGTCTAAAAAAAACCCTGTACCGATAATTTCTTGGAAATTAGAAGAGCAATATCCAAATTCAAAGCAGGGCGTGGGGAGCACTTAAGGAATGAGAAAGAGACAAGGGCTTTGGACAGTGACTACCCTTTGGGCGTCGGTACACATCTCTGCATTCTGATAGAAGTCTGAATCGTTCAATTTTATTTTTTTTTTTATTTTGACGAAGAATGTTGGAATATAACTTTTTTTTTAATTTGCCTTTTTTTGCATGCATTCCCAAGAGGTCGTGTCTATGAGCCACTGATGAAAGGAAATACATTATTGTGGACTTTCTTCATTCTTGAATGAAACCAACAAACCAACTAAAAATATTCCCGTAGAGATGAAAACCTTTTTTTTTTTTTTTTAGGCGGAATAAGCTGGGCTCAAGCTGTTATATACCCAGTTCCTAACTTTTTTTATTATTATTATTTTTCCTCTGAGAAAAAAAAACATTTTATTTATTTATTGATGACCCATGTTAAAATGCAAATAGATCCGGTGTCTAAATGCATTCCTATTTTTATGATTGTTTTGTAAATATCATTGTATATTATTTTTCTGCAATAAATAAATATGATTGAAATTTTAATAACCTTAGAGTTTGGTCTTTCTGAGAACTCAGGGCTACAACTGGAGATAAATACCTGCTTGTTGAGCTGTAAAGACACCCAAGAGAGAGGGGGCACTAGTATAAACAAACCAGGAGAAAAACGCAAATAAACTAGCTACTGACAGACACAGACACGTTATTTATTGAGACAGCTTTATTATTCTGCGCCGAAGCTCACTGCATTTCTGGGGGAAGATATTGTTTTCTCTCTTTTTCTCCCTTGCCCCTTTAATCATAACGCCGAGCACTGTGGAGTTCCGCGGGAATGGGGCTTTTCCTGCGGAGCCCCGGTGCTGCTGCTGTGCTTTACACCCCAGATGTAAGGCAGGAGCAAGACTCATTCCCCAGCCTCCGGAGCAGGCAGATTCGCTGATATCCCTGAGGAAAAGGCATCAGATTTAAACAGGGATTCGTCCATCCACGGGCAAAACGAGATAAAGTGAGACTGGAACAGGGAAGTGTCTAGCGAGTGGGGTTTTCCGGTGGAAGTGATGTTTGACTGCCCTGCTCTCTAGGGTTTTATATAATATATAGAGTAGCGATCACATTTTCGTTGTACACAGCACAGAGGGATACGCTAACCCTCCCTCTTCTCGTTTTCTACACGTAGGGCGCATGTTGCCTCTATTTCTTCTCACCATAACCTCCGCGGGGTCCCATTGTGCAGCGAGACCCCCAGCTGTAAGAGAGAAGAAACCTCCAGCTCTGAGGGCTCAGAAGAAAGGTGGAAAGGGAAGTTGCTCACACAGAAAAACACCCCAAACCCAAACAATCCAAATCAAGCCCTTACAACCTCAACCCTTATAACAGGGCAGATGATTCTGCCCCTGCTGTCACTTGCTCTTCTCCCCGCGCTTCGCAACCGGTCCGTGACCGGGGAGCGGCGACTCCTGCCCCTCCGCGGCTGCGAAGGATGCGCGGGTGCGCAGGACCGACCGCCGCGGAGACGAGCAGAGCCCCCGCGGAGACAGGGACCCTGCTGCCGGGGTTTAGCCAGTGTCGAGGGTAAATAGGATGGGGTGTTTTTTCAAAACAGAGACTGTTTGCATAGCCCAGGTTGAGTTGACTTTATTGCCTGAATGTTTTTGTTTCCGTATCCACATATCACCGTCTATTGCTGACATAACAGTATTATGAATTTAATATAGTGCATATTTTAGGCCAGTGTGCAATGTTTACAGTAGAGAGCCTGCAGGTCTTGTTTGCACTGACGGATTAGCGAGGACTTGGAAATTGTATGGGGGCTCTGCTGGCCGCGGCCCTCCGTGATGGAGAGGACGGGGAGCCGCTGCGAGCTTCTGGGAGGATATTGCCCCCTCCCTCAGCTCCCTGGACCTGCAGATCCCCGTTCAACGACTCACATCTCTCGAAACCCCCCGCTCCGATGCCACCCGGGTACCGACGAGGAGGTAAAGTCTGTGTCGGCGCTGGTGTGGCTGCAGCAAAAGCCGCTGGCAAAGGGAGCCGACGCGGGGCTTTGGCCGTGGGGCTGGGGGGATTTGAGGGGTTGGGGGTGGTTTCGGTTGTTCCTTTGGGAAAGAATTCACATCAGGGAAAGGGGGAAAACCGCCCTACGTTTGGGAAGAAAACAGGTTCGGAAAAAAACGAAAAGAGGTGCTCGATGCTGAGAGGAAGGTGCGTTTCTTGGACGGGGATATCTGCGAAATATAAATGAAGAATCAAGAGCATTTTAAACCCCTGCTCGCCCTTAGAAAAGGGCAGAAAAATCCGGAGTGACTCCGCTTGATGAACTCAAACCGGATTGACTCTGTCGCAACCAGCGAGCGACCTCTGACCCAGCCTTCGCTCGCCCTTTCCAGCAACCTGGAATACCCGGGTGAGAAAAATCCTCAGTTCGTGTCCCTGGGGTTCATGACACTGTGAGTCTCCCCATCTCATCCCTAGGTACCTCCAGCCGTGTCCTTGCAGGCGCCGCAGCCTTCCCCGCGCAACTGGTGCGCCTTCCTGCCTGCCAACCTCTACCTTTGCTTCTTAAAAAAAAAAAACAAAACCCCCAAAAAACCCCAAACCCCAAATAATAAGAAAGAGATAATCCTGATTTAAAAATACAAACTTGCACGTTTCTGGCTTGGAACTGGGGACTGCAGAGGCCTGGTCTTCCTAGAGGTAGAGCCAAAAGCGACTAAGGCAGAATCAGGCTTACTGAAGGAAAAAAGAAAAATATATATATACATATATATTAATTTGTCTTCTGGGGATTTAAAACACTCTTGCAATCAGAAAATTAGCTCTGTCTTTAGAAGACCTGCCTGATTGCACTTCTTTCTCCGAGGCATCAGTCTGTCCCGTTTGTTCGCAGACCAGCGGACCTGAGAGGAGAGGTCCGGGTCCAAGCGGCTCCCCTTGCTCCTCGCCGCGGCCCCGGGCGGGCCCCGCGGAGCCGGTGGAGAGCGGAGGCGGCGGGTCCGGTCACCGCGGGTGCCGGCGCTGCGCCTCCCGCGGGGCGGCGGGCGGGGGGCGCCGGCCGCCGGGCCTCGCACATTCCTCGGTTTGGCAGAGCCGCCCCGTTGCTTTCTCCAGGCCGGTATCGGATTCCTCCCAGGCGTATGATTTCACTTGAAGTCCTGCCCAAGGAGCCCTTCAAAGCGCGCGCCTGTCCCGCTCCCATGATGTCAGGCGGTTTTCCCTGCATCTGTAATTTTAAGCAAAACAAACAAACGCGCGGTGGCGAGAACGGGGCGGGGGACTCAAAAATCATGAAAACACCTGAGAAAGCGCAGAGGGAGAGGGGCTCACCTGCGGTGCCGGCACCTGCCGCCCCGGGGCTCGGTGTCTCCGGGAGCGGCTCCCGAGAAGGAGCTCCGCTCGCGGCACCGGTCCCTTCCCGTCCTGGCGCTGTTCCCTGCCGAAGCACACATGGCTCTCCCTTCACCTGCCCTGTGTGTAGCAGCTCAGGGGAGAGCGGGAGCGCTCCGCCATAAATTAGCATCTTTGAGAGGAGAGCGGTGGTGACGGAAATTCCAGTCCACGCTGCAGTGGGATCCGTGTGGCTAGGGCGAAAAAACAAGAGGCGCACACATACACATCCCGCCAGGACTTGTTTTATTTGCTGCGCAACATAACCTGCCCGCAGTAAACGTGGCACAGGATGTATTTTGCATTAACTTCTGCACCAACTTCTTTCGACTTCAGTCCACTTAATGTTCTTGGCAAATCAAAGCACGTGTCCTTTGAAGAAGGTGTGTAATTGGAGTTTAAGGCATGTATGGAATTCCCAGATGTCTATAAAGTAAGACGGAGCATTTGGCAGGTCACTTGAAGGTGGAGCAGGTTAAAATCACTTGTACAAAAGTCCCCCTACTCTTCTTTGAAAGCAAACAGCCGGCCATTTATAAGGGACCAAGCGATCGCGATTGCGAGAGGCTTAGAGTGGTTTTACAGAGCAGGAACATTAAAACTCCGGAAACATAACGGTGATGATAACACCCGCCTAAATATCTGAAATAAAAAGCAAACCAAAACCAAACCATTCACATCGGGGTAAAACTGTCCGTCCTCCCAATAATATCATGTTTTCCACGCCTGCTTAGGAGCGCCTGCACCCCTCTTATTTAGGTAGTCGTCTTGTCTTGGGTAGCCGACGCTTTCTTGTTCTTTTCATAAAGAAGTGGCATTAAATTTGTGGGAACTTTACAAATATTCTCTTATTCCCTTCATGGACACGGGCAAAAGATAACGCGTTTGACTTTAAAATAAGCCCGACGAACCACACTAAAATCAAGACGGCTACAATGATAACAGTAGCACCTCATAGTAGCAGAAATAATAACGGAATCGGTTTGGGACAATTAAGTGCTCGTCTTCTAGCTTTGGGAGCTTTTACTAATTTTGGTGCAAAATATTATTGCGACCAGGAATGCGGTTTCGATTAAGCGGTGCAGCAAATCCCGTTTGAGGTGATCCAGAATTACTGACACGTAATATTGTGGAGTGACGGGGACAGGCTCAACCTTCCTAATGTGGGGAAATCTGGAGATGAGAGGGCGAGTGTAGGAGGGAGAGGATGCTTGGGAAGGGCCGGGGTCACCCCCTCATGTTTAGGGTTGTTTTGTTCTTTTTGGGACGATACAGAGTCATTAAACAAGCAGTCGAGAAAGGAGCAATACACACGGCTACAAGCGTGGGGGAAAGGGAAGCTTCAGAGGGGGAGGGATTTTGACATGTGAAAAGTTAAGCAGGTACCTGAAGGAAGTTTATTTTGACCAGATGTTAGAGCTTTTATGAAAACGTCACGTGAAACGAACAGATGTACAACTTGCAAATGGAGCCCCGCCTTGTAAATACTGGGAAGAGAAAGGCTCACTCAAAATCAGGTGTAAATAATTCCTGCCATTTCCGATACGTGTTCTAGGTTATATCTAAATATTGCTTTTTGTTTGTTTGTTTGCGGAAAAGAAAAAGAAGCTGTTTGGTCCAAACTTCTTAGGCTCTTCCAGAGTGACCGACCAAATTAATTTATTTCCTTCCTTCCTTCCTTCCTTCCTTCCTTCCTTCCTTCCTTCCTTCCTTCCTTCCTTCCTTCCTTCCTTCCTTCCTTCCTTCCTTCCTTCCTTCCTTCCTTCCTTCCTTCCTTCCTTCCTTCCTTCCTTCCTTCCTTCCTTCCTTCCTTCCTTCCTTCCTTCCTTCCTTCCTTCCTTCCCTTTCTCTCTCTAACCCCTGACTCTTGCTCTCATTCTTGTTCTTGCTCTTTCTCTATCTCTCTTCCTTTTTCTTTCTCTTGCACTCTCTCTTTCACTCTCCCTCTCTCCTTTTTCTTTCTTTCCTTTTTTTCTTCTTTCTTCCCTGTCTGTCGACCCCCCTTCTGTTTCGGGTCCTTTTGATCCCAAGGAAAGTATCGAATCTCTACTGGGAGGAGAAACTGAGACTAATCAATTGCCTTCTGTTTGAAGGTGGGTAGAGCCTGCTAAGAGGAGCAAAGCAGAGCCTGGGCTGGCAGCCCCGAGCCCTCCGGGCGCTGCGAAGGCGGGGGGCTCTGCCCGGTGCTGCCGGCCCCGTGCCCGCCGCCGGGGAACGGAGAAACCCCTGCCCTGCCCTGCCCTTTCCCGGCAGCGGGGAGAGCGGCAGCGCCGCGGCGCTCCAGGAAATTAAAAGCTGTCCTCTTCTGTTGCACGGTCTCAGAAGGGCGCAGCCCGTCCTTCGCTAGCTGCAAGCCCTTCGTTCCTGAGCGGGTTTTATTCTTTTTGCACCGTTATTGATGTGTTGCACCAGTATTTTAGTTCAAAATCTATGGCTCGTGGTATGTCCTCGGTGCCCGCGGTTGCCAAGGTGGCGGCGCGCTGGCAGGTGAGGCGAACGGAAGGTAGCCCCTCTGCGAGCCCACCAGCCTCGAGCACAAGGCAGGTCAGCGGGACGCAGCCATCGCCAAGAAAAAGATTCACGCTGGAGCCGGGGGCGGATGGCAATGTGTGTGTGTGCGTGCACTCGGACTTCGGCAAACACCTGCCTGTGTTCTGGACGTTTCATTCACAAAGTATTTCGACGAGCTGTAAATATGCCTTGCTTGTTTCTGCAAATCTACTTATGCAAGTAGATTGCTATATTAATTATGAGCTGTGTTGGGGGGTTTTGTGATAGCTACCTGTATGAAATAACTCACAGGAGTTCTCACTGCACTTCGGCAGACAGAAATTAATTCAGTCTTTGCTTTTCTTTTTATGTAAATGTTTTCAAAGGTGAAAAGGCTGACATTAAACAGATTAGTTTTAAGAATGACAATGCAGGGGTACATAATGCAGATAAATAGGCTGAAGTGCTACTCATAATCCATAGCATCAGTCTAAAAATCCCCAGAGATTCTTAATCTAGATTTATTGCCTTTAAGTCCCAATCCCATGATCTTGTGAAAACCCTTAAAGTGAACGCAAATGGAGGGTTTTTAAAATAAAAGGCTAAATCTGGAGTCCTTTTTTTTTCCTTTCTTATCCATCGATGCTTTAGAAGATGATCTTGGAATATTCAGCTGATAGCACAATTTTCAGTAAAATTCGATTTATCGTGCCTTCTTTAATGCAATTTAGAAAAAAAAATGGGAGAATGTTTTTTATATTTGTCTCAGAATTTAAAAGGAGTAAGGCTTTTCTTTGCGTGTGAAACTGTACGTGTTTTGGACACACAGACATATACATACACAGAGGCACACTCCGTTCTGAGCCCTGAAGCTATCAAACATGTTTAGTGACCGAGTGAGATGCTGTCTACGGAGGGGCTGTTGATGTGGGAGCCAAATTAGTGTTAATTTCAAACAGGCGGCTAATTCTTCCACGGAATCTCAGTACTTTTAAAGTGTTTCGTCGTACTTCGTATTTAATTACTTGCGATGGAAAATATATTTCTTTCCCATGTAGAGATTAAGTCTTCTTTCTTTCTTCCTTTCTTTCTTCCTTTCTTTCTTTTCTTTCTTTCTTCCTCTCTTTCTCTTTATTTCTATTTTTCTTTCTCTTTTCTCCCCTTTCTCTCCTGCTTTCTCTCTCTCTTTCTCTTTCTCTCTTTCTCTTTCTTTCTTTCTTTTTCTCTTTCTTTCTCTCTTTTTCTTTCTCTCTTCCTCTCTTCCTTTCTCTCTTTCTGTTCCTTTTCCTTTCTCTCTTTCTTTTCCTCTTCCTTTCTTTCTTCCTTTCTCTCTTTCTTTCTCTCTTTCTTTCTTTCTCTCTTTCCTTTATTTTCCTTCTTCCCTCTCAGTTTCTCTCTCTCTTTCTCCCCCTTCAAGCATCCTGGAACACCTTTCAACTCCAAGGTTTTTATACCAATATAAACCAGATCCAGAACAGACTCCCTTCCCCCTTCCCCTCAGTCCTCAGATCTGAACTTAAAACATATATCATAGATCAGTTTTCATCCAGTGAATCTAGGCATAGCTCTCGACCTGCATTTTCAAAGAGATTCTGGGCTGGAGTCTGCAATATTTAATCCAGCCAGCTATTAAATGTCCTCCGGCTTGAATTAAGAATTTAAACAGGCATCTGTGCTGGGAATAATGACAGTTAAAGCAGTTTGGGGTGTACTGTGTGTGGCAGAGAGACGGGAAATGGATAGAAGGACAACGATGATGCCTTTGATTTGAAAAATTCCTGGGTTTTAGGAGTTCTGTCAGAGTATTGGTGGGGAGAACATGAAAGAAACCCCTTTGCTCAAAGGCACGGCTTTAATGGGGAGAAACAGTCCTATTAATACCTGATAGTGTCTGACACTATTTTCTTCTGCTTGCCCAGCAGTAACGTGATACCCACCCCCACCCACCTACCCCCCCGCCCCCCAGCGATGGCCCAGCCCGGTGCGGGCATCCCGCTCCCCGCGGGGAACCCGCATTCTGTGAACTGGGCACTCCGCCGGGCGCCGCTGGGAAGGCTCCCCGGGGTCTGTCCCCGCCGGGGGGGATCCCACAGGCGCCCCATCTTCACCTTCCCGAAGCCTCTTCTTGAGACCTTGGGGTGTATTGGCTGAGGAAATGCACGGTGCTTGAGGCAGGGTTTTTTCTTTCTTTTTTTTTGCTTTCCTCTGTCAACTCTTGAGACGATGGCCAGTTAGATTGAAAGGTGGGGTTAGAGATCGGGTGGATTCCTAAAATCCTACAGGGCTTGAATCCAAGGAAAAGAAGAGAAGAGTAAAGCCAGGGGAAGAGGCTCAGCTTTTGACTTGATGAAGCACGTGTCAGATTCTGCAGTTCAGACAATTAAAACTTGCTTCTGATCAAAGGGCTTCATAAATCACCAGGAGAAGTGAACTGGCCAGAGACAGCTGTCTGTGTGAGTAAGTTGAGGGGGGAAGCTGCCTATCCCCACCTTTCGGACACTGTCAACCACTCCCACTGCCTTCAAGGAGTCTCGCTGGGAGTGGATTTTTCCTGCTGTTTTATGGAGGCTTGTTTTATTTATGGAGGCATTTCAGCAGGAAAAAAGTATATGGAGGGAGTTCATGACCACTGGTGATTATTCCAAGGGCAGAGGTGCCACAGTATTTTTTTTTTTCTGATGAGAGAAAATGTGCTGGATGCTGAGGAAACAGTCATAAAAATATTTCCCTTATCCTTAAGAGTAAAGCATGATATGTCTGATTCTCTGGACTGGGCTCAGCCCCATCACAGCCCTAAGTGCAGACCAGAGTACTCGTGCCCAGGAGCTCCTGGATCTGCCTTCAGCTGCCTCCACTGCTAGGACCTTGGCAGTGAAAGGGAGAGACAGATGGGAAAAGGGAGAAGAGAGAAGGGTTTTGAAGCTGAGTGAAAGCAAAATCTCTTCGTTTATGGAGGAGAGCAGTGGAGCCAGGGAGTTCATGCAGCTCTGTGTGGGCTAGACCCTGCCTGTGAGTCCTGGGGTGTCAAAGAAAGTCCTGCCACTCAACTCCCCACTAATTTATCTTCTCATGTCTGACTTGATGTATTATAGGAGTTTACAACTTGAGGGGCTTCTCTTTGATATTGGAATTTAGGGGTGAACCTATAAGTGGTCTCAAGGAGCTTGTCAAATTTGAGTGCTTTTTGGTGTGATTTGTGGCAAAAGGCTCCCTTCTAACACTTCCACATGCCAAACATTTCACCTTGTAGAAAACATGCTTGCAATAGCCAAGGTGAGTTTATGCCTTTCTCTTTAAAACAGCTGCTGTGGGGCAATAAGATGGGATGCAAGCCCAGTAAGGAACCTTTTTTATGGAACTTGTCAACGGTTCAAACGTTTTCTACAATGGTTTCTACCTCCTTCCTGCATCCAAGCTGTTCAGTCACATGCAACACTGGATAGACAAGGTCCTATCCAGCCGGAGGAACGCAGGACAGTTTTTCTCCATCCAAATCCTTCTTTCATATTCACTTCGTAAGTTGCACTTCAGCTTGTCAACCTTTCTCCGCCCTGTTTGTCATTCGGCCATTTGAGTCATCAGGAGTCTCTGGAGATCCTTTTAATACAAAGCTTTTCAGAGATTTCTCTGGACAGAGGGCAACTATGAAGTGAGAATTTGAGACAGGAAAACAGGGGGCATTCATTTTCAGAGCATATCAATCACCATGAACTCTCCCAGGCTACTCCAACAGGCTTGGGATTTCCTTGCCAGAGATGAGTCACAGATAAATTACCAATGTCCCACAGAGAACAAAAGGGTTGGCCAAAAAACTGCAAGGGAATGGGTGTTCTCCAACAAGTAGCGGAAGCCTTGCGAACACATGCCTCTCGATGGACGATGGAGCCTGATCTGCATTCCTGGTTCTTGTGAACAGCAGGAAATAAAAACAAAAATAGATCAAAATTCACTATGTGTTGAGTTCTTCCTTGCATTTCTTGGCAGGTGGACTCAGATGTTTGATCTCACTAAGAGACAGAAATTTCCATCTGAGATTGAAATAGCCCCTCCTTCCAAACAGAATACAACAGCAAAACCAATTAACATTGAGCTTGGCTAGTACTAGGTGGGGACAGGGCTATCACCACGTCAGAGCTAGCACTGCAACAGCAGCTAACTGTCATCTGATGGCTTCCTCTATGCAACATCAACATGAGCCAGTAGGGCTCATCCTCTAAGATTCTTTACTGCTGTAATCTAATTATGCCATGTGGAATAAAAATAGCAAAAGAGGAAGAAAGAGAAAGAAGAAGGGAGAGAGAAAGAAAAACAGAGAAAAGAAGAAGGAAGGAAGGAAGGAAGGAAGGAAGGAAGGAAGGAAGGAAGGAAGGAAGGAAGGAAGGAAGGAAGGAAGGAAGGAAGGAAGGAAGGAAGGAAGGAAGGAAGGAAGGAAGGAAGGAAGGAAGGAAGGAAGGAAGGAAGGAAGGAAGGAAGGAAGGAAGGAAGGAAGGAAGGAAGGAAGGAAGGAAGGTAAAACGTGGCATGGCAAGTCAAGGAAAGTCAAGGAAAGACAAGGGCAGGGAAGGGAAGGAAAAGGAGAAAAATAAGGTTTTGAAGAGATTTTCCAGAATATAGTATTAACAGTGTTTGGTGCACGGTTGTCGGCATTGATCTGAAAGTTCCTAGATAATACTTGTTGCCTCTAAGGTTAATGGGAAGAGGGAAATAGACCCCTCTGCTTGAATTAACATTATCTCAATTTACAAGTCTATTTGTTTCGTGGGAATCATAAAAGAATGAAACCCATTTTTTATTGGTTTTGTGCAGACCTGATCTTGTCTCTTTGAAACCTAATCAGAACCCCAACAAAAAAATTGATATATGTAAGACTGGCTGTTTGATAATCTGCTCTTTTAATAAAAAGCAACCTTGCTTCTCTGTCTTATCCTCTGATGGCCAACCATATCATAAGACTTAAGATTGCCTTTGTTCTACTGCATGCATATTTTCCATGGAATAGAAAGGAACTTCCCCAGACTTCAAACCTATCAAATATTTAGCATCTGAAGGATATTCATCTTTAGGAGCCAGGTCAAAAAGTCAATAAAAAATTTGATTATTTCTGCAGCATATGGGGGCACTTACAAGACCAGAAGTGTGGCGCTGTGTATTAGTATTGGGAAGAAATTCAACAATATACATCTATATTTTCTAGTCAAGACAGTGTCCCCACCAAAAGGCAATGCAAACCCCTGAAACTACAGTTAATCCTGTCAGAGTTTCTAAAATGAATACGTGAACAGGCCAATGATCAAGAGAGTGTTTACCTGGACTCATCTTTATGATAGAGTGGTGTTGAATATCTGCATGCAGGGAAAAACATGTGTTTATAATTTCTTTTTATGGTCAACAGGAAAAAGAATATTTGTATTGATAAGATTCTTGCTGTGTGAAATAAGTTATCTCCCCTTTTTATATGTGGTTATGGGAAGAGGGGAAAAAATCCCAAATATTTTCCTGAAGAAACAGAAGGGAAATCCCCAGTTCTAAAGTTAAAAATAGCTTCAATATATCAATCATTAGCAATGTCAGGCAGAAAAATGCTCCTTGTAGGACTGGTGTAATGAGATCAACTCTGTGGGAGTCTTTCAGTTCATTTCTTGGGGCAATGGAGCTGACTGTTAATGAGTTATTTTAGTATATCCCAAACTAAGTGTTAGGTAAAGGGAAATCCAATCTGATAGAGTTAGGGGACTGATATGGAAAAGGCTGAGAAGGTCTTTCCATTATTGTTACTTTTGACTCCTTTAACAAGACCTACTGTCAGTCCGGATCTAGGCATTTAAACACGAGAACCACTGTTTCAGGTGCTTCTGATGACAGAAACCCACACATCCATGTCATCACTTCCATTCTTTTAGTTAGGAAGAATAACTATACAAGGTACCTGTAACTATAAAAGGTACTGAAACCAATATACATTCAAATTACACCCTGTTTGTCTGTCTATCCTGAAAATGTTCATACATTCAAGCATTAAGACTTTTTTTATTTCCTTTGTTGGTTTCACTGACTCTTTGGTTATCAAATCTACTTTTCTTAGCATGACTTACTCCTGCATTTATGCATGAAACAAATTTCTTCTTCTTGTTCTACCTTCTTTCTTTCTTCTATCCCAATACAGAAAAGCATGTGAAAAAAAGTTCTAAATGATTAATCCTGGAGCAGAGCTAGATTTAGGTCATTTGAGGGTAAAATACATTTTGCTGTTTTTTTGTCCAAATACACCACCTGCTTCTAATATTCATAAGTCCTGGATAACAGGTATTCGAACAGTGATGTCTGACTGGAAAGGACTTGGCTACTGCCTGGTTACTAACTGGTAATCAACTTTTTATTCCATGGATAATTGTGCAGTTTGAGGTAGGGCAACTAGAACATTTTGGCTGTACAGAGGCTTTGTTAGTCTCTTAGGTATAAAAAATATCTTTTTTTTTCTCCTTTTTGTCTTTGCACTGCTAATCCCTTCCATTCTCCCACCCCAGACTTGCTTTTTGGAGAGTGTAGTTTAAAGGATTTATTTGTACTAATTTGTAACCTTTTACTTCATTCATACACAGCTTCAGCATTGCTTAGTGATGCAGACATCCCAGATGGATACCAATACCATCATTATACTCTAGCATAAGTTTATATATGTTTTGTGCCCTATAACAAGAGAAAAAAGTTAACATCAGAAAGGAAAATGAGGCAGTCCAAGCTTTTTAATGTTGTGTCCTATACTTTCCACAGAATATAAGCAAGTTCTTACAGATTAATTATTCTTGCTTACTTTACAGGATTGTGGAAAGCTTACTTCATTATCCTCTAAATATTCCAAATATATCAAATGTGAGATGTTACCTAATTAAAATGTATTTCATTCTTTATTTCAATGCATAGCATTGTATATATCATACAGTTTAACTGTATATAACTACATCTCTATGGAATACATGCACTCCTACACTATTGGTTATATTCCCAGTGGTGCAATATATGAAGATTATTTAAACCAGGTAGTGTTAATAGACATTCATAGCAGACCATGGAGAAGAGTGTGACTGCCTTTCTGAATATTTGCTTTTAATTCCCCATCATTAAAGAATCTGGGTAAACTTGATACCTCTATATTAGTATTACATTAGCAATAGTAAACACATTGCCCCCTTAAAATCTGCAATGTTCAATTATTTCTTTTTTCTCAAAACAAAATGAAAGCTAGTTCAGTCTGAACCAAGTTGGCTCTGTTAAGGTTACCCTTATCTGTATTGCTTGTAAGCTAAATGGAGCCTAGTGCTGCCAAGGAAGTATGGGACTATTATGCCTTGATTATTTTATGGGAACAGGCAAGCTGCATGCTAGGCTTACTGGGTCAACTAGTGACCTTTTTACTCATATTGAGTAGCATTTCACTGTAGAAATCATCCCATTAGTGAAGTGAGGAGTTAGTTACTCAGTGTGAGCTGGGATCCCAGAACTGCCTGTGGTAATCCTTGGTTTTCTTAAAATGTGTTAATATCTGCAAGAAATGGCATGCTTTTGACAAGAAAGAAGGGATTTCCAATGTCAGTGAGCAAGAAGGATTCACAATGTATAATGTGATTTGTGGGGTGAATTTTGTAGCACTTGCAGCCAGTGATAATATGTCTTTCAGCCATAGCATGAAGTGAAAAATTTTTGCAAAATATGATGTACCAAGGGAGACTGTGACCTTTTGAACTTTTTTCCAGAAAAGGAAGAATATGGCCAGTTGGTTAGCAACATTGGAACAAATTGTCCATTAAATTAATTTTAAATTAACCGCTAACTTTTAATTAATTCAGCAATTTATCTTGGGAGATCTGAAATGATTCAATAAAATAACATCTATGTAACTTTCTAGACTGGAAATTTTATAGCCCCATCGAATACAGTGAGTTTGCCTTTTCCAGTGCAGAATATAGATCTCACAGCTGTCTTAACAGAAGAACATTCATCTCAAAAGCTGCAGCTGAAAGACATGAGCTGGTGTTTATTTGAGACTCCATCTACTTATTTTCTGCTTTAAACTTCTTCTTCCCATCAACACTGCTAGGGCTAAGGAGAGCTATACTGTAAACAAAAGGATCACAATGCTGAGGCAATGTGCAGTTTTCTTAACTTATTCTACACATCTTTTTTTTTCATTCAGCTTCTACAGGATGTGTGGGAGACCAATGAAAATAGTCTTTTCTTTCATTCTCTCCTTTAATTTATGGCAATATTTCTGGAGTAAAGAACCTACAGAGTTGGTCCTGAAGATGTCATTGAACTAGTAACATTGTCTCCTATGCTATCCTAGCAGTTACCTTGAAAATATTATGACAAAAATCAAGCAAATGCATTTTCAGTCCTGAAGGTTATTACTTGTGCATTTGGTCCCTCCGGGCAAGGTAAATCATGCCAGCAGAAAACTTCGCTTTCCCAAGCTAGAAGGAAACAATTACTTCTGGAATCTGCTCTGTGAGTGATGCCACGAGAGTTTTTAAATGGTGCTGAGAACAAAGCTTCTATGAACAATCTGACTGTCAGTACTACCAAAAAATCTTGCCTCCTAGAAAAAAGTCTTGTTTTCTCAACACTTACTCTTTTTACCCAAATGTTCATAAGTAAGGAAACAGAGGGTTTGCTATTCCCGGCAAAATAAGCTCTTCCCTGGGGGTTATGGTGAACCAATGATAGCCTCTTTTCATTGCACAAGCCTGGCTTAGAGACGTGGACAGGAAGTTCGCCAAGGGCACCTGCCCCAAGTCAGCTAGCCAGGCTTTGGGGTCCTGCAGATAAATGACACACTGGCTTTGTGTGGGGTACACAGTACGTGTCAGCAGACACACTGCTGCTGTAGAAGGGACTCCACAGGTCTAGTAACCCTGTGCAGTCATCTGTCCCACAAGGGCTATAACTGGTGCTTTCAAGCCTTGCAGTCAGAACAGTTACTGGAAGAGACTGGTCTGGGATCATGAAACTAGCTATAGTCCAGCCACACAGATTGTGAATTCCTAAGCTTTATGGATTTTATCTGACAATATCAGTCAGCTTTTCACAATTTCTGTCCAGTCTATTGCAGTGATAATTCTTCTGCAACTTCAGGCATCAGTTCACCTCTCTTTCCTCTCCATTGGAAAGGCTAAGTAAAAATAATCATTCACTAGTGAAAACAAACAATTTTTTGAAGTAGCATTTTCTTAATTTCTTGCTTGTTTGGGACTTCTCCTTACAAGTTAGGATATATTTATTACTTAGCAGTTCATTTTATTAAAAGGGTGTATAGAAGGGATTGGAAGCACTGTTTCAAAGTGCTTGCTCATACAGCAGACAAAAAGTTTTTTGTACTGATACGCAGAGATGGTGGACACAGGTTTTGTTTATTTGCTGCTATGCTTTGTGAAGTTATTAATCATCAGCCTCATACTGAACTTTCTTTTTCTGTGTGTAATATACAAAGGAAGGTTTAAGACTCTATAACCTTTTCTCAAGAACCCTACTCTTGAGTATTTCTGCTTCTTGTTTTGCTTTGTGGTCACTAACCACAGAAGAAATTTGTCTTTTTTACATATGCTGGAAATAATTTACTGTCTTTAGAAATATTAAACCACAAGAAACCCCCTACATTAAAGTAACATTAAGGGTCTGCCTAAAACCCACAAAAAGCCAGGAAATTGAGGGTTAAAGCTGAAACCCTGATCTGATACTCCAGCTTTAATTTACCTAATAAGGTATAGGTACAGCTGGTGTCTCCAGTGAGAGAATGAATGTTGTTGGGTGGTGTACTAAGCATTTTCTGTAACACCTAGACGTAACAGTCTAAGGTAAATACAAGTGTGCTAAGGGTGAATTTGCAAAGTGTGACCCTTTTTAATACTCAGGTTAATTTAGTAGGATGAATGGCCACATAGAGCCTCTCCACAGCCACTGCTAATTTTACCTTCATAGCTTGTTTAGTTTCCTCTTTTAGCCTACCCCAAACAGCTGTTGGCCAGGGCATTCTCCTAACTTTAGGCATGTTCTACTGAGTAAATGATGAGCTACTTCTAAGATGTGCTTTGTTGCTTGCAAGAAGATCTCAGCAGTCACTCAGTTTGGTTTGCTCTTCCAAGCCTTAACCTGCTTGAAGCACTGCCCCATCAATAAATGCAGGAGAATCTTCTGGACTAATCACAAAAGATGGAATGAAAAAGATGTTGAAAACACCCAGAAAAGCTATGAACACTGCAGAATTAATAGGAATGATCAAAAAATAGAGCTGTAAAACAGCTTTTTTTTTTTTTCTACTGGTAAACTGATAAGGAGAGGGGAGAAACAACAAGGAAGTGGAGCTTTGATTCTCCTCTTTCTTTGCCATCAGCTGTAGGAAAATTGAACTGGAAACCAACATGGAGTACTTGTTTCAAAAAAAACCCAAACCAGCTTGTCTTGTCCTGATAATGAGAAGGTGTTGTTCCTATTCCTTTTTTCAAGATTAAAATCACCAGTTCACTGGATAATTGGGATAAAATGTGTAGGCTCATCTAAAGATGATGAGATGGTTTTGGAAGCCTCAAACAGGTACCGAATGGTAGCCACCTTCACCTTTCTATGTTGCTAACAGAGTAAATCTCAAGTACGTAGAAAGCTTCTCCTAAGAAATACAGATGTAGAAAAGGAAATGTTACTGTGAAACTAATCGAGACTCATTGACTTTTTTTTTAGTATCTACAAAGGCTTTTGATGACACATGTATCTATTTAGGCCTATAATCAGTTAAATCAGGAGCGAAAGTTATGCCATGAACAGAGTTTAGATCAGTGGAATATTACAACTCTAATATTTTAATTTGCAGAGAAGGATGATTTTGTTATTGAAGTGAGAAATGTGGGAGAATTAGTACAGAGCTGACAACTACTAATCAAAACTCCAGTATTTTACAACATTTATCTGCTACGGTATATTTGTCTTCATGCTTTAGCAGCTTATCTGTGACAGTCAAGTTGCATGAAGATTTTACATCATGATAGTATCAATTTGTCAGATGTTTGACAATAACTCCTAGGCTTGTGCCTGCAAAATGCAAGTCTTCAGGGAAGTCACCTGGGCTGAGAGGATTAAGTTGCTGAGTTCAGATGAGATCGGTGCATGGAATGTAGCCAGGGTAGAAGAATTTGTTATACCTTATGCAATCAATGACATTACCTCTGTGCTCTCTCAGACTAGGAGGCTGCTTATTATTAGGGTAAAGGTATTCACAAGATTAATTTTAGGGTTACGCATTTTGCCCCATGCTGATAACAGACACTATGGTCATATCAGTGCTTTAACTCCTCCTCTTGGCATTATCTACTGCTGTGTTTTTTTGCAAGGCTTTCAAGAGGCAGTAAGCCTAAATACCATGTATGGAAACGATAAACTGCTTGTTGTGACTTTACTTTGAACAAGTTCTCCTGCAGAGTATCATATTTAAGTAAATTGCCATCAAGTACTGCAAGCAACACAATCATTCACATTTGAACAGAGCCTTTTGATCATATTCTACAATGCAATCAAGAATCACATGAGAATTCAAGTACGCATTGACCTCATTCAGTTCTAACTAGGTGAGAGAGAAAGAAGGAATAATTGTGGATGTCAACTAATTGGCTGATATATTAGCACATAGAAACTCGCACTAGTTGTATGTAGTAACTGTAAGTAATTGTAAAAGGCTCAGGTTCACAGTGCTCTGCAAATGCATGGTTACTCACAGCTGAAAGATTATTAACATTGTTTCATGTGGATATCCCCATCCCCCCATTTTTCTCAGATCAGAAAAGATTTGGAGCTTTTTATCCACAAGGCACATTAAGGTCATCAGTTGGGAATTGCTAACTGATGGGTTCATTGGGGAAACTCATAGACTCTGTTGAACCTCAGCCAATAATTTAGCTGACAGATTCAAGCAGGGCAACAGATGTGGAGACAGAACCTCTGGAAGAACACATAGTGCTGGCAGAGAACTATCTCTGCCCCTGTTTAAATTACAAGTGGAACAGCAATATGCCAAGGAGGTGAGAACTGATGCAGTCTGAAAATATCCCTTGGTTGAAAAAAATTTGCACATTAGAAAATAAGTGTTTCTCAGAGAGAATACTCCTCCAGAATTCACACAGACACAGGAACAGCCTGCAGTTATAACCTTAACCACTGTTAGTGCCACTCATTCACAAATAGCTTCATATACTCTTCCATGCAGTTCCTTCTTCAAGTGCATTCTCTGAACTGTCCTGGAAAGTAAGTCTTCCAAATCCAATCTCTAGTTTTCCCTTTTCAAGTTTGATTGCTGGAAATTAGACTTCTAATGCTGGTTTTGTTAAAGTGCATTTAGAAATAACAGTAATATCTAATGGTCGAAGGAAATACTTTTTGACTATGTGGTTCTGTTTTCCCTACTTTTTACTTGACATCTCCAGTTCTACAGGCTATGGATAAAATCCTGTACTCATGAGAGTAACTAGCAGGACTCCCATCAGCTCCCAGAGCAGGTCTGGACAGAATGAAGCATCGATACATACTCTAGCGCAAGGAAATATTATTACTGGGCTCTGTTCTCCCCTCTTTTCCTTACTCTTGGATCTTGTTTGTGCCAGTTTGGGAACATGTGCTTTGAACGACATCTTTCAAGGAATAAGAAGGCAGTTTCTACCGTCCTGAATCTTAGCTGAAAATGAAATGAGGGATATATTTCATAAATCACCCTTCCTTCTACTGGGCAGTGAAATAAAGTTGGTAAAGGAAACTGGCAATGTAAGAAGCCTGGGCTGAAGTGCACCATCCCCTTAAATCTGCTGTAACAGAGAGTTGTTATAGTTTAGTGAACTACCTGAGATGCATATCCACCACTGATCTCATTAGTCTTTGCTTGTTGGTGCACTTGTTCTATTTAAAACTCCTTACAGTGGAATATGCCTCGAAGGACAAGTAATAATTGCCTGAAAACACCACAAACTTCATTTGCCACTTCCCCCTCTTGCTGAGAGAAGGAGAAACTGAGGTGAAGTGAATCTCCCCTGCTAGCCTGGCTCTTGTTTTCCATCCCTAAATGAGATTGGCCACACTGAGTCTGGCCATAAGGTGACAATTTCTTAAGAGTGGTTCCAGGACTCCCTCCTAGCAATGTGTAATTAGTTGTAGCTGTAGGGATAGCATTGGCTCTGCCTTTGAAGAACTCATATATAATATTTTTTTAGGATATCTATACATCACTTTACCATTTATGAATGAGAAACACAGTGTGGAAAGATTTTCCAGTTTTCCACTAGTTTAAATCTCTGTCTCTGCTTGAGGTTCTTCTTGGCTTTACTTTATTATGTTTGATATGGCCATTTTTGGGCAAGCAAGGAATGAAGCAGACTGTATTCAGACTGCAGTTATACGCAATTCTGGTTGCAGCTGAACTCTGTCTACTTCCTTCTGTTCATCGTTGTCCATTCCCTCAGTCCTTATGCTATTCCCCCTTGTTTCTTTACTCTCTCATTGTGCTTGGAGGAGGCAAAAATGACTGGAGTTAAAATTATAAGGGATCAAAATTGTTCAAGTGAATTAATATTTTTTTTTTACAGCTATATCAGAGAGACTATTTATGAAGTTGTGTAGGCAGATTTTAGGAAGCAGTAGCTTCTAGGGAAGGAAAGGAAGAGAACCTGGACAAAGGCACAGGAACAGCTGTAGCAGCACACTTGACTACAGGTTCACTTCCAGTCCTTGGTTAAAGGGGTTGTAGAAGGCACATTCCATTTACACACTGGCGCTGGGTGTATTCCTGTTGACATCAGAAGGAGGAGGATCTGATCTATGAACTATGCTAACTTCATACTAAGCCCTGTTCTTGAACACTAGGAAGAAACAAATGTTTTCTTGGAAATAAATGCAAATGTGATTTTATTTGAGATTTCAATAATTATCAGTGGTGAGAACTTGTGAACCAACAGAATGCCATACTTCACACCAGAGCTGAAGCATATCTGCCTGTGTATGCATGTGCATATAGGACAGCTTAAGGAAAAGGGGACATAGTTGTTCTTCCTAATAGGTGGAGTAGAAAGAGAAAAATGTATTGATTGTGCTGTTATCTTATTTTTTGACAATTTCAAGTGTTGCCACCCCTGATGTGTGCACTTGTCTCCCACTCTTCACACTTACATTTGATTTTGAGATTAGATACATTTGAAATCTGTTGCACCTTTTCTTGGTTGTGCTTAGAAGTTTTCAGCAATTTTTAGTTAAACATTTTTTTCCTTCTTCTAAGAGCAATACCGGTTTTTTTAACTGCCATATAATTTTTAAAATTAATCTCTATCTCTATCTTTCTGTTGTGATGAAAAAACACATTTGTTCTTCTGAACTGAATGCCACCTAAAGCAGATAAGCTATCACTTGTCTATCCACGTTGTTATTGTTATAGGTGAACATCTCATATCCTTTGGGGTTTTGTTGCCTGCTTTCCCTTAGGAGGAAAATGAATCAAAAACCTACTAGAAATCAAAAGAGATGCCTAGGAAGATCCATGAAACACCTGAGCTAAGTATATGTGTAGCACGTTCAGAGTCTGTCATCTGCAGGTAAGAGCAGTGCCTTGGCTTTAAAGATTTAACCATAAAATTCCTGTCTGAAGAGAGCAGAAAATCTGTGGAAGAGAAAAAAGCCAAACACAATTTCATGCAGTGCTTGAGTTGTCCCCTGTGGGGAGACAAGATCGTGCATCTTTGACCCCACTTTGCAAAAAATGGTTTGGATGTAGCCTCTTGTACGCAGATGCTCTTTAGGTATGCATCTTTTGTATTGGTAGCCAATCTATGACACCAGCATTGATTTTCACTGTCTGTAAAAGGGAAAAAAAAATCTGAGTATGCTAGGGGCAGGGCAGATGACTGGATACATTTTAAAGTGGTAAACTGAGCTGCTGAAAATTCTCGAAAGATCTGTCACCTCTCTGTATCCAGTCTGCCTGAGAAAGGGTCCAACATCCCAGATGTCAACTAAGAGACTTTTCTCTTTCTTAGAACTTGCCTTTTCAAGAGTGCCAAGCTTGGTGATGTTTCCTCAAAGGGTAGCACTAGTTAAGGTAAAGCCTTGGATTCTCTGCAGAGTTGGGATTTAGTTGCCTGGATCTATACAAAAGGAACTTCAAAAATTTAATGAGATTCCTTGACTTTTCTTGGTTTTGCTTGATTTGGCTCCACTTGGTTTTGGGAATGTTTTCCTGAAGAGTTATATTTGCATTACTGCAGCTTAAATGCTGCTACATTTTGATCATTAACCTTATTCTGAACCTCTGTAAGCACCTTGGATATCAAAGAAACGTGCCCAAATTTACCTAATTCAGAACATAGAGAAGAATCACCCTTTCAATAAAGAAGACAGCTTACACAGATATGAAAGGGACTGTTCATCCTACTGGGTGTTTGAACTCCTTGGCACTAGTACAAATACTTTAGCATCTCTACCACTCACCGAGGATGCTTTTCCTCAGTTCCTCACACAGGAGGAATATGTTGTAACCTACATCTGGCGAATGGTTAAGGACCATGAATAGTTTCTCCCTGCAGTCCCTTTCTCTCTGCGGTCTCAGTCCTATCTTCAGAGGCAGGCAGAGGCATAGAAAGAATGACTTAACCCCTCTTCAGGTCTAAGAAACTACATAAGATGGCAGAAACTAACTGCACTTTGCTGAGCAGGGCCCCAGGTGGAGTACGTAGAGCATTGTAGATAGACTCTGGAACAGGAGTTCTCATTTCCCCTCACTTCCCTTTCCCATAAAAAGAAGAGAAGAATATGCATGTGCACCTCAGTAAAAAGTGAAGCATGTGCCTTTCACACTTTGTATAACCAGATGGAGCAGAGGGTGAAAGATTAAAACCTCCCCTGAGCAAGGCGATGCCCTTAGGAAGGGAAAAATGTAGGGTTGACAGCTATCAGCCCTCATAAATTCCCTCTTCATTAGCTGTTGAAACTTGGCGTGCTCTTCAGCCTTAATCCTCTCTGCCATGTCCTGGGTTCCTGCAAGTCCTCTTCTTTTCTTGATTATCCTGCTCACAAGTCCTCCTCCTTTTGACTTTTAACTTGCCAAAGGGCCATCACGTGCAGCATTTACTTTCTTCTCATCCTCAGAATTTTTGCTGGGTTTGGACTATTTCACTATTATAACTAATGCCTTCTTTGGTTCTGATTTCTCCCAGTACTCAGACATTGAAACAGACCCTGAATAGGTAATAACTGTAAACACTGTGTGTTAACCTTCCCTCTGAAACACACAGGATCCATGGGATCCATGGAGCAACAGCTTATTGCCTACTGAGTTTATATAGGCACAACGTAAGCCTCCCAACTCATTCCATAGCAAGATCCAATCTTTCTGGATACCTTTTTTCTCTCCTAGGAAGCTGCAGGACCAAGACACTAAATGACATAAGCAGTGGGTGACCTCAGATGTTTTCAGGGTAGCCAGTGTGACTCTTTTCTCTTACTCACATTAGCCTGAGTAGAAATTGAGAGGTGATTTGGTGTAAGAGCTTCCTGTTGCAAACTCGTTTCTCCAAATGTCTCCAGACTCCATCTCACAACTCTTTGGGCTCGCACTAGATTTCACAGTGATCAGAGATGGATGTTAAAACTATAAGAAATAGAAATAGTTCCTTAACTCGGGAGAACTGCTGTAATATCCCTAGTCAATGTTCTGCATTGTTTTCTTTGTGGTATGGAAAATTTCTTGGAGAGGAAAAAACCAAGCGTGCACTGAAGAGTTCATTTGAAATATTTATCTTCCAAATCTGGGGTATCACTCGTGGTCAGCTCCGATATTATACATAAATCTACTGCAGATGAAACTAAGAAAAAGCTTTTCAATATTATTTTCAGCTAAAGTGGTGACAGAATACATTATGAATGCAATAAACAGAAAGAGAGGGAAATGCTAGCTTATACAGTAAAGCAGATTTACATTTTCCCCAGCTCTTCATCAGCTAACAAAAGTACATCTCTGACTCTGGGGTCCACTTTTATTGGAGGTTGCTGCAAAAACCTTGCTTGTGCATCTGGCTATGTTTCGAAGTTGCAATAACTTTCCCTTCCCCCTTGGTATTAGAGATGCTAGAAATATTCTGGAGACTCACTTTAAAACTGAGGAATCCCCCAAATGAAACAGGTGTTGAAGATGAATCATTTTACTTGACAGTTTATATCCCTATAGCCCTGACTGGAAAAGCTGTGTCCAACTGGAAGAATAATAAAATTTTGCATTCCTTTAATCATATTACTTTATTGATCATTGTCTTCTAGGATTAATAGTTAGTATATCTTAATGTTTCTCTATGAAATGAGGATGCTGTGAGAAAATATTTTCTGTTTATTTTTAGATAGTGGAAATACTGATTAACACTCTGCTCCTTTCTTGCAAGTTCTCAGCTCTTCCCTCCTTCTCTGACTCTTCTCTAGTGCCCATCTCCTTGGTCTGCTCAGAGCTGCTGCCAATGCTTTAATCTTGTTTCTCTACTGTAAATACATACTGAGAGTAGAAGCGTGCAATTTCCTTTGACTTTAAAGTCACACTCCAGTTATTTACTAAAAGAAACATCGTGGCTTTAAGGCAGACCAGTTAAGCAAAGATCATAGTCTCACCCTGTGAGGGTATCCAGTAGGCTACCCAGTAGGGTATCCAGTAATGAAGGACAAGTATGCTTCTGAACAATTAGATGTCTCATCCCAGCACGTGAGGAGTCCAGGCACTGAGCTGAGAACACAGGCAAAGCCAAGATGGAGAAGCTGGATGGAGTATTGTTACTGCTGTTGATCCCCCTTCATCTCTGCATTATGTAACTGAAGTGACAGAGTGTAGCCTGAAGCACAAAATGATAGTGCAAACAGACAAACTGTGTTCAGTCATAGGGGACAGCATGATGAAGCAACCACCAGGATCTAACATCTGAATGTGAGCTAGGTGTGTGTTTAAAAGGGTTGAAAACTTCTCACAGGGTTTCTTTCCACAGTCCTGCTGAAGAAGCTAATGCTTTCCTAACTAGCCAAAGAGCATGACCTTCCTGGAGATCTCACCCCAAATTGCTTTCATTTGGCCTGTGTCAGGAGCCTGGTGACTCTGTGTTGTGCAGCAGAGCAGCAAAGTCTTTGATCCACTGCTTGCATGGGAAAGAATTTGAATGTGTTGAACTCTTTATAGAAATGAAGTTTTCTTGGACCAGCCTGAAGGTTTGCTGGGCACAGCTCCTCCCCAGGGGGGTTTTCTCTGATGTGAACCAGAACCATCCCAGTTCTAGCTCTAATAACCTAGTATATTTCGCTTCCTTCTGCACTTTGACTTTTAACACAATCATCTTTTTTTTTTAAGGCCCAATGCTGCAGTTGTACCCCTGCTTCAATAGATGAAGTATCCTTGAGGAAGAACAGATCATACTATTGCCCCCTAATCTGGAAAAAGTTTATATATCAGTTTTGAAGGTTTTCTGCTGGATTGGCTTTGTAAAATGCTGAGACCATCTCACAGATACCTTAAGTGCTGCTACAAGTATTCATGCCAATTGTCAGCTACAGTGGCCTGGCCAGAAAAAAAAAGTATCTTTCATACAAGAAAACAAGGAAAAAATACACAAACTAGATTTGTGCAAATGGGATAGATATAATATGGAAACTACAAGCTTCATCAGCTAATCATTGTGTTTCTAGGTGTCTTATATAATGAATATAACCCATGAAATGGACTCAAGATATTGTGGCTGACTTTGAAATTTATTTTTTTTTTTAAATCTAACTTTAATCTTTTTAAATACAAAAGCCTAGTTTGAATTTGTTGTTCCTTTCTTTTGAAGGGGTTGAGGCACCTCTAGGGATTCTTCTAAAAGTACAGAGAGTATCAGAATGACTAAATAAAGGCAACTTCTGTTACAATGAAGTGAAAGTGTCAGAAGGAAAGATTGTTCCATCTTCTACAATACGTAAGGGTCTTCCTGGTGAGATGTAGGATAGAGTTTCTCTAAAGCTCTTTAACTTGCGTTTGGAACGAGGCTTTGATTGGAAAAGAAGTCAAAGAATTAATCAACTTTTTTTCCTGTATCAAAGGGAGTAAAAGAATTTGAGATGCCTGTGTCCACATTTAACCTCACGAAAACAAAATTTCAGTATTTACAGAGGGGCTGGGGGAGAGTGGAGGCAGAAGGGGAATAAGTGGTTTTGGCTCGTAGGTTTTCGTGTGATTCAGAAGAAAAAGAACCTGAACCATTTCTCGTATAATGCAAAATCTATTTCCTCCTTTTTCCATGTGGCACACATCCCAGGCTGCTTACAAGGTGCATGAAGAGAGTACAGATAGTGAAGAATGGTCAGGAAAGGCATCTGAAGGGACTGGAGCTGTAAAATGAACAAATTGCATCTATTTTCCTCCATGTGATATGTGCATAGGCTAAGAAACCAAGAAAAGAAAGAAAATATTCCAGTATGTTTTTTTTCTCGTATCTGGCTTCAAAGCCAAATTCAAATGTTGGCCAAAGAAAGTATATAAAGTCTGGGGCCTGTTCAATGGACTGTAGTGATCCTTTTCAAATTTGTAACTCCAACAGAAAATCATCACTCTTGGAATGCACTCTATTTGGTGAAAAGCATTCTTTCCAGCTCTATTGGAAAAAAAAATCAAAACTCAAAGAGAGAAAGATAAGCTATGTTGTACTAACATACGTAGATGAAGCCATACTAGAAGTGCAACTAACAGCAACTTCTTAGCTGGAAGGTATCATACTAACTAAGGTTATCTTGATTTGGGTTATTGTTTGGCTAACATCTCCTGATGGATTTGCATAAGTAAATTTAAAATATTGTGTTATACTTATTTTGGAAGCTCGTGTTGAAGAGAATTAGTTTATCTAAAAGGAGTGCATTTCGGGAACTATTGTTTTCATCAGATAAGGTTTTTCTTGGCTAAACCAATGTAACGCAGTAAGCATGGTCACAATGACTACCACTGTCTAACCTGGATGGCACTATTGCCTCTGTAATTATTTAAATAAATTATTGCTATTTTACGGACTTTTCATTAATGTTAACAGTGAGAAAAATCACCACCCTGTTGCCAGAGACAGCAGTCATTTATGAGAACTTGGTCAGCTTCTGTGAGTTAGCGTTTGGCACACGTTTAAGAGTGTTTTCACCCCCTGTAGTCATCTTCCTGTTTGACAATTCTATTGCTATTTTCTTCTAAAAAAAACCATTCTCATTGAGTGTCACTTATATCAGAGAGCCGTGTGAAATGATAAGTTTTAAAGAGGTATGTGAAAAGCAGGTTCATCAGCTCTGCTCTGAAGATGGACTGGAAGTTAGCTATAGGAAAAGGTATGAAGAGTTCACAAATCCTTCCAGTCAGCTCACACATGTTCAAGAAACATAAATCGCTTTGTAATTTTGCGGTGTTTCACTCCACAGAATAAATGGATTAGAGACTGGATTAAAAAAAATGAAATGTTGAAGTGTGAAGTTACGGCCTCTGTGATGATTCTTATTTGCTGAAAAGTCCATATGGACCATAAGGCTGCCATTCTTCACAACTGCCTACCTCTGAACGGCTTCACATGTACTTGGTGATATGCTAAACCACTGGGAGCACCTGAGCAAAGAAATCTCTTCATGGTCTAGAGACAACATGGTCACTCTTCAGCTGAAGCTTGCTGCATCTAGCTGCACACCCTAAGCATGTGGCTGGACCCTCCTAGGGCTGGTGCATGGAATTACTGAAGTCTAACTTCAGGGAGGCCAGGGATTTTCCCTGGAGGAAAATCATTGTCCGCTTTTATATTCAGTGGAGCTAAAATACTATATACAGCTAAAAATCAGCTCCCCTATTGTTTCGAGTCCATGACGGTACATATATTCATAGCTATGGTATGTACAGAGCTAGAGATAGACATATATGGTGCACTTTGGTACTCTGTGCTCATATGATTTGGCAATTGGATGGGTAGCTAACCTAAATACAGCCATGGTAGGTTGGCAGATATCCATCTATTCAAATTTACCTTGAAACACAATTGTACTTTTTAAAATTACCTCATTAAAGCAGAATCTTCTGACTTAACAAGCTCATCTTTTGCGGATACTTGGTGACTTAGCTGCTTACTTCAGTGACCGAAGTTCATTTTTTTTCAGTTGTGCTTTTCATAGTCCTGCACTCTGAGGAAGAAATGGTTTTGTAGAAGTAGCATTCTGGGAAGATCTCTGCAGCTCAGTAATTTCCAGGTTAATTCACAAGTGATTGGAAACCCCTCCACACACCTCATTACCCCTGCTGGTTGAGCTTTTTTATGTGAAAGCTACAGCTGTTATGTGTTGCATGTGGATCATATGTGGGAGAAAAGCCAATTCAGAACAAAAAAATGTTGTAATAAATTATTCACACAAGTAAATTGCTCACACACTTGCCCTCTTCAATGACATTTTTCATTTGAGAAAATACTCCCTGGCAGGAACGAAGTGATCACAACCTAGCCTTTGGCTAAAACACCTATAGGGCTGTATCCTGCTCTGCTCTGAGCACCATGAACATGATTTTAAATAATGCTCAAAGGATTTCACGTTGTGGCTCCATAACTCATAGGTGTGCTTGCCACAAGTGTCAGTAGCAAATAATTTCTGAGCAAAATTGTGCTTCAAATGCAATGAGCAATCATCCCATGCCTGCAGAACAGTATAACTGGTTCAATAATCAGAAAAGACAAAGACAATAATCTGTCTTCTTTTAAAGAACAGAACATTTTCCAGAACATCTCTGTGAGTTGCTATTCTATCATATCTAAACTCTCGCCTTACCTCATGCAATGTTTTGCATTCCCCTTTTTATTTTACATTTTCAAAACAATTATAATTGAGAAATAACATTTGACCAAACGCAAAGTGGCTGAATTCTGCTCTTCACATTTACTCTAATAAAATGTTGAAGCCATCCTAGTTACGTTTTGGGGCAAAATAGTGCACAACAAACAAAAACATGTCTAGCTTATATGGGAATATTTTATCATGGAGGACACACTCTAATTAGATCATGTGAAGAAAACAGGCAGAAAAGCAGGCCAAAATTTACGCCAATAGTGCAAGTGAGTGCATAATCCAGGTAACAGGATGACAGAAACAAGGGAAGAGACAGATACGTATACAGAAACAGTAGCAACATTGCTGTTCAGCCAGGTTTGTTACATCCCCATGGAGACCCATATTTCACACGCTAGGAATCACTACTCCTCTCCTACACACAGCAAAACCACTGACTTACTAGAGACTCGCATACAGCAAATCAAACACCTTTGGAAATAAGTCAAACAAACTAATATGTCAGTGATTGCTATCTTCAATAGTGCTTTGCTTTTTCAATAATAAATCCCTGTGGGAGAAACAGGCATCGTCAGTCTGGACATTTAAAGTCTGCATCCACTGGAAGTCTTATTCACAACTGACTTTAATAACTAGTGAATTAATTCTATTTCAGAAGGTTTTGGTCAGGCTTCAGATATACTACATACCTGAACAATAATGGCAACTAAAACTCATTATCGTTAACCGTAAATAAAGCTTTTCTACTTTGAAAATTATTTTCACGTAAGTTACTCCATGGGATGTAATGGAGCTGTTTGGGTAGGAACTTGCCAAACCTCATACAAGAGTTAAGGAGTTTCTGTTGGTTATAGTAAAAGCACTGCAGAATCGCATGCAGAGATGATAGGATGCTGTGCTTTACCAGTAATGCAGAAGGCAGCAGTTTGAATAAGATCCTTTTTCAGATACTTTCATTCTGCTGAGCTTAATTGGGTTACTTTGACTGTGTGTTGTCACACACCATTTTGAAGATGAGTTTGGATAGCTTTCTTCCTATTCCCTGTTATTGTTCATAGTATTTTTCAATAGCTTTGAGGAAACTCTCTTTCCTCTTTGAAAATTAAATAAACAGAGATCTTTAAGATCTATCTCTCTATCCAAACCTGAAAAAACCCTATGAGTTGAGGGACAGAATAACTATTAGTACCTTCTTCAACTACAGAAATGGTAGCAATGAACAAAGGTGCCCTAATAGAAACAGATTTTTCATTCATATTTTTTGAACTGCTATTTCACTATCTATGCAAATCTTTGATTGTGTCTTCTGGTGTATATCAAAACAGAATAAAAGTAAGAGAAAACAATTTATTTTCCAGGACTTTTTAAGTTGACAGAAGATTTTTTCCCATATGCAGGGGTTTTTTGCAGGTAAATATCACAGATGAGCTTTTTAACTTATACTCACAGGCTCTGCTTATTGCTTTAAGCCCCAATTTTCATTAGCTACTGTTGGTGTGAGGCATTCAGAGAGAAAATGCAACTTTTCCCTCATGGTTCTTATAGAGACTGGATGGCAGAGTAGGAATTAACAACTCCACTTCTGTTCCTGGAGAGGTTCTGGATTTTTGGAGGAATAACTTTGGAGCAGCTAACATAGTCATGAACAGTGGAAAAAGAAACATACTTAAAAACCCCCAAAACCAGGGCAGCTCTCTTAGTCTCAATGGGTGGTAGCAGGAGGTGGCTTTAAAAGGAAGTAAAATGCTTTAGTTTATTGCAAGAAGTCCTTTTAACTTCACACTAAACTGGGAAGGAGGCATATACCCAACTGAAGCTGCAAAGCTCTGCATTCAGAACAATCCTTGATGAAAGGAAACCAAACCCCAAACTCATTGAAGTCAATGGCAACATTCCCACTGACTTCAGTTGGAACAGGAGGTAGCTGACAGTCATTACAGAATTGCTAAGAAGCTAAATTTATTTAAATGTAGATATGGAAATCTTCTGTTTGTGATGGCTTCTCATAGAAGAGATTCTGGTAATAGTAAGACCTGACTTTGTTATTTCCATTCTAGCAAAAGTATTAGACAGTTAGTCTACTTAGCTCAAAATGTGCTTAAGTCATTACAAAACCCAGGATACCACACCCAATTTATAAAGCACAGATTCTTAACGAAGCCATTCTTGGAGGAACTCAGACTGATTTTTACAGAGCACTGGTTGCTAGAAAGCACAGATGTGAATCTGGAGAAATTTTTGCTGCAAAATGTGTAATATTTAAGAACCTGAAGACAGTAGTTAGTTTTTGCTATTTTCACACAAATCTGTTGCTGCTTTATTGTTGCTTCTGGCTTTGAAAGGTGCATGTAGACAATGGGAAAATGTTCATAACTTCTAATTATGAGATTTTAATTAAGATTAAAAGCAGCAAAAGTTCAGCTTTCAGTGCCCCTGAAAGGACAAACAACCTAGTCCCTCTCTCTTTGCTCAAGCAGTGAAAGACACAGAATGTGATGTAGCTTGCCTAGAGCACCCACTTCTAGTTCGACACATAAGTGGCTTAGTGGCCAGCCATGCAAAGTAATGACATGATAAAGAGTCCATAAAAAGTTCAATAGATAGCAAAGCTCTTGAATAAGTGGGACTGCTTCCTGAAAAGACGTCACAAGGACCTCTACGCAACCCATAGAAACAGCTTCTTTCTGGGTTTCGGGGGTTTTCTGGTGAGCTTTTAAATTTCTTATACATTTCAGCAGCCAAAATATAGATTAAAGTAATTTCAGTACTGCAATTTGAGGGATGCCATAACATTAAATTACACCCACTTAAAGAATTACATCGCTTTAGCTACAAATGATAAAATAAACGTATCATATTTAGTGTGTGTACTTTGTGCACAGTCATCTAGCACTTTACGTGCAGATCCTTTCCCAAAGTAGTAGATGGAAAAAAGTCCTTCTGGAAATCCTTACCATTACACTAACATATTTGATTGTGGGAAACAATAATTCAAATGAGGCAAAGGTTATGGTAGAAAAATAAATGAAATCAAATGGGAATAAAAGTTACAGCTAGAAGGACAAGTTTCAATCAGTGTACTTTATTCTCATTCTTAACCTCAATTAAT
The DNA here is from genome assembly GCA_033558235.1 of Neomorphus geoffroyi. Lineage (NCBI taxonomy): Eukaryota > Metazoa > Chordata > Aves > Cuculiformes > Neomorphidae > Neomorphus > Neomorphus geoffroyi. The sequence continues at coordinate 14,198,912 of JAUMJM010000004.1, forward strand.
TGTTAAGAGGAACATGACTGCTAAATTATATCTTCTGTTTGCTTTATGAACTTCTCTTTGCATACTTGCCCTCTCAGGGCATATACAGCTAAAGGAACTTTATTTTTAGTGTCTTTATTCAAGTGGTCTATAACATACATAGAAAATGTGTGAGATAAGGGAGAAGCAGATGCTGTAGCAGGGAGTAAGAAGCAGAATATTTCTGCAGACAAAAACCCCAACTCTACAACAAGCAGTGAGAACTTTTCTTCACATTTTGTTATTTGGTCCAGCAAAAGGGAAGAATATCTTTAGTCTTCTAAGAGCTAACAAAAAAAAGACCGTGAATCCCACTTGTTTCTACTTTAATCCACAGCATAGGATAAAATTGTCCCTGGCTCTCCTGGGTGTCCAGTTCATGGAGGATACCAGCTGTAGGTGTCTTTACCTCAGATACCAGGGCTTTTCTGTCCAGCTGTGCTGTTGCTCACACTTTGTGAGGTGCAGCATTTTCAGAAGTACTGCATATGTGCATCTTCAAATTACTCTCCTGCTTCTCTCTGACTGTTTCATGCCCAGCTGCTTTGTAAAATATACTGGACAATACATTGGAAAAGAAAAGAAGGAGAACACTGGAATGGTGGCAATCATTTGGTTCTTGAGGGCAGTTCACTGTCCTTGCTGATGGCAATATTAGAGATACATTGCAGTCTAAATGCAGCTCTTATTTTGGATCCGAATTCCAATCATGCCAAACTCTAGTTTACAAAAATATTTACGCTGGACTCTTTTTAGGAATAGACCTTGCTGCTGAAGTTTAGGATGAAAGTTTGAGTTCATTTCCTCAAAACTGCTCTTGGCATTCCAGTCTGGGTGACACCCTGTTTTAGGACCCACAGCCCCAGGCAACTGTCCCAGTCTATGCCTTCCAAAGGATGCATTCTGCCAGATTTCCTCCAACCACAAGTCCAGGATTGGACTATACACAAAATCAACTGGAGTGATGCACTCCTGCCTGTTCTCCAGTACTTAAAACAGTAAAGCTTTAAGAAAGACACAGCTTTGGTCCTTGACTGGAGGAGGATGGGAACACAAAGCAGCTGCAAGGGAACTGAAACTGGGATCACTGAAGGCGGCTTCAACTTACATGTATACATGTTAAATGTATACTAATTAAATATCCATTGGAAGAGTGAGAGAAAGAGCAGGCATGGCTGTGTAGCTCAGTGGTTAGATGCTGCCCCGGGAGGTTGGGGTGCAGTCTCACAGCAAGGCAGGGTATGGCTATTAAGAGCAGCTGTGAAGCTGACAGGACTATTGGATGCAATCAGTAGCTGAGAGGGTACTGCGGAATGTATTTCACCATGGGAATAACCACATGGCCATGTTTCCAAAACCAAGTGAAAAAACAATAACAACAAAAAAAGGCAAAGTATTTCCCTTTGTTCCCCTTCCCCAAGGTTTTAATCTCATGGGCCTGAAAAAGAAAAGATAAAGTGATTTGTTCTGAAGAAGAATGAAAACAGCGTTTGTAAAGCTGGCTTCTTCTGTCCCCTGAAATCTGTCAAGCTCTGCCTAATGTCCTGGAGACTAGGGTTCTATGCAGGAATGGGAGTAACTGGGCAGGAGAAGAATGGACATGTCTGTTGAATCAGACAGACCGAGAATGAACATGTCTAAAATTGCCAGTAGCATGTCTTCCCAGGAAAACGGTGGAATGCTCAAACTGAGGGTGCAGAGGAGAGGGAAGATGCCTCGTCACAAAAGGCTCCCTTGGTGGAGCATTAACAAGGTAACATCCTCTGAAAATACTTTCCCTGAGGATCATAATGGAGCTCAGGCAAGAGGATTAGCGCAGGAGCTGGTAGCCAGAAGGGCTCAGGCAACACTGACACTCACAGAAATTAGGAAGCAATGCAGCAGCAGCTTTGGGAATGCCAGTAGACACTGCCTACTGGATTGAAGAAGTCAGGCCTTTGATAACATAGCACTGGTGTTTTGTGACCAACTAAAATGTAATCTAAAAGCATGGCCTTAAAGAAAGCGTTGTAAATGCCTAAAATATCATTAATTTAGGATTTTAAAGAAGGCATTGTTTTAGTCATAAAATTCTATATTTTCAACAGAATTCGGTGTCTTTCATCTGGTGTTCCTCAGTGCACTTCCCAGAACCACTCTCTGCTTCGTAGCACATCTAGGATAGTTATTATTATATTTTGTGACTGGTGAGCTAAGAAGCAGAGAAATATTCTCCAAAAATGTATGTAGCTCAGCACTAGCAACAGGACATACCGATCTCTTATTTAACAATAGTCTGACTACTTCTACAGGTATAATTTCTCAACAATCATCATTAGTTACACTTTTAGGATTGTAGCTTCGTTCAGTCTAAGACCATTGTATCTATTGTAAAAAAAGTATCTCAGTTTTGCAGTCACAGACCAGACCTCACATTGGTTTGTTCCTGCTAAAAGCAAGGTATATAGGTATTAGATTCAGATTCTATAAGCATGAACCCAACTGAAAGCAGAAGCCTATGAAAAAGTCTGAGTGTCCAGTCCTGCACTTAGGCCACAACAACTTCATGCAATGCTACAGGCTTGGGGATGAGTGGCTGGAAGGCTATCCAGCAGAAAAGGACCCAGCATGCTGGTGAACAGCAGCTGAATATGAGCCAAATTGTGTCACCTGCAAGAATAGGGAAGTGATGATCTCCCTATACTTGGCACTGTTGAGGCCGCATCTTGAATAGCGTGTTCAGTTTTGGGTCCCTCACTACAAGGAAGACATTGAGGAGCTGGAACATGGGCAAAGAAGAGCAATGAAGCTGGTGAAGGGTTTGGAACACAAGTCTTTTGAGGAGCAGCTGAGGGAACTGGAGTTGTTTAGTCTGGACAAAATGAGGCTGAGAGGAGACCTTATTTCTCTCTACAACTATTTGAAATGAGATTGTGATGAGGCAGATATTGGTGCCTTCTCCCAAGTGACAAGTGATAAGATGAGAGGGAGCAGCCTTAAGTTGTGCCAGGGGAGGTTTAGATTGGATATTAGGAAAAACTTTACTGAAAATGGTTGTCAAGTATTGGAACAAGTTGCCCAGGGAAGTGTTTGATTCACCATGCCTCGAAGTATATAAAAGGCGTGTAGGTGTGCTGCTAGGGACATGGCTTGGTGGTGAGCTTGGTCATATTAGGTTTACAGTTGGGCTTGTTTTTTCCAGCCTAATTGATTCTGTGATATATCAAACATCAGAAAACTTACTGCATGTGTCTCAAATCTCATCTTTCTTGTACAGTCAGTTTAGTATCCCTCATATACACAATAAATTTACCTTAAAAGCCTGCAAAGCAAACAGATGTGCTCCTGCCAGCACTCCTGCCAGGGTTCCAGTCATGTCAGGATTTTCTGACTCCATGTACAGTAGCTCTCATAGGCTACTGCCAGGAAGCTTGGCATCAGTATGCTGCTATGGAGGATTTATATGGTTATTAATGTACAGAGAAGAAATGGGAAATTCAATGTGATCAATGTATCTATTCCCCTCTGACATCTTTGTGTGACCTAGCACAACCCCCTTCAGCAAAGTTTGCTTTACTTGAGAATTCAATAATGGAATTACACAGCAGCGTAGTCTTTCCCTGTAGTACATTTTTATTTAAATTTCTAGGTCTAGTTCACAATATCCTTAAAATCACCTTCATAAAGACGTGTGCATACCATGAGGAGGTGATAAATAGTTCAGATAAATACTCCTATATTATGCTTTGCTTCTTTAGTCTTTTTGAACTAAAGATGGGTACTTGTGATTGGAGACACTTTTTTGCTGTGATCTCACTTTAAACTTTTCTTTGAGCTGTTCAGATATCATTTGGTGTCCATATCAAGGTTAATGATTTGTTTTCAGGTGCAACTGTGGAGTTTTCTCATCCTCCCCCACTCACCTCTGAGATCCACTGTGTGTGAGACTGGGCTTAGACCTCCTTTTGGCTCTTGCAGGGTTCTCTGCAGCAGCTTATTCTGATTCTGCAAGGGGATGAAGGATGTCCCGGAACTTTGAATCATGTCCTAGTGCTCTACACTGTGAAGTCCCATCACCATGGATCCTGTGGGTACTTGGTGCACAGGAAGCACACAGGTCTTACTCGTGGTTGAAATATGCACACACTTGTCTCCAGCTTCTTGGTTGCCTATAGCTAAAAGCATGTACTTTGGGCATAACACCTCAGATTTTCTGAGAGCCTAACGGAAAGATACACTGCAAAGTTACAGTTTAACAAGGGTTATCCCATGACGTGTACCACTCTGCTTCCTTCATGCATTCAAGAAGATGCTTAGACAATTGCATACAAGAGCACCAAATAAAATATGTCTTGAAAAGTCATTAACAGTGCTCAAAGGAAGAAAAATAAAACAGAAGCAGATCTGAGAAATCATCTGTTCAGCAAAAAGCAGGATTTTCCAGAATTCCTGACTCAGCTTGCAATGTGAGTTAGAGCTTTGCTTTACACTGATTTGTGAGAGTTTTGTGCATGGAGCCTATGTGTGTTCTGACTTGCCCATTCATTGAGCACCAAGGGTTAACAAGGGGTGTAAGGACTAGGCTGATGTTTCTTTCCTTGGTACTAAGAATCACAACCTTATGCTTATAAGCAGTGAGAGTCTTGTGGTAACTTGCTTCCAAATTCCCCAAAGCCTCATCTGAAATGACTCAGTTGTTATCCCTTACACAAATGCAGTATTTATTTATATTTTTGTGTTGCGTTCTTTGCAATCTATATTCATCCTAAATCACAACAGCCAGCACATCTAGCAGAGTAAAGGAAAGGCTTGGCTCCTGTGAATGGATTTTTACACAATCTAAACAGTTCTCTGGTTTGTGAAGGTCATGAAAAACAGGGAGTGAGAAAGAAAAAAAAACACAAGGAAACTACAGGATATGATTCATAAAAATCCCACATCTCCTCTGTATACTCACACAGTCTTATTTGAAAAAATAAATAAAAGTTTTTGTTCTTTAGCACTGTTCCAGTAAGTAATACACATACCAGAGAGCAAGAAAGTAAGCTCAAAACAATGAGCTAAAATTAGAAGAGGCAGATTCAGCATCTAAAGTCACAAATACATACACATTTACTTTATAGTGTGAAGGCATCTGGAAGAAATATAGTCACATGCACTGTCTGGGTGCTGGTATTAAAACTGTAGCTCAGGAGATTCTTCTGTCAACTACAAACCCTTTGTGGATCCTCAAGCAACTCTTTCAATCCTGTCTGCGAAAAGAGGCAATAACTGGCCTGCTTTTGTGGCTGTTGTGGGGATGAAATCCTGGGTATTTACAAGGATCTTGGATATCACATTGAGTGCCACTGAGATAGAATAATTTCTTCAGTCTACTCAGTACTAACAAGGTAATTCAAGTTGGGTAATTTCACTATTCAGAATAAGTCTGCTTCTTAGGAAAATGGAAGAGAAAGAGAGACGTGTGTGCTGGTACTAACCGTGCATCAGTACTTCAGTATTAATACCAAGAAAATATCTTTTGTCATATTTTTTTCCTAATCTTAAAAAAGAAATACAGTTCTGCTCATCCAGATAGTTGCTAGCCACCATCAATTCTCAATAGACCTTCTCAGCTCATTCAATAAACTGTTTACATTCCCACGGAAGACATGTTCAACATTACCAAGAAGCAGAAAGATCTACATAAGTGACTAGAGAATCGTGACGTGTCCCCATGACCACTGTGCCATCAACCAGTAACCATATGAAGACTTCAGCCTACAGAGGAGGAGAGAACAGCTCTCTTTAGTACATGCAAATTGTGACATTTCAAAGAAGATTCAGGAGGACCGATCTGATACCGTTCTAGATTTACATCCCTAGGGCAGGTACAGGTTCTAAAGGAGGCAATACAAGCTATTGTAGGACAATGAAGATGGAGAATTTTTTCAACATCCAATATTCCTAAAAATTCCAAAGATTTTATTGCAAGGCAATACTACACTGTGATGATAAATATCATGAAGTTATATAAAGGATAACTGGAGTCTTCATATTAATTTTTAAAGTTTTTCTGTGCTTTTCACTGTTTACAGATGTTGTTGCAGCTGTTCTTAAACTAGGTACTCAACTTCCAGTATGGAACCCAAACACCTACCGCAGGCAGTGGCTCAGAAGGAGCGGGAACTGGTTCCTTCTGACTAAAGTGGCAAAGACAGAACTGCTACATGCCTTACCTAGTGACAGATAACATACACCTGTATTTTGGTTAACATCATACATATTTATGTAAGATGATTTTGAAGGGAAGAGGAGAGGTGGCTGAGAATCAGAGAAATCAATTGCAGAATTAATTTTTTTACCAAGTTGTTATTTTTTGTTTTTTATTTTTGCTATTTTTACCAAGTTGTTATTTTTCTTCCTGCATTTGGTTGCTAGAACAGGGAATAATCTAATTTATTCCTACTTATAGGCCAAATTAACTATAACGAGGCTAGATTAATTATAGACTTTGTACTAGATTAACTATAGATGTTCCATTAAGATTCTCAAGACTAATTATCTAAAATACTGAGAAAAATCTTAGACCTTTGCTAGTTGTGTTGCCTGACATAGCCAAAATAGAAGAGCAGAATTTAGACAATGAAACACAAGAGAAGTTGAGAAGAAATTAATACCAATGACCTCAGTTATAGTCATACCCTTTGTTACTGTGTAGAGTCTAGCAGAAATCCATGTAGTTAGGCATGGAGTCTCTCACAGTTAACATCTGGTACATAGAATATAGAAAGTCAACATGTACTCATTCGAGAAGACATAAATATTTGCAATGCATACTTTTACCTTGATTGTTTGATTGATGGATGGATATTTTGTTTTGATAATACTTAATAACTTTAACATAGGCTAATATTTAATTAGACTAGACAGTTAAAGAACAATGCATTCAAATGCTATAAAGATCTGGATCAGGTAAAATGATGTTATTTATACATAAAGTATATCACAAAGGGGGTAATTTGGAATCTTAGTAGTAATGCTCTATTTAGTTATTAATAATCTATGGAGACATAAATGTAACCATCATAACAGGCTGGGTATTTTTCAGTGGGATGTGGACAGAGATGTTCAGCCTGAAACAGTGTACAAGCTAAGAGTAGTAAGATAAAGTTTTCACAAAATCCTAAAGCCATACCTTTTCTCAAGTTCTTGTAAAGTACAGAACTTCATTTTGGTTTTTCACTGAACTTGCTGTCTTTTATAGGCAAGCCCAGAGAAGGATGTGACAAGAACACTGAAACTATTTTCCAAGTCTCCAGAAGGTCTGTATGAATGGTACTGTAGCTGGGACACTGTCATAACAAAGGGAACCCTTCTCTGTTTTTTTAAAAAGAGGAAACAAGTATCTCAATAGCATGCTGAAACCCTAATGAATATGACACCATTATCTCCCTCTCATTTGGCAGGAAAAAGAGTCAGAAATAAAGAAGAGCAATGGCTCAACACATACTCTTTTGGCTTTTATCTTACTATTTGCCCTTTTTGACAAGGAGCCATCTAAATCTTGCTACTCCCCTCAAAGCTGCCAGTGGAAAGAAAGATTTTTCCTGGGGAGGAAGATCTCCAGGGAAAGCAGTGAAAAAGCATGAGAGAAGGAATCTGGAAGAATTCACTCCCACCCACCTACAGGAGATTCCTAGAAGCCTTGTTAGGCTGAAGGTTTCCAAAAACCCACTCCACTTCTCAAGGGCAGGGTCATTTTTGTGGCAGGTTGATTTTAAAGCAGCAATGGTGTCTAGCTGGAACCACTCACAAGGCTGGAATGTTAGCAGTATTCCCAGGAGAGAGTGTTTAATGTATGAAATGCAGGTGAGGCAGCCAGAAAGACATGATGAATGCAATTTATCACAGAGCTCTGCAATTTGTCACAATGGAATCACAGGAAACAGGCGAAGCAGAGAAGCAGATAGATAGACTGGATAGATTAACTCCTCTGGGCATGGAACTTCTTTGAAATATGCCAAGGAAATTACATGTTACACATCCAAATTTTCAAACAATATTTTTATTGATTGAAATGGATCTATGGGTTTCTGGGGCTGGGGTCCTTTTCCCTAGAAAGGAAAAAGATGTGTCATTCTGAGGAATGAAATAAAGCTAAAATTATAGGGTGCTGGTTTGCTTCATTTTGGTTTTAATCCACTTCTGGATAGGTGCCAGGAGATAGGGATTTGTGTGCAAAAATCAAGTTCCTGTACTTCCCAGCTACTCTTCTGCCCGCTCAACTTTCAGATTTAGGTACATGAAGCTCCACACATAAGAGCAATCTCAGAGGCCTGAACCCTAGACCTGCTTTTGGCGATGTGCAAGTGATCAAAGTGTGCTCAGAGCAAACACAGTCCTTCCTCACTCCACTGCTATTGCAGGGGGCCTTTCTCAAAGCATGTCTGTTGTATCAGCGTAACAAGTCTGTTTTACAGCAGCAGAGCTGAAGTGATACTGTGGTCCAGAGTGTTGCTGCAGCATACTGGATATTCCCCACCTCCCACAAAGTAGGGTCCTTACAGCTTTCAAAACAGCACATGTACGATTTAAATTGTTTCACTGGGAGGAGAATTATATGTTCTGCAACGCCTCAGGACAATGAGCCAAAGGAACTATAGAATATGAGCTTGGTGTTAAAGCTCTGCAATGCTTTGCTTTGTGTGGGTTTTACCCTGCTATGTAACATTACTTTTACATTAACATTTGTGGTTCCTTTTTATGCACTCCAGCTTCATCATGTCCCACCCTTTATATTTTAACAGTCAAATTCCTATGATCCAACCAGGGTGGCATGTTCAAAGCTCCACTTCTTCTTAGTGCAGATTAAAAAAAAAAACAACCGACCAAAAATAGGCGAAAAAAAAGCTCGGAGTATTGAACAAGCTTACTTCAAATAGCTTTTATTCACACCAGGACAAGACTATAGCCAAAGAATTATACAAAACACAAAACAAAAGAGATTTTAACAACTTGATTGAAGACTATTTCACGGCAATCCAATGCTCGTATATCTATAATCAACAAAGGTTTTGAGCACAATATTACTTAACATTACTCATTGGATGCTTTCAGATACAAAAATGTATCAGGAATAAAAACAATAATGCACAAATTCCTTTCACTATTATGGAAATATTACTATTGACCTTTAAAAATTTTACTCACTGATGCTTTATCCCTCGGAATCTGATCTGCCTGGAAAGGCAAATTACAGATAGACTTTTACTGCTCGGAATAAAAGGATTGGTTTTTATCATAGAAACAGATAGCAACATCAATTTCTCAAGAAAAAAAAATAGTTTCAGCTGTGCATCTCTAGACCAAAAAAATCAGCGTTGTAAAAACCCACGGCAATAAGTTTGCTTTGAAAGCTTTAATTATGACTTCACTGGGTATTGCTTTATGTTTCCTACTGCATCTTAACTTGGAATATTAAACCAATTCAGAATTTGAACCAGCAGTAAACTAAGCAGCAAGAGACGTAAGTATGAACCTGTTCTCATAACACGACATGTACACCCTCCTGAAGCCCACTGAAGTCAAGAGAATATATCCGCTGACATCAGTGCTCTTTCAGACAGACTTTTCCAGAAGCAGAACTGGCACTTCATATCAGATACAGGGACGAGCAGCCAAGTTCAGATCTGTATCTGTGCTTTCTAAAGATCGTGTGTGGCTGAGCACAAAGTTAAGGTTTCTTCGCTTGCTGCCTCTCAGATCTTACCCAAAGCCTGTCAGAAAAGTCTTCAGTGATCTTTGAATCAGAGCATCTTCTGACTCCACTATTGCAAATATGCCTCTGGCCATGCAGGAGTACCATCGGCAAGGGCATCGTGTGGAGAATCACTCTCACTGCTCAGTACCAGTGCCACAGATTTCATGCTTCATTTGCCTTTAGACCGTCTACACAGGAGTATGTCTTCCTTATAAATCACAACCTAACTCACAGTGTGCCAATTAACATCCAAATACTAGTACCTTTGACAGTGCAGAACAATATATATTTTGCTATAAACTATTATAATATGCTGAATGACAGAGCGTGGCACTAGAGCAGGAGGAAGGATTGTGCAGAAGAGAGATAATTAATGGTTGTTGGAATGTGCTTTTTGGTCTTCGCTCTCTGTGGTGTGTTATTTGCTAGAGACTAAAACTGAGCTAGTAACAAGATGTCATGGGACAAAAACCTTTTGGATCAAGTGAAAATATTACATTGTTAAAATCAAAATGGGTCCCTTTTGAGGTCAGAAAGGAATGCTAGTTTCACAATTTCTTTTTTTAACAATCAGCAGACAGCCAGCTAAATAATACTCATAAAATACCATTCCAGTTTGGATCTGTCACAAAAACGAAGGATTTAATTGCTGCTAGAAGTGACAAAGATAAGCTGTATTCATTCCCACACCAAGGGCAGGGGCTTCTGTCAGAAAAGACAGACTTTTTTGGTGGTTTCCTATGTGCTACAAGGGTGAATTCAGTTATAGGTAAAAAAACAAAGCAAGTGACATGACAAAGTAAAAGCTTAAATAATAATTAAGAATCCAGACTCCTCCAAACCTAGGATGAAAACCACGTAGCACAAGCTTCATTTAAGAGGAATTCTTTCCCACCAGGTTCCCCCCATGTACATACTCTGTTTTACTTCTATATGAAGTCTGTAAAAAAAAAATCAAACAAAACCCCAAAAGTACAACTGTTCACAAAGCTCTACTGTGACCTTTTAAAAGAAAACAACCTCACACTGCTACAATTCTGGAAAGGCCACTAATGGAAAAAAATATTACAAAAATCTCCCCTATCAGTCATGTTATGAAGTGTTAGCTGGGGATTGATATCTTCCTAGGCAAATGCACAGCATACACGTCAGGGCAGCACACCTGGCTGCTGCTTAGGACAAAAACACTGTAGAGCAAGGTTTGTGACTGCATACTTGTGGCATGCTTGTGAGATGGAGGGGGCATCTCCAGAAGAATAAATGCTTGCTGGGCACCTCCTTCCCCTGCAAGCCGACAGAAGTTAGTTGTCTCACAGCCACTAGTGCCTTTGCAAAAGTTCCCTCTAATTCTTCATCCCAGACACATTGCCCCGAAAGTGTCCTGCTGTCTGTCTACACAAATTAGTCAGTCTCTGCATTCTTGTTCTCTATAGGACCTCTGGTGTTGGCTGCAGCAAAACCTTTCTAATATTTCATCTTTGGTTATGACTCTCAGCTTTTTAGGGAGGCTACACTTAGATAAGACACCAATTCAAATACCACATATTCTAGAGAGGGATTTGTTTTGCCACTTTCATTCAGTGGCCTGCATGTTGTTGACTTTGTTGCAAAGTAAAGAAACAGCCATCTTTGTGTGCATAATAGCTGTTTATATTTTCTTTTTCTTTTATGAGGTTTATTTAAGATAGCTTAATGATTTTATTTCCCTCAGATTCACTTGCCTGGAATCAGTTACTCCATTTTCACTCAAAGTAAAATTAGGAAGGTACATAATTAAATAAGGGCCTAATTCTGTCATCTTTACACTGGCAAAATTCCCATGCACTTCAACTACTTGCTAGGAATATTGCCTGAAAAAGGATCAAGTAATCAAGCACTTCATTGCTGCAGATTATATTAGAGCCAAATGAGCACACAGAGAATTCCTGCACACAGAGTCCAAAAATGAAGTGCATGACACTCGTAGATTTTAGAAGTTCTGAGATTTACTGTTCATCATTCTTCCCACTCCAGCCCAGATAAAAAGCATTAAGCTGGACAAAAATAATTCTTTTATTGATAACCTGAGTAATATCACTTTTTAGTTTTCAGTTTCTACTATGAATTAAGGACCGAAGAAAAAAGAAAACCACAAAAATACAAGAAAAGCCCCACTGAGCTTAATATTTAGTCCCTAATACTAGGGAAGAATACGCACTGGAGCAAGCTTGTGAGCGGTACTTGTTGCTGAGACATTTCCCATTCTGGAGGTGGATGGCTTAGTGACACTGATCCAGAGGCACGCTGTCCCCACGAGGCAAGGATTTGGCAGCCTAGGGTGACAATGTTGTGGGATGTCCTTTCACCCACCTGCAGCCTCTGTGCCATTAGCGCCAGCCAGAGGGTCAGCCTGGCCCCCTGGGCTCTCTGCCACCTCATCACCTTCACTTTCTTTGTGGAACCACACACAGAAACCACCATTTACCCCACCTCATTTATCCATTTCAGCTCATTTTTAGTGGTAATCTAAGCTCAGAGGTAGATATTTTGGCAGCCATCTTGACCTATCTGCGACTTAATTTTCAGAGGTGTCAATCTCCCTAGCTTAAGCTGAGGTCTGTAGGAGACAGGAGACTGTGATGTCTCTTCAAAAACAGCTTCCAAACCTTTGTATTTGAACATTAGAAACAGAGAAACATGCAATTTGTACATCTTTCTGAAATTCCTGGAATTTGTTGTTGAATCCATCTAAAATCGGGCATTTTTAAGAGTGTCTGTGTGAATATTTCCCTGGAAGTATGTCTAAAATTGCTGGGAGATATTTTAACTGCAATCCATGGGGAGCTATTGGTGGTAATAAAAAATACTGTGAGAAGAAAACAGCAGCAAGTGAAACTGCCCTCTCAGAAAGCCCAGGTCTGCTTTGAAGGAAGTGTTGATATTCACCATAAGCCTCGATCATTTCCCAGAGGGCTGTACGGTGCCTTGTAATGACATAATCAAAAACTAATGGTGTTCTGGACTTAAATAAAAAAAAAAAAAAAAAAAGCAGGACCTCATCCCCCTTCCATTGAAATTAAAGAGGATTTTTCTATTGACTTCAGTGAGAACAGAGTTCTGGACACAATCTGTATGCAGTTTATTTGCACATTTGCTTATCCAAATTATTCTAACCTTAACCAATAGCATGTCTAGATGTCTGCCTGAGAGTATGTCTGTACAGATGCATAAGTGTGAGTTTATAATGTGGTTTAATTCAAATTGTTCTGCCCTTTTAAAAGCATCCCCAGCCACAAAGGACAGCTTTAGCTGATTTCCACCCAGAACACAGACTATAATTGTTAAAGTTTGTAACTCACATTTCAGACTGAAATTCATATTCAGTTTCATGCAAGTGAAGGATACAAGCAGATTTTTGCATTTGTGGGATTAATTTCAATGTGATCTTACTATATACTCCATTAAAATTTTGCAGCCTTTATTTCAAAATATGAAAAGCTCTACAAATTACACAACTCATCGCTATGGTCCTTGGTTTCCTTTAAGGGAAATTTCTTTGATGACCTCAAGAAAATTACAATAAATGGCAAGCAAGATTGCCATCAAAAGTCTGCTGAAAATACAGGATGAACTGCTGATTGCTTTAGTCATGTGAATAATCCCTTCAGAACAGCCTGAAGTCAGGCAAGGTGGCTTACACCAGGAATGAATTTAGCCTGCTGGGACTCTTTGCATTACTAAAATAAGTATGATTTTGGCTTGTAAATGGTGGGTAGAATTTTATTTCATTTTCTTAAGGGCATACATACATTTTAGAGTAAGCCTTTCAGAATAGAAGTTTACTTCACATTATAGGAAATGACATTCCTTTTTTAGATTTCCCTTTTCAAAGCATGCCTCAGATTTCTAACTTGTAGCAGAGAGCTTTTGTATAAGTAATAAAAGTCTTTAGAATTAAAATGCTAATCGTAAACAAACCCAAATGTATGAAAGATATAGTCTGACTGCATAACAAAAGAGAATTATATAATTCTATTTGAGTGAAATCTTTCATCTTTGATTTACAGGTTTGAGTCTGCCTATAACTGAAACCATATTGTTCCATATCTTTCATATCATAGCCTTCCTCAAAATCTTGTTTTAATTAAGGTTCCTTTCAGATTTCAGAATAAAAAGCATGACAGTCTTCACTTATGGCTTTAATATATCTTTCAAATTTGGAAAATATGTAAAAATGAACATCACTTGCTTTTAAAAGCTGAGTGAGCTATGAAATATTGCAAGAATACTTTAAGGTATCTCCCAGGGTTCATTAGGTGAGAAAGTTGTAAACAAAATAAAAGTTGCTGTAGCAGAGTTTTTCTCATTTGAATACATACATGCCCTATCTCTTTCTCTGACAGTAAGGCAACACGTGTAACAGTTTAAGCATTCGTTATCAGCTAAAGGCACAACTCTATGTTACGTTCTCAAACATGGAATTAAACAACTAAAGTCACATTGCAGGGAGATCTTGCTGCACTTCAGGGATCTAAAATAAAGCCTAAATCCTTTGAAGCTTCTTAAGCAACACCAGTTCTCTTGGTGCAGGACTACATAAAAGAACCTGTTTGTTTTCACATGATGACCTGTAAAAAACACCCCCAACACAACCTCCATGGAAACACCTGAGCTTCAAATGAGCTGCACGCAGTTACTGAAGATCACTGCTCTTAGAGTCAGGACACAGAAACATTTCGGAACAAACTAGAAACACGTTTGAAAAGCCATCTATTTTTCAGAGACTACTTGATCTCTGCTGCACATCTGGTGAGTGCTACTGTCAACTACGGAGTGTACAGCACTTTTTGTAAAAAGCAGAAGATTGCGCATGTTTTTTTATGATAGAAAAGATTACACAAAATGGGGAGGGATAGCCAGCAAAAGGGTAGAGAAAATAAAACACCACCAAGCACAGTGCTTCGTGGGATTTATAGTACAATAAGTACTTTCCCTTTAGCTAAAATCCCTCATTGCAATTTACACACTTTTCACTTATTCAACTGTGGACTCATTACAGGGAGCTAAAAATGTGATGTAAAATAAAGGGCTTTTTTTCTTTTCCATTACACAGAGCAAAGAAAAATTCTAGTAACAATTTAACACAATATGAAAAAATTACCCAGTAAAAAGTGTCAGAAAGTGATTCATGGAGTTTACCGAGTATTTTGCTGTCTGTTGCAATTCTTGTATATATAATCTATCATGTAGAATTTTGTAATACTCTATTTCACAACTTATGTTGGTGAGCAGGTCAAACAGCAAATAAAAAGCATGCTCTAGGCTCTTTCTCCCAAGCCTGTTTTACTGTAACCCTAGAATTGTAGTGGTTACATTTAAGGAATCATTAGGGCCTTTTCAAGTCTATCCAAAGAACAAGTGAAGCTGCTATTCAGAGTTCTGTGCCCAGTGTTTATGTTCCATCTGATCTGTGCCACCCAAGCAGCAGACAAGACATGTCTGAGGGTGCTTTGGGGGGATACACAATGATGTCACCCACAGGAAATATCAGGGAGGACTTGGCACTTCACAAGGCTGGCTCTTCTTCCATGGGCTCGCCAGCAGCTCTGTAAAAATAAACAGGCAATCAGAATACGGCACAAGAGTACACAATGACATTGTAGATTTTCATGCATAATCAAAGCTGATTTTTCAGCTCTCATGTTTATTTGTGTTATTCATTTATCCATAAATAGAGTTTCTTTTGTAGGAAGTATAAACAAATGTCAAGTGGAAAAACATTTTAGATCCAAGCAATCACTGAAAATGTTCCTGTTTATATTAAAATATGTCAGAATATTTTATAACTTTTTATCCAAAAATGTACATGCTTTGTGTCAACAGAGCCAAATAATTTCATGAAAAAAGTAGCAGAAATACTTTTATTTTACAAGCTTATGCAACTAAAAATATGTACATTTATTTTTTTAGGTGGGCCCATACCATTGAAGCAGAATAGTTCACTAGAAGCCAAGTAGTTAGCAGCGTTTCTTTTGGGGTTCTTCTTCAGACCTCTGGTTTTGATTCTGTGCTGTCATAAATGCATTGCCTGTCTGTCTGCCTGCCTGCCTGCATACGACTTCTGAGAACAAATTCGGAACTCTATCAGCAGACTACTGTCATATAGAAGGTATCCATTTATAATGTCAAATCAGATTATATGCTTATCTTTATTTCACTTTTTCACATTTGATTTCATATTTTATTTATTTGAAAACCTCTGGGAAATATTCAGCTTAGGCAAGATGAGTTCTTTAAAACATCCAATAAGAAAATAATGGAGACATATGCTGACCTGGTATAAAGTGTCATAAGTCGTTGTATCTAACAAGCTAACGCACATGAGGATTACACTGGTAATTATAAAGTTGGAAGATTCTGAGATCAAGATTAAATCTCACTGTTGAAGGACATAAAAATTTGGACATAAACCATTTTTCACCTCATTCTGGCAGAACACCATGTGACAAATAAGCTTGAGATCCCCTTGAAAATAGTAACTTCAAGCAATTTTAAAATGACAGAGGAGTAAAAAGTAAATTAAAAATAATAAATGAGACATTCACGGTTAAATCTAGTAAAACAGTATAATAATTTGCTTCAGTAAAGCATCCCTCAGAAAGTACAAACTGATGAGGTGTCCCATCCTCCCACCCCCCCCAAAAAAAGTGATTACTGGGGGCTTGCACAGGCTTTGGTAGTTTATTCAGCAAGAAAGCCAGAGAATTTTCAATGGGTCTGGAGTTTATTAAAGTCTTTCCCAATGAAAAAATCAGCAATATGTCTTTAAATGATTTTATACAGGTTATTCCTTTAGATTTCAAACGATCACAGCTAGTATGTTGAAAAATGCCAGGTGAGTGATATATGAAAAAGAAGATTTTTTTCAGACTAATCAATTTCCAAATGTGTTTTTAACCCTAAAAGATTATTAATCTATAAATCTCAAATCTTTTGTTCCTCACCACACGGTGGAGAATGTAACCACAGCAGCTCCCTTGTTTCTGAGAGGCAAGATTAAGTAGGATTTCAGGGAACGCTGCAGCAGGGGCCACTTTGGACAGGGCAGTGTTGGGATGGGAGTGCTTCCCTGTCCACATACAGATGCAGCAGAACGTCACTCCCTTTGACATGCAATAAAAGCCTGAAAAGCTTATCATGAGATGCATAAAAGTATTTAGCAAGACCTCTTTAAAAAATGACTGAGATCATTGTCTTCTCTTTTTTCCCCTCCTTGTGTTATTCTGGCTTGCAGCAGAGGCTGCACAGTGGCAGCCAGGGTGGGATGGAGACCAGCCCACTGCTGAGGTCCTCAGATGTGATAGAGGATCATGCACCAGGTGGACAATTCATACTGATACTGTATGTTGCTGTTGTGCTGACTGCACGCTCCTGCTTTCTCCAGCCGGTTTTGGAAGACTTGCAAGTCCTTTAGGGTAACATAAAAGTTCAATAAGTCCTCGTTACATATCCAGGATCTTATGGGGCTGTATAGGAAGAGAATAATTTGGAAGCAGACATCAGTTTAGCTTTTAGGTTCTGCTGGGTGTAGGTGAATGAGAAGAAATAGTTGTCAATCCAATGCAGCTGGATATCGACAGAGTAGGAAGGAGGGGAGTTCTGGAAAACTTCTGCAAGTGAAAGTGGGAGTTTGGGTTCTTTATAAGAAGCTGGAGAAGTGGGACATGTAACAGTCTGTTCACAAATAGTTAGCTTTTGGGACTGACATTTTCTTTACAACAGTACAATTGAGAGATGATCTTGTTCAAGATTTTAGTCCTGGGCAATTTTTCGCAGATGAGGGTGCTTCTGAGTGCCAGAACTGAACCTGAGTGTTATGTTCTAATATATTCCAACACTATGACAATATTCTGCATCAGCCAGAGCCTAATCAGCAATAGAAATGTTTATATGCAAGTGCAAGATGCAGAGACCTTTTTGGAAATGGAGTGGAGATTAGGGTGGCCTCTTGAATCTAGCTGTGGTCCCTCACTCTGGTTGCTCACAGCCTTCTCCAGTCTTCTTCTGAAGACTTACGTGCGAGCTTTAACTTAATTTTACTGGTGTCAGAGAATTCACTAGATCTATCCAATGGCTTATCATTAACATTTATAGGATAACAGCTTAGGCCAGAGTTTTGTGCAAGAGCCAGCAAAGCTTTAGGACCCTTAGTATGGAGATAAGAATACTGCAGCCCCAGAAGACTAGGAGGTGAATTAATACATACCTATTCTGTTAAATGAAGGGGGCAGAGTCTGACAGGCTATATTTACATTACCTCAGTTATGCCACTGTTCTTTACATCAGTTCAGTCAGTCTTCCTGCAGCTGACAAGAAGTTGGCGTAAAAACATAAACCAGGCAACCCCTCCCATCCCGTACTGTATACTCTAACGGGCGCTTCCCTCACAGATGCAGCTGTGACGTTGGGTCAGATCTGAACTGATTACGTGCAGTGAGCAGATCCAGAAAGACACCAATTAAGACTATAATTATTGTAGAAACACAACTGTGACTTTTTCATTAAGGCTTCACTAAGGCTTACTTAAACTTCACGTTCCTTGGAGCAGAGCCCTCTTGTATCACATCTGTTTATTTTGGTCAGCTAGAAAGAGTGCTCACCTGTAGCACTTTCTATGCACATTTCACAGTCTCTTTGCAATTAACACTAAAAATAATTATTCCATTTAAACTTTAAAGCAAAAGAAATAGATGAGGCAAAAATTCTACCATATGGATAAGATCTGGCAAAACATGTGACATCTTAAGTATTGTTCCATGGTTGTTGAGAATAAATGGCAATCACATTATTTATCAGAATGTTATTTAAAATAGTTAATATCTACATTTTAAGAAAAAGTTAATATCTAGGAATGTAGATAAATGCTGTATATCATCCAAATAAGTAAATGTTTCTCTTACCTTATTTTTCAAATTAGAATTATAGACATTCCTCATAGCTACATCATCACAGACATAAAAATAAAAATTCAAGGTATGTTTCCAAGTCACAGAACCTACCGAACAAAAGGTTGATTTTCTGTCATGGTATGGCTATTTTATGCCATCATCTGTTCTTATTTTAACTCAGTTGTCTCAGGGAAGATTGTTGTAACTTAAAAGTGATCCTCTGTTAGCAAAGAGCTGGGGGAAAAGAAGATTTGGACAGTGTCTGAAGAGATCATATAAGACATCCTAAGTGTATATCCTAGTAAAAATGGACTTTGCATGAATCAAAGAAAGTGGAACTAAAAGCAAAAGCCGTCATAGTTTAAGAGCAGAATAAAGTAACTACACGCATAGTCTTAGAAGAGGAAGTAGTGTCCAAATAAATTAAATTAAGTAAAGTATAAACACTGGCAAGTTAAATGTAAACCCTTAATGAGGCAGGACAAAGGAGAATTTGAAGAGCAAGATGTCAAAAGCATAAAAACTAATAGCAAAAAGGTCTTTTATACATCAGAAGAAATGATCAAAGCATAAAAGGAACATCAATGAAGGTAAACCACGAAAGCAAAATGAACTATTTAAAGCTGTGTTCACTTGAGAAGTGTCAGGGAGATTTCATTATTTGCAGATGAACTGTTTCAAACTAAATCAGCACTAGAACAAACTGATACACTAAACATTGCCAAATTGCTCTTAGCGTTACCACTAGTGTGGTTGCTGATTTAAGCAGTAGAGTTCTAGAGGAATGTAATTATGATGTTGCTAAAGAAATGATAACTGAGCATACTCTAGTGCCTAAATCAGCATCCATATCAGAAGCAGAGAAGGTAAGAAATGTGATTCTCCTTTTGGAAACTGCAAGAGATACAGCAAGCCTGTATGTGAAATTGATAGCAGCTATAACCAGTAATAGAATCAGAAGGTGGTTAGGTAGCAGTAATTTGGGTAAGAGTTACGTCTTCACACTTACAGAGAAGGCAAGCCTTACAAATTTATTAGAAATTTCTGGAGGAAATTAAGGAAGAGAGATCAAATATCCCTGTGGAAAAAATGTCTTCCAACAACTTCATCCAAATGCTTTGAGGACCTAGCTAGGTTATGGGAGAAGGTCCTCCATCAAAAGTAGGAAACAGGTAATAATGGTAAATTTTCAGCATGGAGCGGATACTCTATAGCACCTCAAAAACAGCTGGTAGGTCATCAGTTCATTTAGGTTGTAATGCTTGTTAATGCAAAATTACTGATACTTGTCAGTTCTTAAACCTATAACGCCATTTCTCAGTGGAAAAGAAAGTAACTAAATGCAACGTAATACACAATATGCAAAACAAGAGGGAAGACAGTTTTACTATTTATATGCAGTGATGGCTAAGACTGAGACTTTGCAGTTAATGGCAGAAGAGCAGAGCAACAAAAATAATAAACCACCTCTAACATTCAAGTAGTGTGCAAATCCACAGTGTACCCAATACCTGGAGTCTTGCATGCAGTCCTTACTCTGCCTCAAAGAAAACTACAAAAGGCACAGAGAGGGACAAGAATGATTGGAGGCAAGAAATTATTTTCGTATCTGGAAAAGTACAGAATCCTGAGGCAGCTGAAGCCTTTAAAACCAGAAATGGGGCAGAGACTATGAGTGAGAAAAGGGCTGCTTTTATTTCTCACAATATAAGAATGAGAGGGTTCCCAGTGAATTTGTCAGTTAATAAGTTTAGACCAAAGAAAAAGAAATGTAGTGCCTGGTGAGGCTGTGGGATTCATTACCTAATTATCAAAGGTGTAAGCTGGTTAACAGCAGAGCTTTGAAAAATTTATTCCTGGGTTTTTACACAGGATGGATCAGATAGATACAGCTGCTGACATCTATGGACTCACCAGGGCAAGGCTTATTCTCAAACTCCTCTGCTCCTGGTTCTTCTCCTTACACACCCACAAGGTGGGACAAGAGGAAGGAGGGTAAGATAAAGCTTCAGCCTGACGTTGGGGCAGTCATTCTGCAGCTCCTGATCCGGGCTGTGATTGCAGATCATGTGGGGTACAGCCAGGTGGGTGCAGGCCACTCAGCCCAGCTGAGGTGGACACCCAAATGATGAAATGCTAAGTGAAGCTTTATGACTTGATACACAAACACAGCAAGTGATCCCAGATAGTGTCCCAGATAGTGGCTAAGTGTACCCCATGATCTAGAATATAACATAATGCATGTAATATAACGCAATGTCACTGAAACTGCAACTGGTAGATATGAAACACAGAGTAATATCTTAAAATTACACTTCTTTTTCATTTCCTTTTGAGTAAAACCTATGTTCAGCTGAATGAGGGCCATAAAGCCAAATTTTGATAAATGTAATTCTTAAGATTTACTATTTGCTTCAAAAATAGTAAGTGCAAAAGATTTCCCTCCACACTCTTTTATTTTTCCATTTTAAGAAGAAACACAGAGAAGCTTCGATGTATCAGGGACTGCACTGTACTGAATATTTTCACAGCGAGATTTCTGGAATGAGTGTCTGGCCAAAGCAAAATTCTAATCAGCCAAACCTGCATCTCACATAGGGAATAAGTAGTTATCAAAACACAAATGTTATGGTAGTTAAGAATGTTTTAGAGGGCATGCCTGTTCCTTTAATTGCATCTGAATTTAAATCTGTGTTAGCATCATGCATATTTTCTTTCCAATCCACAAACTCTTTTTTCTACATCTGTTCTCCTCTGAAGTCTATAATCAAGTTTCAATTGAATCTTAAAATGCAGAGTTGTCCTTTGGTAAAATAAAATGCTGAAAGCATAGCAGCTTTTCACGGTTTTCTTAATTTAGTTTGCCAGAGAAAAATCAAATAAAAAAATAATCGGCACTGTCACTTGAAGAAAAGAAAGAAAAAGAGAAGAAAGAAAGAGAAATACTTAAGATGGGCCTTAGCCAGGAGCATTTTATCCTTTATTCATCAGTGGTAAATGAGTCAGATATGAGCTGGCCAGGAAAAGAGCTGCTTTACCCAAAATCTGAGTTTAAAGTGAGTCATCTCACTCCAAACACCAATATATCCTCCAACATAACTGGCAAGAGTTTCTTGCAAAGAGACTCTTGCTGCCACTCTCTTTATCTGGAGGACTGAGCATCCAAAGCTGAAGTCAATAGGATCTTTACCATCAATTCAGTGAAACAGGGTTAGAGACACAGGTCAGAATTATCAGCCTGGCCGACCATGGTGGGAACTAAGAGAAAGAAAATCTACTCCTGGCATGATGAAGGAATCCTTCAGACTGCCCTGTCAGCCACGGTGCTTTCTGCTCTGATCCCACCCTACTTATCACAACCAACTTTCTAAAACAAAGACTCAGTGCAAAGACTTGTAACAGGTCTTTAGAAGGTATTCCCCCTCTAGAATGGGGGGAGAAGGGATGCATCTCTAATGGCCTTATCAAGAGGGCTTGAGAACCCAGACACCTTCTAGTGTCCTTGCAGTCCTATCGTATTTGCCATAGAAAGGGGTTAGAGTAGGAGCACTGCATACTCGGGCCTCAATTACAACAAACATAAAAAATGTGAGAAAACAAAGTTGGACTACATTACTTCAGTTTGTGTTGGTATGTGCCTATAAAATGAACGGTATGTTTTCACGAAATTAATGGAATCATACTGGCATGAAACCAGAGTGTGCAATGTCAAATCTGTCCCTGGTTATGTACTGGACTTTCCTTCATGCTTGAAGGGCAGCCAGGTCCTCTCAGGTCTCCCCACACTCAGAGGACCCTCAAAATCAAACCTTCAGGGCGACCATTTTTGATTCCATATTCCTCCTTACATTCAGCAGGAAGAAAATAGAGACAACGATGTCCGGAAGCCTCAGAAAATCTAACTATCAATTTTGTCCCAGTGGGACAGCACTTATGTTGTCCTGTTGCTCTCTGATGGCTATCTGGCTTTGAGTGACTTCTTTGTGGGTTACAAATGTGGAAACAGACTTAGTAAGGCATGTGTGCATAGATTTTTTTTGTGTGTTGCTGAAAAATCTCTGCAGCACCACAGAAGATATTTCAAATGAAGCCATTTTTCCGCAGAACAATTCATCATGATGGATTCATCCCTGTAAGAGTCAAGAACTGATGAAGTGTAATGAATCTGGCAGCCACATGAATTCCACTTGTGTACATTTCAGCACATCCTTTTTTTTCTATTTCTCCCAGCTCCACCCTGAGATTCTGTTTTCAGAATGGGTGGAAACCGTCACAGGCTATCAGTAGGTAAGTAATAAATATGATAATTGAGTCCAGCATTAGTCAAAGGGTCATCCTGTTCAAATCATGTAGGATCAGCAGTTTCTTTCAATGGCTCTAGTTTTGAGTGGAGGCACATAACATATAAAATTCTTGATTATTCTGAACAATATAAAAATATACAAAATTAACCACACCCAGACAACTTTCAGACAACTTAAAGCTTTGCTTTGTTTGACTGCATTAGTTCCAACACTCCAACTAAAATTCTTTATATTTCAGAGCTGTGCACATATGAGCAGGCACTTTTCCATGCTTGCCTATCAGAAGTGTCTCATAACTGTCACAAATTCATACATCAAACCTTATATTATTTCTTAGCTGAGCACTGATTAGCACTCTCACAAATCTAAAATGTCTCCTGTTCATCATGGATTCTTCCCTAACCTTTTATGGATTTGTTTGCAATAATACTGGCACAACAATAGCCATAACATATTAAAATATAATTACAATCAGAAAGTTAATTATGTAAACAGTGCAAACTTTACTAGCTAGCTCTGCTCACTGTGCGTCCCTTTGAGTCATGTCTGTTAAGTCATTGACAGATGAGCACTCCTACTGTTGTGAGAGACATTCACTCCCAAATGAATCCATAGCTTTTAGCACTGCACTGTTCCCCCGGATGCCTATCAGTTCAGTTCTGATTAAAAGAGCCAACGTGGGAGGCAAAAATGGAATCAAACAAATAGCTGTCACAACATAGGAGCCATGGATCCTTCTGGCTCCACTCCCACCACTGCTCTGCCTACCCACAGCTCACTCCTTTCTCCCCTGTTGTTACACAGCTCTGCTGCGCAGCCCACAGGGAGCTGATGAGTCTCCTTATAAGGCTTTTTTTCTCCCTTCCTCCTCCCTCCCTCCTTGTTTTCTCTGTGCGATGGAAACAGAATGGTTCCACTGCATTTTGGGTCTTCCTCTGCTGGAGAAGGCCAGGAAAGTTTGTCCTTAAAACAAGTGAATGGGAAACTCCCAGACTTTCTGCAGTGGCTTTTAAGACGCCTCATGACTCACTGAAGAAACGCTGTTTTGTAGGTGATGCAGTATTCACTGGCTATCAGGTTTTCACATCTCTGACAAAACAACTAGCAGCAGTCACTGTAACATTTTCTCAAATTTTGAAGTAGAAAGCAATCTTCATTAATGTAAAAAGCAGCTGGAAATCTGGAAAACCTAGCATTCTCATTCTTTACTGGTGTACCTTCAGCTTGGTGCACAGAAAATATTGGCCCTGGTCCTGGTCAGGATTGCTTACATTTTATGCTGGCACCATTCCATTGTTTCCAGGAGAGTAAATTCTAATGTCTTTCTAATATCGTTTAATAATGGTTTAAGTCCATTCTTATTAAATTTATCTCACCGTGTGTTAAATACTATTCGAGAAAATTAAAACTGAAACAGGTTGAATAGTTTTCAGTGAGAAAAATATAGTTGATTGCATTTGATTGTATCGACTTTTCCTCATATGCATACTGCAGTTTTTAAGTAGTAAGAGAACATTAGACATGAGGAGAAAACAAGGTTCTTGTACTAATCATGAACTTTAATAAAGAATTACGCTAGCACAGAATAACTCTGCTTCCAGTGGTCAAGTGAGAGAACTCAGATCCAAGGGTTGAATAATGCCAGGTACCTCAATTAGCAGATAATTTTGAAACAACTCTTAGTCTGAGAGTCTTCATCTCACTTGACTGGAGTGAAAGGCTTGTTCTCAGCAATAATTGTGAATGCTTACCTGCTGCCTTCCTGAGGGATACACTGCTCAACATCCACTGAAAGAGAGGCCATAGCAGATACCGTTTCTGTCTCCTCCCTCTCTTGTTTCTGAGACTCAGCCAGAGCACAATCCACTGGCACAGAATATGGCTCCACTGACTTCCAGTACTCGCCTAAGGAAAACACATAATAATTTATGGGAATTTTAGCTAGCATGGTGGTACAAGCACTTAGTTCAACATTGGGTGATTATAATTTAAAATCACTGTGGTGTAAGCAGTACAGTTGAAATTTCAGACTGCAGTGAAGAGGTATATTTCTGAACCTAAGAATGCCAAGTTGGAAAGTGCTTTCATTCCAAGGGCTGTGTCACACCCTTCCCCAGAAGGTAATAAACCGGAGGAGTAACACACAGACTAATGAACTCATACTGTCAGACAAGCTATTGGCTTTATCTGCTCAAGGTGAAGGGAGTTCAGGGCAGGGTTAATACCTACAAGCTCTGATGTGACATATGTATGCATATACAGCAAACAGGACTAGAAGAACGAACATTGCTCTACTAAGTTCTCACACATCAGTGTCTTGAAAAGGAAAAAATTCAAAAATGCCAGCTTGGATTGAAGTGATGTTGCCAGAACAATCAGGTTTGTTAGTCCTGGATGTTCTTTCTCCTCCAACCTCAGGGCGTATACTAGAACAATAATTTATTTAAAACTCTCATATATGAACTGGCTGTTGCTGGAAGGTTGCCAGACATCATGAGGAACTGAGGTTTCTGGTTTGCTGTGTAAAAATACAGTGATGGATTAAAAGCATGAGTATTCTCAGCTTTTGTCTTGCAGAGATGATAAGAGGCTTCTTGAGCAACTCAAACAATAATGGCAGGTAACTCATCCTCACGTATAAAATGACCTACTACTGCAGCACTATTAAGAAACAGAGGTTGATTTGTGGTAACCAGGTAAACAACTAAGAATTTACATAGGCATTACAGGTCCAGTAACCCACCAAGCACTCACTAATGCCAGGTGGATGATGCCTGGACATTAGGAGCTTTGAGAAGGCTGGGAGCTTTGGACCAGAGCTTATTCAGTGTTTAGCAAGAAGCTTCCAGCAGCTGCTGCAGAGGTTGGGTCAGGGTACTTATCTGGGAATTAGACAGAGGGTTTCAACAGCTGTGAAAGAGAAGGGATCAAGTACGGGACTTTTCTGAGGGCTAAAAGGAGGATTTTAGCAGCTGGGCAGTGGGCTGAGTTGGGGTACTTATGTGGAGGGTAGCTGGAGGCTTTGACAGCTGGGAGGCCAGGCCAGCGGTGGTGCTGCTTGTGCATCACAAAGGCTGCTGAAAACTCCCTCTTTGGTAACACAGCTCTCAACATAGTTTCAGGCTTTTCAAAAGATGAACTTTTCCCTCCAGTGAGAAAGCAGCTGCCAATAAAGCCTGAAAATGTCTTTATTCAAAAACATCATTGCAAGATGAAAGCCCAAGTCAATCTGTAAGAACAACCATCGAGCATGGCCAGCGTGTTTCTTTGAACTCTAATAGTGTGCACGTTTGAGTAGTTAGCAGAATCTTTAAATAACAGGGACCTTCTGGGGATAAAACGTAAAGTGTATTAAGTATCCTACAAAGTTGAGATTAAGTGTTAGGAGGTTGGCTTTGCTCCAAAAGCATGAAAGACACAGCTAAAAAGTTATGTACATAGCAGTAGGCTCAATGATTGGAGCCTGGCAAATTTTATAAAAACAAGACAAAAATATTCTCTATTATTACTGTGCTCAGAGACCATATTCTCTATTCATTAAAAAATACACTAAAAACAAACAAAAAAGTTATATGAGCATTCCACAATGTTCTCACAGATCATATGTGCAAAAGTCAGTCTTTGCAATATAGACCCATTCAAACCCTATAATTTATGAGCTAAATGTTTGCAGAGTGGGTGGGGTTTTTGTTGCAGAAACAGATGTGCAAGAAAATCAAATCTGTTGGCATGGGAATAATACCCCCTTTTGCCTATAAAAGAAATGAACCCATGTTCACTGCTGGAGTTTTCAAGGGCTTTTATTCATAAAATAAAATATTAGTACCCAGCTACCACTGTGTTGCTCTCCTGCAGCAACAATAAAACAGCATCAGTGAGGATTGCTACATTGCATTTGTTCATTCACACACAGGCTCACACACCAGCTGCCCCCTGAATCCTGTCTTTCTTGTAATGCTGAAACTCAGGGCTAATTTAAGAGTATTAGTGGGCTCTCTGTGCCCATTTAACTGCCCTTCACTCCCAAGCGATGTGTGATTTTCCTTATTTCCCTGCATTGAGAATTGTATTCTAAGAGAGGCTTCAATGATAAAGAGGGAGGGCAGAGTCAGGCCATGAAGCAGGTGGCAGTATCTATGCAGCAGTGGAGGGTGTTGGAGAAGGGGAGTGCATGGCAGGGTGTTTGTGGTTTGTGGGAGGAAATTTTAAAGCAGTTCCAACTAGGAATACCATCCGGGTAGCAGCAGGTACTTCATGCAAAGTGGGCTTTCTGATGCTTGTGGAAAAGCAATGGGTAGATTTTTGTTTAAAATCAGAAAGCTGTACCTTACAAACACCTGTGGTAAGCGGAACAGCTTTGCAAGCTTCTTTTCGTAAAGAACAACACTTACATGTTTTGCACAAAACATATAGGGCTTACATGTGTTATCAAGCAAAATGTTTGCAGGCAGTGTCTCGTAGAGCGGAGAGACAATCACAGCATGCAGCTGCAGTGGAGCTTTATTAGAAACCCTAGGTATGCTCTGGATTGACAATTAAATGAGCTCAAAAAGCATCTGCCTCAAACTGCTCACATCTCTGAAAAATGCCATTTCTGCTGTGCTATACTGGAATGTGAAATTCTACCAGTCCTGTTATACTCATTGAGAAGAACGTGGTGGAGCTCAAGGGGAAAGAATGAAGAATACTGCTGGTTTCATTCATACAAAACCCGAAGAGCAATCACGACTTGCAAGAACAAACAATCACATTAGTCCTCTAGGTACACTTTGGCTTTCAGCCTGAAAATATGCTTAAGTGTCCTTCAAAAATTTGAAGGAGCACTGATTATTACCAGTAAATAATAAATATAAATGTTTCTGTCATTGTTAGAGGCATTTGTAATTGGCTTTCACAGATAGATTTGGAAATGCCATACCATGACTTGCTTGAAAAAACAGTTTGGGGGTGGTGTTCAAGATAGTCAATAGGATTGTTAGAAATAGCATATTGCATGGCTGTGGGAACTACCACTTCCAAATGTATTACATTTCCAAAGGTGCTTTGGAGCACTGTAACAAACAAAACATTTATACAAATTCCATTCTAGTTTGAAAAAGATTTCTTCCTCTCATTGTCTAATTAAGTATTGTATCTTCATTTTTTTGCAACAGAGGCAGGACTCTTTTTTGTCTAAAATATTCATTATGAAAATTGGATCACGGAAATACATATCCAATACACATGCAAGCAATCATCCGAACAAATGAAGTTTTCTCAGTATTTTGTAAGGTGCTACTCCACAACCTAATGCTTTTCAGCCTGCATAACTCACTGTAATATTCAATATGTACTTGATTCTCTTAATTCCATCTGCCTGTTTCCTCTATAAAGCTGCAGTGAACTTCCTCAATGTTCCTTTCTGTCATCCAAGCGTATTCCTTTTTAATACTTAATCTCTCTCCAGAAAAAAATATGTATGCACAACTCTTTAGGTAATAGTTACATGAAAAGACAGAATATTGTGTATAAATAACACCAAACCTTGAGCAGCCCAACTTAAGGTTTCAGAACACCCCATTGGACTGCCATGGCTGTACTGGCTCAGTTCAAACCTAAGCTTGTTTTGAACAAGCGAAGATAAGCCATCTGCAGAGCTCTGAAATATGTTTTGAGACACAGACTATATATTTGTTTCTAAATCCATTCCTTCTTTCTGAATTGCCACCATTTGTGTGTCTTTCTGGAGCCAGTATTGATTAATTTTTTTCTCAATTTACTTTTTTTGTTTGTTTGTTTCAGACTCATTTTCATTAAATACTTATTTCAAATGTAAGTGCATATTCTTTCTTCATGTCTGTGGCCTGTGTGCAGCTTTCTGCCCTTGTTCTAATTTGCAAATCTGCTTTGTCTTGTACAGTACCTGAATTTCCTTAACTTCTTGATTCCTCCCAGAGCATTAACAGGGAATTTTAAGGAAGATACTAAGTAATGAGCTACCCTGGCACATATCACCTGGCAAAAATTGCTTACTAGAATTTGTCACATACAGCTACTTTACTTAGAGCATTTGCATATCTGGGTGACTACTGGATATGAAGGATGGACTACATTTCTACAGTGATTTTTAATTGTCACTCTACAACTAAAATCAGATTGATAATTACTGCATGATCGACAGAAAATACATGGTGTCCTCTTTAAAAACCGCATTCATTTTAAACAGATGAATCCCAATTATTTGTGATTCATCTAACATGAAGCAAAACATTTGTTATCCATTTGTTATTGTTAAGGAGCCAGCAAACAGTAGAAGTCAGGAAGCTCCCACTGCCTCGGTAAAATGGCAAAGAGCAGAAGATTAGAGGAAGTAAGGGAAGTCTGCTCAGCTGGGTTAAGGCAACTGACGGCAAAGAGAAAATTTTTCAGTGAGACTCGAGAAATGCTCTGAAGAGTCTTGGTAGTAAACAGTTGGAATGAGGGGACACAAATGAAGCAATCAGGTGCCCTCAGCATCAGAAACAGAATAAAATCATGTATGAGCATTGCTCCATGGATCAGTGTCCATTTGGAGTTTTTTAACTTTATCTCAAACTCCCATACATCTCAAACTAAGTAACAGGGCTGCAAAACAGAATCTGAAGAAACTATTTGATGGAGCTCTAATTTAGATATCTGTTCCTACCCTTCACTGACGTTTATTTCATCCAAGCTGGTCTGGAAGGCAAAGATTTGGGAATATTCAGGAATTGAAAAACTCTAAATAATTTCAATGAGTTATTTTTTTTCAGGGTTAAATGCATAGCAGAAACTATGAGATGTCAAAGAAACGAAAATAAAAGTGCATTTACAGGCACACACTCACATGACAAATGGTTTATAAGAATGTTGCTTTATACATAAAAGAGTTGCCCGCTTTTTTCTCTGAAACAATAATATAATGTCTATGACATTAATTAATAATCAAAAATACCCCAAACCCACCAACTCAAATGGAGAAACATACTTTGAATTTCAGTGGTCTTTTTTAAAGAAGCTATTGCATTCATATTGGGGATTTGGTGCACAATATCTTCCGGGAGAGGCTCCAGCTGCAAGAATAGAATAGAATAATATGAATTTTCAATAAGTCACAGGGAAGTAAAACAAACTGAAACAACCTAATCTTCAGGAAAAGCTCATCCCAAGAACTAGTTAACATTTTGCTGGTATCAGTTCTAAAACTATAGCCATGATTTTGTTTTCTGTTTTCCAGCCATGTAATTGAATTCCAAGGGGCTTTTCTATTGGCTGCAAGACTAATCTATGGAGTCTCTGAAGCAGGTGCATGTCTGTGCATTATTCATTAAAAAAATGTTAGTTATTTGTGTAATTTCTGTAGGTTCCTCACAAACCAAATTCCACTGCGTCTGTATATGCAGCTGGGCACTCCAAACAAAACCTTGCTGCGGACTCTATTATCTTCATTTTTTCTGGTGTTATTACATTTAATCATCTTACACATTTTAAGATTTATAGGGGGAAACCATAAAACACAGCTGCTTTTACTATCTTTGCATTAATTTCAAATAAAGTAATAGATAAAAATTGGTTATGCAGATGATCACTAAGAGTTTTCTAAGCAAGTTTTTATAGAGTCAGCTGCATTTTGATTACACAGTTTAAATTGTATATTCTTTGAGTTAGGCTGCACCATAGTAAATTAGAAGAAGGAAGCATTCAGTCATGGCACAGTTATTTTTGTCCTGCAGTGGACAGATATACCAAGCAAATTATTTTGAAATTTATTCACATGTACTTTTTTGTCCACATTTCATCCATTTTCTCCTAGAGAAAGGGTAAAAGATTATTTTGGGCTAAATGCCTCTCCTTTTACTGTAATAACTGTATTTTCCTTGAACTATGCTAGGAGTCCAGCCAGTTTTAATGCTTCTCTGCACAGGCTGTTAAGGCTGGGTGTGGAGGCGTGCTTCCTGTGGAGCCAGGAGTAGCAACCGTGGTGAGGTGCACAAGGAACAGCAATATCAATACCAATCTCCTCTTCTCTAAAGCTGAGGAAGTTCAACCATCGTTGACATGAGACATCTGTACTGCAGACAAAACTCCTTTTTTAAGCATGCCTGGGTCTACTTTAAACTAGGTCAAGTGAAGCCCACCCAAGGAGATTTCCCTGTGAAGTTAATAGTTCAGTAACCATCATATATTGTCCTCTACCACTGCATTGTCACCCACCAACTCGATAAAATCAGCTTTGATCCAAGTACACCAAGTGGGAAGCAACTGTAGTATAGATACTCCCTTAGTAGAGCTATTTTAAGCAAGCTCAGCTACAAATCCCAGAACTTCTGGGATCCTGCCATTGTGATAAGCAGTGAATACATCGGTGATAAACAACATTGCAAGTATCACCAGTCTTTTGGAGTCTCAGTAGCTAAAATGAATAGGGCTGTTCATGTCATTATTTCCTTAGAACTGCATATGGGATTGCAGCTGGAAGATTTCCTTGTGGCTAGAAAACAATAGCACTATGTTTTGTTTTTAAATAGCGTAAACTTCTCCATTCTGCACAGTATGCAAGTGTGCAGAGAAGTGCTGGTACGACCTCACTTGGGTTATAACTCAGTTACCAAGGAGGCCAAATTGCAAAAGAAGATTGTTGCTATGTAAGATGTATCGTGGATTAGAACAAAGAAAATGATTACAATAAAAATAATATTTACAGATACATTTGCAATTCTTAAGCCACAGTGAGTTTACAATCTTCATAGGTTACTCTGGTAACTCTTGCGGGTACCTAGAGGAAAACTGTGTATTTATGAAAATGCCCATCAACAGATTAAACTTCACAGATTTTAGAAAAATAATCCATATAATAAAATTAATAATCTATACCTTGTATTGTGCAGATAAAAAATGCTTGCTTTTATCGCTTGTTATTTTGTGTTTAAAGTGATCTATCCTTTTGCTAAGAAGAAGATAAAATCCTGAAGTTCTCTTTGGTCACACGGGGTGCAGAAACATAGAATGGGAATGAACAATAACTTAAAGTTCTGTTTTGACAATTTCTTTATTCCTAAGGCTTTGACAGCCAATTCACCCTTCTAAAGTAGGGCAAAATAGCTCTGGGCTATAACAGTAGGAGCAATAGTACAAGATAAGGAACTCCCAGACTGCAAGATATGAGAGCTGTCTCTACCCTTTGAGTACCTTGAGATTCTTTCTGCAGGTCTCCTGTATTAATTAGTAAGCTGGGACCAACTGATGTAGAGAGAGTTAGAGGAGATTTGCCATTAAAAGGTGAATATTTTGTTGCCTTCTTCAGAGACAGATTTTTGCAGGAACCAAAATTTGTCTTGACTTTTCCTAATATATCAGTGACGCCTCTTTATTTATCAATACAGTAAAAATTTTTTTAACAAGTAGATTGTATTTGAATATCTAGATATATCAGATGAATATTTAGAGAAGACAGAGGTGTTTTTAGAAATCAGGATAAGCTGATGCATCATTAAAGAAAAGAAGTAAAAAGGTCAAGCATCCAACAGTTATCCCAGTCATTACTCCATCTTTTGGCTCTACTAGCAAGGGATGTGAATATAGTAGTCATGGTTGGTCATTCCTTAACAATTTTTTCCACATAACTTTCATGTTGCATACAAAGCTCAGTCACTGCTCTGGAGTTATTCTGCCTCCTCAGCCTTCAGGATAGCCAAGCAGAACTTTAATCCTCTTCCATATCAGGGAAACCTTATCAGGCTCCAGAGGTAAGTTCATTACATCATATGCCCAGTTCAGCCCAAATGTAATGCCATTTCTATAGAAATAAAGCCAGTGGGTCATGGCAGCTATTTCTATGCACTTTGAAATGAGACTGCATTCATGAGAATGATTTCTGTTGGCAGATATCCACTGGCTGGATAAAACTGTATAGACATAGGGGTGTCCCTGCAAAATACCAAGTTAGATCCAGCAGTGAACAAAAGATATTGCTCTACACCTGGCATATATAGTACCATCACCTTCACTCCTACATATATTGGCATTCTGATTATGAAGTCTATTCAATCTGGAAGTTAACAGAAAGGAAGCTGAGACAAGCACTGAAAATACACTGTCAGAAAAGAAATCTTTCAGAGAAAAATAGTTCAAGTCAGTGCTGAAATAACAAAACCGCTGGAGAGACATTTTGGACCAGACACAAAGGGTCACATTTTCAAAGCTTTTATGCAGCTGAATTGGGCTTTTGTGCCCGAAGCAGCAGATTAAAGTAGAAACTGTGTCCACTAATCATTTTCAAAGTAGGAAAAACAATGTAAATGGGCAAAAATCACTTGGGCTGCCAAAGTCTGCCAGAGGCATATCTACAAATGTTTGAAGAAGGAATTAACGATGGAAACTTCATGTGCCCAGAAGATCATCTGAAATGATCCTTGGGAATGTGGAGAGAATCTGAAAGTAAAGCAGTCTGTACTGAACTGGAAAACCTAGAAAATCTAGCAATAGCTGCATTGTCCTTAGCACTGTCATGTTTTAAAAGCAAGGTTGGTGTTAATGAAGATTGTTGCTGAGTGCAATCAGAGATGACTGAAAAATGAGGCAATTGCAAGCATAAGGTAAGGAGCACGGAGAGTCCTGACAGAAGCCGAGGAATGGGAGAAGGCAAGAAAGCCCCTCAAGGATGTCTAGGCTGCAGGAGGAAGCTCTACAATCTCTCTTTCCTAGATAAACTGTGCAAGAAGCAAGTTAGCACTGAGACTGGGCTTCATTGCTCTTAAGGTTGCCTATAGTTACAGGGGACTAAATTCAAAGATCTCTCATGTCCTCTGTGTTCTTATATCAGCAGATCTCTCAAAGTTTCTGCACTTTCTGTTCATATGCAAGCAGTTTCGTGATCCACTGTTACAATGTGGTACCTAAATGAGTCAATTTTCAGTAGGGAATAGGTTCAAAGACACAAAGGGTCACTAGTGCCTACCAGTCCCTCTAAAGCAAGAGGTGTCTTTGAGATATATAACTTTTGAATCAGCTTATTCTGTTTCCTCAGCCAAAACATTTCCAGACTAGCATTGCCCACTTTGGGGGCTTTGATGTCACCATGCTGACCTCTGGCACATACATTGCTCCTATTTCCTATTTCATCTAATTCTTTGTTTCTGGGCCAATTATGTTTATGCAAGCAGGAGTTGACAGGTGACTTAGTCTCAGTGTTAATTATTTTCTAGTATTAGATCCAGATTAACAATAAGGATGTGAAATTGTGATGAAGTTTACCAAGCAATTTAAAATTGAACTCAGGCCATATTCACTTCCATGAATATTTCCATTTTGGAGAGAGAAATGCTTACCTGTTCTGCCAAATAACCCTTTTTTAAGGCAGTCCAGGCTGCCTTGGCAGAACTCACTGCCCAGCTGGCAAGCAGCCCCAGATTCACACCAAATTCCACAAAGGAGAATATGCCAACTTTTCATCATCAGCAGGAAAGCTGCAGAGTATGAGCTTTCCACTTAAATTACCATCCCCTCCTAAATGCCAGCTCAACAGATTGCAAGGAAGAAGCACATACTTCACACTCTGCAAGAAAATTGTCCAGTATAAATTTTCAAGCATGCTTGGGAGCCAACCAATCACAATGTTTTGTCAAATTCTGCTTCAGACTGAAATTCAAGACAGAAGAATATTTACTAGAAGATGTTAAATTTAGTCACTTAAAAATGTTTTTGCACTTAGGGCCAAATTCAGCCTTGGCCGTCTCAGTCAATGAGAGCAGACATGCACACTCCATGCGCCTTTGTTGCAGGGTCCCGCTGGGCAGAGGACACTGTGGACTGCACTTCTGTTTCCTCTGTGCAATGA
The DNA here is from genome assembly GCA_033558235.1 of Neomorphus geoffroyi. Taxonomy (NCBI): domain Eukaryota; kingdom Metazoa; phylum Chordata; class Aves; order Cuculiformes; family Neomorphidae; genus Neomorphus; species Neomorphus geoffroyi. The sequence continues at coordinate 14,233,715 of JAUMJM010000004.1, forward strand.
AGACCATGACCCTGTCTGTGACTAATTATCACTTCTAATACCACAGCAAACTGCTGTACAACACAGAGCTATGAGTAACTATCCCAACCTGTAGACAGATCAAAGAGACCATGATGTTAGACTGACTTCTATGTCCCATGGAAATATCCCACCAGCTACTTGAAAAGTATGGTATGAAGGAAGAACTAAATCCTTAGGTTTTGGCTCAAAAAGCTCTGTGCTTGAAGGAATCCTTCCATATTCTTTCTGGCTACAGAAGAATTCCCAACTAAACACAGTTATGTTGGAAATAAGCTGCAGGACTTAGGATACTGAACTCAAAGAAAGCTTATCCCTGAGGGCTTTTTAAATCCAAGAAGTGCCTCTTCAAAAGTGATGATGTGGAGAAAAGAAACCGGAACCTATGCTTTCATATATTCTATAGAGTAACATTATTCACCACCACCTGGCATGAAGGGACATAGCAGAGGTCTTTATAGCACTGAAGCTAGGACAGACAAAATAGTGTGGAATATCCATTCTCCATGGCAAACCTCAATATTCAACCCAGCTCTCACACACTTCATATAGATTTAATGATTTTCTTAATTGAATTAATATATATATACACACATGCTTGAAAAATAAGTAATTGAAACTATACAACCAGTCTGTCAAAAACTGTAGAATCATTTAAAGATTATGACAATAAATGAAATCACTGAATTTTAAGTATGAAAATATATCATTGTCTCAGAAATGCCTAGATTTAAAAGCAATGTCTTTTTCCTAATTATCCAAAACCATTGTTTCTTTTGTTTCGACAGATGCTCTTTTAATGGACAAGATCTCAAATAATGAAGGTTCAGGGATATTTTAAAGCAACTAATGCACACCCTACCTTTTTACCTTCCATAAGGATTTCCATGTTTTCATTTTGGATTTCAAGGGAATCCAGCTGCTTAATCTCTTCTCACCTCTTAGAAAGGTCTCCTTCCAAAGGGGTAACCTGCAGTGCTCCTAATTACCTCTGCAAATGGTTAAATGGATTCCTCTCAAAGTAACCTGGAATTTTTCTGCTTGTAAGCAGAAGTATTGACAAGAAAACCTGGAATCTTTAAAACTTTTTTAAAAAGTTATTTTATACATACATCTCTGTGTTAGATCTACCAGTCCTATGTTGATACCTGTGTTGCCCTGTATACCTCAAGGTACCTAAAAAGGCACTAGACATCTCTTTTAAGAGAACTGGGTCTTAGAAAGAAACAATTAACTATATAAGTACCACCAATCAGATAAAATCAACAACTATAATCCCACTGGTGTTTCCATCAAAATTTGAAATTACCCTTCAAAAGTATTTCTGCAGAGAATTTAAGAACTATTGACCTCATATAGATGGGACTGATGGCTCACATAAAGTCTGAGCTCTTCCAAGAAAAAGAGACCTTTTTAGTAGATTTTTTGGTTAGTCTTCAAAATCAACAACTGTATGCAGGAATTTCCTGTGCCACACAAATTATTTAAAGAAGATTGACTTGATAATGTATTCTTTTCCTAGTGGCTCCGCTGACATTTGTTAAGAGTAAAAATGTATCTTGCTAAACACATCACTGTGGTGCACGTCACTTAGAGCAAAATATACCTATTTTGGATGTTAACCTATTTTCCCTCCTGGTGTTCAGAGATAAATTAAGAAAGGATTTTTCACTTATAAGGTTGTTGGTACCTCTACATATCAGACCAATTCCATGTAAGCTGGAAGAAGCAGCTAGTTTTACAATTATTCTTTTTTAAAATGTTATTATTTTTTAAAATATGAAGCAATTAATTTCTGTAAAAATAAGGAAAATTTTTTATAAAAAAACTGCAAAATGTTTATGAATTCTAATCCTCAGCACATGAGTAAACACATGTGACAAACTGCAGAGTTCTGCACAAAGGCCTTTCCCAATCTTTTTGAGTTCAGATACATGTGTAATGTTCAGAAAATGAAGTTCATCTTGCTAGTGTAGGGCTAGACTACATAACATTATTTGTAAAATTAAAGGGCAGATAATAAGTTATAATTATCCAATTAATCACCTGTAAATGCACTAAAGGAAGAATGCATTCTCAAATTACAATAATTGGTTGTTTGAAGAAAAAGATTTTTTTCAGTCCTTGGCAGGAACTTGCTTGGAGTTTGCTATGTGAGTTCATGAATGTTATGCTGAAATCAAGCAGTATACGTCCTATGGGCCATGTGGTGTCATAAATCTATAGATGTCAAAAAACGTGTGGATTTCTGACTAGGTCTCAGATTTTCTCATTAGTGTCTGCTCCTCAGCAACACCTTTGCTTTTTCTTTTAAGCAAACATCAGTTTCTTACTGTAGCATTAGTAACAACATGCTCTCTGGAGTATTTTTCTCCTCTTAGCAGCCATAGCGTATTTTCACTTAGAAATTCTGCTGTATCGGACCATTTAAGGCACACCCCTGTGAGTAAGAGCACATAAGCATAACACATACTGCATGAGATGTTTCAAATCATTAACGATCATGTTTTTTTACAAATCAATAAAAAATGGCTGCATGATTAGTTTTGTCTTAATTCTCAGTTATTGAATATTTGTGTATCCTGACATCTGTTTTGCAAACAGATAGACTCACAACTTATCTATTTCCCAGTCTCTAAATAATCTAAAATAAAACTGAAAAAAAGTCTCGAGTCACCTATGCTGTTCATTTTTCTCAAAATCAGTATTTTCTTTTGGATAACAGCTAATTGATGATAGCAGAAATAGGAGCTGGGTGTGATATTGTGCTAAAACAAAACAAGGCAGTTTTCATAAATGGATAGCACCACTAAATGGTCATAACTGGATAGAGGGGCCTAGACACCTACACAGAGGAAGACACATCATCAGCTTTGGATGATTTGCCTTAGTCCCACAATGGTGCAAATTTCAGAGAATGGACTTAAAAATGGGTATGAAAAGCCACTGATGCCATAAGATACTACCACAGGGAACGTGATGACAGAGAATGTCAATGAGAGCGCCCTGGAATGGCAGCCAATCTGGAAGGCAACACTGCATTCACTAAAATTGTCAAATGCCTCAAGATAGCTTTTATAATTCTTATTTCAGCATCTAAATAAAAGAAACAATGTTGATTTGAGCATGTTTTTCAGTAGTGCATGTAACCATACTGGAAAACTCTCTTTGTGGAACTTGTTGAAGGTGATAGTTTATAAAACTCAATGAAATCTTTTTTCCGCTTTTTTTTGAATGTCTACTTCTTCGTATTTCTGAGAATATATTTTTAAAAGCTATCACTTTATTCATTGCATGTATACTGTAAAAAATGATAGCCATACAAACGCTTTTCTTAATGGGTTGTAATCATGTAAAGCAAAGATTTTAAATAATACGTAGAAAATCCTTCTACTGAATATCTATCAGAAGACAAATTATTTCACATTATTCACATAGGTATGAAGTCTTAAAGTAGAAGGGAACTGGCAGGCTAGTTTGCAATTTGGAACTAATACATTTGTTTGGAAAGATTATATAGATATTACCACTTACCCTGGGGAAGAAAGTAACACACTGCACTTTATAACAAGATCTTGTAAAATTGTGAAGGCTTTTGTCCTTTCATAAATTATTTTAGCTGTACCTTCTGCAAACTTATTTTCCTTCTGAACATATTTTTAGAATAGAAATTTTCTAGAGGATAACATAGCAATTTTCAGTAATATGAATGTTTATCTTGTGTTTGTGTACGTAAATAGCATGTACTCATATTTACTTAGTCTGATAGTCCACTCTCAAAAGTTTATAAATAATATATACAGTGTTTGACAAATCTTGGACACTCAGGTTAATCTGAATCTTCATTTATAAATTTTTTTTTTTTTTTAAGTCTTGCATGCATTTCTATAAACATTCGTTTTCAAAAGCCTCTGAAATATGTTCTTCCATATGCCAATTGAAGTTGAAAATATTGAAAAAAATGTACCTTTGCAATATCCAGTTCCTAATATTATCAGATACCTTTCAAAAGCCAGTTTTTTTCCATGATAGTTGGCTGGAAGATCCAATCCTGATTGATGGATATGCATACTAATGACTACTAATGATGTCAAGGCTGGTATTCAGCACAATATCACCAAAAGCAATTTTGAGGTATTAAATCTTACTCAGAACTGGGAATAATTCAGACAAACATTACAGGACTTATATAATCATCAAATTTAGAGTTATTTATGCAAACCAGATCATCTGAGGTCTGCTCACTTCTAAGACATTCAGATTGCATAGTTTTCATACCAAACGAAAAAAGGACTGATGCTATTATTACTGAAAGAAAATCACAGATAGGAAGTTTCAGGAAACTTGGATCATTCTCTCTGGTTACTATGATTTATGTTTTACCTCATTTCCTAAAAGGGCGTTTATACAGGCTTCAGATGCATCACAGATGGCAGTAAGGTCATGTCCTCCCTCCAGTGCCAGCACAACGCGGCCATCCGCTAGCTTCAGCAGTTGCTTGGTTAGGTGACCAAAACCTAGTATTCAAGTACAGTAGCACAAACAATTAAAGCAGAACAGATATTTATAGTATATTTCACATGTGCTGCACAAGAATATAGAAGGATCGTGGATATTGCACAGGGAGCATGGGATATATTTAGTCCAGCATCCTGTTTCTGACTAAAGCCCGCAGCAGATGCTTTGGAGTTAGGTATGTGGAATTTTGTATGAGGCAGATGTGAGATAATGTCTCTCATCCTGATCCCTAATAGATGGAGATTAGTTGAAACATGAGGCTGTATCTCTTCTTCCCACTGTTAACAATTAACACCCTCGATTATCTTTGTATTTGCACATCAATGTAACATATACCCGTGATATTTAGAGAGCTCTGACATAATCCTGGTCACTTACGACATCAATACAACAAATAATATTTGTAGCTAAACTGTGATACTATAATTAAAAACGATTTTATTTTTTAAATGAGATGATTAAATTTTTATTTACAAATTGCTTCTTCCTTTGTATTTGGGGTTTGAGTATAACACACAACCATAGACTGAAAAACAGTAGAAACATATGTTACGACTAGATCACTTATTTTGATTCAGGGTTTTAAAATAAGTTGAAACTGTCCAGAAGTTTGTAGATATCTCTACCAGTATCACTCACTCCCGACTAACAGTGTTTTAAGCCATTCCTCACCACAGCCAAAAATTATAGTACTCAATTTTATGTGGTGATCTATAACTACATAAAGAGTGCCACAGAGTTTACATCCGTGATTCAAGTAAAATCAATTTATGTCATTTGAAACAACAAGAAAAATTGCATGTAAAAATGTTAATTCGGAGGCAAGATTTTGGAGAGAATGGTAGTTTCCTAGGACAGATATTGTCTTTTATTAATCTTCTTTAAGTGAGTAATACTAAGTAATGTTTTGAAACTGTTTAAGTTAAATACCCATCATATCTTGTTCTTAACTTTTCCATTTTGTTTGTTCTAGTTGCTCTACTAATGGTCATCACTACTCATTCCAGTCCATTTCATAGCCTTAAATCAACCATTTGCAAGGTACCTGCTAAAGCCTGGGACAGGAAAATTAGCATATTTTTATTATTTTCCAGTGAAGAAGATGATCAAAAATTAAAAACTAGAAAAATTACAAGTATACTTTCCAGTTAAATTTTCCAGGACCACAGACTTAAGGCTTGATCTGGCAAACAAGCAGTCTCAAAATTAGTTCTGTTTACATCTTAGGACTTTGTTAAGCACCTGTTTTTTAGAATAGGGACTTCATGGTACCAAATTTGGGACAGCTGTGCAGAAAAAAAAAAAGGAAAATAAACCCCCAAGACTCTCTACTTGCCGCTTAATCTGTAGATGATCACAGAATACTTGAGGTGAAATACTGTTTCCTTAAGCCACTCCACAATTGTCTGTACCGTCTAAGAACTGCAGTTTTAATTCTAGAAAAGTAACTACACTGTGGTTCAAATTACTTTCAGGGTTGAAAAACAAATAAAACTTTAAACTCTCATTTAAGCTCAACCTTTCTTCATGGAAAAAAAAAGAAACGCCCAATCCTCTCTACAAAAGAGCAAATTTAGACAGGATAATAAAAGTGAAGAAAGGAGTGGAATGAGGATAACTTTTGATCTTTAGCCAATTTCTACTTTTTTTTACCTACAGGTTTTATTTCTGTCTGTATGTTATACATGCAGTCTTTGGATTCAGAGGAGGAGAGTGCCAATAGTGTAAAGTGAGGAAGCATACATCAGTTAAAAGAAATGAAAACGAATGAACAGGCACAGACTCCCCACATCTACAACTCACCCTTTGGGTCTATGAGAAATCCAACAGCACTTTTAATACAACATTATCCTTCATGTTATACAATTTCTGTGAAGAATGGAAAGCTCTACCGTATTTCCCCTGCACATTTTGAAAATGTTGTATGACTGCAAATATTGCTACTGTCACACTGTAATTTTCTGAGTTACATGTGGTAATAAATGTGAACAGTCTTGCAATGCTTTTTTCTTCTTTTAGGCAACCATACGTAATGTAGCTCATAGACATTGTTACAACGTTAGTTTGTCTGCTTGGTTTCCTAATGATTTTTCTAATATCAATATTATAATAATCATCTCTGGCTGAGCCAGCATGCAATTGCCCATACAGAGTATCTTTCCCAAGAGAGATCACAATAGCAAGATGAAGTGTTGCCAAACCAAGGCAACATGATGGGGGATTTATTCAGTGTAATTACCCTGAGAAAGTAGAGGTGACTTGCTAGAAAGGGAGGAAATAATTTCAGCCAACAGTACCAGCATTGCCGGTGCCCAAATAAGTCATGGAAATTCTTAACAAAGACACTTGGATCCCATGTCACTGCAGCAACCTAGGAAAGATATTAGCTTCCTCAAGGAAATCCCCTGGAGTGCAAAAATAACAAAATGGAAAGAAAGGAAACCTAGTCAAGTAATGGCTTTAAGATGGACCGTAGTTCATGCCAAATAATTAAGAAAAAAAAAAAAAGAAAGTAATAACAAGCACCATGAAAAGAATCAGTCATCTACCATGATATAAGGGAGAGCACATATTTGGTGCCCTACTGACCAACTCTAAGAAAGGAGTCAGACAAGCGTTTTGAATCCTGGATCTTCCAACTCACAGGAATTTCTAGAAATCGGCAGCTGTTCTTAGCCTTTCTACTGTGCCTGCTGAAAAATGTGTCAGTTGTGATAGTGGCTTTGAAAGAGGTTTTCAGTTTGGATTTGACATATTCTAAAATGGTGTGCATCCACAGAGACACGTAACAGTTATACAGTAGTGGCATTTTATAGAAACAGAAAAAATTCAGCTATAAAATGTAAAATCATGTTAAAACATCAGTGCTTGATTTTCAGTCCAGCCTTAAATGGACATTGCTTTCTGATGCTTCAGGTGCCTTTGGGCTATTGTGAGTGCCTGATTCAATGATAGGCGTGTATTAATCAGGGCTTGAAATGGCACTGGCAGTACCCACAATAATTTGTATCCATTAAAAACGAGTAAAAATGTCACATATTAATAATAATAAAAAAGAAATCATATGTAAAAGGTCAATGATTTCAGAGAATAAGTGAGAAAAGCTTATACGTGCAGGGGTATTTCTCAAACCTTCTCAAAAATGTGCTCAGTGAATTTGAACTTCAGAGAAGTAGCAGCATTTTTTTTAAATTAGGCTCATACAGTGTGCCAGAAAATTGTGAGTTTGGTTTTGTGCCAACAATATTTTCATAATTTCTGTAATTAAATATTAAAGTACCTGTTTCCTTCACAGATTCAATATTTAGACACCCAGAGTAGGATTTGAAAGAGCACTTAATATTCATTTGCTATGATCCTATTAAATGCAAAGATAAAACTTGAATTTCACAAGAAACAACATTTAAACACATAATTAAGTAGTTCTGAAAATCCTACTCATTGATTGATTTACATTCTCATGACAAAAAACCTGTGGGTGCACAATTGTACAACTAAGCAAAATATGTCTCTTGCACAGTCGTATTTTTGGGTGACAACAGGCTAAGCAGAGCTATGGTGCTGGTCCTTGCTCGGGAGAAGTGGCCAGTAGAGGAACAAGAACACATCAACAACCAAAAGATTGTTGAAGCGTTAGGGTTCTGGAGAAAGCCTAAGTTTTATCAGCGTCAACAGCAGGGCCCCAACAGCTCTTCTGGCTTCAGCATCTCAAAAGCTACAATCTGACCCTGAATTAAAGGCAAAGTTCTGATGAGCTCCTCTGGCTACGCAGGGCAGCCTGGGAATGAGTACATGCAAAACACAAAAAGTCCTCAGTCTCTGTCATGGACCTCCAAGCACGTATCTAGCTATTATTTACCATTTAATCTCGTCATTACTCTCCAATTTACTTGAGAATGTGTTTTCCTCTCATTAAAACTGTTGCAATGATCACTGCCAAAAATCTACCCACCAGTGTTCTGCACTCCTTCCCTGTGGTTCCTTCATGACTACTTGATTAATTTTCATTGATATTCTTCCAACAATAGCATCTAAAATTAACTAGGTCAGTTTTTACATAACTTCCTGAGTCACCAGGCTACGTGTCCTAAATAAATATGTCCACACAAGAGTCAAATTATGATTTACCCTTCCAGTACTGGCAGTAGATAGAACATTTTGCAAAATTTGTGTTCTGTGATAAGAGAACACATTTTTTTTTTCTCAGGTTTTAATTCAGGATCTTTTTCTTCAATTGAAACTTCATTTGGATTAAGTCATAGGTTTGACTCACTTGGCAGGATGTGGTCCTGAGTGAGGGGGAAAGTGAAATTTTAATGCCAAATATGTTCTTATGAAAAACATTTTCCAAATGGCTAAAGTTATGAATGCTAACGTTGAAGTACCTGAATTTAAATGGTAGGGATCTGGCCTCCAAGCATTAGTTGCTGATTTCTTACTTTTAATGCTGGAGAAGGAAGCTCAGTAACACTTCAAATTACATGTCTCAAGCAGTCATTTAATTTAGATTAAATTAGACAGTAATTGTACATTAAATAAATACCAGTGGTCTCAGGAACACATTTTTTATGGATTAACAATTTATGTAATAGATGTTTTTATTACATGCCTGTTAGTTCTACAGTATTTTCATAATTAGCTGCTCTTTAGCTGCTACACCAAACACAATTTATTAAATCGCTATTAAGCACATATTCAAGGATACATAGGATACCTTCTCAAAAGCCAAATAATGCAAACTTGCCTTAGTACAGGAGAAGGCCACTTTGAAAATGCTCAGTAGAATGGTATGGGCATCTTCAAATCTCTTGAGATACGTACATATCTAAGCAGGTTATGTAGTCCATTCCATTTGCTTAGTCTTTCAGGAAAGAGGAGCTTGTACACCTCCAGCACATAACGGCAGCACTGACCACCTGACAAAATGTTCCTCAGAGAAAACACATGGAGGAAGAAGGCTCCCCCAAACCCTTTTTCTCCAACTAATTCATACTAAGCAAAAGGAAGATATTGCTTTTGAAACCTGTATTATTAAACAATAGGGATTCTGCATCCTCCACGAAAGGTCATAGAGACGTACAAAATTATGATGATGTTTTTAGAGCTGTTATGGTGCTATCATGTGGATTCAGAGGGAAAATATTCAACCACAGATCTCAGCTGCCAGAATCAAAGAAGGAACCTTTGGATATTCCCAAAAATGACTGTATGTTTTTAGCCCTGTTCTTACTAGCGATTTGCTCTGTGCTTTCTTTTATTCCTGGTTTCCTTGCATTGTCTCCATCTCTACTTCATCGCATACCTGGCCCAAGTATTAATAATAATCTCTACGCTGTCCTGCCATCCTTCCCCTCTCTTTATTTTTTTTTCCTCTTTATTAAATCCTCTACTAAGCAGAACTGGCAAGGAAGCAAGATTATCTGTCCCACAGAGTTCTTCAACGTTTTTTTCAGGAACATGTATCTGTTCTGCATCAGAAATTAGAAGCCAAGAGAGAAAATCTAGAACTGTAAACGGTAAGGTGGAATTTCAGGGTCCCAGATTCAGAGCTCTGAAAATGCCTGTTGCTTCATCTGTGTGGTGTGTGAAATCTCCACAGGGTTTGGGGGTCCTTTGTTTTTCTTTTTCTTTCTTTCCTCCCCTCCCCAAACAAAACGTCCCTCTAGGGGATTCTATGGGGATAGTCTAATCAGACTGATTATTATCTACTGAAAATCTGCCCCACATATTGTGAAATCCGCCAAGCTGACGGTGCAAGTGATAGTGTTTTTACTGTGATAACTTCTTCCAAATCTGATGAAGTTGCCTTATTTAAACTGATATACAATATATACATCTGATGTTACAAATTACAGATGATTTTATCTCCAAAACTGAGTCTAGACTCAATAAGAGGTTGGCTAGAAAACAAGACATCTGATAAAAAAAATAAGTCAAAGTATGAGGAATTTGTTTCTAATCCACATTGGAATGAAAATTAGATACCACTATTGACTATCCAAATAAAGCAGTAAGCTTGATTAAGTTTGGAGAAGTTTATTATAATGCTACTGCCTATAAAACCAACTTGACAAATTTTTAAAATATGTGGGGCAAAGTTTCTTCTGTTATAAATGAGTAAAGCTGAAATGTGGACACTGAGTTATGACTGAAAACAATCTGATGGGAAGATCTATCCTCATTTCTTTTTTGTAACTGATGAAAAGCCAAGTCAGTTAATTTTGAAGAGACTAACACAACAGATCTGATTCAAAGCCCATCACTCACAAGCTGAGAACTGATTGCTGTTATCTGAAGATGGTCTACAAAATTTTGCCAAGAAAAGCAGTACGGACTAAATGATCTTTCCAATATACACAGTTTCTTAGAGTCTACAAATTAAGGCTCTCACTCTATTTGCAGTCATTTATTGACCCTGCTATATGAACATATTCCCATTATATTGAGGGCTATTTCCTTAGCCAGTGTTAATCAGCATATACCATTATCAAAAGACCTGGCCTCCAGATGTGGATCATTCATCATTCGAAGACTAGGCACATAGATACAACAAGTATATCAGGGATGGGTTCTTGTAAGTGGATAGACTTGAATTAAATACTCTATTTCCTGACAAATTTGGCATTAAGTCTCATGGTGAACTCAGTATTAGTATCAGAGGTGTAGTGACCCTCAGGATTTGGATCACATTGTTTAATAAACATATTTTATAATATCAAGAGGGAATAAGGCAGTGCATTTCTAAAGGATTACTGTACATCTCAAGTAGTTACTCACTATTCCTCTGGCCTCGTGCCCGTTAACTCCACCTGACATATGCTATAATCACCCAGAAATGCACTGCCTGTCACCACTTATTGAAAAGGTAATGTGTAAAACTCACTAAAGGAAATAGTATTGAAACTAGGTTTGGGGTCTGACTCCTTACACTCTTTTGATTAATTGCAATTTCCAAGTAAAATACATTGACCAACTTTCTATTATGCTGTTCTCTTACAAAAATATGTAAGAACTAAGGATGTGATTTCAACCATACAACAGCCTCTTTGTCCCCATTCATACTATTAAAAGGACACACAGATGCCTTGAAATGGCAGGTAAAACTCCACAAAGAAACTGTAACTACTATTTGAATGACATAGGTGGCTCTGTGCAACAGTCTTCCCATATAAAGAAGTCATGTCAGAGCCTTGTCACTCTTGTTATTACACAGCAGAGTTTGCAAAAGCCTTAACCTGCTGGGAGCATAGGAAATGGTGGCAGAGATTTGCATGGGTTTCAGGTGAAGGCAGAACTGATGCCATTTTGTTCTTATGCACAGGAGGTGGAAACGTGTAAAAAATATTTTTATTTGCTGTTTCCAAGAATTAAGTATATGACTCACCCTTGTCACATATATGTAAAAGAATATATATTTTAAAGAATGAGAATAAAGGCATTCAACTTTTTTTTTTCATTTTGTAGACATTAGGGCCAGGTTCAGCTGCTGTGTGAATGAGAAGGCTTTACGTACAATACAACTTGTCATCTAGAACAAGTTAATTGGAACCGGGGTGGCCTCTTCGCTTGTCCAGAAATCCTTGCCAGTGGAAACACATTTAAGAATAAAATCTTTTCTCAGAATATTGGCTATGTCATTCTTGTCTTTCCAGTCTTTTGACATACAGTTCTCAGAAAAAGCCTTTCTGTGAGCTTCTGTAACCAAGTGGTGACCCACTAATTACCACTTGAGAACTAGTGCTCCAGAAACTCTCATGGAATCCTTCATCCCGTGGTTTTCCACCTTTTCTTAGAGAAAGTTAAAGCAACGACCATACAAAGGCCTGGGTGAAAAATGCCTTCAGGTGGCTGAGCAGACATAGAGTACTGCTTTCTGGATTTTCTCAGAGTGAGAAGCAGAGTCACTCAGAAATGACCTGATTCTGTGAGATCTGTAAGTAAGAAAATGACCACTATCTCTGCTGTTTACATAGCATGACAGCAGTATCAAGGGAAGCTGTTAGACCTGAAAGAATTGGTAATCTTTATTGAACAATGGAAATGTCAAGACAAACAATGACATTTCTGTGCTACACTCAGATCTACATCTAGCTAACTAGTGTCAAGGTAATCTGAGGACTCCAGATGTTATTGCAGCTGCATTACTACAGTCTTCTTAGTCATTCTCAAAAACTGGAAGTTCATAACAGGGCAAAAATCATTCACTCAGTGTTAAGATGCTGTTTCTTGTGCAACATCAGATATTTCTTCAAGGGAAAACAGTACATTGGCTTTTCTAAATGGAGGCACTGAAAACCTACTACCAGAAAAGCTACCGTTTCTCCCTCCAGAGTTTCAACAATTAAGAGTACAATAACCTGCTGCCAGAGCTCAAAGCTCTCTAATGGGTCCAGAAACTTCGCAAACAACATGTAAGAAACTGCAACATCAGGATTACATTTGTTCTTCCTTCTGGCAAAGCTGAAGAGCCACAGCAGCTGAAAGCTTGGGCAAAAATTATCCAAACTTTGTAGCAAAGCCACTTAGAAACCATTGAAAACAAAGCTGTTTTTCTCACTACATATAATTAGAGAAGATCAACAAGGGAAAATATCAAATTAAAACTGTTCCTCTGATCAGAGTATGCAGTGGTCACTCCAGCAGAGAAGGATGGACTTTTTTTCTTATTCTCGGTTTTGGCTGAAGTGCTCATTTCATTTCATAAAATAAATGATCAAAAATTCTAGCATCTTCCCATGTTTTAGCCTACAATTTACAGCTGAACAATGTTAGAGGGTGTTAATTAATTAATTAATTAAGGTTAATTACACAAGTGAGAAAAATGAAAGAAGAAAATGAGACATGAGAGAGCTGGGAAAAGGATAAAAGCCCATGTTCAGTTCATAAAAGAAACTTATTAAATAAGATTGCAAATACATATATTAGTGATTAAAAGACAATAAAGGCATGTAAGCAAAGAACAAAACTGAATGAGAATATGAAACTAAACATTGTCAAGGAATTAGTTTTTATTGTAAAGATCAGGTGATAAAGAGAGCAGAAAAGTCTTATGATCTTATTTCTGCAAAGGGATGTAGAGCATTTTTGAATTATTCTCCGGGGATAAATTTTTGTACACTTTATACATAGAGAAATTGTGAGGTAGTCTCACAGCTATATTGGCATAAAAACTACAACCATAGAACCACTTGGTTGGAAAAGACCTTTGAGGTCATCGAGTCCAACTGTACCTGTCCACTACTAAATCATATCTTTGAGCATCTTGTCTACCTATCTTTTAAATACTTCCAAGGATGGTGACTCAACCACTTCCCTGAGTAGCGTATTTCAGTGCCTGATAAGCATTTCAATGAAGAAATTTTTCCTAATATCTAATCTATACCTCCCCTGGTGCAACTTGAGGTTATTTCCTCTCATCCTAAATTATTTAGGTTTTGTCTACAGTGAATTCTGGATTCCCCAGTGACTGGTTACTAACTCAATAAAGGTCTAAACAAAGGTAGCTGGCACTGAATTGACCATGCAATGTCTTTCAGGTGACAGGTTTGTATGAGTAGGCAAAAGTGTTAGTGATAATACTTAAAATAAATAAGGCATTTAAATAGGAAAGTACTTGACAATAAGCTGGTCTCCAAGGGAGCAATTACATCATTTGCCATATATTCAGACATAGTACCACACTGTCACGGAGAAAAAATCTGAAGTAACCACACAGCTGCAATGGATTTATACTTCTGGAACTGTGAGCAAAATTTGGCCAGGTAAGTGCAAACGTTTCTCTTCTTTTAACAATAGTAAAATAAGTTTAGACATAGTGAATGAAATACGTATTAGAATTCAAACACATATTTGGAGATCCACATTTTCTCAACCAGAACAGAGATTTTACAGTTAATGCACAACAGGTTCCTGAACTCATCTGGACTCAAGGTGTCAATAGCAGTTGCTGCTTCTGACCTTTCAGTTACTTGTATATCTTACCAGATTATGTCTTACTCAAGGGCATCATCACAAATAAACTCAGCCTACCTTTTCATGTATACAAATCCTTTCTTGCAGTCAAAAAGGTAGCTTCTCTCTCTTCCCCAGGTGATGTGTGATTGATCTCAAGCTGATAATCCTTGGTATACACCTTGTACAACCTAGAGCAGCTCAAGGATGGCCAGGAAGTCTTTTTAACAAAGATCACAAACAAAAAGCTTTCATTTTCTTTTTCTCCTACCCATTGTGAACCCAAAGAGAAAAACTAGGTATTTATTATAACACATGCAAGGACTTAGTGCTCAGATCTGAGTAGGAACAAGTCTGAGGACAAGTTCTTGCAGGCAGGTAAAGAATAAACTAATTTCCAAACTAAAGATGAGTTTTGGTGGTTGTGGTAGCTGTTAAAACCCCACATATCTTTAGTGTTAAAATCTATACAAATCAGAGTAAAATCTGACTGTTGCCTATTCAAGAGGTGTGAAATCCAACATGGGTGGTTGGCAGGGCTGATAGAGGTGTGAGTGACCAGGTGTGTGCTTTCAGGCAGAAGAGGTTATAAAAAAACAGGGGTTTTTGGTTGGATCCTCTTTCAGTTGCCAAAAAAACCTGGGCAATAATTTTCCTTGCTACTCCTTCAAACTAGGATGTTTTTACTTCTTGTACATGCTGTACTAGGTCTTCCCACATCCTCACTCTGTCTGGACAAGCTCGAGAAATTTGTTTCAATGGGACTTTGTAGTTAACATTTGTTCCTGGTTTATAGTTACAATCTGAACCTTACCCTCTCTATACTGAGAAAAGCAAAGGTCCAGAATAGTAGATGTTCATTTAATCAACAACATTATCTTAAAGCCTATGCAAAAGGGATCCTTTGTGCAAGCAATCATAAATGTCACTTGGCCTAACTTCAGAGTAATTGACCTTACAACTAATGTTCCTTTGTGCACAGTTTTTATATGAGATTTCTAGATTTATTTTTTCTAAGGAACAGTATGTAAACAATTTCATCTTAGTCTAAATTGAGCATTCATTCTATAGATGGATGAAAGTTTGCACCAAATTGGAAAACTTGCTCTGCAGAGAGTCTTTATTGAAGTTACTTTCAATGAATCCAGAATCAAATATTTCATTTATTTATTTTCCATGCTGCTGATATCTTAGTTAGGAATGAAGTGAGGAGAAGAGAAAGGACAAGTTTCAGCAGTTCACTGGGCAGAACAGAACACAATAGGAAAAGCAAGACAGTTTGCCTGCCCGAGAGTATTTCCTCATCAGTCATCAAAGGATTGATACAAATAAAATATTCTGAGGACTTCTCCAAAAAAAGGTAGAAGTGAAAATACAGACAATGTAAATATAGTATTTATTTACTCTCACTCTAATTATCCAGCATCTTAATATTTCTTTTTATCTATCAAGAAAATTTAGGCCACATTTTAATAAGTTTAACATGCAAAGTACACATATCACTTTCACACGTGTGTTCTAGGTGCTGTCTATACAGAAAGTGACAAATCCCTTTAGCCGATCAAACATTTTAAAGCCTTTATTAGAAAATTTACCAAAAATATATATATCAGTAGTTCACATTAAAAATCTCAAAGTAACTGGTTCCAAGATGAATCTTGGCAAACTCTAAAGTCTATACAGGGTAGAGGCAAATTTATCACTTAGTAAATATATGAAAATCTGCAATTATCAAATAGAGATTCTTCAACTGTCTCTTAGGCTGACAGGCTTTTTTTGGTCAGCTAATTCTGGAGAGCTCTGGTACTCTGAGTCAGCCTCTGGAGGCTCCACTGGCCAAAGGATCTGTGCTTTCAAGTCAGACCCAAGGTTGTGTGGTTAAAGTTAAGGCAGCTCAAACCATCTCAAACTCACTAGGAGGTTATCATTGTCCTGGTATTATATGTAGGTATGGCAAATCTTTTATACACTATTAGAACTGTCTGAAGTATTAATTATAAATAAATAATTCAGATAATATAGCCCTACTTCATGTTCATAATACTGTTTGTAAACATATGTTAGTACTTGCCAAATGTTATGTTCATGAAGTTGTTTGTGACAATACCTGTTAGCATTTTCCAAATGTTATGCTCAATTTAAAGGCTCCCTGCACGCTGCTTACTTTGACTTCCTAACCTTAATTATCTACTTCTTATTAGTGCTCATAAAATGACATCCTATAGTATCTGCTCTCTTAATGTGTAATAGAAATTTCATACACAACAGAATAGGGATTAATTAATATAAAGGGATAACTAGTAAATAACAAGTTCTCTCGATAACATAAATATGTAGGAATCTTTGCAAAGAAATACAACTCCTCAGACTTCAATGAGAACACAAATTAGAAACTGTGACTATTTCCTAATAGAAAATGAAAAGGAGCATGAGCAGGGATGGGACAACTGAGTTTTAAAAGTCAAAGAAATGTTTACTAAAAAAGAACATAATTTGAATTCCTATTTGACTGGGCTAGTTGCCTCTTTTGCAACCTGATAAAACAAATGAGTCAATATAGATCAAGATGACTTGGTAGAAGAACAGCAAATGGCCATTGTAAAAGTAAATGTCAGAGGAAAAGGGACACCACAAAGGCTCCAGTCCCCCAATTTTTTTGGCAAGCGGATTTAACTGGTGTACTCTGGCCAGACACCTTTGGAGTCAGACATTTCATTTCACTTAAGAGGAGAAAACAGCAAGATCAAGTCCAAAGGCAGTAAAATAAAATGGAATAATAGCTGGACCTGTTACAAAGTTCATATTTTGAAATGAAAATAGTAGAAAATTCACATGAGAATCTGTCCATTCTTCAACCATCTTTATGTGATAAACCAGGAATGCTATTCTTTCCTTCATAGACATACTGCCTTATTTTCATCGATTTACCCTGACTGTCAAGGAGTCTTCCAGAAAACAGTGGATAAGCTGAGAATTTATGTTATTCATATTCAAAATCAGACAAATCACTGCAAAGTTTCATTTTACCCCGTGCATGTCTGACAAAACTGCAAAACTGCAAGACAGCCAAATACAGGTGTTCAGATATATTCAGACAACATTCTTTTTTCTTTCACTCTTTTTAATATGGTATTTTGTCATTTACTCTGGTGAAAACATTATGGTTGGTAAAGTAAGATCAGGCAGTAATTCTAATTTTTTAAAGTCTTTAAAGCATTTTTTTTAGAAATATGGGAGTTCAGACAGCACATTTATTTAGTTTTAATTTTTGCGCTGTCATACATCAGCACTGAAGTCCTGATTTAGAACACATGCAGCTTGCCTTTGAAGTTTTGGCTGTTTTTTAACAATGGCAAAAAAAGATATAAATAAATTAAACAGCACCAAAAAAATCATAAAACAAGGCTTTTGTGCTCTTGATTTATATATTGTGTTTTATGTTTGTTTAAAAAAAAAGCTTTATTCTCAATAATCTGTCATGGAGAGCTTTGCTCTGTCATACCTTTATTCATCTAAGTATTTTCTTCTGCATTGACCTTTCTTTTCTCCTACATATCCTGCCAAGTTTGTGAACAGTGCTTTCTAATATCATTCCCATTCAGTAGCAGAATGAGTTTATTGGAATTCTTCTAAATATTGAAAGAGTAAAAAATGCACTGTGATATGCGAAACTGATATTTTTGGATGAAAGCAATAAATACTCCAAGTAAACAGGACGTCTGCATAAAATGGCTTTTTTCTGCTAGTGCTTGCTGGACTCCCCTTCTGGGTTGCGCATGTACACTCATATATGTGGTTGTTTTGGTCAAGTTACACAACACTGGCATTTTCCAAGGAAGTGCATGAAAGCTAATAGTTGCCCTTGTTAATTTTTTTCAAGTACATTGCAATGAATATGAGCCATTCATTTGTTCTGTGACTAGTTTTTTCCTGTTATTCTCTCTCCCTTTCAGCTTGAGGATTAAGTTGTTGAAACAACAACAAGAACACCACTACTGGCTTTATAGTTGTTCTCCTCAGGGTCTTCCATTCTCTAGAAAATTTTGAATCATGCTAGTGTCACCTAAAGGTACCAACACCATGAGCTGCTAAGACCAGTTTTAATTGCAGTCTGCCTTCAAAACATATTCAATGTACATCCTAGAGAGAGCAGGGCCTGAAAGTGTCCAGATACTGGAAGCAGAACATTAAAAAAAGCCCATAATTCTTTGTTGTAAGCCCAAATATATATGTGTACATTACCAGTCTGTATGTGCAGAAGAACATGTGCGGAGAATTTATGATAACTGAGGGGGCTGGAGAAGCAGGGACTGAAAAGGGAGCTGGAATTTATCTGAGGCACTGCAGGAAGGTTAACAGCTGTGTATTAGGAGTTTCCTAGGGGCATCCTAACTCACTGTGGCTCCTCACCATCTCATATCCATATGCTCCGATTTTATACTGCTAAAATACTTCTTACTCTTAGCAGTGAAATTCCATCGTGGCTTCACACAAGGCAAATCGTGCCTAACAAATTTTGTTGCCTTCTACGACGGGGTCACAGAGTTGGTGGATAAAGGAAGAGCAACTGATGTCCTCTGTCCAGAGTCGTGCAAAACACTTGATGCTGTCCCACATGACATCTTTGTCTCTAAATTGGAGAGATATGGATTTGACAGGTGGACCATTTGGTGGATAAAATATTGGCTGGATGGTTGCACTAACAGAGTTGGGGTCAATGGCTTGATGTCCGAGCAGAGACCAGTGACAAGTGGTGTTCCTCTGGGGTTCATATTGGGATCACTGTTTAACATCATTGCTAGTGACAAGAACAGTGGGATTGAGTGCAAATTTCTAGATGACACAAGCTGAGTGGAGCAGTCATCACGCTGGAGGGAAGGGATGCCATCCAGAGGGACCTTAACAGGCTTGAGAGGTGGATCCATCTGGGTGAATCTCAGGAAGTTCAGCCAGACCAAGTGCAAGGTCCTGTATGTGGGTCAGGGCAACCCCTAGTGTCATTATAGTCTGGGGGATGAAGGAATTGAGAACAATCCTCCCAAGAAAGACTTGGGGATACTGGTTAATATATCACTGGACATGGCTGAAAACGTGTGTTTGCAGCCCAGAAGGCCAACTGTATCCTGGGCTGCATCAAAAGAAGCATGAACAGCAAGCTGAGGGAAGTGATTCTACCCCTCTATTTCACTCTTGTGAGACCTCACTTGGAATACTATGTCCAGCTCTGGAACCCTCAGCACAGGAACAACATGGAGTGGGTGCAGAGGAGAGTCACAAAATGAACAGAGGCTGGGTTGTTCAGCCTGGAGAAGAGAAGGCTCCTGAGAGAACTCATAACATCCCTTCAGGACCTAAAGGAGGCCTACAAGAAAGCTGTAGAGGGACTCTTTACAAGGGCATGTAGTGACAGGACAAGACAAGGAGCACTGGATTTAAAATGACAGAGGGTAGATTTAGGTTAGATAAAAGGAAAAATAAGTGAGTGTGGGGAGACAGTGGAACAGGTTGCCCAGAGAAGCTGTGAATGCCCCATCCCCGGAAGTGTTCAAGGTCAATTTGGATGGGGCTTTGAGCAATCTGGTCTAGTGGAAGATGCACCTGCTTACGGCGGGGGAGTTGGAACTGGATGGGCTTTGAACCTTTTCATCTGTGAACACCTTGTAGCATATTTCCAGATTCAAAAACATTGAAAATTATTATACGGAGACACAGGATTTCTATGCCAAACGTGTTCCATTACTCCTAGTAATAATTCCTCAGACTACACTTCTGACTGAAAATATTTGATATCTTATCAACCTGCTTTTTACCTTGCTGTCTTTGGCTGAGATATACATCATCATTTCTCTTAAGCTCTGCTTAATGCTCAGCTCATTCTCCCTTAGCACATTTTTATTCCACTCTTCTTTTTTCTTGAATATATGGGCACTTCTGTGATGACAATATGATAAAAATTTGGTAAATGGTATGCATTTTTCAGGGTGGCTTTTAGATAATCCAGAAAAAAAGGCAATTTGGCCATTTTTCCAAGGTGTTTTAGAAGATAAGCTACCCTGTCAAAAGTATGACTCCATCTTGAATGTCTGATGTTCAGCCTTCTCATCCTCACACCTGGGATTTCACAAGATGAAACATAGGAAAATATCTTCCACCAGCACAAATTAACTTGCTGTTCTTAAACCCTTTCTTTCAGATTAGCAGTGGACATATGTCTAAACAGTGCCACCATAAATATCTATATCACTTCAAAAAAGAGACATTTGAAAGAAGAGAATATTTTAGAGAGATAAATGGAAGCAAATTAAAATCTAATCTTTAGAAACATGCTCCAAGATTGAAATCTGTACAGGTCATAGAATCATAGAATCATAGATTCATCTGGTTGGAAAAGACCTCTGAGATCACTGAGTCCAGTCATACCCATCCCCTTACTAAACCATGTCCCTAAGAAACTCATCTACTTATCAGGGGTGGTGACTCTACCACCTACCTGGGCAGCTGTGCCAATCCCTGACTACCCTTTCAGTGAAGAAATTTTTCCTAATGTCCAGTCTAAAGGTCCCCTGGCACAACTTGCAGCCATTTCCTCTTGTCCTATCGCTTGTCACTCGTGAGAAGAGCCCAGCATCCACCTCACCACAACCCCCTTTCAGGTAGTTGTAGACAGTGATTGTATCTCCCCTCAGCCTCCTCCAAGATGAACAACCCTGATTCCCTCAGCGGCTCCTCATAGGACTTGCCCTCCAACCCCCTCACCAGCCTCGTTGCCCTTCTCTGGACGCGCTCCAACACCTCAATGTCCTTCCTGTAGTGAGGGGCCCAAAACTGAACACAGCACTTGAGGCACGGCCTCACCAGTGCTGAGTACAGGGGCACAATCACCTCCCTGCTCCTGCTGGCCATGCTGTTTCGGATACAGGCCAAGATGCCGTTGGCCCTCTTGGCCACC
The DNA here is from genome assembly GCA_033558235.1 of Neomorphus geoffroyi. Lineage (NCBI taxonomy): Eukaryota > Metazoa > Chordata > Aves > Cuculiformes > Neomorphidae > Neomorphus > Neomorphus geoffroyi. Next base: position 14,255,151 of record JAUMJM010000004.1, read on the forward strand.
TGGGCACAGTGTTGGCTCATGTTCAGCCAGCTGGCAACCAACACCCCCAGGTCCTTCTCTGCCAGGCAGCTCTCCAGCCACTCCTCCCCAAGCCTGTAACGCTGCATGGGGTTGTTGTGTCCCAAATGGAGGACTCTGCACTTGGCCTTGTTGAACCTCATCCCATTGGTCTCAGCCCATCGATCCAGCCTGTCCAGATCCCTCTGCAGAGCCTCCCTGCCTTCAAGCAGATTCACACTTGCAACCAGCTTTGTGTCGTCTGCAAACTTGCTAAGGGTGCACTCAATACTGAACAGGACTGCACCCAGCACTAAGCCCTGGGGAACACCACTTGTGACTGGTTTCCAACTGGATTTAACTCCATTTACCATAACTCTTGGGCCTGGCCATCCAGCCAGTTTTTTACCCAGTAATCTCCCAAAGATAGGAAGCGGTGCAAGTCATTAATCTGAAACTAACACAGAAGGTACAGTTAGTAACACAGTTATATGATTATAATAAAACAAACTAGGGGATATTCCTAGTAGTGAGATGCCTTTTCTCTGAACTTTCTTGATTCTATGCTCATTTTTGACATTTTTTGAAGCAGGGTCCACTAAACATGCATGAGTTTTTTTAAAAGTCAAGGAAACTTTCAGAGTAAAACAATGTATTTGCCAGATGCACTGTCTTTATAGAGTTTTACTGAAATAAAAATTAAAAACAGGTACTGAGCAAGGATGGCATTTTCCAATGACATGACTAAATTCGGTAGTTGAATCATAATGACAAGCAGGATAGGAAGATTTTGAAAAAAAATGTAGGTTACTCAAGACATCATGTTTGACATCTCATTTAGCATACTCTCATTGTCAGTAGCCACCCAAACCCAAAAGGCTACTGTTGTCTTTTATGTTAAATGTATCTAGAATACTTCTGGCTATTTAGTCAATTAAATGTATTCTCTCAGTTTATGCTTGAAGTACATGTCTTACCTTGGAATAGAAAATATTTTTCATTTTGTCCCTTAAAAATACTGGGTTTAGGCATAACAGGTTATCACGGTCAGTGTAAATGTGCTAGAGGTGACTATCAGTAGTGGTCATGTTATATTTCAAGATAGCTAATTCCATTAAAGTGAATTACAAAATCTTCTTTGAATGTAAAGAAACACAATAAAGAACCAGACCAACTATCTAGGTCTTTTAAATACTTTTTTTTCCAAAACCATAAAATTAGCAGTACCTTTATTACTTTTCCTTTCTTTTCTTCTGAACCATGAAATGTAGATTGTATTAAAAAAAATTATTTTATCTGAATGAAAGACACTGTACATATTTCATGTTCTAAAAATTTTTCTCTTTTCTTCCCTTTCCTTTTCCCAGTTTTACTGTGTCTATGATAATATACTACATTTGAACAGGCAGGTTCAATTTCTCATTCTTTTTTGAAAGCACTACATAAAATCTTATCAAGTGCCACTGGGAGTCCAGCACCACAAAACTAACCAGAAAATTCAGTAGCTCCATGTCCATGGGCTTCCTCAAGTTCAAAGGGGACAAAGACATCCTGTTTGGTGTTTTGTTTCACTCAAGTTATTAAAACTGCACAGACCTCAGTAAGTACTTTTAAAAGTAATCTTCTTTTTTTCCCTTTCAGTAACCTAAACCATTATAAAAACCAGCGCCAGTTTAGATAATTTTCAAATTTGTAATGTGATTTAGAGAAAAGCCTGGTGATTCTCAATGAAGTGGAAGGACTGGAACTCCTGTCAGAGTTTTTTCTTTCCTTTAAAGATCTTGGCTTAGTAATTCTATGCAACTTTTGTGACCTTGATATTTTTCCTCAAAAGGCATGTTGGGAAATTCTCACAGGTGTGTACTGTGTGTGGGAATCTATACACCCCCAAAAAAGGGGCAAAAGAATAATTTACATGGGTCAGTATATATGCACTGTCTTCACGTATGTTCTACAAAGCTACAGTTGATGCAGTTGACACGACTAGAATAATAAAGTGTTGCTCTCAAGGTCATATAAACATCACAGTTTTTTGAACTCATTTGATGTAGCGTATTTTCTAATTAAATTACAAGTAGGAAAAAACTATCTCTTGGTCAATAGATTTTCCTTATTGTTCTTCCCAGAGCTTGATAAAGATTTAAGAATGCAGCATACTTGAGTGTTTGCGTAAATGAAAAATTACTTTTAACCTGTTTATGTTGCCTTCTGAAGTTTCTACAATATTAGCTTCCACTTTATCACTTTTACTTGTGTGCTAAGATGCTTTTAAACCTTACACATAAACATGCAACTATTTTAAAGCTGATTACTTGAGATTCCTGGTAAATTTGTTAGTACACAGAGCAGTCACATTCAAACATGATTTTACTGCAAAGCTGTTCTTCCAGTGTAGGAACTGTAAGAGATGCTTCCTGTAGTAGAAAAGAGCTATAACTTTCAGCTGAAAATAAAGGATTTATTTGCAATAGTCATATCTGAGACTACAGATACTGGCTTCTTAAATAGAAATAAAATAGATACAAATAAGAATAATTGAATTTGATTTGTTACTAGTCAGTATATTTTTTTCTACAAAAAATAAATATATTCTTGTTCATTTTTTCCAAGAAATTAATATGAAAATTTTCAAAATAAAATAATATTTCTGAAAATATCTGAAATTTTTAGTTGTAATGTATAGATATCTCAATTTTTAAGTTGATCATTTCTTTTGGCAGCATAAAAATACTATGCAAAAATATTGTAACTTATTCTTTACAAACCTTGAACATTGCCTAATAAGAAGAGATGCAGAAGAGCATATGAAGTATGCTTAAACTGCAATCATAAATGAAAATATAAATTATGTGGCAATACAAGTCAATGATCACTTTTCCACACAACATAAGCACTGAAGTCATATCCGATGTGAGTAATCATACTAGGAAAATAATTTTGAAGCTAACACATTTAAAATGCAGACATTTTATTGAAAGATACATTCCATTACTAAATGGAACAGCTTTGCTTTGTTTTGCTTTTAAGATTGTTAATCCATTTTAAGTAAGAGAAAAACAGATTTAGAGACCAGCCCTCACAGCCAAACTGCACCTAAATGGATGCAATGCCAAATACCAAAACATTTTTGATCACCATATAGCTAGAGAACCAGCTTTTTTAAAAAGCAGAAACTAAGGATAAGGGATAAGACTATGAATCAAAGGAAACAAATATTTTATTCATGCTAACATTTACTATCATAAACAAAACAGAAAGTAACTTAATTTTGATTAACTAATAATACTGTGTTTCCCTGAATATATACTTATTTTTAATTTCTCTTCTAAAAAAAGGTTTTCCAAGATCTGTCTCTTGGATCTTTTTAGTGTATATGAATCATAATCAATGGTGGGGAGAAAAGAAGTAATCAGAAGTAAATAATTTACGACTAACTGCATTTCAAGATTTTACAGCAGATCTACTCTTTTTTTCTTTCCAAGTTAATTCTATAAAACTTCAGGAATTTTTTAAATAACAGCTTTCTCATATAAGTATGCTTCTGAGAAGTTTTTACATGTTTTTTGTACTATATTAATACTTAGAATGCAAGGTCTGTCCCTGTAAATCTTACTTATTTTAGTAAATCTTAGGTTGGTGGAGTGGTCTCAATTAACAGAACTTCTCAAAGTGAGTAAAAGCTTGTGGGATTAGGACCTGCATTCTTGCATTTCCAGCAATTTTATGGCAATTAGTTGGTATAAGCAGGAACAATTTCCTTAAAAAAACCACCACTCCTTCCCAAAACAACAAACAAAGGTAATTAAAATGCTGAAAAAACCCAGGGATTTTTTTTTTTAAATGTACCAATGCTGGCAACTTGTACCATTTTATTGCAGATTTCATGGTATTAAATATTTGTATTAAAGCTGTTATAATCAAGACATTGCAATGGAATCTGACTGGTCAGTTAATAAAGAATGGGTGTGGGGAAAAGCTTAAAATATGAAGGAAGTGTGTATTAGGAGCTCCACAACAATAAGAAATCTGGGTAGTATTATAATAACTCCTGCAACATTTTTGAGGTCAAAAGCCATGGTTTTAAACTTATCGAATGGGTAGTACTGATACTCTATTTAAACAATTCATTAGGGTGCAAGTATCCTATTTGGTGCTGCATGCTGTGTGACTTTTTGAAACTACTGCCATGGACTGATATTTTGAGTTTAATCACATAGGTAAGCACTCATTTCCCTCTACCAGCAAATAATTAGTCTACTTGTTGTAAGTTCTGGTTTAAAAATTTCTTTTCTTTGAGCCAGCAGAACTTTGAACTTAAGTTTTAAATTTTTATTTTGTGTTTGCTAGGGTAAAAAAAACCCAACACAACAGCAACTAAGAAAAGTGCCTGTGATCAAAGCTAAAAATACCAAAGAAATCTCTTCAGAACAGTGAAGAACTGCTGGTGCTGATACCAGTCATCCCTGAGGTGTACTTGATACTGGGGTAGCGTGAAAAAGATGAGTTTGCGGACCAAAAAAACAGATGGCCCCTTATCACCCCATGGGGCTAAACATACAAGAGCAAACTTCAGAGATGCTTTACCTCTACTCTGTCTGTCCCTATCAGGAGGGACTGTTATATTAAGGGTTATTGCCTCTCTAGCCCTCCCTGTGATTAGCTTTTGAAGTCCATGGCCAAGAGGCCAGTGTGAGAATATCACCCCAGATAAGAGGTGTTTGCTCTGTGAAATATTCAGGACAGGAATCCACGGACCCCATGATAGTTCAGCAGGGAACCACAAACTCCAGCTAATATCTTCTAATCCCCTGTTGGTTTGAGAACTACCCACCATAAAAAGTATAACTGTCTGTTTATTTGCGCAGGCAAGAGATAACATCTTAAAGTTACAGTCTGCCTTAAGCAGTAGGCATGCGAAGCCCAAAGAAATGAACCATCCAAGTTTATAATGAAACTTTTGTGTGTTCCCTTCTTCTCTGCCTAATGAGATGTAAACATTTTGGATGGTGTCTCTTTTGAAAGACATTAACCAAATATATTGGTTAGGAATCACAAAGGATAGTCCGATCTGCAAATTGCACATTTTCTTTTATAACATTCTGAAGCTGTGAACAATATGTTAAAAATTTTCCCATGGTGCAACCAAGTAAATACTTGTGGCACATTTCTATTTATTACAGAGAATACTTAAATTCTGAGACATAAATCATGCTCTTCTACTAAAGGCTTTACAAATTCCCAAAGACAAGCCTAATTCCCAATGCAACGATGCTATAAAAGATCAGACACTTTATTATGGAGAAATCCACATTTGGAGATGTCTGTCAATAATTTTCTCTCAGGATCCAATCCTATGAAAGGCACATGTAAGTTGCTGAACACTGTGTCAAACTTCATCAGTTTCAAAATGACCCTAAAACTTACATTTAATTTGCTGTATGTAAATTGTAATCTGACAAGTTTAATAGTGCCTAAGCAAAAAATTCTGTTTCCTTTTCTTTCTTCTACTAAATGACAGTCTTTTGGTTCCAATAAAGGAAAAGATTTCATAAGTTTAGATTTCAAAACTGAGAGAAGATGCCACCAGTTTTAACTTTTTTGCACCCTTCACATCAGTTATTTTCATTAGCCAATGTCACTACTGTAGCATGAAAGTAAAAATAACGAAAGATAGGTGAAAAGATAAGGGAAGATGACCAAAAAGGGAAAATAATTCCTAATGGTGCTGTAGATCCTCTATTTTTTTTCCATTGTAATCTATCCTCTGCCCTGTCCTCAGCAACTGCTCTAAATCAAGGAACTGGCACCTGATGCATTCTGCAGATGGATCAGCACTGTATATCTGGAACACAGTAGACAGGTGGTTTTTCACTTGCACAAGTTTGTTAACTAGCCAGCAGACACATCTTCTGTTTGTGGGGCAGGAGTGGGAGTTGGAAGTGGAAATTTCTCCTGGCTGATTTAAAGAAAGAACAGCTAAGTGAAAGAGCAGGTCAAATCAGCACATAATTATTAATATTTCTAATTGCTCTCACTTCCCGCTTAGGTAGACCCTTTCTGGAAGACACGTCAGTTAGCCAGACAGACATTGAAAACTATGGGTAATAACAAAAGTAGTGCTAAGATTTCTGAATCCTTCAGATGTATTTTAAAGGCATATTCAGTTAGACATGAGTGCCCCAAAGTCTGAAGAGGAGGATTTCCCCAGCCTTATTAAAAGAGATTAATTTTTCACTGATCTAATTCTGTTTCTCTTGGTTCAAAACCACAGTCCACGCCATTGGCACATGCTTACTTGACAGCATGCGAAGGCAGATTCCTCAAACAAAAATTAGAATTGTCCATTCATATTTTTTTCCTCTTATATCTTCACCTTTTCCTTTTACTATATTATGTCCTAGAGAATATGTTAATTTTATATCGTGAATTCCAATTTCTGCTCAGTTTACACAGGAGCCAATAGACTACTCTTCCTCACAGAACAGGATTTCTGGAAATTTCTACATTCCATACTCATAAATGTAAATGTAGCATATATGCCAATAATGTAGCAGATCCTGGGGTCACTGGAATATAGTTCAATGATATTTGCAGTGCAAGAGCAAATTTAAGGAGTATAAATGCAGGAGTCAATGCAGCAGAATCTCAGTTGGGAGTCTGCACAATCCAATGACAGGAGAAGCTGTGGCAACCACTGCCGTGGGATAGGAGGAAAAAGAAATCAAAAGGCTTAGACATCCTACAAAAATACTTATGTCTTAGACTAGGTCACCAAAGATCTTGTCTTTTATTTTGATGCACTTTGTATTGTACCAAGCAGTTAGTACTCAAGAAATAACCCTAGAGAAACCCCAAACTTTGCTTTTCAAAATGAACAATTGGAAGCAAAGTCTTGATGCTATGTCTTCCTGCTGCCAGTCACTGAGTACCCTGTAGTTTCCAAGAGACAAAAGGAACAAAAGGAAAATTTCTGATATGAATCAGGAGACTTTCCCATGAAAAACTGTGTGAATGACTATTGTCTCACCCCACCTGCAGTGCTTTTAACTCCAAGTCAAAAGCTCAAGATCTGTTCTGTTGGATAACCATCTTATCACCTCCAGTACTGCAAAGATAACCAAATTATGTTAATCAAAATCAAATCTCTTAATTCAGAATTCAGGCAAGAACACAGCTGTGGCAACTGAGTTAATTTAACAGCTTTCTACTGCCAAAAGGTATCCTACTCCATCTTTCCTTTTCTCTACTGCCCCTGCCCTCCTTCCACAATCTGTCGCATAGATTGGTCCCTCCATAATTTGATTCAGTTTCATAGCCCAACAGAAATCTCCTCATTTTCTGAGTTGATTAAGTTTTCTGACGGGTTGATGAGTTAATGTTGCATCTGTTTATAGAGATATCTGACAAGAACCAACACCAGTGCAAGGTCAGTAACAGACAATTCAGAAGGGGAAGCATGCACCCCTCCTCTTTTTTCATTGCAATGAGCTGTTGGAGAAACGCACATTGTCTACTTAAACTGCTCTCTGAAGCAATTGGAGCTAGGCCTTCCAAGATTGCAGCTTCTTCTGCTGATAGGTGAGTCAAAAAGGCCTTCTTGCTTGTGAAGAATATAAATTAGACATCATAAAATCTTACAATGCTATTTTTAGAGATTGAATTTTTTTTAAAAAGGTACCAAGTCAAAACTGCTGTTCTGTTTAATCAGCTGCCAATTTTCAGAGACTTTTTTTACCTGATGCCTTTAACATTTTTACATATTACATGAGCCCCAGTAGTCCCAGTCAGGACTCTTTTTTAGAGTGAAGTGTCATGGAAGTCTTTCAGACAATCAGAAGAAAGTTTCCCCAAAGACACTCCTCAAACACATTACAATCTTGAACAACTTGCAGACAGCGTAGGCATTGTTCAGGAAATTCTTGGAGACTCAAGAAAACATTAGCCATCGAAGAGAAATTTCATTAAGTAATTTTTGACCTGAGTCTCCATGTCTGAGCATGCTATGGCATATCTAATTGTAATGATATTGTAACCCATCTATTTGTAAGTGTCATTTAAAACATTCCAGTGATGGCAAATATACCACGGTGATCAATAACCTAATCAAAATTTTGCACATTACTTCTGCATTTTCTTGTTCTCAGATACTAGGTATTTTATTTTATAATACTGTTGTATGCCACATTCAGAGAATTTGCTATTAAAAATAATTACTCCTTGTGGGAAGCTGGGACAGAAATGTGAAGGGCAAAGAAGAAACTAACCGGAGAGGTATTCAAATTCAACCTCATTGCTCTTGTATTCTGAGGAGCACCAGTTCCTGCCATAAGAGAAGATTCCTTGATGGGAGACCTGTAGGCTACATGTAAGCCAGCAACCACTTTTACACATGAATTTCTGTCATCTAGGCTAACATATGCTTTGGAAATACACTGTTTAGAGCATTAATTATTTTCTCTGCTATGATTATTCAGACAGATTGTGTCCTATTACAGTGAAGTTCTCTAAGTCCTACCTGCTGAGGGCTTGTGAGGAGGGAAAGTGTCCATAGCTTTAAACACTGCATTGGTCCCACTCGAATTGATAGCATATTGATAGCATTGATATCATAACATAGTGCAGCTTTTGATAAGTTACTGCAGTTATCTCAAATAAAAACTTTAAAAGTTGCAGATCAGCTTAATTAGAGTCAGTTATATTCTAGACACAAAATCAACCTTGCATCAAAAATTTAGCATAACAGCAAACAGGTATCCAAACTGACAAAATATAATTTACTCTTCAAATGCCTACAGTATCATCTTTTCCTGCTGCTAATTGCTGATATTATTTTGCATGCTATTGTCAAATAAAATCTTTGGTATAAGAGAATGAAGCAACAGGAAAACTCCAGTAAAACATAGCTCTTAAAAACCACAATGCTTCAGGAAGATAAGTACACTGAAAAAAAGATTTTTAATTCTTGCTTTACACTTCCCTATTTACTTTATTCTTTTTACAGAATGGTCACTGTTTAGTAAGCAATTATGTAAAATATTTACTTGAACAATAAAATTATCTCAGTGAACTTAATGCAAACGCTATTGTAAAGGCTGCTCTGTGAAACAAAGGGAAAGCACTTCATCTTGGGATAATATTACAGGGAGAACTTTAATCAGCAGAGTTAAATTTAAAAACAGTGCTTTTACAGGATCTAACAACTTGCAAATTTATGATCAAATCTGCCAGCTCTTTTTCAGAGCTATTCACTGTACTGAATTCAAATGGTGTGATAATATAATACACTACAAAAAAAAGCACAGAATATATCAGCTCTATCTTCAGTAGTGCCACCTAAGCATCATTAGGACAAAGTGGCAGAGTACATCCATACTATTTAGGCATCTCCCTACTATTCTAAATACAAAACTTCTTTATCTCCTTTATTTCTTCCCCAATTATTTCTCTCATGCCTTATCATCAACACAGTTTTTACTATTCCAATACAAAAAATGAATTTGATGCAACCATGCTTTTATAATATGTATGTAACATATTGTGCTGATATTTTTCTGTTACTTTATTAAAAAATGCATTTCTGATAATAATAGTCAGGAATTGAGGAATGTTTTCCTCTTAGATAATTATAGTTTGCAGTAAAATTAAAGCATCTCTTTAGTCCCTGATCTAAACAAAGGAATCCCAGTGACACAGATACTTCCTCTGCATAAGAATTGTGCATGAGAGCACTCCCACCGCTGCATCCTCCTTACTACACAGCTTGGGGAACCATTTTAAACAAGCAACATGGAAGGAGCCATGCCAATACTAAAGATGGACTTGGCAATACAAAAATATGCCACTATTTTCACTAATGAAGGTAACCTGAGTGAAGAGAGTGGCCATATATGACTATTTTGTTGCTGATGTATTTTTTAGTCAGAAATGGCAGCTCCTCAGTAAATCAGATTGTATGTAGATACAGTAAAAAATTAAAATATTGGGTTATAATTTACCCTTCTCAAACCGTGTAGATTTATTAGACCGTTGTTTTCCTGTATGCAATTGACTGCTGTGTGGTTACTCCAAGGGAGTAATTAGACCACTCTATTGTCTTCATCCAATGATTTTTACTTTATGACTTGAGAATGCTGATTGGTTAATATATTATATATTTTCCTCTTTGGCTGTACTCTCACAAATTATTTCTTATTAGTAATTTAGTGTCTCCCTAATTCTCTTTAACAGAGAAGTTAGTAGCTAAGGACCCATCTTCTTTTCTAATTTGTAAGGGTAAAGATTGTATTGGGTGATTGAAATTAGAAAATTCAATGTATGAAATATACAGAAGGTGCTAAAGATTTATGAAACATATTTACAGGTTAAACTTTGCTTTGTATTTGCTTGTTTTGAGTATAATTTCTATCAAAATAATTCCATTATTATTAAGTATATTACAAACTAATTATATTAAAAATTTGAATGAATGTCTGTTAGTCTTTAATATGAATGTTTCTCTTTGAAATCTATTTTTTTTAATAGACTGTACATTTTTCTACATACCACGTATAGTATGTTATGTTCTAAAATGGTATGGTGGTATGTAGAGAATTTTGTTTTGGGGAAATAATAAATTCCTTTGGCTCTGTACAAAAGACTTTATTCATCCCTCAGGTGCATGATCATTATCTGGTTCTGTCTTGGCTTTTCCCTTGATTTAAACAAGAGCCACCTACAGTAAATCACCTTTTTTTGCTTACAGACACATGTGCAACTTGTAGATGTGCAGCTGCTTCTATCAAAAAATCCCTGCTATGATTTCAGTTTCTAAAAAGAGTTATGAAGACTTAATTAATTCATGAATTAAAATGAACTTTGATTCCAATATCAGTCACTTTTCTTTGCTATCAGAGTGAATTTCAGTCTATTCTGAGAGGAAAATACAAATGTTATTGCAGTTCCTAGGGAAGTTGTTGAAGCTGCTATGCCAGTACATCGTGTAGGACAGAGCACCATCCTGGAGCATTATGCATGCTTAAGGGACACTTAGCATGCATTCTCAGCGGCTACATGCAGATAATTATACAATGCTTCTCAACAAAATATCTATTTCGTACGGCTTGGAAGATTATCTCCCTACCACCTAAGCTCATGGAATGGTGCCTCTGACCAAGAACCATACTTATGGAAAAAAACCGGTGAGTAAACCTATTGCAAAGGGCTTTTTAATGCACCATGTTTTTACTAAAAATCATAATGCACAGATAAGTGATACTCAAATACGCATATAGATTGTTAGTTCTTTCCTCTCTGTGCACCCACAGCATTAACCTGAAAAGTGGAAAGCTGTGCTAAAATTCATTACGCCCTACTTGCAGCCACAGGGATCTTCCCTTTCCAATCCACTTGTACATTAGCCCACGTGCAGGCCCTTTCACTGCTCCCTGCATTCTCACGTTCCACAGCACAGCTCTATGGACAGTCAGTGTAGCTCTCCATCTTTCATCAGTTAGAATGAAAATAAAAAATATGTGTCTCTTCCCTGCTTCTCCTGAGGTAAACAGCAACTTTGTTCTACTGGCCTGTAACAAAAGGAGAGGTCAGAAGGACAAAATCCTCTGAGCTGGAGTCCCTTTGTGCAGCATGTTAAGTGCCATTAGGTCTCAGTGTCTTCTCCAGTCTTTTCCCAAGACATTTGTCATTAGCAGCAGAGATCCATACCATTTAAAAGTTACTATGATATTTCTTGGGATGTACTGAAGAACATTATTCATAGTACTGCATTAGGAAATTTTGTCTTATCTCATGGAAAGCAACTTATATATCACAATATATAAATATATCTGCACATTACTGAGCAGAGCATTATTACATTACCCAGCCTTGCTTAACATCCCAGGCTCACAATCCTTTTGGCGCAATATCAGGAGAGTACTAGTGACTTTGATGTGCTAGATATGAGACACCTCAGACAGACCTGTCTTTCAGAAACTGTTAAATCTCTGACATGAAAACACGTTTTGGAGGACTAACATGGACATCCAAACATTGCAATCCAACAGAGCATTCTTTTAGAACATTTTGGCCTCCACGAACACTGATGTAATTCAGTCTTAATGCCATCAAGCTGAAAAGATTACTCTAGCAAAAGAGCAAGATGAGATTGGATTTCCAAGGTCTAAAATCTCCAATATATATTTAGAGAGAAATAACTTACTCCAGCATTTGGAAAATGGGGCCTACTGAAAAGCATGAAACCTCTAAAATGTTGAATGCCAGAAAAGTAATACTCTAAAAAGCCAAGATAAAAATGCAAAAAGGAACAGAAAGGAGAGAGCCAGAAACATGTACAAGTTTATTTCCACCCCATCTGCAAGCTGGGTGAGACCCACAGCTCCAGCAGTATTAGGGAGTATTAACTGAGAGACGGTTCCTGTTCTCAGTGACATAGATGTCATTTCACAAAACAGACATATGGATATAACTTAAAATAAGGTTCCTAACTAGAAAAAATACCAACTCAGAAACATGCGTGTTATGACAATACCTACACTTAGCTGTGACTTTGTACCCGCCCAGTGGAGGGTCGTGGCCTTCCACGGCATCAAATCCTGCTGACACCAGGACAATCTCTGGATCAAACTCATTGGCAGCTGGCATAATCACAGTCCTGTAGAGTAAAAAACCAAAACCTGTTAAAAATTAAAAGAACTTCTATCTTCATAATATAAATTGCTGCAATCTCAAAAATCCCCAACACAAGATTTTGTACATCAAACCATATTCTCTTTTAAGTAAACCAGTCTTCATGGTAGCTGTCCAATATTAAACCAAGTCCAAGGCTTCAATTAATTTTTTTCTATAGTCAGTCTTTATTCTTTTCTGAGATTTAGGGAAAAAAAAGCAGGTACGTGTGAAAGCCCCTAATATTACACACACATCTGTGCCTGGTTTATCCTGCTGCCTATAAAAAACTGCCTCTTCCAGGGAAGTGACTAATGGTTTACAGAGAACACTCAAAGCCTGAGTGGAAACCCGGACTGCTCCAGTTAGTGCGAACTTGGTGTAAATTTGAACTATAAATTTCTTTTGGGAAAATGTTTGCTTTCCAAACGTTTTTTTTCTTCGTAACATTTTTAAATGTTTGTCGTGGTGGGGGGTGACTCTAGCAAAGGAAAAACATGAAATTCCCTTAATCAAATCCAGACTACGCTGTCAAGCCTTTCCAAGGTCAAGCATAATAAGAATGTGACAACCACAAACTAGTGACAGCAACCCCTGCTGGTGTCAGGAAGATAATTCAGCCCTTCATGCCCACAAAGATTCCACTTTTTTAACCCTTTCCTTGAAAAACTTCCATGGGCATATTTTGTTCCTTTGTTTTAACTCTTTTCCAAAATGAAAGCATTAAAGTTATGTTGAAGGAGAAGATAAACCCCTGTATTCTGCACTTGCAGCTGCCTTTTTCCAGGCCTACTTTCCAAAGGGAAGACATCAGGATGGCTTTTACACTGCAGCAGCAAATGCTTAGCCTGTAATGACTGCATTAAATCAGAGGGACATTACTAACATGAAAAGCAAATATACAATTGAATGTTCTATTTCAGACAGGAATAGAACTCAAGGAAATCCCCATAAGCCTTCACAGGTAAAAATCTGAAGATCGGTTTTACACACATGTAGTACTGTCTTAGATCAATATTTATTTATTTAATTATTATTTAATCAACTTAGGCCAAAGAGATCATGGTTTTGTTGAAAGATTAAAGTTTTCTGTGGGAAAAAATGCATATTAATAATATTTCAGACACCCATTATGTTTTTCTTTATCTGCATTTTTTAAATTTTATTTTCTGATTTTTTTTTTTTTTGTGGCTTCCTCAAAGGTAATTTTAATATTAGGAAAGTGTTTCTTTTACTTGTTAGTCAGAGAAAAGGAGATTTCAGACTAACTACATTTCAATGAACATTTCAATGGACATTTCAATGAATAACACTTTATGTTAGAAGAAAAGGATGGAGAAAACAATTTTTCTGGTGTTTTCACTGAAATTACATCAGAATGCCTGTAGGTAAAGCTGTATAATTTGTGAAATATTCCTTTTTTTGTATGTCTTTAGTAGGCCTCTCTGCTGAAATATGGATTCTAGTATTGAGCACTGGCCTTCAAGAAGTACCTAAGACCAACTTGAGAGAACAAAAGAAAGAAAAACAATCTAAAAATGTGACTTAAGTGGATAAAATGAAAGAATTTTAATTACTTGATTCACATAACTTGACAGTAAAGACGATAAAATCCATGGATATAAGCACTTGTTGCAAAAGGAAAGAAATAATCTGTTCTACATTTCCACTGTGGGTAGGACATGAAGTAGTTGCAGCATGAAAGGTCTAGGTCAGACAATGGAAAAAGCTTTTTAAATAGTAAAGATAGATAGTCATTTAAATACGATATTTAAGAAAATTGAAGAGTCTCCAGCTCTTTGAGAGGTTTTTTGATACATAAAACAAATATCTCTCAAGCCTGCTACAGGTTCAAGCTGCACATGTCCTTGAGGAAAGAAGTCAGATCTCTTCTAGATCTTATTCCTAAAGTTCTATGATGTTTGAGTAAACAACACACAAAGTACAAATATAAAAAAATACATTAAACAGTACTGTGATTGAACATTTTTGCAGGCTAATCTCCACAAAGCTAGGGTATAATACCAGGAATAAAGATCTCCTGCTCATCCATATATTAACTTATGTACATACCTGCAGGTACTCTAATTACACGTTCATTCTCTGAAGAAACACATACTTCCCAGATGCCCAATATCTGCAACACTTGTGGCACTGATGGCGATCAGTGATGAGAATTCTGAATGATACGCAATCTTTATCTGTCCCCATAGCAGCACATATCTTACACACTGAAAGAAGGAGGGATCCTATGGAGAACCCTCCCTATATGCAGCCACTTGTGCTTTTGCTCTCCTCCTTTCCATTCACATTTCTTCAAATTCAAGTCAGGCTCTGTATTTCATTTCTTCCTGTAAAACGAAGTGGCAGTACCACGGAATACAGTATAGACGATGCTCAGGAGCCAGAGGATGGAATGTGTCCAGTGCAGACAGAAGCTCTGGAGACTCAAGTTACTGAACACTAACAAATATTACCAGACTAAAATAGAATGAGATTTTTGGGCGTCATAATTTGGAAAATCTGCCACACTTCTACCACATTTCAAGACCTTGTTCAAAAGCATAAAGATGTCAGCACTTTTTTTTATAACATGGGCAAAACAATGCTTGACGCTTAATCTCAGTAAAAATTGCTTAGCCATAGTTTCTTCTTTTTTTTGTTGTTTATTAAATGTCTGACATGAAAACTGCCAGTCACCCTGGGTAATGTAAGTGAAATCATTACATACTGAAAGCAAGGTCTTTCAATATAAATTACCAGGAATAGCTCTTACCACCATCTTTACAGTAGTTAAGAGGAAATACTGGCATACTCATAAACATCTATAGAAACAGTATAGAGGAATCCCAGCTAAAGGAAGGAGAATGTTAGAAGGATAACCATCACAGAATTTAGAATTCATTGTTCTGTTACTGCTTTTGGCATTACCTGAATTCACATGACTAAAATAAGACCTAAGAGAGTTTTTCTGAAAGAAATGTTTTTCTTTTAAAAATGTACACAATACCTGTTAAATTTCAGAAGAATAGTACTCTACTTTTGCTATAATAGTGTCTTACAAATGATGACAGAACTTTGCTGCTGCCACTTCGCATACTACATACCAGAGGAGTTAACCTATGTGCCCACAAGTCCTGTGTTGTTAATTTCTCTTTCAACTTGCATAATATTTAGGGACTTGGAATGTCAGAGCTTATCCATCTTACACTGTTCTTGATTTAGTACTAAACAGAAAATCTAAGGACTTTTCTTTAAGAAAGAGATTATGTAAAATGTGATCTGTTTACTAGGATAGCAAGACTGACCCTTCTCTAAAACATCTCAGTTTGTTCATGGTCCTTGTTACAGCAGCCAAAGCTACTAAAAAGATGACAGCCACAAGTCTTTCTATTGCAGACGGGACCATTTAGACGTCTAGTTCCTAAATCTCAGATCCAATCTTCCTCTACATTAAGCAACAGGCATTTAAGGTTGTTCCTCTTTCGGATAACTAATGTGAGAGTACTGATCAGAGAAGAGCAGCTTAATCATAAAAAAAAAATAAAATCATAGCATTTTGTTTTGGACTTTATGTAGGTAGGACCTCTCTAACTTTTGCCTTGCCTTGGCAGGAACATGTTCCTGGTACAAAACACGTGTAAATTCCTTCACAAAAGTCACAGATATTTTCCTATCAATAATATGAAGTGCTATAATTAATTGTATATACGCATTTTTAAATATGGACTAAATTTCACCAGGACATGAAAAAAACCTTTTGGTTTTGGACTGGGCCTTGAGCAGCCTGATCTGGTGGGAGGTGTCCCTGTCCATGGCAGAGGGTTGGAACTAAATGATCTTTAAGATGCCTTCCAACCTAAACCATTCTATGATTCTATAACAGGAGTAAGAAATAGGATTTGGCTTCTGGCCATAGATCACCAGACAGGTATGGACAGGGGACTGGGAAGCCATCACTGCCTTGCTTGAAGCCAGTTGGGCTGCAGGGTTTATCGCAAACAGAAATTAATGCTAAGATCCTCTCTGATGAAGTGAGTACTGTTTGTCAGAAGAGAAGTGAATTTTATTCTTCCACTGTGACTCACAGTCTCCTCTACTCCCTTCTCCAAAGAAAATAAAATACATAAAAGAAATATTTATTTTCTGTGATCCTGAATCATATAGAAGCATAAATATTTGGTATAATGTATTCACCTGATGATGACAGCAGTGTTACAGGGACATATTTCCTGGCTGACTGTTCCTTTCTTTTCTCTCACATTTTCATTAATAAACATGTCAAAGCCTGAAATCTTGAGCAGCTGGATCACAGGAGTTATTTGTCTATGCTAAACCTTGCTGTTACAATGGAACTGTGTCCTCCAGCCTAAGGTAGTGCAGATGCTCCTTTAAGTCTGATGGTACTGGGAGCAGAGTATGTGTCTGGGAAGCTGAAAAGATTCCTTTTTGTCCCACTAAGAAGATTTCCCCAAAGAATTAATATGTTCCATTTGGGTATGCTGCTGTCTGCAGAGAAACGGAGGGATAGCTTCCAGTTGGGTGTAGTCCTACAGAAAACATCAGGCATGTGATCCTCCCCACCAATCTGAACATCAGATGCAAGACATTAAAGAGATTCTGCCAAGGGACTCTGTTCCTTTTATTCTTCTATTCTATTTTTGTACATTTAAAGCACATGGTTAGGATGCTCCCAAACATTTGCTCTCCCAGAAGAGATCGTACAGAAGTACCCAACCCAGAAATGACTTTGCAAGTACCATCACACAGAGCTGGAAATCTCCGAAGAAAGTTAAGCTGATGCAAATAGTTACAATTCTTTTGATGTGTTGGTAATTTAAAAAGGAAATGAGCAGGGATACCCTCTCAGGACAGTAATTTATGTAACTGAGAAAAAAAATCCACACTGTTCTAACACTGCAGATTGGAATGGCTTAGTAACATAAATTATTTGCTCTTTCCCTAAAATCCTCTGGTGTTTTCATCCAGTGATCTCAAAGTACTTTCAGAACATTAATAAATGGAAAGGTTCCTATCTTCAGCTGGTATGAATCAGTATAGCTGTTTCTGATTGCACAGTCCTCTAAAGCAAGCATTTTGTGTACCCACTTCACAGATGAATCAGCTAAAACTGAAAGCTGATAGAAGGCTTGAAAAAATTACTTAGTTATCCCAGGAAAAACCTTGAAAGAACATGCAGAAGACTGCAAGCCCACAACTTCAACTAGTAGAAAACACTATAGAAGTGCTGCTATTTATTCAGTTATACCAGAACTGTATTTGGCAAAAAATATGTGTAAAATGCATTAGGGCTATTACAGTAGGGGTTTTGCCATCAAATGGAGACACAGTTTCTTGTTTGAAATAATGTAGGTCTACCTACAGTTTCTCAGTTTCACATCCTACAAAATAAAATATTGTTCCAATAACTATGTTGTCCTACCTAAAAATCACACAAGTTTAAATATGTTGTTGAATGCATCATGATATGAATAGATCAGAAATTATTTAAAAGATTGCCCCAATAGGTGTGTAGAATTTATGGCATCTATTATTTTTATGAGTTGTTTGCACGTATGTGTTAATGTAACACAATATCAAATAATGTCTGTCCTCACAGAAAGCTACATAGCTTTTCTGTAAAACTATTGGATAATTTTTTTCTCTGTAGTAATTGAGTTTATATTAGTGTTTCTCTCTAAAATTTTGAATTACTATTGTCATCTCAAGTTCACCAAGGCCAGATCTGAGGATTTTCCCCAAAGCTCCTTGGCGACCTGACTGTCAGTTTTGTCTTGGACCTACTCTCCAAGGTATGTCTAAATTCTACAGATTTTATCTGTATGAGTTTCTAACTTATATTTTTATCTAGGTTTTATCTTTATAGCCTTTCTTTTTCTATCTTTTCTTTTATCTTTTTATATTTTTTATATTTCTATTGTCTTTTTATATCTTTTTATGATTTTATTTCTTCTCTAGGTTGTATAAGAACAGCCAATATTCTTCTCCTTGATTTTATTTTATAGTTACCTTATTTGCTTTCTGGAGATACAAAATATATTTTTCTTTTCTTAATCAAGGAGTAAAAGGTACCACATCAATACAAAGTCCTCACTTCTGTAAATCATGATCATTTCACTGGGGTTTACACATGGTATTAAATTTAAGCACATGCCAAAGAGTCAGGGTTTTCCAGGAGGGACCCAAGTTAGTAATTTCAAATGATGTAATTGTAGGAGTACTTAAGTACCATTGAATGAAAAGATTGGGTTTGGGTTTGGGTTTGGGGTTTGGGTTTGTTGGGGTTTTTTTTTGCTTTTGAAGACATTTTGACATCTTGCATGCAAGGTTCCTAAATTCTATTACAGGTGGAACGGCACCATGTTAAGCACAGAAGAAATATTGACAATTTCTGCCAAGCCTTCCATTTTTATTATTGTTTAGAAAGGTGCTTTCAACGTAATTATAAGAACTCTTCTACATTTGATCTATAGAAGAAGAAAATGATTGCAAACAATAAAAATATGAGAAAAATATTACATTGTGGTTTTCAGAATTCACTTAAAAATGAATAGTATTATCAAATAAAATTATCCAACTTCCAGAAACAAGGGCAAGTGCATAAATACATGCACAATGCACATTTACCTCCATATTCAGAACCAAGTAAAATTCAAAGTTTAGCGATATTAGGGATTGACTAAAACTTATAAGTAAGTTTGCTCAAAGCCTATGGATCTTAGTAGCTCTGAAATGAATATACATTGAAAGAAGGGGTTACTTTGGAAGGATCAAAGACTTTCAGCTGTCCGGTATACAAATACAAAGCCTTCTATGGAAATATAGGTCAAGATAGCACATGCAATAGCAAGATATCTCCTTACAGAACAACTTTACCATGAAAAGTGTTTGCCTAAAAAAATCCGAATTTTCTATTAAAGTTCCTGTCTTTCTAGAATCTTATTTGTGGAAGCACTGGCATGATTAAACAAAAATTTACTATATTTTTGCCTTTTATTTATTTCTCAGATCTCAAATAAATCTAGTTGGTACCATGCCATCTTGTGCAACATAAATAAAACTTATTTATTAGATTCCAGCTGCTAGATAAAAGACTGATGTGGTTTCCAAGAGCTATACAACTGAAGATGATATACGAGAAGGAGGACATAAAGGTTTAATTTGCAAAGATGGAGCTTAAAATAAAACACAGCATGACTTAAAATAGTATTACCAGCACTGAGAAAGTAAAATTCAATCAATATGGAAACCCATTATTCTGAGTCAATTATTTTTCTATCAATGCTATTTTAACATATATGGGAAATAGTACCGACACATTGCAAACACACTGCCAAACTTTATCCTCAAGTATCATTTAAGGTGGCGTAACATGTTCCTAGAATAAAAATCAATTTGATGCCCATTTCTATTGTTACTATATTTTATGAAAGCAAAATAAGTAAATCTTTAGAAACCTTTCTGCCATAAATATAATAATCACATTTAGGAATATTTTAAGTTGTCTTTTTTAAAATTTGCAAGGTTGCTTAGAAAACATTACATTTCTATCAAGTCTGAGTACACTATGCTATATTATACAACAAAATAAATTTCAGTTTTTCCTTTCAACTAAGTAATTTGTTTCAACATTATTTTATCATAAAAATCAGTGGAGTTGGCCTAAAATGTTAACATAATGAACTAATAATACTACTAAAACAGTTCACTGCTCCAGTTAAATCTTATTACAGTAATAAGATTGCTCCTGAAAAGACAAAAGTAAGTGTTATAATATCATAAATAGCTAAATTCAGAGGTAAAAATGTGCCACCATGTGTTGTTATAGAGTTCACAAAATTAAAGATAGCATAGTATCCCCTCTGAGGAATTTGGTATGACTATGAAAAAGCATATTGTTTTAGGCATTTTCTACTTTTCCAGTACCTGACACTTTTAAAATTACGTAGTAATCTAAGAACAGTATAAGAGAAACGAGAGTGCAGTACCTATTTTACTTATACTCCACAGGAATGGTAGAATTGGGGAAAAGGAAACGGTGGTCTGAATAAATTAAAAAGAGGAGATTACTCTGGAGTATTAAGTTTGACTCTGGGTCCAAAATGTCCCTTCCTCCTCTGTGAAAAAACTTTAGAAAACTTTTCTAGTTTGGGTGTATAGGACACAGTTGGACAATCAAGAAGAACGAGGATAATACACTACCTAAAATTTACTGCTATTTATTGTACAACAGCTCAGTTTGCAGTGCTAATGATTGGCTTATTTGACTACTGAAGTGGTTAGGGAGAACCTGGAAAAATGAGATGTGGGGAAGAAAGGATGGTAAATATTATTTAAAAATGCCTGGGGGAAAGAATAGGAAGAGTTGCATTCTTCATGGGAGCAATAGGTTGAGTGGATAAAAGATAGAGAAATATACTGGAAAAAATAATTTTACCTCAAAAGTAGCTAATTTTGTGAAAAGTGCATTTTGCCCAGAAGGGGATTTTTTTTTGTTTTCTTTTGATGAAAAGAAAAACTCTTTTTGAGAGTTTTTTCACACACTGTTCATCAACGTGGCTCTAAATACGAAGTGCAAGAAGTCTCTACATATTCTCTCTTAGAAATGCTTTGTGGCTTTGTCTTCTATTTTCTTCCATATACCCATAACTACTTTAAAAGGTATTCTCTCTGTGTGCATTTTATTGACTTATCATTAAGTATAAATTTCACAGATTTCTGGGTAGCCACAATTATACTATTATATATTACGTTGCCACTATTCAGAATATTGCTTATATGACTGATCTTATTTATCAGCCCTTGTGAGTTATTCTTTCAGAGGAAAGGTACAGATATACATTACTTCCTTTTATTTTTTTGCTGAGGAACAACATACGCTGGTAGAAAAGAAACACATGAACATTTTCTTATGCCCACACCAAATTAACCAACTAGAAATGCCTCTAATCTCAAATAGGAAGATATTGATGCTACAGGCAACAACAGTTTCCAACACTTCTGTATTACTAATAACAGGCCTATTTGTTTGTCTCATGTTTGACAGAAATTTGTCATTGGAATTGGGGCCACTTTAGACCATCTATTACTGTAACTTGTGTTCAAACAGACCAGCTGGGCTTCATTCTGATAGCCAAAAACATAGCACGTAACAAGGTTTTGTACAGTACAGAAACATCAAATCTTCTCAATTTACCTAAACTAAATGCCACTTAATGGAACACATCCCGATAAAATTTTAGTGGATATTTGAGGAAATATTTACAGATAATGTAAGGTAACCCAGAAAAGCACTTTTCAAACCTTGTCTTTCCCAATACCTGCTCCCCATAAAAATCTGAGAGAAAGAGAGAAAATATTTGTGGGAGCAGGGGGAATTCTCATACTAATCCCTAGGTACCACAGAGTGTTGGAAACTACAACTTTTGCTGGTACACTTTCAGCTACTGTTTAGTTAGAAATGTGATCTGATGTTCGCTCTGGGTAGTTTGGAGAATCCTGTCTCTTTTATATTATCCTATCCCCTCTCCTTCCTTACACTCATTTTGCTCTACAAAGTAGAGGAAATATGATAGACTGCAAAGACTGAGAAAACTGGATGTCAGTGCTTACAAATGAATGTGACTAGAAGAACTCAACTCAAGAAGAAAAATACCAAAATTGTTCGGGGAGAAACATCAGGTAGGCTAATGTTTTAACATACGAAACGCTCTCCTGCAAAAGAGTTACACCTATAACTTGAAGAGTGAAGTCAAAGAAAGGACTGGAGGGAAATCAGGTTTAGGGAAATATGAAGCCAAGCATGGCATGTTGAGGACAATGGGAATTTTGTTTCTGATTTCAGCAGTATGGAAAAAATAGTTTCATACTTGAAATTCAAAGGGAAGCACTTCTGTATTAGAAAGAACTTTAAATATTAAGGAATCAATATCAGAAATATAAAGTTTAATTAAATACGGAAGCAGCACAGGAATCTGCTTTAATGTAATACCTGAAACAAAATCCAAGAAGGTCAGAAGATATTGTATGAGCTTCAGAGAAACTTAAAAATAATAATATAAGCATCTATGTATTCCCATTCACAGACACAATGAGCAAACCCAAATATTTTTCTTAAGCACATTTGGAAGGAAAAGGGAAAAAAGGACAAAGAGCTCTGAAAAATACAGATTGAAGACAATACCACAGAATTCAGGAATAACATGACTCCTGCATAAAATGTTTCACAGTTTTTTGGGGTTGGGGTTTGTGGGCTTTTTAAATAAGGAAGAAATAGTGAACAGCAAAACACTTGAAATCTCAGCTGAAGAAAAAAAATCCATGAAAATGCAAATACATTGTGATATGGATTAAAATTTTACTTTACGCTTACATGGACTTCATGGAGACAACATTTCTTCCTAGTAGATTTTACTTGACTCTATAAAAGAAATGTAGACAGTCTTGTCATCTTAGATCAATGATAACTCTTTCAGTGATGTACATGGAAGAAGCCTTTTATTGTGCCTGGCATATTATGGCAGAAAGGCAATTCCACTCATCCCAAGAGAGTCATACTGATACAATGCTGATCTGTTTGTCAACACCATCATTTGCACCGAATCTTCAAGTTGCCAGGACCCCTGAAGAAGGCCAGAGGAAAAATCAAGGTGAAGTCTGTGATTTAACTGAAGAGCATCTACAAATTACATTTCAATGTTTCTGAATTTGCCTTTTGACCATGAATTTATGTCTCTGCACTCTGTTACAAAGCTAAACTGCTCACACCTCTTTTAATCATTTTTGGATCCTATTTGGAGTGATAAATTAGATAGCCTCCTCAACAGCATGAAACCAAAAACACTTTTCTACCATATGTTACAGTAATAAAGGAGAAATCTGTTTCCCATTATTGGCTGGTCCATCCTCATGTAGTCAGTTGCCTTGGAAACTGAGATTGATTATAATTTCAAGAAAATGTAAGAATATACTGAATCACATAGTTCCTTTTTCAATGTCTGTCTCAATTTACAATTTTGAAACTAGCAACAAAAACATCCCTATGCATGATTTCCACTTTTAGCTCTATTTTTGTTGCACTTACCTCTCAGAGTGACAGTCAAAATAATATAATAATTTTGATTGGATAAATCAGAAAAATAATTGTGACGTTTCAGAAAACATTGTAATAAATGGAAGTCAAATGTACATTCAAATTGACTTCATTTTAAAAAAATAAAATTGTTTTTCTTCCAGATTTGATATCTGGATGACACAATATCTAAATATGATGTAACTCAAATTCTTCACTCTGTTGAAAAACTTGAACTCTTACTGAAGCCAAAATATATTTGATAAAACAATCATTTTACACGTATTTCACAGACCTCTTCAGTTCATAATAATTTCTCTCCTAATGATCTGACTTTAATCAGCTTCAGCATGCTTGCTGCAAATAAATTACCATTTATTCATCAAATCTTTTTGTCATTTTAAATACCTTACTTAAAAATGATGACAGAGTTTGTAAACTGTGCAAAGGACTAGTTTAAAAGCAGCACATTTCATGCTGCTATCTTTTGATTATCAGTGGTCCCCAAACCCCTGCAAAGATCTTTTTGCTGTGTGTTCTTCAATTCCAGTTGCTAACCTATATTTAAAAATAAGGAATTTTACACCAGCTGAGAAATTTGGCACACTCTTCCTATCTATTCCTTGTTAAAATTCCCCATCCAACATAAAATTGCCAAATTTGCTACAGGAAGTTGTGCAATTACAGTGAATAGGAGGAAGTTTTTATCATAGCTGATACATGGGAGGTGATATAATAGATTCAATAGGAGTAGTCCTTTCAAGAAAGGTTAGAAAACTCTGGGCACCTAAGCAAAAAGAATTTGCTAGCATTTCAGCATGACTAGCTAAGCAAAAAATTACTTCCTAAAATCTGTAATCTTTGTATTGTTTTTCTGTAAGGTAGTTCAGTTTTTGGAAGGAAAAATGGAAGTTTAAGTTAGTATAATGTTAACGAAAACTACAGAAGGGCTGTATCTATAGTAATCTAAGTTGAATTTCATTTTGCATTCCTAATTTCAACATTTTCTGACTTCTGTGAATTTGTAACATTAATCAAATAATACCTAAAATTTGATTTTTTTTAGCACTTATTGGGTGGTTAATGTATTATTCTTTTTTTTAATCCAGCTCTGCCAATGTGACAGGCATTGCTAATTATGTAGTTTGTAATGAATTTTCTTATCTAGTACCAGATAAATTATTTGTATTTTTTATATTATTTACCCAGTATATCTTTAAAAAGACATTGCAGTGGCACAAATATAATAATAAATTTCATGTCATAGTCTTTAAATAGTTAATAAATTATTTATTTTATTTTATACCTTTAATCCTAGTAAAAATCTGAGCTTTTAAATGTAAATCTTGAAATTTAATTCCAATGTCAAACAACAATTTGTGCCCTAATGCTGGGAATCCTGGCAAGCTGTCAGTCCAAGGGGAAACCCACAGTCAGGAAGGAAATGGTTGTCTTTGAAGAATCTTGGCTGTGGAATGACAATTGGTAAAATCATGCTTGCTAAGACAAAAAACAAGCCAGCATTCTCACCACCATGTTGCACTGTTTTCCTCAGCAAAGAAAAAAAGCAATGACAGAGATGAGGAGTATCAAAGAGCAAAGACTACTTAAAAATAAGTTGATCCTGCCAAGGCTGATATTTTCATCTTCCCTCTGGCTCTACTCCAGTCTCTTTAAATTCCATTAAATCGCCAAAGGAGAATTCTGGTCTGATCATTGCAATAAAAAACACCAAAAAAATTTAAATTAATTAATTAATTAATCAGTGACTAAACAAATGAGAAGTACTCTAGCTTGTAATCTAAGAGAAACTCTTTTTAGCGGGATTGCAATTGTGAAGAATGTCTTACAGAAGCTGCTGCAGTTCTAGAATACTAAGTATTTCTATAATTCACACAGAAACCATACAGATATAAAGCATTTAAAATCAAAAAGGCATATTGTTTCAACACCTACACATGTATCTTCCAGATTGACTCTATTTCTAATTGCAAGTGAAGCCAAATCCTGGTACACAGTTCCTTCAGACTTGCACTCAGTTTAACAGTTCCTGTATTCTTTTTCCATAAGTTAAAAAATTAATTTGAATTTTTTTAAAATTCACAACCCCATATAAATGTAACTAGAGATTTATTATTAAGGGAATGAAGATTATTAGAATGGCTGATATGAGAAAAAATGGTGTTCTAGGACACATGTAAATAAATATGGATTTTGTTTATCTTATTATACATTAATTCAGTTTTAGGCCCTGTATAGTTTTAAAAGGAAGTATATATTAACAAAGAATAGACCTCAAGGGGTCTGAAGTTTGGTTCATATAAATATGTAAGTGTTTTAATGTTTATTTCAATCTTATCTAGGCAAGGTCACTGGTACTATCAGAATATCCTGTTATAGGATCTCTGTTTCTAATTCCAGGATGAAAAGTTTCACAAAGCTTAGCCTTAACCTTCTAAAAATCATGTTAATGATTTTTTTTATTGTGAAGTCGAACTGAGGGTATAGCTTTCTTTTTTTTTATTTTTCCCAGGCTAGTTCCACCTTGTCTTATGTAAATCATTATAGTCTTGTCTCTCTCACTTCATTGGCTTTTTGGTTTCCATCTGTTTTCTCTCATCTTTTCCTCTACTTTGTCTCATCTACATTCTCTTTCTACTCTGTTTTCTCTCATCTGCTTGCTCATTACTATTAGCCTAGCCCTCCGTTCTCCACTTTACTTCCCAATTATCGCGCAGAAGTGGAGAATGCGTGAGATCTGAGAACTCCATTCTGAGAGATGCTGCCCACTTTAACTTTCTTTTTTGACCTGCAAGCTTTTATTTATTTATTTATTTATTTATTTATAATGTAAGACAGTCCTGGATGTCTTCACTGACATGTTACTTTTCTGAATGTTGTCTAATGTACATTGTGCTCTTATTCCCAAGAGCATTAATTTCGACAGGACTCGTTCGTACTTTTCTTAGAAATGTGTAACTCCCTAGTGTCCTGCCTACACACAGGTTACCACAATACCATGGTATGTACTACTAATCTCTGAAGGGAAGTTGTAAATTTCTTATTGTTGCATGCTACTGTACCTGTTGAAGAACATCAAGGAAGGTTTTCCTTTTAATGTTAATACAATTAATTTAATAATGATGCTGTGATACAAGCAAAAATTCTAGTATCTCAGTTTTTTTGGAAAAAGAAAAATAGACATGCATTTAAAGCCTTTTCGGATCAGGACTCAAATATATACATTATTCTGTCACTGAAAATGGCTTAACGTGGCAGTCTTAATGCTCTTCAGTCACCTTTGTGACATCATGGATGTCACAATTCCTTGTTTTAAAGCCATTAGCTAGCCATTGATAATTAAGGGTAATAATTAATCCTTAAATTGAATTCAGTTAAAAACTTCCAACTCAACTTCTTTCTTCACAAACATTCAAAACTGTAGAGTAAAGCACTGTCCTTCCCTAAGTGTGCATATGGTCTCACTCCTGTGGCCTTCAGTGCAGCCTACTGTGACAGAAGTCCAGAGATGCAGTGCCAAAAGGACACAGAAAAGGCTATCACCTTACCTTAAAGGGTGCACTGGTGCATAACTCACAGAATTACTTACACATTTCTATGTCTCAGGCTTGGGAACGCTGACTGGATTCTTAACTGCACTAACAGCTTCAATGGAGTCCAGTTGTGCTATGCAGCCTATTTCCTTGGGACAGCTTCCATTTACAGCAAAAGGTATCTCCTCCATGTAAACACCTCTGAAACAGGTAAACCCCTATTTATCTTCTGGGGCTTACCACCTCTGCCTTTGTGCCAGCAGAGATCCGTATCAGTCAAAACTTTCATTCCTCAAACTCTGTCCTTCTCCTCATGCTGTCCAAGGGAATATTTTCAAACACTCCCCCGAGGAGTCACAAATAAGGTTGTTGCTCTTCCCAGCATTAGTGGAGGAGGAAAACCACTAAAATTAGTGCCCTTCTGTGGAGGAAACTTTTGGAAACTCCAAAGATTTCTACAACTTTCCAAAGGTTACAAATGAGGTTTAGAGAGGTAGCTTGCATGTTGCCTTAATTACAGAGTCACTATCTCTTTTCTCTGATTGTGAAAACTGTGAAAGATTTGAAACAGAAACAGGAGAAAGGATCACCTCTCTGTTGACAGCACTGTTCTCTCCTGGCAAAAAGGCAAGAACAGTAAGAACAAAAAGGCAAGTAACAGAAATTTTTGGCTGGTTTGGATTTTATCAAATAAAAGTAGCAGGTTTATTGCTTTTCATTCCACTCTCTATGACGTATCATACTCCTTAAAATCTACAAAAATTTTTAAAGCTGAGGTGCTAATGTGAAGTAAGGGTTGCTACTGAAAAAGGTAATCAGTCCTCATGTTTTCAGAGAGGCTGTGTTATGAAAGCCGGCATCTATACCATAGCAAAAGCAGTATTTATGTTTCCATGAAATATTAGAGTCATGAACCTCACTGATTTGGAGCTGCTCTATTTATAAGCAGATATTCAAGACAGCATTTTTGGAAGGCAGCCACTGGAGTGTACTGTATTGTAGAATAAATCACACTGAAAAGATGCTCCCTGTCAAGTTAGAGATATGTTTAGAAAACATCCATTACAGAAACCATCACATTTATGTGACTATTTCTACCTTTGTTAATGACACAAAACTTATTTCATACACACTGTAAGATCCCAGATGAGTTCACCTAAGATTTCACACAGATCACAATATGACAGGCTCTTAAATCTAGTGGAGAGCTCTCATTTTTTATAGTACAATGAAGTACAATTAAGGCGTGATCTTCCTTTGACAGGTATGAAATGGTCTCCATCTCAGCTCCTTAGGGAGTGTGTTGAAATTTAGCCATTTAAAAGATCTCTAGCCAATGTTTCAACTGTTCTGAACTCTCATAAATTTTATCAGCTCTAAATTTCTGGAAAGGGTCACTGTTGAGAGGTAGTCCCTTCAGGAGTATACAATACAACATAACTAAAGTACAACCTTATCCCAGGTTATTGTTCTCATGTCTTCTGGTCTAAGTGCAGCCAACAGTATTGGATGTGGAAGGTGCAGTACAAGGATATAACAAAAAGCCTACAAGTGAAGTGGCAAACCTCCCACTTACTTTACTCCCACCTACTTACACAAAAGTGCAACTTTAAAATGAGTCAGCATGGATATTGAAAAACTTTAGCCAGAGGAACTAAGTTTTGAACAGGCTATTTCATATTGCTAAGAAAAGGTAATTTATCTCAGTGCAGTATATTAGTCCCTTTAAAGCTTCTTCCAGCCTGAAAGATTAACTTGGAGGTAGACATAAACTACACAGAGTGTGTGTGTTCACATTTTAACACTGTGCAGTAAAGACAAAATCATTTAGCATGGGAAGTTCATGGGAATTCTTCAGACATTTCACAGGTAGTTTAAAACTTGATTGAACTTGTCTACACATTCACTGCAGGTATAGAGGAATAGATATACTTAGAGACCCTGTCTTAGAACGATATCCCTAAACAGATATGGGTGAAATCATGGTTCCCAGAAGTATGTAAATAACCATCGCCTAGAATAGAGATTAAATTAACCAGGAATGGCCGACACTTAATGGAATACTGTAGGAGCCTATGTGAGCTGAGGGTCTAAACTCCCATTATTTTCGCAGGGACAGAGGATTCAGTTCAGTTACCTATGGGAAGATATTCAGCAGCTTTTGGGATGCAGGGGGAGCCATGCTGGCTACCTGTTGACCCTTGGAAAGTGACACAATCTCGAGTGTCATATTTGTGAGCCACAGCACTACACGTCTCATGTGGCACTGGATTTTTGTGAGCTGAATTCAAGTCCTAGTTGGTACAAGCAGTGAATTCTAGGAAGTTATTCAACCAACCAGTGTACATCCCTGCTTAAGACTGGGCCACACAGCTCTCTCCGTTTGGCTGTGTCATCCAGATCTCCACAAAGGGAATTGAGATGACTTGCTCCCATGAAGATACCTACTTTGCAGGGACATGGCTACGTTTCTGAATTTGACCCTGAATTAATGTCTGCTTATACGCTCATTTTTAACCATGGTTTATTGTGAAATAAGAAGACAAAAATCACTTCTTCAATATTATTGAGTGAATCGAGGTAAAAGCTCCAGCAGAGATATAATTTTAGGAAGCCTTCCATTAACACTATTCTCCATCCAGTTTTAAGGGGCAGAGAAGGTCTCTTGGGTAGAGAATAGAGGAACTCAAGCTTCCTTTTCCAAATATAAAGTCAGCTATCTCCATGTTCAAAACAGAAAGGACATAAGGAAGTGAATCACATCTACACAACCAAATTTTTCAGTAAGATGTGAAAATGCGTGGCTGCTTTACACAGTTATCTTTGGGATACTGATACAAATTCTTTCTACATAGCAGGCTGAACCTTCTGTTTCTTCTCAATGACTTGTACATTGCTGCTTTTTCAGTGCAAAAATCATAATCTGATCTGGGCAGCTAATACTGTTACAATAACTTAAGATGATTATTGTTTGGATTTTACTAAATATACTAAATATAATATCAATCATAAGCCACATGGTAAATATAAGACTTAGCACTTTATTCCACAGTCCTTATCCAACCTCATATGCCACAAATAGTATGGAACTGCAGTCACACAATAGTTTCCATGAAATAATAAATCACTTGGGTTTTAACTTGAAAAGTGTGAATTATTGGTTTGTTATTTAAGATATCTGAGATAGGATTGACTGCAAATTCAAAGTAATGCTTCATGGTACAGTTTAAATGGAATTTTACTAAATGTGCTAAAAACGTTTTAAGTACAACAATAAATAGAATACAATGGGAAGTCTTTTATATTTTTAAAGAAGCACTGAATTCGTGTGTATTTTCCTGTGTTTTATTACAGCACTATGAATCACTGCAGTTATTTTGGAATACTGTACATATGAATCAAATTAAGGAAACAGAGCTATTAGGAGAAAGTATGCAACTAAAAGCACTCCCTGTTTTTTCTTAATCCTAAATCTGACCTTGTTAACAAACAGGTGCAAAACTTCACACTACAACCAAGAATAATAAAGAGGCGTGCTATCCTCATTTTTCTCTAATTGTTCTTTTCTCCAAATCATATTAGCTCCCATATGTTTTATGCGATACTCACCATTATCCCTTTTTATTCTTTTCAAGGTTATTGTAGTCACAGAAACAAAAGTACTATCCTTTGATCTTCCACATCAAGCAAAAGTAATCTATAAGAATACAGCATATGCCATGATACAAGAAATGTATTCCAGTTGAATTCCTCAGTCAGAAGAATTACATACCTGTGGCAGTCTCTGTGAAAGTTCTCTGTGGTGAATTATTCCCATTGTTGTTACTGAATACAGCAATGAAAAGTCATAGCCAAAAAAAGCACATGTATATACCTTAAGTAGGTAAAATCCTTATTAACTCTTTCAATATTCTTTAGCAGGGTAAAGGATGTCTAAATGTAATATAAACAGGTAAAGCATTCAGCATCCAATTAAATGTTCTTTATGGCATCTATCTTCCAGTTACCCCCTTGTCATCAAAGAGTGTAAAACCCAATGTAATAAACAGCAGGATGCAGTGCTGCCAAAACATACGTCATGGTCACGGCATCTAAAAGTGACTTACTGAACCCAAGTGGTTCAACATACCTCTTCTTTACATTCTAAAATGACACAAAGGAAGAATAATTAGAAGTAGAATAAACATCAACCTTCGCATTGTAACAGGGGACCAGATGGATTTTTTACCTGCAAATCTTAACAAAAGAGCAGACAGACACAGAGAAAGATGATATCTGATGGTCATTTTTTTAGATCTGTCATTTTAAAGATGAAGGAATTTCACAGAATTAGTGAAGGTGATGAAGTAGAACATTTATTCTTGGCTCAGCCAGTGATTTGCTGTGTGGTCTCTATAGTGTTTTGAAAATACATAGCACAACACTATTACAGCAGATAATGACTGCTTTATGAATATTTTTGTTAGACTTCCTTTTATTAGATTGCAAGTTTACAAGCAAACGTAAGTAAGGTGGAAATTATGAAACTGTGTTACCCTCAGGTCCCCACATGAAAAAAATACCCTTTTTTGTAATAAGCAACTACTACCTTAAAAACATTGTTGAAAACCTTGGAAATAAGTGGTTTAAGCATCCAGAGAACTTTTTCCTGCAATAAAATGCTTCCTCAGTCACTATCCCCTGCTTGACTTACATCACCCGCCTAAGCTTAACTTTACTCCATAAAGTTTGTAGACAGATGCGCAAAGGTCAGATTAAATCACCAGTAGATTTTATAATCCTATTTCTTCTATTGAAGACATCATTAGGCATAAGTATATAGTATGCGTTAAATCAGTAATAGATTATATAATCTCACTTCTCCTAGTCAATAAATCTTTCCCAATATACTATATTATATCATCATCTACACTCCTTTTTTATCACATTAGCTTCTACAAAATGTGAATGTAGCTGAAAGTACAGTTGGACAAGTATTTTGATTTACAACATTGATAACCCAAACTACCCCTTAGAGAACACAGTTATGAAAAAGAAAGTTTGTGCCTTGCGATTTAGTTATAAAAAATGACAGCAAAAAAATCTTCTGTTAAATAAAGAGCAGAACCTTTCCCTATCTGGAAATACTCTTTATAGGAACTCTCACACTCTCATGCTATGACACCTACACAGCTATTTTCTCACAAAACGTCCCTTTATATTAGAAGGGAAATCTTTGTTTTCCGATAATTGTAATGAATTATGATGATTTCAAAAGATATTTTTTCAGCTTCGAGAGAGGCTCATTAGTGTTAATAAAATACACATCAAGATACAACCAGATCCCTGTGATGCTGACTATGAGTTTAACAGGTGAAAATTTCACAAAATATTGATAAAAATATTAAAACCTGCTGCTTCTCTTTAAAGTGTAGAACTAATTTGCCATTCAACTAAATAAAACATGTTAAAATGTCAGGCCTTTTGAAAGGGAAAAAAAACAAGAAGATTTCAGGCTTCTTAAATAGGAGTCCTTTGTGTTAAAAAATCTTCAGCTATACATACATAAAATTTGCATTATATCTTACATATTGTTTATAAAATAAGATAAAGTGGAATCATCTTGAATTACATAAACCTTCTTTGTGAAATGATGTTGCCTTAAGGAAAGGGCTGAATACTCTGCAGAATGTATCTTTGTGACACTTCTAATTTTTATGAAGGAATCAAAGGTGGTTTTGAACAGAAATATTAGGTCCATGAAAAAAACCCATCAGCCCACAAAGGAAATAAAAAAACAAAAGAAAATGCTTGGAGAGTAGAGAGCAATGGAACTGATTTTTCAGTTCTTTCTAATTTTCCTCCTGGGATCACGGAAAAAATGTTTGTGTATCTTGATCTTAACTTCACAGTTTTGGTCCCACTAGAAAGTAATATTCATCAATATTTCTTTTATTATGTGCTAGTGTGGGTAATACGGGATCTAGCTCAAATTGGCCAATATTATACACTTTCATTCACCTCAGGAGGCCCAATTCTGCAAACATAAATGCACATATGTAACTTTACTCAGGCTAGTAGTCTGATTGATTTAATAATGAGTTAACATGTAAATATATTCAGCCACACACCTAAGCATTCACAGGATCTGCCCCAGGTTTCCCAATACCAGTCTTCCTGGGGACCTCAGTGGCCCCAGACACTGGATCCTGAAGCCTGAGATGTGTCTCTCCTGCTATAGAATGTCTAGGTCTGAAAATCCATTCATGCATGCAAGTTCAGCTTCTTTTTCCAGCAGCACCACCAGCTGGAGCAGCTAAAGAGATTAGGACCAAATTCTGAAAGCAATTATTCTGAAGAGCACAACTCACAACTAACATCGCTAAAATGCCTCAGTTTTTGCTTGCTCTGACAGTATTTCACAGGAGCCTTTCTGGTTTTGGAGAGCACATTACAAGTTACCCTCAAGATATGGGGCTGGCTGTAAGGAGCTGGTTCTGTAGGGTGTCTGGTCTGCAAATTCACCATAGGGGTTTCCTCACTTATTCCCACTTCAAAGAAGCATTAAGAACAATTTCTCTTTATTACAGATTTTAACTAGATTTTTTTCCCCTGTGATGATTAATTAGGCATTTGTTACAATTTGCACTCTTTCCACCTCTAAGAATAAATGTCCCCTACTGCTAATCAGACACAAACAAAATGTTTTGAAAAGCAATCACTTGCTAAAAAAAAAAAAATGGAAATTGGGCTTCTGTGTTGTGAGGAATGTACACACATAGCACAGTGAAATTTAACACGGGTAAATGATCTGACTACCTCAAAGTGAAGTTTTTGCCTTCCTACAGTGGCCTTTCACCCTGCCCTTTCCTCCAATCTGAGGAGAGCTGATGTTGATGGAACATATAATGGCTCCTTTCCTGTGTAGTAAAGTCAGCAATAAAGCTCAGTAATTAAGGTGACCGGGGAGGCCCAGCCCAGCAGGCTAGTGGTGTGGCGAACACTTTCAGAACTTCAAACAATATCAAAGTCACTGAAAAATGGGCCTAGTTCAGGACTGGTTTGAATTAAGCCTCACTTCCACACGCACTTTTCAAATCCAAGCTCAAACAAGAAAGCCAAGGCCTTCTGGATTTCATTAGAGCCAATTATCTTATCTGTTTCATCTCAGGCCTGACCCTAAGGCTGGCAAACAGCTATTCAGTGCGTTTGTGTGGTTGTTTGAGAAAGCCTCCAGCCAGCCAATGGCCTGAGGAACTGCTAATTAAAACACAGTTGCCCCCTGCCTCTAGTGATTAAATATTTTCAAGCTTTTGTAAATAATTTTTCCATTCTTTGCCCCAAGCCTCAGAGGTCCAATACACGCAGTAATTTATTTAGTTTGTCAAAGAATACTGCTGGAAATAAAACTATAATAGAAACTTAGGAAACTCTTACATCTTGCCTAACTTCTGCAAGTGACGTTCTACAAGCTTGCAAAACACGTACACTGTTTCTTATGTAATTAAGACTCAATAACTTTATTGTGTTTGAAGTTATACAGTGTACAACAGGCCCTACATTTTGTTGACAATCATCATTTTCCTCAGATGTCAATGAGAAAATTATGCTCATGGTCTTAAAGAGATCATAGATGCTGCAGGAGTGATACTGAGCAATACCTGTGCTCCTGCGATGGGTGGACAGAGGGTGGATCACACTTCCAAAGTCTGTTTGGAGACGAAGTCAGTCATACCAGTAGCATACTTATATGTTTCAATTGACAAAGAAGAGTTCCAGAATACAGGTCCATGACACCATGTTCCTAATAAATTCTAGTCATTTGGATTTATACAGAAGACAAAGAACTCCGTGTCTTTCATCCGGGCTAGAGGAGTCAATCACTCCATCTCCCTTTGAAGCCCTGGGAAGACATCGCCTTTGCATCAGAATAGAGGACTCGATATTAATCTGGTTCTAGCATTGATCCCAGCCAGTGCACTGGATCAAGTGACCCCATGTCTCACATGCAGCCACTGCTACCAGTACAGGGGGTTTGTATCTCTCATTCAACATGATGTGGAGAGGAGTAACTTGCAAGATCACCCAAAGTAACCCTTTAACTCCTTACCTCTTAGTATTATCCTTAACAACAACAACAAACGAATTTATATTAGCACAATGCATTGGAGGGACTGTCATGAACCAAAACCCCACTGCATAATACACTGTAAAGAAGGATAAAAGATGGCTCCTGTTTATATGCCCTATGGGGACCTAAGGACCTACAGACAGAAGCTGTACAAGCTAGAAAATTAGAATCAGTCTTAGCACTACAGGAATTTATCTATTATCCAGTATCGTGGGAGGCAATATAGCAAAACAGAAATGTAATAAAAGATTTCAAGGAGGATAATGAAGTAGTTTCATAGCTATTTATGAGAATACCCAGCAAGTATAAACATTATTATCAGAAAAAGCAGAAAACCTGTAGCTGCTATAATAATCTGGAAAATGAAATTCGTAGGAGCACTCTGAGAATGACATTGCAATAATAACAAAAAAGGCAGAAGCTTAGAAATCATTTTATCTGGTTAGAATGGTAGTATACTCTGTATTTCACAGACATAGGATCTGCAAAATTTAGACATTGCTGAGTTGTGACTTTCAACAGAGAAGGTTGAAGGTACCATCAGAACTTGCCTGAGTGACAGGCAGAAAGACAGTTTTGCCTGTAGAAAGTGGCAGTTGGAATGGCTTGGTGGTAAAAATTCAGTAAGGTTGAGCTTGAACTAACAGCAAATTTCCTCAATAAGTATATCTTAAAGTTATTATAAATTTTCATGATGCACAGAGAAGACAGAATAGAGACATAGATCTGAAGTAGTTAGCTGACAAACCATAACTGAATTAACATTGTGGATGAACTGTCCTCTAGACAGACACAAAGAAGTAGGAGAAAGGATCAACACCAAAAGCTGAGCCATGGAAATCATGGAAGAAAGCTAAAGGAAGAAAATGTTGATTCTTCCAAAAGATAGGTTAAATGAGCTACTTGATATGTTGGGTAGAGGCCAGGGACAACCAAGCATGATAGCCAGGGAAGGATGAATTTTCAAGAAAAAGATCATCAGTGTTATTGAAAGTGGGTGACACACAGCCTAAGGAAACTGAAAGTGAAATACAGCCTCTGAGCTTCTGAGCTAGGAGGACTTCATGTTAAAAATGGTTTCAGAGGAAAGGAAGGCTGAGAATTTACTTTGAAGAATGTCTAGAACTGAGCCAGCTAACAAACAGCAACCTGTACACTTAATGGTCTTGGGGATAGAGACTGAGAAAGGAGAGAGGATGATAGAAAGAGAGCTTAGCAGCACTTTTTCTTGTCAATGAAACATGGTGTATCACAAGGGACAATATCTGCTCATGAAGGGAATGAGTCCCAGGTAGATCAGAAGATGAAACAGAATGAGGATCTAGTGTCAAGTAAAAGAGTTCGAGAAGAAGAGATGAGGAACAACTTTGTGATCAGAGGCATAGGACAGAACTGTGGGAGGAAAGGGAAGTTAGGCATGCTATAAAAATTTGATGAGTGGCGAAATTAGGACTCAAAGAGAAAAATGTGAAAAGAAAGGGAGGCGAGAAGCAGTATTTTCAATACTAGAAAATTATTTCTACTGTTTGTTGCTATTGGAAAAGTATTTCCAACACTTTGAAGTTCTTAAATTAACTTTGTAAGACCATAAAAGACAACACAAAAATTTGTAGGTTTGTTCAGTGATTTTTTTATGTAAGTGTCAATGACTGACCTTGACATAGAGCAAGTCAAGAGTGCTCATCCTCTGCATGTTTTCTCTTTCAGAGGCAGTTGATACTCAGTGGCCCATTTGATGGTACAGAGTGAGAATGAAATCACTGCCATCTTGATCAGTTGAAAAGCACAAGATCTGTAATCTGTTATAAACTATGCATTTCTTTTAGTGGCTTTGTTTGCAGTTTCTAACAAGAATTATGTTGGAAAATAGGGTCTTCTTCGTGAAATAGTTTTTCTTTGTTGAACAAAATGAAGTGAGTAAATAATAAATTGTCATTTTCAGATTCAAGGGGAATCGGTTTCCATAGAGTGTTCATTGCCTAGGCAGATATTAATAAAGCACGAGGAGTGAGAATTTGCTATGACACAGGAATGGAAGAACTTGCAGAGATTTAACAATATTTTCTTAATCTCTAAACAGCTTGATTGAATAGGGAAGCAATTAACCCCCAGTGTCCTATCAGCCTAATAATGCAGGATTAGAACTGTAACTTTTTGAGGAACATACCCCTTTACTAAAACATAATCTTTTTGTAGATGTGTATCACTTTGATATTTTTCAGATGGAGATTGTTTTTAAGAGTGAAGGGGGGAAAATAATTCCAAACAGTCTGACAACCAAGGTATTAACTTCAGATGTGATGAGGTCAGGTCCAAGTCCTTGATTTGTAAGAATAGGGGACAAGAAATTGTTTTCAGTCATTCAGGGATGGGATTATTCAGTTAAGGTTTTTTGCTTCCTAGACTGTTGTCCTCACCACGAGTCTAGAGATGTCCATTGTCACAGAAGAGTCTGAAACACACACTTACTTGTTTTTTGGGGAACTTTCAAATAGTTTGATTTTGTTCCAGCGTAGAAGAAAATCATGTCAAAACCACAGACAATTGCTACTTACTGGAACTGCTATCTTTGGTCATCTCTACTTACTGATGCATGCCCTGCACGGGAGGGAGAAAGCAGCAGAGACAAGATAACTTACTGATAGGGAGAAAAGAACCAAATAAGCTACATCCCTTCAGCCCTCCACTTTATGTCATCTGATATGAGTGTACACTCCTATACATGACAGAGGAGAAATGCATCCCAGGCATAGTTATTTTCAAGCTGGTTTATACTGTGGTGTGATTTGTTTGGTTTCATTTTTCATGTTTTTTTTGTAAATTAATAACTGGTAATTTTATTTATCACCTGATCTAAACATGCCTAGAATATTTGTGATAAGTGTACATATGAACAAGTCAATGATATATTATGACAGCTTATTTTCTTTCAAGTCCTAATGACTCTTGAAAGTGCTTGTATATAAACTTAAATATTTGATTAATTAATCAGGTTAAACATAGTCATAGCATCTAAGAACAGATCCTGTCACATATACTTGGTGAAGATTCTATAATTTCACTCTTTTAAAAATGACTTTTGAAAGAGGCAACAGTTTTGCATAAGTAAAAATAGTACATCTTAGCCATTCATTATGCTAGTGTGCAGAACTGAGACCTGCATTAGCTAACAACACAAATGATCAACTTACTTCTAAATCCTGACCCAAGTATATGTTATCATAGGAGAAAGACCCCATTTTGCATGAAAAAAATATACAAATATAGCAAACATATAAGTGACTCTACGACTAAGCATTTTTCTTATAAGGGTTTGAAATCTAATGCATTCCCTCACATTGGGTAACAACTTATTCTTCAAGAAACTGTACTGATTTAATGGGATTATTGGTGGCCCAAGCAGTACTGCTAATACCACATAATCATGAGTCATAGACCTCCCTGAATGTTTTCAATAGATATCTATTTTTAAGACATTTGTGTTTTCATAGTTTCAAACATCTCTCCACAAGAATGAAAGCTGACTTTAAAAAGTAATAAAATACTCAGAGTTGGGACTCCAACAACATCCAGTAAAAAGAAACCTCATGTGATCTTGTAGTACAGAGCACAGTGCTCTTTAGCGTTGCTTTATTCAAAATTACTGGGGTTAGAATATATTTTCTATGAGAAAGACTTGTTCCTTTCATTCATTTACTTTATGGGCAAAGTGTAGCACAGGTACTCAGAATCATTACTATTAAAAAATATCTCCAAGCTGTTTCTAGTGCAAAAGAATGAGAACATCTAGCATGCCCTGGAGGTACCCACACAAACTTACACTGACACACAGGTGCGTAAGCACACACAGAACCTCACAATACTTTGCAATCTTGTTTGAAAGGAGCAAAATAAAAACTCCCATTTCTTTTTCTTCTTTAAGTATTAAAAGAAGAATAGTGGAGGTCTCATTAGCTAAGCTGGCTAGAGACAGCATGTATAAAAACTGTGTAGCTAAAAGGCCTCTGTTTCTGCTGTTCTTGAAACAACACTTCAGTCTGATTCTGGATAATGGGCTTTTAATAAAAATATCCACCAAAGGAAAACAATTAAACAATACATAAAGCACCAGGGTGCAATCTAGTGGTTCTGTTACAGTCTGGATCTGTTCCAGCAGAGAACATGTGGATATTTTTACAGGCTACAGTGTAGTTCTCAAAAGTTATTATAAAGCAACAAAATTTAAATTGGGGCTGGACATTGATACAATTGCTCAGTGTTGCTACAGGACTTTTAATTCAGACCTGAGATTTATCTCCGTCTAAATGCCACAGATATTTTGAATTTTAGGATAAAAATATCCCCTGTACTCTTGCTGCTGTTTAATTTCTTCCAGGATGATTCTGGTGATATTTCTCACCTTTCCGTCAAAGTATTTGAAAATATACCAGTTCTTTATCCATACACCTCTATTCTTTCACCTTTCTGGCTTGAAAAAAATTGGGAAACGGTGATGTTGGAAAAGAGCTCAAGTACTTTTCAGTACTTTGGAACTACAGACCATGTATGGCTTGGGGTTTTAATCATACAGTTTTAACCTGAACCACATAAACCTGACACATGCCATATTTTATTATCCTTTCTCCTCCCCCCCCCCCCCCCCCCCGCCATGTCAATAAAAGGGACTGTGCATCTGTAGAAAAGTAAGCTGACACTAATTAATTTCTGTAATGAAAGGTTTCATTTCTCTAGCTGAAGTGAATGAAAGGAGCATCATTTACAGTTTTAAAAATCTTAGTACAGGAAAGGTGAAAATTTAGGGTATTTTAGAGAGAAGAAGTTAGATTTTCCAAATAAAAATAAACAAGTAGGAAGAACAAGAGATCATAGGTTATAAACAGTGTTGCCAGTTTTAGTTTTAGGGTGAGCTTTGAAGTATAACAAAATGTTGAAAAGCTGTTTATACCAGGGTTTCTAATGCTTTTAACTGTTTCTCCATTTCCTAAGGACTGTCTGTATCCCACGATACTAATCATCTGAATGCTCAGAACATTTGTCAAGAAACAAGAAAAAAGTATGAGTATTTACCATTATTACAAAAACCACACCACCACACTCAAAAAAATATCCAAAAGCCACAGATCCTCAAGAGTACTGAATATTTACATATGAAACTTACTTATACTTTAAGCAGATTATTTTTTTTTTTTCTAAGCAAACTTCTACCTTCTTCAAACTTCTTCAAAAGGAACTGTTCAGGCACTTATAAGTCATCTTTTATAACTGTTTGGTGTTACCTCTTCTTGAATTCTCCTAAGACACTTTCTACGGCAGAAGGAAAAAGAAAGACAGTTCTTGTTGATACACTTGCCTTTCAATGACAATTGGAAGAAATGGACAAAATCAGAAATGGAAAACTAATTGAAATTGTAACCTATGAGTCTGCAGGATGCTGTGGGTGGCTGGAAGCAAACTACATACGTCCATTCAGAAATCATCATATAGACTTCCTAGAACTTCCATGACTATGTTCTGTTCAGCTATATTTTTCTTCATAAGCAGTATTATGCCCATGACTATGCAGAAGGACTGTGGATAATTAGTACTCCCAATAATGTCCATCTACATTTTGGTTAATTTTTATCTGTCTCATACATATGACTCAGAGATTCTGCCTTCCTCTTTACGCAGTGAAATGCTGAACACGTTGCTGTCAGCAAATAGTTAAGAGAGATAATAACAGCTGGGATAATTGCCGGTTATTGTAAAGCAAAATATTGAGAAATAAATAATCTATTTCCATTAGTGAAGATAGATGTAACATTTTGCTAGTCTGAGTTTATTGCCAAAGGAGTTCACTGATAACCTCACAATAGATTAAAGTTTTGAAGATGTTAGTTCTGTCTGCTCCTAGCTCTTTCATTGACTCATGAAACTGACCAGATAACTTGGATTTTCTATTTCTTTGCCCACACTTTTGTCTATTTACCTCTTCAGATTTGAATGAGAAACTCAGTCTTACCATATTTTTCAGACCCAGTCTAGCATAATATAGCCTCAGCAGCAGCGTCTGGAACTTACAGCCATAAAAAAAATAGAGTACTAAGTTATGGGTATTTAGAAATATTGTTTAAAAGAATTCTTTTCTCAGAAGTTATTCTTGGTGGAATCCATTAAACATTGTCACAATA
Organism: Neomorphus geoffroyi; assembly: GCA_033558235.1. Taxonomy (NCBI): domain Eukaryota; kingdom Metazoa; phylum Chordata; class Aves; order Cuculiformes; family Neomorphidae; genus Neomorphus; species Neomorphus geoffroyi. The sequence goes on from JAUMJM010000004.1 coordinate 14,296,737, forward strand.
TACCATTGTTCTATGACTCGCTGTAACTAGACAGGACCAGCTAGGAAAAAAATGTTGATTTTTGTCTGCCACATTCTATTGTTATGTTTATCAGAAATCAAGTTTTCTACTCAGTCAGAAAGTTGTATAATATTGCAGAACAGTGATGTCAGAGAAAGTCATAATAATATTCAAAATAATATAAACCGATGGTTCGCCCTCATGTGGTGTATTTAGCTCATTTCTAGGAAACAGCAGAGCTTCAGAGATGAGCAATTGGCAACTGTTTACATCTCTAAATGAAGAGAAGTTGAAAAGATCAGAAATATTGCATTTTGAGAGAAGATATTGTATTTTGACAGACATAATGCAAATTTATTTAAAATACTAAATATATGGATAGGCAAGAATGTGCACTTCATCTACCCACGCATTTCATGAACAAAGGGATGTTTAATGAAAGTGGAAGACTTGTGTTTTGATATAAAAAAAAAGAATTTTTGTTTTTCAGACATACATGCTTAGGGTCATAAAACTCAATGCCAGCAAGACACAAAAAACTTATTAAAGTTTTTATCTCGAATTCCTCAGTGAACAAAAAGTTACAAAAGTAAAATTTACTGGAAAATTAAATGAATATATAAAAATATGTACTACCTATGTATACTTATACGAGAAAGTATAAGGAAAAGACAGCAATATTTTGTCTGAGTGTTCTTTTTGGAGTTCATTTAAGGAATTGTAACCTAAAAATTAAGAAAATTCATAGTCCATACCTATGAAGAAACAGAGAGAATATGTTTGAAAAAATCAACAAAATTACATTTACAAATAATTTCATTTGAAATGTCAATATTAAATGTATACAGATTGGGAAATACAAAAATAAAACAAAAAACGGTGTTTGTACATCAATGTAATCTCACAAATAACCTTAACTATGCCCTGCAAGACCACAAGACTACAATGAATATTTCTTAGTATTTTGATCACAGATTAGAATAAGGGAAGTTGTAAACATATTTATTTTCTCCCAAACCAAACACTGGGAACTGTAAGACATAGTGAAGATTTTCTGCACACCTTAATTTTCTTTCATTTTTACACATTAACATATGTGCTTTCAATTACACTTTTATTTTTTAATTATATTTTTTAAAAAATTATTATTTGGGGGCAATTCTAAATTATGTGTTGTATTTTAAATGAAATTGTGGATGTAGTTTGTCCTTACCTCTGCTTTAATGTCACCTTAATGTCTTCTGAATTTGCTCACCTTCTTAAATTAAAATCACATGTGTGACCGCTAAAAATTGCGCTCAAAGATAGTACTATCATGAGCTATATCTAATCATTCCAAGCAACACACGCGCACACACACGTATTTTATGTAAGCTTTTACGGCCAAGTTCATTGATATGCTGTGGCTGGTTTATGCTACTCTGGAGTGGGGCAAAGCAGCCAGAGCACACTGGCTGGTTAAGCTAAATTTACGCCTCCTTTGTTGAATAAAAGCAGTGCAAAACAGTTGGAAGGCGCAACAGTCTCGTTTCTCCCTTACTCTTCCGAACACTCGCATTTGTTTCCACTGCCTCCTGTGTCTTCCATATTCTGCTTTATGGAAACACTTCTCTGTAAACTCCAGATACATCCATGCACACGTGTGCGTGCGCAACACGCACCTCAATCTCTGTCTGCTGTCTCTTTCCCTGAGCACATCTGGTATAAGTTGAGCTTATGAAAATAATTATTTGAACATTAACAGCTGACAATTGCTCTTCTTTTGTCTGAAACTATTGGCAGAAGAGAGTGGATTACATCCTCATAAACTCCAATGTAGAATCATCCTTTTATAAAATAGCCACCATTTTCAATTGTTTTCAAAGAGATTAAAGCAAATTAACATAAATATATGGAAGTAAATAATGAAACAAAACTCTCAAGAGGCAAACATAATCAGTTCTTGAAAAAAATGGAAAGGAGTGTGCTTTTTTTTGTTATCATAGGGGAAAAGAAGAGAGGCCTGCCCTTTAGAAGAAGGGTATTCTGTCAAGGATTTTTGTAGCTAGATGAATTGCTTAACTATAACAAACATCCCATTAAACAAAACTTTTCTGGCAAAATTAAAAGGTATAGTGATTTGATTACTGCACTTTTTAATTCTACAGAAACCTCTCTCCTACGTTTTGTACTATCTTCTTGTTAATACGAGCTAGTGTATTTTCTTAGTGGAAGTATAGAAGAAACAGAAGGGTAAACCATATTCTTTTATAGATGAAAGAGCAATTTTCATCTTCAAACCAGCTATAGACATTTAAATTTGATTTTACACTAGAAAAAGTTAGTTTAAAAATATAATAAAGGCTCTTCCTGTAGCACTGGAATCAAATGGTAGACACAAAACAGCACCACGAATGTCCTTGTTTCCCACTAGAGTCCCACTTGAGCCATTCTCTCAACGTGTCTTTGAAGTGATTATTCTGTGTTATACTATACCTCTGACTCATCTTCAACTTCTTTGCATTTTTACAAAAGAAAGTTGCTTTTTCCTGAAGAAATAGAATTATTCTTTGATGGTTTGGATGAAGAACAATGCGGAGTCTCATTTGTTCCCAACAAGATTTATTTAACCTAGGGGGGTTTTTTGTGATTATGGCAATGCGAAATAACTACTCTTCAGCTACCTGCATGTACATATATGTGTGTGTGTGTTTGAATGCGTGTACTGTTCTATAAATAGATTGTGGCCTAAGAACAACATACCTGATGTACAATACCCCATCAGATGTGATACCTGACTATAGGCAAAACGCTAGAGGCAGAAAAAAGCCGTGGACATATTTCTGTGGACATTATCATTCGGACGGGTGTTTGCTGTGAAATTCGACAGTCAATCAAACAGTAACAAGCTACCTGGTGTCATGGCTGCTCACACTTCAAATATGTGCTTGGTGCAATTCTAGGAAGAAACTGGGGCTCTACTGGTGAGAAAGAGAAGGTTATGTGCACCCCCTAGGGAGCTTTAGATTATTTTAATGCAAATTTCTCAGTTCTTAAGAACTCAAGGGATTAGGCTCTGGAGACAGTCAGAAAGCAGGAAGGAAGCCTCAGCTTCTCTCCAAACACACTCCACCCGTCTGCAAACTCATTCACACTTTGATTATTTTGCAGAGGAACTCCACTAACACTCTCTTCTGTCTTTGCTTGGGATTAAATACTGCATAAAATCTCTGTCTACTGGGAGGAAGGTGTGAAGAGAAAACTTGTCCATATCTGTTACTTCTCTCAGAACTGAAGATATCCAACATTTCTCCCATCCCTTGGTTAGGATCTTCTCTGTAATCCTGTACCTAAAATCAATGTACTTGAAATAGAAAAATCAAGCCTTTCTTTTCCTGTCTACAAATCTCACTGTTTATTTTCTTAAAAACTGACCTTTGCAGGTTAAAACTCCAGAACAACAGCTGACTTTCTGGGACTTCTGTAGCAAATCATCTGCTAATTTTCTCCAAGGTTCTACCTTCCTTTCTGTCTGTGGATAAAGTACTAAACTATGGATTTCTTTTTTCTGACTACTGCCTCACTACTCTATCCTGGCCAAACTAAGAACACAGTCTACATCATGTGTGACGTTTTGGATAATAGCAGGCATAGATTCTGGTCCACAGAATAACTGTCTCTTTATAAGGACTTGTAAATCTATCTAACCATTCAGAGCAGATCCATAGGAAATAGCTACCTGGTCAATCGTACATAACTTACAGATTCTTTGTATTTTCCCTTTGAAGTTCCATGCAATTGTTTACTTGATCCCCACTCCAAACAGTCATGCCAGTCATACCAAATTCATATGAATAAACACTACAGAGGGCATAAAAATTGTGCTTAGGCAAGAACAGGACTTAGGGTCTATTTGCTGCCATTCCTAGTCTTTTGGGGAAAATGAAACCAGCAGCATTTATAGTAATCAGTAAACAGAATCATATTTCTTAAACAAACCCCATACAACCAAAACCAAAAACCTCTCCCCTCAATTAAATGTTTAACACAATGTATAACCTTCATATTAATTATAGCATTATTTGCAAGGTTTAATGAATGTATTTAAAATAACAGCATTAAATTTTGCACCATCAGCAATTATTTTAGAGGAGATCCTAAAATTTACTTTTCACTTATCTGCATTAAAAAATAGATATATGTAATTAAGCACTTATTTTAATGCTATGTCTGCAAATGATTAATCAATGTGTAGCAGTTTACATGAATTTTATTTTCCTGAATAATGTGGCTTTGCTTAGGCACAGAGATTGAAATTCACTCTAACACTGAAGCAGAGCAATAAGTATAGCAGCACTATTAGCCACTTAAAATATTTACTAGAGTACCTTAAACTAGAACTGCAAATTACATATTTGAAAAGGTGTTAATAGGCCTAGGTATTTCTTGTCAGGATACCAATTACAGTTGCAGTCTCAGGCTCTCCATTTTTCACAGGGTTAGACAGTCAAATTATCTTGGGACAAGTTGGATCCAAACCAAGAATTTGGAGGTGATGATACCAGATATATTAATATCAGACAGCAATACCAGTGATTTGAACCATCCAATATAACCTCATCAAAGAATAAGGTAGATCTTGGAAAGATCTTGAGGCAATACTGGGGGTTAGAAAATTTGGACCCTGCCACCAACTATTTATGTAGGCTCTTTTTAAATATAGACAAATGTTGTGAATAAAATGTAAACCTCTTCCACAACAATAATATTATATTGTGAATGTGTAAGGCCGTTTCTGTGTATAGGCTTAGACTTTGAATTCAATTAGTTTTACAATTTCTGTGATGTATTTTCAAAATATATAGCCAAAACCTGTATAAGGTAAAGGCACTGGTTCAAACTAAAGTCTTGAAAGTGATTGGAGATACGCGCTAGTTGTCTCTTTGCCTTTCTTGCATATCAGTTTTCAGTAAATGAAACCTCTTTTCAAACATACAACAATTGTTCAATTTCGAGAGCTGTATGCCCACTAAACCCTTCTACTGAACTGCTTTACAGTGAAAGGAAATGGTGTGTTTAAGACAGCATTACAGAAAGTTTAAGAGAGTGTGTTTTAAATCAGTTTTATCTCCTCTGGTCCCATGAAAATAAGACTAAAGATTTTGTCGCATCACCTATGAAAGAATGAAATATCATTTAGAATAAGCTATTGAAAGCAAAGAAAAATATAACGTGCAACATTTCCTATAATTCTTACTGAGACAATTCACAATTATTTACTTTCAAGTAAATAACACTTTATTGCAATTCATAGAAAAAGGCAAGTGGACAAGTATGTGAGCATCAAGATGAGACTTCTAAGTGAATGAGGAACACTGGATTCAGACTATAATTCATATTGCTTTCTATCTGCTCCATGTGTGTAACTGCAATCAACATGAACGTGAAGAGTAATTTTCTTCTGCCTGGTATAAATACTTACATTTAAATTTTGTAGGTAGGGAAGTGAGCAAACTCAAAGTCATTTTACTGGCATGATACAATAATCATAAAATGAGTGACTAATAAAATCATTAGACATTTCTTTTTATCATTGATTCTGAGTGGATGATCATGACAATTAAATATCCTTTTTTATTATTTACCAAGTTTTCATATACTGGGATACCAGGATTAAGTTATTCATAACTTTAAAAGAAAAAGGTACCAACCTGAATGCTGTGAGATACTCAACATCGCCCATAGGAGGATCCAAGCCACCTGTCCAAGCAATATTTATGTTATAACCTTCACCAGGGCCACTTCCAACCTGAAACACAGGAATAAAATGCCAAAAGGAGTGAAGAGGAGGAAAAAAGAGAAGGAAAGGAAAGAAAAAATTCTCAAGCGTGCTTTAGAAACAAACATCAAACAACATGTCAGATCAGCCCAGTCTTGTTTGACAAGGACTGCTCTGGGTTATGCACTTGTTCTCCACTGGTCCCCTGCTCCCGGTGGACAATTTGGTAATCTGGTGTAATTTAAAGAACCAGAGAAGGACAAGAAAATTAGGGGTAATCATGCATCGCAATTACCTGAAAGATACAAATAAAAATGGGGCTCTAAAGAAATAAACCTAACCTCATTTGGGGCTCCACTACCGGGAAAGAAGTTGCCTTCATCATAGCGATGGAGGGAAACATACAGGATGCTGGGGTCAGCATAAAAAGCCTGCTGTGTACCGTTGCCATGGTGAACATCCTAAAAGAGAAAGAAAACAGATGACAAATGTAATAATGTCCAACTTAGTATAGAGATCTCAGTTCTGCTTTCTTTCACCCACCCCCACCTCCTTTCTCTCTGTTTCTCTCCCTCTCCCTTGCCCTTCTTTTGTCTTTCCCTTTCCCCCTCCCTTCACCACCCCATACTTCCTGAACTTTCAGGCAAATTACTCTTTAATGCACTCATTTTTTAAACTGGCTTCTAAAAATCAGGAAACCATAGTGAGCGCGCCCTGGAGACTCCAGATGAGCAGTCATTGAGAAATCCCAGTCCTTTTGTACAATTAGATATTTATACACCGGCTCTTTGTACTCCTTGCCTCAGTGATGGAATCTAGCATCCTGTTTTATGGAAGAATTTTATGACTTATTAACTGCCAACAGTTCATAACCCCTCAGGCTTAATTAACTAGCCTCATTGGCCTCTGAAGAAAGACTAATGTTTAAACTACAAACTAGTATTTTGCAGAAGGATCTATGGTTTACAGAGCTTTTTCACAATTCTTGACAGAACACTAAACATAAGTGTATTCATTGATTTGCCAAGTTCCACTACTGAGGTCAAAGGCTCTGTGACCAGCTGAGTAAATTGGCTTTATTGAAACATTCAGTTCAGTTAGCAGTCCCTCAGCAGCTAGATCCACATCAAAAGAGATGCCAGATGCAGAAAGGACTTCATACTTCATTTTTGCAAAATCATGACGGCAACAGTTGAACACATAGGAATATGATCTCATTAGCTACTAAATCATCTGGCAGATAGAATGGTGCCTTCCACAATCAAGGAATGATCTTGGCCAGTCTCCACATTTGAAATGTTATATAATGCCAGTGAAAAGAAATTTTGTCATTAAATAAAATACTGAAAAAGAAATGCTGACAATGATCAATATGACAAAGGTTGATGATGTGGACTTTTCCTGTGTTTTAGACTTTTTCTTCACAATTCTACTATTGTGCTATGTGGTTAGACACACAAGAAATTTTACAAATGAAAATGGAAAATCCATTTGCCTTTCTGTCAGAGAAATCTGGGTCTTTTTAAGTTCTCCACTGGCATTTGTAAAAAGCTGAAAAATTATAGATATTATTGATTCTCCTCCTTTAATCTATCCCTTTGAAATTTCTGATTTAAAGAAAGAATTCAGAAGGAGGAAAAGCAAAGTAATCTATACAGCAACTCTATCACCCAGACTGTATTTATTTTAAAAGCACTATGTCTGAATCAAATTTAGTATCAGAGAAACAATGGTCACATTTTCATCAAGATACTCAGACTCCAGGAAAGTTCAAGTTAGGTATACATTGCCAATGGCACAGTAAGCACTGCCCTTTGCTTGCACCCTTTGTCAGCTGATGTAGCCCATGGCTGTCATCCACATTGTTCAGGACTTTCTATATTGATTGAGTCTTACTCCTACTGCATTGTGCTTGACTCTGGAACACATGTGGGATAATATTATAATAGTTACTTTAATTTTCTCATCTGAAAGTACTTGAAATAATATGAGGATGAAGTTATAACCCAACTGTGCCTTAATGCCAAGTTTAAATGTAACGCATGTTGGAGGTGCAAGAGAGCACACACTGGTGTGGTGTGTATTGCAGATTTGAAGCCAGCCAGCATGGTATTAGAGGGCTCTGACTTGAAAATGGAGCAAAATCTGGCATACAAACTAACCCCAGAATCCCACCCAGTCCTCAATTGTGACAGAATTAATTGGTTTACTCCAAAACAGACCCAAATCGTGCTAATATACATGCGAGTATGCATGATCTTGGAACAAGGATTGCAGCAACAACCTGAGAAGGTATGTTGTCCATATAGGTATAGCTACAGAGACTACGACTAAAACCATATTAGGGCTTCATTTTGTGATTTTAATTAGTCTTTCTTTTCCAATCAAATTTTAGGCTTTAACCGTATTCTTGCTGTAACAGTTTTCAAATGAGAAAAAAATATTAAATGGATATACAAAGTTTTTAAAAAATTTTTAGTCATATCTCAGTTAGATTTCTTGCCTAAACTTTAAGTACTCTATTTTGAAGAGCAGTAAAATCACTGGTTAGATAAAGGCACGTGTTGTTTAAGACTGTGAATGTTACCATGTAGGAAATGTGTTCATATTTTGGCATTAGAAGATCTAATGTATTCAGAGTATAAAAACCAGTTAAAAATGGAATTGTATTCAAATGCTGGAACGAAGAAAGAAAAGTTTGATAGAAAAAAATGAAGGAAAGATTAAAAATTAAGAAGTTAAGAATTTATATATGAATCTATGCAGTAACTACAAAGACTAAACTTAATTTGTAACTAGAGTACAGTTTGTGTGGGATTGAACATTACTTTTTAACATTTGCATTGTAGTAACATGTATAGCTGCCAACCAGCATGAGGTCCTGCTGTGCTAGTCACTATCAAAATATAGCCTTAAAGGTTAATTTAAAGTCTAACATCTGTGATCACATTCATTCCTTCAGATGCTCAAAACTCTCTGTTGATGGATGTAAAGATGTCACTATTAACTTGTTTGTTCATTCAGCTTGGATTGTGATTTATCCATAGTTTTCATACATAAGAAATTTTCCTTAAGAATTTTAATAGATCACCGTACTGACCATGAAGCAGACTAGGGACTAGACTGCAGCTGCTCCAGGAATGGAATAATCTGTGTCAGCCGTATATTTCTCCCTTTTCACCAGTTGAGTTATACTGGCCAATGGGATAGAGTCAGACAGAGGCTGAGCATTCACTGTCTCCTTTCCTAAGTAAGCATAGGCAGCTTCACAGGTAGTCATTTGCACAGGCAATGATTTGCACATTTAACTTTGCCTTGCAAATTTGAAGCTGAATTCTCAAGTCCTTATTGGCCGAGTAAGTAAAATGGAAGTAATTTCTTTTCCCAACAAAGTGAATGTAACACTCACAGTAAAAAAGTCTTAAAAACAGTAACAAAATACAAACTTTGAATAAGGTTTTCTTATTAAAAAAACAAGAATAAGGATAGAGTTCACTTTTGGCCAGCACTTACAGCAGTAAAACTCTATGAACTTCAAGATTCAAGTCAGCAAAATACAGTGGAAGTGAATTTTTCAAAAATACTAGTTTCTTGCAATTAAGAATTATGTTCCTAATTGATAATAGAACATATTAACACTTTAAGAATATCTAAATTACCCATATACTCATTCTACCACTCATTTTTCACTTGTCATTTCATCTCCCACCCTCCCCCTTTCTCTGGTTCTCTTCGACTGCCAGTACTCATGTTTAACTGAACAAAAGTGCTAGATGGTAAGGCCATGACTTCACAATAAGATTTAATTATGAGTGCAGATATGAACAAGATTTAGACTATTAAGCCCTGCACTTCAAAAACCCTTTAACATATTTTGTCTTTAAATCTTTTATCACCTGCAAAAATTAATTAAGTACAGATGTAACAGGTTAGGTTTTGATGCCAGGGTTCATTTCCTGTCTATGCTTTGTCAGACACCCTATTACACCTCCTCATGAACTGTAGGAAAACAAAAATGGTGCTCATAAATCAGCATTCGACTTTCCTTGGGCTGTGCATTGGGCTGATCCTTTAAGTGCAAGGCAGAGCTCCAATTCATTATTCATGAAAATAATATAGACAACATGCCAAATGTCATCTGAATTTAAATAATCCATTTGTTAAACATATTAAGCATTGTGCAAGAATGCCTTCTATTAAAATACAAGACTAATCCAATGAAGTGGATTTTTAATCATGTAGCTTTCCTTCAGGGAACCATCAAAAGCTGGCATATGTGACTTGAAACTTCTTAGAGAGAATGACCTGTTGATTTGTTTAATAATATCGAAGTTACACAACAAGTCAAATCATTGCTAGCTGGGGGAAGAGGCCAATTTGGTTACCAAAGCAACAACATTCTTTAAAGCACGTCTGACTATTTAAAGTTTGTATTCTGTAGGGAAAAGTAAACTTGGGTTCTGTAGGGTTATTTTAACAGTGGAAGTATCAATTCATTTAAGGACCATAAAAGTTGCCCCGATCTGTGCCTTCTTCTCATTAAATTGCAGTTAACACCATTAAAGTGAAACATAGATGTTTACGGCTTCAGTACTGCCATCCTGGCTTTAATGAGTTCCCCAAATCAGAGGAAATGCACACCTTTATTACTTGTAGGTATTAAAAGCAGGAAAGTCTGACATATAAATACAAATTCATTATCTTTTATCTAGATGCACTGAAAGTGCAATGCTTGCCAAAAATACATACCAGATCTACAATCAATATCTTCCCTATATTTAGCTTGTCTCTCAAGTATTTGGCAGTAATTGCAATCGAATTAAAAAAGCAGAACCCCCTGTGGAATAGAGAAGAACAGAAATAAGAAAGCAAATCAGTCAGGAAAACAGCTATAAATAATGTTCAGAGCATTTTAAAAAATGCTATATGATCTCTGAGGCCATAAATCTGCTTCTGGGAGTACCTAGAAAGCCTTTTCAGTCATCTGCTAACAATTACAGTTCTTCAGAGACATGCACAACACAGGTGATTGCCAGTAACCTTAGTGCTCCAAGATGGGCAATATTCCCTGGTACTTACATGGCTGTTGATTCTTCAGCATGATGGCCTGGGGGCCTTACAACAGCAAAGCCATTCTGTAAGAACAAGATAGGTTTTCAATTATCAGCTTAAAAAAATAATAGTCTCTGCAAAACAGAGCAGCAGGCAAACTGGATTGAAATCTATTAGAGGCTCTTGAGCACTTTTTCTGTTCAATCACCCTTTCATAGTACTGCCAGAAACAATATATTTGAGAACAGTGGCGTATAAACTTGGATAAATAAACACATGCACATACATACGTACACACACAATATGATCTAAAGAGCAGGGAAAAGGCAGGATGAAAAAGCCGTTGTTATTGATTCTGCTGTCTAGAATTCACATTTAAAGGAAGCAGAAACCACTGATCCTTTCTTGATCGAAGTTCATGTAATCTTACATTGCTCCAACTTGAGATGCTTCAAAATAAAAGTAGCTTGGGATATATATTTTACATGATTAATCAGTGTTGACCTTGCCTTCTGTATGGATAAAATCAAGAATTCAGACACACACATAAAAGTAACCCCTAACAGTAGAAAAAAAGACAATGAAAATTCTGTATTTCTGTAAACCAGAAGTTAAACACAGGAACCCGTCATGTTCGTAAGTTTAATAGATTCCCTGAAGTCAGTTTCTAACACTCTTCCTGAATTTGTGTGTAAATTTCATAAAGTACAGTATTAGGATCAGTGACAATCAAGGAATTTTTTGCCTCTAGAGTCACTGAAGATGAATAAAAAAAGAAAGAAATTTCCCTCCTTACCGTGTGGGTAAGGTAGAGGGAAAAGGTAGAAGTGCTGGCAAGGTAGCTCTGTTCAGAAGGTCAGATCATGTATTCAGGAAGCAGTGTCTTGTAAGGGTGTGTATCGTATTAAATTTCTCTTCCAACAATCAGACTCAGGAGTAACATCATTACCTCATCAAATTTATTCATTATTTCAACTACTCAAGACAGTTAGTCTCTTCTATTCGGCTACACATTTTACATCAAATTGATGACAACACATAAATAAGAATAAGAAATTATAACCTCTGCATGAGTATATCAGCTACACTTGTATTTTCAAGCAGTCTCACACAAATGTCATGTGTATGTGTACGGCTGCAAGAACAACCAAGCATTGTATTTCAAAGATAAACATGATAATCACTAAACTTCCACTCACAGTGTGTAAACAAGGAGAAATAACATGGTGGTGAATGGAATTATGCTGCTGCCTGTGAATTTACAATCCTATGAATGTGTATTTGTGTGTGCCTTTGTAAATGTCTACCTATGTTGTTTCACTGGCATTCATTTATAAACAAATACTACCAAGCTATCTCATATAAATTCCTGCTAAAGTTAATGCAAGAAGCCAGCTGCAGAGTTTTGTGGAGTGTGGCCAAAGTTCTATGAAGGAAACTTAAGCTATAGTGCAAATGGAGTACATCTGTAAGAGTGGTTCTTCGGCACACCATTTAGAAAATCTGAGGGATTTGATGTCATGCTTTATTTTGCATTAAATATCAACATTAAAATACCCCCAAAACACTCCACCTCCCAAATCATAAAACCTAAAGACAAAACAAGTATATATTCATATTTAGGCAGGCATTCCTGGAAGTGGAATATAAATTCCCTCTAGATCAAACACAGCATCAAAAAAAGGCCTTGTGGACTTTACTAATCTTCAGAAACAAACTGGCTTTACACTCCCAGATAAAAAAGTATTCCTGATCCTTCTGGCAGTTTTTAAACAATTCCTTTTCACATAAATGATGACTTAGAAGAATTCTGTGAAGAATCCTGTTGTAGTGTTGAAGAAAAAACATACTATGTGTATGCTGAAGAATGCACAGATAACAAAGTGAAAAAAGACTCAGTGAAAGGGATGTTACTAGGGGAGACTGTCATACCACCTGTATTTTGTTCTCTTGACATTTGTAAGAATTTGAAAAAAAAAAGTCATGTAAGGCTTACAGCTGCCCATGCTTAGCTTACAGCTCATTATCATCTAACTTTATCGGCATTCCCAAAAGATTAATAAAATTAAGATGATTATCTCTGAGAGGATTTCATGGGATGATATAGAGACAGAAAAAATTAACACTGCTGGTTTTGACAACGTGACAGTTCCAGTATGGGATTCACTTTTCTGTTCCCTTGCTTTGATAAGACTGTCACAGCCCTGTTTGCTATAGCTAGCTTATTTGTGCTATCAGAGCTTAAGTTAACTATTACAATCCTCCATGAGCATGTAGGGCATTCACATCAGTGTCGTGACCATTTTTCATATGATTTTACATTACAAGAAAATCAGTATTCACGTGGGTAATTTTCTTTTTTTATTAAATACAATGCTATATGTTGTATTGATGATAAAGCATCTGCCAAAATTTTACCAAATATTGAAAACTAGTTGCCATATAATATTAACAGCAACTTTTCTGCAATTGATAAGACACTTCATTTCTCCTACTTTGTATTAACACTGTGTACATTAGCACAAGGGAACCTGAATTCGTTTTATTTAAGCAATAATTAAATACCAGACAGTGAGCTCAGAACAGTAGACAGACGGGCAAAAATCCACTTCAAAGATAGAAAGACTAACACAGAGCAATACATTGAAAATGAAGCCAACACACATAAATTCAAAGCATTTTTGTACAGAGCTTTATTTTTACTAGGATACAGACACCTTTATGTGTAGACAGAACATCAAACTGACAGACATGAACATTAGGAAAAGGATTCATGTCTGTGCAATGATATGATTACCTTTAGTTAAATTTGAGGATAAAGAGTAAATCTTGAATAGAGATATTCTAGAATCTGTGCGTATTTGAACAACTAACGAAAAGAAGTCTGCCTGAGCTCAGTTTACAAAGAAGACCCATTGCAGATAGACCACTTAGTTGTATCTTTAGTGAAAATGAAGAAAAGATATGGTCTATTTCCACAGTAAGCTAAGTAGTCTCTTCTTTCACGACTCATAATAGGTAGCGGGGTGCTTGATTTCCAAATAGAGGTGTACAGCCTGCTGTGGCTTTCTTGTCTTTAGTGGTACGGTTGGTTCCTTTCTCTGTGTGCTGAGTTGGTGTGTTGGGCTACACTACACTTGGGCATCTGTTATACCTTTGCCTGAACCTTTTCAAGACAAGCAATCAAGACAATACTATAACACAGGTGGTTAGTACAGGGCTTGGAACTGACCATCTACAGCAGAGTCCCACTACTGGTTTTTTGATACAAGGATGTAAAACTAGGCATAGGCAATTTTTCCATAGAGAAATGTGTGGTGACTGTGTCAAGGTGTGAAGAGCTTACTCTACCTCTCTTCCGAGTGGACCAAAAGCAACCTAGCTAGCTTGGCACTCCAGGCATGCTGAAGCCTGACTGAGAAGTAGTGCATAATAGCTTCAGCCTAGTACTACTCTAGCAAATTCCTCTGACTTTTTGTTAATGCCAAGAAAAGCCAGTGCAATGCAAGAAATAGCAATGAACCCCAGCAGGCACTCCAAGAGCACTTACTGAAGCAGTCGAAGACTCGTGTAAATTCCTTGAACGTTGGGGGGGGAGATTTGTAAATATTCTTCCCATACTTGTTGTGTATTTAGATTATAAGGTCCATAAAGTAGATAAAGAGATGGATCTTTCCAGTCTAAGGTATTTTTCTAACAATAGATCTAGATTCATGCTCTTACTCAGTTCTTATTCAAACTTATGAATCTTTAATTATTTCCTGCAGAGTAACAATGTTTCAGTAGAGGATAAAACACCACCACTGGGTCTGAAAATTAAGATAAGAGAGTTTTATATGGAGTTTAAAAATTGAAATTGAAGCTCTTCTTGTATTTTAAGCTGTAAAGCCCTGTATGAAAGAGCAAAGCCATGTATCCCAACTATTCAATATGCAATACGCAGAGACAGCAGAGGCTCTAACTGAACATAAGAAAATCCTCCATTACTCTAGGGGCGACTGAGCAATGGAACAGGTTACCCAGAAAGGCTGCAGAGTCTCCAGCCCTGGTGATTTACAAAAAACATCTGGACATAGTCCTGGGCAGCTAACTTGAGCAGGGGGTTTGGATCAGATAGCGTCCTGAGGTCACTTCCAAACTCAACTGTTCTGCTATTCTGTGATTCTATTTAGAAATTAATAAGTTTTGAAAAAAAGGCTTTGGGGAAAATGAGTGAAGTCCCTAGTTCTCTGCAGAACTTTGTCCTTTGCTATAACTAATTGCAGCTGCACACATCAGATAATTTTCTAAGGAACCTCTGTGTTTTTTCATATGGATACCAGGTATCTAACTCAGGGTCTGGATTCCACTCTTAAAGTTCAACATCCTCCTGAATTCAAGTGTTAAAGTTTTTATTTTCTACAGGTCTAAATTGTTTAATCTATGCAGCCCTTAGCTCTTAAATTAGCAGTGCTTAAACATGGCATACTTGGATGTTCAATTTTTTTAATGGAAAGGTTTTTATTTTTGGTTCGATGTGTGCAGGCTTCAGAATGACAAGCAAATAACAGAAGCTAATACTTCATTTATTTGTAGAAACTTCTTTAGTTATTACACAGAAATACATCCATTCCTCCTGTCAGAACTTATATTCCTTATGTTTTATATATATACAAATTTTATCCTTTTAAAGTTACATAAAAACCTATTTCTTTAAATTCTATACTGTGTATCTGACAGGATGAAACCTCTGAACTGACCTTTGTGCCATCTTTAACCCTGTTGCCTTTGCATTAGTTAATTCCTACAATAACAAACATCAGGGCTGCTTTTTGTCTTGGCTGTCTAAAACAACCCCTTTACAACTGGTATCCCAAAGAAGATAACTATATTCTTACCAGTGTCACTTATGCTGTAACATGATTCCAAGCTATACCATCCAGCAGGCAG
This sequence comes from Neomorphus geoffroyi, assembly GCA_033558235.1. Lineage (NCBI taxonomy): Eukaryota > Metazoa > Chordata > Aves > Cuculiformes > Neomorphidae > Neomorphus > Neomorphus geoffroyi. The sequence goes on from JAUMJM010000004.1 coordinate 14,312,476, forward strand.
GGAAAGCATAAGAGTGAGTCCTGTAAGGCCAAGGCAATCCTCAGGTACCTGTTTCGGATGATTTTATAAGCTATCCATACTGCCAGAGCAGGAGCCAGTATCTGGCCTTGGGGGTCTACGAATGCAGTGAGCAAAACCACATGATTTAACAGGGCAGTATTAACTGCACATAGTTTTGCCAAGAATACATTAATGGACATGAGGGAAAAACATTTTGTCTTGCAGAAGAAGGCAGTAGAGGCTATGAACACAGAAACAGACATCAAACATTTAACTCTGTGATGGAAACAAAGAGTTCCCTTTCTGCTTTGCTGAAGGTATAAGATAGCACCAGAAAGCAAATATGAGAAGCTGGTGCTTGCAGGCTAACTTACACATAACTCTGGTGGCCTGTTTAGCCACAACTAGTGTTAACTGTATTTGGAAAGAAAGCAGGCAAAGAGAGACAGAGCAGTCATGGAGATAAGCTATGTACCACACCTATAATTAAAGTTGTAGTGCTGTATGAAACAATAACAGTCATTCAGCTATAAATATAACCATAATTGCTGGGATAAAGTACCTAAGAGATGGTTCTATATAAAGTCTTGTCATTTTGTAACTTTGTAAATCCAATCAACACAAACTACTACCTAGAAGACTTCATTGGTAACTTTGATTGATGGCTTTTATCAGTCTCCTACACTAGTAAAATGAACACTCATTTGGTACTGTTTCTTACACACCATACATTGTAAAAAATGTGGTGCTGGGGCATGGAAAAGATGCCTCTTTTTGTGGCTGCCACACATCATTCAGAAATTGTTCTGAGGCAGAGAGAGTGCTATAGGGCAGAGGGATGCAACAGGGATGTAGAAACAAGAGTATGGCAGAGCCAGAAGGAGGAGCACTCTTCAGGAGTGGGTTCTGTAGGTAACCAGTGGAGCTGTGGGGGGTTTGGTGTTGTTCAGACAGACAGAAATTTTCTGGTGTGAAGATTTACTGGAGGGGAGACATTTGTTTTCAGCTCTTTCTGCTTGTTGTGCCTTTAGAAAGATACTTAATTTCAGTTTTTGTTCTAAGAAAATATAGCAGTAGAGCTGTGAAATATCATTGAGTCATATTTACACAAAATACTTTTAAGACTAGGAAACTAAGCTTGGAGGGGAGGTAGTTGATTAAGCTAATTCTGCTTATTCACTAGATTGGTATAATTTACTGTATGGTGATTCCTCCATAGCGCTGTGTGACAAAGGCCTTGAGAACAGTAATCACTAAGATCATTTGGAATGAGAGTTCCGAGTTCAAGATGTTATCCACAGATACCAGATACCAGAGCAGCAAGGACAAATGCAGGAGATTTATTTTGGTATTGATTCAACCTGATATATCAGAAAGAACCATCCCAGGAACGTATCAGATTTTGGTGTGGAGGAAACTCATTTCAATTGCTTTCATTCTGTTAAATGACCCCTAAATACCAACAGGGCAACACTACACGTGTGTGTGCACGTGTACACATACATACGTATTACAAAGCAGAGGAAGGGCTTGTGCTTTGCTCAGTTCAGCTGAAGTGGATATTCAAGACAGTATCAAGACCACATTTTTAAGTTATGTTTTCTCTGGAGTGTTCTTTTGCAAAAATGCTTCTGAATTCATTCAATTTTTTTAAAAAATAAGGAATAATCATACAAATCCTATCAGCTCCTGATATTTTGTTGTGTAGGTCCCTTGTTTACATTTGAAAACATATGGCACTTGTGTGTTTCTATCACAGAAAAGAGTGCTGCCATCACCAATGTTGACATATTTAAGGGATATGCAAAGTAAAGTAGACATTAATACTTATTATGGGTACTGCACTTAAAATAATTAATTCCAGCTTATAATATTACTGAATGGGGTCATCTGAGGCTGAAGAAAATTATTTCAGAATTGTTCCTTTGGATTTTCAGTAGTTCCACAGTCTGCTGTGGCACTGAGTTGCCCATGAAAATCAAAAGTCATCTCCCATTGCAAAAAGAGGTTCTTACTAGGTATATGCTTTTGAAATTGTATTTTTCACTGGTACATTTTTTTGTTCTGGCAGTCAGTTATAGGTTATTAGGGACAGCCAGAGAAATGTAAAATTTGTTGTCAGAAAAGAAGTTAAGACATATTTTAATGTTGACAAAACAGCACACAATAAAACCACCATTACAAGAACAAATAATATTTTGAAGGACATAATTAAACAAAGGATAATTATTTCAAAATTATTATACTAACAATCAGCTATTTGAATTCACACTTCTTCAAAGTAGTACTAATCACTCAATAAAAACCTAATATATATAAACAATAAAAATATCAGAATCAGCATGAATAATTTGATTAACAAAATGGAAATATCTGCAACTTAAACTCTTTCAGAAGAAACAATAATTCGGTAAGCTGAGTCCTAAAGGTGAGAGTCTCTGCAAGCTCTAGGCATTATGAATGAAATCTGAAACTCAAGAGAGACCACAGATGCAGAAACCCTCCTTTATTTTCCTCAAAGACTGGTCTAATGTGGGGTTTGGATGACCTCTGTACTCGTCCATTTCAGCATTAGGAGGGAAGCGCCTGCTGAGCAGGATAGCCGGGTGCAGGCAAGAGGAGAGTCTCTTTGTGCCTTGCTGCCTGTGAGTGAAGCAGAGCGCCGGCAGGGAGGCAAGGTGAACTGACCTGAGCATCAGAGCCAATGTAAGGGAAGCAGCAGGGCCAGGATAGGAAATAAATGGGAAGGCAGGATAGGAGAGCACCTCCCAGCGCCACCAAGACAGTAGACCACGCAGTCCTGAAATCTGCCCTTTTTCTGAAGGTACGATCACTAGATAGAGGCTAGAGACAATGTTAAAAAGCTAAAAAGCTACACTGCATGCAAGAAATTATATGCAGGGCACTACCTCTACTTCTTCCCCAAGCACCAAGAAATATATCATAAGACTTCTTTTATCTGTTAAAATTATTTATTGGATATAGCTAATGACTGCGGTGGAATCACGTTCACCCGAATCCTCACAGTCTGCTCTTCTAAAGATCTGTGGTCAACCATAAGCTTATTGAAAGCCATCTACATAAATCTGTTTGGGAAATGAGAAAGGAGCAAAGATAGACACAGAAAAACAGCTAGACAGGAGAGCTGTAGCATCAATTCCATATAACATAAATACCTCATAACACGCTAGCGGGCTTCCGAAATCATAAAAAGCTTAACCTTCATGCATTCTTTAAGGTCATCTCCTATTGTATAATAGTCTTGCCAAAATGGCATTCATCATACATGTAAATAAATTCATGAAAAAAGGAAAAACATTGCATTCAACACAGTATTACATCTTATTTATTACATCTTATATATTTTAGTGATGTGATTCTTTATTCTCTATTAAATATTATGTAAAAAGTGCATCAAATCAATCTCAATGAGCGCCCATTACATTATTAGAAAACCCACCCCAAATCATTAATTTTGATTGTTTGATGTAATCAAATAAGAAACATCCAAATTAAGACACTCCCTAAAGAAGGAACTATTTGTCTCGATTTAAAAAAAAAACAACCCCACAGTAATTTATTACTGCCGTAGCAGTAAAATTTCAGTAAACTCTATTGTTTTACATGCTTAGCACTGTCACGTTAATGTTTTCCCCATTAGACAAGGAGATCAAAGAAACCTGATGTCTCACAAGGGGTCTGAACTACAGTGAAGAGAACTCTCAACTGCTGGTCAGTTTTTGAACACTGTCCAAATCAGATGAACAAAATGTTGCTGTTCTCAGATGAGACCTTTGTGAAATGGGACAGATAGTCTCAGGAAATTCAGAATAAAGTAAAGAATTTTTTGCCTTGTGTATGGGTTTGACTCATGCCCAGCTCTGTAGTGAATCTCTCAATTGTTCTGCAGACTTTCATAAATTATTTTATAGTCTCAATCTTTTTCTTAGCAGTGTGTACCTACAGTAAAATTTATTACTATCACTCTATGCAATACCAAGTGATATCAGTAGAGACTATGGAATAAGCATAGAAATGGGAATGTCCTGTCCTTCCTGAAATGGGTTTTAAATGTCAGGTGCCAGTCAAAACAGGGCAGTTTATGATTGTTGGTATCTACACTCGACCTAGAAAATGACAAAATTTATCTTCAGTATTGTAAATAATTTTGGTTTTAGATTAATTGACTACATATCCTTAAAATAAACTATTAGATCAATTTTAATTTTAGGAAAACCATGTTAGACTTTTTGCAAACATTGCAAATTCATCAAGCTGTAGGAAATATTTGGGCTGCTCATATCCAACCACATTGACAAATTTGCTGATTCTCATGTCAGAAAAGCACTTTTAAATTAATTGCTTCAGTTTCTCACTCCTGAGGCTTCTTGTCTCCGACTTTGTCTATGCAAGATAGTTTTACTCTGAGGTTATCCTAATGTTGCTGTTTCAGAAAGAGGCATCTGTAACTCTCCAGTGCAGTGGGTGATAATTCACTGCCTCCTCTGCTGCAATCTGGAGTACTGCCCCGTGGGAAGTCCTTGCTGTATATTCTAAGTCTGCCACTGTGAACTTTAGGACATGCAACTCTTCTCAGAGAACTGTGGGATTTCAGACAAATCAGTATGTCCTGTCTCATAATTTGCTTTTTTTTCTTAAGATGACACCAATCTGACAACACACCATCTGATAGCCATCCATGGTTGTAAACTTTCAGTGAAAAAATACAGCATGTTTCTGCATTGTTCTCATCTTGCTGTTTACATGATGCAGAGCTGCTATAGCTTACGCACAATTCTTGGAAGGCATTTCTTTACCATCCAAAGATTCTGAAGCTGCGGCAGATCATTCCAGATTCCCATCAGAGCTTAATCCTCCCACTCAGTACTCAGTACAGGCCCCAAACGGTTGCTTCACACACATATTTGTTAAATGAATCTATATGGAAGTGATCAGCTTTGCTCACTTCACCTCAGATCTTCGTAAGCACACTGCAGAATTGGCATTTTCCCTATGTTAGAAACAGCTGATCAATGCAACATACACGTTTTTAGAGGAAAAACGGCAGCAAGATGAAAAAGCAACATGTAAAGTCATAGAGGTAGATTGGCACATACAGATCTGTGGGGCTGAAATCTTAGAGCTACCTAAAATCTTATCCTAAACGCCATCTAGAAAACCCCAGAATACACCGCAAAAATCCCCTTAATGCCTTTCACCATACGAGGGTATTGGGAGAAGCTTGCCAGCAAAGCTCAGGTTTGTATGGATGCAGTGACAAAGCAAACATAGAAGGACTCTGCCAAAATAATTAATGTCAGGATCAGCGCATATCCAGAACTTCGGCTAGCATGCTTTTCTTCTATCAGTCAGGCCTTAACAACCTCTCCATAACCTTAAATAATAAATACCACATGCAAGTTGTTAGTTCATACAGTTGGCATGGTGACATGTAAGTCACTGGGCTTCATGCTGGAAGTATAGGAGCAAGTTAGAAAAATACCCATCAGGAATGGCATGATTATTCCCAACTCTCTTTCATAGCAAATCCTTTCCATTCCTGTTTTCTTGATGATTTGGTATAAACCAAGTACTTGGCACATCTATGGAAAGTTACCTTTCCCATGTCTCAGCTGGAGGTTATATGAGACTGCTTGAATTCTCTGTGCTGTAGACAAAGTTTTTGTTTAGGATCAACAACAATTGTACAGTAAACTACAAACTAGTACTAAATTTAAAATATTTATTTACAGACTGTTGTAATGCCAGTAGCAACCAAGATCTCACAGTGGCTTATATTTGATTCTTTTCAACTGTCCATCACATACACAAGAACGACCAAGAGCATTCATACTGTAGAAAGACACCACGAATATACAGAGGTAAGTGGTGAAGATCCTGTAGCAGACCCTGCTCGTGTCGACTACATAAAGGCATATCTTATCATTCTTATCAAAACCTGCTTTTATACTGCCTTAGAGACTGACACATGTCCTACTTTTCCAAAGGTAAAAGCTAGATCAAAAATCCTTTCTTCATTTTCATTAGCCCTGTTTGGTGGCAATAATGCAGAGAGTTGTGTCTTGCATACTACTGTGCCCAAAAAACTTAATGACCCATTAGAAAGGATGCATAACAGGATCCCATATGCTGCACCATGTCGTTGATGTGAGATTTCAGAATTTGTACATTTTTTGTAGTACCTGGCTAATTATTTCAGTATCCGAACAGGAAAGTTTAGTAATTACATTCGATTGGGTCGTAGCTATAGTACTGCATTTCACCTGAGTATGCTCTCATTTATGTACCTATATATTGTGTATCTATGTATGTGTACACAGAAACATATACCTCCTCCCAAATATGTATCTAACATATTTTGACAGAAAGAAGACAGATGTACAGAAAGAAAATCCTCAAGATCAAATACATTTTGGAATTCTAAAAATCATCATACCGTGTTAATTCTAAAATCTTTATTTCTATATTGATTTTGGAAACAACGCAGATTCTATTAGTGTTTGGACTGGAAAGCGAATAAACAGTTTCATTAAGGAGACAAGTTAGCTCCAACAATGTTTATTGGGGCAAGCTTGCACTCTGACTGCATATGGTGTACCTTTAAATAGGGCTGTTAAAATACCAAATAAAATGTCAAAGTCCGTCAGGTCTGGAGATTTTATAAATTGTTTAGACTGGGGGTAATTTGGGTTTTGTACATTATGTCTTGCAGAGCGTGTGGCATGGAGATAGGGAAGGAAAGGCGGCCAGGGAGAAGAACACAAAGTGGTCAGCCTGGTGGAAAGGCACCTTGCCGGTCATCGCCCTCCTCACCAGCTGCCTCCCTCTTCCCTGCATGTCCGCTGTTGGCCTCCCTTCTTTCTGGGTGGCTTCCTGAGGTCGTGCACTTAACTAAACAACCATACTTCTTGCCAGAATATGCATGCTACAAGCAACTTCACCTTGGGCTGTAGCACCCTGTGCTGCAAGTACCCACCACTGCTTCCACATCAAGGCCATCCCTGGTGAGGCTTGAAGTGCTGCCCGGGCTGCCACACCTTTGTGGCCATCCTCCCAGCCTTGCTCCCAACACCCTGCCCAGAGCAGAGGGGACTGAACAACACCTCCCTTCAGCCCCCCAGTTCTCCCACCCACGGTGCGAACCGGACCTCACCTTCAGCTCCCGGGAGGCCACGCGGGCCGCCAGCTCGATGACGCAGCCCACCGCCATGCGCGCCGCCCCAGCCGAGTGCAGCTCGTTCCAAACGGTGTCACTGTCCACCTGAGCAAACAGCCAGCCCGGGAGGAAGGCAGGAGAGAGAGGGAAGAGGGAGAGGGAGAGCATGAGAGAAAACAAACCCGTGAGGGAGGGCTGGCAGCATGACAGCCCGTGTACAATAACATCAGTCTTCCATCCTGGCCAGCTGAAAGGCCTTCTGGACATGGCTTTGCTTATGCTTTTTCTCTGCACGGGCTTCTCCAATGGAAACACATTCCTGTCATGCCTCACTGCCATTCCCTGTTTAGATTTCTCATTACAAACACTGTTACATCGGCCGGGCTGGGCCTGCTCGCCGGCAGCCAGATGCCGTGTGAGGGGTCCTCGTGCCAGCAGGGCGGTGGGGACCTGCCAGCACCGGGACAATGCATCCAGTGGGGATGGCCACTGCTGGCTCCAGCAGCCACCAAGGCTCACCAACCGCTCAGGTCATTACCCCTCTTTTAAAATCAAAAGAGCAGTGAGCACTCATCTTTCTTACCCAGGCAGGAGTCGGTTTTAAGTGACTGAAATCAGAATGATTAATTGTTTACTTTAATTTCAGTAGTCACTGTTGTCACAGACAGAAAATAAAGTGAAATAAAATAAAGTGTGACCCTTGCTGTATCTCCAGTCTTGACGAACTGATAAACTTTGTGTGAAAAGCGTTAGGTCCCACTTTATAAAAGATGGATATGGTTATTTAAAGCAGAAAAAATTATCTTTTGCACCTCCTAAATGAGCAAGTGCAACAGGTAAAATATTACATGAATATTAGATAAAATACAAAATAGAAAGATAAAATATTATAAAATACTATAAAGGAAATATTATAAAGCTGGCTAAGCAGCATTGCACTACAGCTCCAATATTTATGCTAAAATTTTACTTTTGAGATCTATTTTTCATAACTATTTGCAGAATGCTAAAAATAGAGGTGAAATATTGTGTATCTCTTATTTGATATTATACCAAGTAGAGATGATGGTGTGAAATAGTCTAAAAAAGTCATCCAAAGAGACAGCCAGACTTCCTTGATGTTCCATAGGAAATGCATTTAATTGTATCATACTGTACAAATTTATCATGAAAAGAAAAAGTTCAGGGGTAGACAAAATACTGTGGCAGATGCTATTTGGATAACTTCCAAGCACACTGAGATATACTTTCAGTTTGAACCAGAAGCTTCTGTTCCTAATTTTTTTTTTTTAAAAAAAAGGAAGAAAGAAAGAAATCAAGTAATTGAAAATGGATGCAACTGCTACTCAACTCTGGAAGTTCTGAAGAATTTCTCTGATTAGTCACTTGAAACAGAAAGAAGCTTGATCTTCTCTATACCTGTCAAATGTCTTCATTAATACCGTTACAATAATATTATATTTCAAGCTACTAAAGTTATCTTATTTTTCAGTGTAGTGGATCTGAGTTTTCTATCATTCTGATCACTTTTGTGTGCAGGTAACAAACCTAATGAAAATAGTTCATATTCACAATAGACTTGAATAAGAATACTGGATTTTTCTTGTAAAGTTTAGGGTAACAGTAATAACAGCACACTGTGTTTTCATCTGAGAAACTAAAAATGTAATGCAAACACAATTAAGCATCATAAGCTTGATAAGGGATGATTTATTATATTTGTTTTGCAGATTGGTACCTTGAGATTTAAAGAAAATAAGTAGATTTCCCAAAGATGCACACACATCAGTAGGTAACTAAGAAAATTACAATAAGAAACAAGAAAGAAACAAAAAAATATTGATATATTAAACATTAGGCATACCTTCAGGTTGTCTCTGTATTGCTTTAAAGCAACTAGGAATCAATTTTCATTTTTAAAACAAGTGAGGAGATAAATAAGTAGAGGTCATTGGTTAAATCAATTTAATCAAACAATAATAAAGTTTGAAAAATACTGTGCAATACTTTAAATACAGAAGTATCAACAAGAGGGCTGGAAGGGAGTACTTTCTTACCATTTTTATGGCTAGAAAATTAAGGTTAACATGAAGGAGTGGCTGACGAAAATGATTCAATGGCAGCTGCTCAGTACACCAGGGCACGAGCAGGAGCCCGCGTCCTCAAAGGGACTATGATTCATTTCCAGGAAGGCCGATTAAGTTAAAATTGTAACCACAGCTTGAGAGTACCCACCCTTCAAGACCGTTGTCTGCTCAGACACGAGACAGCAGTCTCACCAACCACCAAACACTAAGTATTGGCCAGGATACAGCATTAATCATTTTCTGCTTTCAGCTGAGTGTGAGGAGACTGAACCAGGACAATTAAGACCAAATATCTTCCACTGAAAAATTTCCTTCAGACCACTTGAATGACTGCAACCTAATTTTACCTAGACTGGAAGTAAAAATGGGCAATGAGGTAACAAAACCATGATTCCCTAGGAATTTTCAAAAATGATGACCTAAATGTACACTAGAAATTCAGGATATTTTCTCTGATCTCTTTGGGACGGTACATGTAGCAAACAGTAAATTCTCAAAGCTAGAGGCAGCCAAAGGAAGCTGCACAATTTAGTGCACAGTTTTATAATGCAAGAAAACTAACATGAATATATGGATAACCCTCCTGAAAAGGTACAGTGTTATAAACTTAGATGTCAAATTCTATTTCATATTCATGCAAAATTCAGACTGAATTTCTGAGGAAAATCCCATGAAGAACAACCTAGAAAAACCTTCGTCCTACAGCCAACAATTTCGCTGTGGTGACTCAAGAATGCCAGCCCACTCGATGTTATGTGTCTTTTAGTGTTATGTATTGCTTTCAGTGTTTCAGGTTTTTAAATAGATATTTTCTTTCAGTGTTACTGCGTGTTTCCTTTGTAAATTGCTGTTGAAATACAATGACGCAAATGGTAAACCCATGAGAAGTACAGCTACTAGCTGGCCCAGTTGTCATGTTGCATACGAAATACAGCTATGTAAAATCCTACTAGATAACACGCTTCTTTATTTGTGTGAGATGAAATGCTTGGATTTTATGCAAGTTAAAGGAACAGAGTAGACCCTGGTTTCTGGTTCTAATTCATGGGTATACCAACTATATCTGACAGTCTATCTAGATGCTAAGTATGCATGAATTTGTAACAAATGTGATGCTTTCTGAATCGCAGACTATGAAAAAGTCAGATGGAATTTTATAACAGTTCATTTTTGTTCAGCAAGTGTTTCGTGAAACAGCCAAAGAATTAAAAAAAAACCCGTATTTACACTGGGAACTTTTTTTAAGTATTAAAAAAAGTATGAAAAAAAGTTTACAGAAAACACAGCATTTGTAACTTAATTCTAACAGAGGATCTTAACCGGGTTTTTTTCTGCTTAATTGTATATATTATTTTCATTTAAGAGTCCTTAAATTTGCAGGGTAGGAAAATGTTCTGAGTGTCTAAGCAAATGAAAAAGAACATTTTTTAAAACATCAAAATGTCAGTGTTAAATAGTAAACAATTTGTTATCTAAAATCCTATCACTACTGCAGCTCTTCAAAGGAGGATTGTGCACGATAGCTCCAAGAGCCAGAAAACACAAGACCTATCTGAAGACTGACTTTCTAACACACATATGGATTTACTTCACTCTGAGTTTCCTGAATGAGCCCTGTAGGTTGTAGAGTTTTTCAAGCACATCTAGTATAGCTCAATCATTGGCATGTATAGCAAAACTAATACTCTGTAAAGCTACAGATGATAGAAATTAAGCTACCTGTCCCTGAAGTGGATGTGGAGGCATTAAAGAGGAAAGAAATGACTTAAGTGAAAAGAAATGTAGGTAACTTTTCCTGACTGAATGCAACTAATGTTTCAAGCCCTGTGTGCAGGAATTCCCTGCTTTGCACTACAAAAAGAACCTAATACAAATGCTTCCTGCAAGAAATATCTGTGTGATAACTTGACTTTCACAATGGAGACTTTTAGCATAGTGAAAAAAACTAAGGAAAAAGACGCCTTGCAGTAGAGACGATTCGGTGATAGAAAGTTTGTACTGTATCCCCCCATGGGCAGAATATTTTGTATTAAGGAAGTCTGACTATAAAGTTTGAAAGTTACTGACTCCTTACACCATGCTTAGGTTGTGGCACATGCATGCAAAGGTGGAGAGGAAGGATATGGATATACAGCTGAGAGACAGGTTAGACAGGTTATTTATTTAAAGACCTGTCTGAAATCACCACAGTTGCTGAAACTGGAAATGTTACTTGTCCTGCTATTTATGCCTATCTGGAACCTACTTCAGAGATGCAAAAAAAAGTGGCATGAATAATACCTCTAAATAATTTTTAAAATACACTTAAAACTGCCTTTTGTTTTAACTGTCCTTTTCTCTGCTAAGGAACCTCTTCATACACACATACACACAATATGCAATTTAACATAAATTCAGCTTCCATAGTGGAATTCTGATTGCACTCATAAAAGGAATTTAAAATATACTGAATTGCTCATTCTGTTCTGGATTCTTTACACAGTTGTTGCCATCGTGAAAATAAAAACCAGTCCTCCTAGGGTCACCATATGGTCCTACCAGAGATGCTCTACTGTGAGTTCTCTGAGAATAGTTAAAAAAATGCCATCTGTCATCTTTGTTCATGGAAATTTTGACCTGTGATAATCCTTTGATAATAGTGATTGTATTCTATGTGTCCAATATCCTGAATGACAAGGTAAAAAGTAGAAGTTCTTTACAGTAGTTTAAAAGTACTCTTTGCCCTTTCTTTAAAAAGCAGAAGTGGACTCAAGTGTTCTTAGATGAAAGTTAATCCAGGATGCATTTCAGATGGATACATTTCAACACGTATCTGGAAAAATTACTAGATTCAGAAAATACTGTCCTTTGAAATAAGTCATTATATAACTAGGAAGTAAATAAAATCTCGTCAGCTAAAACAGTGGAGTTATATGCGGTAAACAAACTAAGAAATCTGTGAGAAGTAATACAGGAGAGTACAGACCTCCTCAGTAATTTAATAAAACTTGTGCATTGCGGAGCAAATTCCTGTGCTTTAGCTTTAAAAGCATTCAGACTCTCACACTCTTCTACTTAAGCCAGAGCAAATATGTTTTCATCACTATGTTTTTTTTAATTCCCTGGCATGGAGATAGAAATTAAATACTTTCCTGAGATGTTGTAACCTCTTACAGTTGTGTGTGGCATTTTGCTACCACTTCCAGCAAGGAGTCTGTCATTCTTGGAGATGGTGCCAGCAAACACTAGCACTTAAGTCTGGAATACTTTGCTCGTGACCATAACAGTGCAACTTCCCAGGTGCCAGGCTCACAGCTCTCACTTCCCACTCCTACAGATGTCTTCATGGTCATTCATCACCTCTGAGATCTCCAGTAAGAAGCAAAAGGTCTTCAATGTGCTTCTTAGCTGCTGTTTCATCTCACCATGACTAAAGAAGCGAAGGTGTGCACTTCATCTCCAAGGAGCAACCTCTAATGAATGGCCTGTCAGCCATGTCTCTCGTAAAGGAACAAAGCAGAAAAAGGTTGTGTGGCTGACGTCTCTTCCATAAATCCCACATACAGGAAGTGTGTAAAAGCTGGCTACTTTAGGAAAAATATGTACAGTGAGCTTCCTTTATTTTACTGCTGTTTTACAGCCATATCAAAGATTTGTTTTGTCCAAGTCATTTCCACCTGCTTTCACCTAAAATGCCTGCCGTCAAGAGTACCCAGAATATCAGCTTTTCATACTTTCTTGCTTACCAGTGTGGTTTACAAATAAATTGTGAAGGGCATATGAAGTTTAAGCTTTGATGGGATGAATAGCTCAAATGATCTCCACAAATCATTTCTTAAACAAAAACATTACATGTACTTCGGCTTGCACTGGCTTCTCTGCTGTGTTTGAGTAATTCCAGTAGGAGAATTTATCAGCAATAATATTCATGGAAATGGAATTCTAAAAAGACTTTTAGAGCCTATTAATTCTAAAAAGACTTTTAGAGCCTATTAATTCTAATCCAAAAAGCCTCTTTCAGGGCAAGAACAAGGAATGTGGGCAGTATATGTACCCACCATATGTAGAATATTTAATACCTTTCAAATTTTACCTGAAAATAGTGACCTAACCTATAAAGTTATTACAAATTGAAGCAGATTTTCAGAAAATTCTCAGCAAAAAAATCTAGGTAAAAATTAATTGATGGTAGTAGTCAGCCAGTAGTCAGCCAAAAAATATGCAGCGCCCCTACCTCTGTACAGACTGAAGTTACTCGAAGGTTTGTAAAAAAGCAAGTAAATATGTAAGGCCTGCATTAGGAACTAAATATCTTTGTGTGCAAAATGAAAATCAGAAAAGAATCAGGCTAATTCCAGTTGAAGTCTGAATAGAATAATACCTTTAGGAGAAACAGTTTGATTCAGTTACTCTCTTAAACTAACTTTTATTACAGGCATTCAGAATCTCTGAATCTCATAAAGCTTACATCAGACACCAAAAGGATCACAAAACCCTAGTGAAACAGTGATGTGTGGATCATTGGTAGGGGGAATGGAGGGAGGATAGCATGGATTAGATGTGGATTAGAACTTGTTTTGAGAATAAACTCATAAATAAAACACTTAGGCCCAGATTCAAGTCTCAGATACGTGGCATATATCACCAGATGCTTGTAAAAATGTTACTGCACTTCCAGACCTAGCCCTGAGTACTCTATTAATTTAACTTGACGTTAGTTTTATTTAATGGATTAGTGTGTGAAAGCTTGTGCAACTACCTTCTTATGTATGATCACACAGTTTGCAGGAACTCATGGGCAAACAGATACAACAATGTGCAGTTGGTTGTAATGCACAGTTACAGAAAATACAACTTTAATGTGCAGAATTCAAGTCTTATTTTTAAAAAGTTTGATCATTTGCTACTGAACACATTTTAGCAAAAGAGGGCATTTCAGCTTTCTTCTTGGATGTAGATGATCTTTATATTAGAGGTCACCATGGAGCTATGCTAGAACCTGGCGTTTATTCAGACAAGCAATACATGAACTCCCTCTTCAGAGAGGTTTTCTGTCCATCTTGTTCCGTCAACAAACACACTAGGTATTTTTAAAATGCAAATGTGAATTCTGGTTTAGTTGCAGAATTCCCATCAAATCCCTATGTATGTATGTGTGATTAAGTCTAGGGAAAGTGAATAGTATTAGTAAATTGTATATGATACTATTCCACTATTCACTTTTAAATATGTGTATGAATATAAAAAATATTCAATATTCTGGCAAATAAGAAGGCTACTTTGCATAATACTGGCCTCTGGCAACACAATAGTTTTTTAGGTTAGACATTTAAAGGTGTGACGTTACGGTAGTTCATTAACTTCACAAATATTTTCTCTGTTCCAAGCACTATACTTTTGTTTACAATTTGAATCTGGTGTAGAACCAAGACAAAAATATTTTCTGTTTAAAAGGGAAAAAAGAAATTATCAGAGGGACCAAATTCCCTATTTGATGAGTTGGCAGATTACTACCTCTGAACTTTCTGTCCTTGCCTGCTGCAAGATAAAGCAGCCTGAGACTATTCTACCACATCCTGTTCTGCCTGCAGCAATGTCAAGGGACTATGTCTTAGTTGAATATTTTTTCCTCTCACTGTTTTATACATCAAGCTCTGTGGTGGATGGCACAGGGCCACGTCAGTGCCACAAAAGGAAAAGAATGGGACAAAATAACTGCCCTTTAGTGTGAATAGATTGTTTTTCCTCTTTTTGTGGCCTTTGTATTGATATGCTAAATGTCGTGTCCACTCCCTGCTCAGAGATGAGACATCATTTCAGTTTCCAGATGCAGAAATGAAGTGTCTCTACCTCAGTGAAGGAAGAATATAAATTTTCTGCTCCAGTCATCCAGATTCATGTCATCACAATCATTAACTGTTTTTTCAGAACTAAATGTGCTTAAAATTAGGTACCTAGTTGCTTCAAGTCCATGTCAATGAAGGATATCAAGCTCTTTCAATCAGTTCTTCTGATATTAGGTGGACTGACTCCTGGTCTAGTGATGCTCATGGCTTATGGTTATATAGCAAGCAAGACTGGTTAGGGTCCAGCTTTGGTTGTTTCAGTAATTTGTCTAAAATTAGGTACATGAAGCTGGACAAGAGAATCTTCAGAGAACTCTAGTTGCTCTGAACTGAAAGTAAGTAAATGTGCAAGTATCATCTCATTTTGCTAATTCTTCTCTATTTTGCCACTTCTTCTCTATTTTGCCTGCTCAAGGAAGCTGTTAGCTTGTCAGCTGGCAAGTGTACAGTTCTCTATGCATAAGAGAGTCTAAGTGTAATGTCAATTGGTCCCTCCTATAACACACGATTCACTAAAACAGCCAGCTATCATGAATTGCCAGAACAGATGGAGTATACCACCTAAAATGAGCAATCATGAGAGCAGCTGGGAGTACCTTACACCCTCATCGCCTCATCCTGTGGATAGCCTAAATAGGCCTATCTAGAACTACACTAAGTGACTGAGCACTCAGACCCCTGAATGCCCTGAAATGACAAACCTCCAGCCCTTGCTCCAGTCCCATCTCCACTGGTCTTAAGCTGTACCTTGGGGTGGTACCAGGATGACGTTTTTGACCATGTACTTTGGTGGCTTCTGCAGAAAAATATCGCACAGTCAACATTGTCTAACTGTGAGTCCTAAATAATCATGCAAATTATATCAACTAAAGTATAATGTGGCTGTAAGGTTGTTATGAATAATCTTGGAATTTCTTTAGAGATAGTGTAGCTGCCAGAGAGGCTTAGGAAGTAAACAAGTACTTTATTCCGAGAAGTCTTCTACAACTTTCTCCAAAATGTTATAGCTGGAAAATTTCAGCAGGTTAATAAGGCCAATCAGATAAGTAGGTTAAATTAATAAATGAATATGTTTGCAGCATGGTAAATTAATGATTTCACAATGGAAGACATCATATTGAGTAGCTGAGCTTCTAGGAATAGCAGATTGCTTTCACCAAATTAGGAAACAGACGTATTTTTGGTTGATATCATTAATGGACTATATCAATTTTAGAACAGCCTGGGGTACAGGGAAAGGACACAAGTTAATTGTGTGGAGATGATGTTTAATTTGAGTATCCAAAACACAGGCAGAATAATTTCTCTACAGCCAGATGCAAATATAAGGAGAGACCCCTAAATAACATGGAGCCTAAAATCTGCTACAAGGAGAACACATCATTGCCAATACTTTTGTAATTTTTACATTATTTTACCATGGTAATGGGATCAGGTAGGTATCATTATACAAATAAAAGGAATGAAGAGTCATAACATGTAATTGCTGAAAATTCTTCCTGGGCCCAAACTGAGAAGATCAAGAGAAGGATGAGAAGCAGAAGTAAACAATTTGTTGCCTGGATGACTTACTAAAGTTGTACACTAGTGAAATCTTGTCTTTCTTATTGCTTTTCTTCCTGTGTGGTCAGAAAAAAAAGTACTGTCCAGCTACCACCACAAGGAATGCCAGGAAGAAATTCAACATTTAGAAAATAATAATATTTTGTAAGTTTTGTAAAAATGTAGAACGATTTTATAGCTTTACATTTCTTTTCTTGATAGTTACAGACCAGTTCTTTTCTGAAATGAAAGATCTAAGCTATGCTTTGGTTAATGAAACAAGATCAGCTTGTTCCAGCGATACATCTCATTTTTTTACTGTCTTAACAGCAAAATCATAGGAAATGCAACAGACTTTCCGTAACATGTACAAGCCATTCTTAGCCATTCAGATGGTTCAATATTTAGTTCATGAACCACACTGTTCATCTCACTAGACATTTATTCTGCAACAGACCACTTTCTTGTAGGGTGGTGTTCTCCCCCAGCTCCTTCTCTTGTAATTTAAAGACCTGACTTTACACATTACAGGTATGGAGCAGTTTCTTTTAAGGGTGGGGGGAGAGAAGGGCAGGATTGGATAACTGCACAATTTCATATGATAAAAGTGAAATTCTCTTCTGTCTGCAGGACAATCCCCAGGGAACAACGCATGAAACCCAAACTTAAATAAAATCATATCCTGTTTGCAAACATCATATTCCCTTTGGTTCACAGTAATTTGGACCCATAAACCCCAGCACAGCTTGAGAGCCCATTCCTCATCTAAACAAATGCCATAAGCCCCTTTATACTTTTACAACCATGTCAGAAAATAATATTGACTGCCAATAGTGATGTGATCGGAGTTGCCTCCTCTGAGCCATAAAAGAAGCAGTCTGTTATCAATTTCTCTAAATGCATCAAGGGAATTATGGGTCGGTTCAGTTCCAAGTTATAAATGACAATTCAAAAGCCGCAGAAGTGTTTGAAGCTGGAAGCCGATGATGACATTATCATGAAAGCCTGCTCTTCTTTGCTTTTGTGGGGTTTTTTGCCTATCAACTAGATAAAAAAAATATGACTGAGAAATGGTTTCAAGATTTCTTCACACAGCAGCAGGTCAAACAGGCAGGAAAACAATCACTATTTTTAGTGACAGACTGAAGCAAGGAGATGAAACTCTCATTAAAAGTAGATTTCTGCTTCTCTCACTGTTATTTTCACAGCAACAACAGAAGGGAAGATTTTGCAATGGAAGGATGCATTGACCAAACAATCATTTATAGCTGTAGTGGGTGCTTACAGGTAAAAAAAGTGGAATGGTCTGATAATCCACCGAACCAAAAAGTAATTTTTGATTGTTCTCCCCATTCAACCATTTCACCTGCAATCTACACACCCCTCCTGTAAAACTTTTCACATTTCAAACCTCTGACCAGCTGTAAGAAACCATCTCTCCTTATCAAATCTGCTGGCTGTAGAACCGCTAGTCTCTCTCCAACCCAAGAAATTTCATCCCCCCACTATTAGAACTCTTCAACAACAGTTGGTTCTAGAACAATGTTAAGCTTGAGAAAAGAATAAGAAGCATTACTGCTAAAGGGAGGACTCATACTCCAGCGGAGGGTATACTGCTGACTCTGCATAGTCCTCTGATGAAAAATCAACCATCATTGAAATAAAGCCTATTATAGGCAAATTTAGAAGGTTAGACAACTTCTTTTTCTCTCTCTCTGAGACCTGTTCAGTTTGGCTGTCAGTATGAAACAAATTTATGCCCTTAGATAAGAGAGCTATTTATTACTTACATAATTTCTTACAAAACTATGATTTTTTTTGTTTAAATTTAAGTTTATTTAAGTTTATTTAAATTTATTGCCTTACATATACCAAGATAAATTTGCTAATGACCCCGACATAATCAGTCCCTATCACTATTTATAAGAAAATTCATATGGGTGGAAAGTGTTTCAAAAGCAGTATCTTTACATGGGTTTTGCACTGGTATAAAACATTTAGAGATGTGATGGAACAGGATCAGAAAATATTACTTATGGACACTGCTTCTTGTTTGCTCTTCAAAATTCTTGAAAAAGCTTTTTCTGCTGTAACTATAGTACTGTCCGAGTAAGAGGATCCTGATTGTGACTGCAGTTTATGAGTGCTGTTAGAACAGAGACAACAACAAAACAAATACTATAATAGAATTCAGGGTTACAGAGGCTAGTCAGAGCTGTAAGTTGCTTGTGAACAATGCAAGCCATCCCAGACTTAACGCTGATACAGTATTTATAGCCCATCAGGTGATTGTGACTCCAGTGCCTGTGAAGTGCTAGGTCCTGAATTTGCTACAAGAGTAGTTTCCGTTTTGTCCAGCATGAACTATATAAGCTGTTTGTGGAGCAAGGGCTCAGAGATAGGACTTCACACTATTTACAAATGTATGATGAGTAGATCACAGCTTTAGATACGCTGGCTTTAACCTACTGATGCTCTGTCTTACTGACCCAGTGCTCCCTCTAACAGTGGCACATCTTCAGTGCATGGTGTGAAGGTCCCCAGACAGAAACGATCTATGATCTCCACAGTGGTAGCAACATCTGCTAAAAGATGGGGCTCTAATATTAAATCCAGTCTGGCAGTGGAGAGAAATGAGCCTAGGTTTCCCATCCCCTGTGCGAGTTCTCTAACCACTAATCTATTTAATAATAGCACAGCTGCATAATAACAGCCAGTAAGGTCCCTTTATCGTTACAAGATGATAGTATCAAAGAGCTCTGAAAACGGTTGTTTAAGTGGCAGCCATAAGGTCTCCCACAAGAATGGAGGTCTTCTTTTTCTTAAAATTTTCTCACTGTATTCAACAAACGAATAAGCAATCAAGCAACAAAATAAATGGGGACAAAAATTTTAAAATAATACTTCTTCCATCCTTTTTTAAAATCTTAGCATGAACAACTCTAATTTCTTTACACTGATTACTTCTTTATAACTTCCAAATAATTGAAAGATCCTAAGTAGCAATGTTTCATCTTTCTTTTTTTCCCTCATCATTTTTGAAAGTAAACTCTAGAATTGCTTTGCACACAGTTTGAAGCAGCTCCCTTTCCCAGAGCTCGTCTTAACCAATAGGCAGCTAAATATCACTGAAAGAGAGCTCCTAATCTGATTATTTATCTTGAAAAAGGTCATAACCCATTCCTTTAAAAGAGCTCCACAGAAAGCCTGAAAATAATAATATGCAGAAAGGTAAACCAACTAGAAAAAAAATAAATAAGATTTATT
Organism: Neomorphus geoffroyi; assembly: GCA_033558235.1. Taxonomy (NCBI): domain Eukaryota; kingdom Metazoa; phylum Chordata; class Aves; order Cuculiformes; family Neomorphidae; genus Neomorphus; species Neomorphus geoffroyi. The sequence continues at coordinate 14,332,374 of JAUMJM010000004.1, forward strand.
TCTACATCATATTCTTTAATCCAATTTCCATGATTTCAAATAAGAAATAAAGCAAGCAGATTCAAAAAAGTGTAGGCAAATTTAAGTGCTTAAAGAAAGGAAGTTATACTGAACATTTCTGACTTGTGTTAACTTTAGAAGGGACAACATACTTTCATTAGCAGAAGGATTTCAAAGCACATTTTTCATAGAAAAATCTTATACTTTAATTTTCAAAGCATACTGAAGTCCTATTTACTTTCCAAAGCCATCAAAAAGATTTGTTAAGAAATTTTACCTCAACTCCTCTTTGGAGTTCAACTCTGAACATTATTTCCCAACTTTATTCATCTGTTGTCCAGTTTTCTCTGGACTTCTTCATAAATGCAACAGTCTGAAAAAGTACCTTTTCAAACACAGAAAAGTGTACATATGTCTGTGTGTTTCATTTGTGCACACAATAGTGCACAGAAGTACATGCGGACGTGCATGTCTAAGTGTCAATCTGTAACATTTGCTGATCCACCTTCAGAAGTAACGCCCAAGTTTCAAAATTAACAAGCTGCTAGTCACCACATTCCAAATTTTAGGCAGAATTGTCAGCAAGCTGAGTCCACAGTAGAGGAGCTGGAATGATTACCACTTCCTGATTCTTTGTTCCTTAACTCATATTTCAAAATCCTCAAAAATTACTGAAAACTGAAAGCTAAAATGGAAATTTTTGTGACTTAAACACTTACAAAATTAGTATTTCTTCTGTCAGGTATCTCCTAATGAAAACTCCACTATGAACAAAACTTGTACGGTATGGAATTAATCCATTGTGAAGGATAAAACCAAACAAAACTTTAGACGGTTACATTGGAAGCTGACCTCCAAAGATTGTGGCTTTATTCCTGAGTACTCAAATACAGTTAAAGGGAACTAAAATATATGTACATGTGTCATCCAGCCAGCATATCAATATCTACTAACAGCATAATTTCACTTTGATATGGTTGGCATCAGTAAATAATGGACCCAGATGGACCAACAGTGTAGAATAATTTTGTGTGAAAAATCCTTGTAAGTGAAAAATTATTTCTCCTTGGTATTATCTTCCCCAGCATTTAACAGGAGCATGATATCAGTAGAATTCTCCATTCTATGTGTTTTTCAGCAATGTAGCTTGATTCTTTTACCTAGTACTGCAACAGATTTTTGTCTGTAGATTTTTGTCTACTATGTCCTAATACTCACAAACTTGTATTTCAGAATGCATCTATTTCAAAACAGAACATAAAAATGTTCGTGTAATTTATTAGTTTAGCAACACCCAAGTTGTTGGCTAGCAGCTAGTGAGCATTTCTCATGATAAATCTTGGTAACTTTTTTTGTCCTTTCTGAGAAAGGAGAAGCTACGTTTACTTTTCACCAATATAGAAAATAGTTTCTCCAAAGCTCATTCTGCTATAACAATTTCACCCATGTTACTTTCTTCAAAACCGGAGCTCATGTGAAAAACCTGAAGTGGGACACTGAAGAAATGTATACATTATCACAAGATACGTTCCTAATTAAATTTTCCATACACTTATTGTAATGTACTGTCTTCTTTGTCTTTGAAAATGCAGTATGGTGTTGGCTGAGGTTTCATCTCCACATTTTTTATCAGCTTCAGAAGAGTTTGAACTGATAATGCAAAGAATTCATGAACGAATACACATGCCGCTTGTTTTTCCTCTTGTGAAAAAATCAGCATATACTTACCCCAAGTCCCCCACAAGGCAACAACGAAAAGAGTTTTTGAGTCACGTTTCCTACATATTAAAGAAAAAAAAATAAAGAAACAATAAGCACCATTTATCAAAAAGATATTTAAATACTTGAACAGTAATCACTCCTTACAGTAATTCAAGTTTTGGTATCACACAATGAAAATGCCGTGCATTGCAATAAAAAATATTAATAGTACTTAGAAAGGAAATTAGCCATGGGACATCTAAGGCACTATTTTGCAACAAACTTGAAGACTGGTAAGCAGTGGTTTCAAAGGAGCATAACGCTCAAATCTCCATGGAAAGTCACTCTGAACTAGGGTAACTAGTCATGCCAAAATCTGTAGCTGATAAGCTGATAAGCAGCTTGTTTAAGGTAGCCATCTCAACTTCTTCTGCAGCCAGTGGAGTGAGGTAGGCACCTTCACCCAGCCTAGGTGACTAATGGGATGAATTATACATGAGAAGTGCCTGTTTCTTTTCACTGACAGCAGAGGGAATTTCATTAAGCTTACATGAAACTGCTGAATAATTTCTTAACTTCGTCTCTCCAAAATGTTTCTCTTTTGAGAATTGCTTAGTCTTCCTATATATGCAAAAATGCCGTTCTCTTCATTTACATACCATCGATAAATATGTTAATATTTTTGAAACATAAATTAAAATACTACTTGTTTCAGTATTAATCTGTAAACAAATTCTACTAAAGGGAATAAAATCTTAATAGGTTTCAGAATCTAATTTTTATGTTACTCTGCTCTATATGTTAGATAATGTGGTAGAGTTTATCTTAATATTTATACTCACTTTTTATTCATTCATGTTTTCTTTTTTGTACCACTAAACTCACTGTCTTGATAAGGACAATATGAATACTGGGTAAGGATCTCAGGGTTTGCTGCAGATCCTATCCCAATATGTAATCTGATCCTTAGGCATCCATGGAAGAGAGCGTAGACTTTTCCCCTGCCGTATCAAAGAACTGGCTTTGTAACTTTGCCATCTGGAGGAAACGTTAGATAGTGAATCATTCGAGCTACCTAGAGGAGCTACCCATTGTTATGGAAGGGGCGAATGCTGCAGTTACTCATGTTTAGCAGGTGCCAATGAAATGCTCAAAGACAGTTATAAGCCATCATCTTTGAAGTAGGAAAGACCAGACTGAGAGGTCTGAGACGAAAAAAGTTCTTTACACTTTGAGTAAAATCCAAGATGCATTTTTAACTGACTAAAGGCCTTTGATCAGTTTGCACAGTGTGTGAGAGAAGGCAAACAAAACCTCCTGCGGAGCTACCAGGGGAAATGCAGGTGCAGCAGCTATGCAGAGTATTCTCATACTGTGAGTCCTAATGGCCCCAGACATGCAAGGAAATGTTGACTGTAGCAGATTGTCGGAGTAAAGGTACAGGAGGAGTTTCCAGATCGCTTGCTAAGCAGATCCAGGGACCAATGTGAAGAACAATTTTTCACTTTTTGCCGTGGCGAAGATGAAAAGGTCTTAAGCGGATAACTAAAAAAATAATGCTGTTAAAGTGCCAGGAGACATTGATGCGGTAATTTGAGATAAAAGAAGGTATTTTTAGACTATTGAATAATTAGACATTTTTTTCTTAAATTCCACTGCAGTGTTGGAACATAAGAGAGAAGAGAATTCTCATTTATCTCCTTGCAGTCAGGCACATTGTGCATGGTAAACACTATTAAAAAAAACAAACAGAATGTAAAAACAGAAAAGCAGATGGTGCAGAAGGATGCTAAAATCAATCAACAGATAATACTAAAACGGGAGGAAACAAGCCCAAAGACTTTTCAATGTTTCAAGAAACTTGCCAGGATGCTCACTTATTGCTCAATAGTCCAATAAAGCAGATGACAGACTTCGCAAAACAAGAAAAACATTGAGAAAACATGAAAAAAACCCCAGTGGGGACATGGGTTTGTAAGACTTCCTGGATAACTTTTCTGCCCATGAGCTTAATCAAAGAGATTTGAAAGGTTGTATTCTGTCACGTGTAACGGTAATGTGATGTGACACATAGTCTGCATATATTAGTTTCCTTCATGTCAGGATGATGTAGGGCAACATTGCTTACCACATCACACTGAAATAGAATGAATCAAAAGCTTAACTATGCAATAGTGTAAAAGTGGTCATTTGCATTAGCTGCATTTGTAGACCCTGATGTAGGGAAAATAAAGCAAAGAGTTTAAAACATTAAATACTCCAAAACCACTAGGAATATGTGAATGGTATTTGTGTGCATAATTTTCAGTGGTTTCCATTCATTTTTCTTTGCTGTCTTCCAGAATAGAAGATTTTTGCAGAACACGGACACTGAAGCAAGCATTTATTGACAAATAGCACATTTATAGCCCTAGATTTAACCCTGCTTCAATTTCATACCTTCAGGTGTTTCTTTTCTGTTTGAAAGATACAGAAGCTGCTTGTTAGCCAAAAACCAAGAAAGCAGATGTGCTCTGAACAGGAACAGGGAACAATTACTTTTCTGGAGCACAAAGAGACAGCAAATGATGCCTCTGTCTTTTTGGGTGGATAGAGGAGTAAGGAAAGGAATGCTTAAGTTCTCCTTTTTCATAGGATGCAAAGCCATAATTTGATGGAACAATTTCTGTGAGAATAAAAGCACTTAATTGAAATAGAAATGTTTTATGAGACAATTTTGTTATTGATGACGTTTTTGATGAGAAACATTTCCTTTAGATTTTTCTCCTTTGCGACATATCATTTTGAATTTCTATAATATACCAAGATGGCAATCTTAATGTCAGGATTGTTCAGCCTCACAGAACTGGAGACAGTGAAAGGAGGAACATTCACATTACATTTTGAAAAACGTAAGTGACAGTTAAGTTCCTTTACACAAGAGTCTGGAAGTCCAAATGATTGCAAGAGCATGTGAGAAGAGTGTTTCATTGCCTTTTGTCTTGGAAGAAGGCTGTGTGAGATGCGACAAGACAACACCCTAGAAATGAGACAGAAAAGGGCATTAGGCCAAGGATACACTCAGAATATGTGCTATGAGTGGGATCTTTATATAAACTTAGTGAGTAAATGTTTTGAACTAAGTGTCAAATAAAAAAGGCAAAGAGTATCAAGTGAAGAGCAGTGAGCAAAGAAATGGTTTTCTGAAATCAGGTAAATGATGCTTTCTTCATTATCTAAACCTATGCAGAAACACAGTTAGGACACCTGGGTCCATTCCTTTTCTCACCTCATAGCTGCAACTATGCACTGCATCCCATATGCTGGTCAACCACTGAGATCCACAATGGGAACAATATTTTATAAGAGTATATATGTATCATATTTACATATGTTATATTAAATAATGTGAAAATTAAAATTACATGAATCAAACCCCCCAAAATTTAAATGAAATCCTTGACTCTGTCAAAGTGTAACATTTTGACAATGTTGATGAACTCAAATCAAAATGTTTCCCAGTTTTCCTTTTGCAGAAAATAAGAGCCTTTTCTTGGAAACACTTTCTGTTGATTTTTATTTTTTTAAAGGAGGAATTTCCTATCTTGCAAATTGAAGCTCCTGAGAATGCTTCCTACTGGAAGTATTTTTCAGTTTGTTCTTCTGTTGGCTAAGAAGACACAAATATATATTATATTATATATATATAATATTTTGATCAAGCTATTTTTTTTATCTACTCCTATGACTCACTGAAGCAACAGTATATCTTACAAAAGAAGCAATCTGTGTTAATTTCTTTTGATGGCTAGTATTGGTTTTGTTTGCATTGAGTTTTATTACATTTAGGAAAATCTCCATATCTTAGAATAAATGTTATAAAAACAGCCAAGAATGAGTGAAGCATCTAGTATGCTGGGATTTTACTCACTGATTATTTCCAAAATGCACTACTTTACTGAGTGTTTCTTTTATGTCTCTCTGTAGCAGGTTGACAATAGGATCTCCTTCATGCTACACTTATGGCAGATCTCAATTTAACCCTATTTTCTATTGTAAAAAAAAAATGCACTAAGTGTTGACATTTGATGTGAAAATCCTGTCAGTTTTCTGCTATCCATAGGTCTATTTAATATTTTAATATTTTTTTCCTGCTGTTATTCAGAAAGTTATCATATTCTGAATAATGGGAAGGCATTAAAATAAAGTTCATTTATTAGCAAGACTTAGGCATGATATCTGCACTCAGCGTGGCTGAAATAATTGAAATAAAGCAAATAAGAACAGCAAACAAGCAATTCTGACAAGCAAGTGCATCTTCAAGTCCCATTTGCAAATCAAAGAACACAAAGATATAAAAGACCAAAATTGTCATTGACCTTCAGTGGAGAACAAATAAATGAATGGGGTTAACATTTCAATGATTTTTTTAAGCGAATGAGGAGAAATTTCTATTGCTGCTTTCCAGCCTGTGCGTTTTGCTAATCTATATTTGGCTTCTATTGTAACATTCTCCCTCCACATAGCAATGCATTTGGAAAAAATGAATTTTTGTCACACTGCTTGCCAAGTATTTTAAACTGACACCAGCTATGACTAATGACAGTGTTGGAATGTGCTGTTCTCGGTAGAATAGAGGCCTGTACAGACCTAGGAGTTTCCTGGGGTCCAGCTTCTGTCTGTTCAGGGGGCTGGTGCCATACAACAGTGAATGATGTTCAGAGTGAACCAGCTGTATTTCCTCCAGACTGGCTTTTCGACCTCGAATTCGCTGAAAGAAAACAGCAGAGGTCTACAATATTCCACTGACAATGTTTAGGGAGAAGAAAAAAAAAAGAGTAAAGGTCCAAAATAACATTTAGTATGATTAATAATGGGTTGAAATTGCGTCATGCAGGAATGTGACACTGATTTGTTTATTAAAGTAATGCTATATGAAAAATAAATGCACGTGTCGTTTATCACAAATGCTTCACTTAAGTCTTAGCAGTTAATACAGGGTTTCACATATAAAAAAAGAAAAGATTCTGCTTCTGTTCTTCATTGTATTAAGAGATACAAACCAAGAGGTGAAATAGTTCTTAAGTAAGAAACCTGTCTAGAAGAATTCTAGTTTAAAGATCAAAGGCTTATTCACACCTGTAAGCTGCAGATGTGTTATGAATGAGGCTTAATATTTTTGCATCACTACTGGTACTTGTGATTTACGCTGCTAGGAAGAACATGATCACAGAGAGGAGAGTCAAAAAGAAGAAAATTAAAGTTTAAATGCTTTCATAAAATATTTCTATATATTTTATTTTTTTAATATATATTCAATATCCCAGGGTCATTTTTGTTGTTACACATGCTGACTCATTTGCTTCCTTATATTTTTGTTTCTTCAATTGTACCCCCAGCCTAGATCTTTCTCACTTAAATCAGCATCAAAAATCTAGGATATCTTTCGATAAATCCATTGAAATTTAATCAGTTTAGGAATGAAAGCAGATGGGAAAGAAGAAAGAAAACATGAAAATAACACTTTCTTATTCAGAAGATCTGTTCCTTGTATGTATTTGGAGTTACAGCTTGTAATAAAAATATTTAATTCTCTGCTTGTGCTAGTGTTGCACAGCGTTTGTAAATGAAGCAGCACGAAGCAGATTTTGTTCAGGTTTGGGCATAACGAACAGCACTGCCAACAAAGTTCTGGCCCCAAGATCATCTTTCCTGTTGATATTGCATAATGTAGAAAGAAAACAGCCTGGCTGTAAGGCCTTAGACTCTATTTGCAGATCTGGTCCTTGTGAACACCTGGGGTAAACCCTCTCACGATGTAGTCTGTGGATGTCTGACTGTCAAGGTCTACAAATAAACAGGTACAGAACTTATTTAAATAAATCATCCTGTTTTAAATAGACTGATTAACCTGTTACAGAAATACCACTCAGTTCCAGTTTTCTTAGCGGGTAAGTTTTAATTCTTATGTCCATCAGAAAGAATGCACGTCAGAAAGCACCAACCCCTTAACTAGGAGAAGAAAGCAATACTAAAAGGAATGCTCAATGTAGAAGAAAGGAGCTGCTTTGGGGGATCAGAAGAACCAAGCATAGTATATATTGAGTTAAGCAGTGGCATTTTTTTCTGTCTAATTGGGAAAAATATCCTAACACTTGGATCTAGACAACTGTGGAACAAGTTCCCTCTCAGGGAAATGGTGGAAGCCCTATTTCTCACAGAGTTTAAAACTTCACTGAACACAGCAGTGGAAAAAATGTTTTAGGGAATGATCCAAGACCTAAATGAATTAATAAACTCTTTTTCATCTCTAATTTCTTCAAGCCTCTCCCAGTCTCACATGAGAATTTGTAGCAGTGCACTCACATCCTTTTAACACACACTTGCACAATCTAAATCTGCACATTATGTTATTTCATGGAGTCAGTAAACTCTGTAATGGTTCTTCTGGGTCAGATAAAATGTTTTTCTTCACAATTGAAGTGATTAGCAACATTTATTCATTCATCCATTCTCATTAAGATCTATGTTTCTAATAAGCTGCTTTAAAATCTATATAATCACCTCACTGCAAAACTGGGAAGAGAGGCTGGGTTTTAGGACAGCTAAAAATGTACAAGAAAAGTAAAGTATTTTATGAAGGTCACATCAAAGAACCTTGAGTAAAATACTCACTATCTGGTCATATGAGTTCTACAAGTTATAGAAAAACTCTTTAAAAGAGTTAATTGTTTGGCTGTTTTTAAAGTGCTGTTAAATGCTATATCCTTTTAACCATAAAAAGAACCACAGTTACCCATTATTCTTACGACAGGGAGCTCTGTTATATCCTGTGGAATATAGTGATTTGCACTAACAGGGTAGGGTCTGGAAAGGGCCTCTCCAAAACATTTTGGCAGTGACCTACCCAATATTGCCATCCAGATTCTCTAGGACAGAAACAGGTTGTGAAGAAACAGGTTTGGTGCAGAAATCAAGTAGCACCGAACAGGAAGCTCCGCTCCAGGCTACTCCCACCAGTGAGGTCCCGGAGTACAGCCAACAGCAGGGCTGTTACAGAGTTGCTTTATTTCAATGGTGTCCCCATCTCTAACCTTGAGAATCTGTAAGCACATTTACACAGTAAATGGTAAGAGGAAAGGGTAACCAGCGTGCATAGCTGTGCTGTTTCTGCATTCCTATCTCCTCATTCATCATTCTTTTCATCTCACACTTGTAGTACCTCTGCCTGTCAAGCCATTTTCAATAACGCTAAAATTCCAACTATCTAAGGCTCTACATAGAGGAAAAAAATATTTGATAGTAAATATTACCTGTAATAATTGCTAAGAACTTTTCTTCTTACACAGTTCTGCTAGGATTTAGAAGATCTACAAAAGCACATCTCATAAGTCTCTTGGCAGAATCTGGAATCATGTAATTTCAGGTATATTCAGCAATAGTTTCCAGCTCTCGCTGGCATGAATTATCGGACAACATAACATATACATATGCATTTATGTAACCATACACATACATTTTCATCCAAATCTTTTTTTTGTTTTAAAGTGTCTTTCTTAATTTTCATTGGCCATGGTAACAGAAAAAGCCTAAAATGTAGCAGAAAGCAGAAAATTGTCGTAAAGTCAATGAAAGGAGAAATAACATAGGAGAACTTAGGAACAGTATTTGTTTCATTCAAGGGGATTTGAATCCTACATCCCTCCATCTACTAAATCCTTATTAGAAGTCAAGTTCTCCTTTTCTAACATACATGGCAATTTGTGTATTGGCTTTCTCCTCTGACACGTGCAGTTCCCTCAACAGAGACCTTTGTGCATCTCAGAAGAGCAAAATACTGCATCTGAGTGCTTCAAAAAAAATAGGTCTAGAACTAGAAAGTTAATCTCCCCAGAGCAGGAAAATGCTTTCACCTTTCACAGGATTTAAGGTCAAAGAGGACTGTCTAGTCTGGTCTTTTGTTTAAAATAGTCCATTAAAGTTTCACACAGATAACCTCTATTAACCTGAAGATTTTGGTTAGACTTTCAGCAGACTAAACTCTTGCACAGTCAGAGATTCAAACAGACAAAGGTGACACTGCCTGTTTCTCTCTTCTAAACTAACAGGAATTGTTGACATATCTGAAGAAACATTTCTTTCTTGCGTCTCTCATTGTAAAGTGTCCGTTGCCTTTACTGCAGCTATTTGTATGGACATAGTGACTCTGAAATTCCCTTAGGCTATCCCGTGTGTAAACAGGGTTTTCAGAGTCTTTCCTACTTTTCTGGGATTTCTCATAGTTGCTAAATTCTCTATTGTTTTTAAAATTACACTCCGATAAGATGGATATTTTGCCAGCCAGTACACCCACATTACATGCTCTCTCTCTATTAGGTGGGAATTACAAGCTTATCTCTGACACACACGCACTCACACAGAGACACATTTACTCTCTTCATGTGATTTGATCCTCCAGTGCCTAACCTGAATATGTTCAACACTACGAAGATTTTTGCTCTTAAAGACTAACTTTTTGTGTATTATTTCTTTCTTAGTGGTAAACTGAGGTTCAAAGGATGGATTTTTTTTCATGTATTTCAGTCTATGTGGTCTGGCAGACTCAAAGGTTTTTAAATTTTTAAATTTCTTCCTTCTCTCCCCTTTGGCCCATGAGATGTGGACAGCAGGAGGTGTAAGATGCCTTCCTAATCCAAAAAGCTACCAAAATTCAGATCATATTCCAGGCTGAAAAGAAACACGTTGCTGGATCACAGTCCATACAGGAAGTAGAGGTGGGGGCACAAAGTGGGACTGTGTCTACATTCTTCTTTTCTTTTCTAAAACTGTGCTGATCAGTGTAGTCTGATGTCAGTCATGTGTGCATAAATTATGGCCCCAAAGGAGTTATGTAAATACTTCCTCTTCCTAGAACAAGTAGAGAGCAGACACCACTACCAAAACATAATTCAGTTCTCTTTTTTTGTCCCAAAGGTAGAACGACAATGCATTGCTCTCTACCAAGAGAAAATTGCAAAGAAAAGATAATGGATGTTTTTATGCCAATCTTCGCATCTTTTAGCTGCCCTGTTCTGGTGCTACATTTGGCAACTGTCTATTTTACATCTCTCAGCCTTTAATGAACACAGAATAGATATTTCAGTAAACATACAAAAACCTTTTACACTAATGCAAAGATATTGGGCCTGAATTTTACTTTTCCTGTATATACCAGGACAATAAAAAAGTCCATTATGGGGGGAAATTACTCCACTCTCTTGCCCTGGACTGAGTCAGGGACTGGTGTCTCAAATCTGCCTTTCCAGGGCTGGCCATGGTCCGGTCCTTTGTCTTGGGGAAGCCGATGCAAGAAGTACTCTATCCATTTGGAAGAGTGATATGATTCAAAAAAATTCGAAAGCTGTAACTACTTTTTCAATTTAGCGAAAGTAATTTCAACGGTTCTTTGAACAACTGTAGAACACAAATGTCTATGGCCAGAAAGACAAAATGCAATCTGGAAAAGCAAGCCCTTTTGGCTGTGTCTATAGCAGTAAATTAAACAGTACCAGGAAACATTCCCGGGCAGAGGAACGCAATCATCTGTACTATTAAATTACTGAAGTGGTCTTTCACACTGCTTTGGCAGAGCAGCAACTAGCAGTGTCCCAGAGAACTCCCAGACATGGTTTGGCCACTGGCATGGGCCAGGGAGCATTCCTGGTAGCATGAACATGGACCTTTCCATGCCAGTTGGCTGCAGGGGAGGAGAACAGCCCCAGGAACATTTATTTTGTAGTAAAGATACAGCTTTGAGTACCCCATACAAACCTTGTTATGAATTTACCAATAGATTAAGTTCAGATTAATCTGCCTAAATTAATCTATTAACTGCGGTAGACATGGTGTCAGTCCAGTATATGACTTCCATCATCCCATGCCCAGTTAGAGATAACAGTTCTCTCTGGCCAGTGGTGTCTCCAGGGCCACAGACCCAAGCTGCATTAGACAGCTTAATTCACACCACGTGAATTAGAAATCACATTTTGCTCCCTGCTATGGATAACAAAGATTGTATAGATATAAATTGTTCATTTTCATAAGGGTTTCTTGCTAGATTAAAAAAATTGGGAGGGTCCCCTGGCACAAGCCTGTGACTAAGGATACACGCATGGCAAGGTAACAAGCAACCTCTGACTGAGCTAGCTTCGATCCTGAAACTCCTCATCTGACAGAGTCAGATGCAGCCCTCTTGTGGGACTATTGTTTTAGTAAAGGAGAAAAAGAGAAGGTTCACAATCCTATGTGACCGTTGCAGGTTGCTGTTCATAAGCTGCCCTTCAGATGTGGTGCGTGAGGCAGTGTGTGGCAAAGCCTGACTACTGATCTCTCTGCTCTTTCTGACAGAAAACGTGGGAAATTATGTTGAGAAATTGTATTAAGAAATAGTAATGCCCATGAGGGAGCATTCAGAAGTCAGTAAACTGTCAGTGCAGTTGCCCATGATACTTTGATTCTACATCCTCAAAGTGGTACATTCCAGAATGCAACTTAATGGTGACCTATTATTTCTTGACTAATGCAATAACTGCTCCTTTAGTGACACAAGTTACATATTCAGCTAAATAATTTTTGTAAAGAGTCAGAGCACCAATTAAGTGAATCACTGAAGCCTTCCTTATTTTAAACAGTAAGCAGGATGTGTTTGATGTCAAGCAAGTGCTAGATAATTCAGTGAAACACAGGACAGATTGTATCACCAAATATAATCCTGTCCTTAGCTACATAAGAGCATCAAGATAAATACCAGATCTATGCTCCAGCTTCACACTGAGATTCCTCAAAGTTTACACTTTGACAGCTTGTTTCACATTCCAACTTTATTTCAAAGCACACAATGTAAGTCAAAATTAATTGAATGCCATTTGACATGAGGGGACTTATTTCCTCTCTATCCACTCATTGCATTATGCAAGAGCCAATAGGCTTCAGTTTTTGAAATTGCAGAATTTTAATAGGAAACTTTAAATCTTTGATTAACTACTGGACTGCATGTACCTCAGACTAACCTATACTGCTTTTCCTACTTACACCTTTTGCACATCCTCACAATTTGCTTTTTGGCAGTATCTGTTTATTCCTCAAGAAAGCGATACATGGTAGAACATTGTTTTACTTATTTTCTCCCTTTTGTCTTTTCTTTATAATAAGAGTCCTCATTCAAGAAGTTAACTGGGCCTTATTTTAGTAAAGCACTTGTCTGTGTGTTTAACTTACTCCTTAAGTATGTGATCCCACCAGTGAATCCACTCGTGATATGTGACCTTAAGGGCCTTGCTGAAAGAAAGTCTTTGAAGACTGAAAAATTTTCCAAGCTAAAAAAAAGAATTAGCCTGTTAGAGTGCTGCCATCTAGTTAGATGAGTGTACACAACAGTGCCATTTATAGTGCTTGGAGTATCTCACTACGCTAGCCTACCTGCAGAAAGTCTTCGTGGACAATCCCTAGTAGCTAATCAAAGATCCAGTAAGCACCCTCAATTGACACAGGCTTCCGCAGAAGCTGACAGTGCTGCACAGCTCATGGCAAGTAGTGGATGGTAGGAAGACAAAGTTTTTCAGTGACCCAGGTTGTATATGAACCTCAGAGTCCATATTTGATTTAAGCTTGGTATTTTAATATGTAATTTTGTGAGAGAAAACAAAGCAGAAGAAAGTTTCCCATTTGCTCTGATATTGCCTAGAAGATTGTGCTTGAACGTCTCAGATTTTGATACGGTACCTATTGTACACCTGGCAAACGAAAATGCTGTGAAAACAGACTTTAGAGTCTGAAACAAGACAAGATACAATGTGTTTAAGGAGTGATACAAACTGCATTTAAAAATGCAGTGTTCTATGCTACTACAGAAGTAAAATCCTTAGCTGCTTAAAAAAGTCAAGAACTGTGCTAACTGAAATGACTGCACTTTCCATTTGACTACTGCTTGTCTACCTTCCTGTATCAAAGTGAGGAACTCAGTCATGCCTTGATTTTATATTCTCACACGTGCATAGAAGTCTGTCACTGTGTAAATTCTTTAGTTTCTGATTGGGAATTGTGCTTTCTTAAAATGTATTTTTTTAATATTGTCAGTTAAGTCCAAATAATTCCTAAGACAAATTGCTCTCTTATTATAAAAGTAAGACAGATTTAGGAATTAATCAATTTGTCATTTACTTTAACAAGACAAGTATCTGGTGTTTATTTTTTTATTACCTCGCACTTGTTTAGCAATCCAGTTTCTTGCAGCCTTGACCAGATGCTTTGGATCCTTCCAGCATGTTCAGGGTGATTAGCGTAGTTGCCGCACATACACTGGTGCTTCAACATCAGACTATCATATACAACACCTTCAGCATAAAACAGCACAAAAAGAAACAGTAAGTGAATCAAAAGCAAGCTATGCTGTTCCATGTCAATACTATAGCACGATAGGATTTTATTTGACAGTTAGAGCAAGATGAAAATTCTGAATCTTAATTCCACTTTTTCTCTGGGAGACTCTAAATTTTTACTTACGATGAACATCTTGTGATATTAATAAGGCAAAAGTGAGTTCTCAAGAAATTCTACTGATAAATAAAATTAACACTAAAGAAGAAAGGAAATTGGGTGTTAAAGCTTTTATGGCTATAAAAAATCAGTCCTATTACTGCATCACTTGTTTTCTCTTTCTCTAGTGAGTAAGACCAGATAAGGCTGTTAACAAGAAAAGGTTATATGTTTATAGCAAAGTAAGGAAAACCATTGAAAAAAAACCTTTTATAATAAATTTTGAAATGGCAATGCCACTCTGTATTTGTACTGCTTAACTAATACTGTATTGATTCCAGATCTCAATGCATATCAGATGAAAGTTTCTGAGAGTTGCAGCAGAGGCAGTCAGTCTTTTTTCATTAAAAAGACAAGTTTCACCCACTACTCAATTATGACTAAATCCCGTTGTTAGACTGCAATGCAAGGTTCCTTTTGAATTTTCTATGCTCATTTATTCAAGGAGAGAACAAGTTTATACGAAACAGCTATCAATATCACACTGCTCTGTAGTTACGTATTGGGAACAAAAGAGAAATTTTAGTGAGTAGACTAGAGCTAAACTCAATTTTCAAGGCTTTCAAACCAAATCTGGAACACTGAAAAATGATTTTATTTATTTACTTGTTGTTTGCATTTCCCTCAGAAATGTCTGGAACAAAACCCATTTTCCTTACCCCTGTGAATTTTTTTCATTTGGGAAACATTTGCATTTTTCTTCCCCTTAGAGTTGAAAGCAACTCTAAGAATTTCTCCAAGCTGCAAAACTTGGCATTCAAAACCTCTTTCTTATATGCCACCACTACTTGGGATGCCAACACAGTTCTGGGAAAATTGTGTTAGCCTGCTACTGAAAAGTCAGCCAGTGAAGAAAATACAAAATTAAAGTCCAGATTCAACAGCATGCTCAATACCACCCTTATTTAGCAAAGTTCTTGAATGGATATTGAACTTTATTAAAGCGTTTAAATACTCTACTGAATAAGAGTCTGTATACATTTTTGGCAAAGCAAAGTTAAGATTCTGAGACAATTCAGTTAGAAGCTAGCCAGAAATTATGCTACTCTAGAAATATTTATGCTGCCATATTTCTTAGCTCATGCACTTTAGAACTAATCCTTTGGGATCTTGCTATTTAAGCCAAAATTATAATACAACAACTATGTTTAGTGTAAGGAGAACGCAAATGTAATATCTGTGTGCAGCATGCCTAAGTTTACGCTAAATTATTATCTAACAAACAAAATAGTTGATTAGCAATAAATTATTGTATTTACTTTCTTGGTTTGTTTTCTTTTAAAGAAATAAAAAGGAACCAGTGAAAATCTGGAGCTAATAAACTAATGCAGCTTAAAATCTCTGCTGGCATTGTCAAAGCAGTTAATTATTTCCTTTCTCCGCAGTTATTTGCACTGTACCATTTATAAGCTTTGCTGCTCTATCATCAGGTTTTATAAGTTATTCAAATAGAAAGCGTGCATAGAAATAAGCGCATGATTACATAGCTTGTTTTCTTTTTCTTGGCACCCAAAGTTTTAACTTCTACGGTTTGTTGCGTATCTAGGTTGTGCGTTTGCCATAATGACATACTATTAGATGAGAAAACTTTTCCTCTTGTATCCCTGCCCAACAGACAAGGTGTTTAGATGCTAAATGTACAGGCATCGAGACTTTCAGAAGCTCTTAGGCGGAGTAGACAGTTACACCCAATGTGTTCGAATGGGAACACTTGTTATATGTTAACAAAAGTACCTGAAAGTTGAAAGTATCTCCTGCCTGCCACTCTTTCAATGAATCTTTTATTCTAATTATGGATGCTCCCTAAAGGCTTAGGTTTACATAATCCAAATTTTAGTTAATAGAAATTCAATATATGTATATTACTATGTTGATATTATACAGAATCAAGATTTTATGTAATAATGACACTTTCTGATGGCCTATATCAGGCTGGCAACTAAACAGTGGTTTTGAAATGAAATGTTGAAACTGTGAATTCAAGATACCTCTTCTGGTTTATATCTCTTTCTTAGTGCATTATTATTTTCCCTAAAATAGAATATAACTAAAAATGTAATTTTATTGTACGTGGATTATTTTGTCCAAGTAAAAAAATCAGTTTAATTAAGTTAGGTCGGTATTTCATGGCAGAAGCATCTACTCCAATCTTTTAAACACTACAATATTCACATCACTGAGTATAAAATTTATTTCTAGCAGAATTAATTTGCTTTAGAAAAGACTGAAATATGTGTTTTCATTTATTGCAAGCAACTAAATTGATTTAGGATTCCAAGTAATTCAGATGTGTGGCTGCTGGTCATACAGCCCATGTGCTTGCTACAGTACCACAATGCAGCAGTAGGGCTTGCTGCTAAAAATAGCCTGTAGGATTTCCCTAACAGAATTCAGCCAATAATCTCCCCACTCCCACAAAAAGAGAGAGAGAGGGAGACAACTGTTTTCAATTGCAGACTGCTGTGAAATATTAATAAAAGATGGTTATTTTGTCTCTCCAGAACAAATGCCTACAGCCAGATTCTACACTTAGATTCCTTGTGTAAACCTGAGCAACTCCACTGAGACTGGTGGATTTATTCTGGATTTACACCAATATTACTGAGGTCAGAATGTGGCCCCCATGACAGACTAGAATGGTGGCATCACTGAACCATATAATCTTAGAGGATACAGGACAAAAGAAACTGAATTTGCATTGTCAGAAAACACAAGGTCTTCCTTATTGGGACTCCCTAACTCATTCTTTTCCAAAATTTTTTATCTAGGTCAGCTTATTTTAATAATATTTTAAACAGAAAGGAGAGAAAGAGTCCTAAAAAATGTTGGCTAACAGCATGCTTTGAAGAAGGTGAAATGCCCTGGAGAACGACAGTACCAATAAGGAAACCTAAGGGAAGAATGTCTAATAAATTATTCAGAAGAAAAATCTGAACGAATAATGTCAAATATTCTGTAAGCCATCTACATGAACACTAAGAGGACTCTATTTTTTCCATCTTTAACTCATTAGCTTGGGCATATACTGTGTATATATTGCATAGCTCTCACAGTCATCACCATTCTGATTCCCTTCAGATATTTGGCTAAGAGCATTTTCTCCCATGACTCATAAAAACATAGGCTCATTTTGATCCCTGTGTGATATTCTGCCACAACATTTATCCTTCTGCATTTTTTCTCTTCCAGGAATATATTGTCTTTAAATAGGAAGAAAACCCCAGTAAGAAATAATTCAAGGCAGAGAGGTGTCTTTAGTTTCTAAAGTCTGAATTTGACCTCACTTCATGCTGTACTAGAATTTTTTTCCTTTCAACCCAGCCATTCCTTCCTGCCATGGATTTAAAAATGGTAGTGTTGCAACTGCTGTGGACAATGGTTGGTTGCATCTTGTGCTCTCTTAAGGGAGCACATCATAGAACCACAGGATAGCTCAGGTTAGCAGAACCTCTAGAGGTCAGTGGTCCAACCCCCTGCTCAGAGCAGCTCAACATTGTGGTTTGACTAGATCACTCAGGGCTTTCACCCCATTTGGAAAGGTTATGTAAGAAAAGGTAAAAACTGGGTCCGTGTTTTTTTCTTCCCATTGGTCAATGAATAAATGCTAGGACACCATCCAAACCCAGGAAATACGATGCATAAATAAAGCCATTCTATACCATACCTTATTTTAATAATACAATAAATCTAATTATTCACAGAAACTGTTGATGCTGCAAAGTCCCTATCATTGTCACTCCAAAGGTGTTAATCTCATAATATAGAAAATCTCTCTATTTTCAATTTATTCAGAAACTGCAGTGATAAAGGTTATAGATGTAAGTCTATAATTTCCCTTTAGGCACATCAGGGAAATGAATTTCTTCAAGCACAAAAGAAAGACTTTGTTGTAAATGCAGAGGTATGTGCTCTGTTGGACCTGTGAACTGGTCAATCAGCCAGGGGGTACTGGCTCTTAGCACAGCTACAGCTTGGAAGCAGCTACAGCAGTACATTACATCTTCAGTTGGTACCCAGAGGACATGAAAGAGGTGAAGGTACAGAGCAGAAGTGGAGAAGCTGAAGCATGAATTTGAAAAGAAAGTGTATCTAGGAGGATATTTTTTTCTTTAATGAGTAGAGATTACTATCGTGAAAAGCAGTTGAGTGGGGAGAAAAGGTTAAATAAACGAAGAAACAAAAATTCAAGAAAAAGAGAAAGGAAATCAATGAAGGGTTGAGAATCTTAGTTGGAATAAGACACATTTTTTCTTTCCTTCTTTCCTTCTCTCTTTCTTTCTCTTTTTCCACTGCCATTGTTCATGCAGCAATGTTTTAATAAAAAGGTAAGGTTAAACTGTCTGCCCAGCCTTAATACACCCTGACTGCATACACGCTGTGTGCATTTCCATTGCAGGCTTCTTTGTGTCAGATCTCTCTCCCTTTATGCCTGGTAAGTCCCATTTCCTGATGCCATCTCCATTCACTGTTTGTCCTACACAGTTTCATTCTTTCTCTTATTCCTCCATCTTAGCTTCACATTTTCTTTCTTAATCAGTTCCCTTGATGCCACAAGCCCTCAGATAGACGTAACCCCCTTGAGCCTAGTTCATTCTCTAGGGATCTATAAGGGGTGGTGTCACTGAACCTCGGCGATCAGACTGAAACAGCAGCTTTTACATATATAAGTTCATTCAACTTTTCCAGTAGAACTGTAGATTTTTGAACAGGACATTGAAGCCTACACACAATGAGCTTGATTTTGGTGTGCTCTGTGAATCTTTTATGAGTTTACAATGTTTTGGGGACTCTGTGAACCACAGCTAGAAAAACAGTGGCCTGGTTTAGAAATCCTGTTTATATACAGCTAGTCTTTCTGCCTGAACTCATGGAAAGTGAATTAGCATGTTTCTTTCTCTACAATCCAAATATTTGTTACCCAACAAATGAAATTCCTAAATTGACAGTTTATTTATAGAAGAGGAAATCATGCCTTATCTTTGAACGTCCTCTTGCATTCATTTACCCACTTACTTGCAGTGCCTTAAAGATATCTCCTTTTCTTTCATATGCGCTTTTTAAAATACATTTTTGCTTTCCAGGTTCTCACTCTAATTGGAAAGATGGGAGAGCACACTGTCCCGCAGTGTCACATATAATGCTTATTAAGGACTCCATCCTTCATCAATCCATGGTCATGGCCTGAAGAGATATAAGCTTTCAGAGCATGGTAATTTCTGTCAACTGATATGAGGGAATTAATACTTCTGGCAGAAATGTGAATAAGCAGTGCCTCCAAGAATTCATTCATCCTTTCTTGTGCATAGTGTAAGTGAATCTTCCCTTCTAACCATGCTGTAATGATAAGGAGATTCAGGCTTTTAAAAAAATGGACCCTGTTGCAAGGTTATATTACTCACAATAAGAAATGGACTTTCTGCAGTCATTTTTCTTCCTTTCAAGGAACATTTTGGGGGTTCTAATCACTCTACTTTGGACAGCCCAGACCATACAAGTAGGAAATGTGTCCCGAGTGACCAAATTGCTCAGGGCCTGACCATAAAATCTTCCTCTCTAGAGACTCCAGACAACTGCTAGAAGACACCAAAGTTGCAGCCAACATCACCTTCTAGCCACTTGCTCTTTCTATAAGGAAAGCAACCTTGTAGCATAGATTGACTTGTCAAATGGAGATGTTGAGAATTATATTGCAGCTTTCCTACTTACTGGTGGTCTTTCTTCAACTTATTGGTGGTCTCTTTACAAAACAGGCAACAGGAACACAGAGAAAAGAACAAGACATTAGGGAAATGAAAGAAAAAGCTATGACTTAAAGGCACCAAAAATGCACCTGTTGCTATATTGCCAGAGCCAGTCAACGATAATAATTTATGACTGTGTGAATATGAACCCTGTGATTTATCATCTGCACTGGTTGACTTGATGCCAGTACAGCATCATAAAACCGATGAACAGTAGGACTAAAACTGAATGCATTGCTGCAGGAGGTATTCAAGGCATTTAAATCTGTTGATCCTACATGAACAAACGCATTTGCCCTGCCTATTAAAAGCAGTCTTTAGGGAATCGTACCAGTCGTGTAGACATGCTGGCTGGGCTGGTCCACGGCCGGGTGAGGTAATGTGGAATCAGTGGGGGAAGACAGGGTCCTGGACACTGGCCGATGTTTATCTAATCCTGCCATGCCAACTGTAGCCATCTGAGCCTGGTAGATTTGCAACTGGTGGACACACTGATGCGCAGGGAACTCCTGTTTCCAAGAAAACAGCACAGTAGAAAGAAACGTGAGACAGGATCAAGTAAGATACTGAGGGAAACATGTCAACAAATTAAGTTCATTAGGTCAGGGTTGTAATAAACAGTGTGGAGGAAAAAAAAACCCAGCAACTTACACCTAAGACTTAATAAATCCATTCAACAGATGTTTTCACGCTGACAGTGGGGGCTACTGACTTTGCTGGAGAGCAGGTGATGGCAGGCAACCTGTCAGTTCTCCCTGACAGAGGAAAAGATGGCTTCATAGGCAGAAGCTTAAAAAAGACAAAGGTTTTTCTAATATAATGAATACATAATATGATGTTAGAATATGCATTTGTTGATCCTACACAAACAAAAATAAAATATTCCTACAGCACTGAAAGTGAAAAACAGGGTCCTTACTTAGTACCAAATTTGCTGAGCAACAGTGAGTCAAGTTTCTACAGGATTTGGTTCCCAGAGCTCCCTGGAAAACAGGAGCAATTTGCACAAAGATTTTCACAAATCATTTAGAAATTCAAGAACTGTTACATGAGATCCCACTTAGGAGCCATCTTTTTTTGTCATTACTACTGCTGGCTGTAGGCAGTGCCAAACACTTCAGGAAAGGTAGGCGGGTGTGAAAAGACTGAGACAAAGTAGAAAGGATGATTTCCTCCTCTGTTTTGTTTGTCAACAGTTGGTGACTTTTGCTGATGTGACAAAGGTTGAAATACTGCTGAAGTCAGTAGAAATCTTGGCACTCACTCACTCACTCCACAGAGCAGAATTGCTTCACAAGCCCAAGCCCTTTTCTTTCTGTTTTTCTTTTTTTGTTCACGTATTCCTAGAACCTCACCAGAGAGTGAATGCAAGAGAGAGATTTACAAACCATTTTGCAATATAAATTCAATTGGAACTCACACCTGAACTTAGAACTGCAGACTCTGTTTATCCTCACCTGGGATTGGTACACATATATGCAGGTATATATATGGTATATATATGATTTTTTTCAGTGTTCCAGATTTGGTTTGAAAGCCTTGAAAATTGAGTTTAGACTCCTGGATGTTCAGAGAAATGAAGCTGAGTTCAGGCTTTGCAGTGAGGCAGGTGGGAGCACCCAGGTGTACTCCCAACCCCTCACATGCTGCAAAAAGAATCAATAGTTCACAGGAGGTAAGAATGTGAGTCTTTTATGAGAATCAGTGCTCATCAGTAACAGCTGAAATGAGAACAAATGCTTTAAAAGGCAGCCTCAAAACCCACATTAATATCTAAGGTCACCACTTCAGTGAAAAGACATAAGTTCATGGGAAGGATAAGTCACCTGGGACCTTGTCATAATGACTAAATAAAGAAAGAAAATATGAGTAAGCAAAAAGAGGTTTGGGGTCATTAAACCATTTCCCTTTCTTTAAATACAATCCTCAACTTTTCCTATTGCTTTTTTTGATGTATGATGACAGGGTGATGTTACATATTCCAGGAAATATCTTGAGGTATCTGAAGAGGCCTGTATATCCCCTTTCCTTATGAATGCAACATAATTTAACATTCAAGAATTTCTTCCTGAAATGCTTAAGTACTTTGTTTTTACTTAGTTTCACTAATGATTTTAATTGTGATTAACTAACACACCGACTAATGACAATTCTTTAGTTGATTTCACTTCTCTGATAATCACTAGAGCACAAAAGACAAAAGCCTTTGTTCCCTATTGGAATGCTCTTTAGTAAGTGTTCAAAAGTATATTCTGGCAGTCTGCATTAAATGGTTTTATTTAGGAAATCTTGGAAATCCAGCTAGCAGCGAGGGGTGATTCATATCGTGTACAAACATTTCTCTTTGGACTTTTCTCAGTGTCAGTAGACTCTGAATTCTGAGCCTTTAGAGATCCCTTGTCTGCCTTTCTTTCACCTCCAGACCTGATCATCACATGTGCAATATCTACACGATCTTTTTCAGTGAAGCTGTAAGTTTACCATTCAATCAATATCTAAAACCTAATCTATCCAAGTCTCTGACCTGAAAAAGTCAATGTAAGTGATTTATTGGTCCCAGGGGTTTTTGGTATTTTTTTGTTGGATTTTGGTAGTGATTTTCTTTAGAATGTCTTGAAGACAGAAAAATCAAAGCCTGGAACACTACAAACACAGGTTCCTACCTTTACTTATAAAAACATTAAATGTTTTTGTCTATGTAAGCAACAGAAATAACACTATTTTTCAGGCATATGAAAAAAATCAAGTTGGTTTTTTTTTAAGCTAATCAGTCTGTGTGTACATCACCTAAGAGTCAGACAGCCATATATTTCAGCAAGTTGTTAAAGACCAAGTAGAGAGTCTGTTCTTGCTCTCATGTGTTTTCCTGCTCAACTGTGTTTTATTTATATCATTCCTCCCTCCCCAAATGAAACCAGACACATACCTAGATTTTGACACATGTTTATCAGCATAATCAGTCCTGGGAAGGAGAAGAAATTTGTGGATGGTTGGATGGAAAGCTCCATGACACCAGATTTAATTTCTGAGGTCACGAAGAACTGTCTGCCTGCGAAAACCTTTTAAAATTTGTAGAAACTACAGTAGTTTGCCTCACAAGGCTTACATCGAGGCTTGCTTACATCCTCTAGTGACTTCTAGATTCTTTAACTGTAATTTCAAAAACTCTAGGCAGCAGCAAAGTTTGATCTTGTTTAGGTTTTAGCCAAAGTTTTAGTCTAGCTTCCTGATTAGGTTTCATTTTACAGACAACAGGCACTCGTGGGGAACACATTTTTTCCAGCCACCTTCGTATTTATGCTGTGAGCATTTGAGATACTCTGTGTCATGCAGACGAGTGGATTAACTGAATGAGTAATGTGGATAATCAACACACTTATCTGGCTCCCCAAATGCCCACCTGGCCTCTGGAAGGGATTAAAGCAACACAATGAATTCATCTTCAGGTTTTACGTGCTACAGCACTGCAAACATATGTCCATCTCTCCAGCAATATGACAAAAGCAGTATTTGCACATCTGCAGGGTTAGTGATTTGTGTGAATATATTTGGAGCATTTCTTAGGTAACTTGAGCCCTGCCTGCCCGGCATGGAGCCTGCTGGTTCCAGGTGCCTGAGATTAGTTCATTAGCAGAAGCAGGCAATTAGGGCCTCTCTTGGAATAAGTGGAGGGCCATTCAGCTCTTCTCCAGAAACCAGTTCAGACCCTCAGTAATTGTTTTAAGGAAGTTTTTTAGAATTGGCATCTAAAGAGAAGATGATCCTTTTAGAGGCATGGGAGGTAAATATTTGCTATTCTCCTAGTATTACTGTAAGTTTTGTTGTTTAGGAGGAGCTGGAATTAACTTGGTTTTGTGTGAATGCTCTTTTCATGTAGATGTGTGATTTGTACATTTTTGCACTTAAGGTTTTGTGTATTCTGAGGATTTTAATGAGAACCTCTTTCTTATTGCTAATGGCTATGAGAACTGGTTACTCACAAATGTATTTGTTAGATGATAGATTGTTAGATGATAAAGCATAGCTGAACTGTATGTTTCAATGCTCCTTTGAGCTATGTTTCATACAGAGAAAAAAATACGTGGAGTTCACTCAAAAAACCTCTTCTTGCTTCTCAAAAGTTTGATTTTTCAATTTATTTTGATACCTTTTTATTTAGTTTAATCACAGCTAAGTAAACCCTAAGATTTGTATGTCTCTACCATAATCCTCTGTGTTTATGGGCATATGCACACCTCTCTTCAGGGTTTAGTCTTTGACTTTTTTTTTATACGGTGGTAGAACTTTTCTCTTAAATAAAAAACCAAAAACCACCCAAAATTTGCTGTTTCTAGTGGTGAGATTACTGTTTATAATATATATTTGTGGCCAAGTTTATGCCCCTCTCTTGCTGTGTCTCTATTGTATTCAGCTGAAGTATGAAATGTGTGCTAATGTCTATTAACTGTAAAAAATCATTCATGTATTACCCATCCTCCTCTCCTCTTCCTTCCCCCAAAGACCTTCAGTACTACTAACCTTACAAGACTTTTCCCCTCAAAGCACTTTTTGGCAATATGTTTGCTAGTTAATTGTTTTCTTGTAGCTTCCTCAATACTTTCTGAAAAATACCCAAAGGACCAATTATTACTGAAGAGAAAATATGTATTTGTGATGCAGGAATTTTCACTCTAAGTTAGGATGAAAACAAAGCCTGATCAGCAGGAAGACTTTCTGCTTCCAAGTACTTCCAGCTCCTTCCTCTGAAGAGTATTTCTGACACCTGTTCTGCTGCCTCATCTCATCCAACAGTTCCTACTCCTTAGCATCTTTCAGACCCCTGTAACAACATAAGAAAAGAGTAATTTCAAGTTCTGTCACTTATCTTCCCCACTAACCTCCCTGACTTCCTGCCTTCCCAGTGCAGTTGTAACTGATGCATCCAAGGGGTGTTGAGGCCAGCCACTGGCTGCAGCTGGGAAAACAAGGCCAAATGCAAGGTCCTACACCTGGGTCGGGACAACCCCCAGTATCAATACAGGATGGAGGGTGATGCGATTGAGAGCAGTCCTGCGGAGGACTTGGGGGTGCTGATTGATGAGAAGCTCAACATGAGGTGGCAATGTGCTCTTGCAGCCCAGAAGGCCAACGGTGTCCTGGGCTGCATCAAAAGAAGCGTTGCCAGCAGGGCAAGGAAGAGAATTCTCCCCCTCTACGCTGCTCTTGAGACTCCACCTAGAGTGCTGTGCCCAGTTCTGGAACCCCCAACATAAGTAGGATATGAAACTGTTGGAAGAGGTCTAGAGGAGGGCTACAAAGATGATCAAAGGGCTGGAGCACCTCTGCTATGAGGGCAGGCTGAGAGAGTTGGTCTTGTTCAGCCTGGAGAAGAGATGGCTATGGGGAGACCTCATAGTGGCCTCACAGTATCTGAAGGGGACCTACAAGAAAGCTGGTGATGGAATTTGCAAGGGCATGTAGTGATAGGATGAGGGGGAACAGCTTTAAACTGGAAAGGGGAAGATTTAGATTAGACATTAGGAAGAAATCCTTCATGATGAGGGTGATGAGACACTGGCACAGGTTGCCCAGGGAAGCTGTGGAGGCCCCCTCCCTGCAAGTGTTCAAGGCCAGGTTGGATGGGGCTTTGAGCAGCCTGGTCTGGTGGGAGGTGTCCCTGCCCACGGCAGAGGGGTTGGAATTACGTAATCTTTAAGGTCCCTTCTGACCCAAACCATTCTATGATTCTATGAAAACAGCCTTTACTTGCATCAAACAAAGCTCAGCCCTTCTTTAAGGGGCCTGCGGTGGCAACCTTGGCCCAAACCAAAGTATGATACAGGCAGAAATCCTGGGCACTCAGAAACTTCTCACACTCTTCAGATATAGCTAGTTAATAGTGCTTCAGAAATCACGAACCTTATGAAAATTTTAATAGGATTGACCTTGGTTATCCCCAGAAGTGACAGGGAACAGAAAACCAGAGAGCAATAAATTCCTTAATAAGGAACGTTGGGACAAGAAGAGTGGTAGGTAAGCAGAAGTTGTTGCACTTTTGACCTAGGAGTTTTGTGAACTATTTTTCTGCCTGCTGTCTTCAAAGAAAACCATAACAAGTTGCTCTCAGGAACTGAGCAAGAATAGGTCATGAGACCTTCTGAAGAATATTTGTGTGCACCAATGTGAAATTGCAGAAATTACTTATCTCTGTCAATCCATCCAGCCTAAAATAGAAATCAGTCTGTGGTATCTCTGAAAATGAGTCTGATGAGAGGTCTTCTTTTAAACTGCTCTGTAACTTAGAGAAAACTCATGACTGAGAAACCCCACCAATACTATTTTTGAGAAAGCCACATGTAAAGCCACAAATTTCCACGGTCATCACTTCCAATAGAACTGCAAAAAAAAGTCAGTATCACCATCTGAAATATAGTCAGCCACAAATTCAGAATCTGATTTTTTTATGAAAAATAAATAGTAAATATATATACAGACACATAGAATGAATAGGTAGAAATGGGTTTGAATATAGGTAGAAATGGATTGAACAAAAGCATAGATGGGAAGAAATAGAATAGATAGCCTTGAGACATCTGGGTATATTAGGTCACATATCAGGATATTTATAGAATTTTGTTTTCTTTTGCTGTTATTAAAAGAATACAGCATTGACTACAAAATGTGTAAACATAAATTAAGTCTTATCAATTAAGTGCCAGGTGCAGATACAGAACAGTAGGATAAAAGCCATGCCCCTGAACCGCCTGGAATCTTAGGCAGAGATTGCCTCTAGCAGCAGACTTCCGCATACAGCAAAGCACCTCCTTGCTCTCAGGCCTCCCTTTCCCTTTTAAAGGATTATAAGGAGGATTTTCCCAGCCACTGCCAAGGTAGGGCTTAGTTGGGCCCTAATGCAGCGATGGCATGGTCGTCACTCTCGGACAGCTTTGGTTTTTTTCCTCTGTTCCTGGAGAAACAAAGCTGGTACTGTGGAGTTCTCTGGTCTTCTCCTGCCACCCCTCCCACCCATGGCAGGAGCACCTTGGGACAGCAAAACATGATATTAACATAACATTTTTGTCAACTGGGCCAAGGAATAGGGGAAGAGCAGAGACTAATAATGGATGCAGGCAATGGGTTACATAACCAAATGTGTGGGTCCAGGCTAGGGTCACACCTCTTGCCTCTGATTGAAGGACATTATAGCAGGGTCAGGACCCTACCTTTTACCGCTACAGTTGCACTGGGGGGTAGGTGGGTTGCTGACCTGTAGTTTCAAAGGGAAAGATGGTAAGAGTTATTTCTCTTGGATGAGGAGTTTCCAAAACTCTAAGCATCCACCTAACCTGGTCCAGTGTAGGTGAGATACCAAGAGGGACACATGGACTGAGAAGTTTTCAGCTACCTTTGCGAAGAAATATGAGCCAGGCAGTCATTAAATGGTGTCTGGGAGTGACAGTGAGGAAGGCCCTAAAGACAGAGCACTTTCTACTGGGGGGAAATTCCAGGAGTCCAGCTGAGTTGCTGGTTTCACTCCCAGTTCCCACTCCTGCGAGACCTGCCTTTTCTGCTCCTGACGTTGGCAGGTACTCAACGTTTCTCACTTCTGCTGAAGTGCTGACTCTGCAGCGTGTGTAGTGCACATCCAAAGAAAATGCAGCACCTTCTCAAAACCTTGCAGTCCTGGCTGAATCTTTTCCTTACTTTCTGACTCTTTTGGAGATTTTATGAAAATGTATAAATTATTGGGGGTACAAAGGAGGGGAGAGAGACACCATCTGGACATTTTGTGCATTGTTTCTTTTTTTTTTTTCTTAAAAAAACCCAACCTCTTGAGAGAATTCCTGTTACTTTTATTACTTTTACTAGAATACCACAAGCCTTTCCTGAAGTCATTAGGTGCTTTCCAATAAAAGAATACGTAGAATGCAGAAATGAATATCAATGGGAAAATAGTTGTCCACGTATTGCCCTAACTTTCAGTATTAGCAAGCATTTGTTTCTTTTACTTTGATGTGAAGAATAGATACGCTTTATAATAGTATTTAATGGTTACAAACACCTGATCCTGGCACCTTCTCAGCAGTCATTGAGGTAAACTATTGACAAAAGTAATTAATGAAAAATCATTTATCCCACCTATTTCATCATTCCAGGAAATATCGCCCAACTCTCTCCAACAGTATTAGCAAATCAGTTTGGTGTTAGTTTATGCAGATCATTTCAACTACTTCTGGTTTTCCGCTGTTCATTGGAAATATTTTTCTCAACAGATTTGTACAGTTTCTTTAAAGTCAAGTATATTAGTTTGGCTTTCACACAAGGAAATAGTGTCCAGCCTAAATTCGGCAGCCCTGCTGAAGATTTGCGTTTTCTGCCTACTTCAACACATTCTGCTCTGGTTTTATAGGCAACTCTGCTGACTTCAGGATTTATTGTAGAATT
This sequence comes from Neomorphus geoffroyi, assembly GCA_033558235.1. Classification (NCBI taxonomy): domain Eukaryota; kingdom Metazoa; phylum Chordata; class Aves; order Cuculiformes; family Neomorphidae; genus Neomorphus; species Neomorphus geoffroyi. The sequence goes on from JAUMJM010000004.1 coordinate 14,360,792, forward strand.
AATGGAAATTACTTGGTTCTGATACATAAAGAAAAGAAACTCAGAACCCCCTGCCCTTCAGTATAGGGTCCACGCACACTCACACATCACTGTCTAAGCATAAAATCATGAGGATGTATAGAAGCACTCTGCAAATGCCTTCTCTCTTGTCTGGAGTTTAATGAGGTCAGAATGGGGAGCACCAATGGACCAAATTGTCAGCAAATATAAGAGCTGTGACCAAGGTGTGATCCAAAGATCATGGTAGTCAACGCACAAACTCCAGCAGGTATACACATTGCCATTGCTCACAGCAGAGCTCGTCTATACAAATCATCCTTTTCTGTTATTGCACGTGTTTCAGCAGAGTTGAAGCCTGATGGATATCAGGTTCAAGTCCTTTGCTGGAGGGCTTCTATCTCGCTGGAGATTTCAGGTGTATTACCAAATCTCACACCTTACTTCAGTGTGATTAAAATGTCAACAAACTTCCTTTTCCCAACACGTTTGTAGTAAGATTTGTAAAGTTTCTTGGAAAAAAATACACACATACACAGACACTTTTGCAAATATCACAAATATTTTTATCTCTCCAGCGCTCAGCTCTTCACTTCTTCAATCTTTTTATACAGCAAAGTAGTTGTTTGCAGTGAAATGGTGAAGTAATTCGAGATGCTAAAAGGTATAGGATTTGAATATAGGATAAAAAAAAAGAAACTACAACAAAATAAACCTTTTCAGATCTGTTCTATATACTTATAATCTTTCTATGTATTTTTAGAATGCTCTGTATATGTATAGAATATATTTCTACAACAAACAAGTACAGTTTGTTATCATTTTTCTTTTCAAAAAAATATTTGTAATTTGAACAAAATCAAAATGATAAAGATTAATTTTAAATATTTCTTGAAAACAGGAACATTTCTACTATATACTTCTCAGTGTAGGTATTGCTGCTTTTAACAACTGGGAGAACTGCCAGAATGGGCAAATTGAAAATGGAGTGGGAAGCTTTTATGTTTGCTAATTTAGGAACAAATTGAGGGTTAAAAAGAAACATGGAAAATACTAGTGCTATGCTAACATATACTTGTATGAAGCAGACTGCAAAATAAATTCTGCAGTTTCTCATTCCTTGAGCAACTCTTGGACCTCAGAATGCAACGTACAATTCAGGAGAGACCATAATAATTGTTATGTTTCATAGGAAGGATGAATGAGTTTATCTGAACTTGCTTCATTGCTTTATAATAGTAATAATAATAGTAATAATTCATTGCAGTGTACTTCCCTGCAAGAGAGGGGCTAGATTGCTGTCACAAGGGGAGGATATGGAAGACCGGGTGGGACCAAAAGGGAGAAGAGAGGGATTGTATTAAAAAAGTCAAACAACTGAATATCATAACCTCCAACATTTTTCCATTCTCTTCTTTGTGATAATGTTTTCAATTTTCTTTGTTTTTAAAATTTGAAAGCTATTTTGTTTGTATGACAACTGTCTTGCAGTTTTTACTTCTCTTTATTTCCAAAAAAAAGCTGAGTTTTCCATGTATTCACATCTTCAGAATCCTCAAATACCATAAGATATTACAACAGTTACAAAAAATGGAAACAATAAGAAAGAGTCAAAAGAATACAAGCTGGGAAAAAGTGGAGGTAGTAAGAACAGTTTTCCTAGTGTAGCACTTTCGGAAGAGTTTCATTGATTTCATCAAACTGCAGCAGGTTCTCATCACTGCATTAGCCAACATGGTACGTCTTTCTTTCTAGAGAGACGTCTATCCAAAGCATACAGGAGTAACTTAGGAAAAAGGAAGTTTGAACACTGAAGAGACTACAGGACACAAAATTGGAGACCAAACCCTAGTCTATGTTTCTCATCTAGACTCTGTTACTTCTTACTGTGATCCATTTCCTCCCTGAAACAAGATAAAACACAATGGTGATGACCATATTGATTATATTTTAAAACTGCCTAAATACAGAACAAACATAACTTTCTACTTTAGAAAATGGCTAATTTTTTTTCAGAGCATGGCTGCTTAGTACTCAGAACCACTATCTCTTTGTTTTAAAGATCAGCTAAGACAGTGTTTTCTCAGTTTGTATTCTGGGGATGGCAGCCCTGGAGGTCAGCTCCATTGCTGATGCAGTCCATAAAGCACCTCCTTCAGTGTGCCCTCACTGCAACCTGGGAGGGCATCGATGTGCTGCAAGTTGTCTTGCAGTCACTGGCTGAGCAGGAACACCACAAGCAGTCAGGAAGGGGCAGATCAGTCAGCTGGGAAGAACAAATCCAGTCTCCTGAAAGCTGTGTATATACAGTCAAAGAGCTTCCAGTAATTCTCAAAATAAAGGACCTGACAGTCAGCAGAGAAGGTAATATTCTCCAGTAATAGATTATTATTTATAATACATTGTAGCTCTGTTTTGGGGCCAGACTGCATTGTTTACACAGATCTAAGTCTTGGTAGACTAGAGGGAAATGAAATACATTCTGAGTTTTCACTGGGATGTCTGAGAGGAAGGTTTGACACTTCAATAGCTGCTTCATAAACCAATGCCCACAAAGAGAGACAGTCTTCTTAAAAATATGTACTTAAAACCATTACACCAAATCAATAACCACAACTGTAACTACATCTAGTGAGATGCTGGAGGAGTGAGAGAGGGAATTCTGAGAAACAGTCAAAGAAAAATGTTAATTCTAATTGTTGTGTTTAGTTGGCCTTGTCTTGTGACAAGTTTGTTATTATGCAGATTCCCTACCTGCCACCTTCCATGCGAGGATTTTATAAAGTGAAGTTGTACAGGCAATTCCCCTTGCTTCTTACGTCTTTATTCCTAATTATGTTGGCCCTGTGTTCACTCAAGATAACATTATAGTTGTCCCCAAATGCTCTAGATTTGGAGCCTGTAACAAATGAAATTGTTTAGTGCTTGGAATTGTTTTTCCCCGTGTTGCAGGACTGTAGCTGTGAGCATGCTGAACACAAGGTTGTGCTTCTTCTTTGTCTGCCAATGAATTATTATTTTTTAAAATATTTTCATGGGCTTAATTTCTGAGATGTCCTTTTTGTCTTCAGATAGATGTATAATGTAATGCAACACATGATACTTTGGGGTGGTTTTAGTTATATATGTGCATTTACATATGCTATTGCACTTTTTGCTGTATTTTTTGCTAGGAATGTCTTCTTTCCTCCTCTGTAATAACTTTTATGTATATGATGCCTATATATACCTTGCATGATGCCATGCCAAGGCTGTAGTGAAAGTAATCTGTAATTCATCTGCTACATAAAAAATATTTTTGTGTAGGGAAACCAAGGTGTAGAAAGACTATGAATTTTGATTCCAAAGTGAAAAAGGATTAGAAAAACTGATTTCCTTTTAAACATTACATCAGTAATAATTTCATTACATCCATAATATTCTCTGCTTCTGGTTGTTTTAATTAGGAAATATTGTAGAGCTGTGGTCTTCAGTGTTTCTTATTACAAGAGGGTAGCAGAGCTGTACAGTCAGAGGTAGTTTTGTTTGTACTGGATTTGGAAAAGGGTAGGAGAAAGATGTCAGAACAATGGGCACTATAAAATGCCACAGCTGTTAGGCACGCATAGACAACTTAAAGCACACGCGCTCCATAGCTTTAAGCTGGATGCAAAAGGGCTCTGGATATGCTGGGTGAGCAGAGGAAGGCTGGTTGTCCCTGTGACCCACACAGAGCCATTGTAGTGAAGGGGTTCCAGAAACTTCTCAGCTATTGTGTCTTTAGGGTCATTGTTGTCCTCAGACTTGCTGGGAAAGTCCACTCTGTTTTTTCTACAGCCTTTGGAAAGACTAAACCTACTAAGGGAAATCAGGAAGAAAGGTGGTACCATAACATGGCATGTAGTACATACATGGTGCCACAGCCAACCCTTATGGCCACTCTGAGTCCCAAGAGCCATGCCAGCGGCATTCCAAGCCAAACAGTGCTGAAGGACTCCTGATAGCTGGTACCCTGCATCCATGCCACCACCTTCAGGGGTGGCCTGAAAATCCTGTTGGCCACAGGGGGCCTTTTGAAAAAGGATGGATGTTGTCAAATGTATCTCAGATCCTTGGAAGAGATGCAAAGGTGAGCTGAAAGTTTTTGGTGCCACCAGCCCAACAAAGCGTATCTCTGTCGATATCCTACAAGACAGGACATATTTGAAAGTTTCCTCCCAGGAACCACAGGGGCTTAAACCTCATCTGATTACTATATCAACAAATATGCTAAAACATGGTAGAATTAGCCCTGAGCCCAACTAGAGAGCTAACACTATCCAGAGGCCCAACCACAGACAACAAGTTCTGCTCCTTTCCTCTGTCCTTTTCCAAATCATCCTCAGGTTATCGGTGTTGGGATTTCTCTTTGCTACTCTCAGTAGATAAACCTAGTAAAGGCAATTAAATACTTAATAGTGACATTCAAAAAGGGGAAAATTATGTGAGATTGTGGCCAAGCTTCTGTCTTTTACTGACAATTTTAGAAATAGCCCTGGTTTTCATCATAAAAGTTCAGATTCACACATCCAAGTGGCTCTTTGGACATTGAAATGTGCACTACACATGGATATAATTTAAATCAGAAGAATCTGACTGCTGCTACTTGACCTTTTTTGCTTCTTTTCAGTCAGTCTATTGAGAATTTAGAAGCCTGTTACTATATACAGTTGGAAAGAAGAGATGGGATTTTTTTTCTGTTTTCCTCATGTGTGTTGTGAAGCACCAATCTAAGCTCTGACCAGACTTTTTATTCTTTTTAATTTTTTTTTCACCTGGATTCAAGCCCTGATGTCACACAGCAAAATTCTTCAATGTTGTGATACAGTATACGTCTTAAAGAAGTTTCAGAGGTTGCTTCTTTTTGGGGAGAGGAATCATGAAGTTGCCAGTCCTACAATCAACTTGGTAACGAGCTGGAGAATTCTCCTGGTTTTAGGCATGTTCAGGAACGAGTGCTGAAACAAACTCCTAGATAATTCTTTTAAAATTTGGGTTCAGTACAACTTAATATGGGAGCATCAGCTACCTCATCTCATCTGCAGCATATTTGTGTTGGTTACAGTAAACAGCTCTTTCAGAGCTGTCTGTATTTCTGGGGTAATATCTGTAATACCTGGAGATTGAACATACTATTTCAGTACAAAAATTGTTACAAAAAGTTAATTAAGCTAATAAGGCAAGATTCCTTTGAAAAAATTTTTTATACTCATGCAATGATTGCTAAGAGCAAAAAATCACCTTGTTACAGTGGAAATAATGCACTCCAACTTCATATGGCAGGAAGAAAAACCCTGCTGTAATTTATAAGCAGCTGCTATCTGAAGGCATTGAGATTTTAGACACATTGAATCTTAAAAAAGACCTGGGGAATGTCTGAGACAAAAGCTAGTTGGTAGATTAATCTCCACCTGTTAACAGGCATTCACGTCACAAGCATCTATTTGTGCCTATATACCCTGGCTGAGAGAGGAACTACAGCGTGTTGAGTCCTCTTGTAGACATTGCATTCCCATGGAAGAAACTTGTGGTGACCAGTGCGCGTGCTTGGTGCCTAAACAAGAGCTGTGAGTTGTCTCACCTAATCTTTGTATTTTAATGAAAAAGGAAGGGGTGATAAGCCCTGAGCAGGGGCCAGTGGGCTCCCTCTGGGTCTGAAATATTTGTCTCTGGTGGCTGCCTTCCCCTCAGGGACAGAGCGGATGGAAGAGCCTCTCCTTTTCATTTAAGAAAGGGTTACAGGGCTATGCTGCTTAGAAAGCTGCACCAGGGGCTGAAAGCCCCGAGAGAGGTTTGGGTCAAGCTAGGTGGCTTTGGGAGGATTTGGATCTCTGAAGATGTTTTGTTTTCATTCTTCGAATTAAAATTTAATTTAAGTAATTGAAAAACATAATCCATCTCTGAGGAATGCTGTCTTAATCTTGAATTTTGTCTCTGAGAAGAAAAGTGGGATTTTCAAATTTTATCTGTTACTGATCAGCTGTATGAACTTATACTTGTCTTCTAACCTCTCTGAGCCTTTGTGACACCTTATCTCATCCTGGCTTTATCTAATTGAACTATGGAGATTTCAAGCAGTGTGTCCTCTGCAACGTGACAGTTGAGTGCTCAACACTAAGAGTGCTTGACTGTGGTTGTTGAGCTAAGGCAGTAATACGCTTAAAATAGTGAAAGAGGATTTTGACAATCATCTTCATTACTACCCCAACCTCCTCAAAAACAGAAATATAGGGAAATCTATGATTTTCATGTAGTTTGCTTCAGCATAGTAACTACCCATATAGTTCCAGTTACATTTCATATTAAGAGGAAAATAAAGAGGCAAACGTGAGGAACTACAACAAAAGGACAAAAAGTGAGAGAAGATAAATTGGAGGACAGCAAGGTGAAGAGAACGAGAATACAGCTTTGATAGAGACAAATCATGCAGGCTAAAAAACTGTGACTCTGGATCCAGGCATTGACTTTCTCATTACCTGGCACGGGTCACAACATCACAATTATGATCTTTGGACATTCATACAGTATGAGGCTCTGTTGAGCCTCATCCCCTGGGTCCCTCTGTAACAATTACTTCTTTAAAAGCTTTTAAAATGAAGACTTCACCTTTGTTGAAATAATAATGCTTCCAAATTTTTTATTGTTGTGGAGGCGGTTTGTTTACTGCTCTCTTCTACTATAAAACATGAATATGCCCTATTTATTTGATGTCTTCCAGAAACCCACAGTAATTAATTGCTGTAGCATATGGTTGTGGTAGCCCTATGGTCAGACAAAATCAGCTGAGAAAGCAGGGCTGATTGCGCACCAACTGTGGCACCCGCCCACCACTGACCACAATAACCTTTTTGGGGAAAAGTCACTTCCATCAGTCAGGCCACTACAGGGCAGTGGCCGCAAGGCAGCAAAACACTGCTTGGAATAATTCTTTGCAGATGCCAGGAGACGGAAGTTTCAGGGAGAAAAATGAAAGCCATTCACTCTTCCAATGACACGAGCCTTTGATACCACGAAGTCATTTGGACAGAAAGCTCCAAGGTCAGGAAGGCACGTAAAGATTGGTGATTAGAGAAATACTATATCAGCAAAGTGTGGCAAGCTATTAAAAGAAACTGTAGCTTTTATGATTGTGTTGCTGGAGCTTCCCCAGGGCTATTTGTATTAGATATTGAGTTAAGCATAACTTATTTAGTCCCAGCATTCCAGAAAACATTTTGATGTCGGCTACTGAAGGAAAGTAAACACAGGGAGGAGGAAACAGTACTGATCCTGAACAGATAAAAATATTGTAATTTAATTTTGTGAACCCATGCATGGTAGAGCATTAAAAAGAGGAATTTTAAAAAGGTTGATTTGACTTAAAAGACTTGGTTGATAGAGTATTTAGTCACTGTGCAGCTGGGAGAGGGAGGGTGGAGAAGCAGAGATGATTTATCACCTTGAGTATATGCTACACCCTGACAAAGCATGAATGTAGTATTCTATAGACAGCATTTTCATCTAGAGCAGATTTTATGCACATGTGTGATTCTCATCTAATGCTATGGGCTCATGCCTATGTTGGGCCAAACTATTTGCTTAGCTGGGCCGTTTGCCCAGTAGATGTTCTGATGGCTGGTGACAGGGATTTGCCAAGCCTTTAGTTAGCAGTTAAGAGTTTTTGGAACTGTAATTTAGGAATAGCTTTTTGGGTCTGGATTTTTGGTCCCTAAGTGAAGCGTTCAGCATATGATCTAGAGGCTGACTATCAGCAGAGATATTATCTCACAGCTCAGCATCTCCAGTGCAGGAGTCATGCTTGTTTTATTTCTGTAAGATGAAGCCAACGAATCCATTGGGAAATTCTGCTTATGAGTTCCCTATTAGAATAACACTGCAGACCTGAGGAAATCACAGGTATAAATGTAAGGTCAGGTGTGGTTTTCTTTGATTTGCCAGAAATTACTGTTTATTTAAGAGTGGGAGAACTGAAACCTCAAACTCAAGTACAGCTAAACCCCCCTAACACAGGGGAGACGCCTTAAGGACAGCTTCCTGCAGTGTTTTTTCATGACATTGTGCTTTGATTATTAAATTTTCTTCTTAAGATGCTTTTAGGTAGGATGCTAGCACGTAAAGGTTGGTTTCTTTGTTTAAAGTACTGAAGAAAATAAGTCAAAAAATATATTAGAACTAGCATGATGTTACGGATGTCACTCTGTGGATGTTATCTGTACAGAGATAGTGTCCAAGGAACAATTTGTACTTCCTGCTACCTTGCTCTGACCAACTATATGAATATCACTTTGTTTTGGACCTAGGCAAAATGCCATTTCCTTTTATCTCGATAGAAGACAAGGGATATAAGAACAAGAAGACTACTGAATTTTGGTGCTTCTCTTGATTTACATAGTTACAGTTCAGTTCTCTCATATTGCTCCATCATAAAATAATTTTTTTCTCTCAAATTGTGAAATTGTATATTTCTATGTTCAGATTAGGGAAGATCTTCAGCAGGAGACGAAGAGGAAGAAAACTTCCTCTCCCTTCTCTCCTTACTGTATATTTTTTGTGCTCATGTTTTCACTGCAAAGAAATTATTCATTACCACAGGAATATCTCAGCTCTGTAGGTTTCATATTAATGACCATTTCTCCCAGAAAGAGGATCATATTCCATTTAGAAGTGCAAATGTTATGTCTTCTAGTTACTGAATATGCCATTTAGGACTCAGCAACTAAGACTTTATTTGCATGTACTTCTAAAAACATACAGTTAATACAAAGACTTGCTGCAGATATCTATTTTTTCAACCTTAATTGCTTAGCTTTACATACTTGTCCTAATTCTTGACATGTTTAATAACATGATTCTGGACTATAAATTCACTACCTTGTAATTTGTATGTTACCACTTTATTGCACTTTTAGGCTATCTTTAACAATAGTCAGTCTTTCACTCAGGAATACAACTCTTGCATATTGTATATTGTGAAGAAAGAATTGAAGCTTTTTGAGACCCACAGTTAAGGTGAGGAAAGGCTTCTATTGTTGATTACTTGTTTTGAGAAGAATAATTTGTGGCTTAAGAAAAAGAAAGTGAAAATATTCTTTACCTTGAAGCTAGAGAGAAAAAAGTAAATAAATAAATTTAATAGAAGCATCTAAGTTTGGCTGTGACTGAAGAACTAGATAAAGCCAAATCAGATTTAGGAAGATAAGAACATAATACCTTACTGCATCTGATCAGTCCATTGTGCCCTCTACTGCCTCAGACAATAGGAGATGCTATTCAGCGCAAGCATGAGCATGATTCCTATCTGCAATTTATTCCCCTCATACTCTCTCAGCATGTAGAATTTTTGCATTATACCTGTTGGAGGTACACCCCTGTCTCTTTCCTTTAATATGTGCTTAAGACCCTGCTGTCCATGAATTTGTCTAATGCTCTTTTGAACTGCTGGTTCTAAAATTGCCCTTAGCAATGAATTCCAGAATTTCACTACTCACAGTACAAAGAAAAAAGTCTTGCCCGTTTTAAACTGATAATGTGATTTCAACAAAAGCTCCCAAAGCTAATATTGCAAGATTTGGTGAATAACAGTTCTTTATCCACTTTGCCTGCTGTCCTTACGGCTTTCTATGTGTCTCTCTAAAGGAAGGTATTCTGCAGCAGAATGGAAGATGTTTACCCAGGGGAGTCTGTGCACTTTTTCAGCCTTCCATGGTGACAAGGTGGCCGTGCTTCGCAGTTGTACAAATTAACTTTCTGCTCAGCATTGTTGAAAATGCTGCTTTAGTTGACGTTTGTGCTGCAGCTGGCCTGGTGGGTCACCCACTGAGCAGCTCGAGGACACTGCCAACTCCCACCAGGCTCTCTCCCAGCCCCGGCATGCCCCAAATCTGCTCCCTGATCTCCAGGCCAAGGAGAGCCTGGCAGCCAGCTGGACAAATCTTGTTATGTAGGTGATAGTCACTAGGGGAGCATTTGAGAGGTGCATTTTAGTTTTATTCAAGTGTTCTGGTCTCTACTGCCACGGATTTACATGTATAAAAGCCCCACGTTTAGTCGACAGTAATATATGATCTTTCCAAATGTTTCCTCTACACTTCTGCTTCTGCTCTCTAAACTCTTCATTCTGTCTTTTCCTCTCTCTTCTTCACTCTTCCCACTGGAAGAGGATGATGTCTCTTTGCACAAGAAGTTAGTGTGTCTGCATCAGTATTTGCAAGGAGTATGCAAGAAATGTTTTAACTATAATGCAGTTTACTAAAGAAATAAGAGATAAAACCCTAAGACTTGAGACCAGTACCAAAGCTAGAAGTTTGATATTAAATATTTTGCAACTTTTTTTCTTTCTAATATTTTCAAGTAGGAAATAAATCACCTTTCCATTGAAAGATAGTTTTGCCTTTGAAGATACAATAACGTTTACATAAATGTTAATGTCTTCTTTAATGTAGCTTTCATTATCTCCTGTGTTCCCCCTTCCTCTGAAAGCCCAAGTGACTGATGTCAAGATCAAGGGAGTCAATCAATGTAGATACACTCCAGGACCCAGTTAGGGTATAAATCACCCTTACTCCTAACCACAGTAGACACCTAACTGAAGGACAGAAGTTTACATATACGCTGCCCTTGTGGAGGAGGCTAAATTTCCCAGCCACTTACATCACAGGAACCCCTCATTTATTAACCAATTGGGGTGCTTAGTATCACTTATCAAATAGGCTAATCAAAGTTTGAGAGAAAACAGCTCTTGACCACTTCTTGCCCTTTGAGCAATCTAGGGCCACCTCCCACCCTTAGACTTTTATCTAATTAAAGTTAAAGAGGGGAAAATTAATCCATGGAAGAAAATGAGATAACAGCCACTATAGCAGACCATCCCAGCATCTGGTTTGGCTTTCATCTATTGCTACCTGACAATTAACTCTTCGGTGACACAGGAATCCTATTTTATGGGAGCAGGATCCTTCCCTTCCCACAATGATGGGCGTTGTATTTTCCTTTTTTCACTGCTCCATGTTGCAGTTCCTCTACTTGTAACGGGTGTGGGTGAATTAAGAAGGTCATCCTTTACTCTCCCTCTCTCAAGCTTGACTTAGTGCTGTTTTCACTTGCAGAATACAAAAGTGAAAACTGTAATTTATTACAGTACTAACAATTCAAGATGTTTTGCTTGGATCCTGTGCTTGCAATTGGTTACCAACATTCCAGACTTTCTTGCTTTTGTTGGCTACTAGTTTATAACCCTCAATTTCATTCTCTAAATCTGTGTTTAAAAAGACATTTCACAACACAGGGTTGTGGGTTTTTTACCTTGGAAAAAAAGTGTGGGGTGTCCCCTTTGCAGATTCACTGCAATTTTTTTTGTGCTACTTGTGTTCCTGTTCGATGTTCTTTTCCTTTAAACTCACTTTCTTTATTTTTTAAACCACCTGATTGTAAAATGTCTGAAACCCAAAGGATCTTTATGATCACTTGAATTTTTCAACAGCTGAAAATCTGGCACTGTGCATATCAGAAATAAGTTAACTCTGGTAACACAGCAGTCTTTAGCTGCACTGCGAATGGAGAGACTTGCATTTTATGGGGTACCTGGGAGTCCTGGCCTGTGGCTATGCAGCAGCAAGCTCTGCACCTCCAACAGCACCTGCTAGCAATGAGTCACGGCACATGGGACAACTCCAACACACCACCCTCACCAACATTTTGGGTTTTGGTGCATTGAGGGAGGAAGAGCCACAAAGTCAATTTTTTTCTCTCAAAATACTCTGATAATTTGAAGGCTGGATTTGTATTTTTATCATCTTTAGCAGGAAGCCTTGGATTATTTAGTTTGTGGGACAGGCACATATGGCCAAAATCAGAAGTACTGAGGAAATCCCACTTACATTCTACACTGTCCCAGCGCTGTAACTTGCACCTTGAGGCACTCAAAGTCGAGTAAGTTAAAGTAGTCCCACTCAGACTCCTTTCTGGAGAATGAGAACTGGTTTAAGTATTACACGTTTATATTGCTTTGAAACGAGCCGCTGTTACTGGTTGGGGTTTTAGTGGTTTTCAAGGTGTGTGTCAGGGTAAGCCTACAAAGGCCATGTGTACCTATAGCACTGTCGCCAGTAGCAGTCAGTAAATACCTTACAAGACTAACTTTAATATTGTCAGTACACAGTTCCTAGCACTTAGTAACAGGTATTCTGCAACCTAGTTAATTACTTGCAAATGGAAGCTGTAAAAGATAATAGGGTTGAAACCTTTTCATTTAAATCAAAAAGAAGCCCCAAGTAAGCTTCCAAATCTCTTTCAAACTTTGGGAAAATTTTAGTGCGTATCAATGTCTGAAGTAATATCTGGCCTTCCCTTTAGCTACCCGAACGAATCCATCAGGCCTACAATTTAGAACTATGACCTGCAGCTGTTTGGTTATGGAAGGAACATTGGTAGGACTTTCAAGGGGGATAAGAGAGGCAGTGAAAATGAGATTCACTAATCCCCCTGTATTATCAGATATTTTGCACAGGGTGGGAAGGAGCTGGGACTCTTACTTGGTTCCCCCATCCCAGGCAGTGGCAGGGAATAGGGGCACTCCCTGGGCTGCTGCCCACTCAACGGCCTCTGGAGAGGCAGGCAGCAAAGAGGTGTCTGCTGAATCCCTCTTACAGCTCCGGTGTCAGCGTGGGGAGTTCACGAGCACCCAGTTAAACTCAGGTATCAATTAATACCAGCTGCTTTCCCTGCAGGGAGGACAGAACCTACTAGGAAGTGGAAAATCTGTAACCGGGAAACACACCAGAGAGAACAATTCTGTACTGGTAGGGAAATAGGTTGCAAGCTGTAACAGGTCTTTTCCATCTATAATTTCTACATATTTAATTTATATAGGGCACCCAAAACTTAAATTGTAGCAAATACTGGTCACTGTCCACAAGAGAGAGAGATACGATCCAGTGACTCAAAGGTGAAAGGTTCTGCATTCCATTAGCAACCCCCTACAAATGCAGTCCCACACCGAGGCTTTTACACCAATAACTAAATACAAGTAACCTTTACAAGGTACGCAGTAACATTTTCAGCCTCCTAATTGAGTCATTTCACAAGAAAAGAGAAATTCAAGTTTGTCTTAGAGATAAAACTAGAACTTCTTCAATGTTTTGTTGTTAGATATTTAGGAAGGCAATTATTTTTGAAAGGGGAGCAGAAAGAAAGCAGGTGGGTTTATGATTTGGCGTGTTTAGGAGTGTATAAAAGGCATTGACCTAGGAGAATGCGTTAGGCACTGCTCCTTCACTGCTTTTCCCACCCTCTCCTGTGACTGATTGTGAGAGAAAATTCTTCTCTCCCCCTTACTGGCAATATTACATCTTTTACTCTATTACCCACTGGAATGTCCCTTGGAATTCCACCCAGGATTTAGAAGTTAAGAGAGTCTTGATTTGACACTAGTGAAACTTGTAAGCAAGGTAAAAGTATTTCCACACGTATTCTTTGAGCAAGCATAATAATGTATACAGGCTAAGAAGATACAATGTTGTTTAACTTCTATTAAAGGTAAAAAAGTGGAAATAACCAAAATTAAGTTACATAAAATAGCAGCTGGAGGTCAGTATTCATGTCAGAGGTGGTCTTGTTCATTTTTTTTTTTTTTCTTTCTTTCATTTACCTACAAGCCAAACACCACTAAGCCAGAAACCACCAACCAGTACAGTCTCACAGTAACTAGATATTAATAGCCCATGGAAAAATCAACATATAATTCTATATTATGCTACTTAATACAGTCCCTGTATTTTTTTAGTTCTGACCTAACTGTAATACAAGAAAAGGCGATGGAGTGACATGCAAAAATATGTGCTCATTTTAATTCATAATATATTCAAACTATTGTTGGCAATTTTTCATATGATATGTTTTTAAGGAACCCTCAATTCAGTCTTGTATACAGAAAGTTAGGAATTTTATGAACAAATGTTGTGGTTGTTGCTTTAAACCACGGGGAATTACATAATAATCCTGAGTATTTGTAGGGTATCTTTGAGATTGTGACACATCTCATATCTCTGAAGGAGACTGCCTATGGGCCTCCTGTCTCCACCATTAGTCATACAGGCTGCTCTCACATGAGCTCTTTTTTGTTGTTGGTTTTGCATATATAAGTAAATACACAAGTGTTTTCATTGTAAGAGAACACACTTGCAGCACTCACATGGACCTTTGGGAAAGTCACCCACATATTTACAGGCAAGTAGGTGCTTAAGCATTTCAATGATTTTACTTAAAATGACTACGCAGAAGTTCATATGCTTTTTAATAGCCACTGACTTGGACTGGACTGAAGTGAGCCTAATGCCTGACCTGGCCTTCTTCATTTCTACATGTGCTTTGTTGTTCCCTGTTTAGTTGTCCCTTCTTGCACAGGCTTCCTTTGGCATTAATGTCTTGGAATTGCCTATTGCTAGATTTCCTAATGTTTTTTATACCTTCTGATCCTTGTACATAGGATCAGAACTTATGATCCTGGTACAAGGACCATAGATTTTTATTGTTTGTTTTTTTTTTTAAATTATATCGATCAATCTCTTGATGTCAAAATGCCAAATACAGCAACACTAAAGAAATTCTCAGGTTATCAACTCAAAAAGAACTTAATCTGCATTGGACAAGCCTAGTTTCTTTGTAGATGTTTGCAAACAGTTTAGGAAATTTTCAATCACTGTGTCTCAGCCGTTGCCTCCTGGAAGAGCTGAAGCTGGTTCAGAAGTGCAGAGCTCTTCCCTAATTTGAGGAGTATTAAAAGAGCAGAAAAAAAAGTCAAGCAAGAGAGAAGGAATACAGACACACCTCCTCGAAAAACTCTCCCTCAAGCAACAAAAAGCGAGCTTGGAAGGAAGAATCCACTAAGCAGGTGCAATTTAGAGGATAAGATGTTACACATACAAGACTGTTCTCACAGGCCAGCCAAGAGCTGCACTTGGCATGCAAAGGTAAAGCTTTAGGTCAGAGCAGAAATGTCAGAACATTGGAAGAATTCTGGGTACTCCAAGCAGTCTGTGGAGCCCAAGGTAAGGAGAATGCTGACTGGGGCTGAATTGCAGTCTTGATCCTAGGACTCCTTGGGTCTTAAGGATGCTTTGTTGCTGTTTGTATTCTGATCCTAAAACGAGATTAGGCGCTTGGGAAAACACTGTTTTAATCTACTCCACAGTGATTCATGCTGGTCACCAGACTGGAGTGAAGTCCTGCTGAAAAGCTTTAAAACTAGGCAACAATATTGGCAGCAGAGCCAAACCAGCAGTGTTATTTCTAAGGCTGAGGGCTGTGTTCCAAAACTACTGTCTCCTCTTCTTGAGCAGCTTAGTCTTCAAAAGAGTTCCATTTAATACTAAAAATTACCATGACTTGAGGGTCAATAAATTTTTTTTTTTTTTTTTAAGTGATAAACCACAGAGTGTCCCATGAATTGATCTACTTCATGTTTCCATGGAGTTTGTCATCTTCTTTTTTTTTTTTTCCACATATCCAAGTATTTCATTCTGCTCTCTCCTTGAAACTTGGAAGATTTGGGTTTCTCCCTCTCCCAAGATAGTTATCGTTGGCCAGTGCATCAAACAACTTCTAGTGAACTCCAGCCACAGAACAAATACACCACCTACCAAACCAAAGGCGCCCTCTTCAAATCACAGTCCCTTTTGGCAGCCAGTTCCTCACATACCATTATATCCAGAGCAAACTATAAATTTTTTGCCTTGGACACTACTCACTACCTCAAGCATGTAAAACTAGCTTTTACAATGATTTTAGTAAAACAATCAGCTTCTAAAAAGGGATTATGCTGTAGGTTTAATGCATTTCACTGAGATAGTTTCATACAGCTCCATCTTTTACTTTTCAAAATTCAAAATCTTCCTTCTAGCAAGCTTGAAACCATTTCTGGTTTTGTATCTGCTAATGGTTTTCTCTTTCTGTCTCATCTTTTTTTCTGTTTTATTTTATTGCTTGGAGGTTTGTCTTTCTTTGCCTGTGTGGTCTCTTGCATTCCTAGTGAATGCAAAAGCATACCTTTGCATTTGCAGGAACCATGACCACACATGATTCTGTGTAAGCAAGAACCTCACCATTGCTGCCTTAAGTTAAATGTAGATTTGAAAACATTAGACAACATTAATATATGTCAAGATCAAAATCTCATTGCATTGTCTTAACACTTTGTTTAACACTGAATGGTTTTGTCTTCAGATTTACTTAAAAGGAATTCTTGATGCTATTGAACATGTGGGGAAACAATAACTCTTCCTAACAACTCCTCACTATGAACTGTCTGAAAAGCTATGCATGGAAGGGTACTTTCTTTTTTTTCCGTTATTGAAAATAAAACTTCCTTGTACTCCATGGGTACATGCTCAGTTTAAAATACGTTGTGGTCTACATTGCTTCATACTATGCATTGGAATTGGGAGTTTTATATAGTCTGTGATGTGGTAGATTATTCTAACCCAAATCCTGGTTTAGTACAGAAGCAAAAGTTTCAGCAAGTCGCTTAAAATCATAATCCAAACGTGGTGATTTTGGATTGTATTCACACAGCTTTCACAGTTGTCAAAAGGCACGCGTGTGTCCCAGGCAGACCTGAAGCCCTCTGTTGAGCTGTTTGTTACCCAAGTCACCGTTTCCAGTGTTCCAAAATGCTTGCTACTACTGCTTTGGTGATACATGGGAGCGAGAGAGGAGGTAGGACTTCGAAGTATTTCTTTGTAAGTACTTTATCTCCATCTCCAGGGCTGTGCAAGGCTGTACGTGTTACTTTCTACTTTCTGAATTTTGTTCACATTCATTTGATTGCTCAAACGCTTGGCACACTGAGGTAGCAGCTTTTCTGCCTTTCAACTTACTTGGAGAAAGATATTTTTTTTCCTGCTGCCATCTGAGATCAGCTAACTAGAAGCCCTTTGCCACAGGGCAAGAGCGGAACATCATTAAGTCATAACTTCTTTTCCAAAAGCATAGTGCGTATGATCAAGCTACTTTCCTCCAAAGGCTCCCAGACCTGAGAAAGGGCAGAGGCTAGATCCAAAGGACTGCATTTCTTGGGTCCCTTTAACTTAAAGTCCTTTTTGTCAGAAGGAGAGAACAAAATAACTTAAAACTTCACTTTTCATCACTGTCCTTTCAAAAGCAATGCAAAAGCACACATTGTGTGCTTCTGCAATCAGACTGAGCAGGGAACTTGTCCCTGCACAGGTAGCATATGCATCACCGGAGTATTCTTACTGCAGTAAGTCCCAGAATCAGGTCTGAATATAAGCTGCTTTCTTGTCTTGTCTGCTTTTGCATACTCTAGCTAACCTTCCTGGAGCTTATGATTACCCATGAATACAGTAGAGAGCTTTTTTCCCTTCCTAAGCAGTCTCTGGAGAGAGGCCCTAGCAAGTTTATCGACAATTTTAAGGAACTGTAGGAAACTAGTGAAAAAGAAGCAATTCACATAAATGTCCTGTTTAAGTGAAAAATAAGAGCACAAGATTTGCAGAGGAAATCAAAGTCTGAAAAAGTAATTATATTTGTTTAGATTAAAAACGAGACAGCATTTTAATAAACAAGCAAACCCTCTGGCTAACATGTTATTTCTCAGACTTTTTCTTACTTTATGCTTAAAATTAGATATCTTTTGTCCTCAGATTTATAATCCTCAATAAATTAACCTGTCCAAATAACACATGCACAGGATAAAACTATACCTTTGATTTTGATTATATTGCTTATGATTGCAATTCAGGTAGCCTCTTATGACAAATTTGATTGATATAACAAAAATAGCTTATCAGAAATACCTTGTTTGCTAATCTAGTGCCAGAAAGACACTATACAGACTTTTTATTACATGACTATAAAGCTTTACTATGCATTAGTACCAGCTCCAGCTCTTTGCATTTAAACAGAAGAAATAATGCTAAAATAATGGGTTGTGGTAGAACGTGAAATGTAAGCAGAGCAGAGCATCCTGTCCAGGTAAGAAGACTCGCTCTCCCTGCTTGCAGTTTCCCTTCAACAGGACTATGGAAGTACTTGTCTAATGTGATAGAGAAAAAGGATGTATGTCACCTATATCGCCACAGTCATAGGGGATCAGGAGTAAAACAGGTGCAAAATGAAGACAAATTTTAATATTTCAAATTTAGATTAGTAAATAAAGTAATTCTTAAGTTAGCTTTGACTATGGGTAGTACATTATCACACTGGTAGATGACATTTAAAGCTGTGGTTTAGTATGGCCATTTAAAATTCTCTTTAAATGAGGCATATCATGTAATATATGCATTACAATTATAGCATGTATACAATAGATGTGTAAATCATTGAGACAAAGCTTAGCAAAGCAAGATGCCTGTTAACATGGGCAAAAATAAAAGTGTATCTGAAGATGCTATTATTCTACTTCCATCTCCTTCTGCCCTTGTGCATGCAATTTAGCTGCATACATATAACTTTGGAGGAGCTGTTTTTCAAGTAATCTGGAGTTTCTGGATTTCTGAAATGTGGCTTTTAGAAATGTGGGATTCTTTCCACATGTCCTTCTGGAAAGTTCATTGTTCCTAATTTAAAAACCACAGCAGCAGAAGTCTTATAGATATGCATGACAGCCCTCTGTGTCTTTCTCCTTCTCCTCATAGTTTGTCATTTTTGGACTAGAATAGCACAGCCGGCTCTTGCCTCCTCAACTTGATTTTTTTCCTATGCCCAGTTTTTCCAGAATCACACACTATATATATACATCAGTATAACTATATATACACCAATAAAGCATCCCTTTATTTTGGGGCATGGGGGAGGCAGGGGGCAAGGAGGATGTTCTTCACAAAATCCAGCCTATTACATTTTTCTTGGAGTTCCTCTGGTTTCTTTTAAGTAGACCTGCCATTGACGCTTACTAAGTTACAACACCCTGAAGACTCACACAGTGAGTTGTATCTTTTCTATAAATTGTGCAAAGACACATGTGCGCTGCTCGTAATACTGATGTACACTTTCATGCACACACTTAAATACCTATGTATATATACACAAAATGCAAAATTCATCCAAAGGTATAGTGATGAGGGCAAATCCTGTAAAGTGTTCTTCTCAAAGTTCTTTAGTTGAGAAGTATGTCAACATAAGAACTGGTGTATAGGAAGATGGAAACATACGCCTACACCTGTTAAGTAAGTGGGAAGTAGTGTCATCTAGTGGTTAGCTCAAAGCTAAATGAGATAGGAGCTGTCATTTAGTATATAGTAACAAAATTTTGCAGTCTTGTGTTGCTATAATGCATAAACTGGAGGAAATAATTTCTATTACTTTGTATCTCATTGATTCAGCTAGAAAAAAGGGGGAAAATAAAGCCAGTTGGAGAACCATAAACTGAAATATCAGAAATATGTAAACTCTGCTCAGACGTACACTTTACTTTTTTGCACCCCATCCTATCCAATACTTCCTTTGATGGCTACAGACCTCTTGAAAGCATATTCCTTAGACTTTCTGCCCACCCTGTTCCATACAATACAGCTTGAGAAGTAATGTGGCAGGACACTGGCACACTACCACATGAAGAGATAGATTAATTTACTGTTGAAACTTACAGAACTGAAGTTCATTTCATTTCCAAAAATGTAAGAATAGACAAATCTTTCTATGTGCACTAATTCTTTTTAAGATTGAACTTATTCAATT
The DNA here is from genome assembly GCA_033558235.1 of Neomorphus geoffroyi. Taxonomy (NCBI): domain Eukaryota; kingdom Metazoa; phylum Chordata; class Aves; order Cuculiformes; family Neomorphidae; genus Neomorphus; species Neomorphus geoffroyi. The sequence goes on from JAUMJM010000004.1 coordinate 14,380,499, forward strand.
AAAAGCTGGTTCTTTCCTCTTCTGACAACATGATTGTTAGAAATTATATCCTTTATAGTCTAAAGTACTCTTTAGTATCACTCCTGGATGCAGGAAAACACGGACTCGATTGCTTGCTTACAAGTGAATGAAGTGGTGGTGTTAAGCACACACTTAAAGCTAAGTGTGTGATTAATTCCTCCATAGATTTGGGGTTTATAATACAAATGAAGTATTGCAATCTGCCTATCTGTTCTTAAATTTTTGTTGAAAGATTAAAGTTGCAATTTGCAGATATTTCTTATATAAAAATAACTGTAGAGTGTTAACACAAAAGCTAATTTATACAATGTTGTGCAACATTACTGGCATGATTATTTGCTACGGAATCATAATTAGTTTCACTCATTAGAGCTTCATCTATTAAAAATAAAACCGAAATCTACTGAAACTGCTGGATGCAGGGCTTACCATATTAGAACACTTATAAACAGGATTTTTCCAGCTGCCCTTGTTAACAGGCAACTCTAAAATAACAGCGATGCATGTCTTAAGTTTCTGCTAACAAAGCTGATTTCTGACCAGAATGCTAGAGTATTCTTTTTCATCTATTAAGCTCCGAAAGTGACAGTTCTTCTTCATATCCCTAATATTTCCTTTTCAGCTCACCAAGGCCAAAATGTCATCTTTTCTTGCAAAACAAAAAATCAAAGCCAAATGGTTAAAATGCAAAGTTTTGGTTAAACAAACAGTCCGTATTTCAGTGGTTTTATCTGCAGCCTGCAGAGCGACTAAACAAAGCCAAGATATTGTCCATCTCTTTGACAGACAAAGAGCCTCAGAGGTCCAGAATGACATGCCCGGGGCTGGCACGTGATTAGAGTAATTAAATTAAATAGCAGGAAACATGTTTTCCATATGCCATTGCCTGGCCACACACAAACTGTAACAGTAAATCTTTTATATTGCATTGGTTCAGGGAAATGTATAACCATTTTAGAAATGCATGATGCCCACAAAAATGAAGTTAAAGGGAATATAGTAGCACTATCGCCAGCCTCCCTGGTTTTGGTCATTGGCTGAAATGTCAAACAAGTTCATTCCTTATGTATTTATTTGTAAAGGTGCAGCTTAAAATGCCCTGAGCATGTGAACATTCAAGAAGAATTACTGGGTTTACACTGAAGAGTAGTGCTGATGGTCCAATTCAGAGGAAAAAAATAAAATCCTTCCAGTAAATTTAAGAGAAACATCATGGGTATCTTACAAATTGAGAGTCTATCATATTTTTGTCAGTCTTTTTCAATAGTTAGGCTCTCCAAGCATGTATTAGAAAGTAATTTTTGTTTCAGCTCTGTTTTCTTCAACCAACTCAAATTTGTTTCCATGACCAGTTGTTAGAAGAGATGTGTTTATCTGTGCCATAATACAGTCAGAAGAATTGCTAGTCAGTGGGATCAGCTGCCATCCTTGAATTTACTTGTCACTGTGCTATTAAGATAAGCTAGAACACTTGCTAATCTATTTCTAATTCATATTTCAGTGGTTGATGATGTCAAATTAAATCAATGGTATTTCTGTTTTGTTATGGTTTTGCATAATACAAAAAAGGCTGCAAATCAGTTTGGAAGGAGCTATTAATTAGTGAGGTCACTGATTTAAATGTCTAGACCTTGAGATTTTTAGGAGATTATGTACAGGAATTAAAAATGTACCTATCTTGCTATTTTCTCACCATGTATACTGGATAATTTCATAAGCATTTTAGCACCATCTTCACTTTATCTGTCTCCTAGACCCAGAATGCTCAGATATGAAACAACTGAAACTTCAGTGCTTTCAATTTTAAGTCCAGCACTGAACTACTATTCAACTAATAATTGATAATAATTCAGTGAAATCAAAGCAAAACATTCCCGTTGGAAAAATATATGTAAATCTATAAATCAGTGTAACAAAGATGAGAGAACATTGATACTCCTGGCTCATTCTTTAGCAATTAGACTATTTCTCAAGCTATTGAAGTGACATTCAAGACATAGTAAGAAGAAATAGGAATTGGGACTTCTTTGTTCTACTCCTTTGAATGCCTTCTTCACTAACTAATTTTCACTATTTGATCAGACAAACGTGTTTAACAGTAAATCTGAAATAATTAAACTAGACAACAATGGCAGAAAAGCGAAGACCAACAACTCACTCATGCCAGTAGTAGCTCGTAAAGATCTTTGGTTTTTTTTAACCGTCTGAACTCTTCTATTCCCTGAAAGGATCAGTGCATTTCAACTTAAAATGTTAGCCTGAAGTTTCTATAAAATGGATTAAAATGATCAGTTAAACGGCAAAGCAGTTAATCCTTGTCTTTTGAGGAAAAATAAAGTTCTTTGCAGCAGAATGCAATTTGGAGTCTGCAGCTGCAGTAAAGTTGTCATCCTCAGGAGGGGACAGAGGTGCCCTCCAAGCCAAGGAGAGCTCTTAAGCCTATCTACGATGTGTTCTGCAAGATGTTTTACAGCTGCTGCTTTACCTCCTCTGCCTCCCCTCACCATTATGTCCCACAGCAGTCCCAAAATAAGGAGGATGCCTCTCTGTTTGCTCCCTCTGCTTTCCAGCTGACTTTGGTCTCCAGCCACTGTTCACCCCCTGCTAGGAGCCAACCCTGCCACAGAGCAGCCAAGTGCGTGTGTGAAGCAGTGGTAACTAAAGGCTTGTGATCCTTCCCAGGAGGATCTCTTATGCCCTATGATTGTTGGAAATTGGACAAATCTGGAAAGCTTGGTAGTGGGGCTGGTACAACAGGGGAGACCTGTAGGATTGGCAAGGGATGGGAGAAGCAGCTGGGGGAATCATCTGGTGAGGAGTTATTCACTGAAGGGATGAAGAACTGTGGTAGCCTTGGGTACATTTGTTCTTCTGATTTTGCAAAATATGTTCTTGGAAAGCAGCTCTGCCTTTCACCTTTTGGCGTTTCTCCAGTATTACCCATTTTAGGGACATGAGCTATATGCTGTGAGGAGCCTCCAACCCTGTGAACCACCACAGCTGCTTCAGTGGCACAGAGGACACATGGACTACAGAGAGAACTCGGAAGCATTTCTTTACTCTTATAATGCTGTCATGTACCTAGACCTATGAAAGTATGTGAAATTCAGTCCAACAGTTTCCACCAATGTTAAAAAAATTAATCCAGTTTTGCCCTCAATGATGCCCTTGGTGAATTACTCAGCCCGAAGGACTTGGAGAGTTTTGTTTTTCCTGTCCTGGTTCCTATTCCTTGTTCTGAAAGCCTTTTTAATTTTTCTACTGGAAACGCCAACAGAGAAGCTTTGAAGCTCTTTATGCTGTGTAAAGTCAGTAGCATCAGAAAACTAAAATCTATGAAGAAACTAACAGGAAACTATGACAAAAGATGCGTACTAATGCAGGTAAATGGTGAGAACCAGAAAGTTCTGTAAAAAAAGGACATATAGGGATGTGCTGTTTGGCTTTGATGCCCTAAAGCAATGTGTCAAAATGGATCATAAGGGGTGAGAAAGAAGGGAAACCCCACCAACACCCGTCCCTGTGTGCAGTCAGGTAGCTGAGTGACAGAGCCATGTGCTCTTAAGTGTAGTAACTCATCAACCTGTATTTCTACTAGAGGGAGGTGTAGCAGAGCAAATCTTAGATCAGCTGGTCTCAGTACTATCCCTCTGCACACAGGGGGAGAGCATTTCACAATTTCTGCCCCTTACTTCTGAGTCTGTCCAGTAATACCGACTCGCTTTAAAGATCTGCAAGCTTCCACCTAAAAACTGTTTGAGTGCCCTTCTTAATGGGAGCAAAGGGGAAAGATTTAGGAAAGGGCTGGATACTGACTTCTCCATGCTTTACTGGCTGCTTTACAGAGAACGTGAGCAAAGACTTCTTAAGCCCTTGCCATTATTGCGTTGCCGCAATCTCATAGCTGTAATTTTCACAAGACCCTTTGTTGAGGAAATACAGGCAGTATGAACAGAAAGACCTCCTTGGTCTCCTGGGGATCCAAAGGTCACAGGCCATAACATGAGAGGAGACAGATTATGCGCTGCTTTCTGCATTAGAGCACCTAGGTCTCACAGGCATTCAAGCTGAGCTGCTCTTGTAGGACATTAAACAACAGAGCTTTATGAAGATTTAGTCAGCGCTATGCCGTGGTGTGCATTAATTCAGTGTCATGTACTAAGGGAAGGAGGAAAAGAAAACTTGTGTGTGCGCATGTACGTGTGTCTGACAGAGCACAAGACATTCAGAGGTCAAAACAGAATGCATCCAAAAAATGAAGCACTTAAAAGCAGCTTTCCAAGAACACATGATCCTCTTCAATGACAATAATAATAAAACCCTGTGCTGTTTGATACAGGAAATGATAAATTGCCCAATGGCATCAAAGTAGTATCATCAGACTGACAAAATGTGAAGTGATAATTACTGGGATCTGGACTTACAGACTTTCGATTCATGATAGTTAGGTACCCATGATTAAGTAATTTTGCCAATTGTTGCCCCAGTGGTCTCCTTACACGTTGCTTTCTCTAATAAAAGTGAGCAGTAACAGAAGTATTGAGGTGGTGTATTGTTAAGAGTACCTGAAGGAGAAAAAGCAGCACACTCTTTGTTATTTTGTAATAGCGTATGTTTGGTCAGACAATTCAGTTCTTGATGTAACTCTGGGATAAAATAAGACTTACTGCCTTCTGTAACTGAAATTTTACAATAGGAGAGACAACTGTGAATAATCATCTCCTTGGTAATTACTAAGAAGGTAGATTTGACACTTCTGGGAAAAAAATATAATTTTCAAATCTGACTGGGAAAGAATTACTTGTAAATATTATCATAATGTACTTTTAGCTAGAAGTTGCATTAAAAAAAAAAAATTATTCTTCCTGTGGTATTTGAAAAAAACCCCACAACTTCAAAGCCCATAGTTAAAAACTTGGTAAGAAATGGACAGGACCTTAAGAGTAAAGACGCCAGGAAGCTGGCTAAGTAAGCAGATGGGGCTTTCCCTCATGCTGATGAACGAAAAATTTTCACAGACTGAATCCAACTACATAGCACTCCACCCCACCCAGTGTATGGCTCAAATTCAATCCCAGAAATCAGTGTCAGCTTGTGTTTTGTAGGGATTGTACTGTGACTGTGCACTCACAGACTTGAGGAAAAGGATGAAGGTATAAGGTTAGTGCCTCTCTTACTGTCTGCACAGTTATAGGAGGCAACTAAGGTAGTTTACAAAAAAAACCCTAACCAAATAAACAACAGAGGTGAATTGAGCTAGTAGATATGACCATAAGTACAACCTCATTTAGGGAGGGAGGGAGGACTGAGAGGGGGATAGAAGGTTTATTTGTAAGTCTGAGACTGTTGAAAACTTACATTTCCATTTCTCCTGCCCTTCAGAGCACTTCTCAAGGCCAAAAATACTGTAACATGCTACCACCTTTGAAGGGCCAAGTGTGTGGAGGGCTATGTACTTTGAACAGTGCATCCTGCAACCAACCTCCCTTATATTTCAGGGCTATGAACTATTAACAGTCAATACAGATGCTTCAAGGCAACTATGGAAAACTAAAGTTAAAACAAATGCCACAAGGCTCCACAGCCACATTCAAAACATCTCATCTTATCAGCTAATTAAAGCACTGAATCACTTAAAAGTATATATCTGGTCTGTCAAATCAACTCTAATGACTAAGGTCCCCATGCAGTCATCACAGAGAATTAGACATTGCTGAATAAGGATTTCAAGTTGCTAAACCAGCACCCTTTTAATGCTTAGCTGCTGTTGAAGCAATCCTTGGGGGGGTCTCCCATAGCTGTGCATACCCACAGACAGCCAGGGAAGTTGGCCTACACGGGCTAGATGAGTTGAGGCCAGAAGCAAAATAAGCAAAAGCTGAGCTCAGCAAAACGCGACCAGAAACCAGGATATGCCTGAAGGATGCCCCTTCTCAGCCCTGTTTGTGGGCATGAGTGAGTGAGCATGTCTTTCCACTGCTTACGCAGGTTGAGATAATTATACTTGTAAAGCTAATTCCAAATAAGACTGAGTTAAAACAGAACCTCCCCTCCAAAAAAAGCAAAGCACAAAGTCTATCAAACGCAAAGTCTACCAAACAGCATGGTAAGATTCCACAAAAATCACTGGGATCACGCTAGAGCAATAGAGAAGATAATTTTACCCAGGTTGCTCTTCCTCTGTTTGCCTGAGCAGTAATTCAGTGTATGATATTCTAAACTAGTATTCCTCTGCTGAGAAACAAGGTACAAAAGCCTTGCTACCACCCAGATGATGGGAACTGCATAAGGAAATCAGAAACTAAATAAACAAATGAAAAGCAAACAAACACCTCTTAAGTGGATAAGTACAACATGCTGCTAGTGGGACAGAATACAATAAGGAAATTAACTTGGCTTAGCTAATTTTGGCTGTAAATTGTGAAGTGTTCATAAGGGGGCGAAATAAGTAAACATTTTTAGATTGGTGCTTGGGAATAGTGTTTATAGATTTTTACCTGAGAATGCCAGTGAAGATAAAAACAGGGTATAGTTAGCTTAAGTAACATGGAGTAAGTCATAGAGATCCTGATGATAATGAAGATGGAATGATGATAGTGCACAAATGAATTGCTGAACAGAAAGGATGAGCGGTGATAAGCGTCTGGAGTGCTCCTGCTTTGTTGAGGCATTCAGCTTTTACTCATATTTTTTAATACCAGAAGATGAAAAAAAGGCTAATGTTACAGTATCTACATTCCAGTGTCTTGAGTATATAACTATTATGAAGCATTTCCTCTAATTTAGTAGTAATTAATGACTTCTAAATTGGCAGCTATATTGGCTTTATTTTTTGGACAACAGGACAGAACAAACATCTATTGTTCAAAAAAACCAGAGATATGCACATCATTCCTGGAAATGGAATTCTGTATTGTATTAAATTATGATTGTTTTCTTCAGTAGGGGTGCTTTCATGCACGGTAAATGAATAATTTAGAAAAAATCTAGATGTAGCCTCCAAAACAGGAATGTTGTTAACTGAAAACATTTATGGCTGCTCTTCTAATTCTGACATGAGTATTTAAACAAAAGGTATCTCAATAAAATCCCCTTTGAAAGCATTATTTACTTACAGGCACAAAATCCTAAATACATAATAATCAATAAGGCAAGCAGTATAATGTTATATTGTTAATGCTAGTTAAGTTTCCTAACCTAAAACTTGACTTTGTAGCTAGTATTTTTGTGTATGATTCATGAAACATTACTTTACAGTTATGTCACTGAAAATAATTAAAACTATACTATAATCAAAGCTGTTAAGATAGGTTTGCAGTAAAAACTATTTCTCTGTAGATCTGAAGCAAAGTTTAGAAAATACCACAAACCAGCAAAGCATTTAATGTCTTCAAGGAAGTGCTTAGGTGTTCCTAAAGCAGGAATTCACTGTCTTAGACAACCGCTTTAAAGTCTGCAGAGCTTGTGGATTCCCTCCTCCCCAGCATACCTACACGCGGACTCTAGTTTTGCAAAGGTCTTGAGGAATATCACAGAAGTCAGTACAAGTGCATTTTCAGATCAACACTGTTTGAATTCTAAGCAGATTATAGAAATGTGATGGAAATTATTTCATTTCATCTGAATTTGGGATAATTAGGAGCCAAGAAATTAGGGTTCCCCTTTACCTTTCTTATATGGTACAATATATGATCACATGTTCAAGACAGATGCCATGATGGGAAAATGAGCATGCATCAATACTATTTCCACATTCACTAAAACTTATAATGGCTGATGTAGGATAAAACAAGAGACCAAAAAAGACTTTGTGTAATCATTGTAAGAATTGTGTAATAAAAACCTGTTCCTGAAAGCTTGAATTGCTTTAACAATGTGTAGAGAACATATTTGGTTATACAAAGCAAAAGCACAACTAAGTTATCAACTTTACACAAAGTCAGATATCTGAAAGGGGATCTTTTAAAAAAAACCTTTATTTGAGAAAGGAAGAGACTTATACCAGAAGGCAAAAAAAGGGAACATACAAACAGAATATATTTACAACACAAAACAAGAGATCACCTCTAAGGGTGTAAATTATAATAAATACAGTAGATTTAAAATTTAAGAGACAATTATTAATTAGAAATGTGGTTGTTTAAACCCAGTTTTCCTTTTCACTGGTTCCAGGTAGTTTCTCTATTTTAATTTTATCCAAATTTGAAAGATTCTGAAATTAATCCACTAACATATTGGGGTTTCTAACCTGAATGACTTTATAAAAATATATTTTGTTCTTTGTGAATACATGTCTTCAAAGTGATATTGTACAAAAGTCTTCTAATTTGCAAGTTTCTGCCCAAATAAAATGCATTTTAAAAGATGCACTATCCCTTTTTGATGAGGCTGAATTTAGGTTTTAAACAAAATTAGAATTGTACAGAATGTGAAAACCATAGAATTTCATTTTTATATGCTTCACTGTTTGAATGTGAATGTAATTTTTTCATCCAAAGTGGGGAAAGATTTCTGTTCAAATATGAAGCACAAACAAAAATCACTTGTACTTGCTCTATTAATAAATCTTTCCTATCTATCTAAGATGATCTTCACGTTTCAGGAGTCCTTTCATTCTATAGCAACTATTTAGTCATTTATTTGGAGAACTTCCAGGAAAAAGGATAATGTATCTTTAGAAGTTGCAACATTTTATAAGAGATTTAATAGTATTAGAGCATAATGTAAACAACACATGCTAGTAACATATTTTAGAACAATCTCTACATTTGGCAAAACCGCTATCTCTTTTGAAACAGGATACTGCACCTTAAAATACCTCAGCTTTAGAAATATAAATATTTTTAATAGAAAAAAAAAACCTGACAGGGATTCCAGGTCAGTTTGGGATTATCCATATTAAAGGGGATCTTAATACAATGAATCTTTAACTAGCTTAACAAAAGTAAACCTATAAAACAAGGTAAACATATCAAAAGGGAATATGAAGGAAATGTTTCACTGGAAAGCTTCCTTAACAATTTCCCTACTCGCTTTGTTATTTTCTTTGACAATAAATCAATTCATAGAGTGCCTTTAAAAACAAGAGGGAGCGCTGCCCGCGCCCCCCCATGCCCGGCCCCGCATTCCTCAGCACATGAATCACTTGGGCTTCCTGTTTCCGTAAGGCATTTCCTGCCCCCCCTCCCCAAATCACTTTTCTGCTGGAGAACAGCGGGGACCAAAGTATCGACTTAAATAAACAGGGCCTTCCACTGCAACCAGCCTTGCTCTGTCTCATCTTACAACGACGGAAAGGGTTGCCAGCTCAACGGCTGCACAGACCCACTGTGCTTTAGCTTTGCTGAAATGCTCACTGACAAGATGAAGCTGCCCTTTGCCAAGTGGACGTTTTAAGCACAGTCGTTATTTTAGTATTTGTTCGTGAGACCTAGTGGTAAAGGTTATGCTATATTGTGTGATAAATCTTTATTTTAAAAAAATAAACGAGTGATTGGATATCAGATGATAATGATAATGGTTCCATGCTTTTCCTGCAATACCCTGATAACTGATTGGAACCTAATGCTGCATTTTGCTTCTCACCAGCACTTGCATCTGCTTCATTTAAGGATGTTTCTGCGGACATTTCATCAAATAAGACAGAATGAAAAATTAACTTAAGCAGTGCAAAAAAGAAAACAATGCCATTTTTAAACAGTGCCTTGCCTTGCTTCTTTACATCCACCTTGTATTCTTCTCTTAAATTATACTTTATACACCAGCCTGGGACCACTGATGATATAGAAGTCAGTACCTGTCTACTGGGGAAAAAAAATACCCTAACATTAACAGTGTTCAAGACTACAGTATGATACAGTATATACAGACAGCTGAAAGCAAAAGTCAGAGGACTCAAAACCGGAAAAGAAGAATGTTTCATCAATCAGGTCTGGAAAGTAATTCCAGCAATTGCTGATCTCAACAAGCTAGATGATACAAGTTGTCTTTCACTAGAACTAAGCGATGTAATGTAATCCTGGACTAATACAAAGTCTATTAGCTATTATGCAAAGATTTATGTAGAATAATTGACTGCAACAGGTATTTTCTCAATTAGCGGCCATAAGGATGAGCTTCACTATGTTTTCAAGTGTGCATACAACACTTCTGCCTGTTAGATTCTTTGAACAGTATATCAGGATTTGCTAGATCAGTGAATCAAAACACAATTTCTTATCAAAGCCTAGAAAACGCACGTGATGTTCAGATAATAACCTTAATTACAAACCCTGGAGCTAAATCTTTGCCTATTACCTGTTGCATAAAAGCAGCTTGCTCCCCAGATTCCATTTGCTGAGTTTGAACATCCTCATCACTGTCCGGTGGCTCCTCTTTGACTTTCACAGCCCCCACCTGCTGTCCTATTCTGTCATCCACACCAGCACTGCTGCTCTCAGCCCTAACGCTGGCACTGCTGGCAGGAGCTCGCTCTTCCTGCATTGATTGATCTCCGTGAAGCTCTTCTTCATCTTCCTCCAGGTGACTGCCAGGCTGCTTCAGCTGCTCAATGGATTTAGAGAGCATCTGGAAAGAGAAGGAGGGGAACAGTTATTGACTCTTTTCGTTGATGCCAAACACCAAGTACTAGATTTGCACTTACAAAATTCAAGCTTCTACAGCAAACCCCAGTAGCTAAAACATTAATGTACAGGGGAAAAAAGAACCGAAGATCCTAAGCAAAAGTCACTTCTTACTCTGCAACAGAAAATACCATGTATGTAAAGAGTGGTATACAGTAGTACTAAACTAAAAATAATGCAGAATACCAAAAGCATTACACATCTGTTACAATGTTACAGCTGGTAATCAAATAGTCTCCCTTCATACTCTTCAAACATAAAAGCAGAAATTAATTTAACTAGATTGCAGTTAATTTTCCGCAACAGAAAATAATAAAGCAACTCTACAGATACAATGGAATTAGGAATCTGGTTAATATTTTGTTATAAGCAAATTAGGGAGTATTCACATAAGCTTCTCTATCAATTATATCATGAAGGCACTAAAAGTCAGCAAAGGAGCGATGACAGAAAGTTGGTATTAGTCACCTCTCCTGTGGCACACAGAGACTACAAGCATGTCTGCCCATGACTGGAAAGACAAAAGCATTGTGTGTGTTACAGGTATCCCTGTTTCAGCAGTGATAATATAACACAGCTATGCAGACAATATTGTTTTTACTCCATTAACTGCTATTGTAAAGCTTTGCTGATGTGCCAGATGCTTGAGCACTCAATCAAGTATAGCTTATGTTTTCATAGAATCCTAGAATTACCCGAGTTGGAAGGGACCCAAAAGGTTCATTGAGTCCAACTCCTATCCCTACGTAGGACACTCCCAACATTCACAACATTTTACTATTTCAGATGCAGCAAAACTATTCCAAAAGAGTCCTATGTAATCCCAAAAGCCAAAACTGAAAAAAAAAAAATCCTGCTTTGTTGAAAGAGACACAATCAGACATGCAAGTAAGCACCTGAAGGGTTATGTGAATAATTATCATTTATTCAACTGGCTCACTTGATTTCAAGCAAATACAGATTTCCATCACTAGAGTCAAATACACTGAGAGGGGAAAAAACCCCCACCTTCTACCGTTATACTTACACACTTTCCTCTTCCCATCTGCCTGCCCCCAACTATCAAGTCATTCCAACTGTGCTAGTGCTATGTGCTGAGTTACTGGATGACTTCAGTACAGTTGCTCTTGTCATGAACTTTGGATCATCTAGTTTCATTCTGCTTGTTAATGCATATAGAAAAATGCCATCCTAGTGAAAGGTAGGGTTGTCATGTAAACTATGATCAAGAAGCTACAGCTGGATTCAGGAACTCCCACAAAGTCAATAAGAAGAGTTCAAAGATGCGTTTGTTCAGTTCCAGTTGATGCTCTGATATATACCACTCACACCACTGGAGAAACAAAATCCACAGTGGAAGTCTACAGGTTTTGGTCACAGCCAACCTTCATTTTTTGGGGAGTAATGAGAGTTTAATGGCTTACTGCAAAAGAAATAAACAAATAACTCCTTTTCCTTACTGTAGTAACAGGCAAATCACAACACGAGTATCCTGCGTGCTGCAGGTGGTATGCTCTAAGCTAGGGAATCCTTACTACTACAACAAATGCAGAGTGTCTCCATTTATTAAGCAGCATCTGGAAAATTTCTCAGATCAAACCCATAAATCTTTTCCAGCTGTTTCTCTGGGGGTGATGCTGACCAAGAAGGCACTGAAGCTAACTGCATGTATTCAGCTCAAGTACGCTCCTCTGTGTCCCTTAGTTAAACATCTGGGGGCGGGCCCACTCCACTCCTCAAGTAAGAAAAGGCTGGCTTCTTGGCTGAGTGCTAGCAAGCAAACACAAGCTGAAACATCTGCGTGACAGATAATCATATACAGCTACGAGAGTTACTGACGCTGATCCATCTGTAAACCATTCCATGTGCCAGTTACTTGACATCAGGTGAGTTATTCTGGAGCCGAAGCCAAGAGAAAACGAGTGCATGTCCACAGCAAAATTAAGACACATATTTAGCTCATTACTGCACTCCTTCTTTTATGCTTTTTTCACTTTTATGTCATGATCTTTCTTCTTCATGCTGCTGTATGGCACAGATCTGCTGCTGAGCTTTCTGAGACAACATATGATGGATTGCAGTATATCATCTATACATGAAACACCTTCAAACGCCTTTTGCATGTAATCAGCGCAGTGATACAAGCACAGCTAAGGGGTGGTATTTGTCTGCATTTCAATTTGCAGTGCTCCTGGTTTAGGGCATGCTCCCATGCCATGGAAGTCAGCAGGTGATTCACTCCGGACTCTGGCGACAGGAGGAGCTAAATAAACTAAATTTTCTAAAACTCTGTGAAATTGAAGTCTTTATATATTTACACAGTGCATTCTTATTATCATCTTTACTGCAAAATCTTACTAAAAACATTCTTTATGCTATGACTTTAACTAAGCCTCAGGCAAGGTGCTAGGAGGCACTATAGTCATGTCCTCTCATAATATGGAGCATGAGAAAAATGAGTGGATGGCACCAGAGGGGGGAGGGAGGGGAAAACAGATGGGAGGATGCACACATGACCCAAAACCTGAAAATCACTCCTGCTGCTCAATCTGCTCAGCCACAGCTGACTACTTTCTCTGTATCACCACCATGCTTTCATATTCGTTGAAGTGTTTTTTAAAAGCAGCTTGGCCTCATCTTGTGCCACTAATTACATTAGTGGCATTATGGAAAGACTGTTCAGTTCTCCTAAGTCAAATATATCTTATTTTATTTCATACCTCCTGGTACTACCGTGGAAAATTATGTAATTGGAGACATGCAAAGATACCAGTTTAGAGTCAATATATCTATCTTATCTCTTTAACTAAAGTTGGATTACATAGCAGAAAATGAGTCCTGAATGAAAACTGCTCAATTCCTTTCACTGTGCAGTTGGATACTTCTGCTTACACTTAATGTTTAAATCTTTCAGTTTAAATCCCCACTTACCATTTTTTTCTGAATTTATCTGTAGGTACATGCAGAATTTTCTCCTCATTTTAATGTATATTTTTTATTTTGAAAAAAGAGATTGCTTAATCTGAGATTTATGGTTTATTCCACTAATAAATTAGAGTTCTACAAATTGGTCTTCTTTAACTAATACACTTTACTGTTATCACTATTCCAGCTAAAGGAATCACTAAAAAAAATGGTTTCATGCTAATGTAACCTATATTTTTTTTCCTTTTATTTTCAGGAAATTAAACTGTAAGGGATACGCATGAGCCAAAGCAAATAGTGGCAGCAGGAGAGGAAGCATTTACAGACATCAACTCCATTGTATAACTGCAAGAGTCCAACCAATAAAAAGAACCAAACACAATCTAACCCTCTTCCTTACACAGAAAAATGGAAGACTAAGTATAAATAATCTAGACGTTGCAATAGACTATATTATAGGTCCTTCAGTTGTAGCCCCTGCCTCTATTCCTCCTTTATAATGATAAGGTTTTGTAAAATACTGGATTTTAAATAAAGCATTTTTACAAAGCGATAAAGCACAAAACCCTTCAACCGTCACCCCACACATTTCTTTCTTTAATTAATAGCTCACTTTAAATACATGGCTGTTGTTTCTAAGAACTCATGTACATACTTATGGAATACACTTTTTCTTCTTCTGTCCTATTGCTACCAGAGTACTTTACCCAGCTGTGTATGTTGCTGGCTGTACTGAAACAACTTGGCACCTGCTTACTGCTGTCTCCATTACTTGCATAGTACAACATGTACAAGGTACATAGTACAACATACTACAAGGGATGTATTTATTGTTCAAAAATCTTTCTTCTGCATTATGAATTAAACATTAGTTCTCAGTAAAGGACAAAATGTTTTGGCATTTTTTTCACTTCCAAACACAGTCAACTATTGCTGTAGTTTTGCTCAAAACTTGCCCTAGTATAAGCAACATTTGAAAGAAGAAATAGGCTACCTCTCAACTTCAGAAGGTGCTAGTCAGATGTGTAAGCTGGAAAGCCAAAACCTCAATTATAATACCTTTAATGAAGCTAGATTAATTTAAGTTGAACCTGATCCAGATTTCCTTATTTCATCAAATATCATTTAGAGAAGTGAATAATTAATGTGGGTTGAACAGTATCTTTTAAATATTCCTCTTGACAAAAATAATCTTCCTAAGAGAAACTTCCGTGTTATTTTCCATTTTTTATTAACAGATATTGGTCAATTATGATCACCATCCAAAGCACTTTTCACTTCCTATATATTTTTGTCATGGACTGTTTTACTTCACATTATCCACGTTTAACACACATTTAACATCTTGCTCCCATGCTTTAGTGCACACTACCAATTGCTCCATTATTTTAACCTTTACTACTCCAATAAAGAGGAGGATTTTACCACTGAAAACAAACTGTCAAAATGCTATGAATACATTGTTTTAGGAACACATGTCGGGTTTTCACACTTCTCAAATAAAAACTTGGTCCTGGTGAAGTCCTTGTTTATGTTCAGTGGAGGCAGGCCTTTATTCATCATATGTGACGAAAATAACTTTCAAAGACAGAGGGATTTTTGCTCACATACTCGTCACGTTATGATTTCTGGAATTTTCTTGAACACGGACTTCTGCTAGTACATGTACATTGGTTACATCAAAATCACTCTTTTTTTTTCTGCAAGTAGCAGGGTCAAAGATTTCTTGATACAGAGATACACAAATAAGATCAAGATTTTAAGGTTTTTACTGTAGCAGTGGTCTTTTGGTACCTGACTGCACTAATTGTAACTTGGGGTTTCTGTTGGGGAGTGCAAGGAACAGGGACACGGGTCCCTGGACGAGTTAGTTTGCAGCATGTAACAGCATCAAGTCTGAGCTGGTGTGCCTAGGCCTCCGTTAGCATAAGCGAGCTCGGTTAGCATAAGGGAGCTATGCAGGAGGCCCATGAAGATTACGATAACCTTGAGCAAGGAGTAAGCAACATTCCTGGTAACGAGCCAGCATGGAAAGGATAAGCGGCCTGGAAACAAACTGCGGCCGGGAAACTAACGAACTGCGGCTGGGAGACAAACTACGGCCGAGAGATGAAGTCATCAGTAGCCAGTAATGTTATAATACGAATGCATAATTAAAGTAAAGGTAGCCAATTATGTTATAACACATGTGCATAATTAAAGCAAAGGAGCATAAAAGAAGCTGTGTCACATCAATAAAGTAGAAGCTTGCTTATCACTCATATTGAGTCGGCTGCATTCTTCCACCACCTCTCAGGATCCTTCCCGAATTTCTCCAACAGGTTTCAGACTTTGAACACTACTGAGCAGAATGATTTGCAATGGTGATCAAAGGGCCCTATGAGGAAATAAGCTGCCATTTGGACAGAAGTATATTAAAGTTGACAACAGCAAAGACAATCTTTACTAAGACAAGTAGAGTTCAGATTACTTCACATTCATTATTATTTTTCTCCCAGAAAGCTGGGACAAGCGTTTCTACTTGCTTTTGGATGGGATGTCAACTTTTGCAGAATGTTTTCAGAAGGTCAGCGTACTAGATCCCGCAGGTATAAATGTCAGACTTCAGTGGAGATGTATACCATTTCCCACATCAAAAGCCTGGCATCTGACAGCTGACCAGAAATAATCCATAGGGGATCTTCTCTTTGTTATTAAGGACAGAGGCACACCTCTTGGCCATGACTTGTTTCTTTTGAGAATGGAAATGATCCGAGGGAATTCTTTACCTCTGACCCATGCTAGATTTTGCTTGTTATCACCCTCACAGCAGCACTGGCTTGCTGCTGAAGTATATTCTTTTCTCAAAGAAAAGAGATGGCTTTTTAATACAGGATAAATACAAGATCAGTGGGGTGGGGAGAAACTTGCTCTCTTCTTATCTTTGTCGTTACAGCAAGTTTCACCTATATGTCTACCAAAAGGATCTGACCCAAACCAATTTTCAGGGAGTGTTGACACATGCCATATTGTCTTAGTTCAGTGCAAACATTCAAACACAGGGTTCAGTTGAAAGACATTAAAGCCTTAACTACCTGAAGTTCTAAACATAAGGAAAAATTGAATGAGAAATGGAAAAGAAAAGATGTCAACTTGTTCTAAGCTCTTGATCAACTCGCATTTCGTTGTGTTGTAAGCTTAAAATAGTTCTGGTCTTTTTCACCTAAGCTTTTAAGAGAATGTTTGAGTATTCCTTATTTTTAAAAAATACTCAAAACCAAACCCAATAAATCTACATTTTTCATGACTGAAAAGAAGGGAATTATACCTCTCTGCAGATTTCATTATACAGCCTATGAACAAAAGTGTAAGGGACACAACAATGGAAAATAACATGTATATGTACTCTCTTAATACATGCCCAAACTTGTGCTAAGAAATAAGAAGACACTAGGTTGCTTTGCTACATGGTCTAGAATATCTACTGGTTTAAGGTTGAAGCAGTTTGGCTTTTTAGAGTTGAAGTTTGACTGTAAAGCCATACAAATTATATAATGGACAGATAACTTCAACTGTAAATAGAGGTGAGTTTTAAGATTGAACAAAGTATATTCTACCATGCTAGCAGATTTAAGAAAACCTTATGTAGGCATAGATAATCAATCTGAACTTTTCAGTTAAAAATTAAATAATATAGTTTTAAATTCAGTTCTTAAAAGCCACTCCATGATTTGATCTTTACTCATTCTCTTGTCTACAGGCTAACCTTACATTTTCTTCTTTCAAGCACATAAGAAAGTCACCTGCCTTTCTGTATATTGCAGAGGGCAGACATGTGATTAGAGTACTGACATTTTTCAGTACTATTCATTAGAATGGTTCTTCTGGGAATGGTGCTGTAGAAGAACCTAGTTGCTGCACACTGTAAAGTCTGAGAAAACACCAGCATCCTCAGACAACCCACTGCTGCTGTGATTGCAGCATGATCTTATTCCTCCTCTTAGCTGTTTGCTGCTCTGATGAGTTACTGTGATCCTGATAAAGGCTAACTGTTCTGGGAGTAGGGACAAAGGAAACTTAGGAGCACCTGAGTCATAGGAAGCAGGTTATGGATGTTCAAGGCAGTGAAAGGCCCTAAGATAAACTTAAATTTCTGCTATCTATCTGCATATGCATATAGTCTATGCTGCAGAGAATAAAAGCTAGGTTCACTAGGCGTTAAAAGGCTTTATCATAAATGTGAGAACGAAAGCGTATTTCAAGTATGAGAGGGAATTATTCTCCTCAACATCTATTTTCATTTCAGTTTAACTCAGAAAAAAATATTTCTGAAACAAGCATTATCCCAAATCAATTGCAGTCTTTTTACTTCCTTACTAAGCCTAGCTGGATGCATTGTGAGGTGTAATGCATTCCTAGTTCTATGTGACCAGGAATATGTTTATGCAACTCAAGTTTAATTTTCACATTCAGGATAAACGTACCTATCTGCCACAGCATATATCCCCAAATGCTACAGTAGAAGTTATGTCAATAAGCATATGATCTAACAAAAACATGTCAGTGTGGAACTTTGTTTTGTGAGGAATGCATGAACTGATCAGTTTGTAGTGAATACTCACAAACAGCACAAAGACTCAGTACTTTACCAATAAAAATTCTTTTCTCTTCAGACAATTGAGGGCAGGTGGAATATTTTCAAAACCTCAGGCTACAATATATATATATATGCCATCTTGATTAAACATATGGAATGCATACGCAAAGAAAAGCCAACTGGAGTCCTAGTTGAGTAATCAAAACACGCAAGCTGAGAGGGGTTAACATGCAAGGATCAGCTCTGAACTTTGAAGTTTTCTGGTCTTCATTTTTCCTAATTAAGACAAGATTTAATAACCAAACCACTGTACAAACTATGTACTTAAAATCTAGGTTTGTTTCTAATTTTGTTGGGAATTCTTAGTAGATTCCAAAGAATCAGTACCCCCTGGGAAGTTCACCCAGTAAGTTGGATTGATCTTTTTTTTTTTTTTTTTTTCAGGTACGTGGGCTGAATGCCCACTTTTCATCTTTTCTTCCTTACCAATTCCTCTTATAGTTATTAAGTAACCCTTAAAGAAAAGAAGACTAGAATTACTAGAGGAGCTCCAGCAAACAACTTTTGCAAAGCTATATAGTAAGTGCAAAAAAAAGTTCCGCAGATAAAATCATTTAATTACTTGCTTATCTTCATTTTGGAGCAGGGAACAGCATCACATTTGTTGTATAAGCATTAGCTCCTGATAAATCTATTTAGATTCTGTTGCTCATTGTTTATTAATGGATGGTCCCTTTTCTTCTTTTCCCTCCTCAGAACAAGGTGTTACTCTACAGGGAAAGGGGCACAATTCAACTCTGTATCTGCTGTTAGCAACAGCACATTCTTCTCTTTCTCCTTAAATGGTAATTTTATATCACATATAGATAAACTTTCATGGTACTAATAGACTTACAGAGAAAAAGCTGGTTTGATAAAAGTTGAGTATAAATTTCTCCATATTTTTAATAAGTTTCTGACACAAAAAAGATAAATTTAACCAGCTGACTGAGTTCAAATTAATGCTATATTTAGTCCACAATGACTAAGCTTAAAATAAAATTCAAAGGCAGCTGAATGGAATGATTGTTGAAGCTCAAAAGTGCAAATTGAAATGTTGGATAGAAATCTAGTAGTCTTAAAGGCATCATTTATTGTTCAACAGGAAGCCACCTGTAATTTAAACCTGTAAGATGCTTTGCATCCTATTTCATTGAATTGTATTCTTACTGATGTCAAGAACCATGAATTACTTTGTAGCATATTTCAGAAGCTGAAAAATGAAGACCTACACAACTGTATAAACCAACTACGCATAAACAAGATACTCATGCAAGAACCTGTCTACTATCCACGGCCACGTGGCACCAATACCTAAACTTCCTTATTAGTTTTCAACCCTTAT
Source organism: Neomorphus geoffroyi (assembly GCA_033558235.1). Taxonomy (NCBI): domain Eukaryota; kingdom Metazoa; phylum Chordata; class Aves; order Cuculiformes; family Neomorphidae; genus Neomorphus; species Neomorphus geoffroyi. The sequence goes on from JAUMJM010000004.1 coordinate 14,400,027, forward strand.
GTTTATTGGAAACTCCTTACATTGGGAACTCACCTTATTCATGTGGATCTGCTGCTGGTATTGTTTCTGCTTCTCCAAAAACTGTTGATGTTGCTGCTGGATGACCAGCTGAGCCAAAGTACTCTGAGGAAGAGGAGCTGACTGAGTTCGATTCAGTGGCCTGTGACGAGGCAGTTTGTGGGCAGCTCTTATGCCAGGTGAGACTCTCTCCTTTGCTGCTAAAGGAGACTGTGGATGAAGAGGAACTGCTCCTGGAAAACAGGGAAATTTTACTCCTGTGTGAAGAACAACAAACTACTAGTTGTAATAGAAGAGAAAGCTTTCAGTGAGAAGAGGGGTGTATATTGCAGAACTCTGCATCAGCGCTGATGCAGTGGGACAATGTACCACGTGCCTCGCCACGCTGGGAAGTTCAGCAGCTGCAAAAGAATGTGATGAAGTAATCATTTTCTCTTTTCTGTAATCACTGAATTCTTTCAGGCTAACAGACTGGATCAAAATCATTAAAGGAGGGAAACAAAGACGCTGTCCTTTTTTCTCCCACCCTCCCACTTTTTCCAACAGTTAGGATGTCTAGTATCAATATTACCACATTTAGTTTCATGTAAATACAACTGTCATTCAAAACATTTTAAATTATTATCATGTTGAAGCCTTGATCATTACCAGTCACAAGAAGTTTTTGCTGTCTCATTTGTTCTTTCAGTAGCAGATGCTGCAGGAGAGCTTGGTGGCTGCTATTTGGCTTTCCCTCCAAAGCAACATGAGGATGAGTTGAGGTCGGAGGAATGTTCCCCCCATACTGTCCAGCCAAGGCCACTCCTTGTCTGAGCGACTGAGTCTCCCCCTTCTGCTTTTCTTTGAATGATGATGAAGCCTGTGAAGTAATAACAGCACTGGTAACTGCTTTTCATAGATCTAGCCATTTGTATCTCCACTTGATTAGATGGTCTGATGTCAAACATCATGAATACATACAGAATAAAAGGTTAATATCTGTATCTTAAGCTTTGACTGTGAGATGAAACAGGAGGAAGAACATGCCAGTTAAATGTAACACTGTGAGAAACCAAGTAATGAAACGACTTGCAAAAAATCAGTAATAAAAGCAAAAGCATAAGGAACTGCTAGTTAGGACATCATTAATGAAAAGAGAGGACCTATTCTTAAAATTGCTAAAGACCTTCCCCCAGCCTCCTGCACAGGGAAATAGGGGATCAGGGGAAACAGTTCCCACTGAGTTTGGTATCAGCAAGGCTTAGTTTTTCCCATAACTTTCCATCAGACAGTAAGCCAATCAGCAAAACAAAATAATTACCTGTAGTAGTGGGAAGCTATTACTTTTCCTGGAGCACTCCCTGACTCCCTGAAGGACAGCACAAATGTAAATTTTACCCTTTGCAAAGTAAATTTGTATAGTTAAACTCTCATCTACTGAATCATCAAGAGCTGTTGTATGTGTGTGGCATTTTAAAGTGCCCTTATAAGTTGCACAGTTATTATTGATTTAAAACTTTTGGAAGTTTTTGCCCTTCAGCATTGCAAATATACTTTATATTTCTTTGTCCTTTGTCTAATTTAAAAACGTTATTTCTTAAACGAGCAGTTTAAAGCAGAATAACAATTTTTACAACAAGAATAATAATAGCCTAACAGAAATAAGCACGTTGAGGCTTGCTGAAAACCACTTACAGTATGTCATGGTAAAAACAGTATCTCTGACAATCTAACCTCCATAAATTCTAATGAGGCAAACCAAGATTTTCATTAATACTTTTTGGGTGTATGCTTACTTCACACTTGCTATCACCCTACCCTGAAAAACAAACACCAAAGTAAACTTTACATTCAATTTGCAACTGCTTATTCTGGTAACAGAAATAAACATTAATTGCGTAATCTACCCCTTTCTTTTTTCTAATGCCAAAAGTAATATTTGAAGCTAGCTGGCCACATCAAAAGATCATATGATTTGAGTGAGAAAATTAGATATATTATTTCCATTTTAATGTTATCAAATGACTTTGAACTGGTTATATTTTTTGTGAAATGGCTAAGAAATTCTTGATGATATCTGGAAAAGTAAGCACTGCTTTTCATGATCAGGTCAATTTTTCTATCCCTTACAAACAATAATTTGCTTATAGATAGCTCATGAAAAGCTTCTAGAGAACTGATTTACAGGTTACACAATTTTCTTTGTAAAGTTTATAGGTAATATTAAAATGTTGGATTGCAGCAATATATTTTTGGTGAGAATAGCAGATGTACTGAAAAAGCCATAAAACAAAATGAAACTTTAACCTGAAACTATATTTTGCAGTGAAATTAAGTAGCACTTATTACAAACCATAGCGGATTGTATAGATTTATTTTTTAACACCATAGAAAGCTGTACTCACATCCCTAGTATATTTGTAGAAGTTACTAATTTATATTCTATGAAATTTAAACTGCTAAAATGTCTTCAGAATTTATACACAGTTGCACAGAAACATCATATAACATATATAAGTATTTAACATTTTTTGCTGAAAATCAGAGAAGGTAAGTTTTGACCTCTAGCAAGATTTTCAGTTATTTTACCTAGTCTCAGATTTACTAGGTGGGGTTATCATGTAAATCGAACTTTTATACTAAATGATCTTCTCATATACTTTTCACCATGACTGAAATATCTTATCTAGTTGGCATAGATAAATGCAATGCATGAGGCCCATATTTAGGTAGAGCTCCACACTAGGACTTGTTTATTTGCGATTAAGAATGATTATTGCTTTGAAGTTGTGCCCTAAAATTCTCAAATGTTGCCAAAGAAAGGTCTGGTTTCTCCTCTAAAATGTTCCAAAATGCTAAAAAGAAGAGAACAGTCAGAAAGCAGGTTTTCTGGAAGCAAAAGCAGACAGGAAGGCTTGAGACTGGTGACTTACACTGATTTGAGGTTGTACTGCTGGAAGTCCCAATGTAATGTTGGGCAGAGAAGGGGATGTGTACAGACTCAACAAGTTCACTGATTCATCCTGTATCAAAAGGCGTTGCTGTGAAACTAGATGCTGGAATAAATAATAAAAAACAACAACCAAAAAAACAAACCAGAAATATAATCTCCAAGCTTTTTAATCTTGGTAATTTTATCCTTGTTATCCTGCTACATTGAAAGCCAGTTATGTATCATGCATTGGTTTGCATCCCAATGGGGTTCCAGATGAGGATAAGTATTGTCCCTGTGAAAAAGCTGAAGCTATTTATTTTTGTAAGAAAACAACTGATGTGTGTCTGGGATGACTTTTTGGTTAGTAAATCAAATTTCCATGCAAAACCAAAATCCTGAGGACTTCTAGACCATCTCTTCTCATCAAGTTTTCATCAGCTCAACATCCGTTCTTCTCATCAACTGCACTTTCACTATTAGAAATTCAGTGGGAGTTTAGCCAATAAATTAAGGAGCATAACTAGCTGAACCAAAGATGTCACAAACATGGATGTATTACACTTTTACTTTACTTTGGGTATTATAATTTTTGTCATAAGGTATGAAATGTAGTTTCTACGTAGTCCATGTATTTTTTACCCAGATTGTGATATGGGGATGTTTCAGGCACATAATTTACTTCCGTTGACACTGGAATTTTGGGTAGAAAGTGAGGTAGATTGCCACATCTGTCATTTAAAAAAATGTGCCATCTCTCTCCATATATGCATATATACAAAACCAGCATCCTGTCATTCTCTGGTGGTCGGATATCCCTCATAGCCTTTGAAATTATCCTCATGTTAAAATCTTTAACAGTTCTTTTGAAGCTTTGTGATATAATTTTCAAGTACATGAAATTGCTGACATATTTTTAATTATTGTCAAGTAAAACCAGACATTCTACAAAGATCACCCCCCACCTTTCTATTCTAGTTTAATTGGGAAGAAACACAAAAAGTTACATTACCACAACAGGAATCTTTTTGAAGCCTTTGCCTTTCTGCTTTAACAGTCCTGTTTTTCAACATGTGGTCTAGTATAGTTGCTTGAATTACATTTTCTGTTTAACTCTTGCTTCCCTCCCAGAACTTTAACACAATAAGAGCTACAAAGGTCTTATTAGACTTAGGAACTCTGGCATGATATGGTCCCCAAGGGAACAACATCCTTGAAAAAGAATACCCTGTGTAACAGTATGACACAGTGACTGCTTTCTTCCCAAACAAAAAGCATATGGGACTCCAATAATAGACCACCTCCAAGAGGGATACTGCACACTCGGGCTTTGACTAAAGTAAATATAATAACTTGTCAAGCATGTTGTGGGGAGCTGTAGATTTTTCCCCTGGACAAACCTGGAATATCAATTAACTCTGTAAAATACTTTGTGCTAATACAATGCAACTTCAGACCATCAATGAAAAGTGGTTAAGCATGAAAACACAGGATGTTATTCCAAAACATAACCTTCCTCATACAGTTTGTTTGGAGATATGACCTATCACTGAGACAATAACAGCAGAAGTCTATCTCTGTAATTTTCTTTTGGTACCTAGGGAATGTCAACAGATAGCATATGAAACAAAGAAGCTTCACTTATATATTACGTTAATTCCTTTCTAACAGTGTCTTGAGTTGATAACATCCACCTTTGACCATGAATAAAACCAAGTATATCAGGACTGTGGAGATATTATTGGGGGAAACTACAAAGATTTAACAGAAAAAAGACACTGCAGCAACTAGAATATAATAAAAATTGTAGCAACTGCAGCATCTATACACAACCACTGCAAAAATGCATGTTTTGGTTTTCAGTATGCCACTATTACCCTATAAGATTTGAAATAACAAATGAGGTGTATAGCAGTAAAGCATATTCCCACATTAAGGTCAGGCATGTTTGTTTCATGAAATTGAATCGATCACATTATGCACTATGGGAGTTTGATGTTGAAAATAGGAATTTATTAGTAAGAGCATTTCCATCCAATTGTTAATGCTGCTAATAATCAGTCATTTTCGTTTGGGGAGGTGACTGTTTTTAAAAATATTTTCAGGTAATATTAGCCTAAGCGTCAGCTAAACCTCATCTCCCAAAATAAGTTTAGTAGCTCAACTGCACACATTAGGGTCCTGCATATGCTATGGCACAACTGCATGACTCCAGCTGCAGCTTCTCTTTTTAAAGAGTAGACAATACTTTGAAATGGTGGCATAAACTGGAGTTGCCAGCAGAGTCATTTGACAGCACAGTGGCGACATCATGGTCCTCCTCCTCCAGGGGGACTTGGTCATTTGGATTGGTACCTAAATTACCCTAAACAGCAACTGCCCTACTTGCTTCTCTACGTATTTTCTCACTGGGCCTATGGATCCTGCTTCCTGATATTTCCAATAGCCTGTCAACAGTTATCTTCTTTCTTAGAATACAATAACTAAATGTAACAACAGTACATGATACTCACCAAGTAACCATGATTAGTTATTGGTTTGGTCCCTGCTGAGAAGCAGGAACACCTATTTCATGTGTGTGCGTTTATATGCACATTTACACTTTAAGTGTGGAAGAGGAAATGGTTTGGCTTTAATACTTCTAAATTGTGGGGCTACAGTAGGGTTGTCAAAGCCTTGAATATTCACAATTACATTCTTATTTCTTAAGGTTTTTGGGGTGGGTTTTTTTGTTAATTAATTAGACCATCTTTACACAGTAGCAAATGTCACCAGTTGGTTAGAAACCTATAGATTTTGGCACTCGCCACTTGCAAAGAACACCTCAAAGAGCTGAGTATTAGAAACACAAAGCTGCGCAAATCAAGTACGTGTTTATCTGCCATCCATATCATTTATGTCTCCTGCATAATCATGATATATGCTAGAAAATGCTGCTCCGTAAAACACAACTGAAAGAGAAAGAAAATTATCTGAAGCCCGCTTTCACCAACTGTAAACTTTCCATTGTGTTCAATGGCTTTTGACCAGGCTGTGAATGCCTAATATTAATCATTTCACAAGACAAAGGCAGGTTGTCCCTCTGAACTCAAGGGACGTGCTGTGCAGGGGCTCAATCCTGCTTGCATTTCTCATGCAAGTTAAGACTTAGCCCCAGCACAGCAGGTGATCTGAAAGGGTATAGCATGCTACAAGAGACAAATAGCTACTGCGGTGAACCTTGATGATACTGGAGACAACTGGGCCCAATAAAAACAACATTTTATTTATAAGGTGCAATTAAAATCTTGAGTTTAACTTTCAAGTTTCATATAATGAGACTAGTGTTTTAACAAATGGTACTGAAAGTAGCATTAAGGGATCTGTGATAGTAAAAGATTATCTGAACAAATGTAGCATTTGCAGTGCACCTTTGTTCATTCAAAAAAATGTGAATGTCTACCCACCCGTCTGCCCGCTCCAGAGGGTAAACCACTTGAAAGTCTCGCTTTCAAATGGGATATGGCAAAAATACTCTAAAAATCTGTTTCATCACCGATAATGCTCTAATTCTGTCTATGCACTACAGTGTAATCATTAACGGCATTGACTCATGTTTTACTGGCAAATGGCACTCTGTTATAGCAACCTGTTTTTCCCCAGCAAAAAGTGTTTTATTTGCTGCCATGAAAACCGCGGCTATCCACCCACTCAGATATGAGCACAACACTTACTGCAAATGTCACAACAATGATTACGAAACAACAGCAATGAGTCATGTGGGATTACAGCAAAACAAGTGATATTCTGGGTGATTTGGGAACACTTATCCTATTATTAGAAACTTCTGTACTTTGTGTAGCTGATGAAAAATTGATTAGATATATAGCCTTTGAGAGCTGCCTGCTAGTGCTAAACTAGAAAAGAGATATGTAGCAGTTTGGCTGCTGATAAACTACAAAAGAAAATCGCACTCAAATCAAAATGCACTAAAGTTGAGATTTACAGAAAAATGTTTGAGCCCACAGGACCATAATATTAACAGTCAAGTAATCAGAGAGGTAAATAAATTCCCAACTCGATCCAGAAATGGACGTCAGTAGTTTCAGCTTCTCAGCACACTTCCAGCAAGCTAAGTGACTGACTCCAGTACGCAGAGCCCAATTTCTGAAAGAACTTTTTAGGCTCATTTGAGCATCTGTGATTGTATGGTGGGGCTATAACTTATGAAATGAAGTATTCCATTAATGAACAGAATATAATTCTTCTGGTTCTCACTACTACCTTTCCAAACCTCCCCAGAGATTACCTGCCTGATCAGATTGTATGCGTGTCTGAAGGAGGTTCAAAATTGTGGGGAAGTCTTGTGAAACTATAACATACAAAGTAACAAGCACTGTGTATCAGTCTGAGACATTACTCACTTTGTATTTTGTAGTATCCTCGAGTCAATATAAGATCCATTTTGACAAGATTTCCTGATTAACACAGCACTAACATCCACACGCTACAAACTTCTATCTAAAACATCCCTAATATTAAAATATACTTTTTGATTCCACTGAACTAATCCAAATGATGGATCTTACTCTGCATCATTTAAATTTCTTTGCAATCTCATACAGGGGGGCTATGAGGCAAGACCACATGTTAGCCATCAATGCAATTTTTTTTTCTTTTTGGTTACGGGCCAGAGAGAGGCTACTAATCAGTGTGCAGAGGTCACCCACCTGCCCCCCGGATCATAGTTCACACACACAATTAATTCATTATGGGGAAAAGTCACTGCTGGAAGTTGAACTGCCCATTCAATTTTTTTTTGAGGTGAATGTCCTGCCACTGACCTGGAGAAATAGCTCCATTAGTTAAAACTCTGTTAAATTACATTTTCTTATGCAATTTTTCTAACATAAACACTATAAACCAACAATTAATACAAAACTTGGCTACCAAAACAGGAACTGCTGTAACTATAGGTACTGGATACAGGATATTGCAGAATTTGATTCTCTCTTAGAAGCATTCATTTATTGTCCCTTTACAATATTGCCATGGAGAGCATGACTTAGGCATGTCGTCTATGCTAAATGAGGTTTATCGGAACTGATTTACCATCTGCATTCTTGTTGTTATAAGCACGTATGTGTGAAACAGAATAAGCAGTAGTTAAGATTCCTACCATGTTCAATCTTGCTTTACAAAAGAAGTATCCAGGGCTCCTGGCATGTCAGTTATGTTGGCAAGTACTGTCCTAATAAGGAAACTGAGGTACATTAAAATAAAAGACAGATGTAAAAAAGGATTTAGTCTCCTAGCTCTGATACAGTAATTAAAAAAAATCTACTTCAGCAGCCATCTGAACCTGGGACCACCTTAACTCATAAGTGTGAGGGTCACCAATGCCTAAATCCCTCTTTTGCACGTGAAAGTTCATCAGCATTCAGCACTGTGCACGTCTTCAGATTATTCCAGAATGTAACATCCTGCAACACAGATGCTTCCAAGTTCCTTCCAAAACTGCTTCCAACTGTTCCAGTTGCATAACTTCTGCTTTTGTTTGGATTTCTGTTACCAAAAAGTCTCCTGAACATGCATCTCATATATGAAGATGTATCTCATATATCACACACTCTGATATCAGTCTGCAGTGTCCTGGTAACCCTGATAATTGTATCTTCGGTAATTACTCTGCTTATAAGGCTCATCAAATTGAAGTTTCAAATCTCTCCAGTCTAGAAAGTTGAGCAACTACCCAATAAAAAGAAGGCGGCTTACCTCAGCTTGAATGTTAGATGGCAAAACTGAGGTTTCATTTTCTGTTAGACTGCTGGTTGGACCATTGCTTGGGGAACTGGGACCTGATCCAGGGGAACTGCTACTGACTGAGGATTCTGAAAAACAGATTAAGCGTACAAGAATTTCACACTGGAAAGGAACAAATGATCTTGATTAGTTGTATACTCTTTATGGCACACATTTTTTTTTTCTGTTGAGAAGTATGTATGCTATTTACTTACATTAAAAGACTTTTAACATCCTCCATTTCTTTTGGATTTCCTTTTTGCACTGCTAAGGAGGAAAGCTACTCTTGAGCTTTCCCCTTCTGATCTGTCTGCTTCACAAAGGAATTCTTTACTGTTCATTTTTCCCACAAAGGTAATATACTTCCCAGTATCAGGCAGAGATACAGACACAGAAGCTTGTAATGAATAAAAAGAAAAGAAAGTCTTCTCTTTTTAATTGCAAAGAGCCCTGCCTCTGTAAGAGATCAAAATGACACAGGCTTTCTAAAGGTCATGATAACATGCCATCAATTCATAAGGCCTATTGCCATCCCCTGTCTGTTTACAGAGGTGATGAGCGCGTTGCAGACTTATCATTACATACACAGGCAATAGTGGCAAAATATGCACCACTTTCACTACATCTCCGGCATAAATATGAAGGAATATTTACCATTTACAAAATTCTTAAAATACCATTTGAAAGGCTGCATGTTTCTTTGATATAAATTTTCCCAAGTTCTGTATAAGGGGAACATCTTGATCTACTTGGGTATTGTTGTACCGACTTATTCTAATCCTACATTGATATAAATAAAAATTACATAATGGAAACAGTTAACAAGGTTAAAGATGGAAGAGCGTAGCATTAGTAGAGGTAAGCCTATTTAATGGAGTATCTTTCAAATTAAAGTACTCAATTTAATTAATATCTAAGTGTGGCAGTAAATATTCTATAGCCACTTCTTTGTTTCTTCACTCTTTCTGCCTCACTTCACATGCAAAAGTATATCCTCACTTTGCTTGAAATTACCTAGAGATTTCTTAGCTGGTTTTAGACCTGTCGTTCTTTCCTGCTAGAGCTGACTTTGATTTACTGAAGTGAATCTGTGCCAAGCTATACTAACTGGTCAGGTGAAGTTCTTGCATCATATTCTCACTAGTTTTCATAAAAGAGCAGAAACACAAACTTACTCTTTTTCCTCAGTTTTTTTTAAAATTACAATAGCAATTTTTGCATAAATAGGCATGTAAATAAAGGGTCATTTTCAGTTAAAATAATATAAACAAAAAAATAAAGGAGAAAGGCTGCAGCCAGAAATGTTTGATCAGAGAAGTCTGGATTATGAAGGAGCAAAACGTCATATAGTCATATTTAATAATTATACAAGCAATCTGTAAGGCTCCAAACTATTGTCAGAACTAGGAAAAGAACACACTTATTTTCAGGTTTCTGCTCTTTCACTGACTGCAGGAAAAAGCTCCTAGAATAAATACTCTGTTATATAACTTACTTGTGAACACACAAAATATCAAGTCGTCAACTAAAACTAAGGAAGTTCAAGATCAATAATCTCATAGGAGCTTCAGCAGATAAAAATAATAAATTAGCTGAAAAAAATTCTGATCTGGAAATAATTTATAGGTAAATTACCTTATTTGGTTACTTTCATACTTACATTCACATCCATGTCCTAGTTTTACACATTATATACTGTGAAAAGTTGTCATGAGAGTTGTATGTACGGGGACATTGATGGGAATTTGTTCATGTCATGTTTTATTTCCATCTTGGTGTGGCGTAATTCTGACATATCAAGTGAATTCTGATACATGTCTGACAGATGAGTAACAGCTGGTTGCATAAACATATGGCCTGATTGTAACACCACTTGAACAAGCCACGAAGCTACCAAATATCAATGCAAAATCAAAGCAAGAAATGTCAGAATGAGGTTAAATACTGCAAATGCTCTTTCATATCAACAGATAAGGCCTTGGCACTGGACTAATCCTCAGGACCAAAAATGAGAGGACTGTAGGCTGTTTGGAAACTCGGATGCAATGCTGCAAAATAATATCTGTGACAAAATTTACCACTTTGCAACACCAAATGTGAAAGCAAGCCATGGTTCAGTCACCCTGTCAATTTTTATGTTTAAGAACTGGAAAAGTATTGAAGAGAAACACAACTTGATGACAAAATTTTACTTTGCCTTTTTTAACCCTTTTAACCCCTCCAATTCAGTATTTTTACATGCTAAAAGTTCCCTTTCAGTTACTGAGAATACTTCTTATCTACTATGATCAACAATATGCCACTGAATATTTAAATGTTTCAACGGTCTTGTCAAAAAAAAGTTTAGAGAAACCAGAGGGATAGGGCCAACCACAAGATTCCAATATATCCTTGATTAACCTAAGTAATACCAGGTAAGTGGTTTTGGACTTGCTATTAGCTTCTTCATTTTCCATGGGAGATGCAAGACCCAAAATGCTATCCATGCATAGAAGACACAGACTAAGGGAGGGAACTATTCTTGTTTTCTCCTTTGATGTCCCTTGCTACCAACAGTCTACCATTTATTTGTTCTTGTACTTGCTGTTGTAAAGTACTATTTTCCAAGCTGGTTTTAAAGTATGGTTTTCCAACTGACAAGTAAGTAGTAGACTTTCAGTAAGTCCAACTTTCAGTAAGTAGTAGAAAGCTGTAGGTTACAAGCTATTGACACATAATGATTTATTTAATATGGGTTTATTTTCAGTAGGAGAAAAAAAAAGATACCACCTTTTGTTTAGCAGTTTCAATTCCAAAATATCACTACTATTCTATGAGCAGTCACAGGCTGACACGTAATTTTACCATTCCTGATTACCTGTCACCTCGAAGAGTCGCTTCTTGAATGAACTGACAACATTTCCATCCTTCCTCCTGAGTAAAGGACTGCTTCTCCTTTCTGTCACCTTCTGTTTTAACCGTGAACGTACCTTCAAATTCGGCTCTGAAGCTGGAAATAAAATAAAATAAAATAAATTATAAAAATCTAACTATTACTTTGTATCAGATACCACTGACATTCCCTGCAGGACCTCATCTGATCCAAGGACGGCTTGGAGGCAGAGATCTTACTGCCCATCCTCCCCAGCCATCCGGCTGCTCCTCATACAAAGATTAGAGGCTAAGAAAAAGAAGAGACCTGAAAAGCTTCAGATCCTAGTATTTTTCTCATCCCATTTCAACTCTGGATTTACTCATTTATTGCTATTACCATAAGTATTGACTAAAGATAAATGCAACTTTTATTCTACATCATTTTTATCTCTCTTATAGGTGAAAACTTGGAAGGAAATAAAACTTGGAGCATGGAACCTTATAACTGGATTATGGTCTGATGACAGGAGTAGAGAGAAGCCCTCACTGGTGTATTTGATTTGTCTTTTAAATTATGACAAGCCTTGCTGGCAGAACATTTCTTGGTCAGCAATTTTAGGAACAGAACTTCAATGTTTTCTGCATAACACACCAAACAACTAGATTTACGACAGTTTCCTAAGAACATTAAACAGAAATATATATGGCCTGAAAACAAAGAAGTAGGACTGATTCCCAGAAAACCTAGGATTATATTTAATGCATCTTGGGCAAGTTCCACCTTTGTTTCCTAAATGGACACCATCTCTTCATATGAAGGCCAGAGATGAAGCTCTGCTGTGATTTTCATTTTGTGATATTTTTAGCATGATAAAATGTTTCATGTACTAATTAATCTCTTCTTCTAAGTAAACCTTCTATCAGACACTGCTAAGGGCTAGTGAAACATAATTGTGGAACAGGATTTGTTTACATTTCCCTTGCTGGAACTGAGGCTTGGCGAAGCAGTATCTCAAAATAGAAAGAGGTGGAAACTGGGATCAGTTCTCTCTCCTATGCTCAGACATAAACCCAGCCCCAAAGAAGGAGCAAGAGTTCACAGAAAAACAAAATGAATGGAACTTTCATTCAATTCAGCATTACACCATTTGTCACTGTGGACAAGAACTCAAACCTTCACTTTCAATTCCAGTCTCTCCTCAGGATGTAATATCGCACATGTTTCCTACTGTCCCACTTATTCCCTTAAGGATGGGGACATTATAAAGCTCGTGTGCGAGCAAAGGGGCTGCACCTCCACCAGAGAGCTGCCGTAACCTGCAGTAGCTGCAGTCTTGCCCTGGCCTTTGACATGCACTACACTGCTCTAAGCAAGTGCTCCCTTGTAAATGGCCTGTGCCTTGGGTGCATTTCAGACTAAGACACACAAACCAGCAAAACACTGCAAATTTTTAATAATAACAATATAAAGAAATTTCCTTTTTATCAGTTACTACCATTATTAAGACCAATGATTCTAGTGGTGGAGTACAGATGAGTTTTTTGCTGTCTAAGATACTATTTGCTACAAAGCTGACAATATAAAATATAGAATTGGGCTAAGATTACACTATGTGCTTTCACCACAGATCTCACTGAGGGATGATGACATTTGGAAGAAAAAGCGCTCACTCATTTTGCACTCAAGGTAATTTTGATTTATACTATTCTGAACTCTTAAAATTTAGGAGGCTATTCCTGTACACGACAGACTAACGCGATACAAATCCTCTGCAACACTCGCTGCCGAAATGCTCACTTCTATATGAATGTTTCACACTTAGTCACAGTGATTGTCTTTGTATTTTTTACCACATTCCCATCATATTCTGCATCTGAATCAATCATATAAGCAGTGAAAGCAGACTTTGATGACAACGCCTAAATTTATGAGCCATCTGAGAAGACAGCTCTTGCATGAAAGAAGGTAATTTTTAAATAGAAATAATAAATTTTTAAATGAAAAGGCATGGAGAAGAGTGTTTTTTAAATTATAAAATAAACGTCCCAGTAACGAATAAAGCCAAGGTTTGAAAACTGTTTGCTTCAAATACTGGTTTTCTTGAAGGTCTCCATTGAGCCACTACCAGCGCCTAACACGGTACTAGCTAAGACTAGATGGCTGACAGTAAGAATTCAAAATTCAAGAATAAGCTTTCAGTGCACTAAATAAATTTAAGCAGTTTGAGGATGTCTGCTTCATCAGACAAAATGCATAACAGGGAGGTGCTTTCTTGATATTCATCTGTGGCTGAGGCACACTGTAGAGGTCTCTGTAGAGGTCACTGTACCATCCTGCCCCATTGGAATTGAAGCAATCCTAAGTGCTCCTGTCCATTTCTACATGAAGCCAGTAATAACAAATCTATAACTTTCAACTCTCTTCTGACAGTTAAAAAGGCGAAATTAAGTATTTTGAGCTTTGAGGATAGAACCATGGATTAAAATTATAAATGTATATACATACAAGGTCTGACACAAAAAAAAGTGAGACTAATCCTATAGCTTGGAAACCAAGAGTGGTATGGGAGAGACAGAGGGACGGTTATAGAACCTGTTCTAACCTGCCACAGAGAGACAAGGCTCAACTTGATCAACCCAAGGATTGGCTACCTAACTCCTTGACATGATAATTATTTCTACAGAACTGAGAACTCTGGTTCTAGGTGAAGAAGAAAGACAGAGTCTCAATATTTGTCATCTTTTATGGCAGCTTCAGAAAGTTGGAAATACGTAAGTAATGGTACTGTTAGGAATGGAAAATACACAGGCTTCTATACAGATACATATTAATTTCATCACAACGACCATCATTGCTCAGGTGAAAGAAAACCATCCTCTCCTGAGAAATATGATACCGAAAAACAAGCATGAGAGATAGGAAAATGATTCGGTGAAGTCATTATGTCCTATACTCCACTTTGCTTAATATTAGCAATTTGCAGATACTAGCATTAAACTATATAGCCTGGGGCCAGATTGCTCCCAAATGAACTGAGGTTTTTTTGACAGGGCTTTACTTCACTGTTTCGTTTTATTAAACACACAGAGATATTTAAGAAGAAGGGATAAAAATCCTTTCTACGCATAGGGAGAGAACATATATATGAAGGGAATGTGAAAGATAATAATGCACTGCTTTCTAATAGTTCCTGGGACACAGTACTACTTTTGTATCGGAAAATTGTGTGCCAACTTCAAATCAGCTTTTAATGAACCCAGGCAGGAAATGGGGGATGGGAAAGGGTGCATAGTGAGAAGGTCCTCATCTTGAGGCTAAAGCCATGTATAGGAAACCTGAAGAACAGAAAGTGAGCTTTTGTCCAGACTCCGAAAGGCTCTAAACTGAAAGCATTTCCTTTTTCTTGCTGGCAGGCTGGCTTAGGAAAGCTGTGGGGCAGTCAAGGCAAATGATGCTAAATTTGGCTACAAAGACTCCAACAACAGCACGAACAACATCCACAAAATCCACATCTTACTTAAGAAAGATAAATTGTTCCCTATTGCCCAGGCACCAACTGTTATCACAAAGATAATTCTGAAACAATAACTTGGATTTCTAATGTATTTAAGTCATCAAAATCAATTATAAACAAAGGCTTCATGATCTTGAAGTAAATCTTCATCGGTATTTTCTATTTCTTTAGCCGTCATTTTTTTTAAGCTAGGAAGGGTCATATATTATACTGATTTGAATATATTCTATGTTGTACTCCATGCAGGAATTATTAATTGTTTTTTTCCTGCTTTATATCTAGCAAGTGTCAATAAAGGAATACATAGCCAAGGAATCTTCCTTTTCACACCATATAGGCTGTTATTTTCTATACTACTGTACAAGCAACCCATGCACAGATAAGCATTATGTGCTTTACAAGACACAACCATAACAGCCCATGCCTGACATAGCTTAACGTCAAAGTTATAGGATGATGTATGGGTACAGACCATCAGAGGTACAAGAGAAAATAATGAGATGGAAGCAGTTAGCATGAAAGCAGCATTGCCAGCGAAGCAGTGGCTTATCCTTTGTCAAGTTTATTTCCAGCTCCGTGGCAACTGAGGATTTTCAAGAAGATATTAAATGTGGATCCTGAGATAACTTTGAGATCTCTGTAGGGATTTCCCTTGATGTAGGAAGAGAAAACATACTGTGATGAGATGCTCATTTTGTTGGTTCACTGAATAGCACAACAGGTTCCTGGTCCCTGCTGTGTGCTCTCAGTCACCATGGTAATACACATAAGTAACAAAGCAGCCTGCCTGTCTATGCTATGCCAGGACCTGGAGATCAAGGAAAAAGTCAAATAGCAACTTATTATTGCACCAATGGAAAAAGCCACAAGAGATGTATCTAAGTTGCCTAAGAAGCTATTCTGAAGGTAGAGGGCAGTGATGCAGGTAGAATGAAAGACACAAGATATCTCTATGCACCATCAGAAAACTATGAATTCAGCCAAAGGCAGGCAGAAAGCTAGAGAGGCAGAGACAGGAACCAGAAATGCTTCCAGCTTCCTCAGCCACTTTGTGGAGAGCTGTGAATGAGTTTGTCATTCTGAGAGATCTGATGGTGTCACAGCCTTCCCTCTGTCGCATGCGATTCTCACATACATGTAAATAGTCTCTGCTCCGCATGAAGTTCCTGGCTTCTGCTCTGGCTTTCTGTAGGCAGTCTCAGACTGTGTCCAGTCACCTCCACACAGCTAAATATATCAGGCACAGCCAAGGTGAGCAGTGACTTTTTGTTTTCCTATGCGACTAACTAACATTTGCTGTAGAAAGCCACATCCAGATACAAGACAATACTGGACAATGAACACGTGAGACATTCTCCCCACTAGCTGGCAGACTGGGAAATACCAGCATGTTGTACAATTTCGTACGTTCGTTGACTTCTAAATCCTTGTAGTTTAAAATTCCATTTCTGAAAGAGATTTAAATAAGATTCATGAGACTGAAAGCTATTTACACGTGCCCGCTAAAGCTCTTCCAAGAACTACATGGACCTGACCGTTGGGTGGTCCCAACAAGGCAGGAGCACCAGATAAAGCAGTACAGGATGGAAACACTGTTTTTCTGGCTTGTATCACCTAATATGTTTTCAGCATATATCAAAAGTGTTTCCTGTACAACCACTCGCTTTAGGGGAAATACTGGTCATATGTGAAACCCTTTAGTCCTTTGCTTTATTTTACTTTTGTAAAAGGTAGAATGCTTTATTTATTCAGACTAAGGTAAATATCCATTCCCTAAATAAAAAAACAGGTTTAGTGAAACACATGGTAAAAAAGCTAATTAGATTAGAGGAGATCTCTCAGCCCTTCAACTCTCTTCAGGCTAAGGAAGCCAATTTAACAAGATTAGCAATTTTTCATTGATTTCCTAAAGAAAGTAAAAAAAGGAAATATTCCCTGAAGACATTTTAAATATCTAACTTTTCCTCATTATTCACTGCAGTCTGTATAAAACACAAAATTTCTGCTTTACTATCCATGCAAACAAGTATTGTCTTTCTAGGAATGATTTATTGAGTTAAACATAGGAATTAGCCAGAATCAGAGGTCTTTATATTTTCCATGAAAGGCTGATCAATATGACATATTTCCTGTTGATATCTGTCCTGCATGTAATCTGTGAGGCAAAAGAACAATTCTCTTTATGAAAGTCTTAATAATTTCTATTCCTTTGCACAGAATCAGCACCTCCTTGCATTTCCACCAACTGGACTAATAGTGGTTTCAGTGAGTCCATGGTTTCATTGGGTTTCTTGAGTCCTCATTACTTGTTAAGTCTGCTGAAACCATGTCATACTATTGCTATGTCAAGTCCATCTTAATATTCTTCCTCGTAAACTAATGTTCTTTTGCAATAAAAAAGAGGGGATTAAAAAGCAAATAATACTATACTGTCTTGAAACATACAATAAAAGAGCAAAGACATTTTCAAATCAATTCTCATCTTCCCTGTACATCTTCAAATTCTGTAATTTTTTTGCACTTTTATAGCCCTACAGGAGCCAAATTGCATCTGAGTTCTCAGGAGGTGTAAAGGAAAAATAAGAAGGTGAAATGAGCCTTTTAAGAGAGGGAATCCCTCATTTGAATGGTTATAACCAAGTTTAGATATGCATGACTGTCAGTTCTTCTGGTTAGGTCTCCACCGCTTTTTGTCACCCTCACTTCTGACCATATACGCTAGTTTAGATGGGAAGAAGTAATAAGAATATAATACCATACTTTCTGCAAAGATGGCAAATTCTGCTCTTCAGTCTAAGTCCTTCTCTAACATCCACTGCATTACTAACTTCACATGAGAAAAAATATGTTCTTTGGTGAAGAAGTGCCACCTAGCCCCAAAAGTCAAGGTTTTTGGGTCCACAATTTGACTCCTAGATATGTGATTTATTTTTTATAGAATAATTATGTTCATTATTATGTTTTTTTCCCCAAGCCTCACACAAGAAGGATTTAGTTAGCAGGGTGATTAAATCCCACAGATTTCAATCTAGAAAAATATCCAGCAGTGATAACTCATTGATGGCAGGCAAAAAGTTTAATCTAATATTACATCAATCTTCAGAAATCCATGATGAAATACTACCACCTTTTCCCCTAGTTTAGTAGAGTATTGTCATCAGTAGATGAGAGCTGGGCAGGTTGAGATTGCTGAAGCACACAGAGTACAGGATACCAAGAAAACAAAAGCAACTAAAACACAGTATTTCTTGCTTTCCTAGCAGATAAGAACAATGAGCCAAATTCAGCTCAAGGGTAGGAAGGCACTTCAGCTCCACTGAAGACAAATGAAGATATGTTTGGACTTTCAAAACATGTTTGTCTTAACTTCCGTAGGCAAGGCTGACTTCGTGAAAAGATCTCTCTCTGGGAAGCAAAGTGAGAAAAAAAATAAAACCCACCTGTTTAAAGTCTTAATTAAATGTTGACACTGCATCTTCATAAGGAAACTGAATTAAAACAATTTCACTTTTAGACAGGTTCTTTATGCTCTGGAATATAATTCCAATCCACTACAATTTAATTAGCTAAATATACAATGTAACCTTCCATCTGGTAGAGTAATTTAACAGGAATAATTGTGCACCACCATAACTCAACGAGACACTGAGGAAAACCATTGAAATGCTATTTCCTTTCCTTTGGAAGAGAATTATGTACAATTTCAGCATGCTTTGCATTTCTAACAGTTAAAGCCAACAGGGAGGTATCACTCTCATTTATATTGCTTTCCCATGAGAAAATCAAAAGCAAAGTACAAAGCTTATGCCGCTGCTCATGAATGGCTCTCTAATACTTCCATGGCTTTGGCCAGAACATGTTATTTGGCAGCTAAACCCCTTAATTAGAGTTGTGGGTTTGAACATAATTTTCAGTGAAACTATGTTTTGCAGGAGTTTGCAGAAGTGCAGTCTTTACTAACCAATGTCTTCTATTTTGGATGATCTGATACCACGTGATATCCACTTATCACTTCTCTGTTTCTTTCTTTTTGCCATCCTGTAGATGTTCTTGTCGACTTTTCTACAAGTTTTCAACTGTCCCTGCCCTAGATACAGACAATGGAGGAAAAATACTATTCCCACTGAAATCAAACAATTCCTACTGACTTCAAAGTGTCTCAGATTGTATATGCAATATTTTGCAACTTATTTATCCAGAAGAAACAGAATTTGAAATGTCCATTAAAACCATTCCACGTCATTTTCAATGGACATTATGCTCTTAAAATGCTTTAGATTTTACGACGGCTCCTCACTCCTTATTTAGACTGTTTTCTTTACGTTAAAAAGTCAAAAAGGTGTCTGCTTATCAAAAAGCTACACAAGCTACTTGTTAATGCTAATTTATAAAATATTTCTGAAAATACAAACAGTTTGTGTAAGAAAACCTTTATGTAACCACAAGAAGCAGAACTTTGTAATTCCATTTTGGCTATAGGCATTGGGCAGTAAAAGGAGAACTAAGATAGTATTTAGACCAAGACTGTATAATTAGTCCAGTCATTGAGAGGGTTCAGTATTTAGCAGAACAGAGTACATACTGGCAAGACAGAATGTTATGTATTTACAAGTAGTAGGATCTTTGCTAAAACAAAAACTTGGTGAAAAATCTTTATCCAGGTCATCTTGAAACTGAGCAAGCATCACCCACACGTAGCTCCTTTGTCTCCTGGAATTAAAAGTAAGCATTAAATAATATATTTTAGAGAAATAATCTTGCATGGATGTGAAGATTATGATGGTTTTTACAAAAAGACTCCTGTTGAATCTTAGTGGAGGCCTTGGCAGTTTTCATGATACCAAGACATACCTACTCAAGTTCTTTTCTCTCTAACAGTGCCATTAAGCATACCCTAGCATTCATTTTTGTTTAGCATTAAGCTGTATCAAAAAGTTTCCCCTCTAACTTGAGCTAAAGTGACAAGGCATCCCTCCTTACCCTCAGCTTAGGAGGTGGAAGAACCCTGATGGACCTGAGACGACTGCAGTCCAGCACAGTAGCTACAGTGGTACTGTATTTCCTCAGAGCTTTTGGCTCCTGGGGCTGAACGCTGTTTTGGTCTCTTCATTACATGAATCCAGAAGAAGCTGCTAACAACACTTTACTTCAGATTTACTCTTCAGTTACAAGTGAAATTTTTTTCTCATTCTGAAGCATTTTACTAATTACATCCTCTCAAGTTATTGATAGTGAATTTAGGAAGGCAAAAAAAAATTTGGTGATTAATGGGAAGAGAAATCAAGAAAAAGAAGGTCTGGGAATCAGTATATCACTTTTTTTTTTCTTTTCCTACTCTGGAATAAGCACTGGTGATTTCCTTTGGGCAAATCACCTAGTCCAAATATGTCTAAGCTGTTGATTAACCCAGGAAAACAAGGACTCTGGGACAAAAAAAAAAAGGGATAAAATGAGGAAAATCATATCATGTTTGCCATGTTTTCCTGCTTTGATAAACAGTTTCTCCCATTTATTGTGCTTCCTCATAAACTCAGAGAAAATAAGGCTTTTTTCTGCTGAGCTTGACTTCTTTATTTTGGCAGACATGGTAACTGAGGGCTTGTGATCCTCTAAGCCCTTTTTTTAACTGAAGACCAAAAGAAATCCAGCTTTTTCATACACAGTTACTGCACAGGAGAGTGTTTTCCTAGAAAATGCAAACAGAAACTGAATTTGGTGGCATGAAAGGGAAGGGGAGAAAAACTTTCACACACAAAATGTTTTTCTTCTCAATTTCAACTGCTCCAGTAAATTACTGAGTCAATAAGTGCAGAAAGAATAGTGGTAAGGAAATATTATAATAAATTTCTTTTTTAAAAAAATTACATCTGTTGAGTTCTCATTCAGGAATCTTTCACTCTTATTACACAAGAGCTATGCTGTTATTCCACTGCCTAATCACGTTAACTTAATATGGTTTATACAAAGTGATCTTCCTGACTCTGCAGTGCAGCCTTCTTCCTCTCTTTCATCACAATATTAAACAATCCTTCATCTCCTCTTTTTTTTTCCTGTATGAAATTACATAATTTCCCCTGTCCAAGCAAGAACCTTCTACTATTTGTTATTTAAAAATACATGCCATATTTCCATTGAGCATGCTTCCATTTTTTGGAAAGCAAGCTACAAACATCTTCTCAAACAGTACTATTGTGAGTGATCTTCAGATCCGTAAGCAAAACCTACGTTGTAAGCTTACAATTCCATCAGTGAGGAAAGATTCAATGGGCATAAAACCAAAATAAATAGAAATATTGACTGACATTCCCATTCTGCCAAGATTGGGCTAAACTCAGGAAAGAAAAAGCAGTTTATATTTGATATGCTGATGTCCCCAGGAATTTCTTCCAACAAAAGCCAAAACATGAAGCAAAACGTAGAAATTCCATCGACAGTAACAGTTTAAAAAAGCATGCAGCTTTTGTTAGAGAGCTAACCTTTACTGGAATTTATTGGCTTTAGCTAGTTTGCATCAACACTTACACACAGAACGTGAAATCTTACAGTTTGAAGAAAATGCAAATGCTCCAAAAATTCTGCCAGAATTTCTGCACTTGTTTTGAGAAGGTAAAAACAAAAAAAAAAACCCCTTTCTTCAAAAAGAACACCTACCCTATCAAACCCATGTGTTTTGCTACATTTTTTTTTAGTATACAGCAACCTGATCAAGCAGATATTTTCCAGGATAAACAGATATAGAATTATGGAGATCAGCAGCCAAAAGCTCCCCATATTAAATGATCAGGTTTTCAAAGGTGCAGAGCTCTTACAAACAGTCAGTATGAATTTCAAAAGTGTTCAGTAATGGTGAGGAATTTTCAAAATTCTCTGGGTAATTTAGATGCTTTAGTTTCATTGAAAGTTAATGAGCCATGTGCTGCCTGGGCTTTTGGGTGCTTAGCAGAAAACACACATTAGGACTGGTATCCATGGTGAAGGTTGTGGGCATTTTTAAAATCTGATCTTACACTATTTAGGCTAAATTCTGCTTTCACCTACAGATGTGTAGCTTCTCCTTATGGTATGTTTATCTGTCCAATGAAGGAATAGCTCCCCTTGCTCTGCTCTTTTGAAAGTCTGTCAACACGGAGCATCTGAATGCAGCTGTGCAAAGAGCTGCACACCCTGGCCTCTAGCCCATAGGACTGTCCCAATCCTCCACACAACTAAGCTATGTGAAGCCTACTGCTGACAAGTTCTGCTGCATCTTGTACAGAAAAGAATAGTCCACATGGCTAAGAGAGTTACTGAGTAACCATAGTCACTGTATTAGGATGTTAACTCAGGTACCTAACTGTAAGCATACAAGCAGCAAGACTGTTGTTTCCCTAGTTATGCATCCCACGATTTGAGATGTTAGAAGAGTAAAGGTTGCACAGAATATTTTCCTCTTCGCCATAGTCTCTCTGAATTAATTTTTAAAAGATTAATAAGGAGATGCCACTTGACTTATTAAGCACAGGTTAAATAAGTAACTGAACAAGAAAGTGAGCAAGTAAGACTCATGATTTACAATGCCTGTGTGACACTTGGTGTTCCCTTAGCACTGAAAAACACATTAGTATGTCAGGGGAGAATCACTCAGCTTTGCTGTCAACTAGATCTGATCTTAGAGTAACTGATTCAATCAGAATTACCTTCCAAGGGCATTAAGACTGTAGAAGAGAGAGATACCTCTGTATTTATATTATGAATATGGAAAATAATATTAAGAAGCAAACCAAAGCTTTGCTTAAAACCCACAGCAGGTATTCCTTTCATAAGGCTGAAAGGAACATGAGGTTCGCTTTCATATGAATTGTTGACTTCATGCAGGTTCAGCACCGCAAAGGGTTTACCAGGAGCCAGTGGCAATAAGCGTTCATAGCCTAAAGGAAAGGAAAAGAGGTTCACTCCTCATGGCAAAGGTCAGATTTCTGCAGGCTTATAGCCTGTCCATATACGTGAGTGTTCGTGGGACATCTTTGTCTAGTAAGGTCCCATGAGGATGACACAGGCTCCACAATGTCCCCTCTGCCTGGAGGATGGCCCTGTAACCACCCAGATCAGTTTAGGGTCATTTGACTTGTGACGATCTAGTTCCTGTTGCTTTGACTCTCAACCTGAAGAACAATCATTGGAACCTTTGTGGGGATATTGCTGAAGGCTGGAATTAAACAAGTCTAGTATACAGAGAGATTGGACGCATAAACAGGATATTTAACAGTTGCTCTTTTCACGGATGTGGAGAGCTATCAGATACACTCCCTTGCTAACATACAACATGCTGTACACTTCATTTGTATTTGCTTATCAGAATCACTACGTGAATGTCATAAAAACAGTTATGCTAATGATTATATAAGTATTTGTCTATTTACTCTGTAGATATCTTTTCAGAGAGTCATCATGTCCTTTGTTCAATTTTGAAACTGATGCATTGCATGCCCAAATATTTGGAATAACATATAGAAAACATCTGGCTTTAATTATATTATAGTCCTCTTATGCAGACAATGGGAATTGAATTAAGGAATATTTTGAAACCCCCACAGAGATATAAAAGTATTAGCAGCTGTATGAGAACTTTACTGTTACAATGTTTGAAAATGTTTCATTTTACAGATCAACGGTCTGACACATCATAAATATTGATCATAACATTTAATATATATAAACATGGAAGAAAAATTAAAACTTGCATTTCAAAAACATGCAGATGCATTCACAGCATTTAGAAGATGTAGAGTGTATCCTTTTTTTAAAAAAAATGAAAATGTATATTTGATTGGCATAGAAAATATATGTTGCACAGCAGTATTAAGCAGAGAACAACATGAGGACACAATATTATTGTGGCTGAAGAGCCTGAATAGGAGTTTATAGAATCGTTATATTGCCACCATATTGTACAAGGAGTAATTCAGACAGAATAAATTAGCATCCTACTTTTCATGCTTTCATTTCTTTGAAAATGTTTCAGGATATAATATGAGCTTAAGAGAGTCTGCCCCGAAGTATTAGATACAAGCTGGATATTCTTTCTAAATGTATGCCGGTTCCAAATTCAAATTCTTTTCAAGTCAGTACCAGTTTAACAGTTAGTTTTCAATCTCTCAGTGGCTAAATCACATTCAAAGGCTGTTAGCACAGTAGGGGGTCAAACTTTCTCTCTGAATGTAACTATATCACTCAACAGCAGACTCAAGCAATAAGCAATCTAATGTTTTCTTTTCTTCCCACCCCCCTCCTCTTAGTGTCTCCCTGCATTCCTGGATACCGGTCACTGCACCAAAGACCTGAGGCAACAGCCACATGGACTCCACCACCATCCTTCTAGCTTTCTTTATGGTGCAGAAAAAGTCAAGTCTACAGTTCACCTGCTGTCAAGACAAAAGGTTCAGTTGCTCTGTAACATTCTGAAATGTTCAAATGAACAGTTTCTTGTTCAATATTCCATACATCTATGTGTAAAAAGCACAAATAAATGTATGTGTGTGCATGCACATATGCATACAAACTTTGACAACCAATGACACAAAATATGATATTAATCCAACTCCTTCTCTTTCTATGAATTCCCTCAAAATGTCCTGAATAACATGGTCTAAAGGCAGCATACTGTCTGAAGACAGATACTGTACCTACCCAGCAAAAGAGAGCAAGCAATTAAACCCAGAAGAAGTATTGAAACAAAGAAATTAATGCTACAGAAGATCTGTGAAATGATGGTCTGTTTAGAAACTAAATTTATGAGGACTGAAGTTGTAGTAGCTGCTAGCAGATAGAAACACTGACTCTTGGTACCATGTGGTCACTCCGACCTCATAAAGATGCAGTCAGGATCTTTGAACTTACCCACTATCCTCCTGCACAAGCTTTGTGGATTACGATTCATGCCTTTCTGATGGACAGTCTGGTTAAAATAAAGGATGGGAGAATTGCTGGGTAACGGGCTCGAATAAACTATGTTAACTCACCCGTTTTACGAAGTGGAAAATCATCCTTGGCATCCTGTGCTCCTGGTAAAGTGTATTTGTACGGTGGCGAGGCCCCGCTCAGGGGTGGAGAGCTTTGATCCAGTGAGGTATGATGGGCAGCCCTGCAGCAGAAGCAGAGAGGTCACAAATTAGCAGTCACTGAGGTGACCAGCAGTAACTATCTACACATGTCGTACACATGTCTCAGCTGTGTTTATGTTCTTGTTTGTCTAAGTGTGCACAAACCACAGGCTCATGTAACCAATTTCACTTTTACAGTAAGTTATGGAACTCCTCAGGATTCCCAAGAATGCACTTTTTGCACTCATTATAAAAGTCACATAGGATAAGAGTCATGTTGACCTACAGACAGGATCTGTCACCAGTTTGGGGAATTGACCATTTTAGACTGCTGCATTTTAATATGAACCAGTTGAGGACCAGCAAAAGCCATTTAAGTCTTGTTTATCACATAGGAATGGATGTACCTTGATCCAGCCTATAAAAAGGTGGGAGATTTTCATGGCTAACTAACTAGAAATAGAGTTATTATTATCTGTTGAAAAAAAAATGCAAACTATTTAGTGGACAGGGTAGATAAAACTTTGCATTTAAGTTCAGTTTGTAAGTTTTGTCAGAATACCCCTCTGCAGCACGTAGCCCTCGTGTCAGCAGAGAAGTTCCAAGCTGAAGAGTGCTTTCCGACAACTGTTGGATGAAAGAAATAGTCTGTGCAGCTCTTTCTGAACACAGAAACTGCAAATTGCAAAGAAATCGCATCACTGGACCAGAGATAGGCTGGGTTTTTTTTTTTCTTGGTTGATTTTTCTATTTAGAGGGGAGAGAGGGAAAGGAGGAAAGCTTTCAAACTTTGTGTTTATCTAAACATAATTTTACTTGGCCTTTTACAGTGTCTCTCCCTATCTTTCCGATGTAGAGTGTTTAATCAATAATACATCTCCATCAAAGACAGGCACTACCATGAGAGGAAGTACTATTTCCCTAGTGTAGTAAAAGACATTCCTCTGCAGAGCTCCTCATTCTCACTCATCTCAAGATTCTGAACTAAGCTCAAATTTTTCAGTCCAGGAATTTTACCTAGTCAAGAGAATTTTACACATTATTTGGAAAAAAACCACATTAAGTACTGTATCTCCACCACCAACAATGTAACTATATATTACTTCATGTTACCACAATGCTCTGATGAGCTCAGAATGGAAACTTCAAGGGTAGGCCTTCAGTAATTCTTTTTAAAAAGAACAAGTACTAGAAGGAAATCTAGTGTATGATATGCACTTCTGTTTGTACCACTGAAGGTGAATTTGGGCATATCATTTAAATTTTTCAGAAATGAAGCCAGAGTTCATTTTGTTGGATTGATTCATACATCTATTTTAATAAAGAAGTGAAAAGGAATTAAAAAAAAAAGGGATAAAAACTGAAAAAAAACATAAACTCTTAAAATGTTAATAGGCCCATTACAGGACTGAACAGTAACAAAAACTTGTTTCAATGGGCTAAGCAGATTTTTATCATAAGAATTTTGGATACTAAAATTCATTATAGTAAGAAAAGTTAAATGACAAGTATCCTTCTCAAAATCCTTGTGACTTACTTACACAATTCAAGTAACTTCACTGCAGAGATACACCTCTTGAAGAATAAACAAGTTGTTGTGTCCCAGGTGCAAAACCCAGCACTTGCTCTTGTTAAACTTCATGTGGTTAGCGATTGCCCAGCTCTCCAATTTGTCCAGATCCCTCTACGGGGCCCTCTTTGCCCTCAAAAACATCAAAAGCTCCCCCTGGTTTCATGTCATCAGTGAACTCGGTTAGTAAACCTTCCAATCTTGCATCCAGGTCATTTATGAAGATATTATAGAGTACTAGTCCTAAGATGGATCCCTGCAAAACCCCACTACCGACTGATTGCCAGCCCAATGTAACCCCAGTAATTATGATCTTGTTCTGTTTATAGCTCTCATCACTGAACACTAAGTACTCTTCAGTTCAAGCAGATACATTACACCTCTAGCTTTCTGCTTGAAATTCTATCTTAGTCTGTAGGTAGACTCCCAATAACCCGGAGGAGAAGCATTCTGGCAAGTTTTAGCAGACACCTTGACAAGGCAAGGGAAGAGCTTAATACTGAACATACGTGTACCAGAGCTTGGGGTGGCGGCTCACGGAATGATTCTTCCCATTTGCTGGAGAGTCTTTTGTTGCTGATTTACTCAACAGGAACTCTTGAAGTTTTTGCTTCACTTCTGTACTGGCCACTGCCCCTAAGACATACAGAATTAAACAAATCTTATCTTTACCTACAAAGTTACATTTTTAAAGAAACTAGAAACCAAAACACACCAAAAAAATAAAAAAAAAAAAAAAAAGAGAAGCCTATGTCTTACTGCTGGAAGTGTTGAAAACTATAAAAGATATTGGTGGAAATCAGTCAAAATGAGATATCATTCAAAATTTGTCTGTAAGAGATTAAGTTGGCCATAATCCAGAAATACAGTGAAGTCTTACAGACTATTTCAACGTTAAATGAGGCCATTTATCCAGGGCCAGACGTATCTAAAGAATTTAAATTATTTCCCAATAATTCCCAAATACAAAACCAAGGATAGAACCCAAAAGACAGTGACAAAAGGTCACTTTGAGATTGTGGTGAAGAATGCTTTTCTCTTTTAGTAAAATAATAGTAATGGCAGAGCAAAACTACTCTCTAAACACTGCCTTGGTTGTGAGCAGAACACGGCAGAAAGAGCCAGCAGTGAGCCTTTTTATTCCAGTCACTTAAAAACCTGTGATGCCTGGAAGACAGACCACAGCCTGAAACCTGAGTCTTAGCTGATAAATCTACTCTTACGACACTGAAACTACAGAAAGACACAGTGCATTTTGACCTCTCTTGGTGGCTCAATCAATAAAGTACAAGAACCAAGAACTAGGGCATGTCAACTTCCAATTCTTACTTCCAGCATGGGATATCCTCTACTCACAGCCATAATACTCTTCATAAAAATAAAAAATATAAAATTCTTTCTGTTTTCCACAAACAGTGATAAAAATGAGAAGAAAACCCAGTTCTTTGAAAGAAGCAGCACTAAGAGCATACTGACACTCAGGTATTTGTTTACCCAACCCTGACACGGCACAGCTAGCTGGTGAGCATGTTCCTTTATAATCCAGTTCCCACACGACACCACTACTACACCTCAGCTTCAACCCTAACTCCCCTTCCTGCACCTTCCTTCTCTCCTCTACTCATTAAGTAGATCACCATCAGCAAATGCTGGGGCTGGGCCTGGGAGGTCACAAGTGCTGCTTGGCTGGCTGCTACACACTGAATAGCCACCCAGCAAGTCAAACTGAGAAGGGAACCACTGAGTTCACATCACTGCTCTTCCTTTGGTGGGAGCACTAATAAAGCCCAATTGTTTATACAGAGGCTGATTTTTCCTACCATTTAGAGGAACCTTTTTTCCTGCAGGTTCCACCATCCTTCCACTGCTGGGTCAATAAGCTGGTGATGCTTTTCATTCATCAAACTACTGGAAGCACCACGGACACCTTAATTTCTAAAGCCTACAATATGGTAGACCTACAACTGTTGAATTGCTTTTTCCATCCAAGAAAAAAAAGGCAGGAGTGTAACATACAGTTCTTTTATGCTTCGGCCTTTGTCAGTTAATCCTTGTGGTCATTCAGTAAGTCAAGTAATATTATCTGCATGTGGCAGCTTCATTTTGAATACCTTCACAATGTTCTTCAACCTGATTTTTAAACTGTCCTCACTAAACAGAATTATTTGTATCTGTCTCCCTCTAGTGAGCTCCAAATTCCAACAGTATCCACTGTAATTTGCCTCAGAAGTATATACGAGCTAGAAATAACTCTTGGCTGGATCTCATGAAACGGCATCAAGAACAAACACAAGACAGCCTGAAGAAGTACTAGCAAAAGTATTCCGAAGACTCAGCCAAACATATTCTTAAATTTTTCATTAGATTTTCAATCTTGAAACAATGATCAAATTAGATAATCACCAAGTAATTTGATTTTTTTTCCTGTTTTGTAGTGATTTCTGTACTGGGAAATAAGCTCTTCAGAAAGAAGTTCTCAAGTGAAGCTCTAGGCTTTCAAATTCCTCTATTTTTTTTTTCATAAAAAGAGCTAAATTCCTGTGAGGCACATGCACAGGTCTGCCAAAATGTGCTTTCCTACAGTCCTCCAAGTCTGCACACAAACCAGCAACGTGCTCCTGTGGGCGCAACAGGTGGTCCTGCTTTTCTGCAAGCACAGTCGTGACTTCTCTAGTTGTGTATTTCACACAGTAATTGGCTTGCTTCAAGTTTCTGTTCATCATCCATTTCAGCTAGGATAAGGCAAAGAAGAATAGATTAATTTCTTATTAGGACTAATGGTACATTGGCTCTTACTTTCTCGGCCTCTTTCTTTGCCTCGTAGGGGAGGAAGCTGTTGTTCCCTGCGATGCCTCTCCAGTTCCTGCTCTTGTCTCTGCTGCTCCAGTTTCTGCTCTTTTTCAAGGAGTTCTTGCTGTTGCTTAATAGCTAGGAGTTCCTGTTGTAACTTGCACAGAACGAAAAGACATGAGAAAGTGCAGTTCGCACTGTTTTCTAGGTCAGTCCTGGCTAAAGCAACGCCCTTGAATAACTGACTACCAGTGCTTTCTTTTGTGCTCACACTTCTTTTCACCTCTTAAGCCACTTTCCCCAGACTTTTAAGCAGGATAGTGCGTTATTGGTTGTCACTAAAATAAACTCCAATGTCAGGTAGCAGCCTCCTGTTCCAGTTTCATTTCCTTCGCTTTTGGCAAAAATGCCTGGAAACTGCAAAGGTTTTTTTTTTGCCAGTGTATCACCCAATTCTGGCTGCCGTGCTCCGGTGCATTTGTCAGCTCCATCAAGCAGAAGCTTAGCACAGTAGCATAATGGCAAGTAGATCACAAGGCAAAAATAAAAAGAAAGGCAAGATCATAAATTCCTGGCCAAAATCCATTATAGAAATCCTACCACAGTGCAAGTAATTCCATAAATCATGTTCTTTTTATACTATATGAGGCAGCTCAGAGAAGAGTAAAAACACAACACTTGAAGGCCCACCTCCATTTTACAAATGCAAATATTAGACACTTTTCTACCAATTTGATATGTGAGTACAAACTCAAACAGCAGCCCCAAAAGGCAGTCTTCTAGTATACTCAAAACTGCACGTACAGAAAAGACAGACATAATGAAGTCTGGCTGAAAATCCAGCTTTGTAAAACAGGTAGTTTGATTTTCTGTGGATGTGGTGACTCCATAAGCCTGATCATTTCCATAGTACTGCCTCGGTTTGCTGTGAGCAACTCGCTGGTAGGTAATAGTAGTTTTGCTTTAAAAGGACTTTATCACCCAAATACAGAGAAATAAGCACTCAAAGGCCATCTCTCAGCCACAGTGAACCTTTCAGTCATGTTTATTTTTCATGTCTGCCTAAGCATATTCAGTTTGCAGATAAAGTGAGGGATAAATGCAAAAATGTTGCTACCTTTATGTGCTCCTGGAGCTGGGCCTGGTGCTGGCGGGTCAGGTTTTCATGCTGCTTCTGAAACTCTGCAATCAGCAGTTGTTTCTGAATTTGCTGCTGCTGCTGGATCAGAAGTAGTTCCTGCTGTAGCTGCTTTTCACGCATAATTGGGTCCACCATGGGAACCATCATCCTGAGATCAGTTCGCAAGTCTAATGGTGAGATAGGCTCTAATCCCACGGGAACCTCCGACTTCACATCCACTGTGGCAGGAAGAACAACAAAACATATATTTATTAAATATAACTGGAGAGGGAGAACAGAAATTCCTACTGGGAAAAAGACCAATTTTACTTTAAGACTGCTTCAATGTACAGACCTAATAAAACAGGAACGCAAGCCATGCTGCATGCAAACTTCAGACATTCCTACTAGCAACCGGCGATTTTACAAATTATTTCATCACTTTCCTTTCTCTGCTAAATAACCCCCGGTTAATATTCTGCTAAACAAACTAACAAGTAATCTAGTTATAAAACCATGTCACAGCCTAACAAAGCAATATTTAGTGAGAATCTCCTAGGCACTATTAATGCTTCACAAGAAACAATCAGGGCACTTCTTCAGTGTAAGACGGAGGCTTTCCAGTTCTTACTGCATTGCAAGAGATTTTCCAAAGCTAGCGTGCAGATTTTCTGAGGATGGTGTTACATACGAACCACTACCCAACGCTGTTAACAACTGCATGTAAATATACCTGGCAAACACATGGGAATAACACACATAAAATTATAGGAAAATAATTTGACACACAAAATGAGAAGTTTTGATACAGCTTTTTGAAAAGTGACCACCACATTTAATGAAGAATCCTGTGTCTTCCTATGTCCTTATTGATATTGAAAGCACTAAAAAGCAGCAGAACAGAGAGATTTGATGATTTTCACTGCAATACTTGTAAAGCTCAGTTTTTCACATTAAGTATAGAGACAGAGTTAAAATTCATATGTTTCAGAAGAACAAAAAGCTAGCAAGTAACATTTCCACAAGACAAAAATAAACAGCAGCAGAGGACCTCTAGTAAAGCTCAGCAATTCTGATTCCATCCACAAGAGGACAGTGGAACATAAACACATTTACTCCTGTTCCTACCGCTCCCCTATCGTCATAGGAAAATAAGATTATTAACTGAAAACAAATATGCTGTTAGAACTAACTAGCAAACAAGATTTTAAACATATTTTCTCCTTGTGCTCTGCTACAGCTGTATTTGTTTTCGAGGAGAAAATCAAAAGGAAACAGAAATATTCTAGGAAGCAGGAGCAGTAAAATTGAAACAACAAAAGTTGAAACTGCAGCAAATAGAGAGAACTGAATTTTAACTGTATGATCAAATATATTAGCAAAAAGTTTTATAAAAAACTTCTACTGATCATATTATTTTCTTCTCAAAATTCTAGAAACATACAATTTTCTGGGCTTTTTTTTTTTAAAAAAAAAAGAATATAGCACTGGAATATCTACTTCATAATTAAGAAAAAAATCCTAGTAACTGTGATTGTAAACCTCAGAGCCTAGCTTTCCTTCTTCACCCACTATCTCACCAGAATGATTATGTCTAAGTGCTTACTTTTGTTCGGACACTAATGACTAAATTATAAAAAATCACCTTTTACTTACAAAAACTACTCTTGATTATAAATAATTGCAGCAGACCAAGAGAAACGGACAGGCAACCCCCCTGACTTTCATCCCATTTATTCAGCAGCAATCCACATTCCATTTGTCTAGACTAAATATAGCCACGTTTATACAAGAAATCAATAGTGCTTGCGGAGAGCAGAGCAAAGACATGAATATTTCATCAAACTCAGAGAAATGGCAATCAGGAAACTGACAGCAAACCGTGCAGGCTGACTGGCCCTTCAGATAAGTCTCTGGTACTTGGGACAATGGCTCATTGCCTGCAAGTCACAATCTTATCATTGGTGCTCTTCTATTTTTAACATTAATTGCATTGTAGGTGTCAAAGGCTTATCATGTTTAAAGTGGAGAGATGGATTTTCTTACATCTTCTGTGACAGGATAATAAGCCTTACTAGAAGCAATAATAGTAACCGGAGCTCAGCAAACCCTTCAGGATCTGGTTTGCAGTAGTGTTTGCAAAACAAACCCTGCAGTTTACTTTGCAGATATTGAAGACAAATCAACCCCTACAGGTCTGCAAGGTGATTCAGGCTGATTATATTTCCTACCTCTGATGAGCATCTCACTTCTTCATTTTCAGAGTGCTTGTCTGTAACCATGAGGAGAAGCCTCCAGATTTTTCTAACAACAGAAATTTCCTTCCACTGTTAGTAAAATGTACAACTGAAATCAGGCTTAGTGTGGTAAGATACACATTTTCAAGAATTTTCATATGCTTAATAAATAGAGCACTCAAATATTTACTTCATTAAGTTCAACTTTACCTCATTCATTAATGTGGAAGGAAATAAATGTAGTTCTAGAGAACTGAATCCATAGAAATGAATACATAATCTTTCACATCATTTAAATGCTGATGTTCACTGACAAATAAAGACAAGCATGTACTTCCTGGCATAAATATCGCTAGCAGTAAGGTTGCCACCAATATTACTAATAACTGCTGACATAATGAATATTAACTTTGGGGGGAAATACTGTCGTAAAAATAATTAATATCATTAACAAAATTATTTTGAACAAGTAACTGTAACATCACTAATCAAACTGAATGGTTTGCTACTGTCTGTTAGGTGGTCCTAATGCCATAGTCAATTTACATTCTCCTTACTTGTTACCAGCTTACAAGACAGAGACAAAGCAGCCCTGTGGAGTTACATCAGTGTGAAAAATGTGTAATGGAGCACAGAATCAGAAACAGTATCTTTAAAAGCTTTGACTTTTAGCTGAAACTTCTTTTTCTCTCCACCACAATGCACTTTTAAGTCTTGAAAGTGCAAAGGTGATGCAGAATGTTTATTTTCATCACTTTTTTAATGATTTTTCAACACCCACCCATCCCCCTCGCCCCTAGGAACATATGGGTTTTTCCCTGGCAGAACAGGGATGTCCTGAACAGTGCCCTCAACTTCAAAACATTGCAAGAAGCAGTCGGATGCAGAACTTCAACAAGATGATTCATCAAGATACTAGCTAATGAAGGAAAAGGAGGGATAATGAAAGAAAATATTAATAAGAGCTTCATAAAGGCTAAAATTCATTTCAGGGAGCCTTGTCTTTGCAGGACTTCCAGTATCACCAACAGAGCAATGCTGTAGCAGACATAATTCAGAGCGGGACCCTGCCCATACCCTCTCCACTGTGGTCTGGAGCAGATCCTTCCCAACAATTCTGCTGGCTACAGAGTAAGTCTGAGATTCCTCTCTAAGGTTAACTAAAGACAAAGTCTCTGAGCTCATGTTAGCTGCGGTGAATACAACAGTAGGCCGCAGAATATTAACTAAAAACGTTACTGAAAGCTCAGTGATTCCAGGAAATATGCCAAAATTTGAGTAGAAAAATATTTAATTTTCAGCTACAACACACTGCAAAAGGCATATGCATTTACTATTCCTATAATAATTTCATTGCCTTTATCTTGAAACATAACAACAAAAGTAGTCTCAGAAGAATATCCACATAAATTCTGTTCCATAGTTGGCACTTCCCACAGTGCTTTTGACGTTTTGTGGAAAGAAAATAAGATACTTGCAAAACAGCATGCACGTTGAGTAGATCTAGATGCTTGAAGCAGATGTAAAAAGAGTTAAAAGAGTTTGCTTTGACCCTGGAGCTTTGCTTTTTTGAAACTGTTCCTTAAAATGGGAATCACTGAAAAACTGTAAGCCTTTCACTAAGAGATGGCATTTGAAACTTTGTTTCTAGTGACTAGTTTCAATTTCAATAATTTCAATTTGGTGTATTAGAATACACAAATCTTCTGGATCACATGTGTTAGAGGAAAATATCAGAAAATTAAACAGCCTACTTTCTTACCATCATCCCCCTAGAGGGGCAACCTTCTTCTTTCTTGGCAGTTACCTTTCTTGGCAGATTTTTGTGGCATCTTTAAAAACAAGAACTTAAAAAAGAGTTGCTCCCATCAGTTGAATAGTTGACAGTTCTTTATTTGATATGTAATAAAGAAAAATTCTAGTAGACTGGCTTGCCAGAACACTCCTAGTATATTTATGAGTTTTACATTAGAGGAACCATGCAAATTTGTTCAGACTGCAGGGATTCAAGCTAATGCTTTCCCAATGGAACTGGAAGATGGAGTCTGGAATGAAAACTACTTCAGCAATAGTTCAGTGTTCAAACTTGCAGGAAAATGTCCTAATCTGGAGCTCATTACCAGAAAGCTGCTCACAGCTTTCTAGAGGAAGCTGTGCCACAGCGAGACCTGTGCGGCAGACTGCAGGAGTAAGACGATGAAATTTTAAGAATAACTAGTAACATCAGAAGTACAAGTCAGATGATCAATAAACTGTGAAAGGTTAGGTTACCTCCCATGGGATGCTTTTATCATCCCAGCTCTGGTGGCTAAAATCAATTCTCAGCTGATGTAATCTGTCATTCCTCTGTTAACTTCAATATAGACAAAGCTTCTTTATGCCACCTGAGAAGTTTGATGCAGAATCTCTCTCAAAAGCGCAGGGGTGAAAGAATAAGGCCTTGAGACCATCTCCTTTTAATATGCAGACAAAGGCATGCAGATTCAGGATGACACTTAGAAAACTTTTTTCTGAGATTTAAAATCAAATGAAAATTTTTCCCAGTCTCACAATTATGCTAAAGGACGCATCCAAGCTGAAAAAAGTGTCACTTCGATTTCACTGAATCTTTTTGATTAATTATATTTCCTCAATTGTAGTCTGGATATTGGTTGTCACAGGCAAGGGAAGCAGAAAGAAGCCAGCAAATGCAAATAGAAGATTTTATCAAAAGCAACACAATCACTCTTCATGGCAGTTAAGTATTTGACTGCAATTTGTACTTTCAAAACTTCCCCACTTGCAAAGGAAAAGCAGAAGAAACTAAGACACATTTCAGATCAGAGAAAATACTTTCCAATTATTTTCTTGGATTATTCCTCAAAAGTCAGTAATTATTTTAAACAGTACTACCACTGAATTAGAAGTATAAATGAACTGTCAAACCTGATGAGGCACTCAATTGAGTTTATGGTATTAAGAAGTGTAATAGATTAGACTGGAAATGTATTCCCCTTTGTTCTAAAAAAGATATCTTATCATGATTACACCTTTTGCCTATTTCTTTTAAGTGTTTGCATACATGTCATAATGATAAGTAAAATAAATGCAAACAGTGATCTGAGCTTTGATTTACCATTCTCTTATTTCCCCAGGGCCTGGAAAGGAAGCTCCAACAACCACAAACTTCTAAAGTATCAGTGAGAAGCCTTGAAACACCAACAATGAAGTTACAGCTAGCTGGCTTTTGGAAAAAATCAAAGGTTTTATTATATTGATCTCCTAAAATCAGATTCCTTCTCTGCAAATAGGGGTTTGAGTCAGTCATAACAAACACAAACATAAATGCCACGTAATTTGTTATAGTCAAGAAGTTTTTAAATGTTACAGTGTTCTCTGTTTTTTACCCCTACTGTATACATGAACAGAAGTTCCACTTGAGTCTTCCAGAGTTCGTGCAAATATCAGGCCTGCCACTTCTGTCACAGGAATAAAGGCAAACGCGCCCTGTAAATCACAACAAAATGGGAAATGCTTCTAAACTCAAACCTGGGACGATCTGTTATCAAGAAATCCAAGCTGAGCTAAAGCTGGGGTTCCGAGTTACTTTATTTATATTTCAGGTAGGAGAACTCTTACACAGATATTCTCTACACCGATTGGCACACAGATACATTTTCACTTTCCAGAAAATGTTCTTTTCTTATACAGAATCCAAATATCCTAAACTCTAGATACCAACGCTGCAGATAAGACAAAAACAGAACAAAGATAAATGTACATATAGTTAAAAATTAAAAATGTAGAATTTCTATGTAACTTTCTTATAAGTTCCAAAGTCATACTGGTGATACCATTGAATTGTGATAATATATCAGTGTTAATCATGCTGTTGATACATGGTATTGTGTTAGCTTATTTGACCATAATGTGCTCACCCCATTGCATGCATACACAAGAAATGACAGGCAAGAATGTAAAACAGCATTCTTTCGGCTGTGCGTGGAGCAGTACCGCTGTCAGCCAGATCATACTGCAGATACCAAATAAGGTTTGATTTGGTGGCAGCACCACGTAGCAGTTGCAGAACTAAGTAGGTACAATGTCTCTAAATCAGTAGGTGCCAGCTTATCACTACCTGATGGTCACTTCATTAAAGCCTTAAAATTAATGGATGCACTTGCTTACACCCATAATTCTTGCATCATATCCTGAAATGCTCAGAAAAAAAGCAAAGAGCAGATATAATACAACGCAACCATTTCACCTCACTTTGCAAAACAGCGATAATTATAGATGCTACACATACATAAAGAAGGCAATACACTTTTAATTGTGTCAGTATTATCATACATCGACAGTATCCCTCAGGTTGCTAAGGATGACTGAAAGAACACCATGAGGGGTTCCAGAGGCCTCATTTGCCTCATTCCTCACTCAGAGACAATATGAGGTTGCTACCCGTGGTAGCAAGTACATCCAGACCCTACGGCTTTCACTTACTTTTCTCTCATCTCTTCTCCACCTGTCAGTGCTGCAGGATTGGTGGCAATGTTGAGTTTACACATGCTGAATAATTCTGAGCAGTGGGATACCATTATTCCAGTCTCAAATGGATGACACAGCAAAAGAAGAGAGGGGAAAAATCTCTTCCTTGAAGTGAGGATATCAAAGGTAAACATCTAACATTTGGGCATGCCAGCAGGCATATCCTTAAGTATCATCAGACAGTGTGCTCTAGGCAAATTAGACAGTGGGTGGAGGTTTGCTGAGAGAGTATCCCCAAATAGTTTTCCTATTTCAGGGGTGTGACAGCCAGTGCTCCAAATGAAACTCTCAGAAGGCAAGATACGGTGCAAATCTTTGGAGGAGCCACTGGTAACTTTGAATTTTAGGGAAAAAGATGACTGATCCCAAAAATGCTTTGAAAAGGATATTTTCCATTTCCTAGGGGATTTTTTTTTTATTTTTTTGTAGCTGTATATGTTCCCCAAGATGTTATAATATTTAGGGTTTTCT
The DNA here is from genome assembly GCA_033558235.1 of Neomorphus geoffroyi. NCBI lineage: Eukaryota > Metazoa > Chordata > Aves > Cuculiformes > Neomorphidae > Neomorphus > Neomorphus geoffroyi. The sequence goes on from JAUMJM010000004.1 coordinate 14,437,899, forward strand.
TTTTTCTTCTTTTTTACTGCATAGCAAAAATGATCCTGTACATGTAACTTACTAAGCTAACAACCTCCCTAACATACCCAGGAAATCAAGAAAGACCTTCTATTACCTCCAATGGTTTTAATAAATATTTATGGAATGTCCTGATATTTCACAAGCACGAGGCTATAAATGGTTTTGATCCCAAGCACAAAAAAGGGAGGACCGAACTGGAATCGCCTACAGAGGAGGTGAAAAACCCCACAGAAGGATAATAATACCTTTTAAAGAATCTTTCTAATGAGAGATTAAATGACATGTCAATTTGACGCTGGCAACACAATACTACTTACTGTGTTAGCTGTGAAATAAAACTTATGTTTCCTCTACAAAATTAACAATTGCACATGTTTATTAGCAAAGATGTATTTGTTTGTATTGTATGTTTTTTTTCCTGTCCTGCTGCCCTTTGTACCACGTTGCCTTGGACTGCAGCACTGTCAGGGCAGCCTGTCTTCCTCTGCTCACATAAAACACCTAGTACATTTGCACAGTGACTTAAATAAGATAAATAAGTAATACTAAATCACTAGCTTGCCATATTTCAAAAGTCCACTTGTTAGATTAGCAGCAGAAGAGATTATAACATGCACAAAGAAAACACAATAGGCAAGACAGGGAAAACAAGGAAAAATATAGTCCCAGTGCAAAGCAAAGGAAAGAAGGTAGAGTTTATTAGACTGCAGAATTGAATTAGGATTGGCAGAATATGAAAAGGCACACACATTGGAAATACAGTTGATGGGAATATTATGTAGAAATCAAGCCCCAAAGTTGGATGGGTAATGACATCGATATGCAGAGAAGATGGGCTGCTCAAACAAAGTAAGGAGGAGTTGCTGAGGAAGATCCCTCTCAGCTTGATGAAAGGGTTATGAAGGTTTTAAAAGTCTTGATTTAATCTATTTTCTACTGCAGGCAGAGTATGTCTTTCAGGGAACAACCTTGACTACCACGCAGGTGGCCTCATTTCCATTCCTAAGACATTACATAAGGCAGGCACTCCAGTGAAAGAGATTACATAAAATATACAAAAAGCGTTGTAAACTCACAAGCAAGGAAATGTCAGTCTTCCAGGATGCTTTCTTATATTTTTGTCTCATTAATGTGAAGACAGTTGTGGTTTTATAGTGTACAGATCCAAACCATAATCATTTGTAGTAAGTAATCACGAAAAATCTCTCTCATATTCTGCTATTTGAGATTTGGGGGAATTACTTGAGAAAAGGAGACAGATATTTCATGTCCACAGCTGTAATCTAAATACTGCAGAACTCTTCCATTTTATGACAAAAAGGTGTCTTGGCAAAGATAAACTTATAATAGATGTTTACTTCTAAAATCAAATAATGTTCTTGAGCTGAAAAAAATCCCAAGCTAGGTATATAACATCTTGTTCATGTAATTCTGTGACATACTTAGCATCATCACTATTACCTACTTATCTAATTACTCCTTTCCTATTTTTTCTCTTTTAATCACAGCGAATTCCATCCTACTATGTCTATATCTGTTTACTTTGACTATATACTTTAATTCCGTGAAAAAACATGCTGCAAATACCTGTCCTAAATTAAAAAGATTCCAGACAGCAAAAGCAGCTTACCACTAACATTGCACTATACATGACAGAAGGAAAATCTACTGCTTTTTAAAAATAATGATGCAACACTGAACTTAGAAAATATTATTCATGATTTGTGCTCTCCATACTAAAGAGATCTCCATACTAAAAAGATCTCCAGAATGCAGAGATACTATTTCATCCACCAGAGGGAGTCAATCTTGTTTTTCAAGTCAACTAAAACATTAGAATGAACAGAAAAAGCACTAAGAATGGAAGAAATTGCTAAGAAATAATATAGTTTACATCCAGCTATATGCAGATACCAAATATAATTAAAACAAAGCTTAATTGGGATTCCGTACATTAAGAAAATCACCTTTTTTGCATTGTGTTCATTAACAAATTTTCAGTTAGTATACTCTTCCTGTATGACTTCAGATTAGTAATACTTTAAGGAATCAAAAAATAATGATCTACATAATCAGAACGATATTCATATTTCTATTCAACACACTATTCTTTATATGAGTTCAAGTCACTACCATACTTGTAAGTCTGTTTCAAGTATATGCTCACTCAACTCAAAACTGTAAATATAGCAGGTTTTCTTCAGTTTATTTATGATTTAGTCACCTTAATGAGCAAGTAGAGTTATGGATTATGATGGTGAATCCAGGAAAGAAAATGACATTTCTACTCATTCTGCCAAACATTTGTCTTCATAATTTTTGAGCATTGTAAAAGCAAACTATAGGAATTATTAAGATGACGACAAATTTCTCAGTAGATTACCCTATCTTCTATGTTTATTACTCTAAATAAATACTGAAAAATGGTTCTACATTCTGTAATATTCCAGAAACAAATACAATGAAACACTTTGAAGAAATTAAACTGTTACGTCTAAAGGAACAACAGCCACAGAAAAATTCTATACAAGTCTGATATGACTTAGCAAGTGCAATACAGAAAACTGAAAATCCAAAAGTTATTACCCATATTTGGTTTTCCATATTTCAGTAGGTCCATTTCTCATTAGTGGGTTGGCTGCTTCTCTCTTCATCTCAACTCATCTGACAAGCAGAAAGTCAGTCAAGCCAGTGGACATTTCTTCAGTCTCTTGCTTTCTCACACAAGCTTTTTCAGAAATTAAATTTCCTATTAAGAAGTCTACAAAAATCAGAGGGAACTCTTCTCAAACTTGAAACTCAAATTTTAGAAATCTGCAGATCAGGCCTGGAACATGCACGCTACACTGACTACTCAAATGGAGTCCAGTACTCAAAATTACTCTTCAAGAAACGATTTGGGTCCTCTGAGAATCTCAGCCTAATCATTTAAATAAACCTTAGTCATACTGAAACCCCCAGAACCCAGTTAACACATTAATCATTCAGAGTAGAAGTTCCTTTTCATCAGCACTAAGATGAAGAAATCTTAGCACGTTGCAATAAGAAGCACGTTTATTGCTGTTGACTAAGCTTTTGAACATTGCTGGAAATGTCATTACGAACATCAAAATTATATTCTGCAGTACAAGACACAACATGAAAGTTAAGTGCTTAGTTTCTGCACTTTAAGCTGAACTTCTTGAGATCAATGAGATAGCATAACAATAATTTTATGGAATTATTGCATCAGGCATGGCATATTAAGGACTGGGAAAAGAAAGGCAGCACAACTAATTTAAGGTTTGCCATGAAAAGACTGTAATACTGATTTTAAGGCTTGAAAGAGACAGAGAGCTTGGTACGATACATAAGTCATTAGCATGTTCAACAAGAAATGAACTGGAATTCAGCCTCAAACATCCTCTTCAATGCACTGCAGAAGGCTGGACCTCAAGATTTGCAACAGAGCATTTTAGTTGTAGCAGCAGCACACCTTACTAGGTTCTTCTGTTCCGTATAATTTTTCTTTCTCAGAAGCTTAAAAATCCTGACTGCAGTCATCTGCAATAATTTCGATTTTTCCTCATTCTTACTCAATGTATTTAAAAAACTACGAGGAAGTGTTTTTCAACATTTTAATTTATTGAAAATATTATAATGAAGCACATTAAAAGGATTAAGAACAAAATGCAAATAATTTCTGATTTGTCCAGAAAGTGTCGCTTCACTTTCTGTGGCTTTTCTATATTTATGCCAAGCACATTTAGATTACTTAAAGTTATGCTGCTAAGAAAGAGGAATTTATTTTGGCTAATGAGGTCATTTACACTAATTTTTAGATATGCTTGTGTCTGGTTTTCTTCTCTTAACTAGGATCTGACTGAATATCTGAACTGAAATTTCTAAACTGTTATGGATTTCCCTGTAGCCAACTCTGGCCCACCTCTCTCTCTGCTGACTGTAATATTTAACTAATTAAATGAAAACTGAGACCACAGTAGTAAATCCATAAAGCACTCACACAACAAAATAAAACACCATTTCCTAGAATTACCAAAACATCTACACAACCACTAGCTACTCACTGTTGTCGACAAAAGCACTCTGCAGAAAGCACAGGGATAACAGAGTCTGGACATAGCATAAACATAAAGAGAATGACCAAGAATCAGTCCACCTGAAGGAAAGGACGTCTGGAAATACAGATAGTGGCAATATCATCGATTTCACTCATTCCAAGTACATGAGTACTACTCTGCCAATTGAGAGTTATGCACCTGATGAGACACCACAAAGCAAAGCTGATAACCAATGCTGTTACTTTTCACTTTCACCACAACCCAGAGTCCCAGAGTGACAAACTGACTAGCTCTGGGTTCAGAAAGAGCTCACCTATGCACCCATAAAATTCCATCTCATTTCCAATCACATCTGCCAGAGGAAAAAAGAAAAGTGGAATTGATAATCAAACACACATGCAAAAGGGCTTCTCAGTTATTTACCTTAAATGCCTTTTGAATACAGGTGAAATAAATGGCTCATCTTCCATGCCACAGGCAATAAAAACCTAGCATACGATCCTCTAAAAAATGGGCAACAACTAAATGTCACACTTCACTGCCCTCTTAATTCATCCCTTTCAAGAGCTTGCACCATCCTTCACAGATCTCACTTCACTACATCTTAGAGGACATTCTGATAAAGAGGAGAATATCAATTGCAGACTGGGATGAAGTTGCTGAGATCTTTCCACTAATTAAAAGGAGGCTGACTTCAGACTATACCATACTGTATTATCACTCAATTCTAAAAAGTTATGGAAATCAAATGCCATAAAGCTCCATAACTGAGGGTCATAAGGCTGAACCAACTGTTGACTCTGCATTCTTTAGAAGAAGGAAATCACGGATTCTTTGCCTACAATGGCAATCCATGGCCATGAATGACACAATTTTGTGTGAATACATTTATACTGATAGCAAGTTATTGTGGTATAAAGCGAAGATCTCATTGATGCTACTGGGTGCAGTCACCCTTTCTGTTGACAGGGACATACTACTACAGTTAACAGTTAACAAGAACAGTTAACAAGAAAATAATTAAGCAACATTTGAAATCCTTTTCTTTGGAAATATCTGACATAATTTTTGTTGTCACCCACTTGAAATTTAGCTTACTGAAAAGTGTAATTTTTGACTGGAAATTATGTCTGACAACAGGATATTTAGCTTTTGATGTCCTGTATGTCAGTCAAAGGACACAACTTATATATCCAGGTACACAGTTTAATACCACAATAAACAAAAGACACACACGCAAAAACCAATAAACTTTGTCTTTTCTGCCATTCAAATCCTCAATAAAACCCATTGAAACAACACGTTATGACTTTCATCCAATGAAAGCCTTCCACAATCATCTGAAGAAAATCTTGCAAATCACTCAGAAATCTGGCTAAAGGCCCTAGACTTCCAGAAATGAGTGAAAAACCTGCAGCTCAATACACATTTACCAGCTACAGTCCAAGTGTCCTCAGAAAGCAATTGTGTGCAAACCACACAAAAGATCTTCAGAATTCAGTCAGTTCCTGAAAACTGACTGCCCACGTGGAAGCCCTCCAGAGCATGGCATATAGAGAACCTAGTGCTCACTTCAATTATTTCTCAGAACTGACAGCAACATTAACCCTCTTCAGAGCTGCCTTTCCAGAGTGGACCTGTCAATCATCTTTCCCTCAAATGAAAGAGGAAGACTAGATGGAAAATTATCCACTAAACCTTCCAGCCTTTTAAATACAGATCTGTGCTGAGACCTTACAGCGCATGTTTTCGTCGTGTATGTGTTCAGTTTCATGTGTTTCTGAGTTCAAAACATTGCTACAGCAATGAGATTATCCTGATAATGCCAGGCAGGTTCACTTGACAGAAGTTCCAATGCAGTGCCCACCCAGGCTTAAACTCTGCTGGCTTTTAGAGTTTTGATATCAAGCTGGTGGGCAATCAAACTGCCCTCTGCAGAAACCACCATCACAAATTTCCCCATTATCATTATTACAAAGAGAGAAAAAAAGTAACTTACGTGCAAAGCAAAAGCTATTTCAACGTGTCTTTTTCTGAAATAAACGTTAATCGGTTCTAAGAATTTGCACAATTCTTCACTTCCTTTGCTCTTCCTTGACAATGTCTATTTAGAAAAGATCTATTTATTCCCCAGCACATTTCACAGTTCCTGTTTCTAAATGAAAATCGTATTAACAAAAAGTAGAAAGACACAAACATGTCTCAAGAAAGCTAGACTTATTTCTACTAGGTACGTGCACTTTTGTTTCCAGAGGGAAAAAATCCCAACATTAGAACCTTCAAAGATGGACATCAATGCAGTCAACCGTTCAAGACTACTGATCCCACCATGAACTTGCCTGAAAGGAGAGAAGGTACAAAGGTGTTTAAGACAAAATGAATAATTGGAGATAACTGTATTATACTATAAAGTCTTCCCGATTTACCATTTATAACCAAGCCCAAACTGACCTTCTTCCAAGAAACAGATCTGCAACTATTTCATGATAAATTATTGTCCCTTCACCTATTATCGTCACATTGGATTACAAGCATTTCTTCCTTCCTGTAATACAGTGGACTCCCTATTAAAGTAATTTCAAGATGATATGTTGTACTTTCCAAATAAAAAGTCATACTGAAGGGAATCCACTTCCCACAAATCCACTCTGGGTATAGTTATTACTCTTATGAAAGTTAAGTATTTTTTACTCAAACTAAGCCAGCTATGTCCTGTTTCAAACTGCAATACTCAGAGCAAAATATAAGTTCACTACATATAAACCTTCTGAAATAATATAGAGGACCACAGCACAGGCAACAAAAAGAGTAAAAGAACTGCAACAAAAGAAAACCAAATAAAACCATATTTAAGGAGATCATGCAGTGAAATGCACTGGATTTTTTGTGTTTTGACAAGATACTGTGTATTTTGCACCCTTGCCATTATCTTTTTAAGTTCTTTACTATCACCTCCAGGTACTACTCTCCACTATGTAACATTTGCTGGTATATCCTCCCATGGTAAAACTTTACTGGTAGGTTCATTGAACCGGTGGTATATGTTGGCACAGGCTCGCAGAGCTGCTTTCATCCCTTCCCTGTGGTTTCCTTTTCCACGGTAGGCTACCCAATACTCCAAGGTACAGTCTGAACCAGTATAAACTTCCTGCTAAATGACTGCGGTTCCAGTCCTCAGCTCAAGCTTGGGCACCAGGGACTCACCACAGTCTCCTGAGTACAGAAGTATCAACATGCTACTGAAGCTGGTGCGTAAAATGATTAATGCATTGAAATACCTGTATGTGCTAGCACAGTATGGTCTTAACCATTTCCTTAGGCTTTTGGAATCCATAACTTGCACTGCCATAAAAGAATGAAATAAAAACACAAACCTATGAAAGTTTCTTCTCAAAACAATTTTTTTTCTATTACATGAATTTTACCATGTATCTGCATGCCATTAAAACACGTAATCTATTTCAAAGTGAAATCATTTGAAAAGTATACTTAAAAGCGAAATTCTTGAAATATTGCTTCCTTTGTATTTATAAATATACATATAATTTTATATTCATGTTGATTTTAATACTTTTTATTTTATTTTACTATCAAAACATATCACAAACACACAATATTCAGTCAAAAGCTGCAGAAGCATTGGGACCTGCTATCATAAAACAGTCTAGCTAAAACAAAAGAGCAATTAACAAAAAGGTAACCAACTGTATTTGAAGTTTACATTTGAGCTACCTATATATATAAAGAGAACTGGATTAAGAAAAATATACTGTAAGTCCATGCCAAGAGCTGCAAAACATCACCATTTGATCATACCAGAATAGAATAGCTCTTACATAATGTCCCAGTTAACGGTTAGTATGGGAAGCTGAAGAAAAATGGCTCAAGTATAATCATTATTCCTAAATCTGAGAAGAGCTTAAAATTACACCTCAGGAAGCTAAGCTGCTTCATGCTGTGCGTAAGCTGCACATCTCCTCTCCCAGCAGTTCTTGCCAGCCCTTCCAAGCAGGGTGCAGACCATAACAGATCAGCTGTCACTCTGCCCTCTCCCCAGAGAAAAGGAGGAGCTCCCTGGTCTCATTTTATGAAAAGTGGTGAGACACTAGCTGAAGTCACTCTGAGTATGTGTGATGTGAGTCTTAATGACAGTCACATGAGACATGTCCAACGATAGCCCTGATTGCCTTAATAAACCAATATGTATTATCAGAAACCATAAGAAGCGAGTGTGAATGCTGTCTAACAAGCAGGAGCTATATACGCAGCAAGCGCAAGGAATTATTTCTTCAGGGATGAATATGAATCCTATGTCCCACACTTAGCTAGCAAAACATAATCCTGTATTTAATACAATTAAGCCAATTAACACCATATGAACACTATTTTAAAACTTGTCAAGTTGGGTAGCGTCATGCCTTGGGAACAGCCTTCATTCAGCAATGATAAAACCACCCTTACATTAGGCGGAACTCTTACAGCACAGGAGCACCACTTGAGATCAAAAAATAGCCCGTGATAACTGATGTTGACAACTTCCAGCAGCAACCTCCCAGCCATTTCAGTGACCGCTTTTGCAGCCTGTGAAAGACAAGAGTCACCAATATGAAGGTAATAGTCTTTATCTAGTTTCAATCTAAGTAAAGAAAACCATCTAGCTAGAAATCTCAGCCAGCCAGTCACAGGGCCTTTAAACTTCCTTCCTGAGTCTGGCTGCCACTGGGGTTGCGTACTAGGGGCAATGGAGTGAGGAGAGGATCTGCACTGCTAGACAAACCTCTGCTTCACACTGATACACTGATTTCCCTTTTGTACCCTCTTTTCTGCCTTTCTCCACTGGATGAGTTGGCATGGTGTGGAGCAAGAACAGTGGAACAGTCAGGTAAGAACAGAGCAGTGGAAGTCATGCTCTTGGTCTTTCTAAGACTCAGGCTGGGGTCCTTTCCCAGTACTTTCCAGCACACAGTGGGCTTCACGGCACCAGCACACACATTAAAACAGAGGATTAATTGAAATAATTTCCTCCTTATGATCCACGTGGGACACACAGTAGAAGTATCTTCCATTAAGTAAGCTGGAGAAGAAGGGCCAGAGCCTGAGCACTTCCCACAATTCACTAAGACACGGTAACGGAGAAGGACAACAAACTACTGCTGTAAGGCTCATGGCCCTGATGAACCACTGCTCTGTGGCAGACTTTGAAGTCTGGGTAAACTGAACTGAAATAATCCATGTCTGTCACGTGGTTAGAATCACAGAACCACAGAAACATAGATTCAGAGAATGCTTTGGGTTGGAAGGGACCATTATAGGCCATCTAGTCCAACCCCTCTGCAGAAGCAGGGACATCTTTAACTAGATCAGGTTTCTCAGAGCCCCATCTAACCTGACCTTGAATGTTTCCAGGGGTGGAGCCTCCAGTATCTCCCTGGTCAACTTGTTCCAGTGTTTTACCACCCTCATTGTGAAAAATGTCTTCTTTATATCCAGTCTGACTCTACTCTCCCTTAGTTTAAAACTATTACACGTGGTTTTTACCTATACTGATGTACCAGTTGCCAGTATCCCTCTGATCCCTCCCTTGAGCAATGAGTTTTAAGACTCTCTTCAGCCTAGAGATGTAAACAAGGATCACAATAAATATCTATTGATTTCACTTGAAATTTCTACAGATTTTGCTCACATCTTTTGGCCAACTTCAGCTGGCTCTTCACCCTTACCGGAGTATTCACTGGTACAATACTTCTCTTAGCCCAACAGCCATTTCACACATCTATGATTCTACTGTGACAGGCACACTTTCATAAGACAGATCACCTGTTTGGAGAGAGAAGCTTAAAAGGCATGGAGGGAAGTCGTCCATTTAACCCCATCTCATATAAAAGTTGTGTGGGCCTTCAGTCAAACACATGTACAAAGTTCTGCATTTTTTTATAGTATTTACAGATATAAAAACCATTTGAAAGAAAATCTGTGCCTTTTATGTTAATTCCTAACCTTCCTCCTGACCCCTTTGACCCATGCTCTCAGCAAAGAGTGCTGCTTAGAGTCAGTCTGCCAATACTTTGATGCTACAGCAGTCCCCTGAAAGTAATTCAACTCTGCATTTTCAGAAGAGAAGGACTGCCGTATACCATGTGGCCAAGCCTCTTTTCGGCTCTGTCTTTGTCTGCAGGGACAGAGCAGAGTAATGGCAATAACAAATCTACTGGTAGATGCCATATTTATTCACAGTGAAAGTGCCATCTCCCTCATATGGACATCTTGCAAACTCTATCTTATATGGGCATATACAAACTAAGAACTGATTGAAATCACTGGAAATTTCCCCGCTACTAGATCTTAATATTTGGATTGATAAGAATTCATGGTCTCTGGAAACAATGCTATGAAAGATCTGTCTGAGTTTTAAACTGTACCTTTCAATTACCAGTTCAGTCTACTAATGTGATCTGCAGCAGCTTTTGTGACTATTGCAAAATTTGTTAGTCAGAAATGCCACAATGCAGTGTTACATATATGCAAGTCTGCTCTAATGCCAGTTTCCCTCCCGAAAACCACCATATGATTTGCTTTTCAGATGATATTAATTAACACCTTATTGTATTAAACTGCTATGGTTTGCTAGTTGTTATGCTGTTAGGAAACAGCTGGGTTTTACTAACTTCAGGGTAGTTTGCATGCAGCTTAATATGATTTCCATTACCAAATTCCTTTAAAGCTTAAAAAATGGCCTGTAATCTGAATGCCCTGTTGCATGGCATCTTTCATTTATAAGCACTTTCATTTGTAGACAGAAATTTCCCACAACATTTTTGTTTGCAGTTTTGATAGCAAACTACAGATAGCAGAGCAGTCAGCTCTCCTGTGAAAGCAAAGATAAAGAGCAGGTATCATTTGCTCAGACATGTATGCAAAAGACAGCAGAAGCCATGTACAATTCAAAGCACAACAGCTATTTGTAGATAAATGATGAAAGATATTATTTCTTCCAGTGAACAGTAAATATACACAACAAACAATTGTACCACTGTTTATTTTAAAAATATACCACAAAACGGGGAGAGCTACATGGCTGTTAACTGTACTTCTGTTACTGACCATTTCAGCGGTGTTTCTATAAATATTGCACATAAGCAGCTATAAAGACAAAAAGAGGTCATAGGCATTAGGAGCAGATTATACTGTACAGGTGGGAAACAATGATTTCTGGCACAAGTACAGATTATGCCTCTGTTCAACTCTGTTCAACATGTGGGAAGTCTCCATCAGTACAAATCAGCTGCCACCAGCACTGAATGAATTCATGTCATTGCAGAGCACAGCATGAATCTTTCACACAGCTCTACTGCCTTCCGTAAGGTATTTTCATATCTCAATGGAGTAAAAAGTCTGAAAACAGAAATATTTTTAATGTGGGTTGTGTGAATAGTGCTGTGATGCGTGCCTATAATAAAATAAGACTAGTACAGAGTGAGACACTACAGAGTATTACACAGAAAAGACAGACTTGCTATTCCTAGAAAATACAGTCACATCTAGGACAACTCAGGTATAACAATGCCTCTGAGGCTAATTTCCCCTGGGAAACTTTGTTTATGAATAACGAAGAGCAGAGTATGGCTGGTTGCTCTTGAGAACTCTATGCTGCACAGCAGGATGGGCACCAGATAGGTTATGGACATCTAACTATCCATCAAAGAATACTAATTGCTTTCCTAAAAGTCACAAAATAAGAACCATCCTGGCTGTCTGCCTCCTCCCCAAATGCATCTTTTGTACACATCATTCGTCTATTCTTGTCTTGCCACTTCTCTTTAGAGAAAACGTGAGAAAGAGAGCACAGTCCTAAATCAACAATGAGAAAGCAGTCACATATACGCCACACTTATAGGTGACACTTTCTTTAATACTTTAATAAAATCTTACTGTCTGATAAAGTTCAATAGATTTGTGTTTTTTCAATCACTGGCCAGGATGCCACAGCCAAGTTCTCCAGCAGGAAACCATGCAGGAGAATACAAACCCCATAAATATTACCAGAGATCAACTGCCAGTTGAAAACTGTCAGAGAAATAATCTATCCCTTCAGAAATGTTTGCTTATTCATAGAGAATCCAACTGATGTGCTTTAAAGCCTCTTCCTCAACAGAGTTCTTAGACATCTGTAATAATTCCATTAAATGGAATATATTGGCTTTTTTGGCTATTGTTACTAAGTACTCAATTCTGCTAATTGTCTTAACATTTTATTTCATAAGAAGTGAACTCTGTCTACCAAATTTAAGAGAAAATGTTAATCAGCTGCATAGATGTATATTTAAATATAATGCAGTTATTAAATTAGATTTTAAATTGGCACTAACTTCAAGTAGACACTCAAGAGTAGGAAAAAGTAGTTTTATGGCTATTAGTCTACATCAAACATTGAATCATAAATGCTTATTTTTTCCAGAGGGCTTTTTCCTCTCATCTGTTCTCCAGCTCCCCATCACATTCCTTGCACTCAGCTTCTAATTCACTGTTCCTAGCCAGCAACACAAGCTCAGCATTCCAGTTTATCCTGTCAGGTTTTTCTCTTTCCTACCCAGGGAAAGCAGGAAAAGTAACTGAGCACAGGAATGACAGATGTCCTTTCGGTACTTGGATCTAGGTTCAGATTCAGCCTAAGGCAGCCAAGAATCAGAACAGCTGAGCTCTGAAACGGAACACATTCATTGCTGATGATATCTTCAGGTTACCTACATGATTCTACCACTCTTACTACACAGAAACTGTGGTTTTACCAAAGGCTTTATATTGGCCATATGGTTACAAAAATAAGTAAATAAAATGTATTTTTCTAGTATGATAGTACTTTTCCCTGCCACAACAAATTTCAAAAACTGAATATTTTCAGTTCAGCACATGCTCTTGAAGATCAGCAGAAATTTTAATGTGAGCACTGTACATGAGCCACAGCAGCTAAGTAGGTAAGGTGAATTGTGACAGGCACAAGACTTGCCAGGCATGCTTTGTTGCAAGCTCGACATACCTGTAGTCGAATAGCTGTACAACATGCATTCAGTCTCAGGAAACCAACACTCAGAAGCCCACATGCAAAACTCAACTGACTATCAATGACCAAATAGGCCTGACATTCGGTTTCATGTGTTGCTTTTTTTGGTTTTGTTAAAAATGTTTGAAATTTATCAGAAACGCCCAAAACCTCATCATCTTTGAAAAGCTACTCACTTTCAAAAACTTCAGTTGGAAAGGAAAAATCTGGTAAGATCTACCTCTACCAGTCTTGTCTACTATAGGCAAAACAGCAGAGGTCACACATGCATGAACACTGAATTCAGAAAGGAGAGGAGAGGGGAATCTGACTACTCTGAAATGAATATAAAACCTCACATACACTTCAACAAGGCTGAATTTTACACACACTTTTAAGAACTCAATGATTTTTCAGATTTGTTATCCACAGCACCCTTGTCTCCTGATTGAAGTAAATTGCAAAACTTTCCTTAAGTTCAACAGCGAAATAGAGGAGTAATTTCCCAATTCAGGATGGAAGGTGATTTGCTACTGAGACAAAGGTCCATGAGCTACAAATAATTGCTTCATACAATTACAAGTCTTAAAATTTCCAGTGCACTTACACATATTGAAGCAGAATGCAAATAAGACTTCGTTTTTTTTCTTTTCTCCTTTTTGAAATAAGACAGGAGATTTAATTTTATTTTTTTTCTTAGTTTCTTGAACTAAAAGAAACTAGGTAGGTAAAATGTTAAAACCCTGAAAACCTCTATAGGTTTGTTTATTCTTCCCCTGCCAATGTAATATCACCAGCCTCTAGCAGCTACTTATCATAATTCATTTAGCTCCATGAAAATCTTCAGTTTTTATTATTCCTGAATGGTGGGATTGAGCTACTGTAAATCAATCTTTGACTAAGCAGATGATCTGAAATCAAGGAATGATGCACAGTAACTTGTAATGTTCAAAATAACTGAGCAGAGACTATAATATATATGTGAAAGAGACTTCAGTTTGGCAAGGATGCAGTCTCCAAAACACTTCATCGAATTCAGTGAAATTCCTACACTAGGGGAAATTAATTGTGTAGTAGAGTGAGAAGAGAACATCCAAGATGTATATTTGAGAGGGGTTTCGAAACTTTTTAAATTTTTATCGGGTGGTAGAAGTGCTTAATCTATATGAAAATCTAATTTGCATGATTCCTGAAAGTGTCTTGATATACACATGAATTTATTCCTTTGGGCAAATGTTTGACAATGGTTAAATATATATATATTCTTGTGTGATACACGAGAGAAACACAATCCAATATGTCTTAGTATTATTATTTATTTTGGAACTAATTTAGAATGTAATCAAATCCTGCAAAGATCCTCAGCTGAAAAACCAAGGGTTTTTATCCTAAAGTAAACATTAACACTAAAAAATACAGAGGAGATGGATTCTATTGGTAACGCAATTGAAGCAATGCTGCTCTTAAGAAATGTTTCCAGGATCTCTGTGGATATAACAGTTGATACACAGCATTAAGTTACAAAATCTTCTCACATGCAATCTTGTTTCTAAGAATAAAATATTTGGCAATCTATGATGCCAAGTTTCTCATTTCTTCTAGTGAGAATTTAACTGGCATGTATATTTGGAATTAGCTTCTATCAGAAGAAACTTGACAGTTCACAGCATCAGCATCAGTGCTTTTCATTGCAAGATGCTGACAGTAAGAGGTTACATTTTCAGTATATATGGGTAATCCCTTCCTCCTCCTACTTGAAGTCCTGTACTTTTGAAAAACAGAGATCTAGTGAAAACCAGAATTTGGGAGAAGTTCTCTTTACTCTTCAAACCAGTAAAACCCACTAAAGGTTTTTGTTTTAGTTAGAATGAGTAAGCATCTTGCATGGGCAAAATTTATGTGGATGCTTTTCCCCACCAAGGAGACATACAATGTCAGTTTCCTTTTGTGATAGTAGGCTTGGAATATACCCTAAAATTTGTCCTAAGTAAATTTTTTTTAAATGTAGTCATATTAACCTGTTTTAATAGATATTCTAAGTGTTTCACCTTTCCTAATAGACAGTTAATTTGATCTTGACTTATTCTTCCCTGGAGTGAAACCCTACCTTAGTCAGTTACTGAATACACAGAAAATTTACTGGACATTTATCGTGTGTCTGAACTAATGACATCAGTGAATACCTAGTTGCCTAGAGTCAGATGACAGGGCAGCTCTGCTGACCGAAAAGGAAACTGCCAATATTTGCCACTTTTAACATTTTGCTAGATAAAGCAAAACAAACTGGAATCCACACCTTCACTTTGCAGCACTACTAAAGCTACTGTGGAACTACTAGGGGTTGTGCGTGATTTCCTAACAATATGAAACAATATGTAGCTTGAGTGCTACAATCCTCTTTTTCACTTTAACTATATGTCAGCTTTCCCTCTGCTTTCTGCATCAAGAGTTCTCTTTATTCTTTGGATCTTCCGGAGTATAGTGACCAAGGAAAATAAATCTCTTTCCTTGTCTTCCATATCTACACTTATCACCAGCAAATGGCATTAAAGCATGAAAAATTACTTACGTCACATTCTTAAGAAAGCTAAATGACAGTCCAATACCAATATGCTTAGTACCGTAAGAACTGATGCCACTTGAAGCAAGGGACCTTGTTTTAATACCATTCGACATGAAAAGGGACGAAGTCCTCAGAGTCTCAAATTTGGATGTGCTTCCAAGGGCATTTTGAAAAGTCACTGCAAGTCAAATCCAAACACAGTAAGAAAGGTGGTTCTATTGGTTCTCTGAGCATATTGTTTATACTTTCTAAGTAGGATATTTCATTAAGTTTCTTCACATCTACTCCCTATAGGGAGTAAAAAACTGTGCATGTAGATGGGACAGTCAGATTGGTTGCTAAAATGAAGATTGTGTAAATGATGCAATTGGGATGATAATTCCAGCCTTTTAGTCTCATGGAGACATATTCCAGCCATTTTATTACTCTGGAATTTGACCATGCATCCTCAGATGATCAAATTCAGTGTATAGAGAAATATAGTGAAGTTTCACACTTCTTGATGATTCTAGATATTCTAACAATGTCAAAATATGCCAGATACTTCTTTCATTCATTTTCCTTTTTCTTTTATTGAGAGTTCAATAGTTAATTCACTCCACTGTCACATTACAGCTTGAAGACCTATGCTAGTTGAGAGGCAAAGAACACAATATTCCACATGCCCGCTGCCAGCCTCCCTGTAAAGTCCCGTTGAGTCAGTCTGCAGAAGGTAAACAGTAAGTTAATCACCATGCTCATTCAATTATTTTTATATCAATTATTTTTATGTCAATTTTTAATCTCAGTTTTTATGTGTCAGCTGTAGGTTCTGGATTTTCCTCCAAGGACATTGGAAAGTTATTTTACAGAGACCAATAACAAGGACAATGTGTTTTGACTGGCATCAACAACCAGGTTAAATTCAAACTGGTGCTCTAGAGATGAAGATCTCAAGATTATTACCAATCCCCTGAGCTAACCATGCATTCCTCTAAAATGAACTTGCTAATTCTACCTAAAACTTATTTGCATTGCTCACTTCCCCAGTGTTTTCAGCAGAGTGCTTTACACTATAAGCCACCTCTTCTACAGAAGTTCTTCCTGTATGTCTTATTGACTAGACAGCACATCTGTATAAATCAATCTAAGTCTTTGTGTTAGCTATGATCTTAAACTGGTGACTGGCAGAGATGCCACTGCTTTCCTTTGAGCGTGCTATATGCAGGGTACCTCTTTAAGTTCTATTTAGCCTCCTTTCTTTTAAGCTATGTAGGCCGTTCATACCCTTTGTACTACAAATAGAACAGATACAGTTAATTGAAGGCATCCCCTGCTGCTGAATTTAGCCTGCTAGTCTGGTAGTCTTAAACTTCAGAGGAAGTTCCTATAACACAGAACGAAAGGCTACTTTAATTTACTCTGACCCCGTTACAGACAAAAACTTTTGATAGAGAGGAAATTTTTTTTATATAATAGGAATAAGTAGTTCTACCCTTCCAGAAACACACTTCTAGTGCTCATATCAAAGAGAAGCTGCACATCCTACTGATATACAAACACCTGCATACACAAATCCTGTCAGGATACAAAAAACTAGTACGTTAAGTTTGATTCTCCAAAATGAGACTTTTAACTCACTCACAGCAACCCAGAGAAAAAAATAGTAGAAGCTGGGGAAGATTTTAAAAGCATTTAGTCACTAAAGAAAGACCTTAGATGCCCAGTGTCAGGAGTCAGCAGCTATTGGCCATTAAAATTGGCTCCTGAAAATCCTAGATTTCTTCATGCCTGAACAATTTTGAAATGTGGACCTTAAATAACAGATATTGCAAAGTTTAAGTGCTATTTTACCTCAATAAGATCAGTTGTCCACTCACGTACGCATCTACCGGAATAATTCCTATAACCTTCCACTTCCATAGGGACCATTAAAAGGTTGTATAGGTACAGGTTTTCAGTGAGTGCTCCGATTACAGTAGAAACCTGCAAGCACAACCCTAGTTCTGAAACGAGAAAACTGTCAGCAGTTCCTTTGCTGCTGCTTCATTTATGTGTAGTCATTATTTACCAGAGTATACTACACTATCATGTATGGTTTATTCTTTCTTGAGGAAATAGGAATTAGTGCTGGTGAATCTGTTAGTATATATAATTGATCAAATAACTTTAAAAGCTGCAGAAGTAGAAGGAATTTATGTTATGAAGTTCCTCTTCTTGAAAGTGTACCTTAATACTACTTTTAAGTGCTTCAATAGGTCTTTAAGTAGGAGAGCATTCAGAAGCCTGTGATTTTGACAATGCTTCCATTTCAAACTCCACTCTATTTAGAATTGCTTAATGTTTTGCTCTTAACTAAGACTGAGTTTGGAGGTCTTGACCTCATTTTCTCAATAGCTTTTGCTAAATTTAACAGAAAGGGTTTTGAGGTTGGGACTGGAAATACCTAGCTGTTTTATGATTCTGGATTATTTTCTTTTGCTCCTATCATGTAATAAGGTTGTGTTTCTGGAAGTTTATTTTTTTTCCATGTCATTAAACTGTAAAGTGCAGTGGTGGCTTTCAGTAATTGGGGGATACTATGGGACAAAACATAAATTACCAAGTTGTTTCATGTAGAAACACACTGAACAACCATTAACTACGTCCCACAGAAACTTTCTAAGAATTATACGTATACAACATCTGTATATGGCAGAGTCTGAGCAAGGCTGATGAACTTGAGCTGATTTATTAAAATACACCTCAAAAAGGTTTCATCCTAAACACTGCAGGACCTTTTCCAATGCAAGCCTGCCTCTGCAGTGGCGAGTGTGGAAATTTTTGAGAGGCGAAAACAAACCATCTACAGAACATCACAAGCCAATGACAGAAAAATAGTCCCCATAGGCTGTGCTCTTTTCCTCTTGGTACCATACAAAGCTGGGTTCCAGTTCAGGACTTAAGAAAAATAAGTCTCTAGTCAGCTGCCTCACTCCACCCAGACATGTGTTAAGGTCTCTAAAGCAAAGCCCTTAATTTCAGAAGAAATACATATACATTTTATTGAGTTCTTCATTCATTCTGGATAACCAGATACATGTAGTTGCATAACACCTTCAACACAAGGTGGGAGGGATTTGTTGTCTGTTGACTTTCAGCACCACAGTGTCACCCTTGGATGTCTTGGGCTGAGGGAAGCTGGCCTCAGAAACTCACCAAAGCAAAGTCAACTAAGACACTCCAGAAAATTTCAACTGTGCTGTGACATAGGGATTGGGTGGGGGTGAGAATGTTTTGGTTAATGAGGGCTGAATATTAGTCACATCTTTGCATGTTGTTCAACACTGTGGATAATGTTGATAAAACAGGATGATTACTGCACTAAAAGGACATTTACAGAAAAATTAGCACAGATGGGGTGAAATTATAATTACGTTGTCTGGACATCTGTGTCATTTATACAGAAAAACCTAAAATGAGTGATAATTATCCACATTTAGTGGAGAAAATGAGGAAAGCTTATTCACTGTGTAAATAATACAGTATGCCTTTGGTTCCCCTCCAGCAAAACTATATAGACAAGAAACCTTTAGGCTCACATTGGATACTCTCTGGTTCTTATACAGGCACAAAACAGTGCTGCCCTTCTCCTATGGTGAACCTATATGAAGAATAGTATCAACTGACCAGTTCATTGACTTGCTTCCCCGTATTACCTACATTCATCTAAAAGCTCAATATGCTGAACTACAAAGCCTTTGAGTATCACTCATAATTTGTAAAGATTTACCAAAATTATAGCAAGCAAAAAGAAAGTCCAGAGGAGACCTGAAGGATCTTTATAACATTAGCTAATCTAAACTGTCTTAATTCCAAATTATACACTGTTTTTCAGTGTATTAGTGGTGCTCTCAAATCTGCATTTTTTTGAGGATGGCCACATTTTCTTCTGGTGTTATTTGCTTTCCTGAAGTGTTTTCTGCCACTGTAAAGTTACATAATACTCAGAAGATGATAGAAAGACTTCCCTAGGACTTTCAAATTACTGTCTATCATGGATTGGTTTTAAATGTACTTTCAGTCACAAGCATTTTATTTATCCTTTAGGGTGATGTGTCCTTTGAGCACAATTGTTTATGGCAGTAAGATACATGGCAGTAAGAAAAATGAGAGGTAGAGTCCATTTCAAACATAGCTCTCTCCCCTGAGACATAAGTTTTCCTATGGATGATGTGTGGCATCCATTATATTTAAAATGGCTTGTTCTCATCTAATTGGATTCCAGATCATTATTTTTGCCAAAAACAAAGGTTTTCTGTGTTCTTAAAATAATTAAGCCTGATTGCAAATGAAATTATCCAATTTCAAAGGCTTGTTTCCCTCTCTGAAATGCCTGTTACAGACAGAATACAGATGACTAAGCCTTGTGTCAGCCCATGGCTTTATTAGGAGAATGTTCTAAGTCCTTCACTTTCTCTGTAATCAGAACTATAATTTCTTCAGGTTATTTTAAGACCAAGCTGCAGCTAAAGCAGGAAACTCAATTTTATTCTGAGCTCCAGACATGTCGACACAGCAAAGCAGGGCTCCAGTTTTATAGGCTATCTTCTTACATAAAGCCTAACATTGCTATTAAATTCCAGTTCTCTACAAGATGCACCATGCTGACTACTATCAGATAGCTCTCTATTCGTGGAATGAAGAGTGGCACAAATGTTTGTTTTGATAATCTGTTTATAAGCTACCCTTGTAGAAACAATATAGGCTCAGTAAGGCCACTTCCTTCTCTCTCACATTCATTTTTAGATGAATAAAGAATACAACCCTGTACCCAAATTAAAGAGAAGAGATAATGTAATAGTAGAGATTTGCCCTCAAACTACCTAACAGCAAGCTCAGAGTGTGTGTTTCCATTTAGCTCTTCAGCTTTGTTAGTGACATTTTTTCAGTAAAATTCCAGTAAGTTATAGAATTAATTCTAAGGAGGCAGACTATTCCTAATTCTAAGACACTTAATCACAAAGTAAACTCTTACACTAATAGTATAAAGAAGGTGCAATCATCTTTCACAACTACCTACCTTTGAAATGTTAAAAACATCTAACAAAAGCTTTGAGAAGACAACGAACTTTAGAAAACTAACGTGTGATGAAATGTAAAAGCAAATTAGCAGTGACACTGCAGCCATGAGGTTTTCTTGAGGCTGTGGAAAAAATAGAACATGGTTAGTACTCCACTACTTTTCAACAGCCTAAAGTGGGCCTCACAGCTAAAACGTCATCTCACATTTGATTTTCTATTGCCAAGTTATAACGTAATTAACTCTTTTTTGCCAGCTTGTTGTTTGTAACTCAACAGAATATTATTGCTGCTTTTCTTTGATGCTTTCTCATCCTCCTCAAAAGAGCCTGAGGTTGCTCTCAGTATTAACCCGTTACTTCCACCTACACCTACTTTCTGTGCTGTTCCTTTCTTTCCAATCCTCCTCTCATTTTTTTCCCAATAATGAAACCTACCTCCTAACTTGTTTTATCTTTTTTCCTTTAATGTCCTTCTTACTCTCTTTCCATTCTGCACTGTGTCCAAGAAATATACAAAAAGGAACTGATGCTAACAAAGAACTGCATACTGCTCTGGGAATAAAATGAGTCTCTGAAACAGGACTTCCTGGTGAGAATCCACCTATGCCTTTCTCCTGGTTTTCTATGTAGTTTTCATACCCATGGCTTTTTACCACTGAGAGAAGCAACACAGTCCAAATTTATTATTACTTCTATTACTATCACTACTAGGGTTATTAATATTGCTATTATTACTACTAATAAACAGTCATATATTCCTAAAGCTTTGTAAAGTAATATAACTAGATTATAGCCCTAGTGGGAGTTACCTGACTGTGAAAGTGAGGGAAAGAACAAAATGGAGCTTCCTTCTCTCAAATCACTTGTTCTTCCTTTGCAGCTCAGAAGCTGCGGGCATCATAAGGAATCGTGACTGTAGTTCACATCATTAATTGAAATTGGTGCAGACGTTTGAAGGACTTCCTTTAAAACTACAAAAAGTAGGGACTTACAAAAATGAAAAAATATTAAATCTGCTGAGATGAGTTGAGGTATGAAGGTACAAATGTATTCCCCAAGTCATGAATAACTCCATCTCCAGCTTAAAAAAATGACCTACAGCGGTGTGATAGCTTTACTTCAAAGGTGGAGTATGCTCCATAAATGAAGCTTACCTATGTAAGGCTATGAGATATCCTGTCAGGAAGATATTTCAGTGTATGGACTACAAAATTGCTTATTTGTGTAGACTTACATATTGTACTGATTCCACACTTGTTATCTTGAATAGCCATTTTCATATGACTCTTATTCTGGGAATCCCTGTGTCAACATGAACAGTTTAATGACGAGCAAGTGCGAAGAGCAAGTCCAGGCTCTTTCACATATCAGCACATATCGGTTAATCAGAGGTTTTATTTTTACTGTATTTGGTTAATGCTTTTAGTAGGTGAGCACAGAATTTAGAGGGATTAATTTAATCTGGCAACTTCATTGCATGGCTCATTTTAATTCAGAAAGCAAAGCAGTTCTGAATAGTGACCACAACAGAAAAACTGTGGCTATAAAGCAAATGGATTTGTCATTCCTGACTTGAGCATTACCAGTAAGAAACACTTGACTGAGTTTTCACTCAAGCCCATTCAAAGAGGTATATTCCTGGCTCTCTAGGTAAGCCATGGATAAGCTCAAAGCTTTGATGTACTACATGAGAAAATAACTGCTGAAGACAATGAGAAATTGATCAGTTCTGCTTCCAACTAATTGGGGATTCAAAGGTAAGATATGCAAAGACATTTTGATAATATATCCAATGTTAATCTAAACCAATGGACATTGTGCTAACGAATACAGATGGATACTGGTTTTTACAGGATTTTTCTGAAATCGTAATAGCGAGTCTGCAAAATAACAGCTTGCATGTTGTAGAAAAGACACTGGAAATAATGAAGAACCACTAAAGATATTTTACAAGAACTGACAGAATTTCTTAGAAATATTTTATTATGCACTTATTTTGTATTTGTCACTCATTCTCAGTAATTCTTTACCTAAGTAGGACTTTGCAAAATCCAAACCAATGATACGTTGGAAGAAAATGTTATGACTTTGAGAAATCATATATAACATTTTTACGAAGCAGAGCAGAAGGCTCTGTTAATATCCCTTGCCTGTAGTGAAGCTCATTTCACCCCAGATAAAGATAAATCATCTTCTGCCTCTCAAAAATGCTTGGCTTTTTAAATATGAATAAGATGAATTAAACATTTTTTATATTAACTGACTATACTAATACAACTCTATTGAGACTGCAACTTTAAGCCCCCAGACTCTGCCTTAAATAACAGTACCATATAAAGTACGCAAGCTGAAACCTCAAGCCCTTATCTGTTTAATGAGGGCACCACGAGTTTATGCATATTTGGAATGTTGGTATTTTAAATGCTTTGTGCTTTAGCTTCCATCCATAACACAGCAACAAGAACCTCCCAGATTTCACAAAAGGTGTTGTGTGAATATACTGATACTTAGGAAAGCTGCAAAAGGTGAGCTCACAGAGAAATTAATAAATTTTGCATACCAAGTAGGGTACAAACGAGGTGAAGTTAATGCCTGCAGCCAGGCATGGAACAACTAAGTCACAGAAACATTTTCATCTTTCATCCACACTAGACACAGACTAGGCAGAAGTTCTATAGGAAGACAATGTGATGTGATTGTGTAGTTCCTATTCCTACCGGTTTCTTGAACTTTTGTCCCTTCCCAGGTTCTCCATTCATTCTTTCTCACTTCCATCCTGTCTGCTCCTGGCTCGTATCATTCACACAGTCTCACTGTCCCACCACGCACAGCCTTCTCAGTAGTCCTCAACCAGACCAAGTTTCTTTGGCCAACCAGTTGCTTCCTTCCCCATTCAGTTTTCTTTCTCCCTCTTGTCTCCCTTATGCTTCCAGTTTCCAACTCGTCTTTTGTCAAAGCCTACCCTCTATCATGTTTGGTGATGTGGGAGCGGTCTGGAAGGCACATGAGGATAGAACAGGCTCCTGTCTTCAATTCAGGCACTTTCAATTAGACCAGGGCTGCTTTCAGCTGCCCTGCCTTGAATAACAAGACTGCTAAAAAGAACAAGATTGCAACATGCTAATTGAAGACACAATACTTTGACATTTTATCAGTGGTACAACTGTAAAACTTCATCTGCAATTTAAATTCAGACAACAAAAATAGATTTGTACAGTGAAAATGAAGTTGCCTTTCAGCCAAAAATATCACGAGCCAAGTTCCTGACCTAAAGCACAGAAAGCACCAGAGTTTTGTGCTCTAGAATAAGGCAGAGTAACAGAACTTTTCAAGGACAGAATAGTTTATTTTTGCCTAGCTCCTTTCTTAAAATTGGCTGAAAAGTTTTGGCCAAAAATAATGGGTGAAAAAAAAGCAGACACACTTTAGCAGACAGCTGAATGGCACCTTCAGAAGCCTCACAGGTGTTTAGTGTCATTTCCTTCTAAACTGTAAATGTTAGTAGCACCTCACACTAGTCTGAAAATCTCAAAGATAAACTTGTTTACAATAAGCCTCAGTATTTTTGATCACTGCTACAATGACAACTCTGTTGTAATCTGGTATGAAAATGAGTCTTTAACAGACAAGAAAAAAAGAACACACTGATGAGCTCAAAGGTAAGAATGAAACTGTTATTGGCAATGAAAGAAAATACCTACTAGTTCTGTCCTCTTAACAGATGGTTAAAAATAAAGGGTAAGATATAACTTACATGACTTGATAATCATTCCACCTTGCCATCCTATAATGCATTTTCCCTTGCCTATTGAAACAGGAATACAATTCCAGGTAACTGACAATCTATCCAATGTAAGGCCTCATAAAAACTTGTGAGCCTTATTGTTTCCTAAAGATACAAATAATTTCATCAAGTTCTTTGAAAGTACAAAACCAGAAATTCATTTCCTCTCCTACCAAATGTGCTTCCTCAAAGCATTCACCTCAGCTTTAAGGAACACAATTTTTAAAAAGCATCTTCAAAAGCTGCTATCACATATAAGATAATGAGAAACATCCAATAAAGACAGTAATGACAATGGAAAAAATTCTTCTGAATTTGACATCTTGAATACTTATGACCACACAAAACTTTCCAATCTGCCCAGTCAAAGATCTGGTATCATTTATTATGACAGCAGAAAATGTAGGGCTTCATCATTTTACCACTGAAATTGTCATCATTCTTAGAAAGTAAATACTAAATCATATTAATCATATTAAAATATGATTACACAGTCTTTTAATTTCACCTAACTCTTTAATCATAAGGAACGTTTTCTTGATCTGATGTTCTCAGAATATGTCAACAAAAGTTTATTTTTTTTTATGGAGTGAATTCCAATTGTAACACATACCATTTCAGACTGATGAGGAGTTTATGGGTCTCTAAAAAGCAAAAGCTTTAAATGTAGGTTATTTCCCTTCCTGGATCAGAACCAGAATATGCAACAGCTTGCAGGAGAAAGTTCGCACAGTGTTAAGCATGCACAACATACCACTTTATTTGAAACTATATTTATTGATAATTTATTTCAAGACTTGGAAAACTGAATAAATTATGGTCTTTTCCCACAATGACCTCTGTATATACCCTGGGGCTCTTACCAATGTTGTGATCACAGTGCAGTAATAAAACAGGGTGAACAGCTTTCACTTACTTCTCTGCTTAATGACAGCAAAGTAGCTTCAGCAGTAGGGAACTCGGCATACCCTAACCTCACTTTTCAAGCAACAACAATGGCAGTGTAGGCACAGGTGCCAGAAGAAATGAGTAAGAATAGGTAGTTTTGCAAAGGCTTCAGGCTCTGCTGCATGTGGTAGCCCTGGGGCCTCTGTTCTAAAGATAAAAACTTTCCTGAAAGACTGAAGACCATCAGCACGTGACTTTGTTCTTTCTATAATAAGTAAGAACAATACTTAATTTCATGCTTTCCTTTTCAAGTTCATAAAAGTATGTAAGCTCTCACACACCACAAGACTTGCTTTTGGCCTAAGTACAAGCAAATGGAATTTTACATCAGAGGGTAACTTTTTTTCAATATTTTTCCATTTATAAAGACAGGCGATTGGAAAAAATGGCAATTTAATCCTAGACTTCACCAGCTGGCATCAGACATACCTTAAGACCATAAGTTTTGGAATAACAATAAATTTTTAAATTTTGGACAAGCTGGACATCTCTTCACATCACTGTGAATAATTGCACAACATTTTGCATTAGTTAGGACACAAAGTCACAATATAAAGGTGACAGGAGCTGGCACCCACCTGCTGGACAGGACACATTCTACCAAGCAGGCAAACACGCGCTAGGGAAGTCTGCTAGAAAGTGACTGTCAACAGTATAACTACTAGCTGTTCCTATTTTGTGACTACAAATTATCCAAGTAATTTGAATGAATCCTGAAATCTGCATAGACAAAAGGCAAATAAAACTTTTTTTTCAAATTCTAAATTATTTGCTGAAGTCCTTGGATTTTCCTATTTAGTGATTTTTCCCCTCCCAAGGACTGGTTTCACCATACCAAGGGAGTGTCCATGCATTCCAAAGGAGTTATGATCAAATCCATAGCTTTGCATTAACTGAGAAAGAACAGGGGAAAAATGCCAATAGAGATTAAAAAAAGTTGACTTGCTCTTCTTTAACTTTGGGAAAGGCCAATGTGCAACTATCAGTTAAGAAGGTTAAATGAATAAAGTGATAAGGACTTTTACAGTTCAAGACAGATGCCTCATCACAGAAAAATATACGAAAATATTTATGGACAGCTCATTCAAAATACAACTAACATTAAAAACTGAAATGTGCCACTATACATGCCAAATAACTAGACTGTTCATCTTAGTGTCATTTTCACTCACTGGAAATCTGATGAGCTGCAGACTGGTGGCTTTTATATTCTTTGATATAAAAGTCATAGAAAACACACAGGTGTCACTTTAATAATCTTGGTAAATTAACAGTAATTTTTCTTAATTAAATTTAGTCAATTCTAATTTTCAGCATTCCCCAAGGTTCTTTTTTCCTTTAATACATAGGGGCCTTATAACTTGCATAAACAAATCTTATACGTGTAAGTCATCCATTAGGCCAAGAAATCCCAAGCCAGCCATATTATAAATACTTTCACCTATTTTTCTCCGTGATGGGAGGAGTACCTTTGTGTGAACACAATCACTGTGTAGCCACTACAATGTCGCAAAACCCTTGAGCTTTTCTGCCACTGTAAAGCAGTGCAATTCAAGGTAGTCCAAGAAGACAAATCAGCAAGCTCTGCTATACACTGTATGGGTCATCCCAAAAATAAAAACATGAAAAAACACCTTTTGTGGCATGAGATACAATT
Organism: Neomorphus geoffroyi; assembly: GCA_033558235.1. Taxonomy (NCBI): domain Eukaryota; kingdom Metazoa; phylum Chordata; class Aves; order Cuculiformes; family Neomorphidae; genus Neomorphus; species Neomorphus geoffroyi. The sequence goes on from JAUMJM010000004.1 coordinate 14,465,003, forward strand.
TTCCTAGCCTAGAGGAAAACAGATGCATAGGTGACAGAGGAAAAGATCATGGCAAGACCTGTGAATAAAGAAAAATTAAGAAATATTCTTCTTTACACAGGCTGCAAACATACAGCTCTATACTAAAGTTTCTTAAATTAAACAATTAATTAATTAAACCATGAAATCTCTCATTTCCTAGCAGCCTAATCTCTTAAGTGCTGGAGCTGTCCCAAACACATTTGTTTCATGTGAGTGACATTATCCATACTGAGAAATCTGGCATCATTTGGGCACCAACATGTAAGATCTAAAGATCATGTAGTGAAATGAGGCAAATTACTCCAGGAGGTAGTCAATGCCTGCTCTGCAGAGAGAGATGACAAGCATTTACCGCTGATTTGCAAGGCTATGACCAGCACTGTCTTAAAATCTTATTTCAAATGCAGGAGGACCAGAGGTATCCAGTCTACCTAACAGCACTGTACCACTAGAGCCACCTGGCTCATGGGGCACTCCATATTCCAAAGGGTGAACACTGAGTGAGAAGAAGATATTCTTCCAGTGTTGGCACCTGGCTGAAGAGGAAACATGGTTTTGAGGGTGCCAAGTAGGGGTATACAGAGGATGTATAGAGGAAAGATAGGGAAAAGAGCTAAGCATTAATTAAATGGCTGATAGATTAAAGGCCTATGTTCTGAGCTGTTATAGACTGGCTAAAAATCTCAGGTTCAAGTGTGCCAAACAGCCTCTAAATTCAAGAGGAGATCCTGCCTGATTTAACAGAAGTACAGACTTGTGATAGGGCTAACACCTCAAGCATACAAAGCTACTGAGCATGAAATCTTGGGCAGAAATGAGCAGAAATTACATTCCTCTCCTGCAAATACTCATACTTCCTGAAGCTACAGAAGCAAACACTTCTACATGTTTTGATCAATGTTAACACAAACAATATTTACTAAGGATATTGCATGTAAAAGCTAAGCCCTAAGTCCCTTGAAACTATTATAATAATGTTATTTTTTACACTTAATCTGGTTAAAGATGCACAATAATCTTGGAAGGAATGTTGTATCCATGTAGTCTTCATGGGAAATTAATGCCTCCCATGCAAAGCAGGCATTATAAAATACAACAAGTAAGGAAATAAAAAAAAAAGTCTGCATCACTAAGTCTAGCTCTGTGAATATTGTAACACAACTGCATCTACAAGTAATTTTAATCTGTAGCCAAAAAGCTGTAGTTGGTGTTTGGGTACAGCTTCACTGCTTCAGCCTCCTACCTTAGTTATTTATGTCTCTGCTCTCCACAGCTCTTACTGCTAGAAAAAAGTTCTAACATCTAACCTAAACTTTTCTTTTCTTTTCTTTGCTTCAGGCTATTATTCCATGCTTCACCATCTTCTGAGAACAAATAATTCCCTTCTTTCATTTATATTGTTACCTTGAAGTTATTTATAGCCAGTGCTCACGTCCCTTGAGCTCTCTCTCTTATAGACTATAAATATAACTCCCTTAATCCCTCTTCATATGTTTTATCCTCTTGTATTTATATCAGATTTGCAATATTTATATTTTCTTTTCATTTTGAACTCTTTGGACCACAACTACAGACAGTATTGCAAATGAGTGGTGAAGCGAAAATATTCTGTTCATTTTAAGTATGATCTGCTTATACTGCTATAATCGTGAACACACTGGTCAAGGCTGAAATGCACAAACTACTGTAATTGCTTTAACCTCCTAATATCTTTAAAATCAGTTACTTTGAATTTAAAATTTTTAATGTTTTGTCTTATCTTACATATTATTCTTACAAAAGACTTAGCAAAAATTATTTTAGCCAAATGAGAGCCACGTGTGTAATTTTAAGAGAAGAAAGGGAATGAGATATTCTTTCCGCGTATGTTCACTCAGAAACTATATACTCTGTTAACAGCCACAACTGAGCCAATTTTTGTTTAAATTTGACTTCTTTTAATCTCACAGGTATTTAGGAAATAAATCAAGTTTGATACAAACTGACTGCAGGACGCAGTTATTAGCTTTAAATTATAAATGCATGCATATTTTGAGACAAAAAAAGCATAACAAATTCTACCAAAGGGTTAACAAAATGATGACTAAAAAAAAAGTCTGAATTTCAGTGGGGCTGTGATGTTTGCTACCAGTTAAGGACCTGGTCCACAGTTTTATCTGGACTTGCAAAATGTCCTTCACAAGGTGTCTCACAGGAATTTGTGTCCTGCTCTGGCCTTTATGAGAAGCTACAAGAACTCTATTGTTGATCAGAAACAGTTTCAAAGATAAAAAGAGATGAGAAATAAATATTCTTTTTGAATTCAAGAAAAGGTTGATAGTGCAAGCAAGGCAATAGTAATTGCTATTTTAATAGAGGTCTGGAAAGAGGAATAATGCAGAAAAGATTGATTGGGTTAAAACTACAGATGAAACAAATCTCTTCAGAATATTTCATGGACGTCTCTGAGGAATGCCAGAGGTCCTTATAAAGCTTTCTGATTAGGAAACCAAAAAATGAGTGAACCATTTTGTAAGTGCACAGTAATTTCTATTGGGAGGAATAGGCGGAATATACCTTACTGTGCTTCATTAACCTTATTATGACCTTAAAAACAGATGGCTGTCATTGCAGACAGCTCAGTGACAACATGTGGTCACTGTACAGCAAGATTAAAAAATGAAAACAGGAAGTACAGAAAGCAGAATAAAAATAAGTTTTCATATTCATCAACAAGGCTTTGACATCAGGAATATTCCAGGTCAGTTATCCTATCTCAAAGGGAACCATGTCAGAAACAGGAAAAGGCTAATTGGATTTAAGATGATTAAGAGCTTGGAAAGACTTCCATAAGTAGAAAGAGTCTGATTTTCGTTTGCACTATGACTTTTTTTTTTTGTATGGAACATATACTATTTATATCCACCTAAGCATCCATCCATCTATACTAGAAGAGGAAAACCATATTATAAATGAGAACTATTTACATAACTATGGGCCTTCTGGGCAGTGCTAGAAAGGTTTATATAAAAAACAAAGTAGATTCAGTGCAGAAATGGAAGACTAATCTATACATCCCTTCTCTTTTGCAGAAAGCAACTACTATCTTCTGGACAGACTTTATAATTGCTTTTGTAAGTTCAAACATCTGAATGTGTTATCTAAAGAGAAAGCTGAGTATTCTCTATACTGAGGGTTTGGACAGTGAGTTCCAATACTAAGTCCTCACAGCTGGACACAACACATTATTTCCTACATAAATGTTACTATTTAATGTTTATGGTTTTCCATTCTGTCCCACTTGGGACAGAGTCTGCAGCTGTCCTCAGTTCAGACGTGCAGACTTGCAGAGCAATGAAAACCTCTCTCCTTTCAGACCTTGCATTTTCTACTGGGAGCGTTCTTGGGGAGAGCACAGTCATTTTGAAGGGTTCTGATACAAAAACAACATCTGCATTTCATGTTGCTGGGCTCAGCACAGCTCAGTGCAAGCCAGAAGACTCAAACTGCGCCTTCAACTTGAAACTGCACTCAGAAAGAAATTAACTGCAATAACTGCAACAGCTATAGGGCACTTCTCACCTATGTTTGCTAGCACCTTGGCATCAGTTAGTTATTTTATAGTTTTGGTTTACATAGGGAAGAGTTTGATACCAGAGCTTAAGTAGCGGACAAGGAAGAGCATCACAAAGAAAAATTTTCCTCCCATAACATAAATTCTACTGATTTCCAGGTTGTTTAGAAAGGATAAGGGCATACTGAAGCACTCTTAGTTTACAAAAGTAAACAAAGATAGGAGGGATTATAGTAGGAGAATGTCTGGTAAAACATTTTCTCCGCAAAGATAGTATTTAAAAAAAAATAAGCGGAAATTGCATACAAGATCCACAAAGGTTTTCCTGGAGACTCCTCATGGGGCACTGTACCAGAGCTGGTATGATTCAGGTGTGCAGATGGCTACTGCTTCCAGTACATTCAGTTTTGGAAGCCTTCACAGATACAATTTTCTACTTAATACGAAAAAACTTATGTTGGTAGTATATTTTTCTTTCATACTAACATATGAAGTGTGCCCCCACAGATGATGAAAGATAATTATTGACAGCTTTATAGGGACAGTAATAGCATAAATTTTACTTACCAGTAAAGCGTTATGTAGTTCACTGGAGTTTAACAAGGTGTTAATCGAGTGTGAAATTTTAAGCTCTGCCCTTCCAATGATGAGAGCAGGCAGGGGTGTATTCTCTGGACATGGAAGACTTCCCAGGCAGCAGTTTCACATGTATTTGGCATCACCATACGCGAGTTCTGAACTAGGGAGAAACTGTTGTGCTTCCCTTTCCAGCTCATGGCCCCTCCAACCTTTTGGATGATGCCGTCCTATCCCACACCACAGCACACACCTGCTGCAGCACAGAAAACTGAGAGCAACATTTTAACAGAGGGCAGCTGTTCACTCCATCCATCCGAGCAGAAACATGGATAGCTGTGTTGATACAAGGGATGTGACTGTTCAGCAGAGGAATAAGAGACCAGGAGCAGAGAGAGGATGGAACCGCTGTTCTTCCTTCCCGCAAATGCCAGCTGCCATCTCTACAGCTATGTGCTGACACCTTATATCTATAAAACCAAATACATAGTATTCACAGATACCAACAACCAAAAAATTAAAAAAGGAGAAAGAGGAAAATTAAGAAACTAATAGTCCAGATTTTTACACTCACTTTCTTCTTTCTGAATCTACAGGAGAATGCTAAACCCTATTCAGCTGCTAGATGTTTTATAACCTGCCCTGCACCTGGAGCTCCTAGTCACTACCAGAACAGACCTATCAGTAGCATTCCCTAGAGGAAATAACAAATCCAGGTCCTTAAGAATGAGTTCCTGAGAACTTTGGGAGACCTCTGGATACCTGCAGATGAAGAATGGCACACAGACGGGGAGTTTATGAGATGCATGTCCACCTAGTTGCCAGCAGGAGGAGGAAAATCACTTTGTCTTAGGTACTCCTCCAGGCTTGCCTGAACTAATTTATGACATCCAGCCTTCCTAAAATTTTTGTCAAATACGAAAATGTGTCCAGTGAGGGAAGATGGAGGAAGACTGGTTTATGTAGATACATCACCTGTAATTACATATGCATACCAGTAACAAGTATATATGCATGGCCAGTGACCAGAAAGAGGCATTCACACTTAGACAAGGTTTGAGAAATATAGCCCGAAGGTAATTTTTCTTAATTTTCCCATTTCTATCCATTTATCTTCTGAACAAAATAGCTGTGTCAGTATTAGTATCCTTAATATTCCATAGCATCACCATTACTTAATTCAGCTGCATTAGCATTCCTTCTTATTCCTTTGCCTACAGTCCTTTGACGCTGTCATTTGTAATTTCCCTTCTTCCCCTAAGTTCTCCAGATGCCCCATTATCATTGTATGCACTGGCACAAGAGGGAAAAAAGAAAAAACAACCCAGAAAATAAGCTCAGAAAACTGCCTACTAGGCCAAGCAGAAAAGGTAAGATAGGGATGGTGCAGGTGACAAAGCAATGGGGATTTACAGCAATACTCTGCAGTTTCCCTAGGAAAGCTGAGCTACAGCTAGGGTTTGGGGAAGTTAGGGATGGTGAGATGCAGTAGAATCTATAGTGTGTCCATGAACAGACCCAGTGACCTACACCTCTCCCTCTCCCAGATCATTCTCAGCCAAAAACCCAGAAAAATAATCTGTACAACAGCAAGGGGAATCCTTGAATGCTAGTTTCCTGTGTGACTACACAAGGAACACAGTCCTGAGTTGTCTTTTATAAATTTTGTTGATTATTCTTTTTGTTGGTTCAGTTAAAGTTGATTGTTTTCATAACTGCTTTCACCTATATTTTGCCTCCGTTCACGGACAGTTAGAAGTGTACTTCAAATTCCCTCTGTTTACACCTCCTACACAGTTCTCATGCATGTTCAATACCCTCCCCATCCTCCCTCACAACAGCATTTTAACATAGAAAGTGCTGGTATAGCTCATCTCTGCACTACTACTCCATTTACAAAATTCTCGCATATTTTCTTGAAATCTTCTTCCCTCCCACCCATCCTCCTCTCACACTCCCTGACATTATTTCCTATGAAATTTCTTCTATGATAACTACTGGTAATTCTTAAAAGAAACTTTATTCTTCTGAAATAGATGCTGTAAGAAAAGCAGCGGCAACAAATAAAAGGATGCCAACTTTCTGACGTGTGCATGGGAATGAGTGGATCTGTCTTTGGAGCCTGGAACAGTTTTGAGCAGATGCACCACAGAGGCTGGTAAGCATCAACCGGACTGCTGAGGTAAAGTGCTCTCCCGAATTTAGGTGCCACTAGATTTCAGAAGCTGCTGTGCAAAGATTTTTCTTATGAGCATTTTGAGGAACCTAAGTAATTTTTATGTAATCCCTTAATAACATGCATATACATGTAAAACTAGATATGCTAATGTACAGGCTCATACTGATGATTTTCCTTTTGCTATTTCTTACACCATTCTATTCCTCATACTAATTCCATCACTATCCATGTCAGCATGAAATCTCAAAAAATCTCAGTATATTATTTTGTGTTTCCTGGTGATATTGTAATATCTATATTATTTTATTCATTTTAAAACTTCAAGGTCAGACCCAAATTAGAATATCAAAAAACTTGAACAGTCTAGGAGTTTCACTTCTTTTGTATCCATAGGAAAAAGACTTTATAAGGCTTACAAGTTTTTCAATAGGGGTGTTGATCTAAAGATTAAACAAGTAGAGGAAGAGAACTAAAAGCTGACTGTCTCTGCAAGAAAGGGAGTTGTGAACAGGTAAATAGAAAGCAATCGCTAACATTTTAGTAAACTCACACAGGAGTAGCAAACATCAAAAAGAGTCTTTACGTAAGATTAGGCACTAACAGACTGTTTTCCCTACTCTCTGTCATACTGTTACTGCAAAACACCAACAAGGTGGTGGCCTTGGGCACCAAGAAAGAAAAAGGAAACTTAGATTAAGAAGAGAACAATTGAGGGATATTATTAAATTAACATTAAGCTTCCTCATTATTCCATTCCAGACTTCACTGAAATTGAATAGCTCTGGTTCCTCCCTGTGGCATGCATGCCTTCAGCCACAGGAATCATGAAAGAGAACAATAGTCTTTGACTGTAAAAACATAATTTACATACTTGGTATTTTCAAAGAATTCATTCCATTCCTTCTCTTGCCTCCCTTTGATGATACTCGGTGTCATTACTAGAAGGAAAGTGTTATCATTAGAATAACGCATCCTGCCTTTCAAGCACATTCATCCACAAAGGGCGTGAATTCTTGGAGCTCATATTGTGTTTGTATGCTCTGCAAACCGGAAGGAGTTTACAACCGGGAGACATAAAAAAAAAAATAAAACAGATGTGTTGGCTATGCTCCGATTATACTAAAAGCCAAAGTACCTTTATAGACATGTACAGAGCTGCCAGCCCGACAAAAAGAAATGAGCTGATTTTATATAACAGGAGAGTGAAACTAGCACTATTTCATTCAATCCTACAAAGGCTTCCAGTGATTTTGCCAGCCTTTTTTGACTGGTAACATTTTAATGTAGCAAAAATCAGGTGCCCCCTGATTATACCCAGAATGTGCACAAAGATAGAACACACCACTTATTTAGAGGAGAAGCGTAAAAAAAATGTAGTTGATTAGATAGTTATAATCCATTAATATTTTACTATTTTATAAATCGCCAGCTCCTTGAGCAACAACTACAGTCAGAGGCTGCACCAATGCCCAGCTGGAGATCTGCCACATCACTGCTTTTACTGCTTTTTACTAAACTGTCACTAAAAGCTTGCTTCTAGATACAACACAGGCAGGCACAAGGATCCCAGCGAACTTCCTCAGGAGAGAACATGCCTCCCCGTGACTCACAACAGCAACTCTGTGTTAGGATTAAAGTTTTTCTAGTTAGGAGAAATGTTTGTGAAGCAGCCATAAAGAATGGTTTGCTAAAAATGCGTTATTTTGCTGAAGCTTCCTGTTAATGTCTGTGAAAAGCACCTAGAAGGCTAATGGAACAGCAGGCATCACTTTTATGTAACAAAACTAGAGTGGTCCATTTTGGAGGATCTGTGTGCATATGTGACACATTCACAGTGAACATGGAGCTTGACGGTGCCAGCCCCTAAAAATAGCACCTGGATCTCCTTGTTCTCACCAGCAACCATAAGCCAGCCTGATGTTCAGTGCAATGATCTGGCATCCCTCTCCCTCCTCCAGAAGAGACAGGAGCAGTGGTACCCTGAGGTACCAGGTTTTAGTAGAAGTAGGGGAAATAAAGAGGATGTTTGTATCTGCTTCAAGCACACATTCTAAACAATATCCCTGCCCCTCAGCAGGCAGTTATCATGTTGTTTTGGCAGCAGGAAGGAATCTGTGGTTTTTCTTGAATGTTGCTCTCCTTTATTTAAACTACCAGAAATAAAGCAAAAATGACAGAATGCTCTGTCTATAAATAATCATTCCGGTGTACAGTTATATTAGGAGGTAACTCAGATGGCATGATAACGCCTAACAGGCTAATCTTAGACCTGTAATGCCATAAGATGAAAATAACCAGCCTAAGAATAACTGACCCAGAGGAGTCAGCCTGTTAAAAGAGATCCACAGAACAGGGCATTTTAGATTTTCATGTGTTTAACAATAATATCTACTAATTAGTTTTTCTATGACATTTGTACCCACAATATAAAACCCCCACCCACAAGAGTTACAATGCAATGACACCTGAAACAATCCCCATAGTCTATACCAAAACCTGAAATCAAAATGTATACACACATTTGTTTGGCAGGCTACCTATCTGCTTTCTCACCACTTTTGTTTTCTCTGTAAAGACTGTGCAGAAGAAAGCAGATGGGCCATCAGTACAGAAACAGAGGTCTGATTAAAACTCTGGTAGTAGAGAGTGTTATAACGGTTCCTCATATCCAACACAAACCTTAATAAACTAAATAGATTTTATACATAGTGTTACAGGAGGGCAGACTGGCTGAAACTGTGTGCGTTGACTGCACTGCAAACCAATTGGTGTTAAAAAGCTAAACAGCTAAAATAACAAACAGCTGAAGCAAAAAGCTCTTTTCCAACAAAGCGATTCAGCTCAGCACACCAAAGAGAGGGGAGGCAGCATCCTAGTGACAGTACTAGTGAACCTCTGTACTAAATGCAGTGTTTAAAATGTGTCAGGAAAGATGCTCAAAGAGGTTTCAAAATTATGGTCTGCGTTCTTATTTATTTACTTTCCAGGTTTTGTAGCTTGCTATTCTTGTCAATCTGGTACTTTGAAATTCTTATTCTAGGCCTTTCCCACAACCTATAAATAAATCTTCTAATACAAAGTAAGACTGTCAGATAATCACATGACTCCAGAAGCTGGGACTTAATAAAAAAATGAAGTAAAAGCAATGTTACAGCATGAAGTTGGCACCATTGATTTGAAGACAATGTCTTCTCAATAACATAAACCAGAAACAGCAGCTCAATTTTACAACATTTTTGTTCAACCAATGTCTTGTCCAGCATACATTACTGGGCAAAGTCTCTTCTCAAAATCAAGTGAGATTTTAACCTGTAGGACTCTGTTGCTTGACTCTTCTCACCTTATTAATTGTTACGGCTAAGGCCTTACTCTTCCATAATAATTAATTCACTATATTTTTTTCTACCTAGCCTTTAAGAACAGACATAGAAAAAAACTCTCATGGCTGTTATCCACAACTTTCCTGAACTGAATTTTCACATTCAGGTTTTTTCATTACTCCGAAGAGAAGCACAAAGTAAAAGCTTAGCATATCTGTTTTCACTCTCTCTGAAAGTTTATTGCCTGAGATACCACATATGTAACATTTTCTGTCTGTAAGAAGTTTACGTTACCCGATTCAAGTGTGCAAATATGTCAAGATTTTAATGAATATCACAGAAAACCTTTAAATGAACTTGCTTTCTGCAATCTCTTCACAGGAACAGCCTAGACAGCGAAAGTTTTGTTTGGCCAGAGACAAACAGGAGTGCAAACACCAAAGCATTTTCTCTGAAGGCAATACAAGTGCATGTGCATACATGCGTGTACACAGTCACATGGCCACACAACAGATACAAATGTGAGATAAATTTTGCACATCAGATTTTACTCAGGGAAGATAGCTCATAAGGACCTGTCAACCCACGTACAACACTATGCGTGTAGCATTGATACTGTCATTTACATTTGAGTGAGACAGCTTGGATTACCTGACTGGAGCAGAGAATAAAATACTGTGACTACATTCACTTACTACATTTGTGAAATTGCAGGTGTTTTGAAAGCCTGTAGGTAGATGAAGTCAATCAAATGAATCACTCTGAATCATTATATTCCATTTAGAATAGTTTTGCTTTATAGAATCCTAAGCCTGACAGGTATAATTTTCTGTGTTTCACAGAAGGGTTAGCTGACGTAAGCAGGATTGTGTAACTATAGCTCAGGTCACCTGCCAACTGGGTGACAAGCAAGACTTTAAGCTCCTTGAACTCTTGATTTTTCAACACAACAGCTTTGGGCAGGAAGCAGAGGATGCCTTATCCAATAAAAGCCAAGTTGGAATTTAGGCAGGCAGATGCAAAGCTGTAAGTCAAAATATGTCCAGTGAAGAAAATGTAGCAACATTATTCTTTGGAAAAACAGCATGGAATATTAAATCACCTTAAGTTAATGAACTCAACGTTACTACTTAATGTCCCCCACCTACAGATACCACAGCAGGGTAGGTTCTTTCTTCTCCGTCACACAACTCACATCTATTTGAGTAATGTAGCCCTTCACTAGTTATTTATTGACTACATTTTAATGAGCATCCTTGCCATTACTTGTGCTGTATCAAATGGCTTTTTTTTTTCCCCAAGGACTTACAGCTGTAGGACTTGTAATTGTAAGATAGGAGACCAGTTGAATGCTAGAGTCCTCTGTGGCATTGCACACACAGGAGCTGAGACTTTTCGGGTAAAAGAAAAGGAATAGTACAGTTAAAAAGTAATTCCAGCTACATAAGAGGCTTTAGACTCTAGATCTACTTTTTAAATCATGAAACTAAAATAACTATGATATCAAATAAGAATACATCACCATCATTTTCTTAAATAAAGATGCTGCATTTTAGAGCAACAGAACCATATGGGAGAATCTAGTTCAGACTTCTCAAGATAGCTGAAACTGCTCTCTGCAGTAAGGTGTAGGTGTCTGCAAATTACACAGCTTCTTGAGACAGTGCCAATCTAGATTGCTCCATTCATAATTTGACTTTTGATTGGTACCTATCCAGATTGTATCATTCATGCTACAATTTACAAGCAGGGATGGAGACAGACAGGCAAAGCAGTAATTGAGGGAATACCAGAAGAATTGCTTCACATGACAGAAGTATTTCCTATGCCTGCTATTGTCAGAAATTCCTTAAGACAGTTTGCTTTGCAAACTGGACACTGAATCTGTCCTCTTTGGGGACGGCTCCAGCCCAGTTTAAAAATCACAGTTGCATAACACATCCCTGCTGCATGTGGAAACTAGCAAACTAAAAAAATCCATTGAGTGGTTAAGCTGTGCTTGCTTCAAAGGCTTCAGGAATATAAAGAGTGCAGACATTTTTCTTAAACATACATGTAAGTGATGATAACTTTGAAGTAAGGACACCGCAATAAACAAAATTCAAATGACTGATTCTAACTACTCCAAACGCTAGAGAACATTGTCATACTCTAGCTATTTCTTTCTTCTCTGTATACAGCATATGGGGACCGATACCTGAAAAGTTACCAGGCCTGATCCTGCAAGACCCTACACTCGAGGGAACTGAAGGTTCAGGACAGCAGGACCAAGACTTTGTGGTTTCATTTGACATCAACTACATTGCAAAGTACCTAAAATGTCAACTACTTACAGTCTAATTATGTATTTTAAAGGCCAACAGAAAAAGTGAGGAATATTTGGTGTCCTACAGAATACATATTTAAATACCTTTTACCTGGATAATGTTTTTGACTAAGGATTGTTTTGGGGTTTTTTTCTAAAGCCTAAAACCCCTCTCTATTCTGCTTAGTACTACAAGAGAAATTGCATATGTTATACAGGCCTAATGTATTATCAGATAAAAATCAGCCATTACATGATATTCTTGTCTCCCGTGAAGAAAAGCAGAACTATAAATTTACAGAAAATTACCTCCCTTTCTTATGTTTCAAATGAGAAAATTGCTATTACTAAGGCAAGATTAGTGGCAAGTTACAAGTTAGTACAGTGAACAACAACAACAACAAAATACTTTTACTTGTGTAGAGTTAACTTCAATTCGTTTAAGAAAAAAAAAAAAAAAAACAACAAGAGGGAGGGGAAGCAGTCAGTCTTATCTCTTTGACCAATACAAAAGCACTAAACACCTGCTGAGCTGTTCAGGAAAAGCAAATAAAAGCAATAATTCTTGAACAAGAGGTCGACACTAGAGATGGCTTTGCAGGACCTTAACACTTTCAGAGAAACTTCTGTTTTTACCCACTGTCTTTGTTAGAGCATTATCCTTCATATCTGTAAACAAGTCTTTCACCTTATTGCTGCCCTTGACAAAGGAACTGTAATTGGTAATCAACATCTCTTCTTAGACCCTGGAGAAACAGCCAATTCTCCAAGACATTGAAAAAGAAACAAACCAACCCAGCAGCTTTATAAAGGAACAGAAAAATTGACAATCTTAAATGTTACCAGTTGGAAGTCTCCATTCCCCTTACGTATTCTCATTATTTTAACCTGCATATAAAAGCTTTTCAATCTCTAATTCACTCCTTTGGTCTATCATCATTATGAGGCAGTCTTGGCTTTCTATTTTGTAAAACACTAATCATGAGATTAAGACATATCTAGATCTTTTCTAACAGTAAAGATATTATCATTTGACACAATCCCTCATAATTTATTTTCATATCTGAAAGGAGTGTACTCTAAAATCATATGTAAGAAAGAAACACAAGAAAAACTTTAATTTTTTATATAAAGCAGGAAAAATAACATTTAAAAAAAACAACAAACCAAACCAAAAAAAAACATGGTCTCAACAGGTGTATCACAACAGGTATATGTGAAGAGACAGTGCTCTGCACACATAATTAATCTTCAAAACACAGAAGCACTGCCAAATTTTGTGAAAGAAGAAGAGCCAAGAGAAAGTGCTAAACTAAGACTACAGTACATGTAAACAATTCACTCTGCATTCTGCATATAGGTCCTGTATAAAGCCAACTTAGGAAAAGCAAATTCAGAAACCTAGGACAGCAAAGAGATAAAACAAGTAACATTGTGCCTCAAAAGACAGAGCTTCAGACCACAAAAACCAGAACTGGAATTCACAGAGTTTTAAGAGATAAATGGCAAGAGTAATCTGAAATTGTGACTTTTTTAGCCTGTCTAAATCGACATTTTATCTGAATTACAGCAATTCTTCCAATCTAATTCATCCTTAGTAGGTCATTTGCAGGTGTCAAGCATAGCTAGCAAAGAAACCAGAAAATACAAGGGTTACTTCAAACACATGAGGAAACATCCAGTGTTCTCTCAGAGCACCTTTGAAATACTTCCCTTTAAAAACACATCCAGTTTACATCTCAGTGAGTCATTACACATGACTACAATTGCCCATGTTTTTAAAGTAACAAAATAAGCCATGCATATTAAAGACATTTTAAAGTAACACTGTAAGGAAAAGAGAAAGACATTAATATTAAACGCTGTTTGAATGCAAACCAAAGAAAAGGAAACTCACAGAAAGACCAAATCCTGTTTACAATAGACATATGACCAGAATTGCCTATGAGAGGCTCCAACTGCAGCCTCCTGACAAGGTCTGTTTGAGGAAGCGTCTCTCTGTGAATAACCCTGTACCACAAACCCCATTTTGCAACCACGCAACAAAACAAATAAGGAATCCCAAACTAGATTTTAGTTGTGAGCATTTTGCTCTGGCTGGAAAGCAACATGAAGGAGACAAACTCCTCACAAAAGCAGCAGCTGCTATCTACCATAGTAACATAATTATTTAATAAGAATTTACATAAAAGCCAACAAAAATAAAGTAATTTCTTTAAAGGAAGGTGTTTTCTTGTCGCACTAGGCTGTATTTTCCCAGTCAGTCACTGAAGTCCGAGGTATGGAGCTGTCTCTTACCTGAGCTGATCATACTGTGCATTCTCTGCTGAGCCAAGAGCTGTTCACGTCCAGAAACCCCATCTGAGGAAAAACACGATTCACTCTCATAAATTGTCTGCAGCATATTCCACCAGTCTGCACTTCAGCTACACGAGATATTCATCACTGCACTCGCACAGGGGCGCTGGGCACGACCCTCTGCAGTCCTACCTCCTCCAGTGAGGCTTGTAAGATAATATGGTTCAGCAATTAGCAATGTCTAAGCATTCACACAAGTATCTACTGGGAGAGGGGAAAAACCCCAACTCCACTGCGGGCAGCCCCCGCCTGCTGGAAGGAGCCGGGAGCGCGCGGGGGGCTGCACGCCGCCGAGTTTGAGCAGTTGCGTTCGGGCAGCCAGCGGCAGGTGGAAGAAGAAATGAAGAGAGATCTTTGCGCTTCGAGCTTTCTGGCAGGATTGGGGGGAAGCACAGCCTCTTAAAAACCATCAAATGCAATAAATCCCCCTTCCAGGGACCAGGAGGCCCTGGGGGTTTAGTCGGAATTACCCCAGCCCGGCCCAGTGATGCTGTCCCCGTGCTCTACTCCTCTCCCTGCCCAGCTCTCCCTTGGCTGGGCGGACGGACAAAGTTGGCGGGAGCAGCAGCAATAACTCATTTGCATTTGAATCGACACCCGCGTGGCCCAGCGGAGGCAGAAATAGAACAATGGCCGGCCTGAGCCAAAAATAGGTCAAGCATGGCCGGGTGATTGGAGCCTGCATTAATGCGTTTAAAAATACCACAGCAAACACAGCTGTCCAGTCTCTGTCTTTCAAACTGCCAGCGTCCTTCCTCCGTCGTTCAGCCTCGAGCACAATTAACCCCTTCTCCCTGCCCAGCCCGTTTTGGTGGGAAGAAGCCAGGGATAGAGACAGGGAAGGCAGGGAGCAGGACAGAAATGCTCCTTGCCTGGGACTCATGCTCCTCTCCCTCCCTCCCCTCCCCCAGGGAGTATTTTGTGAAAAGCAAGCAAAACGCCACGGCTGCTGTATCAGTCCTAAAATAACGCTGGGAGGTTTTGCTGGCGATGTGGTTTCTGCCTCGCCCACGCGCAGCCATCCTGCTGTTCTATTTTTGCTGCCCGTTTCTCTGGCTACGCCGCAGTTGGCTTTGGTGGGGGAGCTGGGCTGCTGGCTGCTCCCTGCAGGACCTGCAGCCACCTTGGGAGAGGCGATTTCTGAAGCTAACAGGGCTGGAGGGGGAGCAGAAGTTGGGGCAGATGTTAATGACAGCCTGGGTTTTGTGTGTGCAGTGATAAGCAGCCTTTCTGTATTTAGCATGCCTGATATAATTCTTATAGTAAGTCACCAGTTGTGGCACAGCATTGTTAGACACGGTTACCGATTACGCACTATTCGGTTGACTTGCTAAAATTTGAAGAGGAGCTGATCAGCTCACACTTATTTTTAGAAGCACTAGGCAATTTGCACAGTGTCTTCCTCAGTTTTACAAGATGATGTGCTTTCAGAAGAGCAGTGTTCAATGGTGTAACAGACGACAGCGCCGTGCTCCTCTTTTTCTTGGCAGGTTTCAGACATCCTATGTGACATTTATTTTTCACAATGATATTTCAAAAGTTGCATATCTTGTTTGCTGATTAATATACCTACAAGTAGATAAGTTTCATTTCACCATTACAGATGGTACTTTACTTCTCTGGCTCCTGATCTGCCTTGTAGCACTTGTTACACAGCTGACCAAAGCCTCTCACTACCAACATATATCATACAGCAGCCTGACTACTCACCTACCAAAATTACGAGTTGCTTTCCATGTCCCTGCTCTAGGGCAGCAGCAATGGCCACAGGGATGTGATTGAAGCCAATACAGAGCCCATCTTGGAGCTTTCCAGAGATCCAACAAATTCTCGACTATCTCCAGCATTTTTTGCCTCTTAAGACACAAGAACCTGCCCAGTACTTAAGGCTCGGTTGTGCCTTTTGGCAAAGGATCATCTGTCTGCTCTTCAACTAACACGACAGATTGTAGCCAAGGGCAATATTTATTTTTTTAAACTTCTCACTGTTGTGTTATGGAAGAAAATATTCACAATAACAAAGTACTGTAACAATTCTATGATGTTTGGATACTCGATAGCACCTGGGAGGTCTGTGGCTCAAGTTTCCTTCATCATCTAAAACCTTTGCTTCCTCCATGTGTCCAATGACATGGTCCTGCTCAGAGTTAGTATCTGTCCCTGTGACAGATGGCGATCACAGCAACGGGGTATTCCCTACAGGATCCTCAAGTTAGCACCTATCACTACTAAATAACCAGTTCTCCTTGCCTTCTCTCTTCCCTACTCACAATTTTCCCCAGCAGCACTCCT
The DNA here is from genome assembly GCA_033558235.1 of Neomorphus geoffroyi. NCBI lineage: Eukaryota > Metazoa > Chordata > Aves > Cuculiformes > Neomorphidae > Neomorphus > Neomorphus geoffroyi. The sequence continues at coordinate 14,481,607 of JAUMJM010000004.1, forward strand.
CCAGGGGAAATGGCAAAGCCCTGCAGGCAACATATACCTGGCTCTGCAAATGGGCACAGACACGGGCAGTGGCAGCACAGCAACACAGTGCGAGTCGGGGGACAAGCATTCCATATACCATCATACTACTGACAGCTGACAATTTGGTACTGTGAACATTTTTCTTTTGAAAATAAAAATACCCAAATGGTTTTTTTGGGAAATACCTGGGACTTCGATGGTGCAGGGCAGAAGACTTTCAACAGAAGTGTGAGGGGGATCACCAGTAGAAACAGAAATGTTCTCCAATGCAGAAAAAGCTTTTTATAGACAGAAGTAAATAATAAAGTGGAACTGCTTATGCCCTTGAGCCAACCAGAACATGACCTTGTTTAGTGATTCAGTGCCTCAAAATAATCAAGTCTCATATTACAGGGAAACACTGGAGGAATAAGTTAAAAACAGGTCAGAACACGGATAATGGTGGAGTGTAGGATCCTGGTATTAGGTTTTTAACTTTTTATATATACAGCTGCATTTTTAAAGACAGCATTCACAGCTCTAACTGACTTCAAATACTTCAGTAACTAAATAAAGGCAAACTATTTTCAAAAGTAGAAAATGTACATTCAGATATTTAGCTGCAAACGTTCTTAATTTTGGCATTTGTATTTTAAACTGACAGACACATAAATAATCCTATGTATATCTAATTCACAGACCGTAATAACTAAGGTATTGTGCTTTATACTTTAGATTATCTATAAAAATTATATCAAAATATTTTACTTATGAAGTCAATCACCCCAAAGGTAGGGCTTTTAAAAAGAATCTGAATTCTTCCAGCTTGCTTCTATGTATTATGGGCCTTTGGTACATGCTTCGCTTTAAAACACATGTGTAAAATATTATGTTGAAAAAGGATGAATTAAGCACATGCTCATATTCTATTGATCACAATAGAATTTAAGCGCATAGTTAAAACCACTTTGCTGAGTCAGCCCAGCCTTTAACTGCACCATCACATGAGTTTACATAGTTCCTTTAGAGTCCCACAAGGGAAGGATAAAGGGCTCATACCTGAAGAAAACCTGTTTTTTGTTTTTAAAGCTATACATATTATAAGGTGACATTTTCATACAGGGGCATGAGGGGTGGGGGGTGTTACTGTTTTTTTCAAATGCATTTCCTAAACTTGGACAACTTTAATGATACTGGAGGTAAGAGTAAACTGTTGAAATGATTTAGCGCTGCTGAGGTGACTCTAAATGCAATCAGCAACTTCATAGAAAATGTAAGGCATGTTAGTAGCACTAAGATCTCATTTCAGGGGTTTCACAACCTGTTTCCCTTATTGCCTTCTGAGTTGCTAAACCCAAATAAATAAAAGGAAATTAAATCTGAAAACGGCATTACTGTAACATTAAGATTGAGAAATTAAGCACTCAAATTAGAAAGAGCTAAGATTTCTACTGCATTATTAACTCTGCAACATTACAATTAAGTAGCATGTTTCTTTTACTTTCCTTGTTAGGTAAAAACAGTATATTACTGTCTGGTTTTAGCATATCCCATTTCTTACTCATGTTATTCCGAAGCATAGTTTTCATTAATATTAATATTTTAGTTTCAACTTTCGCAGTTTTCTTACTTGTAAATGAAGGCTTGCATAGATTCTTCTGCTATATTGCTAATTTATGTAATAATGAATATTACATGCAAAACTAAATAAAGAGACGTTCTTTCTCTAGCTTCTAGTTTTGTTAGATTAGATATTGTAGATTAGGAAACCCCAGCCTTGCAGGTGTCCCATTCAACCTTCTTTCAGCCCCTTTTTCATTTGGCAAGTATTCTGTGAAAAAGCATCAAGTAATAACATGCACCAATATCCAACAATGCCTAAACAAGTGGGAGCTAAATTAAGGCTGCATGGGTAATATTAAATCCGGTCTATTTCAGCACTCAAATTTTGAGTTTTAATCTCTGCAGTATAAAGAGCTCCAAACTATTTTTTGCATATCTAATCATCAGGATTAAAAAAAATAAAAATTAACTATTGTATAGAACAGATGTTTCTGTAGCAACAGTTCATTAGATACCATTAGTACCATGTGAAATCCAAACATCCAGCATAAATTACTACAGCTTATTCTAGAGGATTAGCTAGGTTAACGAACATCAGAAGACTATTACCACAGAGAAGCAGATGGTTTGGGAGTAGAAAGAAATCAGGAGAGATGCTCAAGCGGTCTGGTTCTGCTCCCTCCTGGAACTAAGGGACTGTATTCTAAGTCCCTGGAACAATTAAAATGGACCACTTACTCCATGTGCTCTGCTTGGAAAGATGTAATGCAAGAATGTCTTCTGATGACTTTTCTGTGTAGGAAGCCCTTCCTGTACCCTGTTCAGGAATACATGTTGCTTTTTCTTTGCGGTCCTGTGAAACCATGTGATCGGCATTTTTCAAGTGAGGGCAAAACTGTGATTCTATACGTGCTTAAACTTAATTCAAGCTTCAAAGGAATTCTCTGGGACAAAGAAAGGCATATCTGTAGCTTTAGGGGATTTGCTTACAAACAATGGGAGAACAAAACTTTAGGAAATTTTGAGGATAAGGAGCACTACACTAGATAAATGTATGGGTGTCTACCATCTCACATATAACAATACAGAGAGCCTCACATCTTTCTCATGCAAATCAGCTAAGGGTTTTCAGAACTAGCTGGTGACTTATCGCTTCTTTCTCCTCTTAAAATATGCCTTTCCATTCACATAAATAAGTTTACTAGAAATTAAGTCCTAGACTCAGGACAACATCTCAGCAACACATGCTTGATTATAAGCACATGGCTGAAGTTAAGCATAAGCTTAAGAGCTTCATAAATTGAAGAGTACTTCTTTCCTGAATCACAAAGCTTGGATAATTTAAAAAAAGAAAACCACAGAGAACTATCAAATAAATAAACAAATATTATTTAGATTAGGGAATACATACACAATTCAATTATTCTGTTGCACAGTTGCTTATCGGGTTGGAAGTAAGATCTCAGTCTTTTGTGCCAAGTCAGAAGTAAATTGCATACAAATACAAGCCACGAAGCCAAAAGCAACGTCAGGTATTAAGAAATAAATGCCTCAGACCAGTGAAGCACTTCACCTCTTTTATGTCCTTAATGAGGCAAGTACAGATATGAGCAATATGATATTTGCCAGGTCTTCTATGTTTATGCCTAGCTTTTCTAGAGACACAGCAGTGCAGATGTGCACTGTGCCTGCCAATTCTCACAGCACCAGGGTGGACATACATAAAGCAAACCTAGAGCACATAACCCATGACAGCTTGCAGTACATTACCTGTGACAGCTTGCAATACATTCAGCGTGCTTGAGGCATTTAAAACATGTTGCACATCTACTGAGCAGATGATTTGTACCTCCATACATCATTTTGCACTGACGTCAAGCAGTCTGACAGGTCCGATCAACGTACCTGGACACTGAGAGTTCCTGGACAACAGACTACTAAGTCCATAATGGCTGTAGGACCAAAAGGAACACCATCTCTAGCTTGTAATAGATGCCTGGGTTTAAGTGCTTTTTTGGATTTAAGCCAAGGAACGCAGGCTGTGCTTGCTGTCTGGAGAACTGCATTGTGAAAACCAATGGCTATGCAAAGGATTTAGGATCACAGCAGAAGACAGCCAACTAAATATGAGCTCCTAGGATTACAATGGGACCGAAAAGGCTAATAAAATCCTTGGATATATAAACAAGGTTACATGAAGTAACAGTAGTGATGTGATCTGCCTATACCAAAAAGAATATCCTCGGCATATTGTAACTTGTTCCAGTATAGATACCTGAAAAAGAATGATGAAATACTAAGGATGGGTAGATTGGTAGAAATCCCACATGAATGAAATAAGTTTGGAAACGCAGTAGGAATTGGAAGCTCAAAGACCTGAGATACTAGCTGAAATACTAAGTTTATTCAAGAAGTTCAGTGGTGGCTTGGCACTCTATAATATATACACAGGGCAAGATGTCCAGTGGTATAGTAAAATGCTCTTTATTTTATAAAGAAACAAGGCTTTAAGAACCTAGTGATCATGGGGGTACCTCCAAAACTACTAAGAACGAGTAAGAAGCATTGCTGAACAGACAGGAATAACAAGAATAAGTAGAATAATCCTACATCAGAAATAGTTTTTTTCTTTTAAATCATCCTCTCCTGAAAATCAGGGGTGTGGGTTTTGTCTGGTTTTGGGGGGTATGTTGATCCAAAATATATCTATTTTCCCATGAGATTTGATAATTTTTACAAGAGTAGCACAATGAATACACTGTAAACATCTTGGGAAAAAATCCTTGTGAAAAAAAAAGTCTGCAAATTCTGCTTTGTTTTGCTATTCAAAATTGCCCTTCTAAGTGAAATAATTAGACCTCAAAAGTAGGGCCTTTCTAAATCGAGGATTGGATTCATGGATGGATGTGATGGCTGTACATAACATGCTGCTACAACAACACTATAAACCTATAGTAGATTTATAGTAGATTTATAAGAGAGAGATAGCCACGTAGATTAGGAAAATAAATGCCCTGTTAACTTTTGAAACAAGAAAGAATTTTTCTTATATATCAAACAATATATACAGTTAAAGAACTGCAACTGCAAGCCATTGGAAGCTTGATCAAGAAAATACATTTTACATAAAGCACTAAAAACGGGCTCTCTCTAGCGTCTGGGTCAAGAAGCAGACCTAAGATGCCAGGCTACACGCTGGGCTGTGTGCACACTCCAGCTTCTCCCACTGTGTTGCTTTACTGGGATCTCCTTCCTCTCCCAGCTCCTCAGCCTACCACTGGGGAGCATTCAAGCACGTGGAGAAACGGCGTTATGTGCAGAAACATGTCTCGGGGAGCAGTAACAAATTGACTGCTACTGTGCTATGAAAAGGTCACATCTCACGCCAGTCAATAGTGTTGTTATGAAACCACACAAAATCCTCCTGGTTAGCTGGAGCAGAACAGCAGCGAAGTTCAATATCAACCCTCTCCTAGTGGTTTTTTGAAATGTTACAGTGAACCTCACTTCACTTTCCATCTAATTGTCTTCCTCATCTTGAATTATTAATGAACAGATCTGCAACCCAAAATGTTATCGATACACCAGCGTGGGAGCTTTTACTATGCCAGTAAATTTGGGCAATGCTTAAAGGATGAAACTGTGACTTCAGTGGGTGAACTGTAATTGTTTTGCCTGACATCAGGAGCAATGTGATATTAATTTTCCTTTTAGAAACAAATTTATAGACTGCAGAGAGAAAAGCAAGGTTTCATAATTCTGAAAGGAAAATTACAACACATTTCTACTAAATATAAGATCTCACTTTAGCTAAGTAAACTACCTTGATAATCTTAATGCAGCTACTTTCTGTAACTGAAAATACCTTTATAATATACTACGGTACTGCCAAAATGTCTCACAGACTTGACTTTTGTAAACACTGGTATCCAACTGGTATACCTAAGGCCAGAGTCAACCCCAAGAAAGCTTTTATCCATACTTCAAGTTCATTTAGCCAAATCATGCAACCTTCACTTTGTTCAGCAGTCTGTCCCACAGAAGGGATGGAACAAATGGAAAGGGAGGATACAGCAAGTACCCAGCAAAGTCACCACTCAGCAGGCAGATGTAGGCAGCTGCTGCTGCTTCCATACGTTCCTCATCTGCCCCATCTCAAGCCCTGTAGGACAAAGGGACAAGGGGGGTTCCAACCCCCACAGTTTTCTAGAAGAACTGTTCACAAAAGAACTGTCAAATTGTTCTTAGCCTCAAACCACTGTGCAATGGCTACAAAAATGCACAGGACAGAATTGATAATTTGCACTGAAAGCATGGAGAACCAAGGAGAAATATGAATTCATGTTCAGACAACACTTCCATTCTAATCAACTCTAATCAGGTAAAATTATATCTTGTGAAGAATCTGGAAGGGGAAAGCCCTTATAATTCACTTCAATTTAAAGAGCTGCTAAGAAAGAGCAGTCCAAAAATTAATTAATAAATGAAAAATAACTCACAAATGCTGAAATCACAATGCCACAAGCAGAGATGTCAGATTATTTTAGATGAGCTTAAGCTTCTGAGCGGTCAAAATGTAGGATCAAACTTGAGCTCAGAGCCTGTTCTAAAAATAGCATAGCTCTATGGCAGTCATCTACGCACTTTGTATTCTGTCAATTGGCAGATGAGAGAACAGTACAGCAAGTTAGGTGATAATGGAGGGAAAACAAAACCTTTCAGTCAACAAATCAGAGATTTTAAACCATCACAAGTCAGGTCTCACTTAAGTCATCACTTATGGATGGAATGTCTTGTACATGTTATGACTGCACTTGCATTTCCAGCCCATTCCCCGACTTGTTAAAGGAGTGCCAATGAAATAAACTGCTAAAAACATTTGCCTGAGGTTTGGATTTTTTTTCATTTTAAATTTGAAATTAATGCAACAAAATTGTTATCATTAGTCAATGAAAAACTGAGTGTGCTTTCAGTAGCCCACCAAATAAAGCTATACATAGGCTAAGTGGTAGTTTTGGCTAAAGGTAACCAGTGACAAAAGCTAGACTGCTCAAGGTAGCAGGTTATCACCCATGTACTATGATGAATAAATAAATCACAACCTATATTATCTTAAACCTTAGTTGTTTTCTCCATCTCTTTTCCTTACCTTTGCCTGAATTCCAGCTAAAAAAGCAAAAAAGGCGAAAAAGAGAACTTGAATAACTAAAACGTGCACATACAGCTCCCAGATTGTTTATTTGCCAGGCCTTCTACGTCTCACAAGATAAAGGAAGATAACTAAAGCTATGAGGCTGGTTTTGTGTTGTCAGATAAAGGGGTGCAGCAAAATTTGGCACTGCCTTAACTAAAAATAGATGCATTGTAAAAATAAGGCTGAAAAAAACCCCGCATAAGTAAATTACCAGTGTGAGAAAATAGGCTTAAGTTTGGTCAAGCTTGGGGTTTTTTTCTTTTTAATTGTCAGTAAGAATGCTTCTGAAAATAGCATCCTTGTGCTTTACAATATTAATTTGCTTACCATTCTAAACAAATACTTTTCTCTATTTCTGGACTATACACATATGTAACAACTTTACATTTAAGGAGCAATTTACCTGAAGTAATAGAACAGAATTGGTTTTATTCAGACAGCTTCACAGAAAATGCTACTTTAAGAGATCTAATCACAGCATTCTCTTTCAATTAGTATGACAGGCATACAAGATATATTTCTCTGAGAACTTATACATGTAAGTCTAGTGTCGGTGTGTATAAAAATATAAACATATGAACAATGCACTTCCAGCTACTGGTGTCCCACACCACAGCTGAAACTAAAGTGCACATACATTGATGCAAACAAAAAATTAAAGCTGAAAGGTACATAAGCCAGTGTCTAGCTTAAAACATGTGATGACCGAATATTTTATTGACTTGGGGCCTAAATCATTACATTCACTTTTGTTCGTTTAGTGCCCTCTCAGATGCACTAGAAAGCCTCCAGCGATTCAGAGAGTCTGTATGTTATTTTGGGACCCATCACAAAAAGAATGAGTTGAGAAGTTGAGCGACTAATTGTATTTGCAAGGGGAAATCTCCAAAGCATACCTACCAACAAGAATTTCAGGATAGAAATACACTACAATGGTCACCAACAGAAATATTTCATCAGCCAGTCTTTTACAGTATTGTGGCTCTCATCTCATTTTTTGCCAAGTTATTTAACACTGCACTCACCAGCAACCATCAAGTTTGGCAACTGTTTCCATTTCTCCCACTCTTTTTCTGGTTTACATGTCCTGCTGCAGTGGGAGGACAGAAAGAAGACACAGAGATGGTCAGCAGACCCTTAGTGGTTACATATACCCTACTGAGTGACCTGCAGTTGTGGAGGGCTGGATGAACTGAATGACCTTGGTAATCTTTTCAGCCATCTCTTCTTAGGTGGCACTGTGAAACACTGTGTTTCCAGGCAGTGCATGAATCTGAGGGCAATCAGCACAGAAGGCAAAAATATTTTTGCCAAACTAATTCTAGAACACAAGGTTAGAAAAATGGTAAGCTGCATCCTTCCACAGGAAACTGTCAAGGCTCTGATTACTATCCATGGCCATTAATGCTTGCCTGTATTATTTGAGATATTTGATTACTATCAAAATAAAATTGCATGTTATTTCCCCAAACCAGAAGAGTAGCTGTTTTTTCTTCAGGAGTTACAGACAAGCACAAAAAGCCTGTGCTTTCTTTCATATATCAAAAGCTTTTTGTTTTCACCTGTGTTCCCTTAACCTGTCCTTCTCTTCAGAACATTTTATGTAGTTCTGTAAACAGAACATTGCCACTTGCAAAGAAACACAGCTAAAAAAAGTTTCTTGTCTCTCTCCAGGTTCCCAGGCTTACAACTTAGAAATATTTCCATTCACAAGGAGAAACAAGACAGCCTAGCAACAGCTGTGGCAAGCAGCGACTCTCATTCATGTAGACACTGCATGTTTGATGCTAAAGAAGAAAAATTGTCTACTTTGGCTCAAGATAATTGATTTTTTTAAAAAAGCTAAAAACCGAATGCCTGCCTTTGGGCAAACATTTCCGTCTTTCAATCTGCTGTACATTGATGAATTAATGAGATCAACTGAAGGACTTTTTTCTCCATTCAGCTGAAGCTGTGGTTATACACACCTGCTCCATTTATTTCATCTCCAGCACAGACCTGACATGCTCAGTTAGTTTCCAGTTTATTTTTAGCATGAGGATATTTGAACAATGATTGATCACAATAAACTGCCTCTGCTCTAGTCAACATTAAACTAGCCAGTCCTTTTTATGTCCTTCCCATGAATCTGGAAACCTCAATCGCAAACAGGAGTAAGTATTTATTTCCTTTTTAAACTGAGCAAAATAACGGCCTTTGTATTGTTGTGGGGCCTGCATTTATAAATGTCATCCTTTCTTCCACATTTATTACTCCCATCAAAAAGGATGCTGTTTTTCCAAGAGAAAATTAGTAACTGATGATCATTTTTTCTATGTCTTCCCTTCTGCTAGTCTCTCTTCAGTTATTGCAGACACATAACTGTCAGTACTACTTCCTTCCTTTAACCCCATCTTTCATTTACTACTGTAATGTTGACTCCCCTCATGCTTCACTTACTAAAATCTCAAACAGAACAACACTTCTGAGGTTTCTCCCATGCTACTCTCCTGTTTGTGAAGAAGTCTCCAAATACTGGCTTTTCTTCCACCAGCTGGCTTAAAACTCCCCTCAATGCAAGGAACTGAGCTTCTTTGCTCAGAAACCCAGTGACATTATGAGGCAACATTACTCTTTTCTTCCATATCTGAATAGGTAGGGAAATTGTACATACAGCCAAGATACTTCCATTCAGGCTGAAAAAATTATTTCTATGAAACCTCATTGTTGTGATGAACATAAAGTGTCCCCCCTCCATCAGATAAAAAAAGAGGTTGTGGCTTCATACTATAATTGTACTGCCCTTGCCATTGCTAACTTCCTGTTCTTCCAGGGGCTTGGAGACCATCCACAGACTTGCCAACAGTCTGCTTCTGGGAGAAAAGCTTTTCACTGACCTGCTAATATCTAAGAAAATACTCCACAATCATTAGAAGCCATATTTATTCCGAAACCATTAATTCAGACTTCTTTTCACAGGGTTTTAACTGCCATAATCGCTGCTGAATGCTGAATTCAAAAAGCAGATGCAAAGCACTCCTCAAAGAACAGCTCACATCAAACACTTACCAGGTCTCCCATTCTTTTCGTGCATAAATAAATGCCTCTCTCTTTTACTGTTTTCTCTCTTGTATTTGCTTTCTATAATTTCTACAAAGCATGCTCCACAATCTCTCCTCCCAGAAGCTTCAGATCACTAATTCTCTGGTTTAATCTTCTTCTGTCTATATTTATCACTATATTTCACAACTTCGTTTCTTTCTCTTTGATCCTTTAATAGACATCATACCATGCAAATTTTTTATTCTTATTTCCAGTCTGAACATTCTTTATCAAATACAATTCAGAATATGTTCCTTGCCACTTATTTTCTTATTCTACTCGCAAACTTTCATCTTTCCTCTGTCTATAAAGATGGTGCAGAAATTGTTTTCTCAACTACTGAAATTATTTCTTTGAGTCTTCAAATTCAAAGAAAATTTCAAACACAGCCAATTTAGTCATGTCTCATTCCATTTTTTTGAATAGGACAATGGTGGTTATAGCATTCAGAAATCATCCCACATCATGTTTTAGGTTTCATTGCTGTCCGTTTCCTTCTGGAAATGTGTAGTTCTTTAAAAGTTAATAAAATGGATCAGACCTGTCCTATTTTGTCACCTATTCCAATAAGAGACAACTCTTGGCTTTGACATTTTCATGTTATAAATTGGTGCAATACCAATGGCTAGGCAAATGAAAGGGAAAGCATCCAAAAAACATAATTTCCTTTTGATTATTAATACTTATGACGTCAAAACTGATGTAAGGACACTGACAACATACTATGAGGCTTTATGAGGTCCAACAAAAAAAAAAAGAGACAGTGTCTCTTTTTTTTTTTATTTAACAAATGAAGAAAATCAGCTATGATCACTTTTAGAATAGTTCCCTTCTGAGTTGACATACAGCTGCAATGCTGCCAACATTCAAAGAAATTCCACAGATAATTTTCTGAAAGGCTGTTGAGAATCTCCATCATCTTTGCTTTCACATCTTCTACCAAAACAAATGGTTCCTTTGAGCACCAACCTGATTTTAGGCATCTCCTCACCATAAGCCTCAGTCAATAACTGAAGTTTCAGTCACGAATTTCGTCAGGTTCACGAGAAACTTGATCTTAACTCGTTGTTCACTCTTGCACATCAACATTTTCCAAATGAAGGTAAGAAAACATCTAAATTTGAACACGTCCCCTCATACTGAGTGAAGCAATTGAGCTGAGCCTTGTCTCACTACAACAGGTTAGAACATGTTCTATAGTCATCTCTTCGTCTCTCACCTCCCATTCTTGGTTCCCAAGCTATAGGGTTAGTCTCAGGTGTTTTTTGTTAGACCTCACACACTTAATACTCATCATTTGTAATAATCTCTTCAGAGCCAGTTTTATAATTTGTTATACAGAAAAAAACCCCCATTTTAGGCCAACATGAAAGAATGGTAGGGGTTTTATTCTGTGAGAGAAAACACTGTTTTCCCATAATGCCCAGAAAGGGAGTTGCATCCTGAATAGAAAAGGAGTAGAGAGGTGGTTGCAGAAGAAGGATGGTTACTATGCAAGTTGGAAGCCTACTAGAAAAACAAACACAGAAAAATGGCACTTTGGGAAAAACCATACTGTTTATCAGTCTGAGACTGACCAAGATACAATGACTTAAAAGCATATGTTCAATGTCAGCAAACTGGATGAGCTTGCAAAACATACAGCAAAGCTTGGCAAAGATGTCTAAGATTATTTAAAAAAATAAATAAAAATCAGAGATGTCCAAATTTCTAGTATTTCTTCAGCCCTCTATGGTTATTTTCCTATGCTTGGCTTAAAAGATGCTCAGGGCAAGTAAATGAACCTGGCATACAGTGACAGTGTTCCTTTAGCCAATGCACCGTATCTTCTGACTATCCCCAGGATAGTGTTGGCAAATTCATTAACACCCTTTCACTATTCTTCTTTTCCCTTAATCTGCCTTGACAGTCTCACATGCTAAATCTGATAAGCATATACTAAATCCTTACATTTTTATTTCAAAAGTATGTACTAATGGGGCAGGTGTGCTATTTTTCACTTCAAGAAAAATGCACATGAATAGTGCTACAGAAGCAATAGGAGGCTTTATTTTGAAGCACCTTACACATTTGTGTTTACACTCACACAGGCCTGAACAGAGCTCAGAAAATTCACCATCTAAGCATCTGCAAAACCGGTACCAGTCCTCCTTTATTGGTTGCTTATTGATAAGTATCTTCAAGCATTATGACAAACAGTAAAAAGCTAAGCTACTCAAAACGAAGCTGTTAACAGCAGCACGCAAATTGTAAAAAAAGCTCATCTGAGTGACTCAGTTTGTTTTCATGATAAAACAAACTTTCTAGAAGTAACAATAACAAGAAGGAGTGAGGTCTGTCATTCTATCAAGACATTCAACCCTGGTGTTTACAGGTGCCTTATACCAACTAAGAAAAAAATAGCAAAGAAATTACTAGGTTGTATTAAAAGAAGAGCTTAAAATAACCATTGTGAGCTAATGTTAGAGGTATGCAATGAACTAGGTTAGGTCACACAGCATATTATTGCCTTCAGCTCTGAGATCACCTTTATGAGCTCGACAAATACACTACTAGAGCTGTTGAGAAGACTATCAGCAATAAACCTTACATCAGGACAGCTGTTTCCTTGTTTTCTGTATTTGATAAATATTAATAAATACTACATGAATTTTCCACTCCATCCTTATTTTAAGAAAATCCTGACAGTTTAGTTGAAAAAGTTCTTGAATTGCTTGATATTTTCTTCTTTATATGATAGTGAGAAGACAGTAGTTTAGAAAAATTAACTCCTCGAGATTTCCTCATCTATGTTGCTGTTAGATTAAATACATGGCTAAACATATGACTGTCGTCCTAACTCCTTCCACACAAACATGGTCACATCATGTCACAAAAGATGGTGTCACATCTAAAATTAGAAACAAATCTCAACTGTGATGATTTTAACACTGAGCCTAACCTTGAGAAATGCTGAGCGTCTTCCAAGAGGTACAGGAAAACAGATTTGAGGGTTCTCAGCAACACATAGACTTTGATTGCAGAATGGCAAATCAAAAGACAACAGTAAAATGAGGGGGGAGAGAAACAGAGATAGAGTTGGAATAGGTAGTGCAGGAAAACAGAGCAGAAAGTGGCAGGATTAGTGCTATCCATTTATATATAATATTTGAGGAATGTTTTTCTAAAGACTAAACGTACTGTTTAATTTTTAAGGTTCAATTCAAAATCTAAGCTAGTGGCTTCAAATTATATTAAGCCGTGCAGGTTTGTGAGCTATTTGACCCACAGAAAAATAATGATTTTATATTAAAGATAAGCTTTAAATGACACTATTTACTTCAGTACACCACTTGACAGGCTCGATGAGATCACTGGCTATTTCTAAACTACCCCAGAGCACAAAAGTGTATGTGGGGGCAGGTGAGGAAGACATAAAAATATGAAAAAATAACAAAGACAAAACTATGAATCTAACAAGACACTGCCTAATTCCTGCTACTTTGAAATGTATCAAATTACACATTACATTCTGTTCTATTTTCTTTCTATGTCAAGTGCAAATTTTCTACACAGCTCAGTAACTAAGCCCATTTGTAAATTACTCTGTGTAATCAATACACTAGATTAAAAACTATTACAATAATTTGTAACAGTGAAGTCATGAATCAAAGAAGTATGTAAATCTAAATTTTAACCATTTACTATATCCATTTTTATGCAAGTTAGCACACCTACAGCTATCTGAAACACAATTTAATTCATTTCCATTTAAGGTGGGAAACACAGGACAAAGTAATGTGGTTACATGAAGTATGAAATTGCTTTTGAAAATGTAACAGATTGATGGAGCAATTATGACAAACAATATTTCTAGAATATGATGCACAATATATATTCCATGACCTCTCTTATTTAAAAGCTTGTTTTCTTCAGATTTCATTGCATCAAAACCTTTAAAAATTAATTACTGTAGACTTTCTGACAAGATGCTGCACATTAGCTGTCCAAAGCTCAGAATGTCTGACTTCCAAGAGGGACTATGAAACCTGCAAATGTATATCACGTCTCAAAAAAATAAAGTACATGGGCTGAGTTGCTTTTCCTGGTGGAGCCAACGAGATATTCTGCCACTGGCCCAAACCAGCTCTGGAGTCCATACTTGTACCCAAAAGAGCACATAGAAAATACAGACAAGGGAAATATATATGTCTATCACACAGCACGAGGCTTATTTATTTTACTTTGGTGAGCTATTTAGGATCATTTTTACTATATTGAACAAGGCATGAAAAACTGAAAAATAAAAAAACTTAACAGAAGTTTCATAGAAGTGTGTCATATTTCATATAACCTCCAAAGAATCTGGCTTCCAGCCATGGTAAGGTCTGAGCCTTCATTCAAACTACTCAGCTTCTGGTATTAAGGTCGGGAAACTACCCGAACCCACGGAGTTCACTGCAGTGGAAGAAGAACCTGCAGAAGAGAAGCTTTGGTGGAGAGGTCTCTGTTCCAGCTTAGAAGAGACGCAGACAAGAGCAAGTGAAGAATCAGACATTGTGTATTATGGCTTTCCCAAGGTAAAGGTGCAAATTCTTCAGAGTATGTCCCCTCCCCTCACCTGCACTCTTGACTTGAAGGATAAAGACTTTACTTCACATCTGTCCAATCTGTAGGAAATTGCCTGCTGTCACTTACAAATGATAAGCTCCAAAAATAGAGTAAAATTGATCTCAAAGGGAAAAATGGATTGATGAGGAGGGAGGAAAAATCATTAAACAGAAATTGGAAAACAGTTATTTACTTCCTTCAAAAGGTTACAATTCCCATGTCACTTAGCAATGAAGTATGTGTTCAATACAAATGTTTTTGCTTTCCCACCTGAAGATAAGAGTTGACAGCGCAATTGTAAGCAGAATTACTGCTTCAATAAAAATCTGCCACCATAAACAGTTTAGTTATGAAGAAAAAATTGTGTATTGTCTACTACTGTTACAAAGGCTTATCAAAACCACTAAAACCCCTTTCGCTGTACTAAATTAAGTGTTGCAGTTTGGCAACTTCTTATCACAATTAATGGGAAAGCATATATGAGTCTGGTTTTACCATGCTATGACATGTCTAAATTCCACAAAGGACTCCATGAGGAAAATATACATCTGGGTAAAGAGTTGTTTGTATCAGGTATAGCCATCTTCTTTCTTGTAGTAAGCGTAACACAAACATGAGGCACAATGATCCTTTGTTATGTGAATCAAATACACTCTCAAATATTTATTTTCTTCTTAAAATGATACTCATAATTTTCTGCACTATTGCCTCAAGCCATGAAGAAACATCAACATTTACATCAGTGTATCGGAAAATAGTTTTTATCATTTGGCAGAGAATTAGTATCGAACTTATGATTTCATTCTTCATAGATCAGCTATAATAAGTTACTTATGCCATCTAAAATTAACCTAGTGAGTATATTCTATTTTACTGAGCTAACAGATTTTTATTTTGTTTTCTATATGGCATAACATGTCTCTACATTGTTTTTGTAATTGAAACTATACTGCCTTACAAGCCACATATTATTTCATTTTGTATTTTTTCTTAGTGCTAAAAGCAATGCAATAACAGTTGGATTTTGCTTTAATGGAGAAAACACATGAAGGTGTCATGTCCCTTGAACACTCACAGTCCATCTTTATAACAGTGCTACAATGCAGAAGCAGAAGTGTCAGGCTTGCCCTTGTAGGGAGCGCCCAGAGTTCCGTTATCAAGTGGCACCTAATGTTAAACTGCTGGGAGCTTTGATACTTGCTCAGGTAAACAGCCCTGCAGCCTTGAATTCAAGGATGCCTACACAGTTGCATAGATTTGTCGCCACAACATGTAGTGGAAGCCAAGGAAGTCACCTATAGCTGGTGACCAAACCACAGTATCATGAGTTCAGTATCAAGTAGATCCCTGAAGCTGGGAAAAGGAGATAAAGACCAACAGAATCTGTCAAACTGCAAAACTAAATCTTCTTCATATTTTTACAATGCAGTTCTTAATTTCACAAAAGGCGTTCAGTATTCTCCAACCATGCATGAGAAAGGGACCTCTAAAGCCAAACAGTAGATACGTAGATTGCTTACCATTTGATCCATCTGTTAAATTTCATGCCCTCCTCTATCCCTGATGATAATTTGAATCAAATATTTTATTTCTCGCATTTCCTGTACACATTGTTTATTTTCTCAGTGCTGCGTAACAAGCAGCATAGCTGCAAATGTCATGTAGGAGCTCACATGCATCGTTTTAACTGGTGTTACAACTCCACACACACACACCCCTTTACTCGAGTAATCTTAGGGTTTACCTCTCATAAAAATGTCCCACTGGAGCTTAGAGATATGAAATGTTTCATTGCAGGGAAATCCCTTGGTGAAGAACATCGTATAAGGATATTATGTACTCTTAAATATAAAAAGCTGTGGCTTTTGCAAACACGGAAGCATGAAGTCTGATAGAGCATAACTGCACAGGAATGGATGTAACTACAAACAGTAATTGTCCAACCTGAGCAGCCAGATCCCGGTATAAGAATCAGCCAGAAAATTGACTAGTAATTCTGTCTTCAAATACATGGGGTGTAAAAAGACTATCAGAGAGACTCTCTAGGCCCAGTTTATGATCAGGATGTGACAACAGCATCCAGAGAAGACAAGCCCATTGCAGTGAGGTAAATGAATACTGTTTATGCATAGTGAACAACGGCTCACTCAGAAACAGGGGTAAGCGGTGAAACGGTAAATCTGCAATAGCAAAGACAAGAGCTAAACATGCAGGGCTGTGAAAGAGATTTCTGAGACTGAACAGGCAATAAAACGGCAAATGGATTCAAGGAAGGTAAAGTGACATGCATAAATACAGCAAATCTTCACATATAAAATTACATTATACACTCACAACCACACAGGAGCAAAATCTTAGACGTGTAACTAGTTCCACAAGAAAGCATCTGCTGACCGCTCAGTAGAAATAAGAAAAAAGATATCAAATAATTGGAAATGTTCTTAGGAATGGAAGAGGGGGAAAAATTTAAAGCATCATCACACTACTGAATCAATCCCCAGCTCATCTGGTACGCTTTGGGTCCCCTCATATCAGAAAGAATATAGTAGAATTGCAAAAGGTTCAGAGAAGAGCAGCAAGGACGTAAAATGACTTCTGGATGAGGAACTACTAAGTAAGTTAGGACTTTTTAGTCTGGATAAAAAAGATATATTCTAGGAAGGTAATGATAAAGGTCTTCAAATTCATGAGTAGCACAGCGATGGTGGATAGGGATCAATTGCTCAGTGGCTTTAAGTACAAGAGCTAAATGTCACCAAAAAGAAACTCATAGAAAGTCACTTGAAATGAAGCTAAACAATGCAGTTTTTCACAGACAAAACAGACCCATGGAACTCCCTGAAAAAGGTTGTTATGGATGTCAAAATAAGTTCCCTGAGGTGAAGTTTTGGGCCCCTCACTACAAGAATGACATAGAGGTGCTGGAGCGTGTCCAGAGAAGGGCAATGAAGGTGATGAATGGGCTGGAGAACAAGTCTCACAAGGAGCAGCTGAGGAAACTGGCGTTGTTGACCCTAGAGAAGAGAAGGCTTAGGAGAGACCTTAGCACTGTCTACAGCTCCCTGAAGCAGGCTGTAGCCAGGTGGGTACTGGTCTCTTCTCCCAAGTGACAGAAAATGGCTTCAAGTTGCGCCAGGGGAGGTTCAGATTAAACATCAGGAAAATTTTCTTCATGAAAAGGGTGGTCACGCACTGGCACAGCTGCCCAGGGAGGTGGTTGAGTCACCTTTCCTGGAGATATTTAAAAGACGAGTAGATGAAGCGCTTAAGGATATGGTTTAGTAGTGCACATTGGACTCAATGATCTCAAAGGTCTTTTCCAACCAAGCGATTCTATGAAAACAGCTGGAGGTTGTTGGACTACTGAAAAAATATACCATACAGGTTCATCCCAGACATCTGTTTCCAGCCAGAGACAGGACACCTAGTACCACCAAGGCATAGTAAGGAAGCTGTGTATGACACCATAGCAGGACACTTTCCAACCCCATTCTGAAAAGTACTGTACTCAGTTAGATGGGTGTAATCACTCAGGTAAGTGAATTAGGCACTTAAAGAACTTCAGACAAGGCCATCTTATATCTGTTAAAAGAATATTTTTGAAACAGAGGTGGAGTTTACTGGGTTTGTATCAAGGCAAAAAGAAATCTTATCTTGCTTACAAGTCTTATTTTCAGGTGTCTGCTTCAGTGCCTCAGAACAACCAAAGAAAGCAAAGACTCAGATACAACACAGTCCAAGTCAGATGTGTTCAGCCTCTCTCCGTCCCAGGGGCTCTTAGCAGCTCCTCTCAACAGATAACTTACTCCATTAGAGACCGCCCACTCCCACTTGCTGTATTTCCTCATTCCGAGGCAGGCAGTGGGCTCTGGAAAGGTCTACACACAGGAAAACCTGATAGAGTGGGGAAAACAAACCTACGATACATGAGCATTATAGCTGAAATGCACCATTATTGCAAAAAAAACTTCATGGAAGTGCCAGTCTAGCAAGCAGAACAAGACTGTACAGTCACTCTCACTCAGGCCACAGGGCAAAATGGAAGATGCTGCTACTGCTGCTGCTGCAAAAAAAAAAGCATCTGGACTGATCAACTAATATTTGCAGTGTGATAAAAAATGCAATCTTAAATACACTGTAGAAACAGAAACAAAGAAATATGTATTTCCCCCCTGAAATTCAACTATATTTGACACTGTTTGTTCAACCTCTTGTAAATATTTATACATCTTCACCAGATTCAAAACCTCATGAATATGATAAACTTAATGTAATCTGAATGAAAAGCCTGCAATGTCATCTTTCAGACAAGCTATGTCGTAAGACACAGCAAGCTAAGAGCTAACAAGTTTTGCTAAGCAAGAAAGAAAAAATATGTCCCCATAACATTATACTAATAATTAACTCTGATGCCATTAAAGGCCTATGCTTAGGGCTCCACAGGGACAATGAATCATTTATTTAAATTTCAGCCAAGAAAGTAGTTGCCTGGTAGCCAGGAGCTCACACCTGCTCCGAAATAAGTATGGAGAAAACATTAAAGACCAGAGAAAAATAAAACAAACAAATAAACCTTTGTAATCCTTGAAATGTAATTAAAGAACTTGAGAATCACCTCCTTACACTGCATTTCTTTGTTGTAAAGTATTAGTATGCTTTCCTTTATTCCAAGGTAAGATAAGGAGATAGAAGTGCAGATCACAACAGAAACCATTTATTTTTATTCTGCTCATATTTGTGCTAGTAAGCTGGAGGGATATTATGCCTCTTATACACCTGCAAATAATCAAATATAAGAAATCTGAAAGTCAACAAAACCATTCTCAAAGACTGAAGTCCACAAAATTGTACTTAGCGCATTACTGAATCCAGAATGGAGACAAGATTTCCACAGAATGTTCCATCACAAATAATGTCCAAGTAGAATAATTACATCCTGCTATTGTCTGTTGGTTGATGGAATTGTACCCATCACGTGGTACTTAATATGTCACAGAAGCTTATCTCTTGTATACTACCTCTGCTTCTCCCTAAATATCTGAACTCAACAAGCAGAAGTTTAGTTAAGAATTTACCTTTTCATATGCACATATCTACATATAAAAACATAAATGAAAAATGACATGCTTATAAAACTTGGGAGTTTTATATGTAAGTATTTTTATCCCACAGGGTTCAAACAAAAGCTTCAGAATGTGACATAAATCTTCAGACTAAAAAAGAACCAAACAGAAGGCAAACATAGGAATCTCCTGAAGATACTTAAACAATATATAATTATCCAGTAAATAGCTTCTGAGCTTACTGGTTTTTAAGGACTGACTCATGATTTTTATTCTGGGTTGGTAATACAGCCTCACTGTCTCTCATGCATTTCCTTAACTGGACTGTGAAGTCAGAGCTGAGCAACGTAAGATACTCTCATACTTTTCCAGGAATGAAGGCTGAGTGCTAGCAAAACAGGCATAATTTCTTGCCACATAGTGTAGATTTTTACCAACAGGTAAAGCCACATGAAATAATAAACTTAAAAAACCCAAAACACAAAAAAAAATAACCTAACAAAAATAATAGCATGAAGATTCTGTTTTCTGTTTTTCAAAGAATGTGAACTATTTTGACTAAATTAAATACTTTCAAGGAGTAAGTCCTTGTCCTTTAAGCAGAGTTTAGGTAAAAACATATTGGCCTGCTTAATTACCCAGAAAGTGATTAAAAGGGACCGCCTGCTATCTGCAAGTAGAGTTCAGGTCACATACTGGAACATCCGTCATACAAGGAGAGTCTGAGAGAGCTGGGAATGTTTAGTCTGGAGAAAAAGAAGGCTTAGGGGGATCTTATGAATGCATATAAACACCTGACAGTAAAGAAGGAGACAGAGTCTTCTCAGTGGCACCCAGTGAAAGGACAAGAGTCAATGAGCACAAATTGAAATACAGGTAATTTTGTATAGAAATAAGCAAAAATGCCATAAGGTTGTCAATAGGCTGACAACAGAGCTTGTGCTGCCTTCATCTATGGAGATACTGAAACCCTGACAGGATGTACTCCTGGGCAACCTGCTGTAGCTGACAAGTTGTTTTTTTCAAAAAAAAAAAAAAACTGGAAAAATAAAACTTCTTCGGAGAAGTAAGAACTTACAGAGACCAGGCCGAACAACCTTCCATGCATGAATGGCCCCTTATTCTCGCAGAGATCCTCCATCTTTTGTGGTGACCCATATGAGTAAGGAGACCACCTGAACACCTTTCAGTGCAAGCCTTATGCCTTAGATCTACACTTACAAGTTCATGGGTTTTATATTTTATTTATTTACTTTGTAAGAAATTTAAGATGTTGGGCCAAGCATAGACTGGTTTATTTAAGCAGTCTATTTTGGTTAAACACATAGCTAATAAATTCAAACCATAAACAGGCTACATGCTCCAGACCTAGCGCTGCTGGTTTAATGCATTAGTGTTCCCATTTCAATCCGGCAGTTGGAGTTCACTGCCTGCAGAACTCTGCTAGTGGAAGATTATTTTCACTCAACGAGACTACCAGTCAGATGACCTATTGGGATGTCTTGGATGCTTTTGCCTTCAGTGGAGAAGTTGCACAAACCTTTATTCTGGCAAGGTTTTTGAAATAATAAACCCCAGATGGAAAGTAACAAGCCACTGGCACGGATAATAAGGCCTTCTACCAGCACAGTTATTCATAAAGCAGACACGGTCATCAGCTAAACCAAACAATTTCAATTCAAAATGAACAATCTCTCAGAAGTTTAAAATCGGGCTAAGTTCAGGTTTAAAGACAGGCTTAACTCTACTGACTTAAAAACACAGCCTTAGTGCTCCAGTGCAAAATTTCTCACAGGGACAACTATTTTCCTTGAGTTGGGTCTAAGCATGCTTTTATAAACTACATGGGGGGGGGTTAGAGCTTGCTATCTCACCTGACCGGTGTAGACCTGCATAACAGGTGGAGGTAAAAAGCTTGGTGTTTTTCTGAACTGATGCAGGGAATCTCCTCTTGCAACTCTCAAACAGTATTAACCTTCATTTATAGAAGTGCTTGCACTGCAGTTTTAAACATGTAAAGTGGAAAATGCTTTTTGAAAAAAAAAAAACCAAAACACCCAAATAGACCAAAACACAAACCAAACCCCTACAAATTTCAATTACATACTTAACAAAATTGTTCTGGAACGTCTATACACGTTTTCTTTCTTGAGGGAGAAAATTTGATTTTTAAACATTCACTTTTCTTCCTAAGTTTCATCATAGCAAATATTTAGTATAGTCATCCCAAACTATAGAAACTTGTTTTGATTTATTTACAGCATTGCAACAACTAGGAATAAATTATTCACTTGCTATCAGGACTACAAATCCATATAAAGTTATTTTAAAGTTATATGAAAGTTAGGAGCTGACTGAAAATCTCAGTACTGTGGTCATGTCCTTTGGCCCCACCACCGCCCCTCAGTGTCAGAACTGGACCGGTTCCCTGTTTCCAAACGTGTCAGGAGCAGAATTATGCAAGGCCCTGGCTCTGTTACACATCAAGGATCTTGACTTTGCTCCAAAGTCACCATGGCTGAAAGGCCTGGAGCTCTCTCTGTCCCCAACATAGACCTGGCAGTGGATGCATCTATTTGGATTCCACTCCCTGGGATTACAGGCTTTGGATGCCACTTGGAGTCCAACACACACACTGCAGCACCCTACATAGCAAAGCTACCTTCATCACTACAGCTGCCCGCCAGATACTGGCAGGGGTAATCCAAGCCCAAGCCTTTTTATGCTGCTTCATGAATTCCACACTGCAGCTTCTGTACTGCAGCTATTGCAGCTTCTTTAGGTCAGAGCAAGCCATCGATACTGCAGGCTGTGTATGTGGTGGACAACAGCAGCAAGTCACTTGTTGGGGCCTCAGATGCTTCTAGTTAAAGAGTTAAAGGCATCAAGCAATGAGTTCAAGTTCAAATGTATGACCTCACCGCATGAATGAACTCATAAGACAGTATGTGTATTTTTAGGATAGAATTTCTGGAAGCCTTCAGCACAGGTCTAATTCTGTTCATGCTGATTTCAGTTCTACTTTTCTAAAGACTCTATGGTCATACTATTATTTAAGGCACCAGGAACCTGGTAGAGGCTGACATACTCATTCTGTGGCACCCTGATTTTTAAAAAATTGACTACACTTAAAATTAAATTTGTTTGTATTTTAATAAAACCTACTTTGAAATTAAATTATTTTCCCTCCCTTTTCTCTTAACCCTCTTTTCCTACAAAGGCAGATGAGTTTTACTGAATTTGGAAGGTCATGAAGTCGTGCCAGCTTACACAAATTTGAAGCTAGCTTCCAAATACATCGTAACACAGTATCACAAGGCTGGAAAAGTCCTTTGAGATCATCGAGTCCAACCTATGACCCAACACCAACACCTAATCGTCATCTAAACCATGGCACTAAGTGCCTCATCCAATCTCCCTTTAGACACCTCCAGGGACGGTGACTCCACCACCTCCCTGGGCAGCGCATTCCAATGGCCAATCACCCTCTCAGTGAAGAATTTCTTCCTAATATCAAGCCTAAACCTCCCCTGGCGAAGCTTGAGACCATGTCCTCTTGTTCTGTCACCAGTCACCTGAGAAAAGAGACCAACCCCTGCCTGACTACAACCTCCTTTCAGGTAGCTGTAGAGAGCTATAAGGTCTCCCCTGAGCCTCCTCTTCTCCAGGCTAAACAACCCCAACTCCCTCAGTCGCTCCTCATAGGGCTTGTGCTCCAGCCCCTTCACCATCCTCTGGACACACTCCAGCATCTCAACATCTTTCTTAAACTGAGGGCCCAGAACTGGACACAGTACTCGAGGTGCGGCCTGACCAGTGCCAAGTATAAGGGGATGATAACTTCTCTAGTCCCGCTGGCCACACTATTCCTGATGCAGGCCAGGATACCATTGGCCTTCTCGGCCACACTGCTGGCTCATGTTGAGTTTCCTGTCCACCAGCACTCCCAAGTCCCTTTCTGCCTGACTACTCTCCAGCCGCTCTGTCCCCAGCCTAGAGCTCTGCGTGGGGTTGTTGTGTCCAAAGTGTACAATCTGGCATTTGGACTTGCTAAGCCTCATGCTCTTGGAATCAGCCCATCTCTCCAACCTGCCAAGGTCCCTCTGTAGGGCACTCCTACCCTCTAACAGATCAACGCTTCCTCCCAGCTTGGTATCATCTGCGAACTTGCTGATGATGGACCCAATCCCCTCGTCCAGATCATCAAGAAAGATATTGAACAGGACCGGGCCCCACTCCGATCCCTGGGGGACACCACTAGTGACTGGCTGCCAACTGGATGAGACACCGTTCACTATCACTCTCTGTGCTCGGCCATCCAACCAGTTCTTAACCCAGTGCAGAGCGTTCCCATCCAAGCCACGGGCTGACAGCTTCTCCAGGAGTCTGCTGTGGGAGACAGTGTCAAAGGCCTTGCTGAAGTCCAGGAACACCACATCCACAGCGTTCCTCTCATCCACCAGGTGACTCACACGGTTGTAAAAAGAAATCAGGTTGGTCAGGCAGGGCCTGCCCCTCCTAAATCCACGCTGGCTGGGTCTGATCTCTTGGTCATTCTGCAGGTGCTGCATGATCACACCCAGGATCATCTGCTCCATCATTTTACCTGGAACCAAGGTCAGGCTGATAGGTCTCTAATTACCTGGATCGTCCCTACAGCCCTTCTTGAGGATGGGTGTCACATAGGCAAACTTCCAGTCATCCAGAACCTCTCCAGTGAGCCAGGACTGTTGATAAAATGATGGAAAGTGGCTTAGTAAGCTCGTCCGCCAGCTCTCTCATCACCTTAGCATGGATCCCATCTGGCCCCATAGACTTATGAGGATCCAAGTGGCTCAGCAGGTCTCTAACTTCTTCCACCTGGATTACAGGGGGGCTATATTGCACTCTGACCCTATCCACCACTTCAGAAGACCAGTTGTCCAGTGAACAATCGGCCTTAGTATTGAAAATGGAGGTAAAGAAGGCATTAAGCACCTCAGCCTTTTCCTTATCTTTAGTTACTATATTTCCCTTAATATCCAATAAGGAGTGGAGGTCGTTGCTGCCCTTCTTTGATATCAAACTTCCCTCTAACAACAGTTATCAACCATTCAGCAGCAAAATCAGTATCTGAATTATCATCTGATCGTGTCCACATCAATTGTACAAATAAATTGAAGAAAAAGATAGTACATTTTCAACTCAAGTATAAATAGCCTCCAGTTAACCAAAACCTTTGTGGACAACAATAAAGTATTAAGTGGAAAGTAAAGTAACTTACGGTAATTAGATTTAGACTGCTACTTAAAGAAAGTTGTGACTCAACACTAATAACTAATTTTACCTTCCGTGATTAGTGAAAGCTGATTAGAATAAAGTATGTTATCTGCTCACTCTGACATGATTACTGTCTTAGAAAAAATGCTTTGTTAGTTTTGCTGCAGCTACAAATTTCTCCTTAACAGGTATGTTCATCAACACTGTATTAAGCTCTTCTGTAACATGCAAAAGTCTCTTGTAGAATTCAGGAGCTTTTGTTGTTGTTCAGTATGGACTGACTCAGAAACCATGAGTTTAGGATCTATGTTCTCAGAAATATGAACTCACATTTCTGACAGTCTCAGTCAGTAATGCCACACAAAAGCAAAAAATACATGAAAGTTAAAACATTCATAGGCTTCAGCTAACACTAAGACATTGCAAAAGATGTAGGTAAATAGAGTAATGGTGAAATTATCTAGCCACAATTCCAATTCATTTCATTTACTCATGTGATAAATTATTTGATTGCTCAGATTGAAACATGAATAAAGATCAGGCATAGCAGAAAGATACAGAAGATGGTTGGATATTTAGAGCAGTTCAGGTGGGGTTGACTGGACAACAGACCTTGACAAATGCCTAGCAACCCACAGTGGCTAGATAGCAATTCTCCATCAAGAATACGCAACTAAGTGCCTCACAAGTGGTCTCACTAGCTGAATATGAATTATAAAGTATCTTGTAAAATAACTGCAACATGACCTGAAACATCTATTTAATACTGTCATCTGTCAAGTAGTCCCATTCTGGAACAGATAAATGTTAACAATGGGTACTGTTATTTCAAGGGAAGAGAGGCAGATTTTGGTTCTCTGAGACAAAATGAATGAAAACTCATCATAATTAAAAAGTGAAAAATATTTTCTGTATCCTTCTGTATCACAAAGTAGACAAAAATATCACTTATGTTTCATAAACACATCATAAATTTAGCAAAAATCTAGTAATTTAGCATTTGCCCTTGCTCATTTGGGCAGAGCCCAGAGTTAACACAGAAAATGAAGACTTGAGATAGTTTAAAAAAGTGATCTATTACGTTCTTGAAGGACGTGGTAGCTGTTCTTTTGACTAAATTCCTCACTTATGCATATGCTTTTTCACTATATGGTGACCAGTGGCACATCTGTTTCTTCTGATGAACATCCCCAGGAATTCTCTGCCATTAAGGTATGGTTAGTATTAGCAACCTTCTGCCTTGTTTGTACAGCATGCACCAGAAAAAGGTAGTCCCCTCTTTGTTCATTTAAAGCTAACAACTTATGTACCGAGACATAGAGTCTTAGAACAGTAGCATAAAATGATAAAATTCATTTGAGCTCTTGACATAAGTGGGTGCAATTCCTATGGCTGTTCATGGTCCTTGTAAGAATTTGATGGTGCAGAATTTCTCAAGGACAAACTAACTAACTTTACTGTAAAGCTGGTGCGTAAAGAAATTACCCTGGGCAGGGAGTGCCCACCAGAGAAACACTGCTGCAGCTCCACAAGTTACTTTGCTAAAGGAATCACAGAAGAAACAGAACCATTTATAGGTAGCTTGGAGGAAGTCAGGGTACATCTGGGGAAGCAATGCGACTGTAAATTCCCATATCAGCATGTCCTAATATGGGCCCTCTTGCCTCACTAACAAACGTTCATGTCCCTTCCAAAAAAAATACAATGAAAGTAATTGTTGCAATATTGTTCCTTTTCCCTCTGTGTGTTCCTTTTCTTTCACATCTCCTCATGTTACATTTCAGTGAATTTACACCACTGCTCACAATCTGTGTGTTCACACACCTATGCTATTCTTTGTCCACCTAAGAGGTTTGTAGTTCTCGTTCAGGTGAGTACAGAGAATATTGCAAATCCATTTTGGAAGAGGAAAAATACAGCTTTGCTGTGCTTCATCTGGGATTGTGTATGTGTATGGCTTATTAGTTTATGTGGCATTGTCTTACTTACCTAGAGATTTCTACAGCTGTTTTATTTAGTGTTCCATGGGATTACATAGGGGATCTTAGTCCAAACCAAGTCTGTTAATAATGTATACAGACTATATTGTTTGGGGTTTACTGTGATATAAAGGAGAACAAAGACAGGCCTTGGCTCCTACCTACAAACCTCAGAGCCCTTTACATTTATGCTTTTTTTATGAAATATTTTAAAGTTAGAGAACAGGACTGTCCCCATAGGTTGCTTCCCCTTCAGGCACTGATTGTAAAATGAATGACTGAATTTAAAGGAGAAAAAGACCCTTGTAATGTTTTCATATTCGTGTTTCATTTTCACAAACTAAGGTCCAAAAACCATGAAGGGCATGTGATTCCCCCATAAACCCTACACACTGGTTCCACTTCAGTGAAATCGAGTGAAGTGAAACTAGCAAGTCTGCTGAAGCTCAAACAAAAATTATTTTCTCGTACTAATTTAAAAGAGTACCTGAAAACTTCACCTATTCAAAGCCTGTCTCCTCTGCCATCTGCTGGAGCCCTACAATATAAACCCTGACACACCCTACTGTAACATATGAAATCTACCACAGGGAAAGCATTACTATTATGTAGTATAAACTATACACATAATCAGATAATCATGACAAATACTGCATCCTTATCAGGTTGATCTAGCACAGCAAGCAAGCTCTGATCCTGGATCTAACAGTTAGGTCAGTGTTCCATATCAAATAAATAATAATTTTCTTCCAGGCCCTCCAAATAAATGAGCATTGAAGTAAAAGCTATTGGTCCCAACTATTTTTTCTCACAATATATAGCCAGTTTCTCCACTGTAGTTCATAAAGTTACCTGAGTATCCAATTGTAATGGAGTCCAGATTGTTACATTATTTTCCTCTGTGTTTTTAAAATGAGTGTCAAAAAGTTTCAGAGTATAAGAGCCGCATACTACCCTCTTCCTGTAAAAGAGTCTGTATGTTCTGGTGTAATGTGAAAATGCATTTTGAGCCATGTATTTAATGACAATTTTTACAGGCACAATGCAGATTCAAGTAAACTAAAACAGACTTCTCCTTTACTGAACAGGCCAATGTGTCACTCCTGGTGCCCAGTCAGGCTCACTGCTGTACTGTCACTGGCAGGCCTAGAAAAGGCAAAAATGGACAGAACTTCTGCACAGGCAACTTGACCTCCACAATGTCAGCACATCTGACCTCCCACAGCAAAATTATATGGAGGAAGCCAAGATGAGGGGAGGCAATTCCTCACCCACAGCTGAGACTATTACTTCACAACAACACAGGAGATGCTTTCTAATGTTGTTGGTCTCCTCTGAGAAATGGAGTGACAGATTTCATTTTTTCCTGAAACATTTCAGAAATCATCCCATACTACCAGAAAGGCTTCAGCTCCTTCAGCTCCCAATGACTTTACCGGAGACTGACTACATCTCCAATTAAACCATGATTTTCCATGTTTCAGAAGAGGGACTGAGCAAGCAAAGAAGCTACCATTCGGGTGGCCCAGAAGTTTCATTATATTATCATGTACTTGGCTTCTTACAGTTGCAAAATAACATAACCATTTCCTTAACTTGGCTGTTTGCCTCCTATCATTTTCAAGGTGTGGGGGAGCAAAGTTGCAGCTAAACCAACTGAGCCAGTTAAGACAGCTTGCTCAGAGAGGAAATCTGGGTGGAGAGAAAAAGTGTTTTGCCCATGCAAAATGACTATCACTAACACCTCCAGTATCACAGAATCCACATTCCCACAGTCTTAGAAATGGGTATCAAACTTTGCTAGAGAAAATATCACTTGACCAGATAAGTTCATTTTACTATTCCTGCCTAATAAATCTTTTGTTGAATTACAGATCTGAGCACCACCATTTAAATATTACCCAAGAAAAAACATTTTCTGGGGACTAATAAGAAAATTCTTTGTTGATCATATGCTAAGGTAAAGCTGCTTTAAGAAGGGGTTTGGTCCACAAGACCTCTAATGGTCCCTTCCAATTTGTATTTTTTCACTGTTTATGTTATCTGAACAAGGCCAAACTAGCCTCTCACAACTTTGTGAGACTCTCCTTGATCTTACTATTTGGCAGTGCTAGAAATTTCTGCCAGAAACATAAACCAGACCATAAGAATGTCTACTGGCTACTGGCTGTCAACTGGTGGAGCTGAGCATGGATAAATTAATGTAGTTAAGGGGTTTGACCCTGGCACGGTCTAGTCAGTCTAAAGCCAGTATGTTGTGCCAGACAGTGTTTTTCTTTTCACCTCCAGGACTGCTTATTTGGGTTTTCAGAGGGTCAGGAAGTTTTGTATGAATCAGAAGAGAAATTGAAAGTAGGGAAAAATCTTTCTCTTGATTACAGAAGTTGAATGCTTCCCAAGACCTGAATTTTCTATTTGCCCTAGCATATGGTTCCTACATGCACAGGAGCAGCTGAGCTGATAGACCAGCGATTCCTGAGCTATTGCTGAGTACACTTCAGCTTTTATATGAGATATTTTTCCTTTGTGTGGAAGACTAAAGGCATGTTCACACTGCTCATTTGCCCCAAGCCCATGCCCAGGGCTTGGTGAGACTCTCCCATGCTGTTTATGTGCAGTCATTTGGCCAACGAGAGCAGGCTGTGAGAATTTCCCTCTCTTGAGGGCAAAGGAAACCAAATTAAGTGCCTGTTTTTATTTACACTGGCATGACACCGAATGGAGTAAAAATCTACTGCGATATGCAATAGTCTTCAGCTAAGATGTGAGAATCAACAGCCCAGCTCTCCTCCCCATTGCCAGCTGTCTCAGGTGGTGGCACCACCAGCACCTCACCTCCACACCAACATGGAGAGAAGCTTACCCTTAGAAGAAATTAAAGATTGTTTAAGCCAGCTATTTGCACAACCACTAATATACAGAAAAAAGGGAGTAACTAGCAGCACTGCCTTTGAGCTGTTAATTGTGGTTTGCACTGGGTTTTATTATCTATGTCGGCTGAAGGAAGGGAGCTCATGTTTCCCTAGGAAAGCTGCGACTCCATTATATCAAATGTCACCCTTTTCCCACGTCCATGTTTTGAAAGAACATCAGTTTCTCCTCAGTCATGTGAAGGACAGAGCCTGGACATGGGCCACAGATGCCCAGGGGATGGAAGCAGGCTCTCGAATTCCTGAATAAGGTGCTAATGCAGCAGAGAGGAACAGGATTTTGCACGTAGTTCTATCCTCAGGATTTCTTACTGTATAGCTGGGAGAAACCCACCACAAGAGCAGGGAGCTCATCCTGCAGAAGCCTAAGAGTTAGACAGTGCAGTCATCAGCTTTAGTCGCATGGGACCCCTCTGGGATAAGTGTTTAAGCCAAATTCATCGCAAGACACGTGTGTCATTGCTGTTTTCTGAATGCTCTGGTACAACTGGCCTAGTGTTCAGTGTTGACTTTCTGTTGAAAGAGTCATATTTGCAATTGAAGTTGAATAGATCTTATCCAATACATAGCGATAATACTACTAAGTACTTTGAGAAACACATTTTTTAAAGTTGGGTAGATATATTGCTATTTTAGATAACCTCCGAGGATATGTCTAAACAGCAGAATGCTCTGTAAGTCAGAGATATCCTATCTTAATATAGCATAACCACAGTGCTTCAGTCAGGCTAATTTGGGAAGCACAATGCAGAACATCTTATTATACAGCTTCTGATAGACTACCAAGCTCAACCAGAACTAGCTAAAGTAACTCAGCACAGCAGTATCCTGAGTCTGAGTTGTCTAGTTATAAACATAATCTCATCTTTTAAGGACATTATGAGAAAAAAATAATCTGTGAAACACGAATAGACAATAACCACTACAAGAAATCCTACAGGACATAAAAAACCACTTAGATAAAATAGGCAATAACCACTATCAAAACTCTTAAAGGACAAAAAAAATATCTGTATCCAGTGCAGAGTTAGAGGGTAGGTCGTAAATGAAGTTAGAGCTTTACTGAGAAGAGAAAGAATAAGACATCTTTACAGAGCAATCTAGCCAGCTAGATCATCTGCCAAGTCGGGTTCTGTAGGGAAAAAAAACACACGATAATGAAAGTGAAATAGCTATGCATAATAAGTAAGGAAGAAAATCAATGGTACATGGACAATCTAATTGTCATTTAACTCTTCTCTTTCAGCTTTCCACTAGTTTACTTCTCTTTCTCGCTCCCTTTTTTCCAATTTCACATGAGTATCTCACACATGCACACACACTTTAAATACAGAAATATATGTAATGTGTTTTCTAATTAAGAATATCCCTTTCCACCTGACAAGAGAACCTGACAAGAAGGCAGCTGTCTTCCCTCAGATTTTATAATGCCCTCTTTTTTTATATCTATGTTGATACACCAGGTTTCTAAAATCAAGCTGAAAAAAAAAAAATCATTGTTTCCTCTGTTGGGATATTACAGTCCTATTCATCTGTACGAGTAGCATTTTATTCCTTTACAACATGACATCTGATTCTGCAATGGTTACACAAAGATGGTTATTTATAGACCACGGAAGCACAAATGTCCCTCCCACCTCTCCCAGTGTAAGGGTGACAGAGCCCTTACCTGGTAGTAGATTTAACATGACAGGTAATAATACAGAAGAAAAAATAACTTGTCAGTACTCCCTTCAAAGTCAAACAATTATTAGTTTAAACACAGAGATGATCTGTTCTTAATTACAGAAGATTTAAATACAACAGAATACAAACACATGCACAAGAATACTCCAACACATACATGCATAGGTACATACATACGTACATACATACATACACACACACACTCTACAAAGAATTATTTTGGTCAGAAACCCACATGAAGTTGAGGCAAACATCAGCTTTAATTAAAATCAGCTCAGTAAACCTGATACTGGATTTCCAGTACTAAACGGAGGTTTACAGTGCTTTAATTAGGATACAAAGGCTCTGTTCCCAGTGGAACAGATCCTCAGTAAACCCCTCTGCTAGTCCATTATCCCCAGCCCAGCATGTGTCATTAGGTGCCCCTGTCTATTTTAGCCTTATTAATGTGTTCAGGCACATACATCAGTGAATTAGTGCAAACTGGTATAAGGTTTCAGGATGAGGGAGTCAGTCATTTCCATCACATCAGCTTTACCTCTCGCCTTCCAGAAAAATAAATACTGCAAACCAACCCTGCTACTTTCCCAAGTAAACTGCTCTAGATATATAGCAGGTTTCATAATAACATAATGCACTTCAACAAGTTTATAAAGCAAACAGGAAGGGTTTTTTTAGACAACATCCATAGTCCAAACTCAATCACTTAGGTTTTGAATTACAAGACAGACCTATTCTCATAGGACTGGAGATACCTCACCCTTGAAACATAAAGAAGTTAAAAAAAAATATTTACTTTTCAAGTATCTTTACTCTTGCTTCTATAATTCTATAGGCATATTACAAAGATAAACCCAGACAGGAACCCTCTGAAGACCTAATACTTTTTAATCACTCTTCTCCCTCATTGTTCTTCTAAACAGGCTTTAAGTTTTATTAACTACTGCTTTAGTTACCTCTACTGTTACCCAGAGAACCTCTTTTTGAAAATATCCTAAATCAGAAAGTGGCTTATCAGCAAAAATTGTTATTTCTATGTCTCTATGCTAGGTGACTATCAAACTTCACAAAATATTTCAAAACCACTTTTCCTAACAGCCTTACTCATATTAGTAATCATGAAAAAACCTACCTAGGTTGCACTTCATGTGTTTGTTTTTAAATAGATGAAATACAGGAATGCAATAAATGCAAGGTAGGTATCAATCATTGAGTCTAAACACATTAATTTTGATATAGTTCATCAGAGTGCTACTGTCATAGAATTTTACACAAGTCATTCATACTATATGGACAACATCCTGACTAAGAAAGTGCTTACATCTGTTTGTAGCCACAGAAAATCAAGACTTTAAAATAAAAGCCAACAGAAGAGGAAACCGTGATGGTTTGAGCCTGTTACCTGTGCACTGCTGTTCTGCAGGTGACCAGAAGTTAGGCATCACTGATTTAGGGCATCCCGTACCTGGTAGGCTCTGCTCTAACCACTACATAAAGCACTAAAGTTACTGATTTAGGTATCAATCAGAAACTAGTTTTAAACCTAGCCAGCTTTAAATGAGTGATCAGCCACTGTGCTAATTAGCCTGAGTCCACATCTTCTTGTTCCTGCTGAGGCCTCTGTTACATCTTACAGCACGGAGTGATGCTCCTAACTTGCCAAAATGAAGCTCAGCAGTATGGCCAGAGGTGCTGGCGCATCCCACTGTTAGGATAGGTAGACAAAATGCTCTAAGAGGCCTTTTTTTCATCTTCTTTTATACTTCCATTGTCATAATCAAGCAATCATTTTCTGTATAACCAAAACATAAGGAAATGTGACAGTACGCAACTTCTTTCTTTAATCTGGGAGAAACAAATTTGTAATGATGATAATATGTCTTCCTTGAAATTGTTATTGTCATCTGATCAAAGTAATATTGACTGAGTAGAATACGTGGATTGTTACTCAGTCTTGGGTTTATTGTGGTTTAGCTTTTTAATAGAAAGTGTATCTTTTTAATATAGACATATAGATATATGTATTTTTTTCCCCAAAAAAAGCTACGATAATTATGCTGGGATGATCTGGACAACACAGAGAAGCACAACCCATTAGACTACTAGTTAACCCTGAAAATGAGAACCACCTGCAGAAGTGTTATTTGCTCAACCTGGAAACAAGAAAGGGTTGTAGATTGAGGATGATATGAAAACCTACTGTCGCAAAGGTATTTGCATCTCTGCTTATGGCAAAAGTTATAACCTGTGGGATAATTTCTAGCACCTTATTCTGTATGATACCACATAATATTGCATTTCCTTGGCAAATAGGAACCCTTCAGGTTCATGGGTAATTATTTATATTTTAGTTCATGCACATATTTTTACACTATCCCATTAAGAGTTGGTAAATAAACGTAAATTATTAAAACTTTTTAACATATTCTGTGATGTAAAGCTATATTTGAAAAACATGTTGTGTGTTGAGCACAGTCTTACTGCTGTAGTCCGTACTTTTCCTACTAATGATAGGTGAGATACCTTTCACACATAAAAGGTCAGTATCTAAATCAGAAAAGATAGAAGCATAAAGAGAAAGACTTAGAACACTTACAGTTAGAGTCACTTTTTCAAGGCCACTTAGCAAAAGAGGAGGAAATGCAAATGAAATCAGATCATTCTCCTTTCCAATCTTCTGTTCTAATCACTGAGGAAAGTATCTTCCCCAGCTCCGTTTCAGAAAGCTACCCATAGAATCTATCCTATACATAATCAGCTGAAATATCAGCTAGAATCTTGATGGGTCATTAAAGAATAAGCAAGTAACAGCAGTGAATAACAAAAAAGAAAACAAGCAATGTTATTTCACATATGCCTCCATCATATTTGCAGCTTTTAAATTTAATTTGTACTTGATAAGTCCATTCTTGTAGCAAGAACCTAAAGTGAGTACAAATTTAAATATTCATCAGGAAGCTGTGGAGCTTTCTGCCAGTTGAGCTTTGCTATTTTATGAATTCAGAGGATAACGCTCAACAGAATATTCAGGCAAGAAACGGAACAAAACTAATATGTTGCTCTAGCTACAGTTAGCACACACAAGCATTGTTGGAGCATTTGATAGATCAGATGAATGTGAATACTGCTGTGAGGTAGTCATGAAAAAATGCTGTGAACATTTAATTATTATGAAGGATCCAGAGAATCTAAGACATTAATTTTAAATATTCAATTACCTATTGAACAAAGATCTATTAGTATGCTGTCGTGAATGTAGCGGCTGCTTGTTAACTCTCCGGCATGGCAATAAAACTTTGGCAATGAATGTAATTGTACTAGGGATCAAAGAGTTGAGCTCCTACTGAGAAGCAAGTGTATGCACTGCCAATATTTCATCATTCAGAATCACTTTCCCTCCTCTACCTAATATGAAAGCTATAAAAAGAAAACAAAAAAACCCTCAAACTGTTATTGTTAAAGCCAAAAACTAATTAGTCATTGCTTCCCAAAGTGTTCTGTGAAAAGTCTCTAGAAATAATGGGCTACATTCTCAAATTTTATAGGTTTACTGAGTCTAGTGTTCTCTGGTATTTCCTGTTTCCTTCGCTAGGGAAGATTGAGTCAAGTTTACAAGTAATCTTGAATAACACACAAACTTTTCAATAAAGGCAATCATTTGTAGATTCAAAAATTATATACTTGAAATTAAGACAAAGGTGATAAACACAGGGAACAGCAAGACTCTTTCTATTGCTTTTAAAACTACTATTCCCAGCGTCTTAAACCTTCTAGCAGCATATGATTTGCCATTTTGGTAGGGTTTGGTGATGCACTTTTATTTTTCCACTTGAAATATCAAAACTTGAAAGCAGTAATACGTGAGATTCCATTGAGGGAGGGGGAACACATTATGACCCAACATATCCATTTAAGTCTCAAGTACTCTTTCTGTATGTTAATGCATACTTAGGATAGCAGTTACAGGCTGTTAATACACAAGCTGTTAACGATGCACAGCTTTCTGTCTCTTCCCCTATGAAACATTTCAGAAAAAGATCTCAAAACATGAGGACATATATAAAGACTTTAATGTGATCCTTGAAACACCTACGTATGTTACTTTTCCAAGCTATAAGCATTTGAACAGTTCTCCAAACAACTGATGACAAGGAATCATCTTCTTTCTTGGTCGCTCTGCCTACTACAAAAACAGGGTTAAATGTCACAAGTCTTGATCAAAGTACCAAGATGATGATTCAGATCTCTGGCTCCATTACAGTTACTGGGAGTTCTGCTATTGACTTTATTATGTCAAGAGTTCAACTCCTGAGATCATTTAGTTGTCCTAAACATTTATCACCTTGTTTTGATTTTAGCACAGCTAAAAGCACGACTAGAAGAAATGCTGCCATAATGTTGTGACCAAACATTGCTTAAGCAAGGACTCAAAAGAGAAACACGCCACCTTTCAGGAAAACAATTTCTAAATCAGCACCTGAATTTGTGCACAATCCCAAGCCACTTTCACCTATGACATCTGACAGCATCAAGTGTGTACTGTACTGCTGCATTTTAGTTTACTTTTATTTTAGTTTACTTATATTTTACACAGTCATGAATATACACTAGTCAAGAAAATGCTCTTCCAACACACAAGATATGTTAAAGCTCTGTCCATATCCACGTGCAGGTTTATCTGCCACCTTTCTAGTACTGTTCTGTCTTTCACTACATTAGCAAAATACCACAGATTTTCCAAGGACTGTGTTCAAGAAGAAAATGTCTTTGATTTACTTAACAAAGAAAATAGGTGCATCTGTATGCTTAACTACCATCAATGTAGTAAAGCTGATAAAAATAATTGCAATACACACACATTATTCTTTCTTTTCATTCACAATTTTGTGCATTCAACTCACACAGGCATAAGCCTGAACTCAGCTCCATGGAAGTCTAGGAGACTCTACCGCCTCTTACAGCAACATGAGACAAACAGCAGGATTAATACTGAAGACAAAAAGCTAGGTTAAAAGAAGAGGCAGGAACCAGAGCAGCTGGGCTGATCCAAAATCCAAAAGGCATCTCCAAGCCAGAATTTTGAGCTGCCTGTTTTGTATCTCTAGGTGATGTTTTTCTATTTGCTGATTATTAAACTGCAGAAAAAGTATCTGCAGATGTATTAAATGCCCTGGTTAAAAACAGGTTTTCTGCAGTAAACCTCTGCACTGCAAAGATGTCTTTATCCTCGAACTTAAGCTCGTGACATTTTTAACACACTAACCTTGGATTTAAGACACCATCAGAATCTGCTTAGTCTCACTATGTTATATATAATGTGTTTTACATACGTGGCACTCTTCAGTAAGTTCATAAAAGCCAGAGCTCTAAATTTGTCTCTGGCTCATGTTCATTTCTTAAGAAAAGTACACATCTGCATGCAAATGAGGAGCATCATTTGAGCTCTTCACATCTTGTACATGGTCCTCCAAAGACCAGTTCCCACAGACAAAGAAGCACTTGATCCCTCAGCTTTCAATAAGAGCAGCCTCCACTCAGTGATCTGGCACAATATGTGCAGTCTTATAGTAGGTGACAAAAAAGCAAGCAAGTCATAAAATGTCTATGTTTTGTTTTTAGCACACAGAGCCTCTGGGTTTTAAATGTTCATAAAAATATCAAAATATTTTTAGAAATTAAATCCAAGATACCTGTTTCGAATAAACTGCTGTGTTCTGAGGTAACTGGATTGTAAAAACAAATAGGAGTATTAATAAAAATGTTCAAGCAGCTTAAATCTGTTGTAATTTAGTAAATTAATGTACACCCACCCAGTAGTCCTGCACTATAAAGTTACTTTATACCAATGTATTTCTAGCAGCAAATCTCCACTGCAGATCATTTATTTGACCTCTTTCTAACACAGATCATGTTATAATACTGAAATTCTTTATGCTTCTAAAAATAGCAATGCAGAGATTCTGAAATGATTAATGACAATCATGACTGTTGAGCCTGATGTAGAAAAATAAAATAGGGTATATATCCATCCATCTACTGAAACCTGCAAGATTATTTTTCCTGTTTTGGGGTGAGGATACTGAATTTCGTAAGAGCTCTCCTCTTTCAAGATCGTCAGAATGTCAATGGCTTTATCCAGCACTTGTTCTAACATTTAAGGTACATAACTGCCTAGAGATACCATCATACAGGCAGCAATTGAAGGGTGTTTTTTTAAAGATATAAACA
Source organism: Neomorphus geoffroyi (assembly GCA_033558235.1). Taxonomy (NCBI): domain Eukaryota; kingdom Metazoa; phylum Chordata; class Aves; order Cuculiformes; family Neomorphidae; genus Neomorphus; species Neomorphus geoffroyi. The sequence goes on from JAUMJM010000004.1 coordinate 14,519,180, forward strand.
GGAATGCTAGACATATGTATATTAGTAAAATCATGAGACCCAGAAGTCTCAGGACCGAGATCTCCATCACAGCCATGACCCTGCAAAGCATTCTTCTGTTCAAAGTACTCCCTAGCAAACACCATGCAGATTCTTTGCCTTTTCTCAGGAGAGAACAATCCAGTCTGCTTGAAAATCTTTTGAAGGACTTAGCACTGCTAGAGCGAATGTGTGGAATGTCTTTACTTTCTTCATAAAAGTGCCAATGTTTATTAATGAATTGAACAAAATTAAAATACTGATCTCTAGAGTCAGTATCTGAGTATGTCTTGTGCTGGTAACAAAGACCATGAACTATCAGAAGATAATGGGATGAAAGTATATCATAGGACAAGTATAGTAACACTACCAGAGAATTACACTTTATATTTTAAAAGGGTGACCATAAATTTGACTGCATGCCTCCACAAGTCAGCAGAAGCGCAGCTGAGATAGGAACCCTCAGTGTGATCCAGATCACCAGGTTCAATTGAGTAGCAAAGGAAAACACAGCAGACTATCCTGGAGCAGGTACCTGATTTCTAGATGGATAAAGTGATGTGAGACTAATTGTGCTCTGTATATCTTAATGCCAATTTTTTTAACCGATTCCTCTGTCTCAGGAGACAAAGTTATCACTGACCAGGAACATTCTGCTCTCTAACCATATTAAAATCAAAACTGACCAGTATTAAAGACATGACATGCAATGAATGCATTTTCAATTAACTTAAACTGAGCCTACCCTACTGATGTGACCTGAATGTCAGCTGTGTCTTATGTGTCTACTTATTCCAGCTTTTCTCAAAGAAGAGGAGAACCACAACAATCACAACCCTCCATTTTCAACATGTAAGCAGCAGGTATTTAAGAGAGTAGAATAGTGTGTAGGATGGAAGTAATAAGGTCTCAGCAATTTTTTTTCCTCGGGTGAATAGCAAATGTACAAGTGAGATGCACAACCTGTTGTGCACACAACTCTCATGCCCTGCAGGAAAAATGATGATCATCATTATTTTTCCCGTGGTCCCTCAGTATTGCAGTCCACCATGTAGAAATGGCATTGTTCATTATGCACAGGTGGAGTAACTCAACAAAGAATCTTACTTCACAGCCCATTTAAATTCACAGCACCGAGATGTGAAACAACAGACCTTTCCATATAGGTATGAGGAAATGAGCATTAAGGACTCAATGTTGAAAACTTCAACAGCAAAACAAATCAGGGAAACAAGCCAAGATTACTGATGTGTAGTAGCACATGAAATTCTCCTTCATTGCAAATTTGCTTGGTGTTCATTGCTGGTAATATGTAGATGTCACTGCAATTGTCTAAAAGCTTTCTTGTAATGAAGGATTGATTTCACATACTATTAAAATTACAAAGCTGCTGCTGCAGGGAACCTGAAGGACAACAAACTGAAAGCTATTACTGAAGGAAAAAGATCTGAATGCACTCGTTCTTCATATCCTATGCAGCCATTTATCATGCAAGGAGCAAATTTTACTGCTCAAAATAATAGCATTTATAAGGATCCTAGATCTTTAACTTACATTTCAATACCAGTCATAGCTGAAGTTCTCAGCATTTCTATTACAGGCCTTATAATTTCAACATACATTAAGTGAAAGTGAGAACACTTGGAATATATATTTTAGAATTTTATAAAAAATAACTAGGTATAAAGAAGAAAAAACCCAGATCTTTTAATTTAAATCTCGTGAAACTCATGCAAATGATGAAGACAATATATTCTCACTTAATATTTGTTTAATAACTACTGAAATAGTTTAAATAAAATATTAATTTAATGCTAATTTTAAAGTTCTTTTCGAACAAGTAAAATTGCATCAATAATTAATTACTTAAGCTAACCAGGTTTCAGGTACATTTGTATGGCCTTTATGAAAGCAATTTAACTCTTGCACCATTTCAAGAGATAGCAGATGTAATTCTTCTTGGAAACACTCTTGTCCATAAGCACCTTTACGCACATAAGAAGTGCCATTGAGTTCTATTCATGGAAATGTCTTGTGGAATGGGGCCCTATGAAATAAATGCAGAAGTGGTGCTCTATTTCCTAGTATTAAATATAGCTGAGGAGCGTGCAGTTTTTGAATAGCCATTTTATTCTTTCCGTGTCTGAAAGCCAGTGCTTCGTTGGTGGCACACTTTGAAATTTATGGAATCCACTCATGTAATATTGGGAGTTGCTCTTATTTCCATGCCATGAAAAGTAGAAAATTTCTTACTGAAGAAAAAACAATAAGCTTAAATTTCTATTTGCATGCAGAAACACGTTCCTTTGGGGGACATCCTTGCAACTAACCTTTTTGTTTCATAATGATAATTCAGTATATTTTTGTATCTTCACAGTTGTTCACAAGCATATTATTTATTGAGATGCTGGTTTTCTATCTTAAATCTTTGTATTTTTTAATTGCATTCCTTGCACTTTCTTTTCTGAAGTTCTATGCAGATAACAGAGCAAGAAATAATACGTACATATCTTTTGAATAAATAATTTGTGCTAAAGCATAAGAAATCATCTTTTCTACCAGTACAGTGATAGCTCACATATGTGTCAAGCAATCTTTTAATTTTGTAGCCACTGAATTTTACAGTACTAAGCAACATTATAATGATGAATTCAAGATATCAATCTTGTATTTGAATTCTATGAGAAATAAAGCTATACTTTATAAAGCAAGATACTTGTTAAATGTAAATGACCTTTTTTTTGTTTTCAAGTGGTATTTGGAGACAGTTTAAGTCCTTGCTGTATTTGTAACAAAAATAAATATTTGAAAAGGAGAGAAAACTCAAGATCTTTCCAATAACCAAAACATTTCTATATTTCTATTAAAATATTTTTGTTTCATTCTTGAGTTGTCACGCTTCCTATTCCAGGGTCCTGCCTGTTTGTTTCCAGTATGCATCATTAGAATTTCAGTACAGATAGAAAGAAGAGACTGAATTGCATAGCTGCCTGGTGATGTGAAAAGTCTTCCCACTAATAAACTTCCAATGACACTTTCTCTAGAGTGATCAGAAAAGTGAATTTATTCATAGAAATTACAGCAGGCAGAGCGATGGGCACAAACAACACCCAGGATTTTAAGTTTCCATGTTAGGATTTGGGGTGTCTATTTCAGTATTATTAGGGAGGCAAGAAATAAATACTCTACACTGACTTTTCCTGTCTTTGAAGACATCTTCCCTACACAAGGTGACAAAGCCAAACATTTAAACTTCTTTAGACCCTGGAGTACTCCAACACCCAAAAATTCCTGAAGGGAAACCAAAGAGGCCAAAGCTTCCCAGTTAAAAAGTTTAGGGAGGTCGTGCTCTGTGTTTTAAAAATTAATAAAGTTAGATGAGCAGGGCTCAGCATAGCCCTGACCTGGAAGCTCAGTCCCGTGTTTCACTTCGTAGTGCACCCTCTTCACAAGCAGAAACATCCTGTCTTCTGCAAAAGAGGCTGTGCAGACCCAAGACTAACACAACAGAAAAGGAACATGCTAAAAATCCAACCATACAACTCTTCAGCCTTTGCCAGTAACCATGTACCCTTCCTCTGAAGTCTGGCTAATGTTAGAAAGACCATTCTGCCCTTTGTGGACCATTTTAAACAAGCCTCCACAAGTCTTTCCTCTGGTTTTCATACCAGGATCAAAATGATTACTAGGAAATAATAAAAGCAAGTCTCTCAAAAAAAATGTGGGATATTTCTCACTGAATATCTATGATGCATAATAGAGGAAACATCTCTAAGAATATTTACCCTAGATGAGAATTTATCACTCACATACTAGGTATGATAGAACTGCAACTGGAAAAGTTCTCACATTTTTAAGTACTTGAATGTTTATCTTTGTTCTGTCTTAATTAAAATCAATATATCTGACTGAATGTCATTATTTTGTTACTAATAATGTACATATTAAATTAATTAAACAATGTGCAACAGTCAGGAAAATATCTCTTAATAACCATTGTTATTAAGCAGTATTAAGAAAAATTTTATTTGGAAGAGGGGGAAGTAAGGTTATTCCAAATACTCATTATCATTATTCTTCATTGAATACTGCAAATGATGTAAAATCTGAATGACAGACAAACTTAAATGAAGTGTTAAGGCTCTGTCCCATTCAAGCAGAACAAAATAGGTTTTAAAATCATCAATTGAAAAAGTAGATAAGACCTTCTTTGGGCAACTGAAGAAGTCTCAAATTTACATGCCCTGATACTCAAGGGGGAGAACTTCAACCACTTGTTCTCTGCTGGAGGGACAACCCAGCAGAGCACAAACAATCCAGGAGGTTTCTGGAGGACATTGACGGTCACTTCCTAACAAAGGCAAGTGAGAAATGGAAAAAGGCAGGTGCTCTACCAGACCTCATACTTACAAACAAGAAGGAATTGTTTGGAAAGATTAAGGTCGTGGCAGCCTTGGCTACAGTGGCCATGACATTGTGGAGTTCAGAATCCTGAGAGGAAGGAATAAGCAGAATTAAACCTTCGACTTCAGGGGAAGAGACATTGTCCTGTTCAAGGAGCTGCCTGGAACAATCCCATGGGGCGTGGTCCTGAAGAGAAAAGGGGTCCAAGAGAGCTGGTTGATTTTCAAGAACCAACACCTCTACGCTCAGAAACAGTTCAGCTGAGGGGTTGGAGGCCAAGCAAAGGCAGGAGGAGGCCTGAATGGATGAACAGGGAGATCCTGACAGAACTCCAACAGCAAAAGGAAGCATAACAGAGATGGAAACAGAGACAGGTGACTCTGGAGGAATACAGAGACACTGTGCAAGCATACACAGCTGGGATTAAGAAAGCAAAAGCCTATCTGAAGGTGAATCTGACATGGTTAAGACCATTTACTGGGATATCAGCCAGAAAAGATGATTTTGGAAGACGTGGGCCAACAGTTGAATGGGGCAGGGGACCCGATATCAAAGGACATGGAAAAGGTCAAGGGACTCAAGGTACTTCTTCAAGGGACTTCTTCACTTCTGTCTTCACTGGTAAGATTGTTTGCAAGAATCCCAGGGCACTGAGACCAGTGGAGAAGTCTGAAGCCTGACCATCTATAGAGGAAGATTAGGTTAGGGAAAGGTTAAACGTAACCATAAGGCCTGATGGGATGCACCCATACTGCTGAGGGAGCTGGACAGCATTGAGAAAGGTGATCCTTTTACTCTGCTTCACATCTGGAAGGCTGCATTCAGTTCTGGGGATAAAGCTCCTCAGTAGAGACCCAGACGTACTGAAGAAAGTCCAGTGAAGGTCTACGAAAGCCAATGAAGGGACCAGAGCCTCTCATAAGAGAGGCTGAGAGAGCTGGGACTGTTCAGCCTGGAGATGAGAGGACTCAGAGTAATCTTATCAAAGTGTACAAATGACTGAATGGGGATGGCATTGCAAAGAAGACGGAGACAGACTTTCCTCAATAGTACCCAGTAAAAGGACAGGAAGCAATGGACAAAACCTGAAGTACAGGAAGTTCCATTTAAACATGAGAAAGGACTTTTTTCACTGTGAGGGTGGTCAAACACTGCAACATGGTGCCAACAAAGGTTGTGGAGTCCCTATCCCTGGACATATTCAAAACCTGATTGAACTTGGCCCAGACTAACCTGCAGCGTTGACCCTGCATTGAGCAGGGAGGTAAGATCTCCAGAGGTCCTTTCCAAACTCAACAATTCCATGACTTTGTGACTCTGTGAAACACATTATAGTATTTTATTGTAGTTGGAGCACGCAACAATCATACCCTTTCACCTCCTGTGCTCAATCATGCCAGAATTAATGAAAATGACCAAATCATAGAGTTTTGTGCAAGAGGACAAACTTAAGCTCAGAACAAATAGGCACATTTGATACCACACTGCTTTCGTTAAACCAAAGGAGGCACCACAGCGCCTAATTATTTTTGCTGTTCTTAACCATAAGTGTTATATTTTTCAATGTGCACAGTGAAAAACTTCAGTTAATGAGATCCATAAAGATTCTTTAATCAGCTTATATTGTGAAAAAGTATTAAAGTCTCCGCTTTCACAACAGGCGCATGAAATATATAGTTTTATGATATATTACTAGCACAGGAACTCACCTCCCCCTTTCCCCTGAACCACCTGCAATTTTTAATAGTCATGTATCACCAGGGTACCAGAAACCCATAAAAGTTTAACCTGCCAATTAACAACTAGGTAAAGTTCCAGCCTTGTACAATATTTTGAGTGCTTCCAAGAGCTTTTCAAAAGATACAGAAACTATTTCAACAAAATTGGTAGCCAGAGTTTTGATCTCATCTATTACAACTTGAGTAGTAGGAAAAAAACACAAATGTATGAAAACCTCCTTTGCTTAAAGAAAAATATACATACATGAAAAAAATTGATCAATTTTTTTCACATGATAGTAGAGCTGCCAAAGCCAAATCTCGACTAAAAGCACCTATTAGTTAAGAAGAGAGAGGAAAAAAAAAAAGAAAAGAAAAGAAAAAAAAAAAGGCTTTCATTCAAATATTTCCTGTCAAAGGGGACACAGAAAGTAAGCCCAGAGTTCAGCTATCCCATACAGGTTAATCAAGGTATAAAGTACAGTGCAGTAGTTTTAATTTTTTTTCATGATGCTGCATCAAAGAAATAATGAAGTCAAATAATATTATCTGGATTTTCAGTAATTCTTTGAAAACCAGAGAAGAATGTATCAGCTTTCAAACCATATTCAGGAATACACAAATAGAAGCACAAACTAGTTACATTTCTGTAGATCTGGACTAGGAGTATAAACTTTCTTTGCAACTAATCACAGTTCCTAAGCGCTGACCAATACTCCAATTAAAACTTGAACAAAAAAAAAACAAAAAAAAGAAAACTAAAACCATATCCACCTCTGAGAGCTGAGATTTAATTCCTAAGAAAGAACATCTAATGTATCTTGTCAGGAAAGAAATCATAGATAATATTGATCACCAACTATAACAGGCAGCAACTCAAATCCATTACAACAAGTGCTAATGTTCTGTAGGCACCACACAGTTTTGCACGTGAATACAGGTTCTCTTAAGTATGACAGACATAATGAGAAAGCATAAAGATATCCATCCTGAAGTGTAAAGAAAGCTGTTGAGCAAACAAAGTGAGAATCCATCGTCCCTACTGGAGAGCAGATGCTACGAGGAAGCCACAGAAAATGGGCAAAAATCAAAGTTTATGAGTTTACATGAGATCTTTCTGCCAGACGGCTGCATTCACAGAGCACCTTCAAGACCCAGTGCAGTTCAACTACTGCAGTAACACCTTGCCTCCAGGTCAAAAATTATTTGAATCCAGGGTGTCAAAAAATGCTGATATTATGCAAAATGAGTGTACACAATTTACAGGAACTAATCAGTAGCTGTAGACAAGTCCTGGAAATACCCTGGATGATGGTTCAGGTCATTTTTAATGCTCCAGTCCTCTTGAAGAAGAAAAGTGGCCCTTAATTCAGAGACAATAGTTTTTATTTTATATAAACATTATTGATCAAAATATACAAAATTTTCTTATTATAAAAAAAGTACATTTTCTGTACTACAAAGCCCAGTATCAGAACAAGAGTAAGCAGTTTTCTTAGTATCTTAACTTTGAACTGATTCTCTTGTACAGAAATCTCAACTTTTTTTTTTTACTTCTGCCTTCTGTCCCTTTTTGTCATCTTTCTGCCTTTGCAAACTGTAATAAAAAGCTTTAAACCTTGATAAGTGTTCTGCAATGATGAACTATCAATCAAAGTCAAAGAATCATTATAGCCATTTTTCAAACTGCTGTGATTGGACTCAGACCAAGTTACAATTTAGGTCTGTAGGGTTACTGTGCACTGTCTTTTAAAAGATCACTTTTCAGGGAGCACCATCCACTACCACTAAAAAGAAATAACAACTGCAATATTGCCCAGCAACTTATTTGTGTCCCCTTGTCCAACACAAACTGACTGAAGAAACACCTTTGCGCTTTATGGCACATGCAAAGTGTCTTTCAGCATATTGAAAAAAAACCCACAAAACCCCCCTAATTTCTGCCTAGTCACTGAGTTTTCTTAGTAAATTCCTTGTGTCTCTGTTTTTGAGAATTACAATAAAATCAATATTTGTAGGAGTGAAGGGAGAAAGGAAGTTATTACCATACTGAAAAAAAAAAACAACCTAAGCGAAAAAAAACACTTTGAAGGCCCATAGGCCAAACGTTTTCAGACATAGGCTGTAAACTTTAATTGAAAACATTCTAACTTCACGTTATTTTTATCTACCGTAATTTTCGTTTCATTGTTATAGAGGAAAGGGGATCAAAATCATTTGCAAGTGCAGACCAAAACAATATTTTACAATAAAAATGCAAATATGTGATATTCCGGTAATATCTAATTTATTATTCACTTGGTTCTAGATCTATACTATAACCCCAAGCACATGCTCTATTACTAGTCATCAATCTGATTCACATTCCAACAAAAACAATAAAAATCAGTTTGCATTCATATTTTGTACGACTGGTGTTCTAAGAAGCTCTTGGAGAGATTCCTGGCTTCTCAGGAAAGGGCTCTCAGAAGAATGGTTATAAAGGAAAAAGCAATTCATTTCTTTCTGCTTCTCTGGATGTTCAATAGGAGTTTTAATTCAGGACTATTGTGTTTATTGAAATCATTTTAGATAGCTTTTCCAAGTTTTAAGGCTTAGCATACACTATTAAGTTTCACCTTTTTTATATAAAAAGAATTTCTTATTGTTAGTATTATCAGCATACAGCGTCAGTGTACAACATATGGTAGATGCAAATGTCCTCCAAAGTTTAATAAAAACTATCTTAACGGTTACCAAACAAAAAATTAAAACAAATAACCCTTTGTTTCTCTAAATTATCATAACTTAGATAAGACCAACATAAGAACAGTGAAATACAACAATGAAGAGTAAATAAAAACTTCTACTTCTCAATTTATTATTTATAAAAAACACAGGATGGGATGATAAACAAAGCTGAAAATTCAATATCCTTATTTCATTAGGAAGGTATCACAAATGTTTCGCTGGTTGCTGGGCAAGGAAACTGTCTACATGAATTCTGCCTTCATTTACGATAGTCCTTGATGCCACCTCAATTTAGACAGAGTATGAACAAGAAACACAGCTCTTTCCACACCACTGCAAACTAAGAAAGCAAGACCATTCTGTCTCTGGTCTAGGCCACTCCTGATGACCCATTTGCCCAACAGGTCACACAGTCCTCATTTATTTGTTTATCCTGTTTTGCAGAAGATAGGAATTTTCTTAGTTTTTGATATAAGAGTCACAGATAATATATTGCATTTCATGTTCATGAAGGAGAATATTCAGCTTAACCAGAATGTTTTACTCATTGCCAGTTGAACGACTGTAGAAGTTAGCTTTGCCACACACCAGTGACCTGCCTAGTCATTTTTCAGCTTCATAAACAAGTCAAAGGGAAAGGAAATCTATTTTTTATTAAGCAGCTTCTAAAACTAATTCATTTATGCTTCACTCTGCTGAGACCTCTAGTCAAAAGAAAAGAAAATCAACTGCAATAAGTTTACCAGTAGGCTGCTTTATTAAAATCTGTAAGGTGAAATTTTTCAACACAATCAAATCATCATAAAATATGTTATGTATTTATGATAAATTAAACTGTTATTACACTCCTTTTCACAATAACTCCACCCTTGGGAGCAAGGGATTTTGTAGGTTCCAAATATGTGTTATTGTACGGTGCTGTTCTACTTAAGCTTAAGTTGCATTTTCCATTATAAAACCTCATTTCCAGCACTTTATTACTCAGCTGTAAAAATCTGCTTGGGGCTGAAATCCAGCATGTAAAGACTCAGTTCAGCAGCAATTTTTTCAATGAAAATCTAAGGAAAAAAAACCTCAACCCATCAGTTTTGCTATTTTTGAATTAGTGAAGTGCCAAACATCCAAAAGAAATTCCACACCATTACGCCTGAATCTGAAATACTGACCCCAAAAGCCAAAAATAATCTCTTCAGTGGCCATCTGCATGACCAAGCCCAATATTCCCTATGGCAAAGCACAGCCAGTAATACTGACAGGCCAACCTCAGCACGGCAGCACTATCCTCAAAATCTGTTCTTTCCACACACTTACATGATTATTTGAATACTCTCTCAAGTCTTCCTCCTTTTAGGTGTACATTTTTCAAAACCACAAGTCAATTAAAACACAATTTTCTCATTTGATTTCTGAAAAAGAAATGCAGGATGCTCCACTTGAATTTGCCAGCATAAGTAATTATTTGATTGGGGCATTTTTTTCTTTTTAAGCTATTAGTAGTGCTAGCATTGAAACTTCAAAAATATTTCAATGAATTTGCCCTGATTTACTTTGCACTATTAATTTATGGTTATATAGGAGTGGATGCCCTAGATCAGAGTACAGGTTCATTTAGCCCCACACCCAGCCTGATGCAGTGACTCATGCACAAGAGTAAAAACAGAACAAACATGCTGTTTTCTCAGCCTGCAACTATTTTCAGCTCAACAGCATCTTCAGCCAGACACATCTTACAATACATTTAAACCACTGCAGGAGTTAAAAATTTCATGGGGTCAGTGTACACAAAAAATCCATCATTTTCTCTGGAGATTTTGAGTCTGTGAATATTCGGTTTTAGCACAGGAAATGCTAATCATTTATTGTGATTCAAAACAGATATAGCGATAGGACGATACACGCCTGCGCACCAACCAGTATGTGACCACACAAAAAAAGCAACTCAAAACCAAACTTTAAAAGGTCTGATAAAAAAAGGCGGGAAATATGAGATTAATTTTGATGGCGCAACTTTAATTCTAACACCCTTGTGCATGGCTGCTCTAACTGCATCTTTAACCACATCTCTGTGCACCACTCTTTTCTGCAGAACTCGACACATTAGCTCACAGCAGTCATTGCTGTAGCACATATTTTACTGTCTCCTCTTTGGTCATTCCAAAGTCTTCACTCACATTTTACTTTCTGCATGGAATAGCAATGCAGATATAAAGGCATTTCTTTCCAGGATCTTGACAATTCCTAACAGGTTTTCTTCTAATTCACACTGCAGCTACATGCTGGATTTTGAGTTTTGCAGCCTGGTGAGACATGCAGCAAGTTACTCCTCTGCCCAAGCAGAAACACAATGCTAGAAGACTGATAGTGAAGAGAAGCCACTCCTCTCAGGTGCCGACTTAGGACATTAGCTGTAATGTTACCACTGTCCTTAAGCAGCGGTTTGCATTGCACAGCACTTGGAGCAATCCAAGCGCAACTACTCTGTACTTCACCTACAGTAACGTTTGTGGTGGATTTCTTTCCTGTTCTAGCGTACTTATCTGGCTACATACAAATCTCTCGGTTTCTCCTTGTGCACAGTGGGGTCTGCTAACCTTCCCTGCTTTGGGCTCTTTTCCCAAGTAGTCCTAGGACACTCAGAAATCAACCCTGAAAAGGATTTTCTTCCTGTAAACCTCTAGTGTCAGCTTTGATCCAGATGACCCGGAGCAGCTGCTGCAGACAGCAGGAGCACAATGGCAGCAGAGCCCTGCCTGTCCCTGGGTTATAGGGAAGACAGCAGTGCAAAGTTGTTACGCACAAGGGTCACGCACATCTTCTATACAGCAATGTTTGCAATGCCTTTACTAAAGCAAACTTTGTACTACAGAAAAATTGTAAAGGGACATCTTATTCCACTTAAAACCTATAATTAACTACTCAGTACATCTGTTACGGGTTTTGTATTACCTGAGGTGTCAGCGTTAGACAAAGACTTTCCCTTACCATTTTTAAATGTAGGTGTTGCACATAGTGCCAGCAGCATACAACATACACTGATGATTTTCCTGCAGCTGTGTTTCAGTGAGCAAATCCTTCCCACCTGGAAACACCCAAGCACATCCCCATCATTCTAGGCCAAAAGGCGACACGATGTAAGTCCTTAAAGACTACATGGCCCCTTATGAACAGTTAAGTGGAGATTATTTAGAAGACTTAAATACACAGAAACCTGACACACTCCTTTTTAATGGGCAAGCAGACTGTTGTTTATTTAGTTTTTGAAATCTAGTCTAAATTGGGCCTTGAGCAAGAAAAAAAGTAGCCTAGGTTTCAATTAACAGATTGTCTTCCAATAGTCAAGGGATAATTTGAGCTTAAGAGAAACACATGTAAGAAGTAAAAATAAAGTGTAAGTACTTCCTCATACTACACAGTTTTGCATCAGTGGTTCATCATTGGTATTAGAAATTTACATTTTTAATCTAGTTCAAAGTATATTAACGTAAAATAATATTGTATGTTAATGTATATCAGTGATTAAATCTTGCAATATTCTCCAGTTTATCAGCACCAGTCAAGAAAAAACATCATACAATTAAGAGTAGTAAAGATGGAAGCTTCCACCAGGGAACTGTGCAGCATAAGGAGTACGTCCGTTCGTAGCAACAAAATATTTTTGTGAGAGAGAGTGATACTGCTTAGTAATATCAATATCAAATTTGGAAATGTTTTGGCTGCAACTATGCAAATCAGCGACAGGGACTGTCTGTTTAGATGTATTGGGATATATGAATGACACAAATGTGTGGAATGCTTATTATGTAAAATATACGTATATATATTTAAAAAAAAGTGTAAACTCTTAAAATCTGAGAAAAATACTTCAAACCATTTGTTTCAAAGTATTTATTCATAATGACAATACAATTAACTCCTTGCTGACTTAAGTACTTGCACTACATGAGAAAAAAACACCTAAACAATGTTCTTCAAGAAACAAACCTGTATTATGGATGAGAACGAAGAACACTTAAAACTGAGTTAGGAACTAGGTATATAATAGTGATTTGCCAGTCAAATTGACAAACACCTAGGTGAGAAATGAGCCATGGTTTTTTTGCTTTAATGATTAGCATGAAAGAATATCTGCACACTGCTCTCAGCAGCAAAAAATTCCAGGAGAAAACTTACATAGGCAAGCAAGATAAATTCTGGTGGTTAACTGTTATGAATTTCTGAGTTTGCAGCGTATATCAGAGTCAACAGAGGGCAGGATGACTCTCTTCCGAAGATTCAATAAAACAAATAGGCAGAATTAATACTTTCTTCATATATACGACTCCTTACAATATGTTTTTAGCTTTTAATATACATATATTCCCAATGCTGTGAGCAAACAGGAACAGAGGTCCCACCTTGAGAGAATACATATAGGGTTTTTTTCAAGGTTAGCTTCTTGACAGCAGGAGGAAAGGGAGTCTCTAGGACACCTTCAGATACCTGACAACGCAGGTCTACTGGACAATCAAAGAATCCTGAATCTACACAAGGTCCTCAGCTTGGCCCAGCAGACTCCTGGGGTTGACAGTGAGTTACCTGGATGACAATCAGCTTAGGAAAAAGGCATGTCCTCGCTCTCCATGGGAGGACAAACCTGATCTATCTGCTACACATGAGCTCACACCTTCACTTATGCAGTTTGTTAGTCTCCTCTGGGGAAAGTCCTCCTAGTGGGCAGGATTCTTTACTTGACACATCAGTCCATGCAGAGTTCAGCCAAACCCCTAAATATTTTTAACTTGCTGATTTGCCCTGCCTATTCATAGCTTACTGGAAATTCCCCAGTATGTTCTTGAGTATGTGAGCTGCCCCAGGCAGCTGCAGTCATTGCAATGCTGCAAGCACGTGCTTTCAAGAGTCCATTGAGGCAGACACAGTGCCTCGCTCCACAGGATGCCAGCACTAATAAACCTGTACCCTTTGCATCACTTCATCAGACATGCTCAGGCCTCAGTCACTGTACCAGATGAGATGCTGGTCCAACACTCAAGGTTTCGTCAACAACGTCAAAGCATCTAGCCTCCCAGCAATGTATGTGAAGTACTTATGGACAGTCACAGGGAAGACTGACACACTGGAAACAGAAACCACACAGCAATGAAAAAAACAAATCAAAACCCAATCCAAACCAAGAATTAAACTGAATATACGTTGAACTTATTGTATTTTCATATTTAATTTAAAACCTCAATTTTTAAAGAATATAAAACTTCTGCAGAACATACATTGAAATACTACTGAACTGAACGAATTCACAGCGGAAAGATCTTAGACTACATCAGTGTTACTGTTATCAACATAAATTTTGATTAAATCTTTATGACTCAGTTGAAATATTTTAGGCAGGATTTTTTTTCGCTATAGGGTGGCACAGATACAGTGTAAAATCCTTTAGAAATACAGGAGATCGTGGGTGTAAAGTATGATAATTTGTTGTTAGATTAACTTATTATGGCAGTGGTTAGGGGCACCAGCTGTGATGGGACGACCACCAAGCAAGGCTCTTTATAAAACAGCAGGGAAAAAAGATAGACTCGTCTCTGTTGGGTGGAGATAAAGCAGATGTGAAAGTCAATGAAGCGGAGAAGCAGCATATTAACTCTGTAACATAAATAAAGAACAGAAGCACTGAGATGAGATGACTTATCTAATGTAGTACTAAGTATCTGTAAGTATCTACAGTGGGCACAGGGGCATTTGCACCACAGCCTAGCCCAAGTTTTCAATTGATGCCAGGGAAAGAACCTGAAGACAGAATTGAACTAATTAGAATATCACACTCAATAACCTTCACTTTTCAATCTTCTTCAACCAAACATTACACCACAGTATCACAGACAGGAAGATGCTGCTTCTGAAAAAGCACCTTTTAACTCAGTGTAAAGTTTAGTCATTTTTCTGGGCACACAAAATGAAGTCCAAAAACCAAATGTAAGCTACTATGAAAACAAAAATCACAGTAAATGTAGCTGTCTTTTTTCCCAGCCTCTGTTGCACATGACTATGTGCTCGTTGAATAAAAACATCCTACAAGTATGGTTTTGATCTGAAGAACTCATGACTGATTCAACTAACTAGTTATCCTTCAAACCTCAGCTTGCTGAAATAAAACTTCCCAGGGATATTCCACTCTCCTGTAATTCTCAGTTGTGCACATATGACATAGTGGTTAAATTAAATGCACGTTTATTAAGTTTGCTCTGCAGTTATTGACTGGTGCAGGAACAGCTTGCACACCCTGGAAAGTTAAGCTTGTTAATTAGGAGTCCACTGATAGATATTTATGCAAGTGAAATTACCATAGCATAACAGCTACTTACATTCCTCTGTGCTCTGAACAGAGCAAATTCTTTTGGCAATCTTATGTATACATTTAAAGACCAGTCTATTATATAAAAATATATAAGGTCCTGCAACATTCTGAAAACTTGCATATCCTGAATTTGCTTGCTTGAGTTCACAATGCAAACAACACAATTTTAAAGCAGCAAAGCAAAATGTGTAAGAATGTGTTTAAAGAAATAAAAGGAAAAAAATAAATCCTGTTTTATGCAGCCATCAAATACCATCACAGGTGAATAAAGAACCATTACTCAGCCCTTCACTGCACTCCCAAGTAGGAGTACTGCTGCTGAACAAAAAAATGGCCTGTAACCAAAAATGTTCTTTGACAGGGCTGAGGGGATGCTCCACAGCTGTAAACACACTGAATTTGAAGGGATGATCAGCAAAATGCCTGTTATTGCTATCTGTTCCCATCCCCAAAATCGGAAGAGTTCAAGTGGTCCTCTCTAAGAAGAGGCACGCTTCTGATATACTCAGGTATTGAGTTTGGTCAGACACGTGGGCGGTCCAGCTGTCTTTCCCTTTCCTCAAGCTTTTCTGCTGTTCTAAGCTCCCAGAAGTTTCCAAGTTGTCTTCCTACTGCTCTTTCTGCTGCTGTTTGAGTTTGGGCTTCAGCTTCTGGAATGCTTACATGCAATCATCATTTAATCAAGCGCCCATAGTTTTCCTCAGCATTACAGCTGGCATAAAGCAAGTGGTAATTTTTACATACTTTATAGTTTCAATCATGCTAAAGAAAAACAAGAATCTTTGTCTCTGGCACAGTTTAAAGCATGTTACAAGCAAAGGAAGTATATAAGCTTCTGAAAGCAAAATGTAATTATGGAGTTGGAAACAATGGGAAGAGTACATCAACAGAACAACAGAGGGTGCAACCAGTTCACTCCAGAATTGTACATCTAAAATCATGTGTATTCAGGTATGCACAGAGAA
Organism: Neomorphus geoffroyi; assembly: GCA_033558235.1. Lineage (NCBI taxonomy): Eukaryota > Metazoa > Chordata > Aves > Cuculiformes > Neomorphidae > Neomorphus > Neomorphus geoffroyi. Next base: position 14,535,367 of record JAUMJM010000004.1, read on the forward strand.
ATGTGTTATCATGATTACCATGATTATATTTATTTTTTATATGCACCTGTTGCCGAATTGAAAATAAACAGTTCCTGGAAAATAAATCATGACTAAGTAGCTGAGTTTCCCCAGCAAATTGCCTGTCAAATCCTTTTAAGTGACTGAAATTAATTTCAAACACTTAGTTTTTTGGGTTGTTTTTTTGTTTTGTTTTTTTTTTAAACAGGGGGGGGAAAGAAATAATTTAGCAAATAGCAACTGGATCCCATGAGCTCTTCAATAATACTATGCCTGTATTAAAAATGCTTTTGGAAATCTCTGAGTATATTTCCAGTAGATCAGAAATAAAGACGGCTATCAGATACTCTTATTAGTCAGTTGGAAAAACCAAAACAGCCCAGTGGGAGGGAGAAATTTTATACTGATACAATTATGAGTCATTGCAATTTTGATTGAACCAGGGCCATTTATTTGAAAATCTGCTGCCCCCAAAATGTTTCCTCATTTGCAAAACCATTCTCTTTTTTTTCTTTTCTTTTTTTTTTTTTTAAACTGAATATCTTACATATATATTTGTTTCCATCACTTTATGCTCAGGAATTTTCTGTTGGCCCTTGTATAGCATGATGCCTATAACATCCAAAAGAGAGGGCTCCAGGATGTCTGCCATAAGAAAATATATTGGCTTGCTTTATTTTTAAATATTAATACAGTTGGCAACCATAAGGACATGAATGACATGATTTAAAGTTTGAGGGCCAGACAAAGAAGGATCAAAAGATGATCTGCGAGCAGAGTCAACATTTTAAACTCAGGAAATCGGAACAGAAGAAGCTCATGTGTATGCAGACCAAGTCTTTCCAGCAGCCCAAGATGGTGGAGAGAGTGCAGGAACTCCTCTGTGCCAGCTCCCTCTGCAGGGGGTTAGGCTGCAATCCTGGTGAGAAGATTTCACCCTTGGAGCTTACTGCACGTAATTTCTGTGTCTGGGTGGGAAATAAATGCACAAGTGGGCAGATCACCACAATGGCTGGAAACGAAACCTAAGAGAAATGTCTTTTTTTCTGTTGTTTTTTTAACCTAGGCATAATATCTGACCTCAAGGACCTACACTTTGAGCGTCTAACCGTGGATGCAATTTGAATCCTTGCCATAAAGGAGACACAGTACATTAAGAAGTATCTGCGCTCTGAAAAAAAGGTCAGTGGTTTGACTAGGACATGAGCAGTTTGTGACTGAGTAAGCTAAGCTACCTTCAACAGTTCCTGTGAAAATCAGTTGCTCCCCCTTCACACTCCATAGCATGAGCCTGGTGAGGCATATCACACGTGTTTAGATGCCTTCCTCAGGTATTGCTCTTGGGCTTCTTCCAGACCTGCCTTTAAGTTACAAGAGACACTACAAAACGCACTAAAGCAGGAGCTGAACTAGAGTTTTATATTACAAGTTCTGAATATTGACATTACTTGGCCGCCTTTTCCTGGTTTCCAGGTCTTCATAAAAGACATCAGACTCTTCTTGGCGGTAAAGACCCTATGAACTCCTAGAAATTGCCAGGAACAAGCAGATGGGGACAAAACCACATAACATGTCTACTGGTAAGCTACAGACCACAGTCTGGAGAATTCAAAAAGCATCTATTACTCCCAAATTTGAAAGACTCTTTCAAAGACATTTCTGACTCCTTCCCACACCAGCCCCCGGGGAAGAAACAACTCTGTCATTATGCTCTTAGCCCAGCATGGGAAGTGAAGGACTGCTTCAGATGCACCATCCAGCATGGAAAAAGAAAAGAGAAAAAGCACAATCTGAAGAACAGGCTGGGAGCTGGGAGGCATACTGCAGCCAAATCAAATGCTTTCCAAATACTGGAACAAAGCACAATCCTAAATACAAATGAACCCTGCTAGTTTTATGATCTGCACGATGAAATTTATCAAAGTATCACTTCAAGGACACATCCCATTTACAAATACAGCACTTCGGCCTTTAAAAAGCCGTGGCAACATTATGTAAATACATGTTACCAATTACTTCTTCCCAAGAATTAAGTTGTTGCAGTTTGAAGCTGCAGTTTGTTGCAGTTGCTGCAGTTTGGAATCAGAGATTCTTGTTCATGCTTCCTGGTTTCTCCTTTTCTGTACCCAAGTAAATATTTTCTGAACACAGTAACTGGAAAAAAATGGTCTTTTCACTCAAGCATTTAAACAGTCAGTCCTCTAGTGAATAATAATAACAAAGGAAAACAATGTTAACCGGATGGACTGAACTCCAACCAACAGCTCCCCCTACCAGCCACCTCAAAGAGGATCAAGTGAAATAAAAAGTGAAGTTGTTTAGGATTCAAAGGCACTGTAAATTAAAAGATTAAGTATTCCAGTGATAGCAGGAACACTTTAATACAAGTGCAGAGGCTCATGCTCAGTTTTGTGATGACAAAGAACCTTGTACCACAGACAATACCTCAACAGAGCGCATCTTACAAGTAATCAAAAGAATGTGTACTCTTAACAGTAATGTGATTTTTAAACCTGCAAGATAAAGATTTTCTATTTTGTTTTACAAAACGAGAGGTATTTTTTCTACAGTTGTGTAGGATGGACAGTCATCAACTTCTGCAGTAGGAAACAGCATACGTTTTGGGGCAGAATTTATTCGAGTTCACTGCAAGCATTGCATACTCACAGAAGCACTCGGGTTCAAAGGTACCTTGGGATGTTTCCAGTTCAACATCCTACTCTGCCAGATCAACACTGAATTTAGATCACATTGTTTAGGATGTTACCCCATCAGGCACTGAAAACCTCCAAGGGGAAAGGTTCCACAGCCTTCCCAAGTAATCTATTTGTTTAACTATTCTCATATTTATTTATTTTTTTTATTTCCCCATTTATGACTAATATTAATTCTAATTATTTTGCTGGGCACCTCCATAAAAAGCCTAGCTCCACCCTCTTGGCAAAATCCCCTTAGATATACCAGAAGGCTGCTATTCCCACTTTTATTCATACCTTCGTGAAAACCATTTGACTATCAGCAAGCCTCAGGGGCAACTTAAAATAGTTTTTTGGACACACAACACACACACTGTTTGTATTCAGCTACGCACAGAGATGAACTCATTTATCACCAGGCTATGTGATCCATCACATGGACATCTCCAAACGTCTGAGTTGGCTTATGGGTTACACAGTACATAGATAAATCTACCTGTCTTGTGCACACTTATCTAGCCAGCTAACCCCTAAGGCATCTTGTATTTTGAAAGCATTTAATCTGTGGTTTATGCACCGATTTTCAGTTCTGAAACAGTTTTAAACATTCTGAGCAGCTTCAGCCAGCCACTTGATATCCTTCTTAAAAAAATCCCAAACAAGAAACCAACAAAGCAACAAAAAAATCAGCAAAAAACCCCCCAAACACTCAAATGTTTAATCAAAATGTTTTCCTCTGCCTTCCACCAACTGTCCCCTTGTCCCCTCATGCACCCACATATGGTGGACTCTGACTCTAGAGGAAACATTAATACTATAGTGTAACAGCAGCAGGTCTAGAACATGAATTTCACATCTGAAAATGTGAGACTCCCAAAATTCTCAGTGAAACATGTAAATACATAATTTGAATACTTAATAAGATCCACTATGTTAATCCTAAAATTTGTGATATAGTTATGAGTCAGGAATCTATTTTAGTTCATTTAGGATTATGTTTATGACACTCTCTAAGCCCTACCTTTGAACTAAGGTACTTATACCTTATATAAGCACAAAAGATAATACCTCTAATACCGTTTAAAGCCCTCTAAAATGTTTTATTGGTTTTCCTAATACTTAGTGAGTATATAAAATACTCAATTGAGAAATGGAGTGATTTAAAGCTTTTAATAGCAATATAGACGGAAAAAAAGTATAATTTGTTTATTGCTTTTTTTCTCTTAAAAAGCATCCCTATACCCGAAACCTATGCTCCAAAACAACTCTAAAATATACTGTGTGCAGATTCTGTATTCACATTTACTGCCACATGCCATTTCTACACAACATAGACTGACACATTATTATAACCCTAAGGGAACCAACTCCTGGGTTCCCATGTATGTGCGAAGCACCACTGCCTTCATAAGCACATCACAGGAAAAGCACAACCCAAGTGTACACTGTTGTGGTCTCAGAGAGAAAGAACAGCTGAATAGATCCCATTGTACTTCTTCTTTTTCCTTTTGTCAGAACAGCATCATATTGCAGTATATTCATGGAACTGCATGTTCAAAACTCTCTATAAGCATAACTTACATTTCTCATTCAGCTCACATGACATTTTTGATTGACACTATGTGGCTTAAATCATACCATTTGAAAACCTCCAATTTTAAATGCAGCTAAGAAACAACCTTTTCCTCGTTGACATAAATGAATCAACTCATGTGTGCTACAGTTCACCTTTTCCAGGCACAAAAGACCTTTAACAACCACCTACTGCACCTGGATTTATGCTCCTGAATTGGTAAATGCAGTGTCTCAAACAAATATTTCTAATTACTGTGAGAATCTTTATCAATTCATTAGCCTTAAGAATACAAGGAAAATTTATACATACCTAGAAATAGTTATTCAATCATATATCTGTAGAGAGATAAAATTTACTTCTATATTTTATCAAATTCCATTGTAGGGAGAAAGCATCAACATTTTTTTCCTTTTCTGATTAAACACCCTTTTATCTATAATGCTTCATAAAGTCTTTCACAAAAAGCAAAGTTCTCCACCTGCTGTCTGCATTATGTTGTATTTCTCTTTCACAAAATGCATGCAGAATTAAACCGAAAAAAATAATATTTTTACACATATATTACTGTACATGCACTATTATTTATATAAGAGAGCCCACACGTTTATTCAAGTATCTCAGGAATGCTGTACAAAACCCTGTGTGCAGTCTCAAGCACCCAGTCTACAAGAGAGGAAATCTGTGTTTGCTTTCATAATAGTAAATCAACTTAACATGAGGGACAGAAGAAAATCCTTTGCCACTAGTCACCTGCTAGTTACTTTTAGATATTAAACGCGTAGAAAATAAACTATCTTTAACCATATAGTTTTATTTGTAATCCCTGCCTTCCAAACACTAAATATGAACCAAATACAGCACAAGCATTCAGTCCTGCAAAAAGCAGGAGCCATACGGGCATAGTTGTGTGGTGGGTCCAGCAGCTGGCTCTTGGAGCCTGGCTCCCCTGGTCCCCACACCCGGGAGCTCCCAGGTCCACAGCCTAACACATCACTGACTGGCAGTCATCCCCGCTAGTCCGCCTCCACCTTTCATAGGGTTCATACAGGCAGGCTCAGGGCAGGAGTATGTAGGGGATGGCTGGACAAAGGAGTATATAAGAATATAGACTCCAGCAATCGGGTAGCGCTCAGTCTTCTACCCTTTTCTCTCCACCTTCCTGTGCTTTCTCCTTCCCAATTCACCCTTCAACAGCCTTTGATCCTTCCGTCCAATCTTGCACATTCTCACAATTCTATTAGAATAGCCCACGATCAGTTTTATACAATCCCAAAATACTTTTGCCGCAGGAATCCAGGTAAAGTCCTATAAGCCTTCAGGCAATAGCTATGTTAAGATCTCATGGCACTCTGCGGAGAGCTTTCTTTTGGTCACTTTCACCCCAGCGACCTTTACAACGTTAGGCACAGGCATTGGCAGCACCAGGATTATTGCTGCTACTACTGTACGGAAAGCCAGTCCTCCACCTCTGCTACACCTTTATGTCCCCTTTGCTTAATTTCTGAGCACCACACAGGTACCTGCACAATGATCCTTTCAAAATTGCCTTTGTTTTGCTAACAAAATAATTTTAAAAAATTGAAATTGATTTCAGACGGTATGATCTGTTGCCATGTGATAAACGTGAACTAAATTGAGTGTTCATGTCTTAGTGAAATAGAATTATATTTTATAAAATTCCAGAACAACAGGTAATTACATGAGTGTGATTAGTCCAGATCAACAATGGGACAGCTTTTAAATTGGCAGGATTTTGAATAGTAAAGACAGGCGTCTATTCAATGTAAATACACTCCCAAACACAGGAACTCCCTATCAGTGAAGTCGCCAGCACCAGGCAAAGCTTGTAGCAAAGTCAGTGCCAGAGACCTGTTATAAACAGGGTTGACTTTATTAATAATTTAGCTTTCAACAGAACTGTTATCATACACAAGAGTTATTTTAATAAGTAAGCATCATGAACTTAGCACTTCCATCATATGCACCTCATGACAGAGACTTGGCGCTTGTCACTCGTGTATGTACTATGGTTATATCACAAATAAATGGACTAAAATAGAAAGCAGAAAAACTAATAAGTCTAGCTTTTTTCTCAGAATACAGGCTTTATTTTAACAAAGTCAGAAATTCAGCTTAAATGCTTAATAGCCTAGGGGAAAATCTACTCTAAAAACCACTGAATTCAGCGCTATGTTGAGGATCTAATTTGTATGCTACAGCAGCCAAGAGAAGAATTTCAGTGATAAGAGCTCCAACACGTAGACAGAAAGGAGAAGAATTCTGCAGCATGAAGTCTGCCAAAGCCTTCCATTTTTTTTAATTCTAAGGTTTTGGGTTATATCAGATTTGTAACTATGTAGCATGATTTTCATACTAAGAATAAGAGAGGAGCCAATAAGCATCAAATTCCAGGAAGTTCTGCATATTTTTTAAAATTAAATATAAAATCAATTTCAAAATGTAGACAAGTGGATTTCAGCAGAAAACAGTAACAGTAGGAACAAATCTGTTCACCATTTTAGAAGTTTATTTGCAAGTTTCATGGTCCTAAAATAGAATTAAATTATATCCTAGCATTCTCACCCAGAGGTAACTGGAATTTCAAGGAACAGCTGAGGAATGTTAATGATCAATAAAAGAGGTTTACTTGAACAGTTCAAGGTTTGGGAGCAGTACCAAACACATCTCTTTCAGAGGTATTTTTGTGTCAGTGACCTAGATTATTGAAATGTCATTTATGACACCCTAATTCTCTCAGTTTCCACTTATGAGAGGTCTAGAGCAACACAAAATTGAACTGAAATCCTACAGTAGTAGTTTATTTCCTAAGCAATTATACAATGCACTGATTTCCTCAAAGAAGTAACAAACAAATAATCACATAGCACATGACAAAGATCTACAAACTTCCGTGAGAAATTCAATCTCATTACAAAGTCTCTAAACAAGTATTGCCACCGGATCATCATATATATCATCTCTTCCTGCCCTTCTATGTTTGTAAAGAAGAAGTCACGTATTGGCACCTGTATAAATCCAAAACTCCCAAATTGGTACACTATTATCGCTCCTGAGTAGATCTATAGATTGGCAATGCTGCTGTTGGGTATTATATTAACTAATCCCCATTATAGACAACCATTCTGGTTCTGTCTTCCTTAATCCTGTTCCTTTGACAAAAAAGAAGTCTTCTACTGCTACTTATACAGTTTAGTTCTATATAAAGATGAAGCTGATATAAAGTAGTTGGTTCTACTACACATTTTTAATAAATACAAGATATAATAAATATAATACGTTTCAAGATGGGAAAGAATTAGGAAATTTCAAGGTCCACAGATATCTCATTCAAATCTTTTGGTTTATACTTACTTTTAATGAGAATTAGTAAGACTTTGATAGAGTAGGTGCCGTACCCACACGTGCTATGCTCAGTTCAATATTGGACTCTAAAGAAATCCAGTCCTGAGTGCAAATACAAGCTGACGATTCCACTGAGCTTGACTGGACTGCAAGAATTTTATTTGAAAGCAGAAATCATCAATGGTATTTTAACTGAATTTAAAACAGAAGTATTGTTTCAATTACATAAATCAATTTCACCACGTCTAACTGCATGTCTACCTGCATTTCCAAATTCAGTAATCCACAGGAAAAATACCAATGTGCTGCTTCTGAAATATAAAAAGAAATGTGTGGGGAAAAATGTAGAGCACTGCTAACTGGATTAGAGAACACACTTTAGGTATCAGCAAGAATGATGCGTAGACACAGTTTCAGTTTTGAGCACGGGTGATCCAATTGATTCATATAGAAGTTTTCATATTCTGAAGATTTAGTATATATCTCCATAAATTGCTGGAAATTGAACAGCAAAGATCTTAAGTGGAGAAGTAGCATCCTCACTGCTAAGAAAACAAAGTAATCAGGTATATTTAATAAACCTGTACTCTTTGATTTGTTTCTACATGGGACTTAGGGAAAACAAACCATGAGAACCCCAACAGCCTCCTGAACATGTTTGGTTTCTTAAAAATGTACTTACTAGTTTACTCATTGCCCCTAACAAATTTTCCAAGCATCTTAATACAAAATATATATAAAAAGACTCAGAACTATAGCTAATACTGATTTAAAAAAAAAAATAAAATATTAAATTCAGAAAAACAAGCATCACATAAGAATAAGCACAACTGGCTACAGGAATAGCATTGCAATATTACGTGTAACTTGAAGAAACCCATCAGAGATGATCTCTTACTGAAAGGGAAGGAAAAAGAGAAGCAGAGAGGCTGAAGCGAAATCATTTCATTCCACAGCAGTGAGCTGCTTGTGACTCAAAGACTCTCTGCAGTTCCTAGCATAATCCTTTTTGTGCCTCAAGCTCCATCGGGTCCCTGAGCCTTCATGAGCCTTCACATTGCACTCTCCACTTCCCCACGTACCTATGTCCCATGACTGTTTGTACAGCAATACAATACCAGCATTAGCCTAATACAAAAACATCCAAGTAGAAAAGTGCTTAAATCTTGTGCTGTATTAAGTTAAAATGTAATACAAGTAAATGTTTCAGTTAATAAAAAGTCTCTGTAATAACTGTTAATCATTGTGCATTAAGATAACATTTATCATAATAATATTCATTACAACGAATAAGCTGATTTGTTAATAATGCGGATGTCGCATGCTCTTCAATGGGATTCCTTTATTCACCAACACCACAGCCGTTATTTTAAAGTGCTTCCAAAAACATTAATGGACAATGTTAATCTGAAATCCATACCTCAGTTATTTTCAAAAAGTAACCGGCAAGGTTTGTTTAGGAAATTTCATGCCAAGCTTCAGAAGTGTGCACTCTAACCTTCTTCAACACATAATTCAAGATAAACACTTTCTTCATGACAGACGTTTCAAGAGATGAAGGAGTGGAACAAAGACAGAGAGTGACATGAAGCACAAGTTCTGCACCATTAAGATGAATGGATAGATTAGCTGGAAAATCCATAATGACATGTTGGGCTAGCTGAAGCGCTTCTGTTTATGTAATTACAGCTTTGGTGCTTAAACGATAGGAAACTCTGAACAAGACCTTTACCTTAGAAACCCCACAGCACCACTTCGGCAGCGCTTCCGTATCCCCATCCACTAGTGCCAACCACTGCAATTCACATGACATCTCATTAAAGATTTTAAAGCACCAACCACTAGAGGACAAATAGTTCATTAGGCAAATTATTAAGGGCCAAATACAACCTTTATGCAGAACATGGCAAGTAACACTGGGGTATATTGCCAGTCTGCAACACACTCCCATCCAGCGCAGCCAGCCATTCGCTCCACGTCTCTTGCTTCCCAACAAATGACAAGACAACATCTTCTGCTTTCTTTAAATAAAAGCTCTATCCAGCGTATTTGAGATGCAAAAACTGGGAGTGCCAGTCTGTGTGTGCTCTGCTCTCGTAAGAAAGATCAAATAATTTTGCATGCAAGGAAGCCCATTTACAGTCAAGCCTACCTTCACAATTGGTGTGTACAATACTAAAGACCACAGTGCAGAGGTGTGCTGTGAGATAAAACCTGACCGTCTTTCAGTAGTGACTTCCCATGTATGAACTGGCAGGATGCACACTGACTTATGAGAGATTACAGGAAGAAAATCATCTAAATAGAGAGTTTGGCAAAATTGGCTCTCCTGGAATACCAGGATCAAGGAAAAGAAAAATTGATAGAATTTGTAGACAAGTGTTCTGCCCTGCTCACTAAGAAATCCAGTGAAGGCTGCCCAGAAAAATTCAAATATTTTTCTGAAGTTAAGAATAGCTTCATTCAAGGTTTGCTGAGCACACATTGATGCAGGACTGCCATGTGTAGAGGGAATTACTGATTTTCCATGTTCTTCTCCTTCTAAAAAGGTGAATAATATACTGACAGAGATCACCGTATGAAACCGAACACCTGTCGTCAACCTAAAGACTACTTCTGTTTCTATTTCACAGTCATACTTCTTTACAGCAAAACAGACACTAGTTCATGATAAAAGGTCATACGTGCACAATATGTGCCGGAAATGATAGGAATGCTGGAAAAAAAATGCTTTAGAGCAACATTTACTGACTCTCATATTCCTGCACTTGAATGCAATGATCACTTTGTCCCTTCTGGTCTTAAACTCCATGAATCCATAGAAAATGAGGAATAGAACGCAATATCTCAAATATTAGCATTAATCGAAGTCACAGTAATCATATGACAGATTTTCAAGTCTGCTTCAAAAAGCCACTTCAGTGGCACAGAACAACTTCTGACCTCAGCAGGCACAGCTCCTATAGGTGATACTGTTGTGAAGGACATTAAGTCCTGAAGAGACAACTCATGCCCAAGTTGATATAACGGCTACTTACAAGCTAACAGAGTACACAGTACTTTACAAAGTAATTGACTGATGAAGTAATTGATTAATTCTCACAAGAGTGACAGCCCAATTGCAGTTTGTTTTCTTTTCTCAAAAAAATAAATTACCACACAAATAAAACTCTTAGTTTTATCATACATCATCTGAGCACGTGTTAGGATTCTCGGCAGGGAAACTATGGTTGCTATAAAATCTCAAGGGAAGCTGACAAATATAGCTTGCAATGCGATTATATTGAAACACTTTGTTCCAGACATACAGGACTCTTGATGTGACATTCCAATTAAAAAAAAAAAAGACAGAAAAAACATTTCAGAGCCATACTTTGGTATTAAGTCAAGGACATGCAGAGTTTTCTTTTTCTAAGATGAAGTAATTGGAACAACTGACATTTTAGCTATGGTAGTTCTTTCTATTTCCTATAATTTTCTTTCATTTCTAGATAAAATTAGATTTAAAAAAATCTCAAATTCAGGAAAGCAAATTCTGTCATTTCAATGACTACATAGTTCCTTATCTCCAGGACTAAGTTCACAGCATTTCCTGTTGGAGTTTTAAAATGGAAAAAACCCATGAAATCTCAAAATTGTAAAAGATCACCACTCCTCACCAAAACCACCAGTAATTCCTGAAGAGAGATTGATAAAGCTCAGGTTTATGCATATCAATAGCAAATTACTTCTCATAGCAAAGTTTTCCGTAACAATCTTTTTTTTTTTTTTTTCTGATAGGAAAAATCCTTCTGCTTTGTTGGTCAGGGCTTTGAAAAACAGGTATTTGGCTTGGTGAACAGTGGGCTGTGCCATCCAGACTACAACCCGATCATCTGGACAGCTTAACAAAGCAGTCTACTTTCTCACTATCAAAGTGCATCCCACTGAAAGAGCTATCGATCCTCTGGGACTTGCCTGGAGCGCCAGTGTTGAATCCTGCAAAGGAAGGAATGCGTTCCCGCTAAAGGGAGCCTGCCAGCGCTGAGTTAGCATTTGCACTTGGACCAAAGCAGCTAGGGAAGGGAACCCGCCTTTCTAGAATAAAGCAGAATTGGCTAGGAGTTCTCCCAGTAAAGGACTGGCACAGACGAAAAAAGACTCTTGCTCTACATAGCAAAGGAAATGGCACATTAAAATGCCTATGTGAAATACACATTACTAAAAGTCCTCAGGGCAGAACTGCTTTTAGTAGCTTCTTTTGCTCTATTAACAGACAAAACTTAGCTAAAATGTAAAACAGTAGTTATCAACTACTTAAAATCCATGTATTATTATAAATGGTGAGTTCTCTGACCTCTTTTTGATTGCTGCCAGGTAGGCCAGGCCAGAAATAACATACAATTTCCTTTTCCCAGTTCAAAGGAATCTGATTTCAGAGTCTGCAGGAAGAATCTCATACTTGAGCATCTTGAACGTAACGATGCAGTTTAAATTTGCTTCTCTTACAAAAAAATCCAAACACACAAAAAAACCTTTAACTGTAGCTGTAAGGCATAAATTCAATATTCAATGAATGCGGCCAAGCATTCAACAGTGCCAGGTTCTGTCGTGACAGCCCACCAGTTCCCCGGCCGCTTGTGCAGCAGACCGAAGAAGAAGCCAGCTTGTTAAACTTTCCATTAGGTTACAAACAATCTGGTCTCTAAATCGCATGGGTACTCTAAACAATGCCATCAATTCAGTCCTCCGTGTATTGATTTGCTTCTAATTAGGGAGGGGTCTATATTATATACCACTGCTACAAGAATTTCTTGAAAAAAGCCATAATAGGGCTCATCCTCCTTAGTTTGCCATTTATACCATTTGAGAGCTAATGTGAAAGACAGCCAACCACTTTTATATCATTTTGTACTGATGCAAATGAATGCAAATGTTTCAGGTTAAAGATAAACAGGTCTTTAAAGAAACTACAAATATTTTTGTGAGAGCAGGTGATGTTGAGCATTGACTTCCATTCCCCCTCTCCACTAACAAGGAGATTCCCACACAAGGAGATGGGAATTGCTACAAAACTTTTCAACAAATTGTTTCTAACACTTTTTGCCTCAGGGAGCAACTGCACCCACAGCAACACCTATGCCCAGTTCTGCTTCTGAGAGGCAATGCCCATTAGCTAAATTTAGTTACAAAAGAACTTTGTATCTGCACCACCTTCTCAATGCTGCTGCACTGCAGAGGGCTTGGTTGGGGAATTTTGTCCCTTCTTTCACAGTCTCTGCATTAAAGGACCAAATTGTGAGAATGCTACTAAGAACAAGACACGTGGTTCAACCATCTGCTGTAGCTACCACTCACCTCTTTACCTTAGTTCTTCTTTATTATCAGAAGCACAGTACCACCAAATGGCTGGAAAAATCAGATGAATGTCAGCAGGTAGACAGTGCCAACAAACACCTGTTTATACCGTACCATAGAACACAGCTTAGTGTAAATCAACCTTCAGACACTCTTAAAACTTACTTTTTTACTGAAACTGTTCTCTACATGTCTGGATGAGGCCCTCCAAAACGCCTTAAAAATCTAATAAAGAGCCAGGAATTCTTGTGGTTTCATTCCAGTTCTACTACTGACTTGCTGTGTGGTCTTAGAAAAGGCATTTATCCTTTCTCTGGGTTTTATTTCTCACAAATGGTGGTATTAATATGCACTAGAAACTAAGGCCATATCATATGTGAAGCTGAGAAAACAAGTTGACATGCACAGCAAAAAAACCCAAACCCATCTTATATATATTCATCATCATAAATACTACTTTAAAGCACTGAGATTACTGCTCCTTGGCAGATGAAAACATTATTGTGAAAAGCACAGAGCATGAGAGAGAAACCCAACAGCTACTATACATTATTTACCTATGTACACATTCTTACCAGGTAGTGCTTTGATATGCACTTTCCCGTCTTTCCCACAGAGGTCAAGTGTACATCTCTACAAGTTACCTTGGAGGAGGTGACGCATTGCAAGACAATGCCTCTTTCAGCCTATGGTATCTTTTATATACGTCATTCATAATCTTAAATCCCACTGCCTGGCACCTTCTTCTAAGAGGCAGCACTCTGAATAAGGAATAGCAGGTTGTGTTTCATTATCATTACACTCAGCAAACTGACAGAGTCAGCTCCAGGACCAGTGAAGATTTTCTGATCTTTCAGGCCAAAAGAAAAGGCTGCAGCATTCATGTGAAAAGTACACATGCAACGTCTCTTAACTCCTGATCTCTGCATTTTACTGTAGATAGTACTAATTTAAAATACTAGCCACAAGTCATAGGTCAATTTTTCAACTCAGTACAAGATAAAGACATCACATCTAAGTTTCCCACTCTTGACTTTGAAAAAACCGTGATGTGTTAAGCCAATACAGTAAGCAACCTAAAGATTTAGGGACAAGGAATATCACATACATGCATGTATTTCTGAGAGTGCCTCAAAGAGCACGAGTGACACATTATGAGACCAGGGCTTCAGGATGGCTTCTGAACCTTTCCAAATCCTGCCAAAAGGGCTCTAGAGTACTCTCTTTTCTTTCCAAACAGGAAAAGCTTTGCAGACCTTCTCCTGGAGAAAAACCCTTTTTGCCATACTTCAAAAAAATTTCCCACTTTGTCCAGCGATTAAATGGATGAAGAAAAAAAAAAAAAACAAAAAAAACAACAACAACAAAAAAAAACCCCAAACAGATTCAGCCATAAACTGTCAAGCAGATGCACAGCTTAACCCTGGTGTCAGCCCCAGATGCAACCAGGACCAAAGCTGAGCCAGGGAAATATGGGCTCCTGAATGCTCCAGGAGGTGTCAGTTCTCCTCTAGGCTACAGAAACCTTTCAAATTGAAGTTTTGGTATGGATTAGTTAAGTCTTTTTACAGTAAGAAGTGTCTTTATTTAATCCACAGAAAGCATCTTCCAAAAGCTTGGAGGCAAGTCTCCTATTAGATCTCCCAAACGAGAGAGTGGGCAGAAGGCCATGAAAACCACACAGAATCACCACAGCATGTAGATGCATATTAAATAGTTAGCAATTCATTTTCTAGGTACTCTACTACAGCAAAATTGACACACAGGGCTTGATTTAAAGCATGCCCGTTGTATTGTGAGGAGTCTCTTTAAACTGTAGAGGTCAGGGATGGTCTCAGCTCATCAGAATACACTGCAACATAACCCTCAGGAAAAAAACTTCTCTCTTTTCCCCAGTGGAAAGTCTTTCATGCATAGATAACTAGCTATTTTTATAGAAATTGTGAAAAAGAATTGTGTCTGAGATGTCATAATTTACCTTAACGTCCATGAACCCTAGAACAGCAGTGTAACTAATTTTTTAAGGTAGCAAGAAGGACAAACGGTATTTCACACTGGCAGATCTGAAGAGATCAATTTTTATTCTGCCTAAAAAAAAACCCCCTAGTTCCCCAAAACGTCAGCTGGGCAAACAGCTTCATTTTATTATAATTTCCAAAAGAAGAACAGTATTGACACCTAATTTTGGAGAAAATATAAAATGACAGGGTTTCAAATTACTGGATTTTTCAGTCATTAGAAACCTCTCCATTAAATACAAATATGAAAGTAAATGTTTTTTGATGCTTTTAGGAAAGCTTGTAGCCAAAAATGTGTATTACAATGAGGAGAGTTCACAGAATCTATAACAATTAGTTCTCAAGGGAAAATCTGCCCTATTTTCACATACTATTAATATTCATTATCTCCATGTTGTAAAAAGTAGCCAAAGAACATTTTATCATTAGCTAATACTTTAATTATAATAGTGTTGCAGTCATCATAGAAAGGAAATACGTCCATAAATTTAAACATTCAGACTTAAATGTTTCCAAAGTTGGGATATTTGCATTTGGCCTGTTTCCTCTGCAACTAAAACATCTGTTCGTAAAAACACAGCAACCTAACACCTGCTGTTCAAAGCAATGCCCTAGCATTTAGTTAGTTTTCTCAGTCTTTGTTGCAGAGATGGTACAGCACAAGAGACAGTAAATTTTGGTTCGTGTGAGAGTAGCAGACAGTAAGGTTCTGTCCCTTTTATCTCTAAAATACTCTACAAATATCAGCATCTTCCCTATATATATATCTGTGAGGTAATGTGACATAAGTATTACCATGTACCTGATGCAGACAGAGCAGTCTTGAGTATGAAAAACAGCAGGAAAATTAAACCCACACCCTGGGCATTTCTCTCATGAAAAAGCAGGTGCCTGTGGCCAACACGAATAGGGTTCAAGGGATGCTCTGTTTATTTTCAAAATTAGTGATCTGTGTGTGTGTCACAAGTTGCCTGTATTGCCTTGAAGATTCCAAGTCACTAAAAAGTATGAATAATAAAACTATAATATATATTTATATCTGGGTGACTGTTATCAAAATGTCATTATGCATTGGAATTTATTCTTTATTGTATCATTCAGTGGAATAGAAGAACAGCACAATACATTTGGTGGTTTTTTTTTTGTTTGACTTTTTGTCTTTTTAGTCAGATAGATAAGACTATTGTTTACAGAAGGATGAGAAATTGAGATACCAATTTAAATTATAAAAGATACCATTTAATCACTGACCTAATTAAATTCTAAACACATTATTTTTCACATTTAATTTCTATCACCAGAAATAGAGCGTAATGTACAGCAAAACCACTATAGCCACCCTTACTGCCTCATGAATGCATCCCAACTGGAAGGTTAAAGCTCGATGACACCTTGTAGAGGCTTGTAACACATGATAAAAATAAATAACACCAAGACTATGACAAGGCTTCTTTATTTTGAGTGAGTGCTTTAGATGACAAAGGATCACTTCATTCTCCTTAAAAGTCTATATTGCAACTGAGCTTTTTCAGCACTAAATTTCCAGCTGGAGACACTTCACTGGGCAAATGTGTTTCATTCAGAAATGGCAAAAAAAACCAAGAGCTGGTAACTTCTGCCGAACTGACCTAACACGACGTATCTGCCACCCTCCTACACTCGCCCCCCACTTTGTTCTGAGATTTCTGCACATTAGCTACCAGCTACTCCTTTCCCTCTGTTTTCCAATAGCATGAAGTTAAGTTTCATAAACAGTAAAGTGTGTTAATTCAAACAAAACACAGGACAGCAGTTTGTTTTAGGCAGTAAAGTCCTGTCTGCATATTTTAGCTGTTGCATAATTGTTACCTTTAGCTCATAAACTTCAGGGTTAATTCAAGGTCAAGAGTAGGTGTTTAGCACATGAAACTCAGATATGCTGCTATAAGAAACATACTTTATAAATCATAATATTTTGTTCTCATTTAATTTTGTGGGGGGTGGATTTTTGGTTTTTTTTCTTACCTGGTAGTTTTTAATCTACCTTCACATTTATACCATACATTCAAGTTAAAAGTATAAATAGTATATTTAGAAGGCAGACTAAAATTTCTATACACCAAATTTGACTACTTCCTCTCTAATACCCACATGAAATGTTGTATTTGTTTGCTGAAGAGCAGCACCCAGCCACTAAAGCAAGGCAGTATTTACAGATACTATCAAACATCTGAAGAAATTTATGCAGATAGAGAACTTCAGTTACACAGATTATTAAAAACAGTACTCTTTCTCTCATTGAAAAACATGATAAAGTTTACAGTTAATTCCAGTGAAATACAATTGAATTTATATTGCTGTGTTTCATTTCTAACCATTAACTGTATCACAGCACAATAAGTAAAAAGGTAGGATATCTTTTTTGTTTTACGTGACCAATATTTACTTTGCATAGAACAGAAACACACTGTATATTAAGAAAAACATACCAAAATAATTAGAAGAATACTAAAAAATGTGCAAGGGAGTTCACAAACTAAATACTTAAATCTGCTGCCTTCAGACAATGCAGTTCAGAATGGTGACGGATTCTGCACTCCCTCCTGCTTGCATGCTCTTGATACCCAAGATAATAATGTCAAAGATTTCCTTCAACTACATTACAAAGGGTTGATTTGCATCCAGGGAATAAAAGGTTGCAACGGTAGCTTTCGCATCACTCAGAATTCAGCATTTACATCTTGACTCAGGAGCACATAGGAGGAGGGAAAAACTTCACTTAGGGCCCTTTAACTCTTTGTGGAGTAAGGAGAGTATATGATGATTTATAGCTAAATAGCACATATACTTTTCTCCAGAGAAAAGGCTTTCATAACCCGCTTATTTCTGTGGCACCCAGAAGTTATGAGATCCAAGTCCACTTGTAAATGGGGTGTTCTGCTGAACGCAGTCTGATAGCCTTTCAATTAGAAATAGTTCTATGTGCTGCTGTGTTTTCAAACCATGAATCAAAATGCAAACCACCAGAGTTGTTTTAAAAAAGTAAGCTTTAAAGGTGTTACACAAAATTAGTTACTTGCTGTTTTCTAAAATGGGATCATTTATTGTTAATTAAGCATGCTTTTCCTGATTTGATTACATAAACAGTTGGTTTGCAACACAATAGCATATGAAGGTCGGTAGGGCTACAGGAGAAACCCTATATGCTGTGACAAATGCAATAACCATCAGGGTATTTGGTTCATAGAAATAAAGCATTTCTTAAAATATTTTGCTGATTTGCTAAGGTATTGGGAGACATTTTGCTGACTGTGTTGAATGACATTCCCAGAAGGAGATATATTATATAGTGAAGTTGGCAACACATTTGCTCGTGGGAGAAAAGGTTGGTACTTAAGAGCAAAGGGTATATGAACAGGTTATGGGGATCAGGGTGCTAAGAACAGAAGGCAAAGGGTGGAGAGGAATAGAAGGATGAATCTTCTTTCTCACCCTTTGCTTCTATTGAAAGAGAGAAAAAGCAGAAACTAGGCTTTGTCCTTATTTGCTAGACTAAATAGCAAATATAAACGTTCATAAACTGTAATGTCTTTAGTTTTCAGATAAGTAAGGCATTAAGGAAATTATTAATGCCGTATTTCAAAAATGACACAGAGGTGATTTGGATGGGAACATCTCATTCTTCCCTGAACACAGCTGAAAGCAGCACCCACATGCACACACCGTTCTCAACGTGCTGTGCCACCACAGCAGGACACAGTCACAGCCCCCTCCATCATCCAACGCATGCTGCTGCTGCACACATTCCCCTCCTTGAAACATCACAGCCCACAGCTATGAAGTTCAACACGTAAATTGTGAAATACATTTTTTAGTAGTATAGACGACAGTATGTTTAAACCTCAAACTAAAAAAGCAGGAATAAATACTGGACCAGGAGGGGAAAAAATTAATTTATGCTAGGAAAGTTTCCACTCCACGTAAAAGCTTGCGGTTGCAGTTGTAAGGAAGACTTCTGGCTCCCTCTAGGGGATTCTATTTGCCCCTTTACCAGAGGTATTTTTTTGATCTACCCTGTAAAACTGTTTCCTTCTCTTGTATCCTGGTAAGGGAGAATAGACGATTCTGATAAAACTAGGCACGCCAATAATACATTTTACTATTTTGAGGAAGAGGGAAGAGATACTTCCCACTCCCCCATGTGGAAAGGATAACAGGTATAATAAGTCCTCCTTTTCTTTACTCTAAGAGCAAAAATTCCACGTGCATTTGTTCTTAAATCACCACAACCTCCTAACTGTTTGTGACAAAATATTTCAAACCAAAGCATTTATGTCCACATCTTTATAGTTAAAAATCTCACAGTCAACCTCTGCTGTGAACCATCACTAATTACTTTTTTGTTCAAGTACAATCTCTGTCATATCTATGTACTTCATCACTTCCAGTGTTTGATCTTACTATTATACAAAATAGTGGTAAAACATCATTATTTATTTTTTTTTATTTTATTTAAAATTACAGCCCATATTTGTATTTGGAACCACTGAGAAAAGAACAACGGACTTTGTTGAAAATTCTTATTTAAAGATTATTGTCTTCCTGCATCTCAATGTGAGCTTACACACTGCTGGCACACAAGGAAAACGCTCCCCACTTTAAATTAAGCCAAACAGTAAGGTAAGAAAAAATAGCAAGAAAGAGAAGCAATAAGATGTTGTTTATAATCTGTTACAAAACACTCCTGCTCTCCACACACATGCAATCACCGTGTCTCCTTCCATTGCCTTTCCTGGGCCGGTCATCCATATTTTGCCTCCAACAGAACGTAGGTGAGACAGGGAAATGATGTATCATTAAAAGAAACCACGAAGCCTTTTCCACAATTACAGTCAGATCTCAGAAAGGTCAATGCTGGCTCATTCCCCTGGAGCGTGTGTGTGCATCAAGCTTGGCCCATTTGTATGGATCACTTGTAGAGTCGATCATCGCAACTCTGGACACTCAGTGTGCTTTGCATTACCAGATGCGAGAGAAGCTAGGAAGCACTTTCAGCAAATGTTTAATACTAAACTACACAAAATCAGCATCAAACCCAAGCAAAGTGACACATACAGTAACAATAAAAACAACTCCGAGTATCGGTAATTCTGTCCAAATGCATTGCTCAAATGTTTGCAATTTGCTTAATTTGAAACAAATCAAAAGTCTGGAAGCCTGTGCAGGGAAACGCAACCTCACCTCTCAAACCACTGCACAAAGCTAGGCAAAAAAGAAGCACGGCAACAACAAAGCTATTGCATGCATGCCCGCTGCACTTAAGGGGATTAGTGGGGGGTCAGGCTCCCATGGCTGCACCTGCAAAGCTCAACACTATGACATTAGCTAATATCCTGCATAAATCATATCCCTTCTGTTTCAAAAGCAAATAAATAGCTGTGCATGTGTCCTTTGACCTTCATTGCTGGGAAACCCATGCAGTTTATCGTTACGGCAAGAGACTACCTTCAGCTAAACACTGCTGACAAGGCCTCTCTCTGCTGTTTTAAGTAGAAATGAAATTCAAAGCAGCTATAACCATAAAGATTTTTTTAAAATCCTTAAGAAGTAGAAGGGATTTTAAGAAGTGTGAAATAAGGAAATTTATAAAAGTATAGTAGATCATATAGGTGGACTATACAGTGAGAACTACAGTTAGAAGCCCCTCATGAGGAATTTATGGTGTAATATCAAAGAAGAAAAAGTCCAGACTGTAAGTCCAATTCAGGAATGAACTTTTGATCTTATTTCATACTATGAGGACAAAGATGAATGAAGTTTTGCCTGTCACAGCTTCCATACTCTACTTAACATTTTATTTAAATTCAAGCTCAGATCTCAACTTCATGTTCAATCAACATGCAAAACACTGCAAAGTTATTTATTCTTTACCAGAAATTTGCAAATGCCAAATATACAGTACTTTGCATAGTACTAATATTTTTAATATATGGCAAAATATTAACCAAATACTGTTACTAGAACTATTATCTACCAAACCTTTAAAAAGGCAAGTTTCTTAAGCAGTGTGTCTCCTTAGAGGGTACTGTTAAAAAGTTAGGAAATACTTAATCTTAATGGGAGGAGTATAGAACAAACAAACAACATTGAAATAATCTGTTTTCTTTGAACTCTCATTTTACAACAGATCCTGCAGGTCACTATCCTGTGAATCATACAACTTGGAAAAGCGTTTATTGGGTTGGGAGGGGTGGGGGAAAAGGGTCGGTAGGGGAGTGGGGAGTTTTGCATTTTCAAGAATCCACAGAAAAACTAGGTGCATACAAAATAATTATTCTGTTATTTTTCTGTTATTTGTAATATGGTGTAGTGGCCTAGCTAATTCTAGAATCCTTTTACAACATCTAAGAGATTTTAAACAACTTCAGATACTAAGAGATTCTGAAAATCGAGGAAGGAATGAAAAAAAATCCATTACCTGTAATAAACTCTATTGATATGTAATAAACACATAATATGTTTTGATTAAAATAGGTTTCTCAATGATCAGATAATTTATGGCAATATAATATAAATAATAGAAATAATTAATTATATTAAGTAGCAGAATAAAATTACTTACAAATTATAAATAAAACTAAAAGGCTGCTTTAAAAGTTTAATTCTAGCTTATTTGCAAACTGATAAAAATATCTATTTAGAAAGAAATATAATTTATTATTTCTACATATTGATGCTGTAAAAAATAGATATTGAATATGCTATATAATTACTAAAATTTAAGTGCATAAACTGCACAAAGTATCACCAAGGTCAGTGTAACACTATTATAATTAATCTCAAAACCAATGGACCTGAATGCTCACACTAACCCATGAGAACTCAGCCTTCTTATGAAAACACAGCTATGAAACAAGACTGAAATAAAATATATACAGTTTTCTTTCATGCATGGGGTTTAATTCCACTTTGAAGTTAAGCAATCCACACTGTATTCAAGGACTACCACTGCTCCCTTGGACAATACCTTGGCTTGGAGGAGCAGCAAACAGTGTACGTCTTATAGGAAGGGACCAGATCCTCTCTGCAAGCAGAACAAAGGAGAGGACCACAAACCTAAAAGTATGACGCAGAATCCCAAAAGATTTGGTATGAAGAGGTAAAATTATTTGTCTGAGATCCTTTCAGACTGCATTATTTTGGGAATGTAAATGCAACTTTGGGATTTAAACACAAGGCTGTTTTTTTTTCTATTTTTATTAGACAAATAAACAGCATATGTAAAACATGACCTTCCATTACATCACTAAAACCTACTTTGCTCAGTCAAAATCAACTTAATGTCACAGGCTTTTTTCTTTCTACTTTTCTTCTTTCCCCCTACAAAATTTCCTTTAAATTGGATTGAAAGCAAAGACTTGATACAAAAATCTGGTTTAGCACAATGAAAAGCACAAGGATATTTAATAGTCTGAAAATCTCAAGCTAGCTTCAGGCATGAGTGGGTTTTAATCAGAATTTGGCAACTGAAATGTATTTGCAGCAGTCTATATGAATCAGCTCAGATGGTGGTTTCACTGATAAAAATTAAAAGAGCAATAGTCACGCAAAAGGTTTTCTAAGGCAAAAGTAGTGAGACTGGGTACCAGCTTTTTCCCAGTACTCTTATTTACAGATACATCTGACAGAATTCTCTCAACCCAGTTTAATGGAAAGATTGAAAAGAAAAAGAAACACACACACACAAAAAAATCAAGAATCCAACACCGTTATTTCTGGCAGGAATTTCTAGTTTAGAACTTAGTTTGCTAAGTCCATTCTCATAAAAGCTAAATTTAGGTAACTAATAAACTAGCATAGAAGATGAGCAGAAAATCTGAGATGACTTCTTGTCCCATAAATACAAACTATTACAAACTAATTTTAATTCAGCACTGTTTAGGAATATAGTTTGTATGACTGCACTTGGTTCAAGACTGTGTTTTTGATGGATATGGCCTTCTGCTTGTTCAGCTACAGGGAAGAGGAATGCAATTCAGGTTGACAGTGAAAAAGAGTAAATAAAACTCCATAAGCTGAAGTTTATGGAATTTATGACAAGTTTTGAAGGTAAACTTGCGCAAAAAAAAAAAAATTAAGCAGTATTACAACTCTTGAATTGAGATACAAAGCCAATAAATAATCATCAACATAAAAAGAGAACACAAGGAAATAAAAAAAAGAACCCAACCCCCCCCATCCAAAACCTACAAGAAACCCTACAGATTGCGTACCGCATTTTTTCATCTTCAGAATTTAATTAGTCCAAAAAGAATATTCCCATTCCTCTCTGCCATGCAGACTGTCTGTGCATTCACATAGATATGTATTTGGCAAACATGATAAGCTTAAACTATAATAAACAATAACGTCAACATATTTCACATCTTTTTCCAAATAGCAGAAAAACTGATTTGGACTGTATTGAGAAAACTGTATCCTCTTCCTGGCCTAGTACACAGAAGTATTTAAACAAAGCCTTGTGTGTTTCCATTAGTTACCTTCATCCCTTAAGCACTCTGACCAGGTCGGACTCGCTGTTTCCTCCTCGGCTCTGAAAGGCTCTGCAGCACTACCAAGGAACCAAACCTGGAGAAGGGGCCAGGGAACTGCAAGCTGGGGTTGGTTCTTGCCACACCTGCAGCATGGATGATGACAATACACAGCAGGACAAACTGGAACTTCAGTTGAAAATACTCAATGGAGTAATAAGGCCAGCAGAGGGACCCATAAGGCAGAAACAGATTCATGCAGCTAATGTAATCACAAGAAATTTCTATTCAGAGGGTGGATTTGGGATGGGTTATAGGGAGTTTTGCACTGTGTGCCCCCTTGCCAAGGGCTTCCCACAGACTGCATGCAGTGCACTGTCCAGTACAGAGCTCTCCTTGTGCTGCAGTTTTTTCACTTTCTCTCTCGCTGCTGCCCTTCCCACTTAACCAGTCTGGGAAGCAGGATCAGAGGAGGACTGAGGGTGAGTTTGCTGTCCCCTGGCACTTTTGGCAACAGGATGGAGGGCCTGTGTCCCCACAGGCTGGCATGTACAAGTTGAGAGTTCAGGCAGTTCATCACCAACTCTGAACTGGTGGAACCCAAACTAATTTTGAAAGGATGACAAAATTTAACTAGTTTCATCTTGTTAATCAGCCCTGGTGTTCCCCAGCCACAGGTCAACCAAGAGAGCAGCTGGTAACATCAGCCTCACAAGGCTGCAGCCTTCTCCTGATGCATTCACGGTAGCATCACAGGAAATGAGAACACAAAAATAACAGTAGACAGACTCAACCAGCCCATCATGCCAAAGCAACAATTAATCAGATCAAGACTGCAAACATCACCTTCCACTGGAATCTACTTGGACATTGGAATTTACCAAATAGCCATGCACAAAGTGCTCTGAATAGTTTCCGAACACTAGGGCATCTGACAGCTAGCTCAAGGTAATTGTGCATGTTTGGGGCACATCAGAGAAAACTCTGCTATTCTGTACAAGAGAGGGATAAATGCCAAAGAGAGGGCAGCAATGAGGAACAGGCTACTTCGTGATTTTAACTCGCTATAACTGACTTGTAATTTACTCTTACCATTTTTACTCTAACAAGCATTACTAAATTTTTATATTAAACACTCCCTGGTATAACTCTTAAATAACACATATATATATATATATATATTAAAAGCAACAGTAACAGTTTGGGAAGTAATTTTAATTTTTTTTCTGTTACATCTATTTAGCTGCCTTAAATGACCATAGTGTTCCTGTGACCAATATCCATCAGAAATCTCACAGAGTAATGCCAGTGCGAGTTCTAGCAACTCACCACTTCTGACCAGATCCCTGCTTGATGTAAATTGGATTGAGCAAATTTAGATGAGGTATGTGGCATTTTTCTTTGACATAAAACTAGAGAAAGTTCCAGACATCTGCCTCAAAAGGATTTTGTTCAAAAAAACCCACTCCCACATGCCAGTTATAAATATACAGAAGGTTATATATATTTATTCTAGAAACATATATTTGATAAAGATTACCTTCTCTGCAGAATGAATTAGAAAAGTTTGCTGGTGAGAATGTGAACCGTGGAAATGAAAAAAAAGTGTAGAGAGCATTTTGTTAGATCAGGGCTTACATTGAACTAGAGGATTACAGCAATATAAACAAATCACAAAGATCTGACTTTTTTTTCATTTGGATATTTAATAAAATACAGAATTGTGCTGTCTGTATGTAAAGCAATGCAACTTAACTATCTGTGACTGTACTTACACCACGCTCATCAACTGCCCACATACATATGGTACTGAAATACTGTACTGCCTTTAGTTCCTCAAACACATGGGTCTGTACAGTCTGAGCTTTCTCTCACTACAGAAGGGAAAAGAGCCTGACCATATGTGGGGTCGGTTCCAGCCGGGAGATGGCAGCAGTAGGCAGAATGATGGCAGTGCTGCTCTCATTTATTTTGTGTCTATGCTCTCATCACCCCAAGGTAAACGTTAACAAAAATATCAAAAGACTGAGGAAAAAGGAAAAAAAAAAAAAAAGGGAAGAATTTTTCAAGGTCACAATATTTACAGTTACACTGAAGTAATAAGTTTGTGGTTTCTGATACTCGCTGCTAATTCAACACTATGAATGGCATTGAAAATTAACATAAGAGATAACACAGTTATGGTTCCTATGGCAATCTATGACTGCCAGACAGTGCGTGGCTGCCATTGCCATTTCAGCAGTTGTCTTTATGACATTTAGTGCACAAACGAGGATGTTTTGATTTTTATTTTAAAGAACAGTTCAGTTTATCCCTCTTATCTCTCCTTTTCTTCTTCATTGATAGGTCCTTCTGAAGTCTATCATATAATTCTTCAGACTGGCTAAACAGTACTGGGGCTCCGCATGGTCCTGTGTTATCTCTTCTCTGGAGTAAGTACTGCAACCACTCATCAGGCAGTGCCATGATCACCTCATCCGTTTCACTTGATGCTGCTGTCAGGGAGGTGGCAGAGGAGATCAGTCTGTATTGACAATGCATTACCTGCAGATAGTTCTCACCAGTGAAACATTTCCATCCAATGCCACTTATGCCATTTCATCAGTCTTGTGACTGCATCCTAACCCATTTCATTTTGGAGGAAA
This sequence comes from Neomorphus geoffroyi, assembly GCA_033558235.1. Taxonomy (NCBI): domain Eukaryota; kingdom Metazoa; phylum Chordata; class Aves; order Cuculiformes; family Neomorphidae; genus Neomorphus; species Neomorphus geoffroyi. The sequence goes on from JAUMJM010000004.1 coordinate 14,561,512, forward strand.
ATCAGGTATCATTATTAAATATAAAAAAATTAAATATTCAGTGAATATTCATTTTAAAAAAATGAAGGGAGGAAAATCAAAAACAGCTGCATACAAATATATTAGAATGAAATCCAAACTATTAATGAAAGCATCAAAATGCAGGGCAAAAGAGTAAGCAACTGAAAGACTTATGCATTAAGAGACCTTCCTTAGATGAAACAACAGTAAGGATGGAATTTGTATTGAAGAGATTTTAGACACACTAGAGAGAAAAAGCTCACCTCGTGGTAATCGCCACAGATCTATTAACAAATTACAAACAAAAACAGGGTGGCACTTGACCATCAGGATAATAGAGAAGTCTTTCAAGGGGGGCAGTATTTTGTTTTGCTTTGGTTTTTTTAATATACAGAAATCTTGACTAATACTTGTACCTACATCGAAAAACACCTCAAGATAGGCAAAGAGAGAAAGCAAGCAAAGACAAGTGAGTCAGTTTAGGCTGGGCTATAAAGATGTTCTGAAGAAGCCAGGAGATGAAGTTTAGACTGCAGGAGAGTGGCTGGAGATCAGTTTAGGAAAGGTCTTCCAAAATGGCTGGAAAGAAAAGGTATATGGAAAGGAAGACATGAGGGAGATGAAGAGAGAAGACTGGATCTCATCTGTCTTTTAGAATATTAAGACCTTGGCATAGGATAAAAACAATGGAAATAAAAATAGGGAATAAACAGTCAGTTGCAAAGCCTGGCAAGTTCTTCTACAGCAAGTATTTTCCAAAATTAACAGGAAGACATTAAACACTGTGCTCATCACATCACTGCTTTCCTTCTCGGAATAGTGCCTACCACTGTGGAATTGTACTGCTACCCCTTGGTCCTACCCACTGGCCCAAGCAGCCAGAGCCCTGCAGGCAAAACCTAACATAGGTCTGTGGCCTCGAGGGTCCTGAATGTGCAATGCAATAACCCAAGAGCATAAGGCCTGACAGTAACGCTCTGTCCTGGAAGCTAAAGAGATGAAACTAATAAATAAAAAAAAATAAAAAAAGTTTTGATACTGGCAGCAATAGGTCTCAGAGAGCTGATCTTAAAAAGCTGAGGAACTAACCTCATTTTCAACAACAGATTAATGCAGCAAACATTTTTCAAATGTAAATATGCTGAAACATACAGTCTCATACAGAACAGGCATTTTCTTAATTTATTACTACTGTATTGTGACTTTATTTGGAAAAGAGATTTAAAAGTTACTGAGTCTTCACAAAACCTCAGGATTTCTTTCTTCCTTTTTTTTCTATACATTAAGCTCTTTTAAACAAAGACAGATATACTAAGAATTTACCTCCACAGTAATAATTTCAGAGGGAATCGAAATTTCAATAGGATATGAAAAGCTACTTAAAAAAAAATGAAAATGTTTGTGAATTTTCTCAGGAAGGAAGAAAACAAGATTGTTGTTTAGTTTACCATACAAGAAAAAGAAGCTGTATCTTTGATTAGGCTGCTCTGTGGGATTAAAACCAAGCTAGAGAGATCCTAGTTAATAAACATCATCTCACCCATTCTTAAGAAGCTTAAGAAATGCCATCACTAAAGTACTTGATTTAGTCTATCAGAATAACTGAAGTAACACATCCATGTTAAACTCATCCTGTAAGAAGGACTAATCTAGAAACTGTTTTTAATCATTTAAAATCAAAGCATCCTACTGGGATGGATATTAGTTAAGTCTCACTTATAGTTCACCCTGTGTAGATGTTTTTATGAAGAACAGAAAAAAAACCCAAAAATGTCTATTTGGAATTTTGTGGATTTTAGGTGATAATTATAAGCCTCAAAAATAATCTCATTGCTCCAGATTTCTTTTCAATATCATATAAATACTAATTTAAAGCACCATCTGTAGGTTTCTCTGTTAATTGGTGATTTTGCTGAAGGCTAAAGAAGCATTAACTCCCAGTCATGTGCATGAGTATGTTCAACATAATGCAATCTTTTACCACAGTCACTGATCAGAGATTTGTGTTGAAATGCTGATTTCTCAGATTAGATCAACATATGCTAAAGAAGAGTCAAGAGGCAGAGCTTTTCCAACATCCCAGGTAGTTTGCCGAGAACTTTTAAACCCCAAAAAGCTACTACACCCAAAAGGTATAGTCCTCTCATGTGACCAGACTACTCATGCAGAATGATAAAGATTAAGCCATTTTTATATAACTAAAGCCCACAGAACACCTGAATACATTACAGAAATATGAAAAAGAGGGCACTTGAAAGCTGGCTGTCTTAACTGCTCCTCTTCCAAATTTTCCTGTCATCTCGAAAAAAATCTGAGAAGGAATCTATTTTTTTCAGGGCCAATACAACTCTAGTCTGGACTTAAATGATTTATTCCCCAGATTCCATTCTGATGTTAATGCTGTGCACCTTGAAATTATGTCAGATTCAGAAGGATAAGGGAAAATTTCTATTTGAAAACACATTTCATTGTAATAGCTACACTGATCAACACCTTGAAAGTATGAAAGGCTACTGCTTCCTAAAAGGAGAGCATGCCCAGCTTTGCATTGCCACATAGAGATGCAGCTGGCACCCAGGAACAGCCTGGATAGTTCACGAACCTATACAAGTATGTCTTCACTGCTGTACAGTCATTTCCAAGTGGGCTGCAATACAGATTAAGTCCAGTTCTGTGACGCAGTGTTTTCCATATGTCTTTTCATGTACAAGTCTCTGCACGTGAACAAAATGTAAGCAAGAATGCTTATTGTAAGTGAAGCTTGCCTATGACCATACAGTCAGTGACCAGCAAAGGCTCAACAGCGCTTTTACATACGCAATCCGTATACACAAAAGTGATAATATACCCTAAAAGACTTTTCATTTGCCAATACACAAGTATCGATTCTGGTACCTACATAAGCTTAAAAAAAAAAAAAAAAAAAAAAAAATATATATAGCTAAGAAGTATCATCAGAGGCACAAGTTTCTGGGTGTTTATAAGCCAAGGGATGACAATCAACTGTTTCACATTTCTGATAGATTACTTCATTTTAAGTAGTTAATCTATTTGGTAAAACTCTCTGAAGACCTGCTAGGAGTGAGCAAAAAACAAATATAAGCCTGTAGGTGCATTCTTCATGACAAACAATAATTCACCTGTCAAGTATAAATAGCAGTCTGCACATATACAAGACAATTTTTCAAAACATGTCCCATAACATTTCTCATACTTCAGCATCAATTTTATTCTTGATGAACAAAATCTGTGCATTGCCGGTTGTAGTCTGCACTCAGCAGGTTTCATTGTTAGAAAATAGCTCACAGAAAAGATGGAGCTCCATTTATTTTGAGCTGTGGAATTTTAGCTATAATTGCCTAATTAGATTTCAAAGCCCACTGACAAGTACAATCAAACTCCGTTTGAGTATCTCCCAATACAGGCATGGAAGTGACCCCGACAAGATGTGGGAATCCTATTACTGATGAACAATTAAGAAATACCAAACTCAGAAAGTTTTAATAAACATAGAGGGAATATTATGGTCAACTACAGCAGCTGTCATGATTTTAGGACAGATTTATGACTTGGTGTATGCTATACTTCCTACATGCCCACACACAACTCCTACAATATGCACCAGATTTTTTTAAATTGGAAAAAAAGGGGGGCAAAAAGTAACCCTTGAATTCCTTTTTTTGAATAAAATCTTAAAAATAGGAAGTCTTCCATTTCCAATATGTAAATGTAACATCCTCTCCCTGATTCTACTTTACACATGCACTTCAGAAAATACAAGTAAATTCAAGGACTAACTCAATGAAGGACATCAGTACTATAATAGCTAAATATTGAGTGGTAAACAGACCCAAACGTAAAAGTACCTCTCCTCCCATTATAGGGCATTCCAGGTCATGAAAAAATGAGTCACCTCAGAGGACAAACCACGGAACTGGTGCAGAGAGCAAGAAACAGCCTAAAAGTAACTAACATGAATCCAAGACGGGCAGACACTGCCTGGGTCACTTGGTGCAGTTCCTCACAATTAAAGAGTGACTTAACAGACGTTTAATTTCAGGTAGGTGCACACCAAAACCTATACTAGCCCTTCTGAATGTCAAAAGCCAAAAAATTCTAATTTCTAATTTTTTCCAGAATATTCTTCAAAATACTTAGAACAAGTGTCAAGACTTTTTCACACAACACATAAATCTCAAAAGAAGCAGTAAACTGAAGGGAGGATGAGAAAGACGGGGGAGAAAGCAAAAACAAAGGTGTTACAGTAGCATTGCAAAAATTTTATGAGGTGAAACATGCCTGGTGATCCTTGCAAATGAAAAGGATCTATGATATAAAGGAAGGAAAAAGGACCACATCCGTTCCTGCCAATATGACTCAGAAGAAAATTCCTTCCTACCCTAAAAATTAAACCATCAGTCTAGGCTGAACAAGCATGCACGACGTGCCGCTTGGCCAAGTCTCTTCAGGTCCTGGTGTTTCCTCCCCTCTCCTTCTTCAGCAAAGCACCCCAGTGTATCTGCTTCACTGCGTCCTTAAGTCACCACCACGATCTGGATCTCATGTGATTTACACCAGCAGTTCCCATCCAGCAAAACACAGCATGAAGCCTAGGTATTAACCTCTCCTAACCTGCCCTGACACCACGGGGTGTGCCAGCTAAGCTGGGCTCTTTGACTTAGGTTGCCCAGCAGCGCCACTGCAGTGGCTGAGGTCAGAGCATGCATCACAAGCAGTCAACATCCCTCATCGAAAAAGGTGAGCAAGGAATAGGCACAGGGCAAGGCAGTGGCAGGATGGGAGGAGGCACGGAGAAGGAAATGGCCAGCAGTGAGACCGTACTTCAAGATGACATCCAGTTTCACCTACAGAACCTTTACATGGCAAAGGAGTGGCAGAAGATGAGGAAATGGCTTTATATCACTATTTGAACCACAGGCACTTACAGTTTACCTTTTTTCTCCCTTCCTCCCTTTTGTTTTTAACTGCAAGGAGGGCAGAAAAGCCAGGCAGCAGCCTAGCAAGAGGGGGGGAATATCTCCAATTATATTGGCCTGAAGTCTCTCAAAAAATTATGTTTTCCTGCCTCACAGCTCCTACTTGAAAAACCAAGACGCAATACAACTCACTATATTAATTCTGAAGATGAAATGATCTTGTCCAGTATTCATCCTTCCCGGACATTATGGAAATCAACACAACAGTTTATAACAACTGGATGTGACTCCACACATCTCATTTGAACACCCATACTGACCTGACTGTCCTACTTGAAAGGACAATACGGCTGCCCTTGCGATAGCACGGCTTCCCACATCTTTCTTTTAATGAAATATTTTGCGAGAAAGGAAAAAGCGATACTGGGAAAGCAACTGTCACGACTTGCATTTACCACTACTGCAGTGTCAGTTCACAAGAGCAAACTGGAACGTGTCTTCTGTGCTCTGCCATGTGATTTCCACCAGTACTGTATTGTTCTTCAGCAACCTAGAGGAGCTGATGAAATTCAGAAACGGAAAAGCTCGATACCCTATAAAATGGCAAACAATGCTGGAGACGAGAATGAAACAGTTCCAACTACAGAGAGGTGACAGGAAACACAGTTTTAGATTGTTGATCTCTCACTTTTTAATCTCATTCCTACTAACAACCTTTACAGACTGTTGATAGCTATAATTAGGTGTGTCTGGTGTGTCAGTGTGCTCTACAATAATATTACTAACAATTTAATTACTAAAAATTCTTTTAGCCATTAGGCTGTTAACATCTGAGATTCATAACAAAAACACAGGATTATTAGAAGGGGATATTTAAACCAAACAGAATTCATGCATTTCTTACACACTTGGTTGCCCATCTAAAATTAGGTAACTAATCTGAATATGAATGATGAAAAATAACAATGATAAAAAAACAATTAAAAAAACAACAGAGATAAATGCAATGAGTTTTCTCTTTTTAGCCCTAAGTGCCATTCCTATTCCTGATTATAAAAGCAGCCTAATGTGATTTCCTATTTGGTTTATGACTGCAGGCTGGCAGTAAAGCACATCGTTAACTGATCAGCAGAAAATACTTCATTTCTTATAGTTTATGTTTAGGCTTTGATCTTAATTTCTCTTGTGATTTCTGCCAGGATTGTTTGTCATATGTTAACAAAATCCATGAGCCACATAGGAGATGCTAAACTTATATCGAGGCATTTTCTTATGAATAATCTCATTATAGTCTCATTTACATAATTTTATTGTTTAGTGGATTCTTCACATGCAGATATATTACCATCAGTGCAACTGTACTTAAAATGGTGTCAACAGACTGTGCTTCTGAGAGTTATAGTTTGCATATAAAAATCTACTCCGAGCTAAAATATGGAATATATCACTAAACAATGCCTCAGAGGAAATTCAGTTCACAATGTCAGGAGGAAAATCAGTTTGGCTACATTAACCTATAGGGATGCAAAACACAAACAGATGATAGAAATTTTTAGAACATTTCTTAGACCTTAAGACTGTTATTTTCTTTTGTTTATTTTTAGGGTGATAATGCATGCAGAATATTGATTTTAGGTTTGGGATGCTCGAGAATTAAAAACTGAAATTCATAATTAATATTGTGCTTAGAAAAGTTAGTTTTCTGTGTTAGATGGAACATACTGGGAAAAGACATCATCAGGACTTTTTTTTAAACAATTGAGCTATTTTATAGGTTTTGTCTATTCAAAAAACTTCCTAGTTTTCAGAGCTGCTATTGCAAGGATCACTTGTAAATGAGATATAAAACTTAAAATATTATCAGTGTCACAAGAATACTTTCTGACCTCATTGCCTAATACTGTACCTAATCTACACATTGTTTATCTGATATTATTAGCTACTCCTTTCTGAATTACCTTCTTGCCTCACAATCTTTAAAAGTATTTCTTCAATACCAGGGTAGCCAAGACTTACTACGCAGGGCAAGTAACTCCCACTGATTAAAACGCCAAAATCCTTTAATTGATTTGAGCCCCTTGATTCTCTATCAGCCCCCCTAAAAGGTCTTCTCCACTCTGGAAAGCTGGCCAATGCTGATCCCAGGCCAGATTTCCCACTGAAAGGAGTGGACATTAATGGAAAGGAAAGATGCCCAGAAAGACTCCTTGAGAACCAACCAACCAATCTCACCTGCCGCGCGCAGCTTAGTAAGGCTTCCAGATTGACTAACACTTCTCAAGACTGGACAACTTCATTATCAAAACTGGCATTGAGCCCAGGCAGCCAGACTGCAAGAGAGAACAATGAGCTCAAGGCCCTGACATTTTCTGTCACTGAGAGGGACTACATAAAATGCTTACTCTCACTCAACCTTGAGAGTGCAAAGTTAAATCCATAGGCTTTGATCTAGCTCTGCATCTAAGGCAAAGCAGAAAATAAGCATGTTTTTATTACTGATTTTGTTGCACAAACAGTGAAAAAGTGGGAAAGCTGAAAGATGTAAATAAGTCAGATATGATTGCAATTTGCACATTTATAATTAAAATATTACAAAGATATAACTGTTTCCATCACAATCCTACACTACATTCACATGGTATAATAAGGGCTTCTTGGCCTTCCTTCTGGACTACATCAGTGTGATGGCAAGTCTGAATGAACAACTCTGACTTTTCAAGGCACTATATTACTTCAAATTTAGTGAGTAAGTTTGTCGGCTCTGAAATTTTAAACACAATTCCCACAACCTTTGCAAGTAGCCTTCTCACTAGCAACATCTTTGTAAAGATGTTTTAAATGTTAAAGGTATGAAAAACATCGTACTAAGTTGTTTAACAGCAAGAGTTTAGCATCTCAAACAGGAAAGGAAGTGTTGTAAAGAATGAGACTCACAAACCTTATCCCACTCATACCAGTTAATGGAATATATCTGATCCTTTAGGTAGCAGGTAACGTTATGTAATTTGGCATCACAATATGTTAAGAAAAAGTTAAATACATTTTCTGGTTATTCACAGTTGACACCAACCTTCTAAATTAGTATTGTGCAACTCTCTTCCTTGGTATTTCCTAGTGCATACATGGTTTTGTAATGATTGTTTGCATACTTTGGTGTTTCCCATTTTCATTGACAAGTTTTTCCTCACAAAGAATTTGTTTTTCCTTTTCTCTGTACAAGGGAACGTCTTGGCCGGATTTCCACAGACAGAGGTTCTCTATTTTGAGCACAGGAAGGCAGCAATTCATTTTATTCAAAGAATTTTGATTCTTCATAGCAAATAAAAGATTTGTTGAAAACCAACAAAATAACATGAAGAAAATTATGTTTTATAACACCTACCTGCTTCTCAGGAGATAGCAATTTGTGTAATGATAAAGACTGTATAGTAGCTTCATATAGGAACAATTGTAAGTCTCCTCAATTAATCTAATATTACGACAGAGATCCAGACAACTGAAGATTAAATTTTGTGTGATTACTTTCTCACATAAACTTCATTTAAATAAAAAATTCCACCAAAAATAAACAACAAAAAAAGAAGAAAGGAAGCATGGATAGGTGTTATAATAGCTTGATATTACAGCAATATATTCCTAGCTCACACCGACTGCAAAACATCCTCAAAATAAATGTTTATATGACAATCGACATAACATACCTATTGCTATTTCTGCAGTTGTGCTTAGGTCAAGGAGGCAAGTGAAAAGCACACACTGATTTCAGTCATGTATTTGCTGGAAAGCTTAAGGAACATGGGAAAGCCTCAGGCCAGAAAGATTAAAATCAAATACCCAGGGAGAAATCCTCAGGTATTTCAAGGCACAAAGGAACTGCCAGTTTCTACGTAGGCAGACATCGCTGCACACTACAACAGGGTAAGCTAGATAATAGATTTACAGATTTCTGAACACACTGCCTAGCCACTGGTACTGCAATAATTAGGACAAAGAAGGTCCCCTGAGCTTTAAAAAATGTAGGACTAAGGTCTTTGCATAGACATATGAACGCTTTTTTCTATTCACATAAAAATTGCATGTGTAAAACAGAGTCCTGGTAACAGACCTAGGCTGACAAAGTCTAAAAGGTCTCAATATTAAAATAAATTTCAGGGAGCTTTGATACAGACCACTTCACAAGAGTGAACTCAAGTTTTAGCAACTGATCTGAAAACCATTTAAAACTAAAAACTAAAAGATGTAAACTCCCTAAGTATGGCAGTACTTCTGGGTACAATTTTAATAAATAAGCAAAGAAATAACCTTGTACACATTTACTTCTACTCCTTCTCCTAGTACCACACTGGTTCATCTCAGCTATTAAAAAACAGTTTTGCAATTCTCAGCAACAAGGGCTTAACACAGCTGCACAAATCCCAGCTGTGTTCATTCTGATCAAGAAAGACACCCCACCAGCCAGATAAAATGACAAAACCAAGCAACTGCAACTCTCTAGTGTTTGCTTTTAGGCAAGGATTACACTGATACTGGAAGCAAGTGTCCAATGTAAGCAATTTATTAGATAAGGCTACAGTAATATTGAGGTCTAGTTTCCCAGTATGGCCTCAGGAAAAGCACTTTGGTTCTGAGAGGATTTTTGGAAGCCATTTGGTGCACTCCTACTCTAATTTTAAACTGCATCAAGACAGACTATATAATCTGAGCATTACTAATAACATATATGATATGCTATAGCTGAACTTTCTCTCTTATTATTCCAAATACACAGGTTATGTTACGAAATTCACTATTCTTTCTATTTATATTCTTACTATCAGAATTATCTTTAAAACAAAGCTTGAAAATACTTTCCTTTATCAATGAATTATTTTTTTTCCATATTTTAAAGTATACCAGAATTTTTTCTTACTGCTCCAGATTAAGTGTAGTACTTTATTCATTTAAAATAATGTCTATTATCTTTTTCGTCTAGTCCTTAACTCTCATTTCAAAAGTAATTTCAAATGAAAATGTTAGCCAAAACTATTGTACTAATTTTATTTGTACTAACAAATTAGCAAATTACAGAAATTGGTGTTTTGGTTTGGATTTCATGTGAGTACATAGAATCTTTGTCCTGCAAGCTTTGATGGAATGACAGCAAAACTGTCATATGGGCTTCTAGTCTAAAGCTGTAACAGCCTGATGATGATTTAATTTTGCTGAGTTAATTTAAACTGGATGAAGTTTACAGGAGTTAAAGGCCTGGTTTCCAGAAAAAAACGAAATAATCTTTTTGAGAAAGTCGAAAGTAGAAGTTGACAGCTGTCAGTCTGGTTTGGGATTTTTTTCAGTTTTCTGAGGTTAGTGAATTATTATAAGCTATGACAAATTGTTCCTGCATAATGCAGAAATGAATATAGAAACTTGATGTAGCTTCATCACACATACAGTGAAGTACACACATACAGCACATTTATGTTAAATTGCACGTTTGAAAAAATGCTGAAAATACTGCTGAAGGAAAACAGAGATTAAAGATAAACTAAATACCATACTAAATGATAGAAACACAACAGAAAAAAAGCACTCCATGATTTCCTGGTCTTTATTTCTTAAACTGAGTTTGGTTTTCTATTCCAATATGCTTCTCTCTCAATTAACTGATCTCACTGTCATCTCCTATCACCTTCCAAAAACTTGTAATCAACTTTTTTTTTCTATTATCATGTAGAATCTCACCACTACAATGTATTTCTACAGCATGTATTTCTACAGAGACACATTCAGCAGTATTCACTTTTCCTAGGACACGCGCATCTTTTGACATCACTGAATGCCTATGAATTATAATTTCTAAATCCAGTAAACAAATCTAAAAAAATTCTAGCCTCCTTTCTTGCTAAAATGCATTGAAACAGATGTGGAACAAAAATGTGATTTTTATTATTTTTTTAAAAAAACCCAATGCTTCTTTAACATAGTGCATCACAAATGGGGTCTGTCACATTGCAAGTCTCAAGGCACTTCACAGTTTGCAGCAAAAGCTGACAAAACTATCTAGTTAGATAAGGCATAGAAAACAGATTTTTCAACTATTACCTTGTGTCTTAACATAGTAGCTGAATGTTAAAACAAGGAACAGAGCAAGTTCAAGAACACAGTTATTAGAACTGAAATTCAATGTGCTCTTGAAGTCAGGGCAAAAGAAACTTAACTCAAAGACAATATTCCAATCTGTCTTTTGTTACATGAGTGGATTGCTTAGAGAACAGTGTTAAAATCCATGTTCTACATACAAAGACAGTTCTAATAATAGCAACAGTATACCAAATACATGCAGGAACTAATACAATTTCTATAGTGATACCAGTGTGAAATGCCGCAGAGGCGTGTTTTTTTTGTGCCTGATCCATACAGCTGTCCAGAATACCTTGCAATATCATCCGTAACATCTACAATCTCTGTTTCTTCAGGGGGACACCTTTTTGTTTCAACATTCTTCATATAATCAGAACAGCACCAAAAAGAAAAAGCTGAAATTTTATAATAGCCTCTTCTATATTATTATTTTTGGAAATATTTGGGACACGAACCTTGACAGTAAAACAGCCAACCGATTCAGAGAAATTTTAAAGTGAAACAATCACTAGTCCCAAATATTTCAAGGTCGGTCTGTCTCTCCCTCCATAATGCAGAGCAAGTCAATATAAGGCTGGGAATTGGCAGGATAGAAATGCATATCCAAATGCATAACTCCAAATATTTTACAAGCTGATACGCAGAGGAGTTTTTTCATGTAATAACAAAATGGTTCCTCCTCTGAAAAAGCAGCGTGACATATGCATATGAAATTGAAAATGGAAGTGTATCTGAAAAGCCCTTATAAGCAGCTGATTGTCTGAAACACATATGGTACTTCCAGAAAAAAGTGTTTTGAGTAACACTGAGGTTATATGTACATATTTGGGCACTGTCCAGTGTTATTCACTGCTGACATCCCAAACAATATATTTTTACTCTCTTTGATATGCAAGTTCAAGTGCAACTTGTTTTGTTACACGTGTTATACTATCACCATCACTAGAGACTCCCATTTCAAATGGAAGACCAAAAGAGTATAGATTTGATTTTGAATGTCATCTAATATCTACTGAATTATTCACTTGCTGCAGGATATTCACATGGGCTAGCATAAGCTACGCATGAACATCTATGTTACTATTCCCAGGTTGCCTAGGCCATCAAAAAAGGGAGTGCTGTAGCCCTAGAACTTTCATACTCTGTTTTCATACAGTAACAAATACAGTAGCCCTGCTCTTGCTTGAAGGTAGAAATAGACAGGGATACAGGAAGCCGTCCAGAGCAAGCATCCCGTACAAAGCAGGACTCTTCTAACGTCCTTCATTAAAGGAAAATACTAGCACTGATGAGCTCTGCTGCTGCCAGCATAATTCTAGTTTGTGCTCTAAAAATTCTTCCCTCCCTAAGGGAAATACAGTGTGGAGTGACAACAGAAAACTTTGCTTCCTTCCACTTATTTTTTGCAACAAAAATGAGAAGTATACACACATGATGGAAAGTGTGAATTGTTTTCACGTCATTGTTTGCATATCTAGCATGAATGGGAAAGCAGTAGATATTTCAGCTATTTACGTAGCATATATCTGCAAGAAATACATCAAATACTTTTATCAAAACATTTACACCACTTTCGGATTCCTTACTCTATGCTATAGCAAAGATTACTGATTAGAAACATTGTCAACATAGCAATGCCAGCCTTCCCCTAGAGACCTGTGTAGCCCAAAGGTGGTTATATTTTTGAAAATTGTTAATTTCTACCTTCACCTAACACTATGCATAATAATGTCCTAGCTTGTGAGCAAAACCTTTAGATGCTACTGGAATATAGATAACCCCCACCACCTGCACACTTGCTTAATCAAACTATGCTAGAATTAGACAGAAAACTAGTTGGAGAATTAATACTGTGCCAGTCTTTAAGATGCCTAGTCTGTTGGGTTGGTTTTTAATCTTCTTGCTGCCAAGAAAGCATCCCTTTGTTTAACGAAAGTTGATATTTGTGGTATTTAAAAACAAGTGGGTACCTTGCAATTCTTGAAGAAACTGCACAAAGCCAAAAGTTAAATGCTGTTTTCAAATAAAAACTTGAAATGAAATTGTAGTCTCTGAGAAGGTGTAAAGACACACATGCTAATCTTACCAGCTGGAAATGCTAAATTCCTCTTTAAAAACTAGACTAATACACCTTGGAAATGTATGTGTTTACATATATAACCTTCTTTTTGATTAATCCTACAAAGTAATTCAAAACTGTAAATATTTATTCAGGATTTTTTCTTTCTACTAACAAACTTCTAATTAAAAAACCTATGGTCTTTCAAAAAAAAAAAATCTTAGTTCCAGGGGGTTTGCAAGTAGACTCCTTTTCTTACGTTCACAGTTTTTAAATCATAGATATTTAACAACCTTACATTTCTCAGTTTCCACAAATGTATGTATCTAAAACATCAGTTCTTAAGACACTTTCATACTTCACTTAAAACATGTCTTCCCCAGCCACATGCACAATATGGGATCATTTTCAACCAGGACTTGCTCTAGGAACAGCAGAGTAGGTTGGTCCTACAAGCACACATTTCCTTCATCTGTACAGAGGTACCTATGGTGCTGCTGCTTCAGCAGCAGTTGTCATTTTTTTATGAAGTAAGCAAAGATCAACTGAAGTAGGAACAAAGAAGTTTCAGTACTATAAAGCAATAAACTCTTCCTCCTTCCTCTGCTTCCCCCACATCAGTGTTTCCTACCAATAATAAAACATGCAAAAAATTATTTGGGTGGGGGGTTTCGGCAGTTCTGAAAAGTTCTGCAGGAAAAAGCACACCCTGATCCCTTTCAGAGCAGCGTTAAGTGAACAGTTACACCGGAGACTCTTTCCCCATATTTGAAAAGGATGTTAGGGCAGCACACTTCAGAGCAGGAGGACCGCTAGATTAAGAAGACTATTGTCAGATCAAATAAGGAAGACTTCAGAGGACAGGGCAATAATCCAACACCCCTCATCAGCCTGAGCCATGTCCTGGTGGTAAGCAACTTCTCTGCGGCCAAAGGACTGCTACAGAGTAAGGCACTACTCAGTGAGAACAAGTGAAAACCAAACGAACAGGAAAAAAGTCTGATTTTCTCATTCTTCAAAACATCCAGGAAAGTAAATTATAGTAAGTCATGTCTTTTGTTGTTTACACCTAAAAGTACCAGCAACTAATTGTATTAAAAAAACCCACAAACCAACAACAGGTAGGTCATCTATTCTAGTCAGAAGTACATGAACAGTTTGTCTCTTTAATCCAATTCTGTACACGCTGTCTGAGATGTTCCTGTGCCAAATAAAATTTAAGTAGCATTAACATTTTAAGTTTGCATATTTATACTTCAGGTTTGGCAACAGGAACACACTTTACCAGAATATTTATTCTAATGACAAATAAAGTATGAATACAATTTGCACACACAAGACTGAGGTAGATTCAAGCTACTTACTCATGTTGTAACTCGGGACCATGAAGCTCAGGAGAGTGAGGAGTTGTGCTCTGCAGCAGTTTCTGTCTGTAACCATCTCCCACCCTGCCCACAGCCCAGGATCCTGCATCAGTACCCAGGGGAATCGGTTTCCAGCTCCCCACAGCTCTGCCCCATCATGGGCCCATATCTTGGCCCAACATGGGCCCATATCTTGGCCCAACATGGGCCCAGATGGCCAAGGCAGGTCCAAGGTGAAACAAAATCAAAGAATGTGAAAGCTCCAACAGTTGCTTGCTGGAGGAGGCTGAGCATTGCTGGCTGGTGAGGCTCTCCTGACAAAAAAAAGGATGCTGCTGACATAGTATTTACAGGGTATCATCTCTCTGCAGAGATATTCACACAGCACTGACATCGACCTGTCCCTACAGCCCTGCCCAGTCATCCCAGGGCTGTGTCTGATTCCATGCCCTTCACTGAGCCCGATCCTGACCCTGAGACCCACCCCCCACAGGCTGAACACCAGACATACCAAGGCACAGCCCCATTTTCTTCCCCCACTTTCAAATCTGCCCTTCAAGAATTCTTCTAGCTCAGGACTGCCTCATTTAAGCTCCTTTTCCTTGGATTTAGCTAACTCTTCTCTTCATCCAGTCCATGGACTTAACATTTGTGACTGCTTCATCACATATGGGTTGCTGCTGTGTGGCATGGTCACAGCCCAGTATCAAATCAAACAGCACACAGAAAGCTGCTGGCCACCCTGCTGAAAGCAAACAGCTGCTCAGAAAAGGCAGAACTTCAAAACAAACTGCATTACAAAGGTACAAACACAGTCTTCATTTCCAAAACATCATAGGAATGCCACTTTGTTTTAGAAGGAACCAGAAATTGCTCATTATTAAGTTGGCCAAAGAACGGCTAAAAATTGACATCTAAACCAGAGCAGTACTGAACCACCCACTTTAGACGCGCACTCACAGCTCCATATCAAAATGCTACAAAAAAAGTCTTCAGAAGAAGAGTTGCTAGAACGCAGTCATACAGATAAGGAACCACGGGCAGACCAGGTTTGGCTGGTTCCTCAGAACTTTGAGCAGGCCTCAACCGTTTGTTAAACTGAGAAAATACCTAATTCTGTCTAAAGACACAAAACATGGTCAGAAAAGGAAAAAAAGTTGTTTTAAAAAAAAAAAAAATCTGCTTAATATGGATGATTTTTTTGTTGTTGTGAGACAGTGTTTTAGTTTAGTAAAGAAAAATATAGCAAATAAACATGATGTTATAAAGAGATCTTCGTTGTCGAAGATTAACGAGTATGTTGGTATTTGAGGAAGTGGTAATGTGAGAACCTGAACATCTCAGGAGGGTTTTACAATAATATCTCACTTAGCTTTGCACTCCTAACCCAGGAAAAGAACGCCCTCTGAACACTAGTTATCCCACTTCATCTCCTACATTGTTCATCAGAGCCAATGAAAAGCCTCCCAGTAACCATGACGCACACTGGAAATACACTGATTCCGAATCAAACTAAAAATAAACTAAGAAATATTTATTCTTGAAAAAGATGAGATTGCATTTCATTACCTTTTGTACCAATACTGCTTAGGAGAGATTCTTCTCTGCACCGGCTCCCAGTGGAATTGCCCATTTCAAAAGGCTTATTTTAGTGCCTTGCAAAGCAAGCTGTGAAGCAATAACAAAACAACAATATGGTCCTCCAATAGAGCTATTTATTTAGCAGAGTCTTACACCATCTACCTTTCTCAAGCAGGAAGCCCACGCTGCTGGCAACAGCAGTTCCACAAATAGACACAGGCTTCTTGCCTCTTTTGACCTTATTTTCACTGTGTGGTTTAATACAGCTGCCACCT
Organism: Neomorphus geoffroyi; assembly: GCA_033558235.1. Taxonomy (NCBI): domain Eukaryota; kingdom Metazoa; phylum Chordata; class Aves; order Cuculiformes; family Neomorphidae; genus Neomorphus; species Neomorphus geoffroyi. The sequence goes on from JAUMJM010000004.1 coordinate 14,577,848, forward strand.
GAGAAAAGATATCCAATGCTCACAGCCACTTACAAAATGCCACAAACACAAGGGGCTTTGCTTCAAGCAATGCTAAAGCAAATAGAAGTTTACGCATATCACAGCACATTTTTTCCCTAAACTCATCGCAGAGGTTATATCGTACACATTTTTAAGTATCAGTCCCCCCAAAAATAAATCAGAAGCATTTTATAATCTGAAGAGTCCTTAAGATCATCCTTTCCGATTCTTCTAATCTGTTCACATACACCTAAATTCTTTTTTATTCTTTTTAAATTATCCTGAATAACTGAAAAATGCCTGGAATACAATCAGCACATCAAGTTTGAGTTCCAGTTCATTCCAGTATTAGAGAAGTCCGAACATGGTATTTTGGTATTTTCAAAGATGTTATCTCTCTTTTCAGTTCTTTTATTACCTTAGAATACCTTCCTGAGATTTAAACATTTTCTCTCATCTGTGAAAGTATTGCCAGCAGAATAAAACAGATAGTAATTTGTCAAAATATTTAATTGCAAAAACGATCTTAAAGTCAAGCCCAACTCCTTGGGCTACTGAATAAGCTGTCAAAGAGACAAAACGTTTCCAGAAGTTTGAAGAATTTTGCTATATTTGTGATGAAAATGTTTAAGCAAAAGTTTAATGCAAGTAGTAAAATATAGACGGAGTGAAAACTGATTTTCCATTTGTACCATATATAACCTAGCTAATGAAAATTTACAATAGGTGCTCCATGGAAATTGGAGTTTCCTCTCTTCATTTACATCTCCTTAGGAAAAAAATACTAACAACAACAAAACAAAAAGAAGAGGAAACAACAACAACAAAAAAACATAACCCCTCCCCCAAAACCCAAACAAAAACCCCCACAAGCCAAACAAAGATCCATCAAGATTTTCAAAAGCTATTCACCAGGGAAAAGCAAAAATCAGAAATACATTGTTTTATTACTTTCCTTTCATGCTTTTGAGGTACATATTGTACAAACATGTAGCCTACTAAGGCTACAAAGTTAAGCAGTCTAAAATTACAAAGCTTTGGATTACGACTGTCTGACATTTTCATTTGGCTGCTGGTCTTATATGCATCATGGCCAAAAAATTCATATGTGTTACATGTATTTCTAGTCTACTTAAGATCCAGGGATGAATGTTACTCATTTAACAAAAAGCTTATGACATTTTTTTCCCCCCTATTCATTGATTAAGGTTTCAAACTCAGTTTATGGAACATTATCCACAGCCTCCTTTGGAGGAAAAAAAAAAAAAAAAAAAAAAGGGTCACTTCTTCAATGAGCTCCCTGAAACAATTGAGAAAATAACTTTGAAATGTTTTACCTTTACAACATTCCTCCTCTACACTAGAGATGCTCAGTGAAGCCACCAGCTTCCTTTTCAGACCAGTTTTCTCCCAGTCTGGCCTTTTGCAGGTAAATTCCCCTAGCCTCAGGTTCACCATGCCTCTCACCTGTGCCAACATCCATGCCTAGCCAGCACCTCTACCAGTCCAGTTCCCTGTGGATGTTCTCCTAGCATGCCTAGTTAATACAGCATCTCTTTACCTACCTGTTTCAACTAAAATTTTACTCAGCCTAGACCACTGCTTCTCCAAACAGCAAGTAATTTCTGAGCTGGGAAATACTATCCATTACAAAACAGAAAAACAAAAGCCCTAAAACTAGGATGGTGTCTCAACAACATCTACTGCTCTCCACCCAGCAATTTGCCAATCATTACATTGCAGAAGACTGGTCAAGCATGACTCTCCTCATAAATCCATGCTGACTAATCCTGATCACATTCTTTTCCTTCATACGTGTAGAAGTGATTTCCAGGATTACTTGCTCTATCATCCTTCCAGGGATTAAGTTGAATATGGCCAGCCTGTAGTTCTTCATAGTCTCCTCCTTGCCCTTCATGAAGACAGGAAAGACATTTGTTTTCTCCCAGTCCTCTGGAACCTATCCCACATACCACAGCTTTCAAGGATAATAAAGAGTCACCTTCACAATGACATTGGTCAGCCTCCCTTAACACTCATGGGTGTATTCCTTCAGCTCCCACGGACTTGAATGTGTCCAGTTTGTTCAAGTTCCCCGATCCTTCTCTACTGAGGGTCAGTCTACAGTCGTCTAAACTTTCCTACTGGACTAACAGACCTGGGATTCCTGAAAGACCGTCTTACCAATAACGACAGACATGAAGTTACTGAGTACCTTGGCCTTTTCCATGTTGCCTTGTCATCAGATTCCTTTTGCCATTCAGGAGAGGGCTCACATTTTCCCTAGTCTGCCTTTTGCAGCTAATACACCTGCATAAATCCTTCTCATTGCTCTTGTTCTTATTGTCCCTTGCCGTATTGAACTCCAAGTGAGCTTTTCTAACCCAGTATCTCCTTATTCCTCCAAAGACATCTGTCCCTGCTTGGACCTCATGTATGCATCCTTTTTACATCTGATCTTTGTTAAGAGCTCCTTGTTTATACATGTAGGCCTCACAGCTCTTTTGCTTAACTATCTAGACATCAGGATGGATTACTGCTGAGGTCTGAGGAGATTCTTCACAAAACTTAACTAGCTTTTCTTGATTCCTTGTCTCCCTAGAACTGTATCTAATTTTAATTGTGGTTTAGCTTGGTATGAAGGCTGTGTCTGCATGCACAATTCCCTGTGTGTCCCAAGAACTCCCCAGGTGGCTCTTTTCAGAGGTAAGATAAAAGGATTTATTTGCAACTCTAGTTGCAAATACTTAAGTAGTTGACTAATTGCTAAAGGAGCTTGCCACGTGGGAATTTCAGACTGTTCTAATGATTCCCCCAGGTAGGTCCTCCTGTGCCTTGTCAAACTCATCTGCTTCAATGTGCTGATTAACATTTTGAATGGAGTCTCTGGCCATTCCAGTGAGACACTCAGGCAGCTCCTGCAGCAGAATTAAAAAAATCGTACATAGATTAGAAATTTATAAACAGAAAACTACTCCTCTGGATGCAGAAATGGTCACATACGACAGTCTTTGTAGTTAAGATTATTTAAAGATGATTTGTACATAGTTGAAGATACTCCACAGCAATGGATCATGCATGTGCTAAAGAGCTCACATAGGGTCACAAGTCCTGGGTTATAAGAATTTAGTAGAACCGTGTTATGAGGAGTCTCGTGCAACCCAGCTGAAGACACTGTTGGAAGGACACATCATCCAGAACAGGTTCAAGAGATCTGATTGTTGTGGGAGCCTGTGCAACATATTTCTACCACAGGACACTCCAATACTGTATTTCTTTCCTCTCACTTCATGAGTGCATGACTTGAAAAGCCATCACTAGTCACAGACCCTTCATAATCTATGATTTTTGTTTATTTGTCAGTACCAGTATTTCGCAGGCACCTGAGACTTCAATGTGCAATACTGAACACAACCACTTGATACAGGAACTTCTACTGCTAGCATATACTACAGGTGCAGTTAGTAAGCCAGACCAAAGAATTAATATGCTCAAAATTTGCATATATAATGAAAGAATTGCATTCCTCGTTCTAAAGTAATAGTTCTCTCTTCGTTACACACTTACACTACTTTGCTATCATGATGAACAGAAAAAACGAATATGACAACATATGCATACAAAGTACTTCAAACATGCACTTAAAAGGCACACACAATCAAATAAAAATCATAGCTTGTATAAAAGAAAGCCACCATTTTGTTATCTGTGTTGAAACCGGAATAACAATAGCTATGTAATTACCTAAATAAAATAACTAATTAGAAGAACACTGTAATCATTACACAAATATGCGCATAAAATATCCACAGTTGTGTAAACAATGCCCTTTCTTCTACAAATGTATATTTTCAGCTTTTTCTGTTCTCTGCTCCTGACAATGCTGATACAAAAAAATTGTGTAACAAATAATTCCATAAGCATTGCGTATGTATATTTAAAAGATAGCAAAGTACACAGAGATTTCAACACGGGTTGCCATAGGTGGTCATTTACAGTTTCCTAGTTGGTTTATTTCAGTAGGAATACGTTTTAAACTATTGAAAAGCCCTCCAGACCAAAGTTCAGGTTTCCATTTCTGACAAATAAATACCTGAGTAATAAATCAGTTTACAAAAAAAAATAGAGTGTTATTGTAGTGACCTATTTTTTATAATACTAGCATATTCACAGAAATAATTTGGTATCAATTTTACATTTGTTTTACAAACTTGAACTCAAAAGAAATTATAGACTTTCCTGCTTCCACCATAATCTTTATCTTGTGTGTTCTAGGTGCAGCAGGGGTAAAGTGAATTTTCTTCCCAATAGCTGCTGTGTTTTGGATTTAGTATGAGAATAATTTTGACAACACGCAATGTTTTAGTTGTTGGCAGGTAATGTTTATGCTCGGTAAGGACAGAGTTAATTTTCTTCCCCGCAACTGCTGGGTTTTTTTATTTAGTATGAGAAGAATGTTGATAATACATTGATAGGTTTAGTTGTTGCTGAGAAGTCAAGGATTTTTTAGTTTCTCGTATTTTGCTAGTATAAAGGTACAGAGCCAAAACAGCTAACCTAAATTGGCCAATGGAACACTCCATACCATAACATCAGGCCCAGAATAAAAATGGGAATTTCACCGGGGGCGGTTAGCTTATACAGGTTTTGCATTATGCGTTCTGTATTCTGCTGTCGCTGCACTTGCTGTGATCTCTGTGCTTGCTGAGGTCACTGTTTGGGGCAGGCTAATCATCAGGTGGTGAGCAGCTAAATTTTAATATATTGTTAAACATACCTAACTCCATAACTCTCTGTGAGTTGTGGGGGTTATTCCACACGTCAATTTTATATATATTATTATTCTCTCTTAGAATCACTAAGGTTGGAAACGACTTCTAAGATCATAAAGTCCAATCTTCAGTCCAACACCACCATGCCTACTAAATCCAGGAATCAGAGACACTGTTCATAATATTTTTATAATATAAATATGAAGCAAGTAATATGGTTTTAAATGCTTCAGAACTGTGCTTATTTACTTCTCCAAATCAGATAAGATTTTTTTTGTTGCTCGCTGTCAAGTTTATGAACAAAAGACAGTCATTTATAACACCAATTCCCATTAAAGGTGATTACATTGAGGAAGAAAACATAAGTAGTTATGCCTGAAGTGGTATTTTTAAGTATGGTAAAAAATATTAAGACAAACTGAAATGACAGAATGGTCTATTTAGGAATAAGTGTTCCATTCTTTATCATTACAAAGCAGGGAATGGATCCATGGTGTGAAAGACCGAATGTGTTATACTGTTCAGGGATTTCAGAGCAGACAAAACACAGTGCAGACAAGTATTAGTCAAACACAGATGTCACATAGTCAGATGTATGAATAACTGGAACCCAGTATTGCGTTCCTAATCTACATTAATACATGAAGAGGAATGAAGGAGAAAGAGGGCAAACAAAAAATAAAACCCCTTCACTGTAGGCTTCTAGTCATTCGGAGAGATTAAGACAGCTCTCATAAGGACAACCCAGGCATTTGCCATCTGACTCTGTTCACAGTAGTGCAAGAAGTAACTTGGAGGAAGAAATGCAAAATATGTCTATGTATGATTTTTATTAATCATATTTAAATAAACTGAATTATAGTGCTTTTAGAAACATCATTTAGGGAGCACGATCTAGAAACCTTTAAAAGTATCTGTTCATGACACACAAATATACAGCTACACCAAAAGTTTAAATAAATCAACTTTGAATTTTATCACACAACAATAAAACTATCTTATTGTATGCAACACTGGAAAATACTTTTCCTTTTTAACCATTACAAATTAGAATTAATGTCTCATTAAAAAATTATTTCTTATCATTAAAATATTTATGGAAAAAGTTTGTAGGTGCTGCACTGAATACGTAAGAAAACATATTTAAGCTATGGCTGCAAAGAAAAGAAACAGAGATCAACCAGTAGGATGCCAACCCAAGACCTGCAGGGGCCCAGAGGGAATGGTGAAGTTACACACTAGTTTAACAGAGAACAAAGCAATTGTTACATATGATTCAGTGAAAACTGGGAACCACTGTTCTAAACAGACCAAAGACTGAAGTGATAGTATTGTTCTAAGAGGAAAGCATGTTATTTTGCTTCACTAACTTTGCCAAGCCTTCAGTCTGGCTTTGGTATTAAAACATGTTCACCATTTACTACACTCTACATCACATTGCTATAGGCAAATCCAGCTCCTGAGCCCTGCCATTAAAAATCAGTTTGTGCTCCATTTTCATGGGAAAGCAGGTAAAGGAAGAAATGGAAACTATGGAGTTCTTTCTAAACTTACATGCTCCCACAACCGGAAGCCTGCCCTCTAATTTGTGTCCTGCTTGCTCAGAGGTTTTTCCCAGACTAGAAGCATCAGCCATATCAATACCACCTTTGCCTTTTGGGGATACAGTTATTCATGTCTTGCTAACTATGAAGGGCCTTACAGAACTTAGAAAATTAGTAGTAACTGAAAGCTTAGTTTTATGACAAACAACTTGTTAGGCTCTGTTTGTGTTGCCTGACTTCAAAGGGAGGGATTCTTTTTAATCAGTCAAGGAAGAAAAGAATTTGTATGCAAACAGAATTAAGCTGTCGGTAAAGCATGCCAGTTAAATGTGGATTCATTAAACAGGGCTGTATCTGAGGATTAAATTAGGCATAGGGAATAGAAGGGAAAAAAAAAAATCTATATCTTAAAATGTGATAGGGTCCATTTACGCTCCTAGATGAGATTACTTTTCTCTACAATACATTACCCAAAGGCACTTCCAAAACTGTGGAAGTATATTACATGGTACTAATCAGAACTTTTTTCTAAGTAGGTCAAATGTTGGAACAAAATCTTGAAATCTTATGCACTGTTAAAAAGAAAATCTCCTGAAAGCAGTACAGCCAAGGTGCTAATCACTTTCTAAAATATAAAAACCTTTTGCATAAACATTAAACGTAGCACTTTAAAATGCACAGTCATACACCTGAGGCTGTTCTTTCACTGTCATTTTAATTCAGTTTTTAATAACCAACTGAATTTTAATTACATGAATTGCTTTATTTGCATATAGAGTTGTTTAACTTCACAAAGATTGACTTGTTTAACATGTATTTTTTTCAGTTCCAAATGGTCAGGCATATTTAGATTTAAAAACATGTTTTTTGTTTAGAAGAAAATGAATAAGGTAAGATGAGGGGGTTTCCTGTTTTTATTTACAATAGGCATATTGTATGCTTGAGTAGCTGTGACTGAGAATAAAGGCATCATGGGGAAAGACAGTGAAGGTACTAACAAAACTGAAGGTAAAACAACTTTGCTGCCGAGCTTCCAGAGACAATTCTGACTTCAGGTTTCAGGCAAACATCACTTGCATCCTGCCCTCTCTGTACTGTCCTGTACTGCACGTAACTTTGCAAATTCACAAACTAAAAGTCTCTTTTGTAGAGTATGTTTTCTAGCCATTAATCTAATGAATATTACCCATTCTTCACACCTTCTTTCAAAATTCAGAAACAAAGTACATACATGTTCATGGATGGGTACAGAAGGGAGGTGACACGGATTTAAATGGAAATACCATTAACCTTTACGAAGGCATATGCAATAAAGATCTGCCTGCCTCCCAGGCTAACTGAAAGCTGTTTAACTGCAATTAGGACAGCGCTGAACCCTTGCTGCTAAGGAACAGGTTCTATTATCTTGGGCATAGTACCAACACAGCTTTCTGTAATCTCAGCATGCAGACAGAATCATCTTCAAGCTGTTTGCAGATCAGAAACAGTAAATTCACGTCTGCCTGAAAAGGACATTTTGACTTATTGATGTTACAGCTGTAAATGAAGAATTAAAATGGTGAACTTTGCTGAAATATAACTGATCTGGGAATGATGAATGGAAACAGCTGAATCAAATCTGAAAACAGATCAACTATGTGAAATATGACTTATTTTCATTAAAATGGGATGGAAAGAAGTGGGTAACTTGCTGTGGATTACACTACTTTGGTCTAGAAAACAGAATGAAAGTAGCTTCCTGAGCCAGGTGAAATCTAGAAAGGCCCAAGAACAAGTTTCAACCTAGTAATGCACACTATCCAAACTGCTGAGAACTGTGCTTCAGTAAGAACTTCACAGAAACAAAAGGAATTCTGTAATAGTTCATGGATTCAGAGAAGGGGTTTTTTGGTCTACAATTTGGAGAGTTTGGTCTATAATGATGGAGAATTTTTTTTGGTTTACATGGGAATAAAGAAAAATCCTCAACATGAAAATAGCTTGTCAGAATAAGCTATTGTGTCTTATGCAAATCTAGTAAAATACTCCACTTATATCCATATAGCCTTCATCCCTCTTAATGTAACTTTTTGCAAATAAGACAGCAGATAACCAAGATAGTCCCATAATCACACAAAATCAAAGACAATGGTCTAGGATGCTATCCTAGAAGAATTACCACAGTGAAGACTGGAAGGAAAATGGTTCTTTGACAAAATGAGGATCCTGCCTATACACACAACACAACATTACCGTCCAAGTGCAACTTTGGTTTATTTTCTTCACATTCGTAACCTGTAGGCTATACTTGACTATTGGCTATGTGACTCTTAGACACATGGATAACAACAGAATTTTTAAGCGCGTGTCACATTCTGGAACAATTCCATATTTCTGCCCCCAAGTGAGTTAATTCAAGGCACCAAATGTTTTTGTAAATAGTACGTAGGCTTCCACACGTTTGTTCTGGTCTACAAGTATTTGTTCAAGCATGAAAAATAACCAAAGTTAATTAGTAAATAACTAAAGGAAGAACAGTCCTCTGTAGACATAATCTAAGTTTTGTCATGCCTTCAGGGGAAATAAAGTAGCTCTCCTAATTTATTCTCCTCACTATTCTTTGCAGAAATGCATGACATTAGAGAGTGAAGGCTTTGGTTATTAATAATAAAAAAATCCTTAAGGAACTCCTGCACAGCCTTTTCAGGCAAATACATGTCTGAGAAAATATCACGTACTTCAAAATTTTGGCTAACATATGAAACAGCATTCAGCTGCATGTAACATTTCTAAATGCAACAGTTCAGAATAAGTGAGTACATAAAAGGGTAAATCTGGTTCACGGAGTCTAAATAATCTTCTTTAGTGTCTGGGAAAACACTACAGGAAAAAAAAATTCATAAGAAAAATCATCCATCAGTCAAAAGATTCTTCTGGCATCACTTCAAAACTTTACTCCCACTTTGCTATACATTTTGATATCAAAGTTCATCCTGTCAAATCATCACGTTAGACTAAGCTAGGAATCTTGCTAGAATATCTGCAAACAGAAATCTGTGAGAGAGTAATAAATGGTTGTAATCGCCTCAACATGCTTATGACCTCTTAAAATTCAGAACTTTGTTTATTCTTAAACACTGTGTTCATCTGCCTACAATAGCTTGGTTATGGACCTCTTTTCTTCACTTGTCTCCCTATGAAGACAGATATGAAAGGAATTAGAATCATAATAACAAACATATAACGAATAGTGCTGTTCGCAGTTAGTCAACAAATTGTACTGCTTACTTTCAAATGATTTATTCAATGAATACTTTCTTCCATATGAAAACAATGGATTAAGACCTGCAATTTTGTGTCTTATTTGTATGAAATGCATAGAATTTGCAAAGAGATCCCACATGAAAGAAAGGGGAAAACCCCCTCCTGAGTCACACGACAATCCCTTAAATAAATGGCAGCAATAACAATCTTTTGTACAACTAAGATTTGACAAATAATAAGAATTTAATGAAAATATGCAATTACCAGGATTATAAATTACAAAATCAACAGCAGGATTGTTTTCATTTAAGAAGCCAAAAGTAATTATAAATAATGAAATAAGACACCTCTAGTAACAGCCTTGGTTAAGAGTAACAAATTAGCGAGCTGAGCATAATTTAAAAAATGTAAAGGAACTAAAGAGCAGTCAGAGTGAAAATAATTGTCAGCATCTGTTATTTCAGATCTAATTGAAAATACAGGGAGTTTTAAGCTTCGACAGAGTTGTACTCTCCCCTGCTTCCTCCACTTTCAAATATGGATCGTTAATGATCATCTCATACACGAATATTTGATGAGAAAATTATGATTGAGAATAAAATTAATTACCGATATTATGACACGAGAGGTGCTATTTTAGCTAGAAAATCAAATTGGAAAATTTTTTTCCAGTCTCCATTAAAGTATTCTCATTATTTGATGATTTTAACTCTCTTCCTACAGAATTCCTGTATACTATTCAAACTGCTTCTGTTCCACTTCATGTTCCACCAACTCTGGGTGGAAAATTGGATCCTTTCAGTCAACCACACTACTCCATCATTCCTCCCTCTGACCTCCTCCCACCTACAGAAGTACTATGTGAGCAGATTTCAGAAACATTATTTAAAATATGCCAGGTGCCCTCTCACTCAGAAGAGTGGTCATGCACAGTATGCTCACTTGCATTACATGTAACGTATTAAAAACAGTAACTGAAGACTACTGTCAGTGCTATATATTTGCTATTCATAAGTTCTGACTTTAAGACCTGACTTGCCTTTTTGTGTTATACCATTATTTATTTTGCCTGTGTTAGTGATAGAGAAACAATACTCCATTAAACTGGAAAAAAAATATTTGAGAGAGGTGTGTGCATGTTGAGTTCTGAGCAAAGTTCTGCAGACAGTCAACAAGCAGAACATATTTCAGCAACCTTTTCCACAACATTAACACTGAACAGCATATAACAAGGAAATAACACAGAAAAAAGTAACCCTGGAATTCTTCTACAATTGTTTGCACACCCTTTCACAACAACTGTAAAAGGAAAAAAAAATTAACTAGAGGAGGAAAACTGTCTAACAGCAAGCTATACTTGGAGAAACATCTCAAAAAGTAGGCTTCTTGGCTTGAAAGAATTTCCCCCCACCCCCAATATTCAGAATCCAATGAACTTCATTAAATTCAGTCAATCGAACACTCAACGTCAACAGTAAGGCTACACTTGTTACAACCATTAAAAACACAACTATTGGAATGGATAATATGGATAATATAACAACTGCTTCAAGATGAAATATTGGATTTGGAACACTGGTCCATAACACTGGACAACATTGGGACCCCAGGTGTTAGGCTCTGATAACACAAATAATTAAATTTTAAGACTTCTCAGCCATGATGGCTATTGTAAGTCCAAAAAGAGATGGCATCAGGAGGTGCTAGACAGGAGAGGAAAAAGAACTGATTGCCCAATATCTCAAAAATTGAACAATAGGTCCCTCACAATATTTGGCTAAAATGTCATATTTTTAAAACAATCATTTTTTGCCTCCTATTTGGCAATGGATTCGGTACTAACATTTAAAAAAAAAAAAAAAACTTTCCTCTGCACACAGAAGAGCTAAAAACTTATTTTTAGCTTCATTTCCTAAGGAAATGAAACTTATCCGTTAGGCCCTCATCACAATAACCTTTAAATTCACAGAATGATTTCTGCCAGGCCTGACAGAGTGTAAAATATGTTAGGTTCCCAAAAATTGTAGCTGGGAGAGGAAAGAGAATTTAACTAGTGCTCTCACTGTGGGGTTGTGCCTTCACTAGCCACCAAGGAGAACATCCAGGAGCTTCTCTCTATCCTCTTGGAGACCAGGCTGCTGTAGTTATGATGCTTAGCTGTCCAGGTGGAGGCAGGGGAAAAGGAAAAGGCTTTTTTGTTTGTTTGTTTGTTTCATTGGCTTGTTTGTTTTAATGAAAGCTGAGATGAATGTCTATGTGCCGAATTCCAGTTCAGTTGCAAATGAAAGTACATTGGCCAAATCCCTCACTTGTGTATATCTTAGAATCATAAGGTTGGAAGAGACCTCTGAGATCACCGAGTCCAACCGTGCCCGTCTCCCTACTAAACCATGCCCCTAAGAAACTCATCCACCCACCTTTTTAAACACCTCCAGGGATGGCGACTCCACCACCTTCCTGGGCAGCCTGTTTCACTCCCTGACCACTCTTTCAGCAAAGAAATACTTCCTAATGTCTAGTCTGAACCTCCCCTGGTGCAACTTTCCTTTCGTCCTACCGCTTGTCACTTGTGAGAAGTGACCAGTACCCACCCCATCACAACCTCCTTTCGGGCAGCAGTAAACAGTGATGAGGTCTCCCCTTAGCCTCCTCTTCTCTAAGCTAAACAACCCCAGTTCTTGTTACAAGTCCATCAAAACTTTTAAGAACAGTGTAGATTTGCTGAGAATTCAGCATCAGACACTGCAACACAGTGAAGCCTGAAGTGGTGAAATTTGTTGGTGATGCGAATGAAGGAAAAGTCTGAAGAATTCCAAAAGGATCTCCTGCAGCTGGAGAACTGGGTAAAAGAATAATCATAAAATTAGTTGTAAAAAACCAGAGTGCAATACGAGGAGGAGCAACTGAGGGAGCTGGAGTTGTTTAGCCTGGAGAAGAGGAGGCTCAGGGGAGACCTTATTGCTCTCTACAACTACCTAAAGGGAGGTTGTAGTCAGGCAGGAGTTGGACTCTTCTCTCAGGCGACCAGTGACAGAACGAGAGGACACGGTCTCAAGCTTCGCCAGGGGAGGTTTAGGATTGACATTAGGAAGAAATTCTTCACTGAGAGGGTAATTGTTCATTGGAATGCACTGCCTAGGGAGGTGGTCGAGTCACCATCCCTGGAGGTGTTCAAAGAGAATTTGGATGAGGCACTTAGTGACATGGTGTAGTTGACAAGTAGGTGTAGGTGTTGGGTCATAGGTTGGACTCGATGATCTCAAAGGTCTTTTCCAACCTTACGATACTGTGATACTGTGAATATTAGGGGTTAAGATGTCTGCAAAACAAGCTTATTTTGTCACTTCGGTAAGAACAAATTACTTGCAAATTACATTCATGTTGCTCAGACAGAGGATATAATGGCCCCAAAAAGTAATGCATTCTGTAGCCATTATTACTCTAACTTATTCACTAGTGTTAATTTTAATTTTTTTTTTCCTTACAGGACTTACTAGATGTTTTCTTTGATGACTCTCTAAAAACATCAGTATTAGAGATAAGTTCATAGAATCATAAGGTTGGAAGAGACCTCTGAGATCACTGAGTCCAAGTTATGTGAAAGTCTTTTCATTACAGTACCCCCATATTTAAAGGCAAGCACAAGGTGTCTCCTGGCTGAATCCATGGTCCATCATATCTTCTTGTGCAAGACTCAAGTGGAATTGCTTCTACTGGTTTTCAGAACAAGAATATTAGTGTAGTAATTTCAAAATCTTATTTTTATTGACCTCATGAAACTCCCCAAACATTTGGCTTAATATTTATGTCTTTCAAAAGTGAATAACTAAATTTGAGCAGAAAACATAGAACGCACTTTGCAAATATATGTTGTAGAAACTATAAAATACAAATGTCAATAGAGGGCTTGCAATAACATGATATGAATCAAGGTTTTGAAATTGTCTTGATTAAAGACCCTAAAATGTATTATCGACTTTTTAATTATGCCTTCCCTAAGAAAAACACCTATTACTGGGAATTTTTTCTTGTGTTATGTTTGAATTGCGGATTTTTTCTAGGAAGCATATCATTAAAGAGCTGCTAACACATTTCAAGTAAAGCTATTCAGTAAAGAAATACACTGACAACCTGCATCCCACTAAATGAACAATGCTATAAAACAGACTCTGAACTGATACATCCAAAAACTAGGGAAAGGCACATTTTGCAACCTCATAGACATATTACAGATAGGACAAAAATAAAAGCTGTTACAGGTGAAACCATTATTACAGCTCTTGGCTGCATACTGGGAATCCAATCTCCCATTCAGACCAATAAAAACAAGCTAGAGCTTTCAATTGTATTGCTGCTGAAACACTAGGCTGGAACTTCATACAGACTTTATGGCTGATTGCCAGCTTTGAGCACAGCAAGCATAAGACAGCTTCTTTTAGCCTTAACTATACATCACCACCGTAAGACGACTACATGTCAGGTAATATAGTGTATTTACAAGTGAAACTACTGAAAAGTATTTACTTGTTTATTTAGCCTATTATTTAGGATTTTTAACTACAGTAATTATTGCCAATAAGACCTGCAACAGAAACCATGACACAAAAATTTTCCAATCACCAAGCATTAATAGCAACCAATATAGATGGCTTCAGCTTGTGAAGGACAGCACAGCATAAGATATAGTACTTGGTAAAGACATAGATCTTCATTTTTCGGATAATTCAAACCACATCAATTAAACCACCCAGCAGACCTTACAGACTTGCATTGTTTTTTTCAGTTGTTATCATTTCGGTGGTTGGCGTGTAATTTACCAAGGGAATATACCCCTCCAACCCTGCATGAAGTTTGTTGCTAAGGCAGGAATGTGTCTAGATTTGTTTACTATCAACAACACATAGGATCATAATTTTCATTATGAAAATCTAACGTAAAGCAATGCATCTTATTCAGCTTTCAAAAACTGAGGATCATTTCCAATTTAGATCTGAAAACAAAGGAACTTACCATTCACAGCGTACATGGTCTCGTTTATGTAACTCATGGTGGTTTAGAAAGCTAGCAAGGCTGTTCTGATATTAAAAGCAACAATGAAGGGAAGTGGTTAGTCAACTAACTGGTTCTGTTATTCCCTCCCATTTCTTACAGCAGTACTTAACACTGTGGGTTCATATTACAGTGTTTCAAGCCAGATGTTCAATACATACAGCTATAGTAAGATGAACTAGATACAACATCCAAGCAGTATTAATCTCTGCTTACTTGGAGAGAAAAATAGAATTTACAGAAGGAGTGTTTTCTCATTGTTTGAACTAAAGCTAATAAAATGCAAACCATTTTGCATTAGTGGGGATGGAAGAATAACTTAGCTGAATGCATCATTAGTCAAGTTACTTAACAGACTTATCTAGTTGACTTTGGAGTCTACAGACAGTAACTTTTATTGTAAACTCCAAGCTAGAATGCATTACACATCACAGAATATCATACTACATTAAGGTAAGGAAAACCAACCAACCAACCAAAAGAAAAACCCAAAACCTCAAGCCATTCTGCTGCTCTTCCAAAACACAAACGCAAAAGGTTCAGATTCAGTTATGAAGATCTCACTCTCACCCACGCAGATCAGTATTTTGAAACAAGAGTAACTCTCTCTCAGCCTGCAATTAGCACTGCCATTGGGAGCATCACTGTGTTCAGTTTGTGCTTCCAGCTCTCCCAAGGCAGATATCCCTTCCAGTGGGAACCCAGTGTTCTACCTGACTTCTTGCTTTATCCCACAGTTATCCTCACCCATACCAATCCCTTTCTGATTACTCCAACAGCACATACTTCACAGAACATTACTAGTTAAATCAGAGGTGAGAAAGGAGAGACCTATCAACTTCTCAAAAGTAGCAATGCTTCTCCAGCGTAGTAGTGAAATTCTCCAGGTCTTGAACTTCAACCACTTCACAGGTATTTATACATCTGTACTTGAATATGGGATGCTATATAACAAAGTATTAGCATTTTATAATTACTCCATACAGGTGAAAGTGATCAAGGGTAATGAGAAAGGAGAGCTAAAAATGACAGTTATTTTTAAATTAGTTTAATTTTTGTGTCAAAGTCATGTTTTTAAGTGTGTTTTCATATATACACTGTATACTTCTTCATTTATGGCAACAATATGATTCTCTGGAATTTATTTCAAGTTACAGTTTCATTGCTAAGCCATGATTTTTTTCCTAAAACAAAGTTTAACACCAGATGTAAAATGAACTCTGAAAGAATTAACAGAATCTCAGTATCCTGATTTAGTAAGATCCTTTAAAAAGTCAAAGAATTCCCACTTTTAGTAAGAGTATTCGAAAAAAAAAAAAAAAAATCCCAAGACATCTTCCTTTGGTTTTGTTCATTAAAGTAATATAAAACAGATTAAGACAATCTGGTTAAAGCTAAGCCACATAAACAACCTTTACATTTGTGGTCTCACAATTTACTCAATACTTTCCTTCGGTATTTTTAAAATATATTAAAGAGGTAGTGCCCAAACAATCTGTGGGTTTAGATGTTTTGAATACTTAACATGATTCATAAACCAAATCAATGCTCGCTTCTCTCCCTACCAAAAAAACCCCACACCAAAAAAACACTTGAGTGAGGCCACAAGGAACAGCACTCTCAGTGTCCCTCACTTTGCAACACATGCGGTGGCCAAGCAAGCAGCCCACAGGAGCTCTCTTGCTTTCTTAAATGAATGATCTTGCCACCACCCAGCAGAGACATTGCTGTACTTTACTTTCTCTCACATTTGTTACTTTCTTTCTTCTACCCATAGGGACTGCCCACCTAATGCAATGGAGAAGCTACATTTTGTAAGAATTTACAAGGTACCCAACAAAAGTCTACTAGGCATACATGACCATGCTCTTCCATGGCAGGACAATTCTAAAACATCTAAGCATTCTCGTTGCACCTTCCCCATAACAGTGTTCAGCTGGATATTGACAAGGCTCATTTGCTGTAGCCTGACAGTGCAAAACACCTTATAATGGTATTATTAATTCCTTTAATATCTACTTACTAAACAGACTCTGTGGAATCATTTCCCCTCTCCTGGGATGGGCAGGAAACAGGATATGGAGAGAAAAAAACCCTCAAGAACCTAGTGAAAACTTAACCTGTGGAGGTTATGAAAAAGGATTTTTTGCTCAGTAGGAGTAAAAATGTGGACGAAGTGATGCTACATGGTTTTGAAGCAATATCCTGGTACAGTATGCAAATATTTCACATTCATAAAAACATTATAACTGCTGCACATTCCCCTATTTGCCTATTAAAATATTGTTCCATGGCTTCATTTCCTTGATGTTTAAAACATTTATGGGATTTCCAGCATACATGTACTCATAACTGATCTTTAACCACTGTTTCTTAACATTAAAGTCGTCCTTTGACTTAAGGACAGCTTTTCCCTCCCTTGTAAGGGCTGCAATGCTGCAAAGTAATCTAAACCTGATAAATCTGGAGCAGTTTTGATGGCTTTCCACTACACATATTCAGGAAAACTGGGGGTGGACAGGTAGGTCTGTCTTTAGCCACGTTGCACATGCCAAGACAATACGGTCTTTTAAGGCTTTTTAATTCCTCCTTTTCACTTCTGAAGGAAATACTACACTGTGTCATCGAAGGAAATACTACACTGCCTCATCCAAAGTCAAAATTATTCTCATATTTTTAGCATGTACTGCAGTGTCGTGCCATACACTCTTTATGAAATGATCATTATCCGCGCGCAAACAATTTTCTCCTTTATGATCTAAAGTACTCATCATTTTTGCATGTTCAATGAACAGGAGAATTTTTCTGTCTTTCTCCACACTTTACAGAACTTCTGTCAACCTAGTTCTTTAAAATATATAAATGTATATTTGAATTAGAGTTACTGAATGCAAATATTAATAATTCCTAATGTAAGAGATTTTCATCACCATTTAAACATTATCATCTGAAAGCATATTCAACTTTTAATTCCTTGATACACACAACATATTCTGCTTATTATTTGTGAAATGAATGTCACATAATATAATTTTATTGGAATAACATAAATAGTTCCCCTTTTGTATCTCCTCTATCCAGGATGCATTGCCTTGTTATTTTCCAAGTGTTTGTCATGCTTGCTGCCTAGACACTTGTCTCCAAGTCAAGTATTCCAACAATAGTATCTCACCCCAAAGGCTTCAAAAGCAAGAAAGCCATTATGCAAGGTGACAGCTGGACAGGCAGGTGTTTAAAATACAGTTAGAAAAAGCAAAGGTAACTGAGTGCTAGATATGATAGCCCAAGGATTCTACACTTGGATTTTTCTATTGCTGGCTAAGTCGTGGACAGCACTACAACAATGGAAAAAAGGAGTCAAGAAAATCAGAACTTTTCTACTTCAGAACATCATCTGGTTATCTTTACAGTCTGCCCAAGATTTCTAGCTGTGTATGATCCAGAATTTCAGCTGTAATCTTTCACAGAAAGTTGTCTACAGTAAAACTTGGAACAGAACTCAGTTTAACAAAAGGATAAGACCCTTAGCTGGATCAGATGTGTACTCCTCTACTGGCTTCAGTACAAACATGCTCCTTCAGTCCCATTGATGAAGGTCACAAACATGACCTCTCATAGTAGTCTCATCTACTCACTAGTCAGTTCAATACTCTGTACTTTTAGACCCAGACAATAACCCATTCAATTTAAGTCAAACTAAGTGTTAGGTGAAAAAAAATGTGGAATCTTTACTTAAGTCCACGTAAGTGCTTACTTCCATTAACATCATCACTACCTTTACACTTTGAAGATATATTTATCAAAACAAATCAGTGTCAACTGAAACCTTCCTATAAACACAGAAGGGGAGCAGTGCTTTTAGCATTCTAATTATATCGCAAAAGAAAAAAACCTACACTAGAACTACCCCCCCAAAAGTAGCTCTCAGATTACCTTCAGTTACTAAATAATAAAAAATAGTATTCAAACACTTCTGAAAAGCTTGCAACATTTTTCCTGAAGATCCATAAATCCAGCATCTCTGGAATTCATCATATAAACAAAGTTGGAGATCCTAGCATTATGCCCTGCACATGACTCTCCTCTGCATCTGCTTGTGCCTTTATACAGATAAGACAGCATGAGATAGAGAAGTTGCTTAGATAACAAGAACAGAGCTAAATTGCCAATGCTAGGGATTGCAACATATAAGGAAGATACTATCTTTTTCTCTCTAAAAAAAAGTCTTAAATTGCTTCAATATCTGCTGCAATCTCAACATACATTTGTAGTGTGGCTTATAAAGAAATAGTAAACTTTAAAACTTGATAGCAGATACAAGTTACTGTACTGAGAGATAGTGCAGGAGCAGAAAACTTTCCTCATTAGTCATGATACACATAACTAATACATACACTACACGGCAAACACACCAGACATCAGGGTACCCCACACATTTCAGTATAGTCTACAGTGTCTACTGCTCTACCCACTTCTGCTGTGCTTGCTCAGTTGTTTCTACTACGTTAACATCACCACAGCAGAAATAAAAAAGCAACATGTTTCATTTTGTAAAACAAAACAGGATAAAATGGGAAAACTTTTGTTTTATATATTAAATATCTGGTTTTCTTCCAGCGTAACTGTTAACTATGCAAGTATCAAGCCAATTTCTAAAAAATCATCCTTGCTCTCTTGAGAAATAATTACACTTGTCCTTCTTATTTAAAATAAAAACAAATAAAAATACCTAAACTGTTCCAATTCTCATTTAGACCAGTTGTTATGCATTACTGAAATTCCTTGAGGAAGTGCAACTTTTACAAATTTGGACAGCTTGTTTCATTTCCCCCAAGCTATTTCTTTATAATACCTTTGCCTAAAGGGCGGGGGGGGGGGGGAAACCAGCAGAATCTAAAATAAAGTGTCTTTTTAAAACTGACCTTTTACTACTAAAAGTTTTGGTCCATTCATGGGCAGAAAAATCTAATTAATTTCATAACCCCAGGACTGCACATCCCAATGTGTGCTGCATGTGCTACAGTGCAGCTCTCAGCTTGTCAGAGGACTTTGGTTTTCTGGGAAGTCTTTTTTTAAAACAGTAAAACTCCTCTAGTTTTCCTGTTCCCAGAGTCCTGCCTGCAGTAGCCTTTTCTGAAGGCTGAGAGCTCTGTCAGAGGAAAGCTCGAGACTTACTCACCTTGCAGCAGAACCAACCTCAGCTGTCCTTTTTAGGACCTCTTTGAGGCTTCTGTAACACAGAAAACTCCAAGCCTAAGTACTAAATTAAATGAGAACCTTCGTTATCCTATTTCAGGTTATGCAAGAGCAAATCTGCTTTAGAAAGAGTATTTTCAGAGTCTAGAAGACAAACGTAACTTGTGTCTGGATCACTGTTGGTACAGGTCCCTCAAGCTGTTCCTGGATGGCGTCACTCCAAGCAGGTTCAGCACTGCCTCCTCCACAAGCGACAGTCAGAAACTACTGTCTCTCACTGTTCTTATGTTACTCAGGTTCTCCAGCCAGAAAAGAAACCATATTTTGTAGATACGTGTTCTTATACTGTAGATCCTCGCTGTGTGAAAAGACCATGAGCATGCAGGAATTTCCATAGCTATTTTATGTAATTTTCCCAAATGAAGTTTCTCCTAGGATCCAGTTACCCCTATATCCCATTACCTTTTATTATGTCATCTGGGCCATTTTTCACATTTGGACTTAAAAAAACCCAACAGACAAACAAGGCAACACATGCCAAGCTGTCAAAAGATTGCACATTTGTGGATTACACATTTGAAGTAAAACTTGAAATTATCTTCATTATTAAAACATATACCTTTCCGTAAATTTTCTTACATATACCTATGAAAACAGAGAGATCAGCACCTTATGCACAATATCAAACAACTGATAACAAAAGCATAAAGATTTTCTATGGAACATGCAGCAACATTTCATCTGCAAAATGCTTATGCAATGAAAATCATGAGTTTCACATCTGTCCGCAGGCATTCGTGTAAGAAATGAAAGTATTACCTTTCGTAACATTTCTTGTAACAGTTTTGTGTACTCAATGCTTACACGCATGTTGGACTTCATAATATATTCTGGAC
Organism: Neomorphus geoffroyi; assembly: GCA_033558235.1. Taxonomy (NCBI): domain Eukaryota; kingdom Metazoa; phylum Chordata; class Aves; order Cuculiformes; family Neomorphidae; genus Neomorphus; species Neomorphus geoffroyi. Next base: position 14,598,548 of record JAUMJM010000004.1, read on the forward strand.
ACTTCCTTTACTCTCAGTGCAAAAGACAACAGATGAAGCACTAAAGGCTCTTTATGATCCCACTGCTAAAAATGACTGCCACAGGATGCCAAGAGTGAAAAATCTTTTAAAAAGATAGGATCAAACAGGATGAGATCTGTTGTCCTTTCACTCTGCACGTTTCAGAGTATGCAGAAACTATGGAAAAAAGCCAAAATACTAGCCTGTGTAAGACAAATTGGACATAAATTTCTCATTGAAGACTACGCATTTCCAAAGAGGTCAAAAACACTAAAGTTGGCTTCCAAGACCATTTTAAAATCTCCTTTAAGTTCTAAATGACATACTGAAAGTACAAAAAATGGTAACACCACCATCCCATATTAAAGATTTGGTACATAAGGTACTTGTAGCAGTACTTCAAAAAAAAACTAGTAATTTTTTTTTAATTCACCTTTATTTGCTTTTAAAGATTTCAATTTTCAGCTTATGCATTCCAGATATAGCAGCCCAGTGTTTTATAGAACCTAAAAATAGACCCTTGAATTGTGAGTCAGAAGAATAAAAAAAAAAATATAAAATCCCTGGTCAATTTGAAGAACATTTGCAGAAGGCAAAAAACGGTGCAGAGGATAACAGACTCCAAATCTGTCATTTCAGTGTGGGTAGGGAGGGGAATATAAAGGACAAGTGTTGCTGCATAGATTCTACAACTACTCTTCATAAGGTTTTTAACATATGGCATGGATGCACAAAGCTCCAAATAAGAAGCATTTTGGATGGAACTTTTTTTAAAATCACAAGAATAAACAAGTAAAATAGATTACTAGGAATATCTCTACAGTGGAAACAACACATAAAACACTTTGTTCCCCTTTATTGAAGAAAAATTTCACTTTTTCTCCTTACCCAGTATTAAAGTAGAGAGCCTACTCCAGCTGTTGATTATGTCCAGAAGACTTCAACAAGGTCTTCAATCACCAAATACACACTTGTGCATTAATGTTTTAACAGTACAAAGACCATCTTACCTCTTAACTTCCCTTTTTCTGCACTACTTTAAACACTGAGATGACTGCTGGCTCAGAAGAAAGCAACCTTCCTTTTTCAAAGAATCGTAAATGCAAGAGTTAAATTTACTATTTTTACTTTGTCTCATATTTTCAGCATTACAGAAAAAATATGTGCAAAACCAGAGAAGGTAAAACCCTTAAGGATTCTTTTTCTCCATTTTTTTCCTAATTTTTCAATTATTTTCTATCTCACTTTTGGTACCTTCCTTTAGTCTTTGTTTCTCCACAGCAATAGAAACAGGTAGTTTATATAGACACTAATTAGATCAGGTTGATCACTCAATTATTAAGAGAGAGGGAGAGACGGAAATTCAATGATTATATGCCTAATGCCAGCTGAATTCTATAACCCTCCTTTGGCTTTTTCTCCTAAATTTTGTATGTCCCTCCTTTGCCAATATTTCTTCCTCTTCAGAAAGAAGTCCTGCATGATCCCATCTTTCTTATAGAAGAGCAAGTGGCCTGTCAATTTTTGAAGTGCAAGTGGGTCAAAAAAGAAAAAAAAACAAAAAACATTACTCACAAATCAAGTAAGAACTGATTTCTGCTTTGCCCAGACTGTTACAAGGTCTAATATTTCCTAATTGGTACCTCCTGAGAAGTAAAATTTTAACAATAAAGATTTTATTTTACATAGTTACTCTTGAATCTTTTAAAGCCCAGGCTATAAGTCAGCTTTGCACTATGTAGAGCTTGACAAACAGTACAGCTCTATGTAGATATTATTGTATAATGTCTTAAGTTCCAGTTCTTCCAAATCTAACTGCAGCTTAATCTTCTAATCTCTTGCTCTGCTCGTAAGTATGACTTTTACGTATGCCAATCTCTAATTGTTTAAGGAGAAGCTTAAAAAAAAAAAAAGAGAGAAAAAGCAGGAGAAACTTTTAAAGGCAGAGATTTTGAGGGGCTTGATGCCAACTTGTACTCTTCACATTTTTGTAAAGAAATAATCTCTTCCATGAAGTAAAGTCACTTCTATGGAGGAAAGTTTTAATCCACAAAGCAGTATTTAACGTCATCTTCACCCCCAAGCAAAATGAACTTTGCTTTTATCTGCTGAAGCACAGAGTTCTTAACGATATTTCACCAGTGATTGCACAGGAATTGTCTAAGCACATATACTTAATTTTTTCTCAATCAATCTGAGAATCTGTTCCAACGCTGTCTTCATTTTTAATTCTAACAGCAGATAGCTGCATTTGGTTGTCAGAGCAAATAGTATGGCTCTGCAATGTACCTTTCTTGTAAAAAAACCCAACCCCCCTGTAATTATCACTGTATGGTACCCTGTTACAGACTGAAAAATGTGCACCTTCAGGGCAGTACAGTGATTTATCAGTGATGGTCCTTCTTTAAATAACTATATAAGAGGAATGAGCACTAAACAACTTTTAATGACTGCATCTACAGAAGACTTTGTGGCACTAAGCCACAGATCTTTATATTTAGATTTGCTATTTCTTTTATCTGTATAGCAGTTTCTCATTGTTACAGAACATATGCTCTTCCTCAAAATAACTTGCTATTTTTGTACTATTACTCAGCCACATACTTCCACAAAGCTGCAAGTGTTACTTCAGATAAACTTAGCAGCTTTTTGGCTACTTTCCATGGTACTTTAATGACAGAGAAAAGACTACCTAGCAAAGTATGCTCCTGTACTTTGAGTTTTGCTTTGAGTGAGGGCAACAAAACCAGGTGTTTATCAGACCCCAGTTGACTGGTGGGGATGGAGGGGAGGAAAAAGGACAAATTCTTGCACATTTCCCCTCTGGTAGAAGTCCTTTGGACAGGACCAGTATCATATCCTACCTCTTAGTAACTCTGATGACTTTTTCTGCTATTCTAAGTGTTTCTGAATGGGAAATAGTAGTGGTCCAAATTGTAAGACTATCTTATTAAAGGATGGATGAAAGAGAATGTTAAACATCCACAAGATTTAACAAAACTGTTCACAAATCTGATAATCACCTCTCTAAAACTTTGATTTGATACATTCAGCTTCAGCAACTTAAGTTTCAAATGGTTTACATAAACTACCATGTTGCGCAATCTTTAATACCCATTCTACATACTGCCCTCTTTCAAGACAGTTTTGCATCATTAGCACACCAATGCCTTTCCCCACCCCCCTAGTCACAAATATGACTGTGTAAGGCTTATACTTCAGCAACAAAAAGTCTTAGCTCCAGTGATTTATTGCAGTCATAAAGATATGGGGTTTGCTCTGATTTTTGGGTTGTGGGGTTTTTTTGGTTTTTTTTGTTTTTTTTTTTTTTAATATAGATACTCCACACACACTTCACAAAAAAAATAATTCAATTGTGCAAAAGGAAGTGGCATCTTTTTTCCTATAGGATTTGAAACGCAAATCAACAGTCTCCCTCTCCATTTTGATTGTTGCAGTAGATTCAAATTTGTACAGATATTGAAAAAATAGAAATTTAGGATGACACAATACTAGTAGCTGAAACATATGTTTTCTATTTTAAGTATGCATATATTTCTTACCAACTACATGCTTTCTTTTCTGCCTTACATAACTATTGTAAATCACATTATATGGAGTTTAATCATATAAAGTAATACATTCTCACGCCAAAAAAAATCTCACTTGTTCAATCACGTCACTCATACATATTCTACCCAACACCACTAAAGCCTTTAGAACCAGAAACTTATTATACAGGCAAGTAAATAATTTTAATTTAAAATCAAAAAATATGTTGCATAACTAAAACTGATTTTGACCCCAGTATTTCATTGAACCCTGATTTTAAAATATTAAGTCTTAAAAGGCCTTGCTAAACTTAGGGACTTTGGGCCACTGATGTTCCTCTTAGCTCCTCCTCAAGGAAGCTATTAAACCCCTGTCCTGATGGATCTTCGTTGTGTTTTGAAGAATTAACATTTAAATAACCAGAAAGTTTCCGTTTTATTGGGGATACTCTGAGAGGAAACACACTGCTTTGAAGAACCGGAAGTTGACAACTGGTTGCAGATGAAGTTGCTTCATCACAGAGTAATTGTCTCATATGCTGGTTGCACAGCTACAGTCCAGCACAGCCGTAGTTCTTTGGGTAGCCCCTGGAAATTCAACAGGAATATATAACGTACAAAACTTTTGAACTTACCTATCCTTAGTCTTACCACTTTTAATTTCAGTGTTTTCTAATCTATTTTCCTGACAGTCTGTGGAGCTGACAATTACTATCCAAATCAAAACTATCCTAAGCTGTTTGTGATCTTAAGTAAAACTGTCAGGACACAAACGAGTTGTGAGGAGAGCAACCTACAGCTGGGGAGCACTGAAAGAACTGAGAAGGGCAATAAATCTTCAGCTGCTCCAAACAGAACCACAAGAGAAGGTCTGATCTTTTCAGGGTGCTAGCCCCACATTTAACTAACACAAATGAAACTATTCTTCCATGAACATATTTCTATTAGCATTGCTCTAACAACATCTAAATATCCGGTAAGCTACTCTTGCAGAGTTTTCCATATTTTTAACATGACTCCTGCAAAGGCCTGCCCCATGTTACACAACTCCACAGGATGCAAAAAGCTCTAAGGAGGAAGTTGAGGCTGTTCGCTGAGAGGCAGGGAGGGGACATCAGTTATGTACTGACCTTTTGTTTTCACTTTTCCATATTCTACTGCATTCCATGTGCTACTGCTAAGTAAATTACTCGGCCTATTTAAAACTAGCAGAACAAAAGCAAAAAATGGTAATTGCTATGCTGGTTTAATCATCAGAAATCCCCTCTCTTACTAAGCTATTCCCATAGTTTAGCTGCTTAGGGCTCAGCTAACTGCCTCACACCACAGCACAGTAGGGCCACTACTACTTCAGCATTATTACTAACACACCTGCAGCTAATGCTGCAGTATTCTTACACATGGCTAATGCGGAGTATTCTTTGCCCCTCTGCACCTCTCAATCTCATACTGAGGAACTAGCATCTTTTGTTTTCACAGAAGTTTAAGTTAGTCACAAATTGCAAACTAAAATCAAGACTACACAAGATGTTTTTGCTGCTACAGTGCTGTTAGCTAGCAGAATCATTCTTTTCAATATTAGATATAATGGATAGTTAAGAAAACTACTTTAATGCTGTAGTGTCTTTGATGGACAAATTCTACTGAAGAAATATTTTACCAACCATACTCCAAACCTTTTCTGCTCAAGGAACTTTCTGAGGCAGATATGATCACTGTATACTAAGAAACATTCATGCATTTCTCCACGTACTTGGCATGGGCCTCCCTTAGACTCAGAAAAAAATAGTGCCAGCAATACCCTCAGCAAGGCTTTCCACCATTGTTGTTGCTAGGAAGAGGAAACCTTTCTTTGTTTGGAACCTGTCTCCTACTAGCTTCATTTGACATCCTATAGTTTTTCCAGAAGAGACGGGGAATTAATCCATACCAATCTTTTCTGTTATTTATGATTTTGCAGACTCCTAAGAAGTCCAACTAAACTCTCTCTTCCCTGATACAGAAGCTCATCTACAAAACAGATCACGGTCTTGCCCCACTTAAATTTTTCCAATTTTTCACTAAATCATTTCTGAGATGTCAGAAACAGTTAATCACTGTATCAGGATGTAGGAAAACCTTAGACTTATATAATGACATAATAATTTACTCAGGTTGGCTTTTTATTTCTTTCCTAATAATTCAACACACTTAACTTACTTTCCTGAGCTTGACTCATTAAGCATTTACATAGGAGTATTAAAACCTCAAGACCCCACTCCTGACTGACTGCAGTATTTTTGAAGCCCATATATTACCCTATACGAACTAACAATTGCTGTTTCTCATGGGCATCACTTCACATCTACCTGTGCTGTATTTTATTTGCCACTTTATTGTTGAAATTCAACTTTGAACATGACAAACCAGATTTAGTTTTTCAGCTAAAAGAAAATTAACTTTTTGTAAATTCATGTTCAGCCTACTGTTACATAACTGATCCACATTAACTCCTGCAAGCTTTGCATTTTTTGGTAAAGAAATCTTCTATGAATAAAAATAAAGTATGGCAGTGAACCAAAATCCAGAATTTTGAGATTTGATTAGGAATATTAGTAATGTCTTTGAATTTAGTAAGCAGTTTTATCTCTTTAGCCACCCAGGAAACATGCTGAATGCATGTATAAGAAGTATTTGGATTTCTTTTACCTTTAAATTGTTAGCTTTTCCAGTATATTAGAATATAAGTATGCAGGAATTAAAAGATATGGAAACTCAAGCCCTGTGAAGCCATTTTCAACTAAAAGATTTTAATTTATTCAGGATAGAAATGCAAATAAACCTTTTCAACACATACTGAGCACAGAAGATTGCAGTGAGACTTCAATATAATTATTATTTCATGGCAGGGAATGGAGAGAAGTATTAGTGTTGCAGCTTGGAAAAGAGATCTAAGGATACAGCCATCAGATAAGCACTCACAGGGCTGACACTGGCTTAAATAAATCAGTAACAACAATAATTTTCAACCTAATATCAGAACATCCAGCAAAATCACAGAGCTCTTTCATCAAAAAACCCAAATGCACAATAACATAGGTTAAAAATATGTAAATATAATATTTTTAATGCAAGAAACATGAGAGCTGCTAGCACGTCTGTTACTTGAGACTGAGAAGACCTTATGTTGGGTACAGCAGTCTCATTTCTTTCTCTTATTCACTCTCTTTTTGTCTCCTTATCTTTCCTTCCAAAGATATTATATGTAAATATAGGAAAGAGGTCTATCAGATGCATCAGGCGCTTTACTTCTGTCTGGGAGGAAGAGTGATAACAAATATTTATGCAAACAAGTTATGCTTTATATACACATATGGAGAGTGGAAGAGCACGCACTTATAAACAGATATAGCTCTAAAAACTACTGAATAGTCCACCTGGAATGAGTATGTCCACACACACCATTACAGTTAATGAAATTAGCTGACATCTTCCAAAATAAAACTACTGAAAACTTTATTTAGTATTTATTAGAAAATACTGGGAAAGTGATGACCCCTTCCTCTTGCATTTCTGTTATCATAATTCCTTAATTCTCAGAGGTAACAAAGAAATAATCTGCATTTATTTCTTCTGTCATTTCATTATTTAACACTATCAAAGAAGTATGGGGAAAATTATGTTGATTCATTTTGCTATTAATTAATAGCAATTAATTAAATAAGCAATTAATACTCACTCTAATTAATATTGAAAAAACTTCATTTACTGAACCTCACAGATCTTTCCCTTAATTTCAGTTTATTGTAGCAAATTACATGGAAACCCCTCAGCAAATTCTGCCACAAGTCTTAAACACAGTAAGGGACATATATGACTTCAAATCTGTAAGGAAAGCCAGAACAAAGCAACCAGATAACAGCACACTTCAAAAGATACACTGCACAAAAGGGAATATATTACCAAACAGAAGAAAAATCTCAGCTCTTTTCTAAGAATTAGCCTGAGACTAGCTCATTTCACCTGGCTTGTGGTCACCAGCGATGAACAGATTTAGTAGGTCCCTTGCCTTACAAATATCAACATACTTTAAACCAGAAAGGCGTGCCAAAGAGAAACTCTTATCTGACTTTCACTACCATTTGGCTTTAGGATTCATGTTTACTCTAAAATGCAGTATGATGGGGTGCAACATGACTCTCTTGAAAGGCTTGATGTGAAAGGAAAACAAGGGAAACTAATAAAATTGCGTCACAGTATTCTTCCGCTTATATAACAGACCCGCAGAAATTTGATAAGGGAATGCAGGTCTGTATGGAATGCAAATGCTGTCAGTCACACCTGATAAAATTTGTGGGAACAGACTGAAGTTCAGATTTGCTATTCCATCAATGGTAGATCACTTCTCCCCACCACTCCCCTGCGACTTGTTGCTCCAACAGCCACCATTAGAAGCTTTCACTCCTTCACTTGTTCTGGCTTATCCTGCCTCCTTATGGTTCTTGAAATGATCAGGGTTTTGGAAACTGTTTACCAGAAGTGTTGGTTTCTGCAAAATTAGAGACAAACTCAAAATATCTCACAAATCTAGCTTAAAATACAGCTACCCAGAAATCTAAATATACCTACGAGCAGATAACTTCCAACAGGGGAAGATCGTCTTTTACCACTACCTCTTCTTTTGGATGCTCTTCTACCACTTCCACTATCAAAAGAAACAGTAATGCAGAAGACCTGTAATGCCTACACCTTTCAACGCATGACTGACACAAACTATCCAAGTAACTGTAAAGCATTACTGACACTCAGAAAGAGGGTGGTATACAAGGTCTGCTAATGATTTTCAAATTGAATAATCAACTGCTCTATGTTCAACTACAAGGGTAGGGGAAAAGCAAGAGGATCCACCTCTCCAGCATTTCATAGATGTTATGGTTGCAGTCTACCTCATATCTCCAAGGAAAATTCAAATCAATTTAAAAAGAACGGGAAAATCATGTTCAATAAAAGCACATATGGTAAGACTGTGCAAGTCAAATGAAAACTCTAGGAAATTAAGAAGAAGGCGACAGATTTCATATAGCCCTAATGAAACAAGCACCTCAGGCAATCCCTGATATTCCCAGTGCTCTGACATGTCTATGAAGACAGTGAAAGATGCTTTTTTGCTGAGCACTTTGGCTTGACTTCCTATGGCAAAAGATGGAAAGACTTGGCAGCTCCTAAGTGTCCTTAAAGGCTGTTCTACAATTTATTCAGATTATGAATTACAAATAATCACTCCAAGTAACTTAGGAAGATTTTCTAGCAATGCTACAGACTAATTTCACTGGTTTCAGTTAGTGTAGATTTCCTGACACATAAGTAAGATCCAAACTTGGGGGAGCAAATGGTTTTGCTTACAGTAACATAGCGCATCTAAAACAATCAAACAAAAACCCAAACAACCCAAACCAAAAAAAAAACCCCATGTATACGAGCATTTTTAGAAATTTCATCTTAAATGAAGAAGAAATCCAGAGGAAAATAATATTTTAAACCAATCCAGATTTACTTTTAAAGAGGACGGGTTAAACTAGTTCAACTCTATTATGGATCTTCATTCAGGATTAAATTAATTCCATACAGCTTAATTCACTTCTAAAATAAATTAATATAAATTAAATTAAGGAAACTAATTTTGCAAGCATTCTGAACAAGGATTTAATGTAATTTAAGTAATTCACTTCAAGTCTATGTAATGCGGATTAATTTTTCTGTGTGTCCTTGTATTAACAAGCCCAAAGATCTTTGAAATGCTATCATACAGAAAAACCTGGATAGTTTTAAAAGCACACACTATAATGAATGTATGACCCTCTAAAAACAGTATTACCCTTTATTACAGCTTTCTCTGTTTTCCTGCTTAATTTTGTTTTTAAAGGAGACATTTCCATTTAAAATAAAGTTTGTGAGTTTTTTCCTTCAATAAATTTGTTTCTGGTTTCTGGTGGTTGTGTTAAAATGGGGACAACGATGTAGTTTTAGACTAATACTAAAAGTAATCATAGAAGGAGACTTCCAGCTAAGTCTAGAAACAGTCATAATAAGCAGGTATTTCCACATATGTGAATATTTATTTTTATATAGGAAAGAAATTTAGCATTTTCCAGAACACCACAGATTTTTATTCTTAAAGCCTAAAAAGAAGTAGTCCGCTAGTGAAATCTGTTCATTTCTCTACTATCGATGTTCAACCTTTATCCATATATAGGCAGAAACCAACCTTAAACTTTGCAAAGTACTATGTTAATTTATTTTCATGTAAAAATTCAAGCTGGTAATAAAATATTCTAAAATTATCTATTAGTTGCAGCAAACACCAGGACTACCTTGCTTACAATAATTCTCAGGCTGCACACAGCAAGAAGGAAAGGAGGAACAGAAGCCTGATCTAATCATGAAGGTCTGCAGACATGACCTGAACTGCTGGACAACAAAGGCCCAGCTCTCTCAGCTTCAGCTGCCTTTACTCTGCTGAAGCCATGTCTGAAAAACACTCACTAAAAAACACTAAGAAAGATTGGGCTCTGCTACAACAGAACAAGGAAGAATCATGAATGGATAACCAAATATCTGGAGATACTGAGTAATTCCCAGTAAGCATATCCATAATTTCTTAAACCTGCTAATGACTTTGTTTACTTCGTTTAACAAGAAATCCTGCAAGCTAGGGCAACACGACCTCCTACTAACCTGTCTTCACTTGTGCATCAGTTCGGCCTTGCACAACTTCAAGTCCCTGGAAAGCTGCTGTTGAGTTGCTCCTGCAAATGCTTCAAAGGGTATTTCAGTCTAAATGTATCAAATTAGCAAAGCACTAATATTTAAACTATTGATAGTAATCTAATTGCCGTAATAGACCAGGGTGCATGTAGCGAAAGCACTTTAGGCACCACCATGCTCTGCTCTCTGGCAGAGACAAAGGAACACTGAGTTGAATTCTGGTAAGAGAGCACAACCTCTTCTAGCACAGAGTCAGTGTTAGACCTGGATTTAAGCAAAAACTAAATAGTTTGCCAACAATTGATAACCAGTTCAAACAGACATTATTTCTGAATGATAATGAAATTGAGTTGTTCCAGCAAAATGCATGCTAAAAACATTGGAATGAGAAATTCTTTCTTAGGATGCCTTTTAGGTGAAATACTTAGATACTTCATGTGAGGTGTTTGAGAATAAAGTTGCTTGAATTTTTAAGAGTTAGAGTACTATCTCTAAATACAGAAGTCACTTATTTTCTTTAAATCTGGTCATAATCACCTCATCTTGCTTTTCCTTCCCTTAAAAGTAACCAACTCCTGTGGCTCAAATAATTTACTGCATTAACTTTACTGCTACAGCACACTTCTTTGCTTGTAATCATTCAGAGCTGATAAAAACAGCACAATCAACATAAAGCTAATTCTTTGTCAAATCTTAATCTACTCATCAGGTAAGCAGGAAAGGAAGATAAAGAGTAGATATGCAATTGATTATTTCTCTCCTCTACCAGATCTTTAACAAAGGAAATGCTGAATCTCAAATGAAGAGCTCAACAGATCTCATTTCCCCTTCCTTTCCTGCTCTCCTGTTTAGGAGTGGGTTATAATGATGATACAGTAAATAGACTAGGAAATATTTAAGCAAGAAAGCCTGGAACAATCAAATCATCACAGAGCTTTTCCTACAGCTGGGATGATATAAATCCAGCTGGGACGATATAACTCATCAGTTTAAGACTGCATGTCATGCATACAGCTACTTAAAAATTCATCTACACAGCTTTATTACTTCTGCTGTCAAAAACTAGTAAATTCCTATAATTTGATTTCAACCTAAAACATCTTATAACCTGACTAGGTGTTACTATTTTAAGACCCACTTGTAAATTGAACCTGCAATTATGTTCAGGCAAGGACAGATTTGCAAGTTCCTAAATCAATAGTTGTTTCAGCCAATGATCAAATAGACCAAACAAGTGCAATTTTTTTTTAAAAAAAAAGTAAATTAACACATTTTCAAAGCACTTTTGAAAGTTATTTTCATACTGAAATGTTTCCAAAGCAGCTTGTAACCTAAACTCTGCTTGGCATGAATTAGTATAAAAAATTACGGGCCACAAAAGGACTGATTAATCTACTTCCTACAGTTCAAAAAAATCTTATGACTCATGAGCATGACAGGTGCAAAAGAATTAAAAGTTGAGGAGTAAATGCCACACTACCAATTTCAGACAGCTTTGCATTTTAGATACATTTAAATATAAGCTTTTAGGAAAACAGAAAAAAACATCCAACAAAAACTTATCTTGCCCACCCATAACTGAGCTAGTTCGAGTAGCGAGTGCTACATTCAGAGACTGGTTGGAATTTTTGTGCAGTTTCTTACAGGTGGCTTGAATTTTTATGGTAATGATAATCTACATGGTGGACATTGAAGTTGAGGAATTCTAGGAGACTGGATGAAGACAGGAAAAAAAATCTTTACTGAATGTAAAGAAAATTTTATAGAGAAAAAGGCATTTAATCCTTACTGAACGTAAAGAAAATTCTATAGAGAAAAAGGCATTTAATTCAGAAAATGTAATTATTCATTTAATTACAGGAAATAGTGCTAAGGTTAAAAAAAAAAAAAAAAAAAAAAAGCTAAAACACTAATTAGACCATTAAGATCTTAACCAAATCCAGTTATCAGAAAATTAAAAACACTGATGGGAGAAGGACATGGATACATTTAATCATTCAATATGACTGCTTCATGCCAGCTATATTTAATTTGTGTCATCTTCCTGTAAAGTAGGCATCTTAATCAATCCTGATTTTCAAAAGCCCTTGATGAAACTAAGGCTCATTTCTTGATCTTCTGCAAAACAGACTTCATCCAACATCATTGCTTTAATACCTGATCATTGCTTTTCAGGTTCAAACAGCTTGGCTTTTGTTATGACAAATTCTAAAAGAGGCCACTTCCTCAAATATTCTCCTTCTCCCAGGTTTTCATATAATCATAACATAGGTCTAGTCAGGTAAGTACTAGATTGAGTAGCAATTTATACACACACAGTTAGAATGGTCTGGAGGCTGTGCTCATTTCACACTCCTAGTCCAGATGTACCTACAGTTTCAGATACTTATCCTCAAGACCCTCATCGAAAGCAGAATTCCCTGCCCCAGGTGGTTCCAAATCAAATAAAGTGGATGAGCTTCAGTTTCCAACTTCCTCGACTAGTCCCCGAGACTCCTAAACACAGTCTGAACACAAGTCCCCAACAGCAAGCAGCTGAACTGTGGGAACTGCAAAGCCTCAGGAGAGGTTTTGGTTTTAACATAATTAGTTCAGCAAAAGGGCTGCAAGGAACCCTTCCTGCAATCATATGGACTGTTGTTCAGATGTATAACTGCCAGGTATCATTCTAACACACTTCCTATTATTTTGAGTAATGCTTTACCCTACAAACTTCATCCACACAAGGCCCACTGATCATTATGCCATTAAATCTGATTTACATCATTCCTCCCTTGCATTCAGTGGGATTCTTCCCAAAGTAAGAACCCCATTGCACCAAGATGCATAGTCATAATCTAGCTCCTCCAGAATGCAGCTGTGAGCAGTTACTGTGCGTGCCTTTGAGTTTAGTATTATGCAACCTTCCTTTGGTTTATCCACGTGGAGAAATATTAAAATAAATTAACATTTTACTGGTTCTCTAATTGGAAGTGTCTGTTTGAAACAAATATGTTTATCAAACAGTTTGACTGGGAAAATACATTACTGTAGCTGTAGTTACCCAAATTACATGCTGTCTAAAGCAAAAAGGGCAAAAGCCATCTGGCTCCATGTAACTTACATTTTCTAGACAGCTTGCAGCTGGTTCTGATTAAGCAGCATCTCGGTACTCCCAGCAATCTATTTTTAACTCTGCAAGTTTATTTTTAGGGCTCACACATCCAAGGCACATGGTGTTTACATTAATAAATGAACAACCCCCTACAGTTCAGAAAAGCTTTGTGCAATTCTTGTGGCACCGTCACTGCGCAACATAGATGGATGGTTAAATAAAACATCATGTGTACTAATTAATGAGACCTTGCCCACCTCCTGGCTCTTCAGAGGACTGCAGAAAGTATTTCTGGAGAGCTTGAATGGCAGAAAGAAGAAGGTGCTAGACAACAGGAAGATATATTTCAGAAGTAACATTGGGTGGCACATCCTAGGAAGAGAGGATGTATCTCTTGGCCCAACCTCTCCCCACAAGTCTCTTTTTTTTTTTTTTCTTTTTTTTTTTTTTTCCCAGATGGAATCTGCAGATTGCTCAGACAGCTTATCTGTGCAGGTTACACAGCCACACATAAAAGGTAGGGGAAATTCCGTGCTTGCCATCTAAGAACATTAATGCTGAAGAAGAAAATAATGTACAGTTTAGAAGGGTTGAAATCTACTACTAAACCCTGAAATTACCAGAACAGTGGGTGTTGCAAGTCTAGGATGCATTAGCAGGTCTATTTGTAGATTTTTTTTTTAATAGACAGACAGACACACACACACACGGAGTTTATACATGATTTTTGATTATAAAATACCAGTTCATTTCTGTACCATCAAAACATCCCTTTAACAAGGATATTAAACACATGCTCTGGAAAGGTTAAAGGAAGGAGATACTTTAAGGCGCTGTTCTGGCATTTTTTTAAAGGTCCATAAATCTTCATTCAATGGTACAACTGAACTACAACATCATATTTTTGGGAGAAAAAAAAAAGACAAGCAACCAGCTATAACGAAGTTAAACACAGTTAAGATAATCCATACTACCATTTCATAACATTAATTCTATTTTGCATGGACTTGCTACCTATTCTATTGCAGACTAGTGTGTGCAGTACATGTAGCCTCCTTCACCTCCAATCCCTTACTCTTCCAAGCCAAAGCAGGCAGCTGCAAGGTGTGGGTTAGCAAACAGACCTGCTAGCACTCTTTGAGATGGTATGCCCCCAGAGTTTGGTTCTGGATAAAGTTATATGGAAAGGACTATTAATCCTGAAAGTTTTTACTGCTTCTAGAAACACTTCCCAGAGATAAGAAAATATAAAATATAACAAAAGTAATCTAGGTATCCTTTAACAAGAAATTAAAGGAATTTGCTCTTCCAGACTGCATCCACTGTGCCACCTCAGTGATATAACAGGCTTTGAAACAAGCGTCAGCTAAATACCTTAGAATCCCATCAGTGCAATTGTTTTCAGCACCATAAAGTACTGACTAGCTGTAAAGCATTAGCCAACTTTGCAACACATCTTCATTTTGTCAGCTAGGCATGCAGAGCACCAGGGAAGCTGGTCCCAGTTCTCTTGTGACACAGAGGACCGGAGCCAAGCGGAAGGGAGGCTATTTCCCTAGGAAGTTCTTTTAAAAAATTTCTTTTCCTTACTCACACTTTAGACACAGTTATTCTCATGCATTCTTAAGCTTCTGTATATGTCTTCTGTTCATACCTTTTTTCTTATGCCCTTGTTCCTTACACTTTTAAGCCAAATCCAGTGTTTATCCTCTCCCCTCCTCCACAGCTTTTAAGGTTTCCGTTTTATCTCATTTTCCCTTCTCTACGTTGCTTTCACTGACACGGTGACTTTCTTCCTATTCCTCCTCTACATGCAAATGTAGGGCTTCTTTCATTATTCAGTTGATGGACTGGGGAGTCTCTTACTGTTACTGAAAGAACTATACTACTGAATTACCACATATAGACAAATCTTCACTCCAAAGATAGCTACTGCAATCATTTATTAATGTCTCCCTACCAGAGAAACAAATGCTGACTCCAGAAATCTACAGGTACTCTGAATCAGCTGACTGAAATCAAAACATTGTTTGTCATCTATCACAGTTTCCTTGGATGGTTATGGATCAAGGAATGTCCACAGGAGTAACCTTTCTCAAGTGCATGCAAGGACACCGCGTGAAAGGCATGATCTCATATACCAGTTTGCAAAGGTGAAACATTGAAGAAGTCACAGAAATAACACAGGGAAAAGGTGACGTATCTCATACAGCACCACTATGTTTTGAGTTCCTCTCTCTTCTCCTACTCTTTAGAAAATAGCTGAACAGAAAAGACAAAGCACTCACTGGCTATTTCAGGATTTTCCTGTTTTAGCTTACACTTACTCGTGAATTTGTCCACAAAAAAAAATTATGTAGGGCAACTGCTGAATGTTTCAATACAGAAAAAGGATATTCATCACCATCTGAGGCAGCTTTTTGACAATGTAAGAGTGCTCTCTGCACCTACAGCAACTACTGAAAGCTGAGTTAGGGATATCTAAATGAGCAGTATTCACTTTAAGTCACCAAAGATATACCAAAGGCTAGAGGAACAGCTGCAAGCACCTTAGGGAAGCTGTGAAAGATTTCTGATGCCTGTTTTCTTCGTGCAGCTTAAAGTGTGCATATTGTGCACTGGCATTTATTGCAGTTTACTGCCTCAAAATGGTACTGTGTCAAAATACAGAGTAACTGTATTTTTTATACAGGTTTATGCTTCTTTTTTTGCTTTATACCTTTATTTTTTCATATATAAGCAGGGGTTCTGTTATGCTTCTTCCTACCAATTGCCTTCTCTAGAAATACAGTCCTGACATCACTATTGAGACTCAACTCCCTCTATCCTTAACAAGAAGACCTGGTTAAATACAGACAGTATATGGGCTGCACATTCCAGCAAGACAAAGGATTGCTCATGCTGTTCCCAAGTCACAGCTGACCATTTCCTGAAATGGTTAGCAAATCTTTTCCCCCCTCTTCTGATTAACAAATGATGTGAGTCCCACAATACAGAGCATACACAGTGACTCACAGGTCTCCATAATTACAGAAATTATCTTTTTCCTCTACCATGCCCCTGATTAGTAAACTTTCGTGAATGACCCACGCAAGTCAGGTCATTCTCTGTTATCGAACACAGGAAGAATCAAGAATTCAGACAACATGAAACTTCTACAAATGGATGACACAGACATTCAATTTTGAAAAACCTGTAAACTCATTTCTGCACAACATGGATGCAGCCTTAAACAGCAGCACATAGAGCAAGCCACACGTGAGTAGTTGTGATCTACATCACCCATGCCATGGCAATGTCCTTCAGTCAAGTACTGAGGAGCACAGAAACTAGTTAATCCATAATCCAGACACCTGAGAGTGACTACATCTGCAAATTGAGGGTTATTAAGCAAGGAGAGTAATAAACAATACCTACTTGCATAATTTTACTTTTATACAACAGAAATTATTCTTGTCACTTCCAGGTGGCACCTTAAGAATCTAAGATAAAACCTAAAATACGAAGAGATTTTATGAAAAATATGAAGAGTTCCTAGGAGAAGAACATTCAATACGTGAGGGGGGAAACCGGATGGCAGCAGTCACTGTTTCTCATGTCTTAAGATCAAACAGCTGTTAACTACAATTGGTAACGGACGGCACTTTGGGTAGGAGTTAGAATATTAAAACAGCTCAGGGCTTTGTTTTGGCAGAAAGTGCCGAAGTGCTACACCAAAATCTTTAAACCCAAAATATCCTATGTTTAATGAATAGGAGTTTTGTCAAACTACCTCAGGTCACCTTCTTTTCTGCCAGAATTCCCGGCCAAATGCCAGCACCTGTAGAAGTTTCAACTCTGGAACAAATATTGAGATTGACCACAGCAACACTACACATCACAGTCCCAGGTCATTACCTCAGGTCCTCTAATAGCTCCTCAGCTTTGTCATAACTAAGAAAATTAAAAAATGAAAAAAATCATCTAGGAATTTTATAATTTTAAAATCCTCCCCCTGCAGTCAGCAACAGTCCAAAATAAGATCTTTTGTGTTAATCTGTTTCATACCATATTAAACTTTTTTTTTTAAGTTCTCACGGTTTACAAATCTTGCATATCTAATCTGCAATATTAAACAGAAATAGATATAACTAGCAGATATACGAACAGAAAAAATACGAACCTTGTGCTTCTAAGCATAATGGGAACAAGTCATCAAGGGGGACTGAGGAAGTCATTGTGTTGTTAGCTTTTAAAATAGAGATTTGTCTAGTCTTCTTAGAGAAGATCAATTGTTTTTTAAAAATATGCCCTGAGGCAGGTTCAAACCATAAGTTTCCATGGTTCCGCAGAACTTGGATCCACCTCACAACGTCCACACCGATGCCTGAAGTGAAGTCTGCCCCTGCCCCCAATTTAAATCATACCATGATGTCCCTTTAGACCTTCACTTGCTAAATGCTACAAAGCAGTATTTAATTTCTAGATTAAGATATTTCACATGCTGTAACATTTCAGACTTTGTAATGAAGTTTTAAAATTGTCACCAGCTTCAAAATTAAGGTGCTATAAACCAATCCTGCTTTTTATAAGTTACCTAATCTGCAAATTACCTGTTACAAGTGTTACAATTATCACTGCAGAAGCACTTACTCTGCAGAAACACATCTAGAGACAAAATTAGGAGGCAGTGCGTGGGTTGGAAAAAATGAAAGTTGGCATACACACCTTTTTTAGGGTATTCAATATAATCAGGATTCATGCATCTAATCTAATGAATGAAGTAACTGAAGTTTTTATTCATGATGTTGTACTTTCTGTATAATGTAATATTTTAGAAAACAAATACAAAAAATATAGAAGATATAAATTCACGTAGGAAAATATTAATTGCATGATCTTTCAGGCAAGCAGATTTCACATACTTCTAACTGCTTTGTGTTGCACATAACTTAATGAATATGAAGGAATGCCTGGTGGTCAGATGCTGAAATACCACTTTAAAAGTGTTACGCTGTACGACAAATGATGTGATCTCCTTTCCTAGGAGACTGGAATCCAAACTTCTAAGTTAGGAGGCCTTCCAAACTCAGAGTGATTGCAGACTTCTATTTCATAAAAACATATGAGTATTTTGCAATACATTTAGTGACAATCAAAGCAACTTTTAGGTGATTCTTGGGATTTATAGATTGTGAGGATAAGTCACATGAGGAATTAGCTACCTTATCATTACCCAGCATATTCCAATGGTTAATTACCGACACTGTTGAAAAAAAGGAGCCTCATTTCTAATTTGAATTTGTCTAGCTTCAGCTTGTAGCCACAAGATATCATTAAATCTTCCTGTTAGGAGTAAGTATCTTCTGTACCAGAAATCTTCTGTACATTGGCACTCATAAAAAGAATCATCACTGACAATGTCTCTTAACCTTCAGCAAAAGAAAACAGACCGAGTGACTGAATTCCTGAAGCTTCTTTCAACAAAGTGTATCTTCTAGACCTTGTATTATTTCTGTAACCTCTTCAAAGCCATTTCCAAAGTGTCGATATCAGAATCAGAACCAGTACCCAAAGAACAGTTTTGTTCACTTAGTCTAAATGAAGACTGAAGAAAAAGCTGTGCTTGACCCTAACCATATCTTTTCTGTGTGTTGAAAAGGAAACTAAGATATATTCATTCCTGACTAATCCAAAGTGTATCTCTAATCCATCCCCAACACTTGATCTGGTCACCAAAGAAGGAGCTCAGTTTTCATGTCACAATGGTGTCCATGTGCTTTATTAGCTACCCCCACTAGCTTCCCTTTTCATGTTTCAAGGTGTTTATCATAACTTACAAGTCATAATCATGCATTCCTGTGTACCGACAGTGAAAAACTGATACTGGAGAACTACGAAGAGAAGAAATCAAGTCATGGCCCTAGAGCACACAACCTATGAGGAGAAGCTGAGGAAGCGAGCTTGTTTAATTTGGTGAGATGACTAAGGTGGTGGTTTAAGAGTACCCTGCTAATGCTTGGAGGGGAGTTACAGACATCATGCAGGCATGTTTTTCTCAGTGTTAGACAACAGCAAAAGGTTCAACAGCCAGAAACTCTAAAATGCAGGCTCTGGCCTGCAATACCCCATGACGCTCTAGCAAGATGTTCAAGGAAGCTCTGCAAATCTCCAGCCCCTGAGGATTTCAAGACTCATCTAGACAATGTCATGCCAAACCTCATCTGGTGTTGGCAATAGCCCTATGGGACCTCTCGATGTCTCTTCTAATTAATATTCTATGATTGCCCTCTTCTTAAGTGCTACATACTTTGTTACTTTATTTGATTAACATGCATATTTTTTTAAAAAAAATGATTTTATCAAGTGGGAATATATAACCTTATGTAACCAGATTTATCCCACTATAATTGATCACAGCTTTGCCAGAATTAATATTTCCTTTCCTCTAGGTAACTGATAAAAATACTGAGCAATGTTAAACTAATAATAAATTCCTACAGATATCTACCAGGAAAACCTTCAGGGGGTTACAATTTTCCCTATATACAATGCTTCCTGAACACTGTTAACCAGTTTTTTTATTTCATTTAAGGCTGTAATGATTTTGGATAGTGTTATTTTTAACAGATTGTCACATACTGCAGATAGCTAATTATATTCCTCAACAATTACTTTTATCAAACGAGCTTCTAGCATCAAAAACATTAACCAATTGTCTGAAAAACTTTTTCTTAAAACCACATTAGCCAACATGAGTTATAACACCATATTGCCACTCTATAAAGAATGCAATCCGCCAATTTGCCTTTCCTAAAGTCACCAAAATAGAATCATATATATTTACCTATTTAATGTATATGTATACCTACTTAAAAAAAAAAATATGGCATTAGCTTTATTTCATAGCATTCTGAAAGCTGTTTTAGAACAATTAAAAATCTGTTTAGCCAGTTATATTAATATTCCTGTATGCAAGTTACCCTTGTCTGTATGTTTACCTGACGTTTAATATTTAATAAAATGTTCATAAACACTCAATATTTGAGTATTGCTGAAGTATTGCTTCTTTTTGTTGCTCTGAGATGAAAATCCAAAAACCTAACTTCAACAGCTATCAGAGAAACATTCATTGTCCCTTCCACACTGTTACATCTTTATGCACATTAAACATCACCAAAGGCCAATGCCATTGAAAACGACACAATGAGAAGACACTGTATTTCATTGAGGATGATTCTTTCAATATGTAATTTTCTTTGTATTGTTTCACACTTCTAGTTAAAGAAAAAACCCATTCTGAAGAATCCTTACAAACTTCATAAACTATACCAAAATGAAAAAAACATTTCAGGATTTTTTCCCAGAAAGTTAATTTGGCTATTAAAGTGCTACTGCTCAAAGATAATACCTACGCTTTGACTACAACAAACCAACAAAACAGTTATTTTGAAAGACAAATTCCCAGACAAATCATTTGGTGCAATTACTGAAAGGAAAAAGCAATATAATTGTAACTTTCAAGTATTGTATCTGTTTGAAGATATAAGGATTTTACCACGTTAAAGCACCACAAAGTTATATCAAACCACACTCTCCAGACTTGTTTTCTTCGGTTAACCTGAATTTGCACAAAATAGTAACTAATCCCACAACACACTGGCTAGGTTACTTGCGTTGTCATTATTTATTTACTTAAAACCAGAAGAGCTAACACAAAAAACGGTAGAGCACCATGAACAGGTGCAAGTGTAAATGCACAAATGAGAGTGGGACCATGACACTTTAATGCTTTAATTATCAATTTTAATGGTAAATAGTGTAAATTACTTCTAAGAGGGAAAAAAAAAAACCCACATTGGTTTTATTGACAAACTTTAATCACAAGCAAGTGAACATGATGTTGCTTTCTTACCTAATGCATGCACAGAGCATTTTATTTATTATTTGGTTATCTTGCGTATTAAATTCCCAGTGGTAGAATCTATTTTGGATC
Organism: Neomorphus geoffroyi; assembly: GCA_033558235.1. Taxonomy (NCBI): domain Eukaryota; kingdom Metazoa; phylum Chordata; class Aves; order Cuculiformes; family Neomorphidae; genus Neomorphus; species Neomorphus geoffroyi. Next base: position 14,619,912 of record JAUMJM010000004.1, read on the forward strand.
CAAATTTTTCATTCATGCTTGTGAATTATTGGAATTTTATCTAGAAACACCTAGATAAGGATGTCAGACTTAAATTATTATGAGAAAAATACAGAGAGACTAAAAGAGTGTATAAACAACTTTTTAGACTTCTTAAGGGCAAAACTAGGCTTTATATCAAACTGAAGCTATTTTGGACTTCTGTAAGGAGATACAAGAGGTCAACATCTGAGCAGCACATCTGAGTCATGCTTTGCATTCAAAGTTAAAAAAACCACAGTGGGTCAGTGCAGTGAGGGAAGAATCCTTCTTTTACACATTTCATTAAGGCTGAGCTTATAGATCTTATTTTTCCCTTTTTGGTATCTGAAAGAGATGCAGTACTTCATCACACTTAGATATAGATAACATACCTAGTAATAGATAACATATCTATTGATCCTGAAAGTTACTGGGCTATATTCAGTGAATTCACCAAACGTCTCTAACACAGCCTTCTGCAGGCGATTTTTTTTTTTTTTGCATCGAAGAAAAAGTAATCACAAAGTCATCACAAGTAACAAATACATTTTCTCCTTCAATCTACAGCCAGAGGTCCAAAAAACATCCATACACTCATCTTGAATCGAACTTAAGCACCTGCCAAAACACAACTATTTATGTATGAAAAAAAGGTTTTAGCCTTCTGGTGTTTCATTCACTACTTTGTTTTGGACTCAAATTTCTCTTAAATCTTTTTATAAAAAGTCTGGCAAAATATATTTTAAAGTAACTACATATACCATCATTCATCAAAACATTCATCTGTTCACAGCATCCAGGGCTGGTGCAGAGATGGTTACTGGACTGCAACATAATCTTTCACTGCATTTAGTTTTAAAACAGTAGTGGAAACACCATTTTGGAGCATTTTCTATACTTACTCTTTACTAAAACAAGGAAAATGATTTATGAAAAAGCAGAGCAGAGCAGGACAAGAAAAGAGGGGGAGTCAGCTTTGCAGAAAGGAAGAACAAGCTATTCCCTCAAGAGGAACAAACAAACGCCTATTAAAGAAATTCAGAATCAAGATGACAGAAAAATGATCCAGAAGTAAGAACTGGCAGAATTCAGCACACTGCTCCTCTCTCTTCCCACTTAGTTTATTCAGATTGTTTGATTGATTACAGCAATAGGCATCTCTTACAAGATATCAAAGAACTGGGAAATAAGCAATGTTGTTAAAGTGTAGAAAAAGTTTGAACAGGGATTTCCAAAATACTGAATATTAGACTGTATTTACAGGTATTTAAAACATGTTGAAATGCTTTTGAAAAGCAGGGACAGCAAAAAGCTCTCTCGCCCCCATCAATGACCAGCTTTCCACAGCATTTCACTTGTTTGTAAGAGTAAAAGGAAGAAACTGGATAAGTTGGATTTGTGATTTACTGCTTGGAGATCATGATACCAAACACTGCTAATTTAGCAATACTGTGCAGCATCTAGAAACCTGCTGGAGAGGTCAGAGTTCCAGGTATCTTCCTTTCTCCACTGCCTATTAGTATCATCTCCTAGCATTACTTACCCCTCTTCCCTAACAGAAATTATCCTACCCCGAGTGATTTAATGAATGTTTTCAGGGCTTTTGGTATCTTCTTTTGGGTTGGGTGTTTTTTTGGTTTCTTTGTTTTTAATAGAATTGATTTCATTTAACTACTCCAATATTACCCTCAATTTCAAGGTGAAAAGCGAAAGCACAAAATATGAAGTAACTGCGTGACAAGAGTAGAAAAGGGGTGAATACATGAGATCTCTCTGTACTTGTTCCTCTTCTCAGGTTACAATAACCTAGGTGATCTTTATCTTTACAGAAATATTTATAGTCCATCCTTCCCCACAAGTTCTGTTTTTCTTTGAAAAAATCTGGGTAACAAATGCTGCATTAAATCAGCATGTTCTTTAAATGAACCAATCTCCTGTTCAGAAAAGTAACATCTTCTGCAAGGAGGAGCTGCAACCCTTAGAAACTGAGCTAGTAGGCACACAACAGACAAAATCCCCAACTACACTACCATGTTAATAGAAGATACATTTCAAAATATTACACAGCCAGAGACAAATAACTCCAAAATACACCTGAGAGTATTAATTCACCAGTGCTTATTGCTTAGTATTAAAAAACTCATTGTTTTCAGTGAGACTTTTTAACTTTGAGTGATAACTTTTTAACTATTCCCTGTGAGAGCAAATAAATATTTTAATTTTTCTGTCCAATGCTTCTCATGCACACAGATCAGCTCAGAACATGCAACGGCAATAGGATGTAAACATTTCCTTAATGATCTTTCACTTTACAACAAGCAAAGCAAACAATCAAATATCAGCACTTTCCCCTGTTGGGGTTCAGCATTTACTTTATAGATCTACAGATTCGCAACAGTCTGGTCCCTTAAGATTCAAAGTCTAGAGAACAATTTAATGTTTTACAGTGTTGTTGCGAGTAGATATTGCTACACAGGTGTTCATTGCATCATACAATGCAAGGAAATACTTGGGTGCATTAGTGCTGCAAATAAACCCTATCTAAAGAAGTTCCTCAGGTAATATTTGAATAAAGTAAGCAAAATTTTCATTTCTTCCATGTCAGCCCTTTCAATGGACAATTTACAGTATGAGGGGATTGAAGTTCTATAGAAGTAAGCATTTATATAGGGACATGGTTTAGTGTGGAGACAGGCATGGTTGGACTCGGTGATCTCAGAGGTCTTTTCCAACCTACTGATTCTGTGATTTTCTCCTCTTAGCTTATCACATTGTAAAAATTAAGAGATTTAGCATAGCACACAACACCTGAAGCTCTCTACCACATTTCAGAATTTTTCCTTGACAGAACAAGCCATCCACAAAGCAAGCTGGCCTAAACCACTCATCTGCAGAGTAGCACTGCTTTACTCTTGCTTCTTTCATTTTCTTTTCTTTTAAAAAAGTATACTTTTGTATGAATGCATGTACACAAGCTATATATATGCGGGCTACATAAACTGTGAAATGAAAAATTACAGCTATCGCTCTGTTGTAACCTACAACCATGACCTAAAATACTGACACTGACAATTTACTATGGAAATTTTCACAAGTCTTATGGATAAGACACAGGGATCACTTTGAAACAAGGTAGCATCCTGGTATTATACAATAGAAAAAGAGTATTTTTAAATACAGTTTGTATTAAACGTGAATGCTTAAAGTTTCCTGCTCCAAAATCATTTTCAACTGCCCTAGCCACTGCTTGTAACTGAATATAGTAACTTATTCCCTGAAGAAGCACAAGATTCTCAGCAGTTAAGAAGCAAGAGCACAAAACCTTGCATTGCCATCAGGTTTTTGCCATTTAAACTATGTGCCATAAACGCAAGAACTGCTTTCACAGACTCAGCATCACAGCAACAAGCTGCTCATGTTAGTGCCAATCCAATTAATTTTTCTTTTGGAATACTACGGATAATTCTTCAAGTATTACAGCGTCTTACAAGTGAAACACGTACATCTTGGTATATATTCCTAACCTCATGTAGGAAGTTGAATCATAGAACAGTGTGAGTTAGAAGGGACCTTTAAAATTGGATGGAATTGCCCTTCCCTCTCTTCTTCTCATAAAGTTCATCTTCATAAAAACAAACTCCATGAGAAAGAAAAAGAAGGAATACAACCGCAATGAAACTAATATATATTGGACATATATGAATAAAAACGCATGCTTGAAAAGGACTGGGAAGGGGGAATTCAGTTACTATGGATGCACTAAGAGAATTCAGCAATTTTTATCTTCTAAAAAAATTTAATAGTCAAGTGTTAACTGCTCACAGAAAGGGAGGTTTCTTCTATCACTCTGTTCCCTACCAGTCTATTATGGTGACTACACTGAAAGTAGAAATTTGAGTGACTACCAAAAGGTAGAACACTACACAAAACAGATCTCTGACTCCCTCAATCTAGGGACAGAAAAGACTTCACAAGGAGACACTCATCCTCCTTTAGTCCACAACATCTACTTTAAGCGGGATGTGATGAAGTCCAAATAAATCCTGCCTCACCTCCCTTTCATTGAGGGCAAGAAAAATGAGGATCGCGTTGGTGGTGTTAGCCTTGAATACTGCAACCACGTACATGCCACAAAGGTGTTTTGACATGGCTGGTGATGCAACTGTTTTCACAGTCAAACTTTAACGATGAGGACTAGGACTGGATTTAAAGCTATTTAGGCACTTAGCTCCTACTGAAAGCAATGTTTCTAGAGTGTTCAAATATCTTTACTGATCATCAGATTATATGGAATCTTTCTCCTTTAGTGGATTTGGAAAGACAGCAAATATGAATGCACAGTTACAAACAGTTTCTCAGCAATAAGAGTACTGGAAATTTTTTGGCTATTTCTGCAGACTACATCTAACGTAAGATAAGAAACCTTAGAAAGATAGTCAATCAACTGGAGTATCTTGGAATTTGAAATGCATGTTTGGGAAGGTAAAAGATTATTTCGTATTAGTCACCACTGCGATACAGATAAAATTTCTGCTGAATGCCCTGTCATGCTTTGTATGGATAATTCAATGCATGCACCAAATTGCACTGTAAGAAAAAGAGGCTGAGTATGAAACCCAGCTATGCTTGACTCCACTTAATGTAAAAGCAGTTATTGCCAGTTTTCAACGCTACAATCAACAACTCTCAAAAAATCCTTACCGAATTACATTTCTATGAGATAGGGCATCTAGCAGATAAACACAGCTCACTAACTCTTACAGTGTTTTCCCTGATGCTTTTATAGGCGTTTGCACAAAACCAAAGCAGTCATAAAATAAGCCACCTATAAAGGGATATTTTACCAACAGTACTAGAAATAGATGCTTCAAGTGTGGGTGAACAAAGTGCGAACCATATGGGACGCTGCACAGATTTGAATTAGGGACTCGCTCCTCAAAAGAACTGAAGTCAAGGCATGTTCCATATGCAGCATTTGGGTTTCTCAGAAGCTTGAACATTGGGTACAGTTACTAATTTTCTACCAGGTGAACCTGTAGTAACTCATTTTGCAGGCATCAGATAAAGCAAGTTCAGAGACTATTGTTAATTATGTTTCCTTAAAGGAGGAAGCTCTGCAGAGAACACCCATGACTTTAAAGTTAAAAGGAAAAATAATAGAACACCGTTTGCAGTCCTTCTTTAAATGAAGCAAATGTGCAAAGGCAGAAAAATCAATTAATGACTAAATAAAAATATTAAGAATTAAGATGTTCTGTGATGCCTGTTCATGTCCAACCATGATTACTCAGTTTCTTAAAAAACACTACAGAGATGTCTTAAAAGCACTGGAGGATTATACTGGTTTTATAATTCAACTGAGATAAGGTTAAAATATGTTTTTCTGCCTGTACAGCCATTATCGTGTTTTGTAATAGAGTTACATCTTATGAAGTGCAGCTGGCATATCGGTCACTTGTAAAATCCATTTCATCAACACAAAGAATTATGTACATCCTAATAAAGGCCAGTGTTCTGCAGGAGTGAGTTATAAATATAAGCAAACTGACCTGGTGTTGTGGAGCTCATTTCTCTTGATGGAATGGTAACTGTTAACAGGGTAAAGCCAAACTGTCGTAGACTGTCGTAGAAATTGTTCAGATTTTGAGGTTCTTCCAGGAGTGAGGTGAATCTACATAAAATAACAAAAAAGAAAAAACACCTTTGACTACACATTAACAACATAATCATCATCTCTTAAAAAACACTATGTCAAACACACTTAAACAGAAGAAAATTTGAAATCTCTCACACTAAAAGCTCTTTCTTCCATGTTAATTTTTGCTGTAAATTCAAGCGCTGATGACCACTGAAAACAAGACTAAAATTAAAAAATCCTCAATCTTCAGGACAGTCCAGATTCAGATACAGATTTGCATTACAGCTCATCTACAGTTACATAACAATACCAGAAAGTAAAGGATGAACAACCCCTTTCTCTTTCCTTTATGACCAGAGAATTATATGAACTAGAGATTGAAAGACTTGAGGAAGAAATAGCTGGATTATATCCTTATAGCTAAGTAGTGGCCAATTCACATTTTTAGTGTTACTGTAGATATTTGCATTCAGCATTCTAAGATGAACGTTGTGCAGAAACAGACCTGCATTCAAAAGCCTCTCTGGAATAACTGCTACTTTCTTAATCTCCAGTGTTTACTTAGTTCATGAATAGGACTTGTTTAAATCATTAACATAGCTGAATGGATCTCCCACAACTACGTAATGACATTTCTGACAGCACAAAGACAGTTGCTCATATTGTGGGCTGCTCGAGATTAAGGCAAGCAAGGTTCTGCAATTTGGCTGAATCCTTTCACAGTCCAGTAACATTCTCAGTTCAATGCAGAAGCAAATGCAAAAATGTTCTTTTAATACTCCCATCTGCTAAAAGTTTAAAGCTGCAAAGAAGAGGCTTTCAGGGAACTAAAATATATTTTCATTCAAGCACGATATAAACAGCGTAATAGGAGAGACGAGAAGGTTGCAATGCATTACAATGACTTTGACTATCCTACTCAGCCACTGCTCCTGAAGCATCTAAGTAGTCAAAGATATTCTTAGTGCTGAATATTTTAGCAGCTTTTGTCACTTTTTTAAACCACCAACTGCACATTTAGTTTCAAGCTGAGCTCAGCCAAAATTCAGATAGTAAATTACATTTTAACCAAGTATAATCCTTTAAGTTTAGCATCATTATCATTTAAGAAAGGGAAATCACGCATTTAAATAAGTAACTTCTGCTTTTATGCCCAGTAAAGTGGTTTGGTCAAATACAATTTTGTCTAATTTTACTTCATGTAGACCCTCCCACTTAAGTGGATATTTGAAGATAGTATGACTAGAGATCTCACAGTCAGTTCAGACTGCACACTCAAATGGCTAAGATTTCACCTCACGTTCACTTTCACCTCATCTTCACTTTTTTTCCCCCGAGAAAGATAACTGTGAGTCATTGGGATAGTTGTGTATGAGCAAGAGAGAGATGAATCAGTGGGTATGATTGGTGTGCTCCTGTTAGTGCAAATTCTACACTCTGTCAAACAATGGTTCCACCAGTCCTGAACTACTGCATTACAGACTGAAACTCCATAGAAAAACTGCTGAAACTCCACAGAAAAAAGCTGCTTCATAGCTCTTCCAAGCAAGGAACGCTTATACTCAGAGACAGATCAGGTTAAGGAAGAATTAACAAGAATTAAAAAAGTCCATGTGATGGATGCTCTCATGAGTGCTAGAGAAGCTGGACAGTGTCACTGCAAGGCCACTCTCAGATTACCTTTGAAAGGTCACGACAATGAAGGGAGGTTCACAATGACTGTAAGAAAACAAACATTACTCCTGTCTTCAGGAAGGACAAGAAAACCACGAAGATCTAGAGGCCAGTCAGCCTCACTTCAGTTTCTAGGGAGATAACAGAGCAAATAATTCCAAAAACTATTTCCAAATATGTTAAGAACAGGAAAGCGATGGGAAATATTTAGCACTGATTTACGAAGGAGAATTATGCTTGACTGACCCCGTCGCTTTCCACAATGAAATGACTAGCAACGTGGATGAGAGAAGGGAATGTTGATATCTTGACTTCAGTGAGGATTTCAGCACTCTCTTCCATAACATTCTCACAAATTGTGAAATACAGACAGGTAAGTGGACAGCAGGGTGGGGAAGAAGAAAGTGAGAAACAGAAAGAACACAAAGGGCAGAGGAAAAGGGGATACTCCATCACAGACCAGTTAGGTAAAGAACAGTGAAGAAGACAAAAGCCAGATTCTTCTCAGTGATGCCTAGTAACAGAAAAGAGAAAAAAAACAGAAAACTGAAACAAGGGAAATAGCTTTTAAACATTAGAAGGTGCTTTTTCACTGTTCTTGAAGCCAAACATCTCAGGAACAGGCTGTCCAGAGAATTGGCTGAGTGTCCATCCTTGGAGATTGCACACCACCTTGGGCAACCTGCTGTAGTTGACCCAGCCTTGAAAAGCAGCATGGACTAGGTATCTCCAGAGATCCCTTTCAAACTCAGCTACTCTATGATTACATTACGTGGATGTTAAGGATTTTTCCTTTTCAGCATCACTGTAGACAGCATCACTGAATATTAATCGTAGCTAAACCTACTGAGAATAACTCCCGCATAAGAAAGAATTCTGCTGGGATCCCTATAAAAAGATTTCTGTTAAGGAATTTTGCAAATTCAATGGCACTGGTAATTTTATATTTTATGAAGTGGTGGTTGGCATCCTGCCTGATACTCTATTTCCATATTTTTCTTGTAAATGCAAAGCTTTCACTAAGCTGAATGTTTTGTTCAGGTTCATTTTTAACAACTCCTTGCAAATACGATACAAGGTTCATACTGTTAAAGCTCACGTTTAGAGCTATGAAAAATTCCACATCGTCATATATAGCATTATATTCATGATACGAACACTCTCATTCAAATACACTTCTACTGATAAGCACACATACTTTATTTCTTTCCTTTTACTGCAGAAATGTCATAGTGTAAATTAGACACTACAGACTGTAGTGCCACATATTTTGTAATGTTAGCACTGAACTAAAGGGAAAAAAGCATAGTGCTGGCCACTGTACATTATAAATTCATGTCAGATACTACAGTGCATGGGAAATGCATTTGTACTCCACCTCCACTCACAAAAAAAGCTGCAGTTCCTAATCAGCCAAATCTTGAAGATACCAAAGTACAGCAATGGTTCCATCTGCACTTCTTAAGGCATTCCATTTTAACTGGATGATAATTTATCCTTTACTCGTTATCAACTTGACATATTAGGCTATAGAACAGTATAAAGCAAATTAAGTTCTACCTTCAGATATATCACTGGACGTGATGCTACACATAATCAACTTGCATTTGCTCACCCAGAAACAATGAACTTTCAGCTTTTTCTTCAAAGGGAATGCAATAGTTCATGTGCTCCAAGCACTAATGCATCTTTAAAACTGCTACAGAACAGTGCAAGATGGAATGTAGGTCTTCATGCTCACTGGCCACCATAAAGCTTATGTTTCTTGTGACTACAAATAGGTACAACATTTTAAAACATAAGCAAGCATTTCAAGTTAATACCTTTTCTTTAAAATATTATCTCTCACTGTGCTATCACAAAACAATATTCACTGACTATATTTTTCTATCTTGTGCCTATACTTCAAAATTCTTTTGGGAGCTGAGTTTCTGAAATAGGATGCAATGAATACAAATTAACAGAATTCAGATGAAATACATATTTCTACTTCTATTTCCCCCTTCCCCAAGATGAATTTTTCATGAGCCCTTCTGAAATGAATCCATAGGCACACGTTTTTCAAAACTACATCCTGGAGGTATCTTCCAGATCTTTCTCTTTCAGGGGGATTCTTTACTCAAATCCAAAATATCTCTATTTTTAAAGGTGTTTAGAAAACCATTATGCAAACATTTTTCCGATAAAAATACGGAATTGTACACTTCAATAAATTCTGTCCATAACAGGTTGGTACCCCTAATAAAATTCTAATCAATTCTCTGCTGCATATCTTGCTTTAAAATAGCTTTCAGTCATTTATCAACAAAATTTTTTGGAATGGAGATCAAAATGCCAGAGGCCATTCACCCCAAGTGTCACAAGAAAGGAACAGTAATTACTTCTCAACACAACAGCTTTGTGTTAAAAAAAGCAAGCATCTAAAACAGCTGTCAGATGTAGTACAAATTCTGTTCTGAAACAAGCAGTTTAGCAAAAAGCACAATTAAAATAAAACTGAAAGGTTAAAAAATAAAAATAAACAAAACCCCAACAACAATAATTGTTTTCTACAGGACATGAAAAACATGATGGTTAAAAAATACACCTTTCAAATCAAACATTTTACAAAAGAAAAATCTTGAATAGTTGCTCATATTGTATATAATGACAGTGGGGTGTAAAAAAAAAGATCAACCTATAGATTTTTAAAAAATAATAAATGCATGACAACATAAAGACTGGAAGACTGATTACAGCAAACTTTTACTAAAGTGAATTTTACCCACATAAGCCAAACCCAGAGCACTAAATTCAACCCTTCTAACCTTATATGAACCTTCAAAATTTGATCAGGATGTAAGTTGTCATATGGAAAAGGAGAAAAATAAGATCACATTTATTATGAACTGTTGGTGTGAATTCTAAACAGGAAGGACCTAAAGACAGCAGTTCAAGGAGCAAATTGCTATATGTTCTTCTATTATATTTTTATTATATTTCGTTCACAAATGTAAAAGAATAAGGCATACTAAAACCAGGACGTTATGCAGCATAATGCTATTGTGCAGTGACCTTTATATGCAGATTCACTGGCAGCATTACCAAAGGCTGGTCCAATAGATACTGGGGCATAACTGCTTTCACTGAAAACTTAGCGGTTCCACGGCAAAGCCTCCAGTACCCAGAGCTCAGTCAGGATTAAATATTTTACAATAAGATATTCAGGTATCTTATCATTAATTAGGTATCTACTTAGAAACCTTTCATAGTCTATAACAAGTCTGCAATACATACCTTCAAAGCTTCAATATTAAAGAACTATTCTGGCAGCATTTCACCTTCACTCGTGGACTTACTCTTTCAACATCCGAATGCAGTTTTGAATTGCAGATTTAATACACTCAAGAAAAATCACAGTTTGCACCAAGTTTCATGAAGTAGTGGGTGGGAGACAAAAAAACCCACACACACAACAACAAAAATCACCCCGAACCCAGACCTATGCACAAGCAAGAAAACCACACTTTATTCAGGTGAAAACAAAAGCACAACAAGCAAAACCAGAGCTAAAGATGACTCAACGCTTGTTTTCACTTAAACAAGCAACCCTGACTGGATGAAAACAATTTGGATTAAAACTCTGATTTTGGCAAACACTTCAGGGAGAGCACTGCAGAACACTGCCATTATAAAAAACTATATAAAGATGTTATTTAAAACAATTAAAAGCTTGATTCTTTTCTTCCTAATCTTTCATAATGAACAAACTGAATACCCATGGCAGAGACTACATATATGAACAGGTATGTTAAATTCAGTTTGTGCCTCTAAGTTTGTTAAGCATATGAACTTACGAGTTGTCAGATGTGACAGGAGGTTTGGGCTGGGGTTTTTTTGTTATCCTATAGGTGTGAACAGGTATGAAATGTCAAACAGTCAAAGAGAATCACAGAATTCATGTTATGCTTCAGTAAGACTGTATTTCTCTTGCTGTTGCCCCTAAAATAGGAAAAAGAATAGCAGAAGCTATTTTCTTACACCAAAAAAATAAATGTTCATTTAGCTGGTAGGTAATGCAGCACTTAATCTGTGATTTATCCAAATCTATTATATGTTAAAAACAAACATTAAATAATGCAATGTTTTTAATTGCTATTGCATAACTTTAAAGAGGCCAGCAGAATTAGAAACTGAAAGGGAAATACGGTAGTGTTCAAAAAAAAAAAGACTTCCAGGTTGCAGAAGCAATTCTAAATCAAACCATCATCTGCCAAACTAATGTAAACAAAACTAATGTCAAACAAAATAGGACACTTATTAAGCCTTTGGGACTCAAACAAGAGTGCACAGATGGATTTGCAAAGGGACACAAAAAATGGTGGAGGTGGAAAAAAAACAAGTTTTGAGCACACTTCTGTGTGGAGCAATGTGACAAGCAACTTTTCTGCTTAACTTTCAGTAAGATGGATCGTCCAGTACTAAGAAAAAAAAGAAAAAACATCTAAAATCAGTTAAAAATTGAACTTCCTGAACACACATACTAATACATTCTTAAAGTAGAATTAAGGTAAAAGCACAGATCCAGGGTTTATAAATACATCAGAAAGCTAAAGAGGGTTTAGGAGTTTACAAGATATTCAATACAGAATTTAACAGGTCTTGGAAATATAATTTTCAGTGCTATTTTTCCATATTTATCCATATTTATCCATATTACATATGGATAAGAATTACATATGTATCCAAATGAACCGTCAGGTGCCATTTAAGTATAAGCCACTCTTGTAACTGTACATCTAGAGAGAGAAATTAATGAATGCCGTCCTAGATCTTTTTCCCACAACAGGCAAGAAGCATAAGAGAAAATAATTAAAATTATAGTGTTATGTTTGGATTTAGTGTCAAACTCTTTAGCAAGTAAATCCAGATGCACAAACAGGAATAGATTATATGTTGTTTTTACTGGCAGAATCCCAACAACCTGTCCACAGTCCATGACAGCTCATACAGCTCCAGATATTCTGGTGCAGACTTCTCCCAGCACATACCTACCTCAATTTGTTTTGTTATACCACCAACCATACGGCAAGTTCAACTAGAAACAAGTTTCAACAGAAGCCGTATCATTAAGTTTGAGGACATTATGCATGCTACACCACAGACTGGTAAAAAAACCATCACATTAAAATATTTTCCAGTATAACCAGGGTTTTTTGACTTAGTATAAAGATACTACTGTACTTTTTATTATGCTTTCTTTTTAAAATTTTATAGCATGGTAATCAGATTCCTCTTGACTTCAGGATACATGGACAACTCTATGGTTAGGATTGTCTAAACAGAGTTACAGAAAAGTAAAATCTAACACAAAATACGAAAGCAAGCAGAACAGAAAAAAAAATCTACCCTATCAAGTGGAGAATGACTAACTTTAATAAATAATTCTAACTATTTAGTAATGAAGACACATTTTAAATAAAGGCACAGACATTCAAAATTAGAAAGTTCTGTGTTCAACTTCAACTATGCTTTATCAGCAATATAAAATCTGAGCTTAAAACTAGTAATTATAGAACAACTACACTGTCCCACAGCTGGAAGAAGCTAATTTCCTCATGAACATAAACATCCCTAACCATAAACCTCTGGCTAAAATAGCCTGCGTAAAAGCGGATGAGGTCTCCCGAGAAATGAGTCTAGTGACGTCATCTCCTTCTAAAACCTACTCAAATTCCAAGTGAACCAAATCCCACGTCTTTTCAGGCTCAAAAACTAGAAACAGGCAAATGTAGCATAAGCATTCTTCTCAGAAATCTCTAGTCTTGCTAAAGACCAATCTTAAGATTAAAAGGCAACATCCAGGATTTATGATTGAAGATTTTACTGACTAATATGTCAAAAATAAAATGTAAGGATATAAGCGATGTATTATTTTATTGAAAATAAATTAATAACAAAAAGTAACCTTCTACTTGCCCACAGAAAAACAGTTATTGAGTATTCAGCTATTCAGCACCAGTCCACAACTGACTTTCCAAATGTTCAACCAATATGAAGAACTGGTTTCATAAAATTCCTACTATCTTCTAGGAATAAGTTGAGAGACCTTATCGTGGCCCTTCAATGCATATAAGTGAGGCTTTTTAAGAAAGTAAGAAATTTTTTTTTGGAAAAAATTCTTCACTGAAAGGGTGATTGGCCATTGGAATGTGCTGTCCGGAGGGGTGGTGGAGTCACCTTCCCTGGAGGTGTTTAAAAGGAGATTGGATGAGGCACTTAGTGCCATGGTTTAGATGACAAGTAAATGTTGGTGTTGGGTCATAGGTTGGACTCGATGATCTAAAAGGTCTTTTCCAACCTTGTAATCCTGTGATATTGTGATACTGTAAAGATGAAAGGGGCTTTTTACCAAGACCTATTGTGACAGGTTAAGTGCCAACAGTTTCAAGTTGAAAGAGGATAGGTTAAAATTTGGCATAAAGAAGACTTTTTTTTCAATGAGGGTGATGAGATGCTGGTTGCCCAGAGAAGCTGTAGATGCCCCATGTTTAAATTCAGGTAGGACAGGTTTTTGAGCAACCTGATCTGGTGAAAGGTATCTCTGCCCATGGCAGGGGGACTGGAATAGATAAATTTTAAAGGTCCCTTCCAAACCAAACCATTCTGTGATTTTAAGTTCACATTTACTATTTTTAAGTATGCTGAAAGAAAGATTAGTTGATGCTTCTACTAAAATCTTAAAGAAGTTAGAGATGTTGATGTGAGGTTTAATACTGATGAAACAGCCACCAATGTGAACTGAAGAAAAGCCTTACCAGTAAATTCTAATATTTTTAACACTACTACAAAAACCCTCTATAAGTAAAACTGTAAGCACACAACTGAATGTATGCTGAAGGAAATTAATAGCACACAGCCTTTTGCCTTTTCAGGGCTAAAAAACAGTTCTGCAGATGCTGCAGCTACACATGTATTGCATTAGACCATTAACACTGTTCAACCTAATCACCTTGCAAAGCTTTTTATTTTTTAATGCCTAGAAAGATCAAAAAGATGCATCTCACTCATTATCACTGACAATGCCCTATAAGGTTGGCATGCTCTATTTCCAACTCCCCTTTTGTTGTTTTAGTACAAGTAGGAAGAAACCCAATTTCTTAGAGGCAGGCAAAAAGATCCCGTTGCAGCCAGTCAAGAAAAAATAACCCTGAAGCTGAGAAACAGAATAGAGAGACGGAAGCGGACATGGAAAAGGTTAAGAGAATTTGCTGGGCTGCCATAACATAATCTAAGAAACTGAACGTTATACCAAGATATGCCTTCAGCTAAAATAGTCAATTATTATGACAAAGAGACAAGGAAAAGAACTGGTAAGTAAAAGTTATAATGATGTTCAGAAATGCAGATTTTCCGTCCAGAAATAAATGGAAGTATAACAGCATCAGCTGAAGAGGGGGGAAACAAAAAAAAACACAAGAAAAAAATTTAAAAAGGAGGTGCAAAGCAATTCATGCTGTAGGCAAATCAAAGAACCCACAGTTTCATGTACCTTTTTGATGTTTAAATAGAGCAAGACAGCAAACATTTCCATTTCAGCAGAGGGAAAAGCATTTTCAGGGGAAGTAAAAAATACATATTCATGCAATAATAAAAACTTGATCCTGCTGAAGTCTACAGCAATGTTCTGACATTCTTACTACTAAAGTTTCTTAACACTTAAATATTTATTGGTATAGTTCAAGTTCTAGACAATAAAGAAAAAGAAGTAACTACCGCCTTTTCCACAGTTTCATGCTTTTTTTAATCCATTTTTTTAATCCTTTAACAAAAATAAAAAATAACATGTAGACAAAAAAGTCAGAGAAAGCCTCTTCCTGGGTCTTTGCGTATTGTCTTTGCTATTTTTCTAGTCTTACGACTAACTGAGGTAGGGAAAAGTGACAGATACTGATAACTCACCAGATTATTTTTTTTTTTCCATGATATCCTTCATATAGGAAAAGAATTAGGTAAGAGGCTCAGAAAGAAAAATTACAGGCTTTTTCTCAAATAATACAATACCTTTTTCAAGTCAGGAATATCTGTTAATATTGTCAATGAGAATGACACCTTTTCCTTAGGGTGGAGAGGCTTTAGTTACTTATGTTTAGGCATGGAAGTCACAATCAAATGCGGGTATCTGCCAAAGAAAATGCATTACAGACTAGAGCAGCTGCTTTGATGAAAAATATGTACTATTACTGTTTCCATGCCACATAAAAACCTCAATCAAGAGAGGCATTTAAAGCTACAGCTCTGCTTTCTCAAAATCAGAGCAGTTAGTCCCGTAATAAATACAATACAGAATTCCAGAGCTTATTTCACTGGTGGAATTGTTATTTCCACTATTAATACTTAGGATATTAGAATAAGAAATAACTTCTTCCTTTTTAATTCTATTACAATATAAACTACTGAAAGACATTGACTGCCTTTGATATCTCTGGATCACTACTTCACTCTACTAAAACATTTTCTTCAGAATGCCTTTGCATCTTACCTTATATCAAACTGTAGGTCTTGAATACATTCAGCCTGAACTCTGAACTCAGGACAGAAAAGTAAAAGCAACATCACAATTTTATTTCAGGTAGACCTACATCGTCATAGATTCTTATCAAGTTCTTCATTCTAAATCATTTTGTATACAAGGGAAAATGCAGTGGGTCTATCACAGCCAGAATTGCCTTTCCCACAACATCTGACGCTTACATAAAGCATACAAAAAAACCCACAAAAAGTGCACACTGACATCTCCCAAGTTAACTCTTCCAGTGATTTACAGTTTATGGAATTCTCAAGTCCGAAGTCCTTTGCAGCAAGGAGACCTCAGAAAATTTTCTTTTGGTTATAGCTTCCACTACTGAATGACAACATTCAAAAAGTAAAAAAAAAAAAAAAAAAAAGCCATTTAAAGATGTGTGTAAACCTCTTCCTACAAATGAGGCTATTAAATTTCAATCAGATACACGTGATGGCAGAAGGAGACATGCATTACTCAACCTCGCCCTGACAGCTGTGTTTGATGAGTATTAATGGATGCACATCTGTCTGCATCCTACTTCAGATTTCCAGAGTGCAAGACTTGAACCCTATCAATACACATTTACATTAAATAATCACCACAAAATACTTCTACTGTTAATAACTTTGATGGACAGAACTCTGTAGTGTCTCTTCACTGCCTGGTAAAAGAAAGATCAGAGAACAAAAGCTATGATTCCTGCTACTGCTTACAAGGACAAGTGATGCCTTTTGGTGCCTGTACAAACATAGAAGGGACTATGATAGCAATTCTGACCGACTGTAAGGCACTGTCAATGGGCTGAAACCAACGGGATGAGGTTCAACAAGGCCAAGTGCAGAGTCCTCCATTTGGGACACAACAACCCGATGCAACGATACAGGCTTGGCTGGAGAGCTGCCTGGCAGAGAAGGACCTGGGGGTGTTGGTTGACAGCCGGCTGAACATGAGCCAGCAGTGTGCCCAGGTGGCCAAGAGGGCCAATGGCACCTTGGCCTGTATCAGACACAGCGTGGCCAGCAGGAGCAGGGAGGTGATTGTGCCCCTGTACCCAGCACTTGTGAGACCGCACCTCGAGTGCTGTGTTCAGTTTTGGGGCCCTCACTACAAGAAGGACACTGAGGTGTTGGAGCGCATCCACAGAAGGGCAATGAGGCTGGTGAGGGGGCTGCAGAATAAACCCTATGAGGAGAGACTGAGGGAATTAGGGTTATTCAGCTTACAGAAGAGGCTGAGGGGAGACCTCATCACTGTTTACAACTACCTGAAAGGAGGTTGTGACGGGGTGGGTGCTAGTCTCTTCTCACAAGTGACAAGTGATGGGACGAGACGAAATGGCTGCAAGTTGTGCCAGGAGAGGTTTAGACTGGATATTAGAAAGAATTTCTTTACTGAAAGAGTGGTCAAACATTGGAACAGACTTGCCTAGGGAGTGGTGGAGTCACCATCCCTGGAATTGTTTAAAAAATGGGTAGATGATTTTCTTAGAGACGTGGTTTAGTAGGGAGACGGGCACGGTTGGACTCAGTGATCTCAAAGGTCTCTTCCAACCTTAGGATTCTATGATTGTCCCATGAGTGCTGGCAGGGGTCTACTTTCTTTCACAATTGCCTTATGCCCCCTCTCACTGTTTTCTCAAGGGTAATGGAGTGTGCAGGTATTAGCAATGATACCGAAATGCTGCATCTACACATACTTCCAGGTGCATTCAGCAAAATGGCAAAAATAAGAATTATTTTATGGTTGCACACTAAGAATATGCAATTCCAAAGACAATACTGTTGGGGGTGGAAGGTTGCCTTGCACACTAGATTGCTAATCCACACACTACATGAGAATTGATCTGCAATCTCTCTTCTTGATTGTGCAAGGAAAAAAATACTACAGTAACACTTAGGAGAGAAGGAAATTAAACATTTCTGATGATAAAAGATATATAACTTGCAAACACAGCTTATGCAAAACTAATGTGTGAAATACTAAAACAAAAAAATAAAGTTGGGAAACTTGAATTAACACCGTACTTTACTCCCATTAAGCCAAGGTTTCACTATTCAAAACCTCAGCTTCCCACTGTGAAAATGCTGGGGAGTAGGAGGAACGAAATAAAAAACCTCTTCTAATATTTTCTAGAAGTCATTGTGCCCACAAACAGAGTCTTCCAGCTATAGAGGAAGCAAAACAGCACAGTTTGCTGACAGAGAGCATGCAGTCCAGCTGCACACCCTCTCCAAGTCAGCTGCATCCTATAGAGAAGTGGTAGGTGGTAGTCAAAGAAATGAGTACTGTTTCCTGCCCCAAACCACTCCCACAGTACCCATGGTCTAGATGTGTGCTTGTTAGTAACAAGTATTCTGTTGTGTAGCTGATAACATAAGGAAGGCTGGTCACCTAATTTCGCTCAAGCGAAAGAAGCAGGTCTGGATACTGAAGTTGAGAAGTAGAAGAATGCAAGAGTAAGGCACATAAAGGAAATCAACCTTCAGCCCATGCGTCTAATAGTCCTCTATCCTCCATCTAGAAAAACATGTTAAGAGCTGCCAAAAAATAAAAGTTATTCTCCTTCTGGTCTCTGTTCCATTCTTGGATGTTTTGGTCCGGAAAATGCAACATTTAGATATTTGCTTTCTACGTTAATCTAGACACTGTGTGGCTCCAGTCCTCCACCTGTGCTACAGCCTGCTCCCTTTCTCCACTTCTTTAAATACACAGGCAGCACTGAACAGGTAGCATTTACATCAGTAAAGCTCTCTGTTGTTCAGACACTTTTAACACTAAAACCGTTCTTCTATATATTGAGCTATGTTTTACCGTCAAGTGTTTTGGGAAGTGTTTTGTGGTTTGTGTCAACTACCTGAAATCCTAAATTTCTTAGTCTATCATTACATCACATCTAATTAACTGGGGGAGTGGAAGAAGAACTCAAGTCTTGAAGGAAAATAAGTGCTATACAGAGTATTCTTTAAAAAACCCAAAGTTATAGGGAGTAGCAGCCTTTAGTTGTTAGCCACACGTTGCCTTTATATCACTTCCAGATATTCAGCAGCAATCCATCTGTTCTGAAACCAAAACCAGTTCTAATACCATTTCAAGTTTCCTACACAATAGCTCTCTTGAGATTAAGACCCAGCAGAATACTGACCATATTTAGGACTGCTTTAAGGGAGTTTCTCTTAACCATATCTTCTTCTACAGCACTGTCACCTCTCCAGTTCATCCACTGTAAAATCATAGTGGCTTTCTGATCCTCAGTCCTCTTCATTTATCCCATACCTCCTGGTCTCATTATTTACATGACAACCTGCCGGAATCACAGCCCTCTGCCAACCTCCAGTTCTCCTGAAAATGCCATTGGGAATATTCAGTGGACTATCTCCACAAATACAACTAAAGAATAGCTTATAGAGACCTCTGAGGTCCTTTCACTGGCCACAACAGGTATTCCAGAAATTAGAGCCATGACTAATGCTCCAAGATGTAGCTGGTACTCAATGTCTGCTATCAACAATTCCAAAGCTTTTTCTACATCACTTCTTCCAAAAATGAAACCCACCCTGCCTGCAATTACCATATCACTCGACTGAACTCTAGATTGGTCGTATAGGTTGCTTTGACTATGGTAGAACAGTAGATAGGCGAAAAATTTTGCTCAAAGCAGAAAGAGTGCAACAGCTTAGAACAAAATAATTTATTTTGGTTCTCATGTTCAGACAGACTAAAACCATTTTTCATACAGTACTGGTTAAAAACATTACTCAAAAGCTCCATTTGCGGCACAGTTAAATTCCACCTCTTTATTTTTATATTCTATTTTCCTTTATCTCCCACATCTTCTTTCACATTATACATACTGCCTGTTGCATTGACTTACTTTAGCCCTTCAAATGAGCCTGTCTAGTATTAATTCAAACTTGACTAATTTTTGGCAAGGGTCAGTGTACTCATTACACGTTATTCTATTCACAGTTCCGTGGTCTTTATCTGCTTCTTGGAACTCATTAACTGCATTTACGTGTGAACACACTTCCAATACATGTTCTTTGTAAGATTTAGAGACCTGATCTAGCAAGGGCACACTTTGTTCCAAGTCATCCAAAAACAATAGGTGAAGTTAATCATGAAGATAGGCACATACCTTACACTTCCCCCCCCCCAAAAAAAGCAGCATAATCACAGAAAAAAAACCAACAAAAATCCAGGCTCTTAGTTACACTGCAATATTTGACCCCCTTTTTGCCTCTAAGTGCTTCACAAAAGAAACAGAAAAGTAACTGCCGATGCACTTGTGTTTCATAAGAAAAGGGAAGACAAGTTTAAAAGCTGAAATGCACGGGCTAAGGAAACCAAAAAAAAACCAAACCTGATTTAGTCTCAAAAAAAAAAAACCCAAAACCAAACCTCAACCCCCATGTTTAAATGCAATTACATCTTACTGGCACTTAAAAACATAGTTTTCATACTGACTGTTACAAATAATCTAATTAGTTTAATAATGACAACTTGGAAGAATCTATTCAGAATATAGAATCAATTGAGCCTATTACTATCAATATCATTAAAGACCTAATCAGCGTATCAAAGTTGTATCAAGCTCAGAAATGTCTAAGTGTCTAAGTTTCTAAGTTATAAACTTTAAAAAAGTTAGTTTTTAAGTTATAGTGTCTATGATTAAAAACGAAAGGAAAAAAACAAAAACCACAAAACCAAAACAAAACAATTTAAGCTGTCAACATACCAAAATCCTGAAGACCAGGTCCTACATTGTAATATGTACTTAAAACATACACAGGACTAAAAAGTCATCTTTTCAGATAAGAGCTAGCTTGAACTGGTAACATGTCCAGGTTTATTAGTTCTCTGTACACTCCATATTACATTGAAGTAACTCTGCCATTAAGCACCTGTACTAAGTCTTGACACTTAAACCAGATTCTTCTAGTGTATCACAGCTTGACAAGACAAAACCAGTATTTAACAGAATATTCTTCAAACATAATTAAAGATAGTATTAGCCTATCTCTCAAAACTTAAATTTTCATGCTCATTTTAGACCCATCCTCTCTAAACAGCCCCCAAACTGGCTACTACCAACTCAGCCCTTTTATACAAATCACTCTTCTCCTACTTAGATGCTCCCTCTCATCACCTTAATTTGCCCATCCACTTATCATGCCTTTCTCCTCAGGTGCTAATATCAACATCAATCTTGTGCGACAGCTTTCTTTCCCAATTTACAAATTCCCTCATATTGTAATTATTTTCTCTGATCTCATTACAGAGCCTCAGCAACCACCTTGCCAATATACATCTTTACTGTAACATCTTTACTGTTACCCACAATCAATCAACTTTGATATTTCACTTCCTCAGATCAAGCTTTAACAACTTTCAATAACTCCTTTCTTTACTGGCACATTCCTACTCCAAGATGACACACATCCAACTATTTGCATGTCCTAGTATTCATCCAGCACCACTTTCAACCTGGGCTTCTCTGACAAGCTTGGATTGAGAAAATACTTTGCCTGGTTAGCTATGTCAATTTATACCAATCGGTAGCACAGCAATTAATCTGTATATGCCTGTAATTTCTTTTCAGATATGGGTCTATATACTTACTTATACTGTCCGATAATATAACAAAGATGGCCTTGTGTAGATATGCTTCCCAGCCATCATTCCAGTTATTCCAATTTCTAAAAATCCTCTTTTCAACACTGCCCACTGATGTCACCAAATTCTAGGATCTTTTTTCTTTGACTACAGCACTTCCACTGTTGCTGAAACACAAGAATGTCAAAGGGTTCCTTCATCTCATATAAGTCATAATCATCACTAAAAGAGCAACGAAGCTGGTGAAGGTATGGAGCACAAGTCTTATGAGGAGCGGCTGAGGGAATTGGGGTTGTTTAGTCTGGAGAAAAGGAGGATGAAGGGAGACTTTATCACTCTCTACAACTACCTGAAAGGAGGCTGTAGTGAGGTGGGTGTTCGTCCCTTCTCCCAAGGAACAAGTGATAGGATGAGAGGAAATGGCCTTAAGTTGTGCCAGGGGAGGTTTAGATTGGATATTAGGAAAAATTTTCACCAAAAAGGTTGTCAAGTATTGGAAAGGCTGCCCAGGGAAGTGGTTGGGTCACCATCCCAGGAGGTATTTAAAAGATATGTAGATGTGCTGCTTAGGGACATGGTTGGGTGGTGGACTTGGAAGTGTTATTTGCAGTTGAACTCCATCTTAAAGGTCTTTTCCAACATAAATGATTCTACAAAACTCAAAGAAAAGGCACAAAAGACCGAAAGTCACAAAATATATCCAAGAACTTTGCTATATAGGTAATGTGTCATCATTGTTTTCTTCAAAAGGTCTTTGTGGATTGAAAACACATGACATTCTTAATCTAGCACATCTTTGCTTTGAGCTAAAACCCTAGCTTTCTATCAAGATTATTAAAGAAAACTTATTTAACTTTATGTTTTAAAAAAAATAAATCACTGAGTAAGAGTTCAAAGCATACTATTACAATCAAACTGTCAGGAAAAGATCAGAAACAACACAGTAAGCATCTTTAAATCTAGGCAGGTACAGTAGTACTGCTATAGAGCACTTCAGCCTGGTATCTGTCACAGATACTTTGAAAAATGTAAGTCCTCAGTGTATGTTTTGCAGGACCAAGTCCTAAACTATAAAATCAAAATTTGAAAGGAACAAACTTCAAAGTATGACTAGATTTAACAGACGTGTATTCTTGATGACATCAGCTCGCAGTATGGATTTATGTATGAAACCTAGTTACTGACTACAACTTGCTCGCTGCATTCCATTTGATGGTGCTATGTGTGTCATACCTTCCCTCTCAGTTAGCATTTAAAATAAATGGGAAAATAAATGAAAAAGAAATTGTACAGACAAGAAGGTCTGTATGTACAGTATTTGTGTACAAATATACTGTATTTAATAATATTGTCTGTATTGTGGTAATGCATTGCACTCTTTACACGAAACTGTCACACCACATACTTTAGTAAACTGCAGTTTAAAATTTTTATTCAGCAACAGTGGCTTTGCTGAACACTGTTGCAAGTATTTTTACTACTGAGTCCACTACTTTCAATTACATTAATTTGATTTTGAAAGGATATAACACGTACTTTATCCAGTTTAAAGCCCTGTGAAACAAATCAAGTGAAAAAGGTGCAATATTCAAAATTGCACGTATCTAAATATTTCTAGAGAAAACACTGTGTTTAAGAATTTTAAGAGAAAAAAATCGTCATAGGTCATAGAAGCACCTAGACAGAAAAGTAAAATCTCTACGAGAATTTAAATCCCTAACACTGAAAAGTAATCCCACTCAGTGTGATAAGGACTCATCAGAGGTACAACTGTGATATAAAGATAAAAAGCCATAGAAACTACTCCAGTGAAGAGTGACCACAGCATGAGTGCTTTTACAATCTGTTCAAGAACAACACAACAGTAAGGAGAAATGAGTTGGGGAAAGGAAAACAATTTCTAAAACATGTAGTTTGAAAGAGAAAGAGATAAAGTTGTATTTTTGAAAAAGTATTCATCCAGAAAATTAAAATCTCACCTGAAGGAACAGAGTGAAGAACGATTTTTTTTTTTTTAATACAGTTGTATGCTTACAACTAATTTCACAACAACTGTAGGTGAATTTCTCGTTATGAACATGTGGAAACAGTTAAGAGGAATCATGAATTACTGTTTATTTTAAGAGTCTTAGATTATATAGATGCATAAGCCTGACTTAAGTCCATCAAGCTTTGGGCTATCACTTATCTATGTCAATTTTAAAAGCTGAACTCAGGTCCTTTTTCACATTATAACCTGTCTTCATATCTACACTTGATGATGTATTTAATCTAAATGAGATCTGACAGAAGGATCCATAAACACCACAGGAGGAAGGATGAATTGTTATGATGACTCTGAACAGAGAAAAGAAGTCTCCCTCTCAAGTGATAGTAGCGTACTTCCCCTAGAGCTGCAGAGAAACAGCTGTGCTATTAAAAAGTTCTTCACTAAGGTCTTTATGGATATAAGACTCACCATAGCAGCAGCTGAATAACCTGTGTTCACCTGCTTCCTCAAATATTCAATTTGCGATGAAATCTGTTGGTATCATTTAAAAGGCAACTTTCAAGGAAAAACAGTCAAGGAATAAGATAAAAAAGTTTGTTGCCACATTGTCAAGCCACCATATCTCACCCTCCCCTTAGCAAGCCCCTACCAAAGCTTGTGTGTGTAAATTAGAGAAAAAGCCATTTCATTTCTAAATGAAATCCCTTGGCAGAAGCCAGGGTGGGAATGGGAAGAACTGGAAGCCACAAGTAACCACAGCTGGAAGGTCACATGTGGATGTATAACTGCGCTACCAGCAAAATTTCAAGGCCATACATCAGGACTGTGAATAATGTCAGGTACTTTAGGAGAAGGAAACATTCTAAATTGAAGTTGAAAAAAGTTCAGTATCCATAAATTGTGAGCATTATCCTGGGCTTCATGCAACATCTGCCCCTTCCATGAAGCTCTATACAAAGCATTCAGAGGCTCTCACTAACCCTGGTAGTGTATCCTTGATGCAACTTTAGTGAAGCACTAAAATAATCTCCAACCTCTCCTGCCTCAGGATCTTCTCCCAGACCCATGCCAGAGGCACAACCTAGAAGCAAATCCTCAGATTCCTCAGACAAGTTCCCTGGATCTCACAGACTTCCTCTAAAGTGCTAATGATTAAGTTTGTGTCTACAGCTACTAATTTTGCCAGTTGGACAGAAAGGAAGTTCTAGGATAAAATATACAGGCTCTGCCTAGAGGACACACGCTTCTTCAGGTATTTGCCAGACAACCTGCCCAAACATCAAAAACACGGAAGCTGACACTTGAAGAAATAAGAACTGACCCTTTCCACTTATCATCCTAAAACTTGCTCTTTACATGAAAATCGCCTCAGAGAAGCCAAAGTTCTAGACTAGATACACATACAAGAAACTTAATCTGCTTCAACAGAAGAGAATGACAGATGTGACAGGCTATATAAACTACTCAATTGCCAGCCTCAGTATTGGGGAAATTCAGACCTATCTTAACACCCTTATCTGACAGGAGGAACAGATGTCAGCTTTTGCACACCACCATCCCCCAGCTGCACAACAAGAAGGAAATAAGGACTTGTAACTCAACTATGCAACAGTGATAACAAAGTCCTGCGCTGAAGCACCACCATAATCTCTTGAGTATGGCTCTAGAGACTTCCACTCTCCCAGCATTCTTGTTCTCTACTGGAACTGCCTGCCTGCAGCTCAGCAGACACCTAATTACTTAAGAAATGCAAAACAGGAAAATGTCTTACACAGGCAGGACCTCCAGGCTTGATTTCAGACCAAACACAGCTGTCCCACTTCTTGCATTGCTATGTCAGCTCTCTCCTGGATCTGACTGGGACGGACCATCAGTTGAAGGAAGTAGCTTTGTCATAAATGGAGAGAGCACATGACTACCTGTTTCAAGTGTCCACTCCAGTCTGAAGGAAGGGAACCTGAATCAAGAGTGTCTTGATCCATTTATTCAGTTCAGTCAAGAAACATGCAAAATGAAGATGCAGCAACACCAAGTTGCTTTTAACCATTTTTTTCTCTCGGTCCTCTATCCCAGACGTACTTCCCAGTCTGCAAAGCCAAAGATCACAACCACTGTCTCCAGACACCTGCTCACTCCTTATATCTTAAACACACCAGACACTGTATAGACTTATTCCTCTGGTCAAGAGCAGATAAATGATCAAAATCATGCAGGAAGTTACTAATCTGGAGAACTAGAGACCTGAGGAATAAACAGTAAACCTAAACTGGTTTTGAAAGAGTAACATGGGTGAGACCTGGTTGTCCATCCTAGTAGCACATACTCATGTTGCTCAACTACACTGCACTGATAACTCTAGCTAGGCTTGGGGTACTAAGTACTGAAGACACTTAAGAACGCATGCCTCTTTATTGTCTCCAAGTTTTGTCCTTTAGCTTGTATGCTGTGAGCTAGTAATCACTTGTATGCTAAACAATAGTGGGATGCTGCTTGAGCTTCACTGTTCTCAGTCTGTAAAGTCTGTGTTGCTTTGGTTGTCATGTCCTTCCTGCCATCAAATTTTGGCTACATGCAGACATTCTCTTGGCCTGTAGTTGGGAGTTTCTTGAAAACTGGATAAGAAGCATTAGAAGCCACAGGCAGAGCTGAATGGTGGCTGTTGCACATCTTGTAACTCGGAAGAATTCACTCATTATACAGAGCATTTCTGTGATTTGGATGCTCAGCATGGCAGGAATTGGCCCAGGAAAAGATGACATTTTCTTTTTACTTCTCCTCTCACGACAAGTTGTCCCTCTTGATTCTGAGTCACTAAGAGGCCGATAATCCAAAATTCTGGATTGTTCAAGTCAGGAACAGGGAAAAAATTAGAATAAGACTTGTCCATGCTGGTGGCCTACGGTTGGTAGAAAGCTTTCTCTTTAGAGCTCTGAGACTGACTGGGACTCAGGCTGCTATGGAGACTGGCAAAAAGCTGTGGGGGAAAAATACAGGGAAAGAAAACATCCTTACTCACAAGAGAAGACACCATAGTGTTTAAGAAGGTCTTGTACCAGCAAAGAATGTGTTAACATTGGCTCAGTGTTTGTCCTTTAGCGTGTATATGTGTGATTACCTGTGACTAAATAGCTAGCAGGCTAATACAGTGGATAGCTGTTTTCCCTGGGTAACATAATTCTTCTCATCATTACCTTAACCAGCTAGTCTATGATGGGTTTGAGAAGAGAAATACAAACAGTCACCTTTGCAATATTCCTGGACTCCAGATCCTTCTCTATTGGATACAGTGCAAGTCAGAAAATGGAAGAAAAAAGCAGAAAATTAATTGGACTGATGGACAACATTGCCAGCAACTTGTATGCTTAAGAAAGACTAAACATCTAGACAAGCCTCCAGAGAGATGCAACAGCTTGAGATGTAGGCCTGAGCATCTAGAGGGTATAAAGCTGTACACATACAGAAATTAATCCTATAATTAAGAGCAATTTTACCCCAGCTAAATTCAGATTCATAGTTTTAGAGTGACACCTAATGTTTTTCCATGCAGGAAGATGAATCCCAGCCTTCATGAGCAATCTTGGAAGAAACTGTACGTGCTTAGACATAGTCACAGCATTCTACTTCATCTAAATACTATTTATGCCCACTGGACACAGTAATTAGAGGATTACTGATATTTGAATACAATTGTAAAGAAACAGGCATTCTTTCTGCATGAACCATGCAGAATATGTCCTCCTGTGCTAATGAAACAGCAGACTGAAATCAACTGCATTTAACCTTATTGTAGAGAGGTTTCATTTATAGGTGAGGTTGCAATTTCTTCATAGCTCATTATTCTAAAAAAAAAGACAGGTATTAGAAGTTTCTTCTTTCTTCAGGTTCTTTAGTTCAGTTATTCAATTGAGTCCAAATTGTCTCCAATGCTTACACACAAAGCTGTAATTACCTTCTGCATGTCAGTAATAAGAAAAAAGAGGAAAATATACCCCATTCTATAACAAAATGGCAGATTTCACAGCCTTATACAGAATAGAGGGTTCTTCTGTTGATTCTTTTTAATCCCAGGAATAGTGAATAAACTATTATATTATTAAATCCAGTTTATTTCCATTGGGACACGAAAGATGACTCCTTCTAATCAGGAACTCAGCACCAAAAGAGAGTGAGTCTTCAAAAAATCAAGAAACAATGAGGCTTTGCTATTGTCTATGCAGGCACAAATTAACTTCGCACATCCTATACATTTCCAGCACAATGGAAATATGGGTATTCAAATAACAAAAATGTGGTGATTTTTTTAAATTTTATTTTAATTGGAGACTCCTCTCTTCATTAGCTCTTTAAATACTTATCTGACTCACGATATATCCTACAGGTATGTGAAAAAGACGTTTTCTTTCTGCAGTGTACAAGGTGCTGGTAAGACCCTTTCTATGACTCGAGAAAAAAAATGAGACTGTCTGGAATAGATGCAAGATACCATGCCCTGGAGAACAGTTGGTGACCTCTTCTTGAAGCTTTCAGGATGAGGACAGAGGCAGGATGAAGAGCTCTTTGATTACATATTCACTCCCAGATGATACTTCTCTGTCAGCAATGTTGGTTGGCTCTGAGTACTTTCTAGTTGTCATCAGCCAATATGATCTTGACTAATCCAGTTGCCTGTGTTAGCCCTTATATCCAAGTCCAAACCCTTCATTTGCTTCCCAGAAATATTCACTTCGATTTAAATCATTAATATTTTACTGGCTTTATTCCCACATGCAATTCTTAGACTGAAAGTGACTTTTCTCCTTTTACAATGGAATTGAAATAAAATAGGCAAAGCTTCTATTAATTTTCAGATGCATTGCAAAAGAAAAAAAAAATAAATCAATGTATAGTGAAACGATGGAAATCAAATTTATTAGTATCAGGAAATGGGAAGAACAGCATCAAGTAACTAAATGAAAAGAGCTTCCTCATCTATTCTAGATTTTTTTAAAAAGTATTTTTTACTCCCTAAAACTTTCCTTTATTTCTTCTAGCAGCACTGCTCTTAGTGTCTAATCATTACATCTTTTTAAAGATGGATGCAGAATAAAAATGGTTTCAAGTACCATTTGTTCTGTAGCATCAATGCTTACTGCCCATAAGCAGAGCATTACTTTGACTTTAAGCAGTTAACCAACTCGAAAATGGTCAGAACCACATTCCTGATTCACATACAATTATTTCTTTAGCTATCTTCCACACAAAAATTACCTACATTAGTAGTTCTAGTGATGCCACAGCCAATGTTATTCTATACTAGGGTAAACCTAGGAAATTCAGATGTAGCAATAATATTTCAAAACAGAAATATTATCAGTAGTACCTGCTTTTCATAACAAAGTATGAAACTTATGTACTTCTGTGTTACATAATATTGTACTATATAATAATTTAAACTCGGGAAAAAACCTAGAGTTATACACTGAATATTCACACTAATCCTACCTCTTCATTAGTTAATTGTTGACAAAAGCTACCTGACCAAAATGAGTAACTTTTTTAAACAATGCTTAGTTCTCCCAGAAACTTAAAATTTTACAGAAAAAGTTCCTCAGAATTTATATTATGCTTTAGTTTTTAGAAAACACCCAAAATAAGAAAATTCAATTACTACTAAAATTCTGGGTCCTAGGTGATTATATGCAGCTAGATTTAAAGCAGTATAATTAGATTGTATCACTATCTAACACAGTCTCTGATGCAAGTGAGATTCTCATTTTATTTACCTTGGTATGTGTCATTAATATCAGCTCCATTAATATCACTATAGTTAATTACTCCTTTGCCTAACTGAAGCAGCAACATTACTGGAATATTCCGCAGATATGAGAATAGCCTGAATATGGAAAACCTGGCGGATCATTGCATTGATGTTTTTTGCTTTAAGGATGAAGAGTCATTGCCTTTGATTTGATTTGATTTGTGTGAACTTAGGAAATTCTCCACATCCCTTTGCAATAGATGACTTTAAATAAAAACCCCAAACACAAACAAACAAAAAAAAGATAAATAGATGAAACCCCAGTTGTAACCTTGGCAATCTATGCAGCTCTCACTCACTTTAGAATATAGCTATATACCATAAATAACATTTATTAACTTTTCATTAACTTTATTTTAACATGTCTGGAGAAGGAAGCTATACAGCATTATTATTTTCACAAAGGAAAGTAATATAAAATTACTGTATACATACCACAGCAACAGAGGCCTGAAAAAGAAGCCCTCATATGATGTTTTAAGAAAAATACTCTAGTTTACTTACCACACAGCTCATCAATTTCATACAAGAATATCTCATTCCATCAGAGTAAGCAAGAATTTATTTAATCTAGCTCACTTTTCATTTGTTTCTATTATATTTCTGTGGCCTTAAAACATGAAAAACATGCCTTTTCATACTCTTGTGAAGTACTGAAGACTGAAATAACTTCAAAGAATACCTATCTTTTTTGTTAACATAACAATTAATTTATATGTTGCTTCATTATCTATACAGAAGTGCTTTTTGATCTTTCTGACATTTCTATGAATAAAACATAAGTTATGATCCAAATGTCACCTGGAAGAGACAGACTCTCAGTTGCGTCTCCTGTCCTCTCTCTCAGCTTAGTCTCTTCTTACAAACACAGCAATACAAACACTCCAGAGACCTGAAAGGAGTGAGAAGAAACGATGCAGAGTTCACAGGGAATAAACATCCCAGCAGCTCTCTCCACAAGTGCAGCCTAAGGATAAGGAAATGGGGAGCTGGGTCAGAAATGGCACTCCATTTGTCACTACAAAGTCAATCTGCACTTCCACATTTCTCACATGCAGTGTATATAGATTCTCCATAAAAACTGCAGTGAAATTGTGGAAGCAGCTCTGTTACTACTTTGTGGCCTAGAGAAAAAAGGATTTCATTTGCCAGACACCCAAAAAAACCCCTCCTGCACATAGCCGTCCACTCCATTTGCATGCAATCAGAACACCCTGAAGAAACTGCAAACTAAAATATATGTACCACTGAGGAAAACTATTGATGGAAGGGACAGAAGCATGCACGTAACTGCTGCCAGTTCCAATCCTAACCTACATGCTCCTTACCATTTCTGCTCCAGGATGGCAAAGAGATGACTGTACTACAGTCTTCTGCAGTGCATGTCTTCAGTAGATCTGAACCTTAAACATGGCTTTTACAAGCTCTCCTTGAAATCTTCTGTTTCTCCCAGCAGAAATAGCCCATCAAGAAGTGAACCTATCACATGCCAAGGCCTGACCTCATTATAGTCAACAGCAAAATTCCTCATAGGTAAGTAAAATCCTTGACCTTTTCTGTTAATATCAGTGTCCTCCTCAGCAAATCGTTCAGAAGCTGCCCATTCCTACCACCTTCTTTTGAAATCTGCATTTTCTTTATAATCTAAATCAGTATCGATGACACGCATTAGCACAAAGAAAAAGAATGGCTGATCAGCTCTTTAAAGCCCTAAAAGGCGGCTGATCACATTAATAGGCTAGTATTGCTCCAGTCACATGTATCTCACTGAAATGCAGTAAAAACCTAGGGTAACACACCCATTAATCACATTAATCCTGTATTTTTTTCATTAGCTTCTGACAAAAGCTTCTTGACAAAGAAACCTCACTTACTAAATAACTTCATTTTCCAGTCACAGGGAATCTCTGAACATTTTGTTCCAAATGATTAAAAGATAACAAGACTCAATAATACAAAAATATATTATCAGATGGAGTGGGAGACAAGGTGTATTTGACAGTATACAATATAGATTCCTTATGTTCTTCCAAGAGACTTTGTGTAAGAAACCTGGATTTATTGAGAGCCATTGAATATTCTGTTTGATGCTTAGTTCATTCACAGATCTTCATAAGAGATTAGTATGTTCAAAATAGGAAAACCAGCAACTCTGAAAGGTTTTACTGAGCTTTTCTTTGTTACATAAAGTTCAACAGTGCTCTCTGTTCACTGCAAACCATTCAAGCAAGGAATGTACAAATGCAGAAAGGAACGGATTGTTAGGCTGCTACTACAGACTGTATCCATAAATTAAACCTAGATTTATCATCTATAACTGAACATACCATTCTCTGACTCATGTCTTGGTTTGGATTCTGCTCCAAACTATTCACTCTTCTCAGCTGTGTGGTCCTGATTGCCACAGGAATGCATACTGACCACATATCTTGGTTTTGGCTATGAAAGTGTTAATTTATTCCTAGCAGCTAGTATAGTGCTGTGGTTTGGACTTAGGATGAGAATGATGCTGATAACACACTTATGTTTTTAGTTGTTGCTGAGCAGTACTGACACCAAGTCAAGGCTTTTTCAGCTTCTATCACCACCCCACCAGAGTGGGAAGCTGGGCGTGCATAAGAAGTTGGGAGGGGACACAGCTGGGACAGCTAACTCCAACTGGCCAAAAGGATACTCCATACCATATGACGTCATGCTAAATATAAAACTGGGGAGAGCTGGCCATGGATGTGCGACTACTGCTCAGGGACCGGCTGGGCATCAGTTAGTGGGTGGTGAGCAATCGCACTGCACATCACTTGCCTTGTATATTCTTTATCATTACTGTTACTGCTATTTTTTTCCCCTCCCTTTTCTGTCTATTAAACTGTCTTTATCTCAACCCAAGTTTTAGCCTTCTTTTTTTCCAATTTTTTCCCCCATTCCACTGCAGGAGGGGGAGTGAGCAAAAGCCTATGTGGTGTTCAGCTGCCTGCTGGGTTAAACAAAACCACATCTCCACTCTGTTGCTGTTGGTGAGATTAAACCTCAGATCCTCTCTGTTCCCTACTTACTCTGATTTTTTGGAAGGAAAAATGAGTACACAGAGGCCAAAAAGGATCCTGTAGCAACCTCCAGCTAGATACCTGGTGCGGATGATAGGGGTCAGCAGGGCAGACCTAACCCACATTAGAAGGTTCTTTATGATCTGTTTTAGCTATTGAACATTATTTTCCATTTCAACTCACTCATCTTTCCATTTATAATATGGTTTGGGAAAATATATAGAGTAACTATTTATAGCTCAATACAGTTTCATCTTCAATGTGAAATATCAAAATTTCACTTAATTAATAGTATGGCTTATTATTCAGTGTTAGTCATATTTCCTAACAAAAGAGGAAACATAAAAGACTGAAGTGATAACTGAATCTATTGTATATTAGCAGAATATTCCTCTAATTTTAAGCTATATATGAACAACTCAATAGCTAGCTAGCTAAGAATCAGGTAAAATGCCAATAATTTACACATTTTACAAGCTAAACACAGTTACTGCATGCATGCTGCTTAGTCTCCATTCGGAATTTAGTGTTTCAATTTTTCTCCCCAGAAATCTTACACCTGCAGCTCACCCACCTCTTGTCAAAGCAAGTTTACAGTTCAATAGGCACCCTGGAGACTTAATGATAACTGTCAAAAACTTGAATAATTAGAGTTTTGTATAATTAATAGCCTAGACATACAGAATGACTGCATCATGTCATTTTCTTCACGTGCTTCTAAAAAGAAGATATTTTAATGCATGTAAGGTGTTTCAAAATAAAATTCCAATGTCATATTACTGCCCTACTCTAAAATAATATAATTTAAAAACTTTTCTGATAAGAACTGTTGAATAAATTGTGTCTCTATGTAAGCTGCAATAACAAATTCTTAAAAACACACAATTGCTTGTATTAATTTTATGGTCTTATGATAGTACAGTTATGTTCAATGCCTTATACATGGATTTTCAGAATCTTGCGCTATTTACTATTTGGTATATTTAGCAATATGAAGTTTTAGGGCTTCCCTTTACTCAAGCATTAGACCTTATCTGGAATGCTGCATCTAGTTTTGGTGCTCTCAATATCTTGTCCTCAGATGCCCAACAGCATTTTTAAGCAGCAGATTTTAAGATGGCTTCAACGTACTGAAACATTATTTTTACAGTAATTAAGTACTGTTTTGCTGCAATTTTACATCCTTGAAGATGAAGCTATAATTATCATGTACAAATAAATTTTATAATATTATAAAAGTTTTGTAAAATAAAAGCAATACCAAAACTTATCCGGCATGCACTGACATTCACAATATAATGCATTCATTCCAAGTATGTTATATATAAATAATATATATAAATTCTTTGGTCACATATGATCGTTCTTATCTAAGAACTTGAAACCAAAAGAAGCAAATGAAAGGCAATTCACGTGTCAGTCTCAGTAAATAATCTAACCTCAGTGATTCAGCAATGCATCCTTTTTGTAATTCAACTCATGAAATGTATTGTGTACTTTCTTATACACCCTTGCAGGGACTGGAAAACTCTGACAAATACCCATCCTTTTAACTTGAATTCCTACAGAAAGTTAATTTCACATAAACATTACACATACAGGACATGGCATATAATCCTCAACAAATCTGGACCAAACCTCTTCTGTAACAGGGAAAAAACCCTCACTCCTGAGATAATACTAAGCTCTCACAGCTATAAGAATACAATGGAAACTACAACTACAACTTCCAACTACAATGGAAACCAGAACTACTTTCTATTGCAGTTTGTGTACACATACCCAAGGTACCTTTGAACTAGCCAGTCTGAATGCTGATACTTATAAAGCGACAATAGTACATGCAGTCTGGTAAATACGCACTTAATTTACCATTTTGGAGATGACTAGGCCATATTCCAACTGTTTTGTCATTTTTCATCTGTAATAGTATTTTCAAAACTACATTTTTCCTACTAAGAGACAATGTGTGATGAACCAACCACAATGCCTATTCCCTGCCCCCCTTCAACACTTTGGGAAAAGAAGAAAAAATAATCTGGGAGAGTAAAGCTGAGTCCAGGAAGAAGAGGGGGGTTTGGGAAAGGTGCTCTTAAAAATTCGGTTTTATTTCTCAATATCCTACTCTGATTTTGACTGGCAATACATTAAACTAATTTCCCCAAGTTGAATCTGTTTTGCTCATGATCTCTCCCTGTCCTTATCCCAACCCATAAGCCTTTCATTATATTTTCTCTCCCCATCCAGCTGAGGAGGGGAGTGATAGAATGGCTTTGGTGGGCCCCTGGCCCCCAGTCTGAGTTAATCCACCACAGTACTGTTGTCTTCTGTTATGAAATGAGAAAATATTTTTGCCACTGAATCACAATATTATCCTTTTTCCCCAAAAAATTCTAATAGGAACAACTTTATCAAATTAAGCATGTATTGAGATTTTCAGTAGTGAAGACACTATTTCACCTTTGATTTTAAACTGCTCTGGGCACAGAAAGACAGTGGTAAACAGAGGATATACAACAGCTCCCAAGCTACTATTCCTGTTTCATCCTGTAGACTGTTCTTCATTTGTGGAAAAGCAGGTTAATGGAAAACCAAACACTACTGTTTTCAAAATAGGCATTTTAATGCCAGGTTGAAAATATTTGGGTGTATTATACATTCACATTGACTTTCATACCAAAATAAAAAGGAATTTGACACCAAAACTAGTATTTCGGGTAGGCTTAACTAACTATGGTGCTACATTTGCATCAACTTGGTCACCAAGAAATATACTGAGTACTTTTCTCTTTTTTGAATTCTGAACTGACAACAACATTTCCATACAAAACAGAGCTTGTTCAATATTTATATGAAGAAGCTGGCACCAGCAGTAGGTAAATATAACTGACTTCAGCTTTTCTCTGGGGCCATGATATGTTTTTTTCCCATGTTTTGGATTACATCTCTGCTATGATAATGAGAAAGAGGTGTTAAAATAGTGTATTATTTCCATCATTGACAGTGGAAAGTTACATATAGTTGAGACCTGTCTATTTTACACAAATAACGATGCAACTTAAGTCTATGAAGTGATGGAATTGCCTCCCAGGACTGCTCCAGTATTACGATAGAGAACAAGCCTGTATTTCTCTCTGAACAAAGTAGGTGTTCTGGGTGCAAAACATATGTGGGCTTGGAACAGCGATGCAGAGCACATTGGACATGAGAGAAAAATCAGAAACATTTTAAAAAAAAAAAAGATAATTTAAAATATCTTCAATAGAACCAGGGAAGCTGTTGAGGGGAAGAGGAGAGGCAAGAGGGGAGATAGGAGAGGACATCTGAAAAACCTTAACATGAAATACCTTCTTTTTTGTTCATGAATTCTCAGCAGAGCTTACAGGCCTTTGTGAGCTTGCAAATTAAATCCTGAGTAACTGTCACAAAACTATTCTTCTGTCACAGAAAACAAAATGTCATGGAAGTAAAGCTGACAATGTTTAAAGAGAAATATGTTTAAAATTCCTGAGTTTCTGTGTTGGTACTTGCTCTGTGCTGCTTGTGACCAAGATTCTCTAACAGCTTTTGCATCAGAAAAAAACATCCATGCATGTTCATAAGCCAAAAGGTCTCCACGATTCACTTTGCTACTTCTTTGTCAACATTCAACTTGTTTTAAACGTTTCTACCCCCTTCAATCCTTATTCAGTTCAGCAATGGGTTAGACCTCTTCAGAGCACTTCAAGATACAAACTGCCAGAGCTCAGAGTAAACCTTTCAAAGATGAGCACGCATTTTGTGCACTACAAGCAACACCTGCTTGTTTTGTGTTAACAATTAAAAGGGCAAATTATTACTGATGGCTATTATATTCCATTTCAGATCAAAATTCAGGTATTTTAGGTGAGTCAAAACAACCATACTGGTAGCGGGAACGACCCGCCCGATGCCCAGCGTTTGCCCGCCGGCATACAAACACCGCTTTGCCATAGAGAATTCAACCACAAACAACCTTGGCTACGGTGCCGTGCCGGGATGCACCCGTCCCTGCCCTTGGCCACCGCCTGCGCCAGGCGGCTCCGACATCGGCCGGTGCCTGCGGAGAGCTCCCTCTTCCCACCTGCCCGGCGCCCTCCAGCAGCCCCACGAGGAGCTCGTCCCGGCCCCTCCGCCAGCCCCCGGCACCCCGCGACATGGGAGGAGGGGCTGCAAAGGGAACCCCCGCCCCGTAACGCGCACACAGGCGGGCAGGAGCACAGGAACCACAGCATCACAGAATGGTTTGGTTTGGAAGAGACCTTAAAGATCATCCAGTTCCAACCCCACTATGGGCTGGGACACCTCCCACCAGACCAGGCTGCTCAAAGCCCCATCCAGCCTGGCCTTGAACACTTCCAGGGAGGGGGTACCCACAGCTTCCCTGGGCAACCTGTGCCAGTGCCTCACCACCCTCATCGTGAAGGATTTCTTCCTAATGTCTAATCTAAATCTTCCCCTTCCAGTTTAAAGCCATTCCCCCTCGTCCTATCACTACCTGCCCTTGTAAAAAGTCCCTCCCCAGCTTTCCAGTAGCCCCTTCAGGTACTGTGAGGCCGCTATAAGGTGTCCCCAGAACCTTCTTTTCCCCAGGCTGAACAACACCAACTCTCAGCCTGTCCTCGTAGCAGAGGTGCTCCAGCCCTCTGTGATCATCTCTGTGGCCTCCTCTGGGCCCGTTCCAACAGTTTCATATCCTTCTTATGTTGGGGATTCCAGAACTGGACACACCACTGCAGGTGGGGTCTCACGAGAGCGGAGCAGAGGAGAATTACCTCCCTGGACCTGCCTTGAAACTCCTCTTCCCACTCGCGCTCCCGCGAAACAAAACTTGCTGCCTCCCACCTACCCTCCCGTCGCCGTGACACGGCCCAACTTCCCGAAACCTTCCCAGAGGTCCAAAAAATAACCCCACCCCAGCGGGACGGGCAGAGCGGGGCGCCAGCCGCCAGGTGCCACTCACCTTCCCACGTCTCCGCTTTATCTCTTCGCTCGCGGGCTGCAACTCCCAGTCCTTCCCCCTGCTGCCATCTTCCACCGGAGCGGCGGGGGGAGGGACCGGGGAGGAGAGAAGAGGAAAAGTTGCGGCGGAGAGCAGCGGCGTTTAAGTGGCCATAGCGCTGGCGGGGCGAGCTTGTGCGTGCCGTGCCGAGCCGAGCCGAGCCGAGCCCGAGCCGCGCGCGGCGGGCGGGCAGGCGAGATGTCAGCGGGGCGAGCCTGTGCTGTGCTGTGCCGTGCCGTGCGGGACGGCTGCAGCTGGCACAGGGCTGCGCGCTGCGATCGCAGCCCGTGGCGGACGCGAGGAAGATTTACTAAAAATAGCGGCTCAGCGCGGCGGGGGGGGCAGAACAGCGCGGAGGGAGGCAGCCGAGATGCGGCGCGCTCCCCGCCGCCGCCGCTGGGGGCACAGCGCTGAGGGGCGGGGAGGCTCCTCAGGAGGCGTTTGAGGCACGGAACCCAAGGGGCTCCGGGTGCCCGGCGCGGGAGGGGTGGGGCAGCGCTGCGGGCGA
This sequence comes from Neomorphus geoffroyi, assembly GCA_033558235.1. Taxonomy (NCBI): domain Eukaryota; kingdom Metazoa; phylum Chordata; class Aves; order Cuculiformes; family Neomorphidae; genus Neomorphus; species Neomorphus geoffroyi. The sequence goes on from JAUMJM010000004.1 coordinate 14,657,741, forward strand.
AGGGTGCGGCGGTGCCGGGACCCTTGACTGCCAGGAGCCGCCCCGGGGCTCAGCGGGTGCCGGGAGGGGTTCGCTGCGGGCTGGGGGGCTGCGCCCACTCACCACCTCCGCCCCCGCCCGCCAGGCTGGGCTGCGCCCTCGGGGCTTCCGTCGCCTCCCGCGGGGCTCGGCGGGCGGGTACCTGCGGCTGCGTTAGAATCCCAGAATCATTAAATGGTTTGGGTTGGAAGGGACTTTAAAGATCATCCAGTTCCAACCCTTCTGCCATGGGCAGGGACACCTCCCACCAGTCCAGGCTGCTCAAGGCCCCATCCAACCTGGCCTTGAACACTTCCAGGGAGGGGGTACCCACAGCTTCCCTGGGCAACCTGTGCCAGTGTCTCGCCACCCTCATAGTGAAGAATTTCTTCCTAAGTCTAATCTAAATCTTCCCCCTTACAATTTAAAGCTGTCCCCCCTCATCCTACCACTACTTGTCCTTGTAGAAAGTCCCTCCCTAGCTTTCCTGTAGCCCCTTCAGGTACTTCTGCTGTCCCACGGCCTTTGCCACCCTTCCCACTGGAAGCCTCTCTCGGGGGAAGGGAGTCGCCTGCCTTTTGCCTGGCTCCCCTCTCCGCAAAGGGAGAGGTTCTGTGCCCAGCTGTGCCTGAGGAGTGGGCAGCAAGGCCCAGAAGGCAGAGGGAGGACTCACACCAGGCTCTGGCATTTCTGAACTCTGGAGTGAATATGTGTGGCTCTTTAAAATGTAGCATTCCTCATTTTATCATTGCCTCTATTACAAGTTATTAGAAGTTCCCAGCAGGGAGAAGGTATGCGAGCTGCAGTACAGCTCAGCACGGTAGCTACCTCTGTTCCCATGGGCCGTCACTTCCAGGGATGATAGCACATTTCTGCAGCATTGCTTTCCCTTCGTGGTATTTTATCAATCTTGGTATTTCTTAGTATCTCCAGCTAGAGGATGCCCATCTTTCTGAGCTCCAGTTAGGTCTCTTTGGTAATGGTTAGCAGTCTCCAGAATTCCCTTTTCTTGGTAGTTTTATACAGCATATAAAGCACTTAAGTCTATGGAATTTGTCTTGACCAGAATTATTCCTAATCAACATTTATGGATGGATTTCTTCATTACTTTGGAGGGGATGTCTCTTTTCATTCATTCCCTTCCAGGTAAAGGTTAGCCTCAAAGCAGTTTAGTTCTTGAAAATCTAAGAAATTAAAAACATTAGCTGTCTTCCACCTAAAGGCTTTGCAATTTGCAACTAGACGATATTCAAGGTCCCTTCTAACCCAAACCATTCTATGATTATATATATATATATAAGTTTCACGCTATGTTTTACTCTGTTTTAAGATTCATTTTATTTATTCTTTCCACTGTATTGTTTTCAGATGTTAGCTTTTCTGAAACAAACGTTTAAAATTGTTGTTTCCAAGACTGCTGAAGAACCAGTTACAACTGAAAGTTAAAGCTGGTGGCTACAGAAAAGCTTGGAATTTAGGCCTGAATGTCATTGATTGCTGAAGGGATACAACAGATGAAAACTCAAATGTGGTAAGCAAAATAAAATAAATCTTGCTTTTAAAATTAGAAATAAAACCGCATCTGCGTGTGTTTCAGCTTCAAGAGGAATCTCATTAGTTTGTTTTGGTTTGTGTTTTAGTTTGGGAATCAGTTTTTGCTAGACGTTAAAGTCATGAAGTACCATGTGACAGATCCAAGTCCAATTTAACTAATGAGATCATACAGCACTTTCTCTGACAGATCGATATGCTTCAAACTGACACATACTTTTGTTTCAATATGTACTTTTGTCTTCTCTCTACTCAAAGGAAGCATAGGCACTATAATTCTATTCTAAAAGACTAGTCACAGTTCTATACTATGTTGGGAACTTCTGAATTTATGCTGGAAGATAACTGGTGTCTCTGAGACACTTTCATGTTTTGATTGCTGCTGTGCTTGCCTTACTCATTTCCACTCAGTGTTAATAAGTATAATGTATTGGTGCATGGTGGAAATATTCAGGCAGCCTTTATTTTGCTTTTGTTAGATATGACACTATCTTCTCCTAATCCTTCTGACCAAAAAAAATTATTTATAGACTTTGATTTGCTGGAGTGAATATGTGTAGCTCTTCTTTCAAATGTAGCATTCCCCATTTTATCAGTGTCTTTCTGAGTTATTACAAACATTTACTGAAAGTCATGGGGGTGAGAAAAGAATGTAGTATGCCTGCATTATAATTCATAATTTTAATTTATAAGACCTGAGGTGAGGTGCTGAAATCCTTAAGACATTTTTATCCCTAAAAAGATCCTTGCATCATCCTTGCAGCTTCATCTCTACCACGTTGTGAACTGGTGCCTACTGAGCATTGCTGACTGTGATGCCTCTCACATACACTCTGATTTACAGTAAGTGGATTTTTTAATGGAAAAAACTTGCATATTTATCACACATAAGATCAGTAAGATCATTTTTTGGAGGGCTACAAAGGTTTTGGAAACCACACTGGAACAGAAAAATTGTCTTCCCTAGGCTTCCTCACTTCATGAAGGCACTTAGGAGAAAAACATAAACTTTTTTTTCTTTTTTTTTCCCATTCAAACACTGAAAATATTGAAAACATTTTAAAAAATAATATAATCAAAACTGTAGCATTCCGTAAACGATTTCTTATGTTGACACATATCTAGTATCATTAATATTGCGGAAAAATAGCTCGTGGATATTCCATGGCTTCCTTGGAAACTGGTATTAAAAAGGCACTGAGGTATAGTATCTCATCAAGCAGTACTTAAAACTCATCAAGCAGTGAGCAATTCCCTTACTCTGATACCGAAAGGAAATACATCGGATGTTCTGGACTGTCTAATCATTAAAATTAAGATCATACACAACTATGTCCCTTTCCAATCCAGTTCATTAACTATTTCACATAAAGTGAAACCCATCAAGATGAACAGAAGAATAAAACCAAACTGTTTAATAAGACCAAACTACTTCCAGAGCAGATGTGCATGTTAACCTGTGGATCTGAATAAGATGGAAGTAAGTCTTGTCCATTAAAAAGCTAAGTCTGCTCCATTTGTTGATATGCCAGCTCTTTGCTGAAACGATCGGCCGTTTTGGATGTATTTCTGTCCCTCAGCTGCCAGAGAGCAGGTACTTTTCATCCTCTCTGACAGTCAATAGGCTTCAATTATTCTTCTTGGGTGTAATCTTGCAACACACCCATGCTTTTAGTCACATTCAGAGCAGACTGACAAGATGTACTTTTCAGAGATGATTCTTAAATTCAGCTTGAAGTTCAAGGAGGCAGCCACCTACTTGCTGAGTAAGAGAGTAAACACACCAAAATGTTAGCTGGTGTCTGTTCCTTAAGTTCCTGTCCAATTTTCAATGGAACACATGGCTCCACTTTTTATCTTCAAAGTTCAGAGAAGTTCAAGTCATGCTGTACTTGTCTGTAGAAATTAATTCCAGCTGTCTCTCATCTGTGACCTAATAGGGATAGATCCCTCTGATGCTTCAGATCACTTTTTTTTTTTTATGGAATTAATAGACTGATACCTAGCTTGTTGCACAGAGTATCCATGTACCTAAAAAATGTGACCCTTCTAACCAGTGGAGTGCAATGCCCTATATATGCTTCATATATGTATCAATACGTAAAAGACCATCTGCTGTTGCAACTATTTATATTTACTAAGGCCTTCATTAAAATTTTAAGATTTGTCTTCTCTAAGAAAAACATCAAAATCTGAGGGGGGGAAGGGGTGTAACTTATTTGTGATGTCTGTTAGTTTGACTGAAAATTAATTAAAAGGTCTTCTTTTGGGTAAGACTGCCAGCCTTTTGATAAGTGGCACTAAGTATCTTGCTTAGTGTCTCATAAACATTAACAGTTTACATGTTTCAGATTGAGTATAATTGTTGACTTTGTTTGCAGAAAGTGTTTGCTTTTTTCCTGAAAAAAGATCAATGGTTTAGCTGATCAGAGAGATTTATGCAATTTGTAAATAACCACTTAACTGCTACAGAATCTAAATAAATCAACACAGATGTCAACATTTAAAAGATAATAGGGATTTTTGTACTAACATTAACAGAAGAATGGTTTTATGTATACTTAAATGTCTTATGAAAATATATTTCCCGCACTCTGGAGATAATTTACTGTGTGATTAGCTCTTTCACTGCCTGGGTTTTCAGGTATGTGTACAGATCTACATTTGATAGGACTATTCAGGTGGTTAAAATAAAACATGATATTAGCCCTTTTTTTAGTGCCAGTGGTTAGCCAATATTTGGAAATCTGTGGGCTATTTCTCAGAAACATGGAGTCAAGTGGGTTTTGATCCCAACCTATTCGTATGCAGAGAATATAAACAAATATTGGTTCCTTGAACACAGTAAGTTGTGAAATGAGTGACTGGACTAAGCTGTTTGCTTGTATGCCGAGCCTGCACACAGCTGTCCTGCAGCACCACTGTGCCCCCTAAATGGTTCTTCCACTCACACAAAGCAAAGATTTTTAAGTGCTGCCTAATGCTGTGGTGAACTGTGCAGAACTTGCAATCATTCATATAAAAATGAAATCTAAGCACAAGGCTTGGACATCCATTGGAAGATTTCCCATTAGCTTTGGACTAACTGGAGCTGAAGCTGAGGCCTGTCCTTTCGTTCTTGTGCCACCCTTCACTCTTCAACCTGAATCGTCTTCTGTCCTGATTGTAAACAGCTCAGACTGTTGCGGTCTTGCCTACTTTTTGTCTGGGTCCTTTTTTCCCATTTTTTCTGCTGCTGAGCTGCCACATTTTCTAAACTTTGTGTTGAAGACGCTGGTATGTCCTGTTATACTAGTGCAAGTGGCCCTCCAGGTGTCATGACCTTGCTTTGGTTTCTGACCTTGTGCTTTTCTCATTCTGAAGCAGTTGTCTTTCCCAAAGTCATCTGATGATAGACTCCAGCAATTGTCCTATCTGGAGACTTCTTCAGGGAAAGCAGCTCTGTGCCCTGTTTACATATTCCTGGTGTTTCTTTCTGTCTCCTTGATTCTCTGATGTCCTTGTTTCTTCCTGGCATACAATGTACAGTGCCACCAAAGGAGTGCATTTGTATTCACATTTCATTGTACAAATCTCAGCTTACAGGACTGAGCACCTTTTTTCAGCCTTGTCAAGCTGATCCACAATTTGGAAGGAGTTTCTATTCTTTGCCGTTACTAAGTGAGCAGGCATTAAACTATTCCTTCACTCACCCTGAATAGAAAGTGGATTTTATCCAAACAAGGAGAGATCACATAACTATATCAAGAACTGCCCACAAGTCATAAATATATCTTATTTTCAAAATTCCAGATGCATTAGTCTTCATAAAAGTGCTTAATTAATTACAAAAATAAAATGCTTGGCCTTTACATTTGGTGTACTATTTTTTGCTTATAATCGTGAGAAGGTAAACAAAGTTATAGGTGAATTTCTTTAGTTCCTAACTGAACTACCCTTTCAAAAACAAGCTGAGAAGAGGAACTCTCTGAGGAACTCTGTCATTAAACCTGACCAGATTGTGCTTGTTTGGGTGGACAATTGCATCTGGTTTTCTCATGTTCTTATTACAATTAACTGCATTAGCAGATAATATGTAATTCTGAATGAAAGAGTGAGCTTGAAATTACACACAAATCTTTCTTACTATAATGATTCATCAATAGGATTTGTTTCAGCTTTCTGCTTTATCTTTTTTTTTATTTTATTTTTCCACATTCTGTAGTGATGAGAATTGTGATGGAGAACAGGCAGAAGTTACTGCTGGGAGCCTCTGTCAGCGTGATGCAAGGAGCTCAGGCATCAAGATGATTCATTGATGATAAAATGCAACGAATAGCTCCATGCAAGTATCTGAGCAAGTTATTTTCTGGACAAACCAATTTGGTGACATTATTCCTTCTTGTAATTTCTTACTTCTTGTTCTGGAATGTCAATATCCAGTAGATTTTCTTGCCCAAGATTCCGTAGCTTACTACCAAGGAAGTATGAACAATGATGTCCATGGAAAGAGAGCTTTTCCTGCACGGTTCGCAGCTGTGAGAAAGTATTATCATTTACTTTGTCTTGGCTTTTCCAGATGGGGTAGATGAGTTCTGCTGTAGGTGTTTCTGTTGTCTTGGCTGACTTAAAAATAGATTCCCTTGTCATGACCACTCTACTGTTAAACAGATAATCACTCAGACACAAGAAAGTTTAGTAACATTTGACATTAACATTAAAATATGTATTTCTCATTATTGATAGACTTCTGTGACTATAGAAGTCTAGTGGTGAAAAACAAAAATGGTAATACAACTCCTAGGGAGATGTGGTGATAGAAGAGAAGGGCTTAGTACTCCTTATCGTTTATGAACTTTTGCAAATGCAGTATGTACTCCTTGCTCACAAGGTGTTACTGTCAGGTTGATCTTCTTTCAATGTGAGGTAGGGCTACAGATAGGGCTACAGATGCCCTGCTATTATCAGATTCTACTTGACAATAACCTTGTCAGTTTGCTTTGGAAATTCACGTAGTATCAACCAAATAACACTAGTTTCTGAAAATCACAGTATCACACAGTATCACAGTATAATAAGTTGGAAAAGACCTTTGAGATCACCGAGTCCAACCTATGACCCAACACCCACACCTACTCCTACTTGTCAACTACACCATGTCACTAAGTGCCTCCTCCAAATTTTCTTTGAACACTTCCAGGGATGGTGACTCAACCACCTCCCTAGGCAACGCATTCCAATGAACAATTACCCTCTCAGTGAAGAACTTCTTCCTAATGTCAATCCTAAACGTCCCCTGTCGAAGCTTGAGACCGTGTCCTCTCATTCTGTCACTGGTCGCCTGAGAGAAGAGTCCAACTCCTACCTCACCACAACCTCCCTTTAGGTAGTTGTAGAGAGCAATAAAGTCTCCCCTGAGCCTCCTCTTCTCCAGGCTAAACAACCCCAGCTCCTTCAGTCGCTCCTCATAGGGCTTGTGCTCCAACCCCTTCACCATCCTCATCACCCTCCTCTGGACACACTCCAGCATCTCAACATCCTTCTTAAACTGAGGGGCCCAGAACTGGACACAGTACTCAAGGTGCAGCCTGACCAGTGCCGCGTATAAGGGGATGATGACCCCTCTAGTCCTGCTGGCCACACTGTTCCTGATGCAGGCCAAGATACCATTGGCCTTCTTTGCCACTTGAGCGCACTGCTGGCTCATGTTGAGTTTCCTGTCCACCAGCACTTCCAAGTCCCTTTCCGCCTGACTACTCTCCAGCCACTCTGCACCCAGTCTATAGCTCTGCATGGGGTGGTTGTGCCAAAGTGTAGGACCCGGCATTTGGACTTGTTAAACCTCATGCTATTGGAGTCAGCCCATCTCTCCAGCCTGTCAAGGTCCCTCTGTAGGGCCCTCCTACCTTCTAGCAGATCAACACTTCCTCCCAGCTTGGTGTCATCTGCGAACTTGCTGATGAAGGACTCGATCCCCTCATCCAGATCATCAAAAATGACCAGTTCCATTTACATTTCATAATCTGTTGAAAGGAAAAACGTTTGTGACTAAGAGAAGGAAAGAGCTGTCAACCCTGTTTTGTGATTACTGCCCACAAATGTTCTCACGTTTTGCTTCAAAAAAGTGTTCTGACAAAAATATTAGCACTAATAGAACAGTATGCATATGTTCTCACAGTATAAATAGTGTAACTTCATCTCATAAGATACCTCAGGGCTCTATCCAATGACTTTAATGAGGTTTGGGGTCGTTCAGCACCTCACTGCAGATGCTCAGCAAGCAGAAGGAAGATGACAGGAAAAACTTGTGCTCACGTGAGGTACAAAGCGTCATCATTGTTTGTCCAAGTCAATGGGAGTCACAGAGCCTCAGTGCTGCAACATCAAGCCTTTCCTTCTCCAATGAATGTCAGAAAACATTTCTCTACCACACTGTATCCTTATCCTCCAACAGACGCATCCTACGAACAGCAATCTGTACTGGCATCCTGCTTTCACAGAAGTGAAACTCATTTGCCCTAGATTAAGTGACTGCCTTGCCCTTGGCTCCCTTTTCAGGCAATAGAAATACCTCCAGAGAACAATGCTCTAATTCAAATGCAGGTGCCAGAAATTACATGAGATGGATCCCATCCAAGGTGTCAGCTGTCTTTTATTCACTCTTTACAAGGTTTCTTTTCATTACATGAACTCTTATGGGGGATTTTTTTATCAGTCGACAGAAAAAATCTTATTTATAGACCACCAAGGAGGGACATATCTACTCTTACATAAATTCTGCATTTGTAAAGTTAATATTAATTTACATATGCACCTGTCATCAAGGCAATGTATTGTCTTCAAGACGATCAAATGGATACTCTTTCTAAAACTGCAGTACTTTGCAATTTTTTACACTACAGGATGAAGTAGACACTGAAAATACCAACTCATTCAATTTAGAGACATTGATAGGCTCCTGACAAATCTAAGAGTGGCCAAAGTGATCTTGGGGGAAAGTCAGAAATAGAAATTGTCTAGGGGCGTCTTTTACATACAAAATTCCTATTAGTATTCAGCCTATTTTAAATATACCACTACATTTTTTTTGTGTCCTCTGCTGTGTTTCATTCTTGTCTTTTTGGTTGTTTGCCACAATTATTATAGCTCAGCTAAAGAAATTCAGGAAATGTTGCCGACAAGAGGCCCACATTTAACTTTATCACCCTACAATTTTTTTTGCACATAACTGAGTAACTCTGTAGAGGTCACAGATATCACTGTACCGCATGAATGCCCGGTTTCTGAAAGCTTTCATGCAATGTGTTTTACCATGAAGAGGAAAATTTACTTGCTCTCTGAATACCATCTATTGTGTAGGAGTTACATATCCTGGGGTTTGGCGGCTTATATATTTTTTGTGCTAATGATTATTCAAGACTTTTGTACTACAGCATAAAATCTTACATGGATGTATCCTATATATGCAGACATAGATATATATACGATCTCTGTCACATGGATATATCATATATATGTACGTATAAATGTATTTATAGTATTTAAGCATGTACATACAGATATATTCCAGGTTATAGCTGAGAGCTGGTGAGAAAGTCTCTCTCTCTCCGCACAAAGTGAGAAATTTTATCTCGACTTCCTGCAGTCTTTTTCCTCCAAAAAACCAAAATTCAGGAGTATAACAAAATTCACTAGTACATAACCTTTGAAACTCTTCCTATTCTGCTGACTCACAGTACTAGAATTACATAAAAAGAAAAAGAGACAAAGTCTGTCTTTTCTATATTTCTGTGTTTGTATGTAAGATAGAGGAACTATGACCTCTGCCCTAAATCTTTTCTGAATACAATAGAGTTATTAGAGAATATTCAGGTCTTTTAAAATGTAAGACTAATAAAATAACAGTAGCATCATTTGTTGCAGAATTCATTTAATGTATTTGTATAAGCCTGTTCAAATGAAACAAATGTTATGTATTTTTTTTCTTCAGGAATATGACCATGTAACTTAAGTAATCGCTCTAACTAAAACTTCAGAAAACCTTAAACTCACCTATAAAGTTTCATATGAAGCAAAAATTTATTGATGGGAAAGTTTCTGTTTATTTACTGCTATTTGTAAAAACCCAATGCACATATTTTTCTATGCGAGTGTTCAGCCTATATATCACACACACTGTCAATGCTATCACAGAAGCATAGAATGACCTGAGTTGGAAGAGACCCATGACGATCATTGAGTCCAATCCCTATCCCTGCATAGGACAATCCTGTCATTCACACCGTGTGTCTGAGGGCATTGTCCAAATACTTCTTCAATATTGTTAGGCTTGGTGCCATGACTGCTTTGCTGGGGACCTGTTCCAGTGCTCCACCACCCTCTGAGTGAAGAACCTTTTCCTAACATCTGACCTAAATCTCCCCCAGCACACTTCCCTGCCATTTCCTCCATTTAGCTATTGCTAAATACAACAATTACTATCTTATTTTTTTGTCAGTGGCACATATATAGGAGAAAATCAAAGTATTCCAGTCCTCAGTTTTTCCCTCCTCACCTTCCCAAAGAAGTCTGTATTTGTACAGTTCTTGACTAGGATTCAAGGAAGGACAACTGTCAGGGATTGAAACAGGCTGTCCAGGGAGGTGGTGGAGTCACCATCTCTGGAGGTGTTTAAAAAACAGGTGGATGAGTTCCTTGGGACATGGTTTAGAAGGGAGACAGGCACGGTTGGACTCAATGATCTCAGAGGTCTTTTCCAACCTAATGATTCTATGATTCTATGATTCTCTAGCAAGCCACATTTTGGCCAGTTGCCAAACCCTTACAAAGGTATTTGCATATTTGTTTTATAGTTGTTTTATTTTTGTGTTCTGATAATATGATACCATTCAAATTTCAGAGTACGCACAGTTCTTGTCATAATAGAAGGACCTATGAAGAAACTACTTTATGATGATGACTTAAATCCATTTTATCTTCCAAGGTGGTGTTATAGATTGCTGTACTGGTCAATGATGCCTAAATATATAGTAATCTTGATGTAAAAGGTTTTTCAATATTGTATCCTTTAAAAATTTTCATGCTTTTATACTTTTGTGCCTGTGTCTGTACTCATGGCTGCTGTCTGACAGGCCCTAGTACAAAGCTAAATATTGTCACCACTGCTGAAACAGAATGATGAAACATTGTTCCCTGTTGGATGAAAAAGAATGGGTAATCCTTATTATCAGCCTATAGAAAATAATTTCCTTTAGAACAACCCAGTGCAAATAAAATTATCTGTATGAGGATAATTTTGGTTCATGCACTGGGATTCTGAAAGCAGAAAAGTACTTTTTTTTTGCAGAAGTTGAGGACTGGTATCAAGTTTAACTTCTCAGTGCTTCTTCCTATGATTGACTGATGGTTACCTCTTATTATTAATGCAGAAGTGATCAATAATAGTCCCTATAAAAATATCCAGAATATGTCAGGTCTTGTTGTGACTCTTTAACAATGACTGAACAGAACAGCTCCAACACGGTTATCTTTGGTAATCACTAAGTCCAATGAAATTGCTTTTTTTCCTGTTCTGTCTAAACCCAAACTTCCCAAATATTTTTTTCCAGTGTTTTCTTTGTTACTCTTAACCTTCTCACTGAGATCAGCTAGCATTGTGTTAAGTTTAAGTTGTCAGCCTGACCCAATACACTACTCAGATAAGGAATGACCGGATCTTGAAAAAAACAAGCAAGCAACTCATCGAGGTTTAGTTGCATACTGGGCATGAATATCTTACAACCATCCTGTGGATTTTTGGGCCATTGCTTTGGCCAGTGATGTAGAAGCAGATTATCAGCAGTTGCAGACTAATGCTAGTCTGAGAGGCTAGAATACAAAGCAACCCCCAATCACAGCTGAAGGGTGAAGAGTTAGACAGTCATTTCTTCAATATGGAGTGCTGGTCTTGTAGTTTACACCAAATCCTTTCAAACACAATCACATAGAATTAAGCACATATACAGTTACATGTTCTTCTGTCTGACTTCAATGCAATATAGTGACTTTAGATTAGATCATTTCTGCTCTGGTTTCACAATGCAATTCATGTAGAGCTTGCCAGAGAACAAGATGTGATTGCCAAAGATGTAATTCCTTTTTACCTAAGGTTGTTCACCTTTCAGATACATGGACCAGGGTCTCCATGGGGCTGGGCCTGCAGGGAGAACCTAGCAGGTGTCAGGACAGGGCTGTGGCAGCACTGCACCCTACCACCTAGACGGGGCAAGGACTGGCAGCCCCAGGGGGCCTGAAATGGGATTCTGGTCCAGCTGGGTTGAGTCCCAGGGGAGAGCAGGCAGGGCCAGTAAGATTTGATAGTGCCCGGGCACCCTTGATAATTTAACAGGGCTTCCAGGTTGCCTATCTGTGCCTACACTTACTTTAGCACTAACTTCAAGAAACTTATACCCATATGGGATAAAATTTTTCTTCACATTGAATAATACTGTTTTCATCCAGATGGCCTCTTTCATCACCCTGCCATTAAAAGCAGAATTAATAACAGAGTGGTATGATAGCCTTTCCCCTCCCCAGCATCAAAGACAGTGCCATTACGTGAGACATGCAGGTCTCTCTCATGTAAGAATTTAGAGGTGAGGATTTTGAACCGGTAGAGTTTGGAAATAGCCATATCCCTGGGCACTGAAAGATCTGTTTGCCCTGAAGGAAAGCTATTTATTAAAAGCTTTAAAGGGCTGCCATTTAAACATGAATGTTTTCCTCTTGCGTTTTAGTTTTTCTCAAGTTGGTTTGATGGCTCCCTTACAAATATTATCTGAGAATATGTTATTTATTTTGTTCTTATGGAGGATATCTTTCTTTTTTTCCCCTGTAATTAGGAATATGTGAATACAAGTAAGGGAAAAAGTCTGACAAAACCTCAAACAATTATAATCCTAAAGATTAGTTTTCTGACATTAAATAGGGCTGAAAATCTTAATGCTTCTAATTTTCTGATAGGTTACATCACAATTAGAATAAGCCTATGCCTAAATGGTGTAGTTCCATAACAAACCAATAACATGAAAATTACTTCTGAAACAGCCACTTCTTTTTCTATTCTGAATGCATATACACAAATGTAGCATTTCCCTAAGCCCCAAAATACTTCTCAAATAGACAAACATTTTGTAATATTACCAACAAGGTTTCATTGGTTAAATGATTGACAAGGAGAGACACTGTCAGGTAGATTTTATTCACAAATCAATGTCTAAAGTCAAGAACATACATAAAAACATCAGTGAAGAACTGAACAAATAATAATGAGATTGTCAGTATGTTAGATATTAGTACTTTATGGATAAATTAATTATGTATACCTGAGAGATCCTGTAATGTTTTACTCCTTAAGATTTTGTCATAAAAGTGAATAGAAGGGTAGATGTGTGGCAATATATAGTTCTACTCATTAAGAGCTCCAAGATGCGAGATGCTAGTCCCTGTTCTCAAAACAGTATTTGAACAGAGTATAAATGAACCAAATAAGTCTGTTATTTTCCCAAATGAGGCAATAAATGCTGATATATCTTGAAGCATAGAAACAGTACATTTATTTTCCCATTTGTGAAATAGCAAGCATTTATTTGGATGCATGTTATTAGGGCTAAGTGAATGGTCTGTAACCAGATAAAACAGGAGAGTTATCCATTCAGAATTCAAGGGCTAATGCTGTATTACTCAAGATAGAATTTCACAAATATTTTTGAATATGTTATGATATTTAGAAATGAACACAAGTTCTTCTATCTACTAGTTACATAACATTGTCACTCTTACGAAAATAGAAAGTACAAAAACTTCAGCTCTGCAAAAGGTATAGCTGCCCACAGTGTTCCAGTTTATGGGTTCAGTCCTCCAACGCAATGAGCACTTTGGTTCTGGTCCAGCAAACTACTCAAATATCTTCTTAACAGTATGCACGTGAATAACTCAGTTATGCTGCTACTAGAGCTAAATGGAAGAGTCACAAGGTCTTGATATCAATCATAGATGTCATCTCTTCTTTACTATCTCTCTGCAGCGTTAACATTACACTTACCTAATTCACTAGGGTTTTATACACCACCATTCATAAAAGTTAGCGTATAACCTGCCATATGTGAGAGGACTACAAAATGGATAAACATTTCTTTTCTCTTCCCAGTTTCTTCCAGGAGGAGATGTTTCCAGGGGCTTGAAGTGATTATTAGAATTTAAAGCAGGGGATAAAAGAGCTATAAACTCTGCTATATAATGCAATGTATGCTACACGTCACTTAACTGTGAAATATTGCCTCTCCCTTTTCCATCCCTTTATTGACCTTTGCAGAAGGGGTGAATGCAAAACTTGCTTATTAGCAGAGTGAGGCTATTGCTGTCAAAAAAGGCTTATGCTGCACTTAAAGTGTGCTATTGAGGTTGCTCCAGCATGCTCACCCTCAGAGCTTCCAAAAAACTTCTGTCTGACCCAGCTAGGACTGTTGTCCAGGGCAGTATGTTTCCTCTTCTTTCTCTTCTTCCCATGCCATTTGACCTCATAACATTAGAAACAGTTTGAAATTCATGTTAGGTTTGGTCTTTACTGACACCCAAGTAGTTTATCATCACATGAATTGTGCTTTGTGATGCACGTTACTATTACTAATACTTCATCAACAGTTTGAGTGTCTCGCATGATGAATGTGGGCTATTGCATTATCCCATTTTGTGTGCATCATGAAGCTGTTCCCTTCAATCACTGTTGTTTCACTCCCTGTTATTTGCTTTCTTGCTATCTATTCATCCATGTATAATATGACACATTTCCTGCTCTAATTTCAGTATGAAAACACAAGAGCATTAAAAATTTCATACATCTCCAGAGCGCCGTAGGTTACTTTTTATCTAAAACAATGTTCAGATGGCTGTCACAAAGGAAGTTAAAGTGAAATGTCAAAAGCTGTAAGGATGAAAAGCTGCACATGGTAGATACAAGATTCAGTGCACGGTAACTCCCTCTTAATAAACAAGCAAAGATCTATTGGAAGGAAAATTTCCCTGCATTTGAAATTTAACTGCCAAGCATCCACATCCTACACATAACTGTCAGAAAGGGTGTCTAAATCTGTCCTCATTTGTAACATGTGTTGTGACAAGATTTGACAGTCTCTGAAAGAGCTATAATTGCCACCTAAACATCCAGCATTTTGTCAACTGCGATCATGTTTAGGCAAAGCATTTATTTCACTTTAAAAAACCCTAGCATTTTTTCTTTCTTCTGAATGAGATGACAGAATTTTTTTTTTCCCTTTTCTGATTAGGGGTTGCAAGTCAGATTTAAGGATTTTTTTATTGTGCCTTTTTTCCTTTCAGTATTTTTCCAGTGACAGAATTTGGAACTTCTCAGTTTAAAAGAGTGATTAGCTTGAAGAAAACCAATAGCATTTCAACAGAAGTACCATAAGGACATCTACCAAGATACAGACTCTACTGAAAATTTCTGAATGTTGAGCTGATTTTGATATAGGCACTCTGCAGAATATCACAATAGGAATCAAGGTAAAAAAAGGAAGAGTATCCTGATATTTGCCATTTTGTGACTGAATAAACGTTATGTAGTTTTAGTCCACTGGATGTAATGATCCTAATGCAACCATAAAAATTGTTACAGGACGGAGATGGGAGCTGTTGGTCGTATGTTCCCAACCCGCGATAGAAGCTGTTGGTGTGAAATCAGAACGAATGTTTTGGATGAGGAAAATGAGCCTGTCTCTTGGGCATTAACTGTCTATATAGTTGGGACTGCAACTAATGCATAACTGATAACTCTCTTGATGGTTCAGAAGTACTCAAACTCTTACCAGGCCTAAGAACTTATGTCTTAATTGCTTTCTTGAAGTACCAAGCACTAAAAGTTACCACTAGTATAGCAAACACTCCCCAGCAGTATCACTTTAATTCACTCTGGCACTGTTCATGTTTTTTCTGCATTCGTTTAGCAAAAAAAAATCCAGCAATCAAATTTTATTCACAGGAATGTTTGCAAAATTAAATAACAATCTGTGCTTTGGAGAGTTTTAGTACTTGAAATGTACTTTTTCACAAGTAATGGATGCAACAAGGGCATGGAAGTATAACTGCATACAGAGAACAGGTGCCCCTAGATCCAGATCTACTTGTGCTTGCCTGGCCTGCCCTTGCCAGGTGTTGGTGAGATGTGTTTGCCACCTTGAGTGTCTGTACTGTGCTGCCATAGGACTGTTGAGGAAGAACATGGTAAACTCTTCTGCCATTGGCTAGAAGGGTCAATAATTGCACCAAACCTTTCCTCCTGACTAGAGTTTGACTCATGAACTTGAAAATCAAAATAAAAAGATTTGCTGTACAAGTGAGAGCACAGGTTTGCATTAAGTAACTTTCTCCACTTGTTCAGTCCTAATTGCATGAGTCCTGTATACTATATTCTTTATTCAGCTGCCAGTTAAGGCTCTTTTATACACAAATCACAATCATTGATTCCTTCTCACACGCACAGTTCTCCATAATGGGTGTCCACAGTGATGCGAAGCTATAAACCTGAATGTCAGATAAGAAGGTCACACTGTGTAGTAAGTCCAAAGCTCAGTTTCTCAGTCGTCTCTTCTCCGGGCTAAACAGATTGATCTCACTCAGCCTCTCCTGAGAGAGATGCTCCAGCCCCCGCATCATCTTCATCGCCATCTGCTGGACTCTCTCCAGTAGTTCCTTCTCTTTGTTAAGCTGGGGAGCCCAGAACTGGACACAGTACTCTTAGGTGCAGCCTCTCTAGGGCAGAGTAGAGGGGGAGAGTGTCCTGCTAAGCACACTCTTCTTAATGCTCACCAGGATACCATTTGTCTTCTTGGTCGTGAGGGCACATTGCTTGCTTATTATCAAATTATTGTCTATCAGGTCTCCCAGGTCTTTCTCAGCAGAGCTGCTTTCCAGCTGGTCAACCCATCATCTGTATTGGTGCAGGGCGTTATTCCTCCCAAGGTGCAGGACTCTACACCTGCCTTTTTTGAACTTCATGAGGTTCCTCTCTGCTCAGTTTTCCAGCCTGTCCATGTGTTTCTGAATGGCAGTACAGCCTTCCAGTGTATCAGCTACTCCTCCCAGTTTTGTATCAGTAGACTTGCTGAGGATACACCCTGGACCCTCATCGAGGCCATTGAGTAATAAAAGAGATCTTTTGAATTCTACCCCTAAGTAGATCTCAGTAGCTACTGGGATCACTGGAAGTTGGAGGAGAAAATATTAGAAATACAGGACCAATTTAGATGCTAACATTGAGGTCAGATGTACAGAAGCTCCAGATGCCTTTGTAACTGAAGACATATTTTGCCAGCTAGTAACACCTTTCAGAGGAACAATAGCTTCATCATCTCTCTGTTGCTCTGCACTATGAAGTTGTTAAACATAGCATCCTGAATGATCTAAAAACCTATAACAGTAGAGAAAATTTGGAAAAGAAATACTAGCACAAGAGGAGGGAGTGGAATTACTTTCTGTAGGGCGTGAGAATAAGACAGAACCACCCAGAACATGTGCAGAAACCATGACAAGGGAAGATAAAAGGATACTGAACTAGGAGTCCAGGAAAAAGGGCAGCGAGTTCTTGACAGGGTGGTCAACAGGAGGAGGCAAATGATTTCAAGAAGTCTTTAAGACAGATGGGAATGAAAAATGCACTTGAAGCTGAGACATCAAGAAGTCTCTAATAACTCCAACGCTCAGCACCTTCAGGAACTGCAAAGTGAGCAACAGCACCCCTTCAATGTTCAGATTCAAAAATTCAAAATTTATTGTTAGAAGTATTATCAACAAGGATCTATAAGAAGTATTGAGAGAAAAAAAGATATTTCACAAATTTTTAACAGATTGCTTTCCTTTTGAATAGAAGAATAGTTTTACACTTCACTAGTATAACGTGAATAATTTAAAAATTTTACTTAAACTTTACCCCTCTCATCAACTGTAACACTTGTGTAATAAATTAAAGAAAACATTGTTCCTTTCCCTCAGTGTTTTAATTTTTATGATTTCTTGTGTATATCTACTAATTCAGACAGAATTTCATCCTGCAATGGGAATAAATCCAGGAGATGACAGGAAGCAGAAGTTTTTGCAAGGTTCCTTCTGAGAGCATTCCCCCACATGACCTGTTAAGGTATCCAATTAATATTAAACTGTAGATGGTACTTCTAAGCCTTTCTAGATGCTAATTTGGCATTCTCCCTAGAATACTTGTGTCTGTTTAGCTAAGTAGGGAGAAAAACAAACTCTCTGGTGTGTGAACCTATGTAGGTAGGTCAAGGAGCACAATTAGAAGAGGTACTGCCTGTCCTAAAATGCCATCCTAACTACAGCTAAATAAAGAGGTTTGAACTTGAATAGGAGCTTTCATTAAAATTTTAAATACGCAGATATGAAAAATTTAAAAAGAAACCTAAAAAAAATACAGTGAATTTCTATTCCCTGCTCCAGAAGAGTTTTAATCGCTAAAGCCATTAATGGCAGAGGGTAGCTCGCTAATGTTTATGTGCTTGGTACTCCAATGTCAGAGACTTTAGTAACCAGTATTTGCATTTAGCTTTTAAGATCAGAAACATATTGTGCAATTTCTTCTGAGTGCACCTTTTTGCTTATACTAAACAGCAAGCATTTGGGTGTAAAAACAAGACTAAAATAGCTGTTTTGATGCTTAAATGGATGGAGTTGTGCAGCTCTGAATGCTGATCAGCTGCAGGTAAAAAAAAAATAAAATGTTTCCTCTTGTGCGAGTTTTCTAGATGAGTTAGCTCAAGCTAAAGATAACTATCTGACCTGCCCTCCTCACAATAACGTTGCGGAACTTGTTTCTCCTTGCATGATTGACAAGCAGGTGATACAATCACATTTTAAGACAGAAAGAGGTCATTTTGCTCATCTAGAAGCTGGCTTAATGCTAGAACACCATTATTTACTTATCTGATGTGGGAAACCTGCTGTGAATTTGCACAAAAAGATTATTCAAACATAGGAGTCAATTCAGGAATCCTCCAATTGTTCTTTGTAAGAAAACACCACTGTATTGTTCGTGCTTAGAATTCTCTTGTGTTGCTATGACACAAAGATGCTAACTTTAAGTGAAATGGCATCAGCAGGCTAATGACCATTGGAGAAGTGCAGAGAGCCTGGCATGAGCTATCTGCTAGGAGTTCTATGGGAAGGTCTGTTTGGTTCTTGTCACAAGCCTCAGCTAAACGTCCTTGAAAGCTCCTCCATGAAAGATAAAAACTTGTCTTGATGGAAAGAGTGAGAAGAGCAAAGTGCAGAAGAGCAAAAGAACTGGGAAATACATAAGGACATCGATAGGATTTTCAGAATCAGAATGGGTCAATAATGGATTAAGAATTAAGAAACTGCATTTAATCTCTACTAAGTTTATCTGAAATGTCTTATGTTTCTCAAATGTTTGCCCCACATTAATTCCTTCATTACAGGATTACTTAGGTGCTGTTTGAAAAGAAGTCGCATCATCTGTTTACCTATTCAACTGCAAGGAGTGCAGCTGTGATTGTTTATTGTTCTTAAATACAGTGATGACTGTGTTCTATGACTAGAAAAAGATGACTATACAAATACACTGGCAACAAATTTGTTTTGAATTCTGTTCTGCAGTTGTTCTAAGGTGGAACTATTTAATTGTAAAAGAGTTAATTGGATACAAGAGTTCAGACAACTTTATCACATGCTCAGGTTTTTATGTGAAATATGTTAAACTGGAAACAAATATTTTGACACTGTGTCAACAATATTAAGCATAATGCAATTCCTTTTCTGCAAAATATTATAGGTGCTGGATTTTTGAAAATAAAGTATAAGACCAGGCAGTTTGGTGACTCATTGTCACCTTTAAGAGGGACACTTCCCTATGCCTAGCAAAAAGCCCTCAAAGCCACTCTAACAACATAGCCTCCATGGAGAGCTTCTGGGAACTATCAGTGGATGCTGTGCAGACCCTCAGTTTACAAAGCACAACCCCTACAGCTTAGTTGCTTCAAGATTACTGCACCCCTTTTATACACAAATCTCTCTGACAACAGAACCCACCCACCGTGTTACATGAAAACAGACAAAGCTCTTCTTGAAACAGTGTAAGAAATTCCATACTTCTTAAGAAATATAGGGACTCAGATTTTTGTTTGAAGGAAAAACATATGTAAAATAAACAGAACATCACCTAAAATTGTTGCAGACTCTTTCTTTGGAAAGCTGCATATGGATATTCAATACATTCATCAAGTAACCTCTTGATCCTCTAGATCATGTCTTTCTGTTGATACATATATTCACATACAGAATGGAAGATCCCAGTTCCCACTTTGCCTAATGTTTTAGGCTTCCGTATCACTGCCCTAACACATTCTCTTTGAGATATTTAATATTCCACCTATTAAATATTATAAAAATATTAATTATAGGTACATCTAATTAAGCCAGTCTTCTCCAGTGTATTCTTTGCTAGAGAACAAACATCCTGTTTGGATCCTGTGATGAACGTTTTGAGAAAGACATAGGCTTTGTCTTTTCCAGGAACAATTCGAAGAGAAGCTCCTTTTCACACCATCTGGGTATGTACATGCTCACATGAGCACTCTCTCACAGTTTAAGCTCCAGACTTCTTGTATAATCACAAGTGTGCATGGGTAATAATTTTTCCTCTTTACAACAATTTTCTACCTTTTTGTCCAGTTGGTGTCAGTGTATGAGCTAGTAGACCACAATTTCTGAACTTTTTATACTTGTATGGATTTTAATAACTGACATTTTCCCCATAAGAAACTCTAAGCCATTCAATTTAATAAGAATCATATTCCCTAAAATTGGCTATCTTGTGCAGAGCAACTGTCAAGTCTTCAAATACAAATTGCATGTAAACATAAGTCATCCTTTGTCTTTTCTAGAATTTTTCTTGCTTAACAAATATCTAACTACAACTTTTGATTAAATATAATGTTTTCTTTGGGTTGAAATTTATTTTTAAGAGTGTTTCTGCGGTTTATTTAATACCAGTCTTCAAAAGAAAGTCACTAGCATTTTCATTTTTAAACTGAAAAATGCAAATTATGATCCTGACCCCTCAGTGGTCATTCCCTATACTCCTTGATCCATTCAGACTCAATAGTGATTGCCTGTTGCCAAAATTATTTGAGATTTATCAGAAGGAATTTAATATATAGATTTGTTCAAGTGTGAACTCTCTAAGAAACAACATAATTCCCAGGGTCAAACAGGACCTTCTTGCAAACATGAAAGGGATTGAATAAAAGAAAAAAGGCTGGAGTTTTTTGCAGTACAAAATGTAGTTTCTTGAAAGTGAAGGACTCCCCTCCCATAGCCAACTATGGTAGTGTTTCACATACAGCACAGAGCTTAGCGGGCCTCAATTTATTTTTATGAACAAAACCATTTTTTATAAGCTGTAAACAAGTAACCTGATAATTAGTCATGCAGTACAGCATTACCCTTCCATGGTTTATTTTCATCAGTCTCATTAATCACTGCAGAGCAGCTGTATTAAGGGTGACTAAAGGTTAAAGCAAAGGATGCAAAATAATGAACTGGAACCATAGCTGATAATCTGGAGAACCTCTTAATTTTTAATTCTGAGAATGCCTGTATGGGTTTCAGTGTCAACTTCATGCAAGTCTATTTCCCTTTTAATCAGCCAGTCCCTGATCATCGTGGTGTTTGCTTTGCATTAATTTTATCTGCCTTTGGAGATAATGGAACTGTGATAAGAGTCAATTAGTTTTGCACCATCAAGAAGGACAATGAATTGTGACTTGGCAAAACAAAGATAAAATTAACCATTTGCCTAAATGGTGCTATTCATTGTTGTTTTCTCATAAGGCAGCTTCTGTAATGTTCAGCTCCATGAACAAAATAGCTCAGGATATGCCAGTTTACCGAAAGTAAAACATGTTCTGAAGTGAACACTACGCTAATGTATAAAAGCTGCCCAGTAATTCAATGCTCATTTTCCACCAGCCATTAGATCTGTCTAAAGATTGTGTTTCACACACATGAATAAGTGATGCAGTGGGAAATAAACTAGCAGTTCAGTTCTTATGGCTAAGGTTTTTTAAATAAGTAGTAAATTGGGTTGGGTGGGGAATACTCTTTTCATACAGATATAACAATACTATCTTTTAAAAAAGTATTATTCCAAGTCTTTTGTTCAGAAGTCAAATTGCAGACTGGAGCGAAACAAACTCAAATCACTGGACAGAAAAGTTGACATACATTTTTATGATGATAACACACAGGAATCTAACATGCAGGTAGCTTCACAGAAATAACTGTTGCTGTAATACAAGTAACCTTTTATTTGTATTCAAAAGGAAGAACTAGGCATTTTAGAGGTTATTTTATTGTCAGATTCACAGATTTGGTTGATAAAATCATGATGTCCTAAGGAAAGCCAAGAGAAAATGATCAATTTTAAGAAAAAAGACTAATATAAGAAAACCAAACCTAAACTTAAAAGGAACAGGTGTTCTCTCAGGTAAATGATCCTAAATACAAATATAAGATAGAAAATGGAATATAGGTTAATTTGTCATTATCCAAATGAAAGAGCACAAATATGCAAATAAAGAGAAATCAAAGTTAATGAGAAAAAATTTTATAAGCAATATTGAGGTAATGGACAGAGCATTGGTCCAATACTGAAAAAAAGTTCAATAAGTTTTTAGTCTTTTTTAATTGTCTTTATAAAGAAGACCCATTGATAGCAAAATACTAGAAAATTTATAGCAGTAACAGAATAAGTTTTCTGTGTTAGAGTATGGAAAAAACAGTTAAGAAAGTACTTAATATTTGGATTAGCTCAAACTGATGAGCTTCCTTCACACACATGAAGACCTAATCAACACAACTGCAAGATCATTAACAAATGTACTTAGAAAATCCTGAAGGACAGGGTACTTTCTAGAAGACTTGAAAAAGGCATGCATAACATTTACATTTAAAAAACCAATTAAGTAAGGGTTGATAAACTCTAGAGCTTCTAATTTAACTTTGATAGAATAATTATGAAATAAACCAACAACCCAATCTTAAGACTCAGAACAGTGTATTTAAAAAATTCAAGCAAACAATTTTTATTTTTTTTTTACCAAGAAATTATGTTTTGGAACCAGAGGAAACATGGTCCACATAAGCCTGACAAAAACTGGTGCAAACAGGTAGAATGCCTAAAAACATATTAGTCCCCAGCAAAATGAAGGGATAGTAGATGTAAATATGGGCTGTCTCATGCTCCAATCATACAAATTTATAAAATATATAATTTATAATAGTTAAAGTTACTTGGAAACAAGAGCAAAGAGATACATCCTATTAGAAGGTGAGCATGAGTTAGCAGTTTCATGCGGCTATGAATAAGCCAAACATCACACTGGAATCAGTTAACAGTAATAGGCGCTACAGGAGACTTGGCATAATATTCCTTCTCTACTCATATAGAGTGACTAAATCACCCACAAGACTGCCTCTGTTCATCTTTATAATAGCGCTAAGTGCACTGTTATCGTATTTGCTTTATTTCAGCAAAATAACTTCCCTTTAAATCACTGAGATGCTGATGTAAGGCTGAAATTTTCAGAAAGACCTAAGCACCCAACTACTATGAAATTCAAAAAAGTTTGGGTACCAATGATTACTGAGCAGTTCCCAGGATGCTTGAGAACCTAGCAGGTACATAATTCCAGAAAATAAATTAGTCACTTCAAAACGAGAGTCAGAATGTTCAATATCCAATACTTGAATTAGCTCAGATATATTTTTTGTCTAAGTTGCTTCTGTTTGTCATACATTCCTGTAGCCAAGTTCACAACTCAGACTTTTCTCTTTTGCTTTTCTGTAAACATAACTGCAAAAGATAACTACATTTTGCTCAATTTTTCTTTTTTTTCCCTGAAGCCTGTATTTCTCTGATAACTCCTACTGCTTCAGAGAGACATTTTATTCTATCTTCTTTACCTAAAACAAGAGTTTGGAAATGCCCAAGTCCATCTTTACTGCAACAGCTGATTTCTCTGGTTTTTAGAATAAGTCATTATATTTTAGTTTGAAATTTTTTTTAATTAAACCCATTTTTCAAAAACTCTTCGAAGTTGTGTATTAGAAACTTCAGTAGTTACATTCCATAGCAATTATTAAAAACAAGTCATTGATTTATAGTAGAGCCAGTAACAAAAAAACAGAGAATCAATCCAGAAAACTATGACAATCTTAAAGGAATACTTTCACCTAATAGGCAGAGAAGGCCTATTACAGTTTCTTATTTTCATAGCAGAGAACACAAGATTACATGCAATGGAAAACATTGTGCTAAGAGCAGTGACCCAGACAGAAGATAACAGCATACTGTTTCTATACTGATGTTTAAGGAAGAGAAGACAAAGCTGTCTCATGTTACAAGCATTTGTTCTTTTAAGATATGCATTAATTTTTTTTTCTAAATTTCACTCAGAGCCATGCAAAATGTGTCTGTTTGAAGAATGAGGCTTCTTTTTAGCACATCTGGAAATCTATTTGAAGATGTGCACCTCTGGAGGGATTCTGCAGCATGGGAAAAGGTACAGTGATACCTACAGCAAATATGTGTTAAGCACAGAGGGAGAAAGAGGAGGACTTATTCTGTTGATTTGAGCTGAGTTTACCTTCTGACTATTTGTTTCTGGGTATCGATGACAAGTTCCTAACATGTGCTTATATAGTAGTGTGAAGTCAGCGAGTTCCCATGTTAGAAGAATACAAGAGGAAATACAAGAGGAAAAAGCAAGACAGTTTAAAACATAGAAGAGTATAAAAATAACTACCAAGTTACTTTAAAAACAATTAGCTTTTCCATAGATAGCCTTTGCTAACTAGCCTCTTAATTTTCACTCTTCTTCACGTAATAATGGCAACACTGCAATTTCAGTAGCTGAATCAGTAGAATTTGACATTGTTTTTACAAGCCATAGTAAGAACAGAGCAATAAAATAATTGTAATTAATATTAACGTGATGAGTGGTTGTAACCTCTAAGTGCTCTGGGCCCCTTAACTTCTCTATGAATATAATTGCAGGGAAATGAAGTCCATGCTAAATCATGCTTTACCATTGTGCTTTCTGCTACAGGGTGAAGCTCTCAAAACATTCTCATGTAGACACACACCTGTCAAGAAGCTCCACCTAGAACTTGCACTCAACAGCCTAAGCTGGCCCATAGTCTTTAGAACTTAGTTATCAAACCTTTAGTCTTTTTCAGAATATGTCTTTTTGAGGAAAAAAATAGATACAGCTGTTTACCCACACAAGAAGGCATTCATCTAAGAGAATTTCTGAATCTGGAAAAAAGAGATGGAAGAAACCCTGGTAACAGAGTCTTTTTGAGCCAGAAGCTTGAGTGTTCAGGATATTTATATTTTCACAACAAAAACAGGAGAACAAAAAAGGAGCAGTTACTGAACCTCAGGAGAGCACCATACCATATGGAGAGCTTATGAAAGCATTGGAACCAAAATGCCAATCTTTTTTATTGATGGTGTCATGAGAATCTGTGGTGTTTTCAGTGCTCAGTAAGTGCAAGAGCAGGCCTCCATGGCCACACTTATAGTTCTTAACATCTGATATTTCAGTTGGTTGTAATAAAAGAGAATAGGGATTTTGAAAAGATAATTAATGATTGCATGTAAGGAGTTAATGATTAAAGTATATTGTATATCTTGCCTTGACTTAAATTGTCTGAAGCAAGGCAAAGAGATAGGTAAGCTTGTTTTAGGCTTGTTGGAGCTTGTTTTAAGCAGAATTGGTGGAAGACCCTCACCTCTTGGATTATGTCGTCCCACTTAACTGTCTTTTTTGAAACAAAGTCCAGTTACATGCGTTCTTAAGAAAGAGTATGTGCTTACAAAGAATAGGAAAAAACTTTCAAGAATTTAGAGCTATTATTTAAAGGGTGACATTTTTCTTAGCAAATGGCTGTGAAAAGAGATATCACTGCTTCTTCGGGTATCTGTTACAGCCTTGTGTCCTGACACTCTGCCCTCGCAGTGGAAGGATCGGAATGCAGGCTATGCACATGAGATTCAGTTACTTCTGTGCAAAGCCCAACAACCTAGCTTAAACCATGGTCAGCAGTGTCACCTTAGGTAGTCAAGTATGTTCCCATCTGCTGTGGAGGTGGGAACCTTCAGAGAAACAAGTTAATAAACAGGAATATTCTTTAAACATTTGAACTGATTTTTCAGGATGTGTTTGGAAGAATAAAGGACATTTTGACGAACCATCAGAATTTAGTTATCAAACCTCTGGACTTGGGTGACTGCATGCTTCTAACCAAAAGATACAGAAATTAGGTTAGATTTTGTGTACCCAATGGGTCAGTTTGGTGTCCATGTCTCTCTAGACCATCAGGATTTTGTACAGTCTAATATACCTTCAAATAGAGTGATGCTTAAAATGAAAACATTACTGTACAAACTTGTTTAATAGAAAACTTCTTTATTTAAAGCACTTGGATTGTGTGCAAGGATTTCAATAGTCATCAATCAAAATTAAAAACAGATATGGAAGTTGCTGCAAGAGAATATTGGAAATAGTCCCAGTAATCTATTGTATTCCTTAGTTATTGCGCTTATCTCAATTACACAAGGTTTTGAGGTTGGATATCTATGCAACATTGCATTCTGAAGTGATACAGCTTCTCTGAAACTTACATGATCTTTATAAATTTAAATTAAAAATTAGAAACTGTCAGTCTTACCAGCAAAACCCATGTTATGTAACAGGATTGGATCAGCTGCAATGCAGACAAGGACTGTGTTCTTTAGACTCTCAAGGAACCCCTAAATCAGGGGTGTCAAACTCACAGCCTGCAGGCCAAATCAAGCCCTCCACCTTGTTTTATCTGGCCTGGCACCTTCTTTCTACCCAGCCCCTACACTTCTGCCAGTGTGCCAGTCACGTGTGCAGTGTGTGTGACACATGTTACGCAGCAAGAGGAGAAGAACAAGGGGAGCTGTGAGTTTGACACCCCTGTCCTAAATGTTTAGTGACTTTTGAAAGCAATAGTTAGCTTTTGAATATTTAGCTGATTTTAACAATACTGAACACTATCCAAAGTATATTAGGCCTGAATTACTGTTCCACAAGGAGCTTATGACAAACGTTTCATTCTAAGCTGGGTACTTTTCACAATCAACTCTGAACCAAACAGGTAGCATATGATACACCTTGCATATGTAGTAGGTAGAATATACATACATTCATCCCAACCTTAGTTAAAGGTTCTGGAGCTAGAGAAACTAATCTGGCCACAGCTGATGTTGCTAAATATTTTATCACTGTCATCATTTACAGCAGGATGAGTTTGTTTGCTATTGAAAGAGTTAAAAACAATTTTAAAACTTTACATACCTTTTCCTTCTTGACCTCTTAATTTCTTCTCCAGCTTCTACTTTCAAAATATACCATTACTACTCCTCAACTTACCTTCAGTTTCTTTTAATTCCGCTTCTTGCCTTCTTGTTCATTCTTCTAAGATCAATACTATGCTTTTACTATTCCTGTTATCATGTCTTTAGATTACTTCCTTTGGTAAACCAAATCATACCAAGATTTTGACTACTTGTGTAGTAATTCCTTTGAAAGCAGTGTTTAGTCATCTATAGCTTCACACACAGTAAAGATTTGATCAGGCTGATCTATATCTTCTCCAGTTACCAAATACCTAGTGCTTGTGAATATACCACAGTATGCATTGACTTTCCTCCCACAATGAGCAGATGAAATTTGAGGCATTCACTGATGTAGTCTTTTTTAACCTAGAGAGGAACATTAGATCATCTGGTCTGATATTAGCTGTATGTCATAAAAAACTGACCATGTAGCCTCTTGGTATAAATCTGTTTTAAATATCTAGCTTAGTAGATAGACTACAGTTTGGTCCATAAGCAATAACTGCTGGAGTTTTGTTTATGACAGGTTGTGCCCTTCCTGCCTACCTGCCTGTCTGTATATTTTTTATTGATGTTTCCCAATTTAGATGGTTTTGCAAAGAAGTTCTGTAGTGACATTCCTAGGTAATTTGGTTTAAAATTTTAATTTTCCAATTGCAAATCATAGTTCCTGTTAATTGCTGCATTGCAAATGTATATACCTGAAACGTCATGGTACATCATTTGAGATTGTTATTAAAACTCTTCATACAGTTCAGATGTACATAGAAGGAAACAAACTCTCTTAGGAGGCAAAGCTTTCCTTGTAAGTCACACCTTGTAATATCCACAGACCCCTCAATTATGAGTTATATTGTTAGTCTCAGAATCTACTTCCTGTTCTTCGGCTTTCTTTGCATGTATAACCCAAAATCAGAGTCAGTCTGCAAAATGAAATTCTCAGCAGAGTAATCTGGCCTGACCCCTAGCTGGCCCTACTTTGAGCAGGAAGTAGGACTAGAACCCTCCAGGGCCTTTCCCTTACAGCCCCAATTATTTTATGGACCTATGATTATTTTCTTCGCATGAAAGTCCTTTCTACTACCATCATTCCACTGGTGCTTATGTTTGTTTTCATCTTATCAGGCCCATCTGAAACTACTTTGGTGACAAGCCTCCATGAGAGTGAGCTGAGCATAACAATCTGTGTGAAGGGTCATGGCCTCAGCAGGGAATATACTTTGCTTAGGAAGAGCCTTATTTCAATTACGTAGCCCAAAGAGTTTGCCTCCCCCCAAATACGTAACTGCATTTAGTGGTATTTGCAGCAAACTCGACCTCTTGAAGAGACTGGAGTACTGCTTTCATCTGCTGTGTCACTGTAGGAGTATTGCTTATCTAATATCATCCTCAAGTTGGGTGTATATGGCCTGTGAGAACTCCGCCTGCTACATGACAAATTTGCACCACTGCAAAAGGCAAAAATTGAAAGAGCCAAAATGGTGCTAAAACCTCATTATCTTTTTTTCATGCTAGAGAAATCTGTCAATAGCTTTTCATCATAATGCCTATATGTTGGTCCGCTCTTAGGTACTCCAATCTTTCTTACTTTTGTTTCAAGGTATCAGTGACCTGATCAGAGTCCCTCCAGAATTGCACTGCTTGGATTTGGCAAAAATACTGTGTAATTATGTCATCAGTTAGCAATTTTTCATTCCCTCTAACTTAATTGTTTATAATATCTGTTTTTAAAAAGGAAGGAATTTTACAGAGTTCAGTGAACACAACCAGACGAAAAAGTTTGCTGTGAATCCATAGCGTTAGTGCAAATGGCTTGCAGAAAGCCAGAATGAAAGATCACATCACAACAGTAAATGACCCAGCAAGGGGCTGGAAGCGCAAAGCATGAGCTGGTCAGGTACAGCAACCAACATCAAGTACTTGAAGTAGCCACAGCACGAACAGAGAATATATTAACTAGCTACTGACTGGTTTGACCCCAAATTTAATAAAAGAAGAATTGGCAGAGGGTTTGGGGAGTCAGGATCAGGCCCTTTTCCCCAGTCATTTCAGATTTATAGAAAATATTAATCTTCAGGAAAGTAAAATTCGAGTTATATCCTCTAAAACCCATTTGCTCACTGACTTGGCTATAGGAAGAAATATGGTTAAGTCAGAATAGCTGTTTTCACACCTTGATTTGCTTTCTCTTTCAGGTTTTATAATGTTGCATTTACAAAAGCTTTCTGATCAGTGCAAGCCTGCATTTTTTAAAAAGTGATGGAATAAACTGCCACCTAGAGTTAAATCCCCGGTGTTAATATTGGTTGTATTTATAATTCAAGATCAACATATTCAGTATTACAATAATCCGGACCCAAGTATCTCCAGTGAGCTTAGTCTTTGAACACTGGTAAAGTGAGTACACATTTGTCATAGATCACAAATTCAATCTGATGATGTGCTTAATTTCTTAACAGATATCAATCTATTTAAAAATCACTAAGGAACTAGATATCATTACTAGCATATGTTATTCTCACTATTAATGATGATCATAAACTGCACAAGTATTATTGAAAACAAGGTGCCTTTTTTTCTTGACAGTCACTTCTAGTCCATTGGGACTGCACATGTCTCCACAAATTCATTAGCTGGTTTATTTCACAGATGCATTTTAACACAAATAAATATCTACTGCCTTCTGTGCCTGCTGTAAGAATTCTGAATTTTGTTTTTGCATTTGTATTTAAACTAAAATATTAATTATATTATGCAAGTGTGGTGAGTTGACCTTGGCTGGATGCCAGGTGCCCACCAAGCTACACTCTTACATCCCATCCACCACAAGATAGGGGAGGAAAAGATGATTAAAAAAACTCATGGGTCAAGATAAATGCACTTTAATGAAAGAAGCAAAAGCTACACAGGGAAGCAAAGCAAAAACAGAAGACTTATCCTCTACTTGTCACCACCAGGCATAGTTTAGCCACTTCCTGGGAAAAAGGGCCTCAGCGTGCCTAGCAGTTGCTTCAGAAGACAAACACCTTAATAAAAAGTGCCCCACTTCTACCTCCCTTTCTTCTCCCCTCAGCTTTTGTTACTGATCATGACATCATATAGTATGGAATATCCGTTTGGTCAATTTAGGACAGCTGTCTAGTCCTCTGAACTCCTTGCTCCCATCCCAGCCTGCTGGCCTGTTGACAGGGTGGGGTTGCAGAGGCAGCCTTGATGCTGTGCAAGCACTGCTCAGCAATAGTCAAAACACTGCTGAGTTATCAACACCACTCTAGCTACAATCTCAAAGCATAGCACCATAAGGGCTGCCGTGACAAAAGGTACTTCCGTCCTAGCCAGACTCAGCACAAGTAACCTGAAAGCGCTGATAAACCCTGTGTTGTCCTGTAGAAGATAATCTCTGCATTAAGGCAGTTGTGACAGCTGAGGACAGCAGTGATTCCTGCAAGTGACCATTGCCCAGAGTCCTGTGAATGTCCAGCTTCTCCAGAAACTGATGGTTTCTGAAACTGGACTTTCTATAGCAGTTTACATAGATTTTTTTTATATAAAATCTCTTTCCCTATTAGAGATACAACAACAAGAAAATTACAGTCTATGGCAAAAAGGGAAATGGAATTTAGACCACCTTGATACTTTCTCTTACATTAACAACTATCTCTCCTTTGATGTAGGACACGCTTATTACATACTTTTTCAGCTACATTCCTATTACAATGAGGTTGATCAAATCATGCAGTATGTTCAGAAGTCTGGAAGCCTGTCCCTAGTAAGATTTTAATGCACTATCCCCTGCAAACCAAACCAGGAAGAATATATCAACTCCTACAAGTTTGAGAAAATCTGTTATTGAGTAGAGGGGATAAACCTAAATTAATAGCCACTTGTAAAGGAAAACAAAATGAAGACATTTCAGCTCCCCACACCCTCTTTGTAGCCCACTGATGAGCTTGTGCATCACTCCACATTAGAGAACATCCACTCCTAACTTGCCACGTGAAGGGTAAGGCTCAAAGGAATATTGGAGATAATTTGGGCAATTGCAGTGGAGGGAGGCATTAGGAATAAAAGTCAAATCTATAAAAAACTAGAGATCATTACTTCTGCCCTCAATAGAAATTTGTTTGCTAATTGTTTCCTAATCCTTGCTTTATTTTCACTTAAGAGATTGTAACCACTCAAATGACCTATTGAAATGAAATCCAATTAAGAAAACTCAGCTATAAGTTATTAGATTTTATCCACTTGGAAAACTCCAGTGTGAACAATGTTTTTTCAAATGAATTAACATACACTAAAAAAATATTTTTAAGAAATTCACTCCAGCAGAGAAGAATCCAGAAGGTTTGTACCAGAAAGCAGTAAGTTTCAACTAACAATCTGAAGAGCTCTTGACAGCAAGCATATAATCAAAGGCTAAAAAGATTGCAAAGATTGTATTGGTATTCCAGAGATCTTGTCTGAGAGCTCATTCCTGGCAAATAAAAGTGGGTACACCCTCAGGCTTAATATACATTGAGCTGCAATTACTTAGTTTTGGGGTCAGCAACTGGTTATGCAGCTGGTGTTGACAACAGGGATTCAGCTCTTATGATGAGAGCCTCTTCAATGGGAAGAAAGAGATTGTATTCACCTGACCAGGCAGAAAAAAACCCCATCTTCATCAACACACTACCCAACCCAGTGAGGGGAGATTTAAATTGGGAAGATGACAACCAAAAATCAAGTAATGAAGTGGTGGACTAGATTTGGAAAGCAAAGCTTGCAGGAAGACATGGATGAGGCAGACCTTCAAAACAACGAAACATGTCAGAAAGGGTGAAGTAAAGAACTGACAAGGCAGAGCATGACAGGGAATGCTATTACACCTTTCCTTGGAAATCAGCATAACTAGGCTGCTCCCTTAAGTACCTGGACACTAATAGGCACCACATGCAGAATGAACAGGAGGAGGTAGAAGTTTCTGTGTAGCTGCAAGACTAAAATTTCATCAGAACCATAGAGATATGGTAGGATACCTCATGTGACTGGGAGAGCTGTCATGGGTGGATAGAGGCTTTTTAGGAAGGACAGGCCCAGAAGGGCAAGGAGAAGAAACTGCTCTTCATGTGTGAGCAGCAGGGTTGCCCAGAACTCTGCCCTGGGATGAACAATGAGTCAGCTGAAGTTTATGAGCCAGGATGTGAGGGCAGGCAAACATTGGCAATGTTGCAGTAGGTGTCTGCTACAGACTGTCTGATCAGGAAGCAGCAGATAAGGCTTCTTCAGACAACTGAAGCACCTTCGCATTTGCAGTCCCTGAGGCTCATCAGGAGGGATGTGAACCACTTCTTATCTGCTCAGATAACACAGCAGGGCACAAGTAATTCAGGAGGTTTCTGGAGGGCAGTGGTGGTCACTTCCTGGCACAAGTAACTAAGGAATGAGCAGTCAGGTGCTCTGCCAGACAAAAAAGGAAGAACTGGTTGGGAGCATGAAGGCTGTGGCCAGCTTTGGCTGCAGTGACTATGATGTTGTGGAGTTTATGATCCCGAGAAGAAGGAACAAGGAGAATAAACAGAATTACAGCCCTGGACTTGAGAAGAAGACATTTTAGCCTCTTCATGGTGTTGCTTGGAAGAATCCCATGAGATTGTCCTAGAGGAAAGACAGGTCCAAGAGCTGGTTAATTTTCAAAGATCCCACCAGCCTAGAGCCAGGAGGTCAAGCAAAGGCCTGCATGGATGAACATATTGATCCTGACAAAACTCAAACATGAAAAGGAAACTGTGGAAAGGGTGGAAGCAGAGACAGGAGACCTGGAGAAATACAGAGACTACTTAAGCACACACAGATGGAGCTAAGAAAGCCAAAGCCCATCTAGAGTCTAATCTGACACGGCACATGAAAGTCAACCAGAAGAACTTCTGTTGAAATATCAGCCACAAAAGGAAGATTTGAAAAAGTGTGGAGCTCTTGCTGAATGGAATGAGGATCTAATGTGGAATGACATTGACAAGGCCAAAGTACCAAATACCTTCTTCACTGGGAAGACTGATTCACATAAATCCCTGCCTACATGAGGCCAGTAGGAAAATGTGGAGCAATGAGGACTGACCACCTGTAGAGGATCGGGTTAGGAAACATTTAAGAAAACCAGACATATGGAAGTCCATAGGACCTAATGGGATGCACCCATAAGTGCTGAGGGAGTCAGACATCATTGAAGCAGCCTTCTGCTCTGAACTAGTGAGGCAGACACAGACAATGTCTGGTTCTACAGATAAAGCTCCCCACACAGGAGAGACATGGATACACTGAAGCAAGTCCAGTGATGTGCCACAGAAGTGAAGGGACTAAAGCACCTCTCATGTGACAGATGGAACCTGTTGAACCTGGAGAAGAGAAACCTCAGGGGCATCTTATCAGCATGTTTTAATGGAGTAACAGGAAAAATGACCATTCTAGTAAAACACATTTGACTCTTGATAAAGGTAGACATCTAAGGTGTTAAATAACATCTAAATGATTAGTGATGTGCAGAGGCAGAGTTGTTGGGAAACAGACCAAGCTGTCAAAGCTAAGATTTCATTACTATCTTATTGGTAGAAACAATCTACTGTATTAATTTTAATAACATTCCCATTAATAAACCTGTCTAGTATACTTAGTCAGATACAAAGGATCAAAACTAATTATGTTATTCTCTAACTAGTAAGCTTTACATTTTTGCAGTTTCTCAGCATCTTTGTGTCTCAAAAATCACAGTTGATCAAATTATCTTACAGTAAAATTTCATACCAGCAGGCTTGCACATCTGACTCAAACAGAAGTGTTTAAAATTTTCTTAGTTCTTCTGGAAATGACCCTTCTGAAATAAATTTCATATTTAAGCTTACAGTCTTTGAAATTTGGCCTTTTAGTGCGCTATCCAAAGTAAAATGCAAGAAACATTCACGTTGGCGAAAACACATTTTCTTTGTATCAAAGTATGTCAGTCTATATCAGTATACAAAATATTTGGAAAAAATTACATCAGTAACATATTCATTTAGAAGCTTTTGTGTTTGTATTGCAGAAGCACATAACAGCCTTACTCTGAATTGCCACTAGGTATAGAAAGGATCCGCAAACAGGTTAATATGATCCCTTTCTCAAAGACATCAACATTTCTTTTTCCTCTTTTTCAACTTCTTCTGAAGAGTGCTAAATTCTGTTTGACTATCTGTACCCCTCTCCTTAATACCTATCACCCTGCCCAGAATCATATAACTCCCCCTCCCAACAGTGAGAATCAAACTACTTATTTCTACAGTTACATAGCAATAGCTATTAATTACTTTAAAGTAGGCTATTTGTGCATATTCACTGTATTGTTGCTATATTCTGGAAGCACAACGTCTCTCCTCTGTAATAGCTTACAGAAAGCCTCAAATCCACCAGTAATTTCTATTTCAGACAGTAGCTGACATGTTATAACCATGTTACTTCCTACTACAGAGCTGTTGTGCAGCATTAAGCATGTCCCTAACACTTTAGAAGCATTTGTAGAAGCCATACTGTTATTGTTGCTACATCACAATCCTGGTTTTTGAAGGCCTGTCACACCACAAACATTGCAGCAGTAAAAGTCTTCCCAAAGTCCATTACCAGCCATTAGATGCCCAAAAGGTTGCATCTATTCTTGCAGTAGAAGTACTGAGTTCTCACAACACAGGGAAACTGTGCAGTTAAGCTCAAGTCAAATAATTTTTTATCAAGCTATAGTTATAAAGTAGTAAATGACTGCTTCCCCACTTTGTAAGTCTGCTCTGCTTTTAAGCTTGTCCTGCCTTCCTCATGCATAGCAATTCCTCTCTTTCCCATCCTCTTAATTTTGCATAAGTCCAGTGACTTTGAAAAGAAGATTCGGACACATAGTAATAGGAGATAATTCATTTGGAATTCCAAATTTTCATTTGGAAATGTTTGCTTAGTTTCATTATCACTACCCTTCTTTAAATATAGATGACAAAGAGACAATATTATAAGGGGTATTTCCTGCCTGCAATAATTAAAGGAGATAGCGTTCTTCCTTCGGAGCGTACTTGGGATATTCAGAATCATAGCATCATTTAGCATTATTTGAAAGGAACGTGGTCTGTGATATTTTCCAAAAAGTTAAATACATACAAAGCCAATACCTTATTTAGCTAAAAGAGTGACATTTATCATAGCACTCCAAGTTGGACCTCACCAACAGGGCACCATCCAGCTACACCACACCAGGACAAGAAGAGTTGGAACGCTGATGGCACCATGTCCCACCAATTATTCAACCATACCATCATCAAGCAAAGGCAAGGTAACAAACCCAAGTTTAACTCACAAAAGCTAAACAAAACTACATCCTAGCAAAAAGGATTGATAAAAAATACACTTACAATAGAGCTCAAACAGAGACTGATAGTCTAGGACAGAGCTTAAATGGAAGTCTAGGGTAAGTGGCAGCAGCTGTGCAGTTGAGGGTCCCAGGTGAGTCCTCTCACAGCAATTGCAGCCTCTCTTTGCACTGAGGGCCTTGACATGAACCATCTGTCTTCATTCACCAGGAGAATTCCTCTGGTTACAGAATTAGTTTTCCTGCGGGGAAAAAACCCCCTCGAAAATACTGCCCTGAATGGCTCAATTAATATAACTAAACAACCAGACACCCTCTGACATCAGAATTATCCTAAAAAGATAACAGAAGATAGGTATGTGTTAATGAACATTAGCTGGGACAGACTGTGGAGAAAATACTTATTTCTCATTAGTTATGATCTGCACTGCAGCAAAGAATGCAATACTTAGTCTTCAAAAGACTTCATACCAAGCAATTTTGGCTATCAACAAAAGTCAGTAATTCTTGAAAACATTTTGTCACAAATCTTATGAGTGTGCTTTTTAGCATTATCATCTGACAGATACAGATAGCAACTATATTAGATAAACTTTCTGACTTTTAAATAATTTTGTGAATTTATACACCTATTAGTATCCTTCTTGTTTTACTGTCAAGATTTTTATTTTTAATTTTTAGTCAGTTCTTCAGCTAAGTATAAGGGTAGAGCCATCATTGTGAAAGATGTAATGCACAAAATTAGGTCTCCTGGGGCTTATATTGGAAAAAGAAAGAAGATAATGTGATTAAGAGGAAAATCAGACAGAATGTTATGAAGTTGGCAAAATAAAGAATCTTACGGTATTCCTGCACTAATGTTAGAAGCTGGAGAGAGCATCAGAAACTACTACAGATTTTCATGAATAAACATAATTATAATTGGATTGACAGAAACAACGTAGGATGAGCCTCACCACTGAAATGCTCATCAGTGACAAAATCTAGGGATGGCAAAGCAATGTGGGCAATGGCAGGCCTAGTGTAGTATACACTCGGAGCCGTACATTAAAAGGTCATCCCTGAATCCATATACAGGGAATATGATCTGGCTTCACATGAGATATTGATTCAGAATCTCACTCTTAATTCAGCATTTGTTGGTCTGCCACTTCTGTAGTAGCTCAGAATTATATAATTAACCTGATATCCCTTTAGGAACCAATGCATTGTGTTGAAATGCATGGACTTTAAAAGGAATGTTATCAGAATTACTTGTATATAATAATTGCTCATGGGTTTTATATTAAAATCACTGTGAAAAATGTGGAAGAGAGTCAGAGGGCAATGTGGCTTTTTAAAGCTTTAATTTGGCCCTTTTTAGTGTGTGTTTTCATTAGAAAATGAAGATTATGAAATGGTTCTGCTTCTGCAAGTTCCCCTTCTGATAATTTGAAACCCGATAGCATCAGCAACAAAAAAAGCACTGAAGTTTCACAGTATATGTAGTCAAGTTCAGTGGAAAAATGGCACCTAGGGAAAGAAAAGAGCTGCTACTAATGTTCATTAAAAGAAAGAGATGAAGAATGCAGGAAATTTAGATCCTATTTAACGGAAGTGCTTGGCTTGTCTACACATTCTAGCCAGCTAGCCAGCACATGCAAAACTTAGCTATCCATACCATGTGCTTTGTCTTGTACAGCCGGCAGGTAAAATAACATAGATTCAGAATATGCTGGGTACTGGTCTATTTGGGTTATTTGGGGAAATTGTGGTAGACATTGGAGATATTTCTAAGAAGGAGATCAGCAAAGGTCTTGGGGAAGACCAGATATCTGCAGTGGATGCACTATATGGATATGGGGAAACATGGAATTATTGCAAGAGTATATGCAGGACTAGGTCATACATCCACATGGAACCCAAGTCTAATATGAATTTAATTTAAGGCAACCTATTTTGCTCTTTAATGTCTATAACTAGGGTTTGAAAGTATTTTTTTAGCTTAAAATTATCAAGAATGTTAAGTTTTGTAACTGTAGGTCTTGTGGAAAGACATTACAGGAGCCTCAACCATTTTATTTTGAAATGTTATATCTTAACTGAAATAGCAGAAGCTGTATCTTTCATAAAATAACTTTTCCCCATTGTGCATTTTAGCCTTTGGATTTAGGTAAATATATACATAGTTATAAACCAACTTGACTATAAGTACATTTTTATGACTCAACTATGGAGTGCATTCACAAGGACTTAAAGTTTTTAATTAGATTCTGGTTTTACATATCATCAGTGGTCTTCAGTATGAGTTTCAACCGTAAAATATTTTAGAAATATCAACATTCCCAAAAAGCTCCATAAAAAAACATAAATTCCATAAAAGCTTCTAAATTCTTATTATGTGTGTGTACCACTACCTGAAAAAACCTATATAATCCACTTTTTCTTGAATGCCATTTGCCTTTAAAGCAATAGTTTCATGCAGGGATGATGATCATTTCCCAAAATGTCCTCCATAATCAAAAGGAGTAAATAGTTGTCCTTATATTTTCTTAGCCTTTTAAAACCAGGAAATTCTATTGCGAAATCAAATGTCTGTCAATTAAAATAAGAGTAACAACAAACCAGTCTCTTCTTCTCTTAGTTATATACTAAATGCAATTTCACAAAGAAAACTTTAGTTCTTCTTCAAACATTTTGAATATATTTGCATATGGAATAACCGGAGAAGACCAAATTACAACTTACAACAGATTTTTATAGTAGTGTCCTATGCCAAATGGAGAGTGCCTTTTCAAAGCTACAGCAAACAAAAAGATCTAAAAGTAGTATGTAACTGTGGTACTGCTGTTGCTATGAGTGTTCTGCATGTCCCCTTTGACTTCTTTGTCCAGTTAAGATACACTATTAATATACAAGGACAATACAAGGACATTCAAAATCATGTGTCAAAATCATGAGACTGGTCTACAAACAATCTGAGATTATTTTTATAAGTACAGGGTTGTTGGGTTTTCTATTTCTTTTGATTTGCTTTTCCATCATTACATCAACACTTAAAGTTGTCTCTTCAATCACAAAATTATGTTTTATGTATGTTGGCTTTTTTTATTTAAAGAAAATCAAGATCACTTAACAATAAATTTAAAAGCCTTGACAAAAGTACCTGAGACACGTGGGAGAAATGATAAAATTTATAGTGCCAAATAGTATTTTACTTGGAACTATCAGACAAATGGAAAAAAAAAAATAAAACTACCCAGCTGTGAAGTATTAAGTGGGAAACGTCCTACAAAGTTGCATGCACTTTCAGTTCCTTTAAGCTATGTGATCTACTGTTCTGGAGACCTTTGAGGGTGGCTGGCAGCACTAAGTCTCTGCTAGTCCATGAAGACTGGCCTATGACTTCACAGGTGAAAATGGAGTAATAAGCTTTTGAAAATCTATTTTTTGATATTTCAGTTAGTTATCTGAATGCAGAGTATTTCCACAAACCATAGGGGGATCTCAGAGAGCTGGATGTATGTATCTGTAGCAGGCTTTGCCTGCTTGGTGCTGCTGTCTGCAGGCAACAAGTATCTGCACAGGCTGGATGGAGGCAACATATTCTTTAAAACTCTTCAAGTAGTTTAACGAAGCCAGGTATTCTAAGGACTTACATCTGTAACATAAAAGTCTACACACAATGAACAACCTGGAAATACTACCAACGTTGGCAGAGAAGGAAGACATAAAAACAGATAGCTATGGATGTTGGATGTATCATAAGGTGTACCATCCAGTTTTGGCATAGGCCAAGAAAGTCCCTGTTTTCCACATCTGAGATACTTATACAGGGTATCCTCAAGGCAGATTCTCTAGTGTCTATTAATGCACTTACATGACAACTTTTCCTTTAATCTGAATACTGATAAGATTTCCTTATTTTCCTTGGCCATTTTCCAAGCCTTGTAAGAAACCTATTTATTTTTAGAACACTGATCTTAAGTTAATTTGTTTGGAATTAGACAAAGGGCTCAAAGGTATTAATGGAAAACAGGCAGACAGGTAAACTTGCATGTGTGCATGCATGCACGCTCATACACATACATATGCACCCACACATGCAACTTTGTTATCGTATAAAAAACAACCTGAAAATACAATTTAAAACAAACCTTCCAGCAGTAATCTGCATGCTATACAATATCAAATACATAAAGATCAGCTGCCTATTTATTTGGTTTCAAAAATTTCCCTATTGCTCTTGAAAAATAAAATTGAAATATAACATTAAGCTTATGTAGGGAAAAAGATCATTTTTATAGTCTTAGCAAGGTACTTTAACTATAGGCAAGTCCTAGTGTAATGAAAGATTCCATATTCATCAAATAACTGCATGGTGGTCTGTAATAAACACTAATATGGTATAGCCTGTCAGAGATCAAAGTCTCAGTCCTAAAAGACACAGAGTAACTCATGAAATCATAATTGCTGTTTTGATCTAATCCAGGCAGTTTGTTTAAAGCACTTTTTTAAAGACATGCAAACATTTCAAAGTAAACAATTCTCTGAAAGCAAAACGGGAAATAATCTGGTTCCCCGTCCTTCCTCTTTTTATTTTGTGGCACACCTATTTTTGATATTATATAAAAAGCACAGAGCCAAGCTACTAATTCCTGCATCGCAGTTTTTCTTCAGTACCACTGTCAGCTGTATCATATTGAAGTGGGAATAGATTTCTTTTCCATAGGTCTCCTGCTTAGTATCATATAAGCTATAAGATGATTAAAATGTGACATCTTTTAAGATGCAAAACTCAGACTTACAGTTTTGCAGAATCAGGTCATGATTATACAGTCAGTTTAATGTGATTAAATCCTGCTGATTAAATGCTGCTGCCAAATAGGTGGCATGTGCTCCTTAACTTGCCTGACTGCTTTAAGTCTCTGCTTGATGATGAGAGTCAGCAACTTGGTGCATGGGGAGACAATTTGTGTCAGGTTAACATGAGCACGTAGTCATCGCTGCAGGCCTCTCATTTGCAAGTTATGAGAAGAGATGTAGTTTTACTTATTTCTACAAAGCGTTTTATACGGTTGGTTGCTTTTAAAAAGTGTATTTTCATTCTAAATATCGCCATTTTTTTCTTTTTTTTCAAATTACAAATGTTTATTATGAAGAAAGTGTATTTTATTAGTTTGACCATTGAATTTTAATGCAAAAACTGTCAAATCAATGATAATGCCTACAGACCTTAAAAATGACCTTAGGACAATTTATGATCTGCATAACATGTTGTGTTTTCCCGTATTCTTCTTGAAGAGAAAGGCCTACCCCAAATACTTGTGAGGTCAGTGAAGCTGTAAAACCTACAGTTTTCTTAATAATGTATAACTACATAAAAACTGGAACTAAAAGTAAACTTGGGGTTGTGTCACTCACAACAGTAAGTATAGACTTACACATTAAAACTAAGACTGTTGGAAAACATACAGGGGAGCATGTGGCCTACTCTGGGCCTAAAATCCTGAAAATTATAGTCAGTAATCACAGTCTACCCACCTGAACACACAAAATGTTTTCTTAAAACAGCTCAACTGTTAAAATTAAATGTCACCCTTAATTGGAAAACAAATCACAAAGTGCCACTCAAACGATTTCATTCTGTATGTTTAAAAAAAACTTTTTCCACATCCCTTTTGCAATCTTTTAATCAGCAGCTGTGAGAATGTTAATTACAAGGAAAAAAAAGAGAGAATGCTCTCTGGAAATAGTTGTCTTATAATTTTGGTTTTTTCTAGCTTTGGTTCTAGATTAATTTCAATTCATTGTCATTCATTCCACAATTGAACTTTCTCTAGACATAATGTAAAGATTTAAGAAGGAGTTTACAAAGCTATGACAGCTTTTGTATAACTAGCTCAGTCCTAGCTACGTGTATCCCAATGAATTAATGCAATTCTACTCACAGCTGTTACTTAAGGTATTTTTTCCTTATTATACCATAAATAAATGTCCTTGGGGAGCAAAGCCCTGTCTCTTTATAGTTATTTTTTGATCTAGAATGCTAAAATTATAAAGAGGTCTTCTGAGTTCTGGTAATCTCCAGATTTCAGAGAATACTCATGATGTCCTTTGGAATTTTAATCTGCTTGCAGAGCACTGTTTGGAATAGAGCTACCCTATCCAACTAGCAGACAAGCGTCAGAAGATAGCTAAAGTGTTTTAGTCACAATCCTACAGACATCAAAACATGTTTTCTTTCGTTCTGTGCATTCAGTGATTACAAAATTTATTCCAGTAGAAAGTTAACAGTGCAAAAGTTTTTGAAGGTTCAAAGCATTAGTAGTAACAAAAATGGAGGGGTTTAAATCAAGGGGTATCTGTATCACAAAACAGATATGCATCTTCTGTACTTCCCTGGTTTTCTAAGGCTTCACATATATAAGCAATTCTGTGTCAAGAGGAAGAACAAAAACTTGCTTGCATAGAGCAGAATCTTTCATCATCACATAGGTCAAACACATGACCCCTCAGACAGCAGCTTTGGGTGAAACAGTAAAACAAATGATAAGACCTGCTATAATGTTCAACTGTAACTGTATTCAATATGTCTGTGTAAAGGTATTTAATATTTATTGACAAGCCATACAGTTTTAAGTTACAGAGCAGGCGTTTCCTTTTCCCGTTACTGAGAATGACTGATCTATTAGATCCAGCAGTGCTTTGGTAGCTACCATCAGCCTTATCCCAGAGCACCTTTCCTCTTGGATATACATCTTTGGCTTGAGGGAGAGGCAGAAGATGGACAAAGCCTGGCAGCTTGCTCTCTCTCCTGGGATAGTGCTCTCCCCAGATGCAAAGCAGAAGACATTAGCAAATATTCATGCTCAGATGTGAGGAAGAGGGGCATTTCTGTAAGGAATATGGAGATGTTGCCACACTATGGGCCTAGAAGCAGAAAGGAAGAGGGAATCACATTCCTAGTATGAAAAAGGAGGAAACAAAGTAAAGAAGTATTAAGTCCAGATATTGCAGGGTGAAGAACAATTAAAAAATGGCACCAGGTGAGCAGAGAGAGTACAGATGGATGAAGGTGAATATTAGGAGACTTTGCAGGGCATATGTTTATTTTACACAGCTAGATGTAGATGGCATGGTGATTTTTTTTTTTTTAATCTTAAAGTTGCACAATAACTGTGTTATTCTAACATGGTTTTGTTGCTTTCCCCAATGTGTTTTCTAACTGCTCTAGAAAGGTGCAAGAAAAGTTGATTTATGTTTTGTAACTGGAAAATATCTGTTTTGGCCTTGCTCTTGTTGCTTTTGTCAGATAATTAGGAGCTTAAATTAGAGAACTAGCTACTGTCTGGGTTTTAACTTTGAAAACATTTGAATACATTAAATAAGTTTTCAATTGTATCTTGTATGAGGAAGAACTTAAGGTAGCTAATATTGTTCTTAACTGGCAAATTTTTAACTGAGTAGACGAATATAGATTCAAAATGACAATGTTAAAAGCAGTTGTGTATCAGACCTGGACAGAATACATCTTTTGTTTTCTTCTTTCCTTTTTCACCTCCAAAGCATTGGTGAATTTGCAGTAAATTAGGCTTTTTCTGGCAGTTATTTCATATCTCAAAGTGAAATGGTGATCCTTGTGGGAATCTAGCATGAACAGGTTTATAAAAGTCTGTTAATCAATATGTGTATATCCAAAATCTCTTATCAGTATGATGACTAAGCAGACCTGAATTTCAACTCAAAACTGCATTGCAGACTCCTGTGCATAGCTGTTTAAGAGAATTTAGCTTAGTCTGCTACTTTGCAATCTCAGCTTTGACTCCAGAGTAGTCTGGGTCAAGTGATGTTTATATTCAGTGTTTCCAAATAAAATCTCTGTGATCCTGTTGTTGGTTTAATGTGAGTATATAATTTGACTGCAGCATCTGTACTGCTTGTAATACGAAGCATAAATAAGCCTGAAGTAATATATGCTCAGACTGAAGAAAAAGTGATATCCTTTGTTAAACCCACTAACATCAAGG
Source organism: Neomorphus geoffroyi (assembly GCA_033558235.1). Classification (NCBI taxonomy): domain Eukaryota; kingdom Metazoa; phylum Chordata; class Aves; order Cuculiformes; family Neomorphidae; genus Neomorphus; species Neomorphus geoffroyi. Next base: position 14,701,173 of record JAUMJM010000004.1, read on the forward strand.
AGGAAAGAAGAAATATGCATTTTAGGCTTACAAATCATTTCTCCAAGTCAACATTTCCAGAGAAATTATTTCCAGAGAGAATGGGAAGTATCAGGAAAATATGGGATTTTATATGGAATATTTCATTGTCCTACTTTAGGATATGCCTTTGCTGCAAGGATTAATACCCAGGTGTGTAAGTCACTCTGCAAAAGCCTGTCTAAGATTATGCTTTTACTGATCCTTCATGACCTTAGCTGTATTACTGCTATCCTCACATCATCAGCACTGGCATACATTGTTCCAATTCTTTCACAATAAACAGTGGAGATAGCTGTCTGTCTTTCTGGGAACTGGATATAAATGATAAGAATGGACAAGTGGCAATTATTCCTCTTGGTAAAGTGAAGAAAGAACCCACACAGGAAAGCTGGGCTCCACCTCACACCTCCCTGTCTAGCTAGGTCAGGTTGATAGATGAGACACTCTTATGTGTTATGGGAAAGGGGAGTACTGGTAATATGTGAGTAAGAGTTGAAGTTAAGGGTGTAATGATCCTTAATTTAATCCTAAATAGTTTGCAGTGGTCTTGCAGCAGGTCTCCTACCTTGTAGACACAGTGCTACAATCAGAAAGAATATTTTTTTCAAAAAGTAACATAGAAAAAAAGCTTGTGAAAAACTTGGAGAAAAACAGAATCTCAAATATAAACAGAACGAACCGTAAAAACAGTCAGAGGTATGAAAACTTCAGTCAAGGACACGTTTCATATATAAAATCCACGTAGTTAAAGATTCTTAATAATGGCCTTTCTGACTATTCATCTAACTATGAAGAAGAGGAGTGCCTGAGGAACAGGTTTTTCTGGTGAAGGAGGCACCTGGTAGTCCTTGGTAACCACATGAAAAACAATTTGGAGTTGACGCAGGACCAGTTTTTAACCCTCTTTCCCGGGAGTAGCCACGCACTTGTGTTGTAAAGTAAATAGGGGAGAGTATTCTGGGTCTGTTTTTGACATAACCAGGGTAAATGTCATCATTCAAATAAGCAATGATTGTTGTACTCCTCTGTATTGTCCTCTTCATAATACATTACAAGTACCATTTCATTTTAGAAGTTTGGATTTCCTGTAGCTCTTTCGATGATTAAATTAAATCTCTACTTTTTGTAGAGGATTTTTTTTCACCAGTCTTTGTTATGAACACACTGCTGTAAGTCAGCAGCAAAACAAACAACCAGAAGAATGAAGCCAATTCGCAAAGTAACCTCAGAGGTTTAAGCATTGAGAGCTTCAGCACTGAGAGCACACACGATACTAATAAACCCCTTCACCTGGGGAGAAGACATAAACATCAGTGATGCACAGTGGAAGAAAAGTATAAGAGCCCTCCAATAGCCTCACAGTTTTTGACAAGTCCTGCAAATTTATTATAACTACAATAAAGAATAAAGAATATTTAAATTATAATAAATAATATATAAATAATAAATAATAAAGAATAAAGAATATTTAACTTATTTCTTAAAGTTTGTGGAGCCTCTTCAAAAAGAGGCCTTTATGATTGCAAAACAAAGCCCGTAGATATGATTTGACCGCTTCTTAGAGCTTCAGGAAGAAGAGAAAATGTAATAACTTTCATTTCCAATGTCATGATTCTTACAGCTTGGCTTATAGCTCTGAACACCTGAAAACCTGGGGTTGCTGATGCTGCAGACAGAATATTTATTTTACTCTTAGCTATTCCATTCTTCTAATTTTCTCCCCCTCTCCCCCATATGCCTCCCATAAGCAGATGAACTGTCTTAGAAAATCTGTTGATTATGGATTAGGCATTTAAGACTCTGGAAAACCCTTAAAAAAAAAAAAAAAGTTTTAGAATCACTCATTAGAACTCTAATTCTCCGCTGTAGAGCTTTGGCATTCAGAATACATTTTTATATTTCCTAACCACTTCTATCATGTGTTAACTGCAGTACGGTTAGTTAGGATTTATGAGACTTCTCAGGATGATATCTTCATCTAGGTTTATGTAGAGGACACCATTGATACCAGTTTTGCAGAATACAAATATGGTAAATGAAGCTTAACTTTTTAACGTATAGTGAATACTTTTGCCTCCTACTTGCCATTCTTTTGCTATCTGTCAGTCTTATTGAGTGGGTATTTTCTATATAACCCATTTCATGTTCCCCATGTCATTGAATGTCATCATTTTGGTTTAAGTCACTGCCAAAGTTCATTATCACCGTAACACTCTATCACAGTATCAGTACCACTGGAATCATTAGTAAAGCTGTATGCAACCTGAAAGTTCAGGCCCAGACTTCATTTGCTTGTGACATACACCTAATCCCTGGAAGAATAACTATGATATAATGTCACAAACAAATTCTTCTTACCAGTAAGGTAAATTGAGTTCACTAGGTCTCCATCACCAAACAAAACTAAAATACGCATGCACAAATTATTTGCAATATGTTCCATATGTATGCTTGAGAAGATACCAAAAGAAGTGCTTTTTCAGACCTATAGGCCCATTGCTTAGGCTGATCTACCTGCCAGACACATTCAGGAGCTCAAATTCCAGAAAACAAACCACCCCAAAGCCTTTTGCAACAGGCAGTTACTGTTATTAGGTCAAGCATGGGTAACAGCAAATACTCTGAAGTACAACAGAAATATCTTCAAAATGCAGATAGGTTCTCATGACTCCTGACTCACTTGAAAGAAGGGAATGGGATCATTTACCATACTGTAGAATAAAAATTCCATTTAGCAGTTATATCTTTGAATTAGTGCATAATTTAGATGAAGAATTGCATTGGTTGCTTCCAAAGGAATTTTAAGAATTAAGGTGACTTTTCTAAATAGTTTTGTATCTTATCTTGCTCCTCTCTTTAGCAGCAGTGTGCAAATAGCATAGGAAGCCTTCTGTTTGTGCACATTATTTTCACAGAAAATCCACAGCCAGAGAAGCTAAGCAGCTGATGACGGGATGACTGACAATGTTACAATTCTGAGATGACACTAGTCACGTCATTATAGACTTCTGAAAAAGACACCATTATAATTTTAAGAGAATTCCCTTTGTATTAAGAAATATAGTTTATCTTTACTCGAACACTTGCTTAGACAACTAGGATTAAGCTGCTAAAGAAAACAGTGTCTGTTCTAGGTTGAAACAGCTGCTTATAAAGCAGAAAGTTCACTACAGCGAAGACATGTAAGCTGGCAAATGCTTTAAAAGACATTTCAGCCTCCAATAAACAATTCTGAGAACATGAACACTGGGGAGATATTGCATCCTTATTGCAAAGGATGAAGCAGGAATTATACCTGATGCTTCTTCAGTAATTATTTATCTAATGGCCAACATTCACATCATATTTTCGAGTGGCCCTTTCATGTACACTCTTGCATTTTTCTGTCTGTGCGGCATCTCAGGTGAATGCTGAGAAAGCAGAAGTGAATGACATCTACAGAGCTGTAATCCTGTTGTTTTGCTTCTGATCAGGCATCTCAGACCGAAGAGCTTAGAATAGGCAACATCCTGAAATAACAGAATATTCAAATTTCACACATAAAAGACACTCTAAGTTCCTCTTTCAGTCATGCTGCTTTATAGACTCTTGAGGACATTTGATCTTACTTGAAAAGTAATTGAACGAAACCATAAAGATAAACTGTTTTAAACAAGTAATGCTTAATACTTGAAACATTTAATGACTACAAATTCTTCAAATCTCCTCCACCTCACTTTCTCCACTGCCCCAAAATGAATTCCAAACTAAACCCTAAGCAAACTCCAACCACGTTGCCAGTCTGAGCTACAAATAACTTAAACAAGAAGAGAAGACAAAATTTGGTTTAATTTGGTTGGACAATCAGAACCAATTTTTAGTATATAGAAATAATTCCGTAAAAGATCTTCTCTAGATTGTAAAGAAAGAACAAAAGTTCAGGCTTGCTCATGAAGTTAGAAACAGTCTTGTAGTCTTTCTAATGAAACTGCTAAGTAAAGCAAAACTGGACTGTCTGTTCAGCCCATCACTCGCCCAACTCTGCCTGTAGTTTCCCCTTTCCTTAATCTTCACTTGTCTTCTTGTATATGCAGAAAGAATGTATCCCTTTGCTCTCCAAATGCAGGTTGCTGCTGTTTCAGAGGTTGTCTTAATGGCAATTAGGTCACTGACTTAATTTTTCATAAGCTGGTGAGCTAACAGTTATTTAGGTTGTGGGACTGCCCTCCTTTCCGGGCTGGAAAATCTGCAATCTTTTGTGCTTCACTGTAAGTTGGCACAGTTGCTCTTTTATTGCTAAATCTTCCCTGCGCCCCCTCTTCTGTGTGTGCTGTGTCCGCCCCCACACAACTATATTTTTGTCTCTGAGCCTGCCTCTTAACTTGGTGCACTCACTATGCTTTGCTTTACAAAAATCTTTATAAACTTCTAGATGGAGAGCCCGCCGGTGCTATCCCTATCTCCTCATGCACTATTTCAGATTTTTATGCTGCATTTATCCATAATTTCAGTAGATACCCCCACCCCCAGCTTCCATTGCCTGCAGTGGGATTTCAAAATGTGGATCTAGAGCATCAGACAACTTTCTTCCATATAGTCACGGAAAACTGTAATAAATGCAAAGAACACTAAGATATCTGGCAATAGGAAAGAGTTGTCTTGTAAATATGAAGGTATTTGCAGCCATCAGCATTAAGGTACTCCTAGCTGAATTAAACATTTGTCTAGGCCTATCCATAAAAAATTCTCTGAGTATTTTAAGGACTGGGTGCAAAAACTTTCTGCTAGGTTTGCATTTGACTACAGATATATATACTTGCTCTAACACAGTTCTTCACAGAGTGCTTGTGAGTTTGTAGCAGTGAAACAAAAATAACAAGTATGCTGCTCTGCCTGGATGGGCATGGTGCTAATGTGTCTGCACTGCTTCCGTTCAGCACTTCAGCTTGTTGCACTGCCAGTCCCAAGCTGTATGTGTAACAAATGCACAAGGATAACATGTAAGGAACATGACCCTCCTATGGATGACTCATCAAGTCTAATAGCTTTAGTGTCACTTGAAGATGGGCTCAGGGAAACAAATATGTTTTCAAGTGCTTCTGGCCAACCCTTGTTAATCGTTTCAATCACAGATGAAGCCTTGTTTCCAGACCTGCTTATACTAATTTAGAAACATATTCCTCCCCAGAAAGAAAAAAATAATTTGCAACAATTTTTTCCAGTTTATTCCAAGAACGGGAAGAGGCAACATAACTGCTTAACTCCTCAGTGATGGGCAGCTTTCTTTTCTCTTCCTCCTTTGTGGTACACCCAGCAGACTAGTTTTTCAAGAAGACCCCCTCTTGAAGCTGCTGCCTTTTCTCACCTCCACTTTACAAGGCTGCCTCCTTTTCTGCCTTGAGTCAGCTTTTGTGTAGTTCAGTCCTTCCTCACAGACTCACTCTTGTTGTTGCAATTATACTACCTTTTTCTTTTGAAGTTGAGGTGGTATTAATAAAAAATTAGGACAATGGATTATAACATTAATAACTACTCTGCAACAATATTAAGATTATGCAGACAGGTGTAAAATCAGAGAACAGTTTTAAGCAGCAGTATTGGTAGGTTTATTACAGCAGTAGAGGAATGGAAGGTGCTTCCCTGACTAGTACACTGTTGACCTGCCAAATCCCAAGCAGAAGTGGGGGAAAATGAAAATTCAAAGTATTAATTGTGACTTCATCTTGTTGTGAGATTTGCGTAAGATTTGCTCTTCTTTACATCTACCACACTAAGGATTTGTACAGTTTTGCAGTCAGTTTTCAAAAGTGATTACTTCTTTTGAAAACCTTACCTGATATGTCTAAACACACAAGGTGAAAAATATCGTGCCAAAAGACTGTTTCTTTTGCTAGACCATCATCTTGCTTCAACTACTATCATTTGTATGTATTCATAAATATCATGAAACTTTTACCTCCTGTTTATTACCTCACATTATGTAAGCTGAGTAATTTATCTTATCAGTACATGATAGTGTGCCTTGCCCAGTATTTATGACTAAGTGACAACAGCAAATAGTAGTAGTTTCAAGTATTTTGATTCTATTTCCTACCTAGCTAAATATGTGTTGATGCTTTTGCACAATTATACAGCTTAGGATTTACTGGGCACTCTGCTATACTGTGGGTCCCTTCAGGGCTTCCTCTACCACAGGCCTGAGCACATGGCATCATTTGGCTGAATTGAACTGTGAGGAAACCCATGAATAGAGAACCACACTTGTGTGTGTGTATATATGTATATATATATACAAACGATTGTCTTCCAAATAAGCATCTACACAATGCTGTAAATAAATGTTAGGGGACCAAAGAAATACAATCCAATTGGTATTTCACAACTCCCATTGCTCAATGTTTTTGAAAAATTTTTAACTCATCAACATGGTGAAGACCACTGCATGGCTTTGTTATTGTTAAACCTATTGTTTAAAATAAAAGTTCTGTGTGCTATGAGATTTGAATTTTCTCTGAGGGATCAGCTTGGAGAAAAGAAAAATGAAACATTCAAAAATACAGACTCAGAAGTACAAAGCTCACTAGATACTTCAAAAAGTTGATTTTTTGGTAATTTAGAAGAGGCAAATAAACAATTATAAAGACTGAGGGTCTGCTTTTTTGAAAGGATGATCTATGTGACTGAAAGCTAGGTCTCTGACTGGGGAAAAACAGCTGTATGAGTAAAATCGAAACTCAGCAATACTCACAAATAAAACTAAGAAGTGGGCAACCTTGAAATGCTAAGTATTTAATAATCCCTGGGAAAATTACAGAACTTCTACAAAACCCACCAGCCCTAAGGGCCACTTAATGCCTTTTGCACCTCCACAAGAAAAGGAGCTTTGCTTTCACTTGGGAAGAAAAAACACTATAATTGAAGAAATTTGGTTTTCTTCACATTACTACAGCAGTGATGCTTTCCATTGCTGCTAACCATTACTTTTTCTTTGAAGTGCATTTTCTGTTATTGACAATGCAAGGAAAAACCCCGTCTTGTTTCTACTCTCCTAATGCAGCCAAGTTTATCTTTGTAACTTTAAAGTCTAGTCAAAAAGAAGTAAGCAAGCAACCCCCCCCCCCCAAAAAAAAAAAATTATGGAAAAGCAACATGTTTCTGTCAGTAATCTTTCCATGTGCTCAAATACAGAGCTGTGGGGGTACATTGCCCTGTGAGCAGGGCTTGCCAGTCTGGTGCAGATACAGCTCAGGGTTTGAGGAGAGGTGTTTCAGTTCCACAATTTATGCCACCACTTAACAACACTGCAGGTAACAGACTTACAGATGCCTCTTTCTTAACATCTAGAGCAGGAAAAGACATGCAGTCCTTCACTGGTAGATGAGGGGCACATCACTTGGTCAGAAATTTAAAATAATCATAGAATTATGGAATGATAGAATCGTAGAATGGTTTGAGTTGGAAGGGACCTTAAAGATCATCCAGTGCCAACCCTTCTGCCATGGGCAGGGACACCTCCCACCAGACCAGGCTGCTCAAGGCCCCATCCAACCTGGCCTTGAACAATTCCAGGGAGGGGGTACCCACAGCTTCCCTGGGCAACCTGTGCCAGGGCCTCACCACCCTCATCGTGAAGAATTTTATAACGTCTAGTCTAAATCTCCCCCTTTCCAATTTAAAGCCATTCCCCCTCGTCCTGTCACTCCATGCCCTTGTAAAAAGTCCCTCCTCAGCTTTCCTGTAGCCCCTTTAGGTACTGGGAGGCTGCTATGAGGTCTCCCCAGGGCCTTCTCTTCTCCAGGCTGAACAGCTCCAACTGTCTTGATACAGGAAGTAGTTACTATTACAAAAAAGTGGAACATGTTGATTTAAGCTAAAGTAGCGTTAAGTTTCATCTAAATAACTGTACTTGTTGAAAGTTAGACAGAATGTCCCTCTGGCAGCATGTTTTCTTTGTAGCATGTTTTCTTTAAGCAGTGTTTTTTCAGAGACAAAAGATAACGTCTTGTGTTAAGTAAGATACTTGCTTAACAGGTGTGTCTTCTATAATCACCTCTGTTTACAGTCTTCGCCTGTCTAAACTGCAAGGTCAGACAGAGCTGGTTCCAAAGCTCCCACCAGCAAGAGATTCGGCTGTTCTGAAGTTCATAATAACATAAATTTATTAATTAATAACAATAATAACATTTCGACCAGACTACCCTTGTGATCCCTTCCAAACTGGCATTCTATGTTTCTATGATTAGAATTAGTCCTTGGAAAGTAATGAAATAGGTAATAGTGTTATGAGAGTTTATTTGCCGGCATTTTCAGTATCACTCTCAGCCTGTCCTCATAGCAGAGGTGCTACAGCCCGCTGATCAGCTCCCTGGCCGTGCTCTCGGCCCGTTCCAGCACTTCCACATCTTTCTCAGCTTGTTCATCGTGCCCCCGACCCAGGTGGGCACAGCGGCCGGCGGGGCCGGGGTGGGCGGGGCGGGGCAGGCTGTGACCCGGCCCCGGCAGGGGCGGCCCCACGCCCCGCTGTCCCAATGGGCGGGCGCGACAGGCGGTGCACGTAGCTCTCCCCAAGATGGCGGCCGCTCCGCACCGGGTTGCGAGGGCGGCTGCGGGGCTGGGGGCGGCGGGCGGACGCTGAGGGAGGAAGGCGGCAGTTGTCAGGGGCTGTCGGTCCTCACCTCGCCTCGCCTCGCCTCGCCTCGCCTCGCCGCAGGGTGAGCGGGGAGCTTTTCGCGCGGCCGCGAGGCTTCGCCATGCTGCGGGGCTAGAGGCGCCGCAGCGCAGCGGGGGAATGATGTTAGCAGAGGTAAGAGCCCCGCCGAGGGGGCCGCGGCGGCTTCTCCGTCCCGCGGAGAGGGGGCTCTGCTCTCCACAGAGGCCTCCGACCCACCTGGGGAGCGGACGGCCTCCCCCTTGGCCGGGAGGACAGAGGCCCCGGGCCCCTCTTATCAGCCCTCCCTCCGCCTCTGCGAGGGGCCGCCAGGGCGCGACGGGAGGGGACGCTCCAGGCTGAGCGGCGGAGCCCGCTCCGTGCGGCAGCAGCAGCCATACTGCTTCATGCTTCTTCATGTGTGTTTTGGTTTAAAGTAGGGTTGTCAAGTATTTAAGAGAAATATTTCTCAGTTGCATTTAACAGGCTGCCCAGAGAAGTCGTGGGTGCCCCGTCTCTGAAGGTATTCAGAGCCAGGTTGGATGAGGCTTTTGAGCCACCTGATCCAGTGGGAGGTGTCTCTGCCCATGGCAGGGGGTTTAAGATTGGATGGGCTTTCAGGGTCCCTTCCAACCTAAGCTATTCCATGATTCAACATGTTTGAGCTTTTTGAATTACCTTCTTTAGCTGAATAGTTTTGTTTTGAGGCTTGAATTCTCGTGAGAAATGAAACACTGAACTTGTGGTGTTTCCAATAAGAGAGTGGAAGCTTGATTGGATTTTCCTGCCTGGCTTTGGGCCCGGCTTTGGGGGAAGCACACACCTGGTGGGGACGGGGACACCTTCCCAGGGGCATGAGCCCCGACCGAGCCTGAGTTCAGCTACTTTGGCCTCCTCCTCTGTGTTGGCTCTGTCGAAGGCTCCGTGTTTGCTTGCTTTATAAGTGGCTTAAATTGAACAGTTCTGCTGCCTCTGCGGTGGCTTCATCAAAGGTTCCCTGTTTGCTTACTTCATAAACAGCATAAAGCGAACAGTTCTGCTGCTGGTGCAGGAGTTTGTGGTGGTGGGTCATTTGCAGAAGTTTGCTGACTTGGTTCGCCTCTCCCTTGGCCCCCATACCAGAAAGCTCCTTTTCTGTCCCACAGCAGCAGGACAGCTGAGCGGTGAGGCAAGCCAGTATTTGAGGATCAGCATGGGCTAGAAAGTGACACTGTGTCCAAAGGTGCCCTCCTGGGAGATTCTGGTGTTTGCTGGTTGCTGGAAATGAGTCTTTCCTCCGTACTCATTTTTCTCTACAAAGAGCAATTGATTTTTCTATTTTTAATATGCCAGCAAGGTGTCTGGCATACAGACGTTTTTCTAGCTTGGTTGTTGCATTATCCGTGATAAGTGTTGTCATTTTACCCTGTGGTGAAGGTTATTTGTCCATAACTGAATTGTCTTAAATTTTGAAGGGTAAAGGCTTGCTTTCTGACACCTGAAAAATTTAGCTTTGCTTTCTCAAATGATAGCTGGACAAGTGTCCTGTTTGCTCCAGTTCAAAGTTTCAGGGATTAGAAAGTGGTTCTGTAGTGCCATGAGCTCTCAGATTTTCCTGAGAGGGTAAAATTGGCCAAGGGAGTTAAACCTGTAAAAATACATGACCTGTTTTGGCATGACAGGTATTAGGTAGGTGGTCAGGGTTAATCTGCATTAAATAGTGTTGGTGAGTATGATGTGTAAGCACTTAAATGTAGTAATTCAGATTATTTTAAGGGTGGCATAGAACGTCCTGGGTCAATGCCTCGTACTGGACTATTTGTTCTGTTTGGTCATAGCTCTGTGTGCCTGTCCAAGTCACTTTATTGTATTGGAATTGAATTTTTTTTTCTAGTGGCACTGGTGTAGCAGCGTGGATGATACCTGCTCTGTTGGATTTCTGATGTAAAACCTAACGCTTACATGTGTGATGACCAGTTATGATACTTAGCCTTGATGTCTGAAGGACTGATTTCTGACGTCCTCTACTTCTAGTTCATGTATATAAAATACTTGTAGACAAGGTGCTTCACACTGAAGTACTCCAAGCTTGGTTTCTGCGGAGAAGATGACTTCAAATTTTGAGGAGGTTTAGCAAAGTTGCAGGCTTTGCTTGCCTGCCTGAAAAGCAGTTGTGGGGAGTTCTTCAAACAACTAGACAGCTCTTGGCTGACATATAAACTGGAAGGAGTCCATTCCAGCATGCTTTTTTGGGTGTTCAGTAGTGACTTGGTAGCTAAAATACCTTGTTAAAACTATATGCACATGGACCCTTTTCACACTTTGCAGGAGGATGCAGATTGCTTCAAGCCTGCTGATATGTATATAGTATTCTATTAAGACTGAAATCTCTCTACTTTTATTTTTTTGTTGCTTTGTATGTGAAAATTAAGGTGAACTGATGCAAGAGTAGGGTAGTAGTGAAAACTGCACATCTCTAAGCTGCCTGATTTTATCCTGGTAACTTTGCCAGAGGGAACATTGGACAGCCAGTAAGACTCTTGCTTTTACCTCTATCAATGTAACTATTTAAGAACATAGAGTGAAATGAGATCAAAACAATTGCTGGATGTTTGCGAATTTGTTTAGTTTTCTACTGTCTTGAATGGCCAAGATCACCGACATTTTTTTTGAGCCATTAAAAATTTAGATACTTTCCCTCCACTGTAATTGTAAGTTTAATAATTTAACAATGTAGACAATATTATTCTTAAATATATTTAAGCAATGAAGGAAAGGTAGAATCTGGTTCTACATGTGGTGTTATCATACAGTTAAAACAGAATTTCTCAAGATCTGTTTCTTACACCCTTTGACTGTATCCATGTATGCAGATCCCAGCAAGATTCAGTCTAGTTTGGGTAGATGTGGTTATGATTAGGACCTTGTAGTCAGTAATTTCAGGGGAACATAGCACTTCCTGTCAGGAAAAAATACCGAGCACCCTTTTTTTTGTTTGGTCCTTACTGCAAATCCTCTTATTTAGTTACATCAGAAATCATGTCGTTGGATGCCAAGCGCGTATCCTTGTTTACCTGCTTAGCAAAGGCTGTTCCACAGTTTTTCACCTTCTTGGTCATTGGATCTTATTTCTGCAGTCTCATTGAATACCTTCCATCTGCTTGCATTCAAGAGTCCTGCTACAGTGATCATGGGTGGGCTGTTCTGTGTCTTTTCACTTGTTCCTCTTGTTCATCAGATGTCTCCTTTGCTTTTAAAAACCCAGTCAGCCTGTTTCCATGCGACTTGCTGTTTCTGCACTTTCTTCTCTGATGAGGCCACGATGGACGCCAAGTTGCAATGTTTTGTCTCTTGTGTTTTCAGACAACTGTATTCACTGTTCTTGGTTCCTGTGCAGTAGCCACTGTACTGCCCTGGCCACAGCGAAGCAGCTGGTGTTTATCAACTGTCTCTCACTGGTCAATAGTGTTTAAATTCTGATGGACATGAACATTAAATAAGATTTCGATGGGGCTTAGTGTATAAGAAGTTTTATAATGCCTTTCAAATTGGTGGCTTGTGTGTCTGCATTTGCAACCTGTGTTGCCTCTAAAGAAAGAATGCACTTTTTCTAAAGTGATTTCTTTTTTCGTTCTTCCCATCTGTTCATTGAGTTGGCTTTGAGGTGTTTAGTGTGGACTTATTTCTGAGTTTATCAGCAGGTAAATTTTCAACTGCTTAATTCTCAACTTGGAGTACTTTGCAGTACTAGTGACAGTTGAGAAGGTCTTGAAATCTGACAGAATAGGAAAGCTTTATTTTTTTTTTTGTCCGCAACAAGAGCCATGCAAACTGAGCTTTGATGAGTTGGTATATTTTTTTTTTTTTGTGACCAGTCAAGATAGTTCATGAACTACATGTAGCATTTCTTTTCCCTTAAACAATCTATATTCTATTTATAATAGATGGTTATTGAACTTTCTTTTTGTTAAAATTTGATGGTTACTAGCCATTGAGATCAGTTTTTGAGCAAAATCAAACAAATCAACCAATTGACTCAGCAGCTTGTTTTAATTTGCTTTAGAAAAATGACTTAGCTTTATTGAAACAGTAGCACATTGTAATGTATATGTTAGTCCAACTCTCAAACATGCAGAACACAGTTAACTGCTTGATATACTATAGCGTTGTTAATTTTTTGTTCTTTGATAAATGGCTGTGGCAGGTTCTCTGATGCTTCACGTGCCTGTACTGTGTTTTGCTGGTAGAGACTGCTTCAATTGTGCAGACAATTAGCAGGGTATGTAAAGTAAGTTTTCTGTCCTTTTAGTGAAGCTTGTATGTTGGGGCTTTGCCTTGTGTTTTGCCAGATGAGATTCAGCTGGAGCATCAGTTGCAAGTATTTAAGAGGTAAAAAGCCTCTTTGGCCTTCAGTGTCTGCCGTAAATGAGGTCTATCCTATTGCTGGTCTGCTTTGTGTCCCTGGTTGTTGCTATGATAGCTCTTCCAATAACTCCTTATTTTGTGTACTGTCAGTTAAAATTACACAAGGAATGGTAAAACTAGGAAAACGAACCTTTTACAAAGAATGGATGTCGTGTTCCTGGTATTTATATTTTGTCATATGTTCCTGATATTTGTTCAGTAAAAGATAGTGTCTAAATACTAAGGACTGTTCTTAGAGCGTGCACTGAGGCTTAAACTGCGGACACAGTTCTGCAACAACTCTAAAATGTCAGTCTGGACCATTCCTCAGTACAGCATGGAAGAATAAAAGTGTCAAGTTCGTAGTTCAATAAAACCAGTAATAACTTGTCTGGTTAGATAGCTGAAGGAGCTCCAAATATTGATTTCCTCTGGTTCCACTCTAGGGCATTATCTCTGGTTTAAATATGTTTGTCCCTTTTTCCCCATGCTTACAAAGATGACAAAGCATGTTTTCCTCTGAACTAGCATTAGGAGAGTTGCAATTATTAGAAACAAGAAACCATTGGTGTTGGATGTAAGTTATTGGCAACACTTGAAGAATTAGTATTTTGGAGTCCCATTAGCACTTTTCACCATTGCTTGGCTGACAGTACCAAGGCTAGAATAACAGAAAAAAATCAATTGCAATCGGCATTTGCTGTTACCTGAGAGAGAAACTTCAAGAAGTCCCAAGCATTGTGATGTTGGGCTTAATTGCTTGTTCTCTCCCCCCCTTTCCCCAATATGCAATGTCTGATTTTTTGAATTGAAAAATAAGACATTATTTCGTGATATAAGCATATTGGAATGTTTAACAAGAGCACTCTAACTTTTTTATGTAATTTATATAGTATTCCATCTTAAAATGATGACTGAGTCTCAACTGTGGTTGTAAGTATGAGGTGAAATAGGCATTTATTTTTAATGTGACTAAGCATAGATGACAGGTATGTTCAGCTAGGGGACTCCTAAAAACTGCCATTTGTTTTGGAAAAGAGGTCAATTCCTACTCTGTCAGAGTTTGGGAATACCTGTTAAGGATTTTATTCTTGCTCTGAAGCAGATGTAGCTGTGAAATCCTCTGAGAGGGGAGATGGATTTCTGAAGAAGCTATGGTATCAATTGGCTTTCTGCTTTCTATGTGGAAGGGAGTGTGATCTCAGCGTTGCAGATAAGACACTTATTCTTGTGTTTTAACTTTGGCAGTTTACAAAAAATTTAAAAAATCATAGTCGCATAGAATTGTTTAGTTGGAAAAGACCTTTGAGATTGAGTCCAACTGTACCTGTCCACTACTAAACCGTATCTCTGTCTACATATCTTTTAAATACCTCCACGGATGGTGACTCAACCACTGCCTTGCACAGCCTGTTTCAGTGCCTCACAACCCTTTCAGTGAAGAAAAAATCCCACAAAATTTTAACTAGTTTTGTTCAAATGGGATTTGCTGAAAATCTTCTTCATATTCTTTACATATTTTCTTGGACAGTACGCAGAAAACCAATTTGATTTGAACTTCACCAGTTACTTAGTTCACCAGCTGCCAGCGGGACAAAGAGAGAAACTCACCTCTCCCTGCTTACTTTCCATTAAGCCTGCTCCTGCATCAAATGGCCTGTGTGAGGTCATTCCTGTGCCTTAACTTGGTTGGGAGAATTTTTCATAATCAGAAATTTTAAATATCAAGAATTGTTTTTTATTTCTATTGCAAATAGCATGATGTTTATTCAGGTGAGGAATAATATGACTAAGAGTTCAGTTACGTGTTGTCTGTAACACTAATATCTAAAATGCTTAATTCAGTGTCCCATTACAGTCGGAGTTTTGGGGCAGAAGACAAACATTACATGTTTTCTTTTGAAGAACATTCATTAATTTGGAGACTTGCTTCAAAGCATATTAGCTACTTAAATGCAACTATACTCTTACTACAGTGTGATTTTATTTTTTTTATGCCTGTTCCTCTGCCTTTCTTCCCTAATCCCATACTTCTGAGAGGAACAGGGTGATGCCATTTCTGTTTTAATCAGATCTGTTCATGTCAGAATGCTACTATTGCATAAATATGACTATTTTAAGATCATGTATTCCTACTGTTCAGTATATGTTCGCGATTCTAAGAAATAGCTTTACTCAACACTTCTGCTGATGCCTCTGAAACAGTGTAGGTTGTGATGTAAGGAAGTGAACGTAAGCAGGAAGTTTGAATTGCTGTGTATCCTGTAGGATGCTCTGCATTTCCACTCTTCCTGTCAGTGCTGTCAGACAAGGCCAAGTAGAAAATCATCTGGAAGTTCGTTGCAAAATTCTTGCCCACAGCTAACCAGTTGGTTATGAAACAGTACTTCAGACTTGGGTTAATTTCTCATATAGCTCTTCATTGGTACTACAAACAAAGGGAAAGAATGTTCTTGAAGTTCCCAGTCATGGTGTATTCAGCATTTGGCATTCCAGACTATGTTTTAGGAAACGAAGTATCCAACCTGTGTAACTGTGAAAGAGTGATTGCTTTGAAGTTTTCCTGATTCCCCAAATGATCTTGGAACTATTGTTTGGCTTAGAGACGTGATGAAGCCTTGCTCGTTGCCAGGCTGCTATTCCACCAACTGCTGCTGTAAACTGAGGAGAGTCTCGGATCCTTTCTTCTGGGCGAGGCCTGGCACCTCTTTATTTGGAAGGACATGGAATGCAAAGCTTTAATAACTCAAAATTTGTATATTTTCAGTTTTCCCAGATGTTGTACTATTTTATAATGTGGTATCATTTTACTTTTCTGAAGCATATGTAATGATTTTTGTGATATCTTGAAAACAATAGGATCAGTAATAATAATTGGTATTCCTTACCCACTGAAGGAACTGTTTGTACTTGAAATTGCATCTGTATTTTTGTGTTTTCGTGTAGCCTTTTTTTTTTTTTCTACAATGCTATGCTGAGTGGGGTTTTTTTTAGTCTATCTTGGTGTATTTGTTACTGATAGATATTTTCATTTTTAATGAAATCTATTTTTGATTTAGGTAGCTAATGTACTTGGAAGAAAAATGCTTTTTTATAGTTTATGTAGTCAAATTAGTATTTCTGATCACAATGCTAAACGTAAATTTCATTTACTTTGTAAAGAAAAAAAACTTAAATCTTGTGATTTAAGGTGTCAATTACAGATTTTATCTGATGGTACATATAATGAAATAGGAATTATGGGTTTTATACTGCTTATATAGTTTTGAAATTCTTGTGGAAAACAAATTGGTTTTTATGAATATAATTTTCATTGTTTTGATAAGAAGGTATTTCTTTACAGTGCTAGGCTAGGAGAATAAGCTTTTATTTAAAATTTTCAGTTTTACAGCAGTTTTCCTTATCACAGTTAATAATTGAATACTCTGCAGTAGTTAATTTGTTCTTGCTCTGTGTAAACATGCATTTAGTACTAGGACCTTGCTTCATGGTCTTACAACTATATATACTCTGTTCCCTCCTTTGTGCATTATTTTGACTTGCACGTGTGACTAATATTTTGAAATAAGATTTATTTTTTATGTTGATTTTAAGGTCTGGGCTTTAATATTGGTCATATGTCTTTCACTTGGCAATTGCCCTACTACAGCTTCATAAAGCATTCTTGAGAAGATCATGAGTTAGCAGTAGTGAGACCAAAGGCAAACTTCATGTTTCTATGAATGTTTCTAAGCTCTTCCATTAGTTACTGGGTATTTGCCTTTATTGAATTCTCCCATTACTGCTTCTTTTAATTATGCTTTATTTCACTGAGACGCTCTTTTCTTTTGTTTTCTATTTAAAATTATTTTTCTGTTTTAATCTTAATATAAGGCTATGCCTGCACTCTTAATTTTTCTTTCTGGTTTTCTAGAGACTTGCCTATAAATGTCATTTCTTTAATTCTCTATTTTTAATCCATTATGCAAATGATTTTTCTGTTTTCCGATGATCAAAGTTACTGCATTGCTGCTGTGAAATAGTATCCCTAGGTTTGTTTATTATTTGTTGCTCTTGTGTGTTTTCTTCCTTTTTCTTCCTTATATATTTATCCCTGTGTTCCTGCTGCTATCACTGGCTTGGCCGTATGGTTTTCTTAAGATATTCTGCATGCATAAAGAAACTTAAAACACTAAGGGTATCGTTTCATGTTCAACTTAACTGGATCTAGTTTGGGCTGCTACTAAATGGGTTTTCTCCCTCCTACTAGACACGAACTGGTGTGTTGCTGCTTCTTGTATCAGGTCTATCAGCTAAGCAGCAACTGCATAAGAAATTGTTTTGTCTTGGTGAAGCAACCTTCTGGAAAGGTATGAGGGTGGGAATGCAGGAGAAGTTGCCAAATCAACAGCTGCACGGTCCAGTGCAAGAGAAGTGCATAAGTGCATAGTGCTTTCTTGCATTTCTTTCTGTTTAGCTCTAAAGTGAATCAATATCCAAAATAATTCCTATCTTTTTGAAAATAAGGAATGTCATTGTTCCTTCTGTGACTTCTGAATGCATCTCTGCCTCCAGAAAAAGTTACGATTTGGGTTTGGTTAGGTTTCTTTCTTGTTCTTGATTTGGAGACACTGAACTGGTCTCTTCTATCTTCCTTTATTTTATGCAGCCGGATAATTTTCGGTCCAGAAAAACAGTTGCAGGGGGTACTGAAAGTTTCGAGGCTTACTCTGATTTTATAAAGGCTTTCATCACTTTGTGTAGCATCTGTTTTCACATTTATTTTGTCTTCATCCGGTAAGCATGCTTCGTAGGAGACTTGGGGTTGTAGGAGTTCAGATGTACTCTCAGAGTACTGGGAATTTGCAGTGAAACAGTGGTTGTTTTGTAACTGGCACTTAAAGAACTGCAGTGTGTTTAAAATTAAGAAGGAAGCAACAGAGGAACATCACAATATTCGGAGGAAGATACTAGTATTCTGATAGTGAACTCTCAAGTTTCTTCTTAAAAATGCACTGTATTTGCAAGTTGGGATCTATTTGTTATTTGGATACTGAAAACTGCCTCTTTGTGATGTATACTCTGATCTTTGAGGTTCCTCTGGTTTTACATACATTTCATTTTGTAGTTAATTATGATGCTGGTTAAAAAGCAATACATACTTTTAAAAAAATCTTGGGGAACTGTCAGTAAATTTTTGAGAAGATAAATGATGTAGTCAAGGGGCAGGGGACCAAACTGAAAGTAGATTTATGGAGCTGGCACTGATTGAGGTCTTGGAATTAAAAGAACAAAGCAACTCCCCAAAATATTAAGATCAGTAAATATGATGTTGGTAGCTGTTTCTGCGGATTACAATGTTTAGGCAGTAGATGCCCTTTGTTATGCTTGTGGTAGGTGTGCATGAGACTACTACTCTTGCTTGTTTATTTTTGATGATAAGGCATCAAGGATGGAGGAGGGGACATTTACAAAAGCTGTGTTATTTCCCATCACATAAAGGGGAGAGGGCAGTCAGAATAATAATTTGGAACACTAATAAACGTTCTCAATCTACCTTGGTGGCCAATGTAGCCAATATGTGACTTGGGCTTGTTCAGCCTGGAGAAGGCTACGGGGAGACCTCATAGCTGTCTTCCAGTAGCTTAAAGGGGCCCCCAAGAAAGCTGGGGAGGGACTTTTTACAAGGGCATGTAGTGACAGGATAAAGGGGCATGGCTTTAAATTGGAAGGGGGAAGATTGATATTAGACATTGGGAAGAAATTCTTCACAATGAGGGTGGTGAGACACTGGCATGAGTTGCCCAGGGAAGTTGTAGATGGTCCCTTCCTGCGTGTTCAAGGCCAGGTTGTATGGAATCTTGAGCAGCCTGGTGTGGTGGGAGGTGTCCCTGCCCATGGCAGGGGGGGTTGGAACTGGGTGAACTTTAATGTCCCTTCCAACTCATACCATTCTATGATTCTGTATATGGAAGTATTTTGGCTTGGCACAAAATGCCTTGTGGTAGAATTGAGTATTGCAGGCTGGTTTCCGGATGGGTTTGTATTGTAAGGGGAGACCAAAACTGAGCATAGAACCAGGAGTGGTCTTAATGTATCCAAATAGAGAAGGAGGATCACTTTTCTGGACCTGCTGGTGATACTTTCGGTGATACTAGGTAGGATGCTGTTGGTCGCCTTTGCTACAAGGACACATTGCTGACTCATGTTCTGTCTTCGTGCCCACCAGGACCCCTAGGTCCATTTCTGTAGAGCTGCTTCCTAGGCGGTTTGCTCCCAGACAGTTTTGTGGCCCAGGGTTATTCTGCCCCAGATGCAGGCTTTTACTTGGCTTTGTTGAACTTGATGAACTTCATTCCTGTCAACCCATTTCTCCAGCCTGTCAGCATCCTTCTGAAAAGTAGCTCTACTTTCCAGCATCTTGAGCACGCACCCCAATTTGGTATTCTCTGCAGACACAGTGAGGGTACACTCTGTCCTATCACCCAGCTTGTTAATCAAGATGTTAAACTGCATCAGTGCCTGTAGTGATCCTTGAAGGTTCCCACCTAATTACTGGCTATACATTGAACTTTGCACCACTGATCATGTATCTCGGTGTCCAGCAATCCAGCCAGTATTTTCTCTTACCTTATCTACTTAACCAGCCCATACCTCATCAGTTTTGTGATAAGGAGACTGTGGGATATTGTGTCAAAGGCCTTGCTAAAGATAAAAGTATTCTGAAGTTTTGTTGTTAACGTAGTATTTCTAAAGTAACTTTTTTCGTCTAGATGAGTAGTATTGTTTACCTGGGAACTTGTAGACTGTGTTATGTACTTCTAAAATAATGAAAACCCACAATAAAATATTTCACTGCATCCAAAGCAGTTTCATCTTGAAGTTGGTTGGGTAATGTTGTAGTTTAGAGGACTCTGAAAATTGTACTGGAAGTAGCAAATAGCAGATACTATATAACTATCAGGTGACTTATTTTATAGCCTGTAGAAGCACATATACTAAAAGATTAGTCAGAAGTTAGTGACTAAATCTTTCTACAGTAAACATAAGTACTGGATTCTGTGCACGTGTATATATTTAAAATTGATTTATATATGAATATATATAAATATTTAAAATTGAATGAATATATATATATAAAAATATATATTTTTATATATTTATATATATAAATATATATATTTATATATATTTTTATATATAATATATATACATATTTATATATATTTATATATATAAATATATATAAATAGATATAATTTTAATTCTTAGTAAAAAATGACAGTGTGGATGTCATTGAAATGTGTGGTTTATCACTCTTTAGGAGAAACTACTGGTTTTAAGGAGTTTACTTGAGAATAGTTATTTGCTTGTAGATGCTTCTATGCAACTCAGCAAGTGGTGGAAATAAATTTTATTAATTTTTAGTAAAAATTTGAAGGAGCATTGTCTTCTGTTTCACATGTGATGAGTTGTTTAGGAAAAAAACCTCACTAACTGCTGTGGCAGTGTGCGGTTCCAAAATACTCATAATTTTAGGGAATTTACTTTCATGCCTTTGTCAGATGTGCATTTGGAAAAAAATAAGCACTTTCATTTAATTTAACTTTCTGTTTTTGTGGGACTGTTACTGTTAGAAATTTCTGGGATTTCCCAAAATAGATATTGGACTGTTGTGGCTTTTTTTTTTTCCCTTTTAAGCTAACTCAATATTGTACAAACTATTTTGCATACGACAACGGCTGTGAAATTGTGCGATATCTCCACAGAAGAAATAATTGGATTTATTTTAAGAAAAGTAATAATTGTTCATCAGGCTTCTTATAAGCCATCTTCTTCTACTTTTCTCCCACTAAAAATCATGGACAAGAATGCCTTTGAACAGGAGGCTATGTCCCAAACCATTTATAAATAAATAATCTTTACATTTTCTTAGTAAATATGAGTTTATATAGGTAAGGGCATAAATTAGCCAGTGTAGTGGAGATAGGAATTCAAGGGCTAGGCAGCTGTTTATCAAGTTTCTTTAGCAGTGGAAAAAAAACGTTGATGAAAGGAACTTTTAAATAACTCCTTGCTGAAGTTTTAGACAAGAAACTAAAAAGTTTAAAATGCTACTTAAATGGTAATTACAAATAAAATATGCAATAAGAGTTTCTTCATCAAGAACATGTGACTTCATTATTTTCAGCCATTTAGGAGAACAAACTCTCTTTTTAACTTGCTAAATATTCTGGGAGCTTCCCTCTCTCTCTGCCTTGCCAGTGTTTGGCATGAGCAAAACTTGAAATAGATACAATCTGTTTATCCAGAGGCTGAACATAGGACAATCTAGATTATCTCATTGGCTTGAATTCAAGCTAGAGTTAGAGGAATCGCCTTAGGTGATCTTGTCAAGCAATAAGCCTGGTCATGTTTGGATCACCGTAGGTGATCCAAAGTGCTTGGGCCCTTTGTCATTTTTCTGTCCACATGGCTAAAGTAACTTAGATACAAGTCAACATGGATTGTTACAAAGGAAAAGGATCACTTTCTTTGAAATGACGTTAAAAAATGAGTTAAGTATGTTGTTTCTGTATTTAAGAAAGTGGCTGAAAGTGGGCTTGCATCTCCTATATCTAAGATGCTCAAGTGCTTCTTTTAAACTTGACCAAAACTCCATATCCTCTTAACCCAGAATACAATTCAGAGTGGGTTTTAATGCAAGCATGTGATCAGAAAGAGTGTGTCTGTGTCTGTGAAGGTGACTTCTTGTTTTTTGTAGTAAGATGATGTGTTGGGTTTGTCTGGCAAGGCTTTTGGTAGCATGGGGGCTATAGGGACAGCTTCTGCTGGAGACTGCTAAGCAGCCAGGGCCAGCTGGCTCCAAGATGAACCTACTGCTGGCCAAAGCTGAGCCAGTCAGCAATGGTGGTTATGCCTCTGTGATAAAATATACTTGAGAAGAAGGGGAAAAACAGTGAGGGGGCAGCAACAGTGGGGAGAGAGGAGGAGGTGCAGGGGGTGGCATGGGCCTGTCCTCTCTCTGTGGCCAGGGCTTGGTGGACCTGTTGTGCTGATCTGGCCTGGTGGTGAAGTGAAACCAGATGTGGGAGAAGCATCCCTGCAAAAACAAGATGTAAGAGAAATAACTGCAGAAACCAGAGGGAGCAAAATAACACTGCAGAGAACATCAAGGTCAGTGAAGAAGGAAGCGGGGGGGGAAGCTACTCCAGATTCCTGAGTAGAGATTCCCTCTCCTGAAGCCCATGGAAGAGACTACAGTCAAGCAAGCTGTCCCCCTGTAGCCCATGAAGAATGCTGGTAAATATCCATTGGCATCTGGTGGAGTTTAGTGGTGCAGCAGATGACCACCTGTGGAGATTAGTGGTGGAGCGGATATCCACCTGCAGCCCATGTAGGACCCTGCACCAGAGCAGGTGGAGGTGCCTGAAGGAGGCTGTGAGTCCGTGCTGGAGTGGGTTGTGGAGGACTGCAGCCTGCAGGAAGGACCCCTGCTGGATAAGTTGTGGAGGACTGTCACCTGTGGGAGGGACGCCATGCTGGAGCAGGGCAAGAGCATGAGGAGTCCTCCCCTGGAGGAAGGAGCAGCAGAAATGACGTTTGAACTAACCACAATCCCCATTTCCCCTGCCACTGTAGGCAAGGAGGTAGAGAATATCAGGAGTAAAGTCAAGCCTGGGAAGAAGAAAGGGATGTTGTTTTTTGCAGTTTGTTTTTGTTTCTTAGTATCTTGCTCTATTTTGGTAGTAAATGAGATTGATGTTTTTTTTTCTCCAAGTTGAGTCTGTTTTGTCTGCAATCACGAGTGGTGAATGATCCCTCCTGTCCCTATCTCGACCCACAAATTTTCCCTTTCTTCCTTTGGCTTCTTCTACTCAGAAGGGGGAGGGGTGAGTGAATGATTACATGATTCTTTGTTGCCCACTGGGGCTAGTGGCCATGTGGCTCTTTGTTACCACCTGGGGTCTCAAAAACCTAACAGATAATAGTTACCACTTTCAAAATAAGATTTCATGAAATGGGACTTTGTCTCTTTCTGGTAGTTCTGCAGTATAATAAAGTAGCTGTTAGCGCTGAAAATAAGTGTTAGTAAAATAAAGCTTGTTCAAAATTTAAAAAATTGAATTCCTAATTTTGTGTTGTGATCAGCAGTGCTGTCAGAGCAGGTGTGAGAGGGAACAAAAATAATCTTGACTTTTGAATACAGGCTGAAGTTTACTCTCTTTACAAATGGAAAAAGTTGAAAATATTTACCATTTCTGATAGAACAATGATCAGTGTTAATCAGAAGACTGTTCTTTTTCTTCAGCAGATTTGTTATACGAACCAATTGTATCACAATAAGGAACATAATTTTTCTGGTTTTATTTTAATAGTATTATGAGTATAGCAAAAGGGCAGGTTTGATTTGAGTAGTGGAATTTGCAGTCTAAATAAATATTGAAGTAATGGGCACAATAGCTTTTAGGCTTTTTAATTGCATACTCTAATGTTACTTAAAGAAAATGTTAATATGCTTTCATTTAAAGGCTTGTACTTTTAAAAATTAATGTTATGAGTCTTCAAAATAGTGCAGTAATTGTGGGTTTAGAATATAAATAAAAATTTTTGCATGTTCATAACAGCTGTGCTAGACCACCTTGTGTAACTCTGGGGAAGGCTGGGGGAAACTGATCTCAAAAGCTTTTCCATCTCAGGCAATGTAAGAAGCAACAGGAAAATCCAAGCTAAATACAGTAAGACGTGATTGCACTTGAATTAATCCAGCTGTTAACCAATTAAGCCATTTGATAGACAAAGTGTGTGTTGAGTGGAAGAGGAGGTGTGAGATAGAGAGAGGACAGATGGACGCCTTGCTTAGCAGAGCAGTTTCTAGTCTCTTTAACCATGAGGCATCAACAGGAATGCTGCACATATACAGGAAAAATTTCATAGGCCTGAATTCTTAAAACTTAATGTTAATTGTGTACATTTTTATTTAAATATGATTAATGTATATTTATATACTTTGGTATTATAGGCTTGCTTTGGGAAAAAAAAATCTGAACTTAGATCAATAAGAAAAATAGAATATATGAAATTCCTTAAAATAATTTCCCAGAGTTTTCTTGTGAGTACTGCAGTAATTTTTTGCATAGATTCACTATGATTATTTTTATGTAGTCTGAAGTAGGAATGGATCTTAGGGTTTCTCTTTGCCATGCGTTTTTGAGCTAAGGAAGGAAAAGGGCAGAAGGATAAGAAATGAGGTTAAAGAGACCTTTAGTGATTTTGGGAAATGAAGATATGCAGAACTCTTTATAAAAGCCCGCTTGACTTGTCTTTCTCTTGATTGCTGTAATCTTGACATATAGGAGAATGTAACTACAAAGATGTTAATGGTTTATTTCACAATTGTTACATTACTAGGAGAAATATTTAACATAATGATTTCATCACAGATGAAGTTGGCACTCCAGTTGACACAGCATTCCAATTTTGCTTGTCATGCTAGTGAAGAGACAGTAATTTGAATCCTAAAATAATGTTTTTAATCACTTGACAAAAATGACACCTTAATTATAGAAAGGTTTATACGTGAACACGTTTCATTTACACTCAAAATGGAAAAATTAAAAGGCAGATGTGTAGAAGTAACAAAATTAAAACTTGACATGTACTATATATGCAATCCTTGACATTTTTTTTTTAATGTAAGCCCAGAGGTAGCATTAAATACATTTGGGAAAATATAGTATTTTTGAAAAATAAAATTGTTTACTCAAATAAAAAACAATAGTTTGCTTGTCAGTGCCTGGTAAGGGATGAGTTGGCTACTGCCACTTAAAAATATTAGTGGACAAATGTAGCTAAATACACACAGTATAAGAGTTGTGGTCAAAAAAAGCATGGTTTTATTTCTACACGACCCTGTTCTTTTAATGTTCAGATTATTTTGTTGTCATCATTAAATTTGAAAACATAAATGTCCATCTTCTGTAGTGGTATGGGCCTCTTGGATGCTACAGCTGTAAGACTTGAATATTTTGCAGAAGCTTTAAGACTGATAAGTGGTTGCTTCCAGAGCTCAGCCTTCCTATATGGGTGTTCTTTTGTTTTCGCTCCTGCCCTGTCTCCAAACTTAAGTTACTCTGAGCATATGGGGAATTGTGAAGAGGCCTGAGTGCCTGAAACAGGAGCTCCTGGCTGGAGCGGATTGAGGGGATTGAGTCCTTCATCTGCAAGTTCGCAGATGACACCAAGCTGGGAGGAAGTGTTGATCTGCTAGAAGGTAGGAGGGCCCTACAGAGGGACCTTGACAGGCTGGAGAGATGGGCTGACTCCAATAGCATGAGGTTTAACAAGTCCAAATGCCGGGTCCTACACTTTGGACACCACAACCCCATGCAGAGCTATAGACTGGGTGCAGAGTGGCTGGAGAGTAGTCAGGCGGAAAGGGACTTGGAAGTGCTGGTGGACAGGAAACTCAACATGAGCCAGCAGTGTGCCCAAGTGACAAAGAAGGCCAATGGTATCTTGGCCTGCATCAGGAACAGTGTGGACAGCAGGACTAGAGGGGTCATCATCCCCTTATACTCAGCACTGGTCAGGCCACACCTTGAGTGCTGTGTCCAGTTCTGGGCCCCTCAGTTTAAGAAGGATGTTGAGATGCTGGAGTGTGTCCAGAGGAGGGTGATGAGGATGGTGAAGGGGCTGGAGCACAAGCCCTATGAGGAGCGACTGAGGGAGCTGGGGTTGTTTAGTCTGGAGAAGAGGAGGCTCAGGGGAGACCTTATTGCTCTCTACAACTACCTAAAGGGAGGTTGTGGTGAGGTAGGAGTTGGACTCTTCTCTCAGGCGACCAGTGACAGAACGAGAGGACACGGTCTCAAGCTTCGCCAGGGGAGGTTTAGGATTGACATTAGGAAGAAATTCTTCACTGAGAGGGTGATTGGCCATTGGAATGCGCTGCCTAGGGAGGTGGTCGAGTCACCATCCCTGGAGGTGCTCAAAGAGAATTTGGATGAGGCACTTAGTGACATGGTGTAGTTGACAAGTAGGTGTAGGTGTTGGGTCATAGGTTGGACTCGATGATCTCGAAGGTCTTTTCCAACCTTATGATACTGTGATACTGTGTGATACTGTGAGTGGGAGGACGGTTGCATCCAGACAGGACCTTGTGAGGGAATGCCTGTGTCTGCTGTTTGGTGGCAGAGAGGACGATAGGGTGAAAAGGGCTACCTGTTGACTGGACTTCCTGCATAGCAGTGTTTCTGCACTGAGCTAGAAACACATATATTTTACTGCCAGTTTTGATCTAAACTTGACAGCACCAGTTTAAATCCAAACCGCAAACCTGTACTTACCTCAGCGAGTCATTTTAATGAAAGCTGTATCAGAGTTGAGGATTGTACTCGGAGACAGGATGGAGGCAAAGATCTGAAAGCTTGTCAACTGAATTAAGCAAGCATGAAACCTGTTGTATCTATTTTAAAGTATATTAAGACATTGTTATGTTTGTTACTGGAGTAACCCATTGCTGTTGTAGTTGGTACATTAAATCCTTGACGTGCTCCCATTGATATGCCTACAGAATACTCCAGCCAGTTCATAACTAGTATTATGCATAAGTGCATGCATACTAAATTATAGTGGGATTTTTTCTTCTTTTAAACTGTTGATTAAAGACTGACTCTGTAGCCTTAGTGCACAGTTTATAAGCAGCAAATCTCGAGGATTTACATAAGCTCCTGTGTGAAAGATCATGTTAGATTGCATAGTCAGTCTTAGCTTAGCACTGCTAACCATAACAGTGTGCATCAGGGATCATCAAAATACTGCGTTACTTAGAAGGCCAAAGGAAGGAAAAGATGTATATAAGAAAGCAGGTTCTTGATGCACTACTTCTAGTAGTTGACTGTATACATGCATTATACAGGCAAAAATGGACAAAGCCTAGTCAAAAAAAAAGATCTCTTTGAGAGATGATAGTCCTGTTATCTGTAACAGCTGAATCACGCTCATCTGAATATTCACCTTGGTATGTCTCTGCTACCCTGTTTGGGCTTACAGACAGCCCTTTACTTGCTAAAACAATTCTATGGGAAGATAACTGCTGTGTGTGAATATGATGCTACGTTAGCCATTTGTGCATATGACCTTACCAATATGCTGCGAAAGTCTATTTGTAAGACTTAAGACATGAAAGATAAGAAATGGTGATGTTGGGGCTAACATATGGCATTAGTAGTGATGGTAAGCAAAAGTGGCTAAAACTGATGAGGTGGAATGGTTGTTGATCTGGAATAAAGATGCTTTATCCGTGTGCACATATGCATATGCATACAGCGTGATAGTTCAGCTTGGAAGTTTGCCTTCCCAACATAGGACATGTCAGCTTCTTTTAAAGGGTCTGGATAGCTGCTAGTGAAATGCCAGCATTATACTATCTCTTCAGAAGACTGGCTTGTTCTTTCTGTCAGGAGTGACAGGCATTCACTCTGCAGTTAACTTCAGTAAAGTGAGGCAGAGCTTCAATAAATCTGTGAATCTTCTAAAAAAATGACATTGTAATTAAAACTTATTTGGAAGTAAGTTGTAAGTTGTGGGGTTTGAATTTAAATACTTGAGCTAGTTCCTTACTGACCAGCTGCGTAGTAATCTTTGTGCTTTCTTTGCTTTTAATAGTTGATTTTGATGTGTTTAAAGGAATTTTCAGTTTTAATTTTTTTTTTTTTGAGAGTTATCATGCTAAAGTCCCTTTAGGAAGTGTGAAGTTGGGGGAAATTTTGTTTACAGTTGGTCTGAAAGGAATTACGATGACGATTAGATCCCTTAGAATGTCTCAATCTGTAATGATATAAACCACTCATCTAAAGTATACAAGAATTGGGCCAGTATCTGTTGTACTTAGTGCAGTGTACCAAGTTGTGCGAGTTTTAAAAAATCCTATTAAAATACCAAATGAGATTTGAATCTCTGTAGCCATATGCTAAATTGCAAAACTAGAGCGTAGGACAAAAGGTCACTGTTTTATCTATTAGAGTCATAGAACTTTCTTTGTTAATTATGCATTCATCCAACTCTGAATATGCATCCCGCTATCTAGTTTAATTAAGTTTTGTTAAGTCATTTGGAGTGCTTATCCCATATTTAGAACTTAAACTTTTTGAATAATGCCATTAAGCATACTGATTTTTTGGCAAAAAGAGACCACGATTAAATGTTGTCTTCTGTATGCGTATCTTCCCATTGCTTGAAGTGCTCTGCAGAATTTTTCCAATGTATTTCTTAGGGCAGGAATATAAGGAGTTCTCTTTGTGTATTGAAATGTAGATTTATAATGGGAGCTCATGTCTTTAATTGTTGTATTTGCCGGGTTTTTAAGATGGATGTCCTTGTCTTTCTCCTCCATACCCCCCCCAAGCAGTGTATCTATGACTTATGATAAGTCAACAGATCTTAGATGTGGATAAGATTTTTTTAGTAATGTTTATTGTAGCACGATTCTTCAGCATTTTAGCTGTGTGGTTTGTATCATTAATATCACCTGATAAAGCACTCTTCCAGGCTAAAGAGAATTTAATCACGTGCATTCCCATTTTTGAATTGTAGCACTTCTAATTAAACGCATAAGTATGTAATCAAGTGTAATTTTTTCCAGTCTCAGACAGCAAGAAGAAAGCCAGTGTAGCTTCTCTATCTCTTGCTAAGACATTTTATCTAGGGAGAAAGTAGAACTTCTTCTCAACTTTCCATTAAACTTATAAAATAGGAAGAATTAAATGATTCTGATGATGACAATTTATGTCTATGATACAATATCTCCTTAAAGCTAAGATTTTACTTTTTGAGCAGCCTGATGTCTTGCTCTCGGAAAATAATTGAAGCTGCTTTATGTAGGAACCTTATTTTACATTAGTTTTCATTGTTCATAGGATTTTAAAAACTTCTTTGTCAGGAAGTTGTTTTTGAGAATCCCATGCCTAAGATGGAAAGATGAAAGCTGAGTAGTCCCTCTAGAGAAATAAGAACTGGAGGCAAGCTTTCCCTGTCCTCCATATTAAAAGCTAAAAAAGTACTCTCTGCAAATCTGCTGTTCTATCTCTGCTTGTTTTCTAAATGTCAAACTGCAAGACGGGTTTATTTAAATACTTTCTTAGTGTTACTTGTTGACATAGCAGTTGTCTGATTTCCCATCAGGGTGTCATTTGTTCACTGGTAGGAAAGGCGTAAATTAGACAACAAAAAAAGAAAAGTTGAGAATCTTAGAGCTGGAACAGTTTTGGTGGCCTATAAATACTTGTAATCATTGGTTTCACACTCTTGGGACTTGGCTGTAGCATGCTTTCCATTTTGAACTAGACTAGATTGAATTAAATTTATGTAATAATCTTTGTTCACTGCATTGCAGCATAGTGGCAGAACTATTGTAGCTCAATTCAGTCGTTTTCACTACCATGCTTATTAGATTACCCTGTGTATATGTGTTTATATGTACATACATCTATTTATCTAGATACATAGGTCAGATGTGTATGTGTGTATATATATGTGTATATGAATGTATTTACGCTATATTGGCACAATAATCTGAATTTTGCTGCTTTTTTCACACTCCTGGTGAATCTGCCAGCGCAGGTGAAGTTTTGCCCACTGCACTGTGTAAGCCATCAGCCCCCAAATCCTGCCAGCTCCACAGCTGCTCTTGGTGCTGACTTCAGCTGCACCGGGCTTTCCAAACAGCCCTAGTTTCCCTGCCACTGCTGAAATATCAGTCCTGCCTGCTAAGCGATATCTTTTCGAAGAACATCATAATGCCTGCCTGGAGAACGTGTTAATCTGGGGTATCTCTTTCTTTTTAAGATAAATTAAATTGCCTGCTTTTAAAACACGATTATATTTAGATATTTCAAAGAATTTTTTGACTGTCTTGATTTCTGTGATGAAAATTAGTAGAGATAGTAATCAGTTTAAGTTTCCCTCCTTTACATAAAGGGAAGAGTAAAAATAAACTTGCACCAAGTATTTTTTGCATCTGTTGACCCGTTTGTGACTTGACTGGAGAAAGGGACAATTTTGGTATTGTAACGGCTTTGATCTGGGAAAGAAATAGTATTGCTTAGTTGTGAAAAATGGCATGTTGTGTAAAAGGAGGTTGTTTTCATCTCTTCCTCTTACAAAGTCTGCATTTTTCTTGAAAGTAATGGAGAATTTTACAGGGGGAAGAAAGGGAAATCAAGAAACAAAAGTGCACAAATTGAGAATAGAGGAGAAAGGTATGAGACTTTAAAGGATAATCGTTGCGTCTGAAGTGAGAGATGAGTGACAGTATTTACAAGAAAAATGCTTTAATGTTGGCTGAGCTGGACTTTAGCCCACAACATAACTTGATAGCAGTATGCTTTTAAAAAATAAAAATTGTGTTTATTTTATCAAGCAAAACTAATTTCAGATCTAGTTTAAATGTACCAAGTTTTGTAGAAGCTATAAATATTTTTTTTGAGATTTAAATCATATTAATTATTCCTTTTCCATGTGTTCTTGTTTACAGACCAGTCTTTCCATATGGGGATGGGGAAGTCTTGGCCTTGTGCTTTTTCTAGTAACTTTTGGACCCTTCGCTATATTTTACTTTGCATTTTATATCATCTGCTTTGTGGGTGGGTAAGTATACTGCTTAGTGTTTTGTGTAATTTACTATGTGCAATTTTAATGTATGTATTAGCAATTAATTTGCTCTGAAAATATGAAGTGACTTCTGTGTAATTAGTATTTCCACTTATGCACTTTATGAGTGAATTTTTTTTTTCTTGAAATCTCAGTTTTATCAGCTGTATTTTTTTTTTCTGAGTAATGCTTATAGTACCTTTGGGAGAGGGAGGATTCCTGATTTAAAACAAGCAAAAAAGGTAGCTATTTACAGTGGGTGTTAGAGGATAAATACTCAAATAAAACCAATGTTAATTTCAGTTAATATTTTCTATTACTATGTCAGTTCTTTTCCCAGATGCTTACTTAGT
Source organism: Neomorphus geoffroyi (assembly GCA_033558235.1). Classification (NCBI taxonomy): domain Eukaryota; kingdom Metazoa; phylum Chordata; class Aves; order Cuculiformes; family Neomorphidae; genus Neomorphus; species Neomorphus geoffroyi. Next base: position 14,732,187 of record JAUMJM010000004.1, read on the forward strand.
AACTCTGTTCCCTTTCCTTAGCATAGTCTTATTTTCCTAAGATGCTTCATTCATAAGAAGTGTGAGTGGGTGTTTTGCTGGGTGTGTGGAAATTATGCTACATCATGCCACATTGAACAAGTAGATGTGTGCAGCACCTGTAGCCATTTCATACAGGAAAGAGAGCAAACAGGCAATGTTTTGTAGTCTTCAGCGCCATTATATTGCATATTATAATGTCTGCTTTGTAACCATTAAAACTTTCATTTTTAATGCCAAGTCTAAACGCATAAGTGGGATATTCCTCCTTCCTCTCACTCATAAGACTAATCTGCAGTGCAGTAACATTTCCAGGCTCCCAAAGACCTGCTTGACTTCTAATGGAGTGTTTGTGCTATCTTTAATATTTTTTTCCCCTTCCTTTGAAGCACTCTTTTAACCTATTTATATGATACAATGCAGACCATATGTATATTCCTGTACACCTCAAAGAAAATTGCAGAGTTTAGTGGCTACAATTAGTTTCTCTATGCTTGGGTTTCAACTGTTAAACTTGGAATTACATCTTGGAGAAATCAGAGTAGTCAGTGTAATAGAACGAGGATTTCTTTAAAGTAAAACTAACTTTTAAGTAAATGTTTTTGTCATCTTAAGTATTGATACATGTATGATTGGCATATTTTGCTGGCTGTTTGGATGAACTTTGTCTTTTACCCTGGACAAAGGGCAAAGATTTTGTCCACTTACTGTTTTGTATTACCACTTCCTTAGTATTTGCAGTATGAAAAATAATATGGGATATAATAAGTTCTTAAAAGCTTATCTTTTCTTCTTGCTCAGTTTCACTTGCTTGGGTTTTCAACGGTAACAGTCAAAGCAGGCTCTGATGGACTATGTCTGAAGTCAGCTGTAGTTTGTCACTGTGAGATGACCTCTAGAGCCTGAGCTTGCTCACGCTCAAGTCAGCTCCAAAATCTCTTTGCTGCGATTCTTTTGCTGCTTTTATTCATTTTGTAACTGGTCAGTGAATGCTGATGATTTTTAGGATAAATTCAGTTTGTGATAGTGTGTCTGTTAAACAGAATTTATATCCTTCTCCCTATTATGTGTTTGCGTATGTAGATAGATAAGAAGTTTCATCCCTTCCAGTAGAATGTCATTACTTTGACATACACATCTTCTTGACTAAGACTGTTCTTAGGCCTTCACACTGCTAATCTTTTTCAAAATGACATATCTACTTTCGAGTTTTAACAAGGAGCGTACAGAACCATAAGTGCTAACTAAGTAAAATAGGTTTGTCTAAATTATTCCTTCCTGCGTTTTCTTTTTGAATTAATTCTTGTGAAGTTATACTTCGTCATGTTTCTCTTAGAATCCAACATAAATTAATGTTATGAAGCGACTTTTTCCCTTATGATTAGTGATTATATATCATAACATCATATAAATTCAGAAAATAATCTAATTTTGATTCATGATTATAGTAGTTTCCTTAATACTTCCTGTACTTTTCTCTGGAGCAAAATAACAATTTTGGACATGTATTTTAATGGTAGAATTTTATGTTGAAACTTGGGGGTTCTTACGAAATTTGTCACGCTGTTTTCTAACTTTTTATACTTGCTCCAAAACAGTGGCTTGTATCAAAAGTTTCTTACTTCCACTAATTGTCCCATTTTGCAGTTCAAACAAAAGAAAATGTTGATTTGTAGCTGTTATATTCTTAGCATTGGCCTAAGCATTTAAATTGTACACCACTGATTTGCAAAGGACAACTATGGTGATGCCCTAGCTATGTCAGCATAGTCTGTTTATACTGTTTCACTTCTGTTATGTACTATCTAATTATTTCATTTTGATTTACTCTTAACATCGTGTTTGCGCAGACTAGCTTGTAGTAAGGGTACTGTTGTTTGTGTGCATGGAGGGATACTGAAATAATTTGTGTATATGATATATAAATCAAAACTTTCCCTTGTTTCATTTTGTTTTGTTTCAAGACTGACTTATGAAATGTTAGCTTTATTTGGTGTTTTTTGTTTTTTTTTTTTTTTTTTTTTGTAAACCCCTTTTCAATTCAAAATCTGCTAACTCATCACTTAGGGAACTGAGCTCTTTCCAACAAAAGCACGAGCTAAAAGACAGATATTCCTTCTTTCAATGTGTGGCCTATTACAAAGTGTTAACCTTCAGGAAATATTTTTTGCCTCTACTTCAAGTATTGGTGGAAACACCTTAACCCGAGTGCTTGGCCTCTCTTGAACCATCTGCGGTTTTTTTGTACTGTGAATATTTTTTACTGTACTCTCTCTCCTTCCCTTTTTCAATCCTGAGGAAGAAGAAAAAATTATGTGGATTGTGGCTCTGCCAACAGCCTTAGGATTCTGATGTGAGAATTTAAATTTCTTGGACCATCAGTTGATTTGCTACATAAAGGCATTTGCTCTGTTGTCTAAAAATGTAATTATTGATAGTTAATCATATCCATATGTATGTGAGTAGCTGCCTACATTGATGAATATAACCAACTGCTGACCAAATTGGAAGCTGAAGCTGCTTTTTGACTTTCACAAAACATTCAGCTGAGGCTGTTACTTTTCAGACGTGAGGGGAAAATAGTAATGTAGGCTTCGTTTTCTGTCTTTCATCTTTGTACTGTAGTTAATCTGTCCCTGTGAAAAGCTGGCCTTCCAATAACCTTTGGAAAAACTTAAAAGCAGAAGTTTAAATAAAATACAGTGTCTTCCTTCTAGTCTGTTCATTTAGAGAAAAGAATAAAATGTTTTTTTTCATTTACTATATTGAATCTCCTCTTGATGAGTTAAGTAACCTTTTATACTAGAAGTTTCTGGTTAGCTAATAGATACACTGGATGATCAGGCTGTGTATCCTTCTCTAATGCACACAAGATTTTAAAGTAGAGAATAAAATGTATTGATTTCTGCTATAGAGGCAGAAGCTCTGAGATTTTCTAGCTTAAAAATGAAAATACTTGAAGGCATCTAAGAAGATGAGCATATATTTAAACTGTATTGGTAGCATATTAGGATTTTTGAATGCATCATTAATTTTAAAAGTGTCATAACATTTTAGAGAAAGCAGATGTATAATCTAAATCTATAGCTAGTTATTTCCAAGGCTTCAATTTGGTTGAATAAAAGAGAAGCACCTCTCCCCTTGTTCCCTGCCCCACTCAGTTGCTGGTACGTCTTTGACATTAAAGCTGATTTTTTTGCCCCCCCCTGCCCCCACTCTCTCAACGCATTTAGGTATACTGTTTTCTTTAAAAGAAGACTGACTGATGTTTCTAATAGGAAAGTGGGGTTTATTTTTGTCCTGGACTTCTTGAGGTATAAATTCCGATATCTCTGTTCTGAATTATTGAGGCTGTGGAATACTTAAAAAGAATAGTTCCTAGTTTGGGAATTGAAACCTTCAAATGATGTATTTTACTTTGGTTAAGGATTTCATTCTAATTATATAAGTAAGGATGTCATATGCGACAGCAATCTGTGTTGAAAGGCTATTATTACAGCAAGTTTCAAGCCTGAAATAACTTTGAGTTCCTGTAGTCACAAGTGTTGGTCAGTTGGCCTTTACATTGAATGCTTTGAAATCTGTATAAAAGGCTGTGCATGTTTAGCTATTCCAAGGCTAGTTTGAGCATCAGCAACTTCATAGTCTTAATCTTTTTTTTTATGCTTGACTTTTCAAAGGCTACATACCTTGGTTTTGATAAAATTGGCACAGCCTTTAGGTTTTCATCTCTTAGTAAAACTGGCTTTATGTTATGTGGTTTTGTGCCTTAGTGTCGTAAGCAGTAAATAAATAATTGCTGTTGTAGCAAGGTTGAACTCTTTGTAACGGTTGCTTTTTCCTCTATGCATTCATTATATCATAAAGAAAACAATAATAAAATTAACTGCTGTCCTGCTTAACTATAAGTCATAATTTAAGTATCATTGTAGAATTGTGAGGGAAGAAGACAATTGATTTCTCATCTAACATTCATCTAAAAGAAATGGTCCAGGAGTGTGCCATTTATTTAGATTTTATATGCTGAATTAATTAAAAGCAAAATGGCGGCAGCAGCAGCAAAACCAACAAAAAACCAACTAAAACCCAACACCCCAAAAACTCCAACATCTTGTGTTTGACTTCTGTTATCCTTAAATTTTTTCCTTGACTGTTCTGAGGCAACCTGGCAAGACTATTGGTTTGTGGTGTTTGTTTTTGTTTTTTTCTTTGTGGCTTAAAATAACTCCTCAGTTGAATATTTTCTTGTTTCTTGTTTAAAGATATGCCATCAGTAGTTACTACACTTACTTGTGGCTTATACCACAGTGCAGTGGTGTAAATGTATCTTTAAACGTTCGTTTTTTCATAGTGTTGAAGTAAAAGAATCTTTGTGTAAATACAACCAGAACAGCTTGTGTATGTGTTATACTCTTCTTTTGTGTACTAGTATTTGTGAGCATAACATGCCATCGCAGGTTCTTCTCATACAACAGGCTGTGTAGTATGAACTATGTTATATAGATCTGCTGTATGATAAGAATACATCAAGGCTGATTACACAAGACTGGTAAACTTTGTACTTAGTATTGTGTCGTCTATTTCAAGTGGCGCGCTGTACTAGGAGAGTAAACAATGAGAGTTGTCCTAAATTGTCATACAACTTGCTGTGGAATATTTTCAGGACAGAGGAGGGAAGATGACGTGTTCTAGCTGTTTTTTCTTTTTCCATTTTAGGGGGTTTGTGGTTACTCTTTTATTTGGAAAAAGCAACTCAGAAAAATACCTTGAACAGTGTGAGCATTCATTTCTTCCTTGTACATCAATTGGGATCCCTAAGGTAAGGAGAGTTTTACTAGTCTTAATTTCTAGATCAGATTTTATAACTTGAAAATCCAAATTACACTAGTAATCATGTTTAATCTAGTAATTGTACTCACTTTGCAAGGTAAGAGAGCCTGTCTTTATGATTTGAGTCAGCTGCAATGTGCAAGTGAAATGCAAGATTTTTACTTTTTGAAATACAAGGTTTTTTTAAGCGTTTGTGGGAAGATTGTTTCAAGTCTTGTTTCTAGCTTCATTATGAGAAATGAATAAGGTGTAGTTTGGCTGATAATATCTGTGAGGGAATTACTAAACCATTCCTTTCTATTCTACTTACATGTGTTAGGGTTTTTTGGCAGGATCGTTGCAAAATGGTCATGACTGCATTGGTAAATACGGAGCAGCAATAGGGTCCCCTTTTCAACTCTTATTTTTTTCTGGATTCTGAAGACATAACTTTTTGGTTGATGGACCCAAATTCAGGGTTCCTAGTTGGATAAATCTGAATCCAGTACAGAATAAATTCTAAATAGCCAAGAGGTAGGATTTTTAGGAGTTCCTGTTTTATAAACTAATACATCTTGGCAGCTCAGAAGTTTTAGATATGTCTTGGCTTAATCCATTTGCACTCATAATAGGGAAAGCACTTTAACCCAAAGACTGTTTGTTACGTTATATTTAATCTTGCAGCTGTTTTTGACTGAAACATTCTGCCCTTTCTTAGCTGTCAGGTCACTACACTTCATGTTTTCTGTGAAAGAGGGAGGGGTATTCAACTGTCTTATCAGTAGCACATAGAAATTTATTTTGTGATTTAGCAGTATGTTTTCTAATCACAGAAATTCTTTCGGACTGGTTCATAAATCAGTTGGTAAGTGGCCTTTTCACGTAAGGCTTTAAATCTGGAAGTTAGTCGTATTTTAAACCATAAAGTAATGTCACTAGTCCAAATGGAAAATACAACGTTTAAGACAGAAAAAGGGCAAGTCAGCAATCCAAATAATGATTGTTCTGTTAATGAAACCTCATTTTTAGCGGTATAAGGTTCCTGGTGCTATATACACCTCAGTGTATATAGTGCATGTATTGTGCAGTGTTCAGAGTCATAGAATGCCAGATTGGAAGGGACCTCAAGGATAATCTGGTCCAGCCTTTTATAGTTTAAATGAGGCAGGCTGACATCCTGTCAAGCTGAGCCTTAAAAGTGTCCAGTGTAGAGGAATCTACCACTTCCATGGGGAGACTATTCTAATGTTTAACTGTTCTTATGGTGAAAAAACTTTTCTTCGGGAAAATTCTTCTGCTGCTTATGTTTCGTGTTTTGAGAACAGATTTACAAGAAGTTTTTCTGTCTTTTAGATTTCCTCTGTATCACTGTAGAGGAAAAAAAATATGTTAATGTTACTTTTTTGAGCTTAGTACATTTGTATGCTCGAATTGCTTTATAAAAGAATAAAATATTGTGGGGGTTTTTTGCGTGATCCTCACAAATACAATAATTTGACTTCTGATTTGAGCGTGGATTACTGACCCATAACTTTCTCAACTGATCTGTCTTGAATAATCTCTGGATTTAAGTTTTGTAGTATGAAGATATTTCTTTTTCATTGGCTTATTAAATGTTCTTTGAAGTTCATCTCCAACTAAAACCAGTGTATCTTCCATGGTAGTAGTATGTATGTATATATATATATTTTTTTTTTTTTCCACTTTATTAAAATAGCATTAGCTACCTTAGCTGAGCTTTTAAGTAGCAGTACAGTAAGTGATGAGTTCTAATCAATACCAAACGTGTAGTTTTCTTGGAATTCCTATTTCCCGTTTCTGTATTGAATTTCTGCTGGCTTACCCTTATTGGAAAGTAATATTTTTAACTTCAAATTGTTTTCATGTTCAAAACTGCTGTGACCCTAAGTGGTCTTGAACAAGGAATGCTCTTTCAAGCAACTAGTGTATAGGTTATGCTTCTGTGAACCAAGTACAAACTGAATTGACCTCAATATGAAGTTACTTTGGAATACTGTGTTTTGAGAAGTAATCTGATGATATATGTTCTTTATATAGCTCTTTTCCCCAAAGGTAGTCAGAGTTTTTGTTTTGAGGGTTTTTTTTTGTGATTTGGAGGGGTTTTTTTAGGCTAAGATGAATATTCAAATGCTTGATTTTAAAGAAATCGGTTATAAGTCAAAGCACAAGAATTGTGGATGGAAATAATGTATAGAATGTACCAGCACAGGATTTGGTGCTGAAAGGTTTCCTTGGTTGCCACTTACTATGTTTGTTAACAAATATATAATGAATGCCTCACAATAAGGAGCAATAATTATGTAAGTTGGATGGAAGATTATGTACTATTCTGCCATTTTCTTGTTTGCGTATGGGTGGATATTTGAAAACTAGCATTAGACTTGCTTTTCCTTCTGCAAGTGCGGTTTATGTAACTTCTGTATCAGGAATGTAGTTGTAGAGCCAGTACTGTATGACATCATTAAGATACACAATTGTCTGCAGGTTTATGTTAAAATAATGTTCAATGAAAAGCAAGTTTAGGGCCTTCTGAACTGTTAATTGGAATGCCATTTTCAATAAAAATTGCATAGTCGGTCCAGCTTTAGCAGAAGTTTGGAATGTTTGGTTATTATTGTAATTGGTTCTCTCTTATGCTTCGTCCAAAAGATAAGGATTTTGTGTAGGCAAATTGCCAAATTACTATAAGTTGTTATTAGTGTTGTAAGTTCTAGTTACATATTTTGATCCCTGAGTAGTCTCCACATCTCTATATTTTGAGTCAGTTGACCATATGCTATGTTATGGATTTGCAGATGTATCAGTCCCCTGTATCTTGTCTGGTTATGAAAGCCTGTGACCACAAGTATGCAATTTGAGAAACAGGAGCACAGTCCAAATGAGGCATTTTTCATATTTAGCTAGCATAGTTTTGAAAAAGGACTTAAAAAATACTCACTAGTTCAGCAAAGCAAAAGTCTGAAGTCACTGCTCAGTCACTGCAATTATGAGCCTGAGTTTCTTCGTTCTGTGCTACATCTCTTGTCATGCAGTGTATGTCCCGTGTTCCTTCCAAGTGCTTCCTACCTGCTTAAAATGAAGTAGGTGTCATGTAACAATAACAAGTGATACTAATTTTTGCTATATTATGTATGAAGACTAATATTATGTATGAAGTGGCAGTCATAGGACAGCTTTTTTCCTGCGAGTTGCGTCTTTCCTTTAAATCCGTCTTTTAAGGTAGTACCTAGAAGGGCAAGCTTAAACCGGCAACACTTTCCAAGTGAGAACGATGGCCCACTGTTATAGCTGCAATTAAATAAAAGCAGTTAAAATAGCATTGAGCTTTTTATTTGTTTAAGAAGTTAAATATACAAAATTTGCAAAAATGTTCTATTGTGTTGTGGTACAGAGTTGATTAAGTAGGCGGGGGAATGTTTTCTGCCCTCATGTGTTTCGTTCTCATTCACTGTTAACTGGTTTGGATGAGGGATGCTTAGTGAGAGTCACATAGAACAGAAACACTGGACATAGGGTTTATAATTCTTTCATTTATTGTTTTGGGGAGTTCTGTTTCTTATATAGTCATAACTTTAGATCAAAGAGTAAAAATAATTTGTGGGGTTTTTTTTTTGGTTTGGTTTGTTTTTTTCCAAACAATCCTGCAGGTATTTGGGTTGTTATTTCTGGGAAAACGGAGGTTTATTGCAGATTTCGTCTTAAGTTTGTAGAAAGACTCTGTACCAGTCCACTCAGAGAAACACCAATAAGGAATGTTCTTTTTCAGTGTGCTACTTGCCAAAGTCAGCTCTTATGAAGGCATTCTTGGAGTTAACTGCTTTTAATTGTAAATCCTTCTATAAAATAATTTTTTGCCCCCTCATTAATTGTCCTTTAAAGATTTAGCTGTCAAGTAGTCATGGTACAAAAGATTAATTTCTCTTCTGATATATAGAATAAACTAAGATGTATAAAGAAACTGAGAGGGAAAAAAAAAAATAACTGAACAGTTACCTGACTGAAGTTGCACAGGTTGTTTATAGTCAAGTATGGAACTTGGGTATTACCACAAACTAACTTGTGCTGCTGTTATGTCATGTGTCTCCATCTCCTTTTATAACTGTTTGAGGTTTTACTTCCTTCTGATGTAGTGTTTTAGCAACCTTACTCCTTTACAGTTAGCAAGAAGTAGGTTTTCAGGTTAGTTCCTCACCATTGTTTACTATATGCTGATAACATAACATGTTGTTGTTACCCAGAGAGGTGGTAGGTGCCCCACACCTGGAAACATTCAAGGTCAGGTTGGACAGAGCTCTGAGCAACCTGGTGCAGTTGAAGACATCTCTAACTGCAGGGGGAGTTAACTATATGACCTTTAATGATCCCTTCCAACCCAACCCATTCAATGATGCTATGATTATATCTGATCTATGCCATGAATTACACAACATTTTCCCTGTTATAAAGTCATTGCTGTGTATGTCATAAACAGTAGAGCTGACTTTTAATTATATAGCTAAAACCTGCAAAGTGACATTTCCTAATCTCTTCCTAGTGCATAGAAGAAATGAAACGCGAAGCCCGACCTATTAAGATTGACAGAAGGCTGACTGGTGCAAATATAATTGATGAGCCTTTGCAACAGGTAAGTTATAAAAAGGACTATTAAACCTATTTTTATTTTTGCAAGTATGGACTATGTAACATCTAAGTAGTTGAGACAAAAATAGAAGTTGAGAAATTTTATCCTATTTGAGAGTAGTAAGGGCAAAAGTGTTAACATTTTAGGAAGACCACTATTGCATAATTAGGCACAAAAAGCTATTTTGTATTTTGTTGTCTTTTGTTCATTACTTTATTGTTATTTTTTTTCCTTTTCAAATTCAGGTAATCCAGTTTTCCCTCAGAGACTATGTGCAGTATTGGTATTACACACTAAGTGATGATGAATCATTTCTTCTGGAAATTAGGCAGGCTCTTCAGTATGCACTTGTTCAGTTTTCTGCCAGGTAAGATCATTTGTATTAACATAAATTCACTGTCTGAGCAAGTGGATGGTATCTCTGTGGATTGTATGGTAGTAAATAAATGATTAACTTTTTCTATTGGCATAGTTCAGTGCATTTTACAGAAAGAACATGTAAAATTTTAAGCTTATAGTCTAAGAACTACAGTTTCTTGCTGATCCTTTAGTAAATGAATGGAGATGATGTTTGTAGTCATGGTCTTTTGCAAAATAGCCTTTCCAAAATTTAGAATAATGTCTAAAATTACCAAATAGCATTTTTTTATGCAACTTAAGCATTGAGTTGCATGAATTACCACCTTTTTATATGCAGGTCTGTTTCATATAAACAAAAGGGCTATTCTCCAGGTAAGTCAATCTAAAAGCCTTTAATTCATGTATTTATATCAACTCAGATAACTTTAAAAAGTGGTATTGCTCTTCAGTATATAAGAATGAGTATTTTCAAGGGTTATCTGAGGAATGAAATATGTCACATGTAACTGTCTTTTTGAAACAGACTTGGTTCAGAACAAATGTATAGTTTAATTGTCCCATTTTTTTTCTGCTATTGTTTATTAATTAGCAGAATGTTGGGGAACTTGCCTGGAAAATTACTATCTTCATGCCTTTATCCATCTATTTGTTTAAGTAATGATTTCAGGTGTTCATCCCACTGTGCTGATTATCAGTTTTCTCTTTAGAAGAGGTTGTGGGTCACCTAAATATAATAAACTACTTAGCAGTTTTGAGGTGCTGTTGTCCTCTCCCTCTGTTGACATGGAAAACGAAGAGTCAGTGTGCCTTTCTGGCAAGAAAGGTCAAAGGTAGAGAGCTAGGTTTAATGCTAGAACAAAATCATTGTAGTAAAATCTTATTGGTTGTGAAATAATGGAAATCCTAGGAAACTGTGTTGGAAATGTTAAAATCTAGGCTAAGTAACCTGTACGTTACAGCAAGAAATCCTGCTCTTAAATGAAATGGAACTGGCTCCCCAACTTCAATGTTTTTGTCTTATTTGGCAAAGTTACTTCATTGAACAATATCAAGCGCTGGGTTTGCATCATCTTTAATTTTAATACAGCCTGTAAGCTTCTGGAGAGAATGAATAAAGTGGGATATTTTTTTTTCTTGAGTGCTGCACATCTGACAGAATGATGTAAGGCTGCCACCTAGTGTGTGTTTGTGGTTTGTTGATTGTGCCTTTTCAGTTAGGCTACTAAGGCGTGGCCATCAGAAGAATGATCTCTAATTCTTTTTTGTACCACTAAGGAAATAGTTTTATGCATATTAACTATTTTACGCAAATCGACTGTTTTCTGCCGGTAGCCTATGTGTGGTTTTGGTGATTCACTCTAATTATCTCTCATAGAACCTGTGGAATCAACTGTAGATAATATTAGTTCTCTTGTAGCTTCAATCGAAATGTGTGTTTTCTCACTTGTGCATATATATATATACACACCACAAATTCAGAAGAAAACTGTGTTGTTTAGATACTTTCCAAAATGATAGAAAGTATGACCGAAAAAGGCCTGAGGAATATTTTAGTTCTAGGTTGTAGTTTGTGTATCAAATATCTGTAAAAAATCCTGATTTAATGTCATGAATTGGAACACTATTCCAGATACTAATTTTGATGCTGAAGTGAATCAAGCATAAATATTAATATGTGCAGCAGTGTTATTTTACGGAATTGGATTTGTTTTCAGTGCATTGGCAATTAGACTGATTTATTTCTTTGCTTTTCAATGTTTTTGTTAATCAGTGTGATTCTTGGCAGAGAGGAAAGAGAAGTAGAAATTGATTATTGTTCTTTGTGTTCAGAATAAAATAATTCATTTTCATGGATATTATTTTCTGATAGGTCAAAGGAAACAGACTGGCAGCCTTATTTCACTACACGACTTGTTGATGACTTTGGCACTCATCTTCGAGTTTTCAGAAAAGCTCAGCAAAGAATAGCAGAGAAAGGTGATCAGATGAAAGGTATTGTAATAACTTAGTTTTTTGATTTGCATCTAAGTAGACAGGTATCTTACATGTGTGAAATAGTTAGCTTTATTTTTTACTTCAAGTTAATCTCAAGTTTCTAATCCTTACCAAAAGAGTATTTCATTTTCTTTTCTTTTTATAGACCAAGCTGAGGAACTTGTAAATACATTCTTTGAGGTTGAAGTTGAAATGGAAAAAGATATCTGTCGAGATCTAGTCTGCACTTCTCCCAAAGATGAAGAAGGTCTCAATATTATTTTCTGAAGTTTATTCAAACTAAATTAAATAACTAACAGTTGTGTTCACAAAATGAAATATACTGAAATCTTATCATGTGATTATACATGTATTTTTTTGTCTAATGTATACATATTAATGCTATAATTCTAACATAGTATGTACATGTGTAGCTGTTCCTCTTTTCATTGGAAGAATTTTGAGAGTAATATATTTTCTGGGAGGCAAAGGATGGCTTTGCAGATTCTTTTTGCTTATTGTTAGATCTGCCTCCCTTATCACTACTCCATAGTCTTAATTTAAAAAATCAGTTTATCTTCCTGGACACAGTGAGGAGAGGAAAAAAACTGTGTAATTGAAATAAGGAAAATAGATTGGGTTTAGTTTTTTGGTTCTTGGAATTTGGTTTTCGTTTGTCTTAGGTTTGAGCCTCTAGATGTGTTTCAGGTTTACATCAGTGCTGCTTATGTTCAGTCTGAAAGGTGTTACTGTGATGCTTGGACTGTAAGAACATATGCGACTGCATATTTGAAGTTAATTTTAAGGATTAATCTGTTGGGTTTTATGACATTGGGTAAGATGTGAAATAGCTTAATACAAAAATAGTGCTGAGGGCTTTTGTTCTCTTTGCCTAGGATTCCTACGGGATCTGTGTGAGGTTTTACTGTATATATTGCTACCTCCTGGAGACTTCCAGAACAAGATCATGCGATACTTTGTCAGGGCAAGTACAGACTCTAAAAGCCATCCCAATTCTTTGGTTCAATGCCATAAAGTTTAGATCTGAACTACTCTTCTGACTTTATGTTGTAAAATGAATTTTATTTAATAGCAGAATACAGTTTGTGTGAAATGTTTTTCAAATTCCCTTTACTTTTAACAACATTAGAAAAGCGTGATAAAATGAGTGTTGTTTATCTAGAGAAAATGGTAGTGTTTATTGAACATTTTCTGTAATTACACATTTTTTATTTTACCTCAGTGGTTTTTAAATTACTCCAGTTATGTTAGCTTTATGAATAAATGTATAAAATTTATGTTGTTTTGTTTTTCAGGAAATCCTCTCCCGAGGAATTCTTCTTCCATTAATAAACCAGCTCAGTGATCCTGATTATATTAATCAGTATGTCATATGGATGGTAAGATTTACAGGGTTTAAAATGAATGGTATTTCTGTGTTCATATAAAGCTTTACTTGTGTTTCCTGTAATCATGGCAGATTGATATCTGGTAGAAGAGTTAGTAATGGATATATTGGAAGTGGTAGTGAACTTCTAGCTTCTATGTTATATTTTACATATATAGTATTTATATATATATATATATATATATATGCACACACACATATTCACACTCTATTTCATGTAAAAGTTTTAATGCTGCTTTTCTAATGGAACCAGCTTTAATAAGAGAAAATACTGCTACTTATATGGACCAAGCTTTTCAATTTTTGTTTCCCCTTTCCTCCTACTCATGTTCTTTATTTGTAACGTGGCCTCATTCTTTATTTACTGAGCACTGCCACCAGCTGCATCCAGATATAGAATTCTGAGGTTTTTATGAAGGTTTCTGTTGTGATGGTGATGTCCCAAATATTAATTTTCATAATTGCTTTCTGAGATGAGGAAGTAAGTGTGCTGGGGGAAAGATTAAGAATAAATACTTTCAATAATTTAATATAAGTGTTCTGAAGTCAAGATTGTTGAAGAAATTAAGGTCAGAAGTAGAAATGACTGAAATAAATTCTGGCTATTTTTGGAACCTTTGACGTAAAATCAGATTTGAATGAAAAAAACAGTTTCTGAAAATGAGAAGCTTAATTCCATGTTTCTAGGCACACTGTAGTTTTATACTAATTCTCTTGCAATAAAATGTAAAACTTCAATATAAACTAGAATTTAATGCCAACTTGTCTGTCTTCACTCTGAAATTCACATTTTGATAAATTGTTTGAAGTTCCAGTATTGCTTGTGCTATCGCTTTTAAAAGCAGATTTTCCATTAACTTTGTTCAAAGTATCCAGTCTTTGTTCTCTCTGATCCATGCATCTCATGTCAATGCACTTCTGCAGTACTCACCAAGTATTACATTTCCATATCAAAGTGAGCATTTAAGAAAGATGTTGGTGAAGTGACTTTTTTTGGCTTCAGATGGTGAAGACTGCTGTACAGCTTAACCTTCTGCACCTGCATGCATATGCTGTAAAGCCTGCCAGCCTTCCCCTGACCTCCACGCTGCATTCACAAAACAGTTTCCAGTGATCTCAGCAGCATAGCGGGCTTCCTTCATGTGCACAAATTCCTTTATGTCCCCAGGGCAGGTTCACCCCGTGCCAATGTTGGGAAAATAGTATTTATTTCAATAGCTTAATAGTATTTACTAGGGTATAGGGTATCTGAATTAGGTTTTCAGAGAGGATATTAATTCAGTTCCCCCCCCCACCCCCCCGGTTGTGGTTACACTGTATAATGTTATAATTCTGTTTGTAATTCTGTATCTTAAGAAGTCATTACATTGGGAGCATGTAGGCTTGCAAGGGTCCTTGGCAAAGCTGAAACTTCTTCAGATGTCTTACCAGTTTCTGTATACTTAGATAAGGAGATAGGTAGTAGCAGAGGGTTGATTTGCTTTTGACAGGATCTTCATAAAGGAGATTAATGCACTTCCTGTTTGTCTTTACTTTGTGAAAGTCCATGTAGAATTTAAGTATCCATAGGAGTGTTTAGAAGCATCAAAGTGTTTTCAAAATGCCTCTGTGCTGTATCAAAACAATTCATTTAATGAAAAATCATCTCATTATTCATACTGTAAAACTTCTGTTTTAGATTCGTGATTCCAACTGTAACTATGAGGCCTTTATGAATATTATTAAATTAAGTGATAATATAGGAGAGTTGGAAGCCGTGAAAGATAAAGCAAGTGAAGAACTGCAATATCTTCGATCTCTAGATACAGCAGGAGATGGTTAGTGCTGTATTGTTTTACAAAATATGAAATGCATTTACCAACATTATCTCTGAAAAATATTCCCCAAAAATTTAGAAAATAAAAGCTCTGATGCATCACAGTGTAATATATTTTGATATTTAAATGATAAACAAATATGTGAAATGTTAAAATTGAATCTTTTTGTGGGGGGGATTTTTTTTTAATATAGACTACTTGGTTAGGCATGCATACTTCAAGTAACTTAGAAACTTGCCTGACTGGTGATTCTGAATTTCAATAATACTTTAGGTATTAATGGCTAGACACTTAATCTGAAAAAGGAAAGAGACAAATATTTCTTCATATTCACTTTTATCAGCAACATATTTAAACTGAAAAAAACCCTTCTCTTCAAAGCTGATATGTTTTGTAAGTCGTATGTCATTTTCTGTATGATATCGTCAGAGCATTTCAGAACAGGAGTTTATTTACTTATCTGCATTGCTTAATTCTCTTTTGTTTTTCCTTTCAGATATCAACACTATAAAAAATCAAATAAACAGTTTATTGTATGTTATTAAAGTATGTGATTCAAGAATTCAGAGGTTGCAGTCAGGAAAAGTAAGTAGTTTAAAAATTTTTTAGTTCCAAAAGAGTGAAGTTGCACACTACTTACTAGTTTGGTCTAGCTTTTTAATTCTTGCATTTTGAAACACAACTCGAAGTATGCAGTTACAGAAATGCACTGTACACTTGAAGTTAGTCTTGTATTTGCAGACTGAGTAGAGAAATATTTTGAAAAGGTTTTTGTTTAGAGTTTTTGGATTCTGGCTTCAGCAGTTTAGATACATCAGTATCTAACTATTCTTACTTTCTCAATACAAGAATTAAACCAGACTGTTACATATGCAGAGCATCTTTGTATTTATACACATAGATGCAGTTATTTTTTCTTGCTCTGCTGCATACCACGTGTACTTGCAGCTCAGTCTTTGGCAAAAATCTCTTCTCTTGTTGATAAAGGTACCCCTTGCTGATTATTTTGCAATGCCTCGTAGACTCCATTTTGTCAGACATGTTTAATGCTTTACTGAAAAGCCTAAGGCAAGCTCGATGTTAAAGAACCTCATGTAGTTCTGCTTGCTTCTTTTATATTTTGTTTTATATCTAAGTCTGACAAAGTCAGTCTGTTTGACTTTGCTTAGTTTCTTGACTCCTAATTGGACCTAGATGTGGTTCCAAAATAATGTAATCTTGAGAATATTGACTGATGAAATGTTTTAAGTATTCCAGAGCTGGATCTGGAAGCATTACTGTAATACCAACAAATGTCATATTAACAGAAGAAGGCGGGGCAGAAATGAGTTTAAGTTTGGGTAACCTGTACCCCATCAAATTCTGACATTGATTAATCTTATTAATTCATTTTCATGCAACTGTCACGGTTGGTGAGAGATTTGGTGTTAAATTGACCTGCCTATTGTTACCTGAACGGCAGTGTTAAAAGCCAGCTTCCCATGTAGCAGAAATCATCCATGTTCAAGGCAAATAGCTGTGAAAACATGACCTTATGATTCAGATCTTCACTTATTAGTGACTGGGAAAATAACTAACCATTGAGAGACTGCTTTATTATCTGTAATATAAATTATTTTTTATTACATGTCTTTTGTGATAAGCAGAAATTTTAAAATCTAATTCAAAAAAGAGCTGACGAATACACTGAACTGTGTCTTACAGGAAATAGATACTGTGAAACTGGCAGCAAACTTTGGAAAACTTTGCACAGTCCCTCTGGACCATATTCTGGTAGACAATGTTGCACTACAATTTTTTATGGGTAAGTGTTAATTTAGCTTAGCTTTTTAATTTATTAAAAATATGCTAATATTCTGGTTAGAATAGTATTAATAACTTGCAGGACTGTACACTAGTAATCACTAAATATAGATATTTATGAAGACATAAATGTGTGTAAATACCTTGCCAGAGGGAACCAAAACCTTTTTTGCAAATCATCTGTAATTAACTGTTCAGAACACAGTACTCATTATTTCTGAAAGCTTATATCAATCTTGTTTTAATACTGATCTCTCTCCAAGACTGTTCTTGCAGTGTTTCTTGGCCTGTCACTTCACAAGTTTCTTCTAGAACAGAATCGTTGCAAGAATTACTTAGAGGTCTATAATTAGAGTGACTCTGAAACTTATCACAATCATTATTTTGCTGGCTTACTGAAACTAATGACTGTTAGATTGAAGTTTAGTGGATTAGAAGGCTACTGAAGGTTGTCTATTTGAGAAGCTAAAATACAGTAGTAACTTATGTAGTATTTTAGATTTATCGTATAATCAGGAAATTGATAGATGAATTGAAGTTGTGTAATTATTTTTTAATAATTTCTAATGTTTAATTCTTTCCTGTGAATTAATCAGGCTACTGATGGTCATTACTAAGAATATCAATCAGTTTTGTTGGTGTTGATAGTACTTTTAATGCAGTAGATGTATGTGGTTTGTTAAATGTTTGAACTTCCTCTCAAGTTGTATCATGTTGTACAAGCCTATTACATGCACAAAGTAATGGTGGATTCACATTTTACTTGTGCATTTTAGGTTTCAGTGCTTAGTTTCTAGACTTTGCTCACAATTTTGTTTGCTGATATATAGATATAGTACAACTTATATTTTGACTCTAGATGACAGGTATTCCAGATGTATAACCAGATCCTGAGTTCCATATATAGTTCACATCACAGAATTCTTATTGTAAGATGCACAATGGTAACTATAGTTGTGTGGTGGTTTTCTGTAGATTACATGCAGCAGACTGGTGGCCAAGCACATCTGTTTTTCTGGATGACAGTGGAAGGATACAGGGTTACGGCACAGCAACAGCTGGAGGTACTTCAAAGCCGGCAGAAAGATGGAAAATATCAGACTAATCAAACCAAGGGTCTATTAAGAGCAGCTGCATTCGGAGTTTATGAGCAATATTTATCAGAAAAGGTAGGAATAACTTATTTCTGCATGGTTTGGAGTTTGTTTGATATTTTTTGTACAAATGCTTCTTTGCTATTTATGACTACCTTTATTAAATGGATGTGATGTTGCAGAGTTGTTTATAATTTGACATTTAAGCCATTGTTTTTCTATCTTCTTTCTCCTTATGTTAAGTGATAAGAAAATGTCTTCCTTTTTTTCTTCTAGTTCCCCTCCCCTCCAATTAAAAAGGCTTATACTGACACTATCCTGTCAAATGCACCAAATCTGTTCCTTAATAGCTGACTTCCTGAAATGGAAAGAAATTAGAGAAAATGTGAAGACAATAAGAAATTCTGTCCCATTTTGTGCTGTCCTTTTTCCTTCCTTTTACTCCGCCCTTTGCAGTAACCTCCCTCCTGCCTGCTGCCCTCCCACTAAGAAATCTTTTTAAAAAGATGCAACCCAATATTTGTACAAACTTGGATTAAGATCGGGTTTTCAAATGAAATAACTTCCTGTGCATCTCTACAGCTGTGTCTATAAATTGCTCTAATATCATCATTGGGTGTCTTTCAATCAGCTAATCTTGAATGCTTCCAGTAGTCTTGTAATAAGTCTTCTGTGAAAGAAAACACTTGTCAACTTGTATTAACAAAGTGTCTTTGTTTTGAATATGTGTATGAATAAATATTGCCTCTGAACTAACTCAAAAGCTTCCCTTAACAAATTATACTTCAAATCTCTTGTAATGCTTCTCTTTCCACATAATTTCTTTCACCTTGTTTTTTCACCTCAATAGTCTATCGACATGATGGTCTTTAGGCTGTGTGGAGCTTGCTCTGGTGGATTTTTGAGCTGACTGAATGCTTACCAGTTTGAAGTCAGAAGCAACCTAACACCAGAGCTATTCCAAAGCTGATAAACTCAGCCTCTCAGAGCCTCTTAATAGATCATGAGCTATGTCTGGTCTGCTTCAGTGCTGGATCCCTGTCTCTGTTATGGAAAATGGGGAAGTGTGTGAACTTGGGCCTATCTGAAAGAATGGTTAACAGGCAGTAGTTTGAAATACGTCAGACCAGGGGGTGGCTGAGAATCTGATATCTGTTATAGTTGGAATGCTAGTTAGTCTAATATAGAGTCTGCATAAAAAGCTACTCTGATTACAGCTACTGTTAGTCTCTCCAGAAACTGGCAGAGTTAACAAACTGTTAGCCTTTCCTCAGATACTTCAGGAGTTCATCCATCTACTTTCTTACTGGCTTGTTATTAATTTCTGAATCTAGGTTTTTCTATTCATAAATAAAAAAAATCTGTTTTTAAATCTGAGTAAATCTGGTTCAGTTACTGCTTCAAAAAGTGTGCATAAAATGTTTTTGAAGTAATTCTTAGTATTTAATCCTGAAACTTCTGAGTTTTAATACAATCTCTGAAGTTAATCTTGGGGGAAGAAGGGGATCTGATTCCTGTTGTGTGTTCTGGACAGTTCTATAGCTAGAAATATTCATAAAGAGGAAATTTAGTTTGCTTAGACAACTGTCAAATCCTATTAATTTTATTTGTGAATATAGAAGCTTGCTTATTTTTATACTGCAAAAGTTGATTTAGATCTCCATGACAGGCATCTCCAAGAGTTAATATTGATGACAACTTAGTAGCAAAACTGGCAGAAACACTGAACCATGAGGATCCAACACCTGAAATCTTTGATGACATTCAGAGAAAGGTATAATCTTTTCATCGTGTATTTCATAGGAACTTTTAAGGCTATGGAGTATTAAATATCACTGCAACCAGTGCAAAAAGAGGAAAGAACTCAAATATCTGAAACCTGTAACCTGTTTCACCATTTTCCTGTTCTATAAACATCGTAACTCTGAATTGCCAGCTTCTGCTTAGCCATACATAGTCCCTGGTTTTCAAAGCAATAGACAGAGTGGGTGTCCTGTATGAAATGCATTATGAAGCACAATTTAGAATTATAGGATTATTATTTGTGTTTATGCACCAATTTAAGAAAACATGCCTGTTTAGAATAATTGTCACAATTTTGGTCTGGTTTTACCTCTGTCTTTCAAAGGTGAATGTAAGCATGTTACCATATTTAAATCTATGTATCTTTCCAGAAGTTAATTTGACTGTTCTGTTTCTGCAAGTCTGCGAAGTGTAGCCCTCAATAGCAGCAAATACTGACTATAAAGCTTTTTACTACCTGTGTATGTAGATGTTGTCACTCAAGTCCAATATATAGGTATTAAAAAAAATTAAACATTAATATAGTGAGAGTAAATTATACCATGTTTAAGAGGTTTTTATTTCAGGTCATTACCATAATAGTCTCATCCATGCTAAAAATTAGTGATATGAGCTGTAGAAGTTAAAATTCTGTGTTCTGCTTGAGGCCCACATTTAAGACTAATGAAATCACCCTGTGAAATCTGTATTGCTCAAAGGCCTTGCATGTGATTTCTGCTGAAGAACGTGAAAAAAAAAAAATCATTAAAATATTCTACAGTTGACATGAATATCCAGACATTGTGAATTAATTCCCCCTGCATATATGTGTATATATGTATATATGCGCTCTCTATTTAAGCAACATAGACAACTTTTTGGGGTCGTGTGGTTAAATCTTTGTAAGTTAGGATTGTACTGTATTGGCTGAAATGGAAAATTTTCAGTGAAGTTGTATGCAGTGTCTTCCCACCATTCCTTTCCCTCACCTCTCCCCCTAAGTGTTTGCGGGTCTATGTTTATAATTGTATCAACAAAGAAGGACTCTGAGAGAGAACCTTGTTCTGAAATGGTAAGGACCAGAAGTGTTCATGGTGCAACTGAAGGGTTGAGAACAAGGAAACATTTACAGTTAACATGCTACTTTCTTTCTTATATGTGTATGTCTAAGTGGTTAGAAAAATACTTTTTGAGACTGTTTTATACTACTAGCAGAAGCAGTCCTTGTAACCAAGAATAAGCCTGAATTGAAATTTCACAAACTCTCATTAGGGTTTTAAAGGTAACATGGAAACACATAATAGAATGCACACATGTATTGGTCAAGTAGGATTTCTGGAAGTTTGATTAATTATAAAATGTAATATGTATTTTTAAGGCTGGAATTTTTTTTTCAATAAGGTGTATGAATTGATGCTGCGAGATGAAAGATTCTACCCTTCATTCAAACAGAATGTCTTGTATGTGCGTATGTTAGCTGAGCTGGACATGCTGAAGGATCCCAGTTTCAGAGGATCAGATGATGGGGAAGGAGGTGAGCTCTATATATGTGTGAGGGTGATTTCCTGGGACAATTCTTTCTTCTACTTTAAAATGAAAACAAGAAAATTATCCACCCTGTTTTTGAGAAATCAAAAATTTCCCATATCTCTGATTTTTAAATTAATGTTTCCTCCTTGTGCTTCTTTTTAAAATTGTTTTGGGACTTAAATAGAGGGGTTTTTTCTATAGTAAGTTTATTAATCTCATGTAAATTTTTTTGTCAAGTCTTGGTAACAAGTGTGCTGTTAAAATGACTGCAACTAATTCTCATTTTTATTCAAAAATATTTGAGGTTCTTGACCATGTTGGGCTCTTAACTGGCAACTGTGTTCTTAATCTGGAAAAAGAAATTGAAATTATATAGGAAATTTTGCTTTTTAAAGCAATTAAAATCGTTCTTCATACATTCATATAATTGATACAAGTTTAATGGAACTTGTTTAACTATTAAACTGACTTCTTGATGAAGAAATTTCATGTGTGATACAAGCTTAAAAAGGAATGTTCTTTGGAGCATGTTTCAAACATTTTCCTTCAGATGTCTTTATTGGAAACCTGAAATACTTCTATGTTAGGTGCAATATATAGCCCAGTTCAAAAGTTGTCCATTATTTCCCATAATGCTTTGTCTTGATATTTTTTTCATGTCTGGCCCTGCATTGGAAAAATTTTCTAACCTACTTTTTCCTTTCTGCTTCCTCACTGCTCCCAGAATCTTTTAATGGGTCTCCTACTGGCAGCATTAATCTGGTAAGTGCTTGGATATTTTGTTTTTAGTTGTTATTTTTTTTTATCCCCAACAGTAGTGAAAGTGTTATAAAATAATTTTAATTATGTATACTGAAATTTTACTTCATGGCAGTTTAATTTCTGAAAAAGTTCTTGAATCAAATTGAAACGCACAGAAGTTATCTATCTGTAAGATGAAACTGTGCCTTTGGTACTTTCCCGTGTTTAATAAAATTTTGCATTGTTTTTCACAGAAACAGTAATAATCTGTAGTTAATTCATGCAAAGCACCCTTTGGAAGTTAGGTAATAATAGCAGAAAACAAATCCTCTGAAACTTTAATCTCGAAGGACTAAATTCAAATAGACTGTAGAATGAGGCATTCAAATAGATTTTTATAGACCGTTTTATTTTTTTGAATTAGGACTTGCTTTGGAAACCTAAAATTATCTGGAGTTGATCTATTCAAAACATGACTCCTTATTTTCTAATCTTGACCAATTTCAAGTTCAACTTTTATTTTTTTAAGCTGTTCTTGACAGTGTCAGTTTTTTGTCAGAACCTTTAATTTATTACATAAATTTACCTAAATACTTGAAATATATTTCTGCATGTAGTAGTGGTTCCGTATATATGAAGAGAATTGTGTAATTCTACCAGGCTTTTTCCAAATAATCTTTTCCACATAGATCTTCCTGGGTTTAAAATGTTTTTAACTGAAAATCAAATAGTTATTTAAAAAGGAAAAAGTCATAAAAATTTTGTATTTCCTCCCCTCCCTCTTACTTAATTCTTCAGAGTATATGTAGCTGAGCCACAAAATAGGCAAGAATCAATTGTGCAGATGATGGTATTTTTCCAAATCTTTTCATTTTAGAAAGGTTTGCAATCTGCATGCAATTTCCTGGTTATGTGATTCATAGGCCATTCTAATTCATTCTTGGAGGATGTTATATCTCCTTAGGAGTTCCAGTGCATTAGTTAGTTCATGCTTGCATGAAGGGGAATAGAGTTTGTTTTTGTAAAGCAATGTATGTAATGTAAATTTAAAGGTGTTTCTGTGTGGGGATTGGTTGAGTGTGGGATTTGTTTTGGTTTTGTTAGTTTATTGTTTCTTAGTTGTTTGGGGTTTTTTAAGTTGGGTTTTTTCCTGTTGCTTTCCTTTTTTTAACATTTTGAAATAGAAAGGGGAGTTGGTCAGCTGATTTACAAACTCCTCTTAGATGCCAAAGGAAAAATTAAATTAGAAGTATTTTTTTATAAATTTACATAAAGTTCTGGTAACTTTTCACAAGAGATAAGTCTATCTCTTAAAAAAAATCTAAAATGTTCAGACATATCAGAGTCCTATTTTATGGATTGGGGTTTGTCATAGAAATGGCTTTTCTTACTAGTGTTTACCTACTCCCTTGCTTTCATGTGTCCTTTCCAAATTAAGCTAGAAAGTATTAAAGCCTTTATCAAGTACAGTTGCAATAGAAATAGATATTTGCATGGAACACTTCCGAGTCTTGATTTTTATTGTTGTTGTGAAAATATATTTGCAAAATATGAAACTTCTTGTTTTTATGAAGAGTGAAGAGCATTCTTGCAGAAACTTGTAATAAAGCCCTGTTTATGCAGAGGAACTTACGCGTTCTGTAGACTCTATTGTTCAGGGCTGTTCAGGGTTTTCAGTGCTTTTACAGGTGTTTGAATACTGGTAGATTAGTTTTTCCTGGCTGAATTCCAGGTCAAAAGTAAATTTCTGTACATGTAGTTTAGCTCCCTTGTGTTTGTCAGTTACGTGAAGAAAAATAGACCATGGAATAGACTTGAAAGGTCAGGGAATTTTTGTACTTTAGGTAATGCTTTAAATAAGATTGGGTTGTGGTGTGATACTTTTGCTTTTTAATTAACTTGTGTTCCTCTGAACATACCTAATGTTAAATATATGAAATAAAAACTGTGTTATCTGTTCAAGTTTCAACCATTTCATTTACTTGTATTAATTGTTTCTGTATAGTGCCTTGCCACGGCAGTTGAGTGTTTCCTAAATTTCCAGTACAAAAAACATTGCCTGCAGATTATACTGTCACTGTAAGAATGTATTTCAAGAGTATTTGGAAGAGAGGCTCAAAGCTGTTTTGAGAAAAAGTTATTTTACGAAAATATCTTCTTAATTTCTGCCTTTTAATTTGACACATTAATCTACTATATTAAACCACTTGGGCATATTTTTGGAGTATGAGACCATTGCAGAATATTTATAGACTCTTGCAGATTTGGTGTAAATGGATCCCTATTTGAGCTCATGTTTGGGCTTTACATACTGCTTTTGCATTGAGTAAATAGAAGGAATTACACAGATGTTATGTATCCAAGACCTTGAATGGCAGCAGAAATGGCTAGATTGAACTTGTGGCAGTCATTAGGATATGTCACCTTGAACCCCATTCAGTTATCGGGAAGAAAACTGGACTGTCAAGAGTGGCAAAGAGGGGACCCAGGAAAACAAGAAGTAATGAATAGCAGTACCTTAATGTCACTATTTCATAACTAACAAAACATTAGAGCAATTGGATGTTACTTGTCTTCTTTAATGATATCTCTTCCATCTTAGCGATAATCAGATCCTAGGCTTCTCAGAATATCAGTCGCTTTTTCAAGTTTCCACAGATTTCAGTCATTCATTAATCTCAGATGATACTCTGCTCTTAAATTTGGACACTGTGTTGTAGAGCAGGGCTATTACTGTCCAGGGGTGACATGCTGAAGAGTGGACTAGGTTGGAGAAAGTGCCCTGTATCCAACAATATCCTAAGTTCTAGCCCAATATCCAACAGTGACCAAAAGCAAATGCCTAGTGAAGGTTATAGGAACAGTTCACTTACGGTGATAACTTTACCAGAATACTCACCAGTGTCCGATAACCTACAGATTTTGGAATTCTTGAGGTAAAGATGTTGTCTGCTTTCAAAATATTTTTGCATGAGTTCATTTGTTCTACCATTGAACAGAAGTCAATTTTTGGCATTATAGTGTACAGTGGGAAAACAAGTTTCCCAAATAGGCTGTGTTTTCATCTGCCTTTTTTCAGTGGGACTCTTGGACTGTAAGTCTACAAGCCATATAATAAGATACTTAGGAGACTCCTTACTGCTGTACATGTTGAAGCATAGTTAATGTATTCAGACCTTTTTAACAATGCCATTTATTCAGTATCTAGACTTTATAACAGAAATGTCATTTCCCTCGCCTTCCATAGTGGATATTTAGGCAGAGACTGATGGAGGTGGTTGTGGTAGGGAAGAGCAGCTCTCTTCTAGAGAGCTTGAGAAGGAAGGAGTGGAGTATTATGTTGGGATATTGGAGAGATAGTAAGGATTCAGATGAAGAAGGGGCGTGAGTAGAGTCCCTACATAATTTACTTTTTCAAGTCTAACCTATCTTTTCACTGTATTCACTAAGATTGGTTTATGTTTAAGGAAACAGAGGAGTTGAGAAAATTGATTGGTTTATATTGAGGTGTTAGTTTGACACAGGTATGGCACTAATACCCAGTAGGTCCTGTTCTGGGTAACTTGTGGCAACTCACTATTAAGCTGGCTTGGTTAACTTATAGCTGATAACCATTCAGAATGAGCATGCAGCTATCTTTTGAAGTATTTTAGAATGAAACAGATAAGGAAGCTGGGATCCCAATGACCATGAACTCTACTTAAGTAAATCTGTCTTTATTTTTTTTAACCTGATAATTTAAGAATCACATGTGTACCTCCCCCTCTTCTTATTTCTTTCAGTTGTGCGTACAAGTTTTTCACCCAGCAATCTTACAAAGCTTTGTTATGTTAGAACTTAGTAGTCAGATATATTAATTTCAAGAAATAGCAGTTCCTCTCTAGAAGACCTGTTGGGTTGTTTTGCTCCCAATAATTACGGGATTGGGAGACAGGATGTTAGCCAGCTGAAGGTGTACCTGTTCAATTTTACAAGGGAGAACATTTCTGAGAAAAGCATTTTCTGGTTCTTACATACAGAAGAGAAATTATTCAGGCTTTACTGCACTGTAACTTTAGTGTAGTACTTTAAATCAGTTGAAAGAAAGGAGAATGCTGTAAAGATAAGATCAAATAACATGTTTACAACATGTGTATCTCCGCAGTTGCTCATTTTTTTTTTTTCTTTTTTAATACTCAGTGGAAGACTAATTTTAGATGTACTTCTATTAGAGTTGAGATATTGGATAAAAAAATTGTAAATACATTAAGAGTGGTCACAAAGTGTGAAACTGCTAGGGGAAATGAAGGGCCCTATTCTCTGTGTAAAAGAAAGACTTTAGTAACTAAGTAATAGACTTATTTGCATTGTTACATTATTTACATTAAGATTTTCTTTTAGTGTAGTGAACTAGAAGTTTGAAAATGAAGAATCAAAAAACATCTTTCAAATATATTTGTGACTTTATTTTTTCTTGTCCATTTCTTCCTTCTCCCCTCTTTTCCTCATCCTGCAGTCCTTAGATGACCTCTCAAATGTCCCTCCTGATGAGACAGTTCAACTCCATGCATACATCTCGGATACTGGTAAGTGAATGTGTTATGATGACTTCTTACTTTGTTTTCCACTATTTATTTGAAGTTTTTTAATATTACAGGTCCTTGAAATCCTAATTCTTTCATTATTTTTAACCTCATAAAACATTTGAATTCATATCTCCCATGAAGTCTTTGTAATGGAAATTCTTACAGAATTGATATTGTAGGTGGTAGACTGTATGTTTATCCTTAAAAATATGATTTGATTTTTGTTTATGGCATTATTTTTTGTATCCCTGGAGAATCATTCCTTAAACTTAAGATTGAATAGCGCTTATTTTAAGTCATTTAAAGAACTGTCTGAAAGCCATCTCTTTACTTACACAGTTCTAATTCTTGGCTACTTATTTCTTTTACTAAAGTATTTTCACTATTTTTTTTATGCTTCCTTACTGTCTTAGATTGGTTTAAGGTAGTGATTTTGGTCTCTACAGTGATGGCATTTTTTGTTATAATTTGTAAAAACTTGCCTAGTAATAAAGTAAAAAATTTTATTACATGAGAGTAAATAATCAAAACTTCTCAGATACTATTTGCAAGTATCTGGTTAGATGAGATTGTACTAAGTAATTAAATTGCGCATTGATTGCATTGTTCTTCAGATACTTTTTTAGTAGATGTTACTCTGTGGTAGATTTTTAAATCTATGGATTTATATAGCAGATGCATGAGCTGTGAGCAAGAATACAACTACTGGACATTCTAATTAAATTATATTACTCCAACCCGGTGTGAGAGCATGGTGCAATCCAAATCTTGTGTAGTCAGTCCTCAGAGAAGTGAAAAAATATTTAAAAGTGAAAAATCAGTTTTGCTTTTTTATTACAATGATGTGTGAAACTTTTTTCTGAATTAAACCTAGGAGTTTCATTGTTTTGATCTAAGAAAAAGGTAAACTTAGAACTGCATAGATTAATTTAAATTTGTATCTTGATGGCAGCACATCTTGATAACTATCAGCTTGATTCTGAATCCATAATACTCCAGTCAAACCAGGGGATAGGTACAGTTTCTTATTGTAATATAGGACTAAACTAGATGTCTTCTTCCTCTTCACCTCATATTTGAACAAGAAGCACAAGTCCCTGCCTTCTCTGTGCTACAGGCTATAGGTGCATCTTGCATCTGTATGCAGGCCTCATTCCTCTGCCAGTTACTACCCTTTACTGTGCTTGTGGGATCTATACGAAATCTTCTATCCTGTCCTAGGGATGCTCCCTGGCTGCTTAGACCTCAGCATTATACTTGAGAGAAGTCAAGGCTGGAAGGAAAACAGAGGTTGGCATTGATTTGTCAGTAAAAGTGTATTTTATGGAGGATGGATGCATTGAGAAATTCACAGAACTCGATGAAAAAGTGTTTTCATCTACTACTGGAAAACTGTGGTTTCTGGGTATTGGTACAGTACTTAGAGATACAGCATGTTACGAATTTAAACAGTATGCAGTGTAAGCAATGTAGATTCTAGGTTATTCTGAAGTTTATATTAACGTTTTTGAAACCAGCTCTGTACTGGGAGAATTGTGTTGAGCGGGAATGTCCAAGGGAACTTTAAATACGCAATGGATAACAAAGACATTTGCTGTTAAGACAGCTATCTGTGTTCTTTCCATTTACAAATTGACTTCTCCATAAAATGTGTGTGTGTGCACACAGAATACATGATATATATGAACACACACATGCACAATACATACATACATGTGTATGTGTAGTGTCTGCTGCCTTAAATAATGGGGAGGGGGTATTTTTCATCTTACAATTAAAAACGAACTGCTGAAGTTAATGACAAGACTCAGTGCTTGCGTCTTGCTAGCACTGTCATGTATTTACAGATTTTTTTGATGGACAAACTTTAGCAATGCAATTAGAGTACTTTGCAGGTTGTGATTTCTTTGGGTTTCGCAGTTGTCTTTCACCCCTATCTTGAGTTCTTTAGGTTATTCATAGAAGTTGAAACTTTTTCTATTCATTGTTTGGTTTGCATGTCAGTGAAACTTTAATGTGGCTTAATCTCTCTCATTAAGTTTACATAGTAAGTTTCTGGTGGGTATCACTTATACAGTGTTTGGATAAAGGGATGGCTTATTCTTCTGCTTGCATGCCCATTTTTGTCTCTCAAATCTGTCATTCCAGGCATTTCTTCACTTCACGTTTGTGTCCTTTCGTCTTCCTTCTTTCTGTTTGTTCCTTTTTTATTTCTGTTTTTAAACTACTAGTCTATGCTGATTATGACCCATATGCTGTGGCAGGAGTGTGTAATGACCATGGCAAGACATATGCACTGTATGCCATCACAGTCCATCGGCGCAGTCAGAACAGTGAAGAGACGTGGAAGACATACCGACGGTACAGTGACTTCCATGACTTTCACATGAGGATCACTGAGCAGGTAATTAATCTCATAAAAATCTTTTAAGGTTTCTTTGAAAGGTGCTTTTTCCGTGTTATGGTGTGGAATGAGAATTGGTTTTCTCAAAGTGACTCACAATGTTGAGTTACGTAACCCCACTATCTTATTGTCCATTAAAGTATACTTTTTAATCATTTATATCGTACGTTATTTGTACTGAGCAGTTTAGTGGTGCATGTTTATGTAATTCACTCCCTGATGGCTATAAAAATCCTCTAGCAAAAGGAATTGGAACTTACAAAGCTTTTCCCCTGACCCCTGCCTTTGCTTAATTTTACTTTAAAATGTTTGTATGGAAGTGCTTTTGGTCTCAAAACAGCAGCATATTTCATTTGTTGTATTTGTCAAAGAGATCAAGAAATAAAAACTGAGCTTGGGAAATACGTGTTTAAGTTTTAAGTGAAATGGTAAGCATCAGTGGGGTCTCCAAAGGGACAGCTGTTGGCAGTTTGGGGTGCTGCTAGAAAGTGTGCCTTTTATTACTGTACTCGTGTTGTCAGATTCTTAACTTTCCTAAAAGGAAGGAAGCAAAAATAGAGACTTGTAATTCGCCAGCTGGTAAAAAGCAGAACCTGCTGACATGAAAGTGTGTCGAAAATGCAGTGCTTTTAAAAGAGGAGGGTGAAATGCTTTTAAACCAAGCCTTCAGAGAAGTTGGATTTGACTATGTAACTTTTGAACTAGTCAGAAGTATTGGATTGTATCCCTCTGTTGTTAATAGACATAGAGAAAAAATTGTGTGCAGGTACGTTGGCCTTGTAAAATCAGTAGTAAAAATGGAAAAGGCTTTATTAAAAAAGCAAACATTGTGTTGAATATTTGTATTAATTATAATCAAAGTCTGACTTCCCTTTGAATTTCTGATTATCTTAGTGTCCTGTCAATAAATTTGAAATGCCAGTTATTGTCATCCTCTTCGAACGGATTTTTTTTGGTTGTTTTAATTCACTGTTTTGAAGAATCCCTGACCTGTTCAAATGGGTGTGGTTTCCTGGATCTTGTAGTGGGTTAATGTTCTGCTGGTATAGGGGAGTCATTTAAAACTGATCTACCAGTAAATGACTAGGAAAAAAATGGCAGAAGCAAAAATTTTCGAAGTATGAAATCTCAAAAATTTCTTGTTAAATCTGTGTTCTTGGAATTTACAGGAAATGGAAACTTTATACTAGCAAGTTAAGACTGCAAAAAGTAAAGAAATTTCTGTATTTTGTTGTAGTGGCTCAGAACTTCTAAACAATTTGTTTTGTTTTGACAATAAAACAGACATTCCTACCGAGTTTATGGACACAGGAATGTCACTGATAGGCTAAACATCTTTCTTGATTTACTTGTCTGAGATTTTGTTGACGTGTTAGGGATGAAGGTTAGAATCTCTTATTTAAAATTAATAGGAAGAGCAGAGATTGTTTGCGTTTTTCAGAGATAGTAGGTGCTTGATCCAAAATGGAGTTGAAGTTAACTGTGTATAGTATCTGTATGAGCTTTTTTCCTTGAAATATTGAATAGATTCACACTAGTTTCTTTTGTCAGTAATGTAGTAAATACAATTTGAAGTATGTATCTATATTTAAAATAGAGATTGTTTTTTGCTTACATTACTACTTTTTAGATATAAGTATTCATATAAAAGATAGACCGTCTTTTGTTCAAGTAATTTTCTTACGTGACCTATTTGCAAGGAAATTGGATTTGTAAAGTTGGAAATAGTTATGGCATGGAGGAAGCCCTAAAGAATACGTGTTACGTGATCGTTGTGACCTTCCAAAGTTTAATGATGTCTTTGCAAAAAGACACCTTGCAGGGACTGAATGGAATCAATGTCTCATTAAATCTTCAATTTTGTCATCTTCTCTAGAGAGAAAAGGACACAACCTTTTTTTCCAGATTTCTTCTTGAAGCTTAGAACTTCCACTTTACTGCCTTAAGAATACTATTTATTATTTAGAGAAAAGTTTGGATTCTATATATGGATAATCCTGATTCTTTGAGTTTTATCCTTGTCTCTTTTTTTATTTTTGCACACTGTAGAAGATAGTTCAACCTTTGTAACTGTTAGGGCTTCTATCCCTGCTGCTTCCCTGGAACTCCCAATTTTTCTGTAAAACTAGAATAGTGGAAGGCATGTGAACCAGTGCTGATCAGTGTCATTACTTGGAGAAAAGGCACAGGTGATGGCCTTTCAGGCATGGTGTGGTAACCTATGTGTAAACTACCATCCACTCCAAAGATAAAAACTTAATAATTTCCTTAGTAGGTTTGATCAGATGAGGAAAAGGGAAAATTTTTTGAAAGATTTGCAAGTTTCCTTGATGTAGTCTCGTGAACCTACTAAATTCTGGCCAAATAATAATTACAAATCTTAAGCCTAATCCTTTCTGAGCAGGTGTGATGACAGGAATAATTTGCACACTATGCTAGTCTGTATTTCAAAAGTATTACGTGTGTGTGTTCAGAAAATAAATTTTGCTCCTGATAGTCTCCTGAGAATTTTCTTGCATTTGTTCTTGACAAGCCTACCTTTTGTTTTGGCTTCTCCAAGGAATCTGAATTCCGGGCTTGATGCAGAAATTGTCAGGTGTTGTATTGTAGTTAAGAATATGCGAATATGATGGCTACTGTCATTTCTGAGCTTATATGATGATTTGAAACCAGAACAAAGAATCATCTCTTTTTTTTCTAGTTTGAAAACCTTGCAAATATACTGAAACTTCCTGGCAAAAAGACGTTTAACAATATGGACAGAGAATTTTTAGAAAAGAGGAAAAAAGATTTAAATGCATATTTGCAGGTAAGCTGTTATGTTACTTTGTTTGGGTTCTTGGTTGGAATTCCTTTTTCTGAGGTAGAAAGTTTGCTAGAATGCTTTTTTTAAAAAAAAAAAAAAAAAAAAAAGGAAGCAACTGTTGTAGGTGGTTTGCAATCCTAAATAGTATACTCTAAGAACTTACATTATTTCATAAGTTTGCATTTTTCTTTTGCTGTTCTTTGCTTTATTCTTGACCAGTTTTCTCTTAGCTCCTCTGAGTTGGTGAGGTTCCGGCTTTGTTGGTTTTGAGCTCTGCACCACTTAACTTTCTTCCGTTACACTCATGTTTGTGGTTACTTTCTGTTGTGCAGTTGTAAAAGGATTGCTGTGGTACCCAGTCTGGTGATGCAGCACAACCAAGCAACTTCTCCATTTAGATAAGGCCTGTATCAGCCTGACTAAAGGGAAGCACTTGTCCTACTTCATAAGTAATTTCTGGTCATTTAGCACTAAAATATGTTGACTCACTCGAAGGACACGTTAACAATAGATAATGAAGATGGACAAAACATCGTGAAATCTGATTGTTCTGTTTAGAGTGCTAATATTTTTTCCTTTGAGAGATATATGCCCCTGTTTAATAGTAATACTTTTTTCCAGTCACAGCTATTTTTTTTCTTGAGTTCTAGAAGCAGTCGAGCAGTCATAAAGGTGTCTGGTTTTCTGTGAGATGCTATAATTAACATGCTAGTTAAAATTATGCGAGTTACCAAGAAGGATGTTGTTTCCATTTTGATAATAGTATAATGTTGGAATAAAATTTAGAGAATGAATGAGAAAATACTTTGCAAGATGTAGTGTCGTTGTGCATAGTAAACTTTTACTACACTGTATGGTATAGCCTTTTTCATTATTTATTAAAAAGCACTTTTTTTAAAATTTATTTTACTCAGCTCTTGTTAAGTCCTGAAATGATGAAGGCTTCTCCAGCTTTAGCCCATTATGTATATGACTTCCTGGAGAATAAGGCCTACAGCAAAGGGAAGGGGGATTTTGCACGTAAGGTAAGCATATTTTTCACTGTCAATGGAACTTTAGAGCATTTATTATTGCAGTGATTACATTAAACAGAGTTGTTGAACTGATATAAAAAAAGCTATATAGCATGTTCAAAACAACTTGTGAGTTGCTTTAATACTTTGAGTGGCAGAGTATCTAAGTACATGTGGAACCAAATAGTTACTGGTTTTATAACAGGTAAATTTATTTGTATGACAAGGAAATAAAATTTTGAAATAAGACAGTCTGTTGTACTAAGAGTACTTTGTGTTTCTTGCAAGTTACTTTCTGTCAGACATCTGTGATGTTTGTTTTCCATAGTCTCATTCCCTCTGATTTCTTTTTTTCAGTTCTTTTCTCTGTATTTGCTGCTGTTACCATGCTCTCCACTCTTCAGCCCAAAAGTTTAAATGCATTTCCTTTCAAAAGCAGCTAATATGTATTTAGCCGTTGTAACCATTCATAGTAATTGGTCAAGTTTAGAGCTCTGAGATGTGCACCCTTTTAGTTGAGACACCAGTAATCTCTTCAGACAACTGATTTTGTTCAGTTGACCAGTTCATGTGGTCATCTGCTTTGCAAATATAACTGTTTCTAAATATTTAGTGATTTTAATATAAAAAGCATCTGCAACTGTATTGTCACTTCAAGTTTTTGTTCTTTCTATAGTCCTTAAATATTTAACATATGTGAAATGGTTAAATATTTATCAAGTTTTATGTAATGACTGGGTAAAGTTGATTTCCAGCTTACCAGTTCTTCATAAACTGAACTTTTTGAGGGCATTACACTCATATCCGTGCCTCTGCTTGGCCTGAATTTAGAGTGTACACTTAAAGAAAAAATTTAATCGTTTCTATGGAAGTGCTTTGTTTTGAATTATATTTGCCATGCTATTAAAAC
Organism: Neomorphus geoffroyi; assembly: GCA_033558235.1. Classification (NCBI taxonomy): domain Eukaryota; kingdom Metazoa; phylum Chordata; class Aves; order Cuculiformes; family Neomorphidae; genus Neomorphus; species Neomorphus geoffroyi. Next base: position 14,765,863 of record JAUMJM010000004.1, read on the forward strand.
ATATTACTCCAGTGCTGTTGAAAAGAGGCATGTTTCAAAGATGAAGATTTGAAAGCCCAAGTGAATCATCTGAAAGTAGGAAGCATGGAAGGAAGAAATTGCATTGAATGGAGAAGAAAAAGAAAATAAATTCAAGCTATGATAGGCTGAGGGATGGGAAGTGGAAAAAACTCGGTGAAAAGATTTGTTGCAAGACACAATAGTTACAGTAGGGTTGTAAGGAATGAGAAATATAAATGAAAGTGAAGTTACAACTTTTTTCTGTAATGAAGTTAAGCAATTTCAGTTGTTCTGTATATTATTGTTCTCTGGAACAGTGTGATACTTCTCATAGTGTATTAGTATACCTGTGTCCTCATAGATTATACAATTCTGGTTAAACATCTTCCCCTTCAGATGGACACATTTGTAAACCCACTGCGTAACTCTATGAGAAATGTATCAAATGCAGTCAAGTCTCTCCCTGACAGCCTGGCAGAGGGAATGACTAAAATGTCAGACAACATGGGTAAAATGTCAGAGAGACTGGGACAAGACATAAAGCAATCATTTTTCAAGGTAAGAAAATATTTGGTAGTTAACACATACTAGTGAATTAATAGGAGATTAGCTATTGATTCAAACTTATATTGTATACTATAATGAAGATTCAAAGCAATACCTTTTATACCTAAATGCTTCTAATAAGTTTCAACAGTCTTTATACTGCTAACATAGAATTCCCTTGGCTATTAAGTGACACATTTTAAGATGGCATTTACAGACTGTCATGGCAATCCTTCTTCATATAATTCCATGCAGCCACTCAAAGAGTATGAGTCACTGATTTTCTTATTTTTTTTACCAGCCATTCTCATAAGGCTAGTTTGCTGCATCCTCTGTTTTCATTAGGAAAAAAACCATACGTTTTGGAACTTAGAATAAGGGGACAGACTCTTTTTTTGCTTATTCCTTGCTGAATTCTGATTTTAATTAAATTTCCTTTCTGCCTTTTCCTACCATCTTTCCTAATCTCTTATACTCCTAAAACATAATACCTTAGAGTGGGGAATGGTAGCATGGCACACTATTTAGGATTCCAGTGAAAGTAGTGGTCTTCCTAACACGGCCATCTTACCTTCTTTTCCCTTGCCCTCCTCTTTCTATGTGTAGCTCTAAGGTCTGTGATCAGGGATTGTCACATTTTGTGCTGCCATGTGTTGTTATGTGGCAGATATACCATGTGTGCTTGCAGCAACTAAGATGAGTTAACCTTTAAACCATGAAAGAGAATAATAAATTGGTAGTACGTGTGGGATTTTTGGGGGGGGGGGTGTGTTTGAGTTTTTTTCCTTACTTATCAGATGAAATGACTGCCTCTGGACTTTCTAATTGCTGGTGACTTCTCTCATCTGTGACTAACAATATATCTGCAGTTATACTCACTCAATGGGAAGTGTGTGACTAGGCAGGACTTAAGATCAAGAGGAAATACCAGAAGAAATATCAGTCCCATATGAATTCTTAGGTGTTTCGCAGTTGAAGCATTAGACACTTGAGAAAATGTATATGGATTATCTTAAAGGTGTTGATAACTTCGATAGCTATAGGAGAATACCTACAGGCTTGATTTATTTAAGGACAAAATGACTACTGCATATTTATCTGCAGTAGTATGCATTTGACTTTCAACCAAATGTTTGGCTTTCATTTTATTAACCAAAATGGTTATGAATATTTGTGATTTTGTTGATATTCTAAAGTAATTTTTGCCTTCATAAACATACCGTTTTTCATTATAGGTGCCTCCTTTGATCCAGAAAACCTATTCAGATCCTGACCATTGCCGTGTTGCAGCAACAATTGATGACAATGTGAGTCTGACATTTGTCCTTTCAAAGTTAACTCCTAAAACCAGTTTAATGAGTTAGTTAGTTATATGTTGAACTATGTGTTTATTATTTTCTGGTATCATACTAGGGACTCAAACAGTTCTTACCTTCTTTTTTAAAAAGAAACCTATATACTTCCTTCCAAAATTAACATCTTTGATAATAATGAAAAGATTTGCACAACTGTGGAATAACTTACAGTGTACATGCTACTACTTACGTGTTTTGTGCATGGGGGGTTGGCGGGTTTTTTTCCCCTCTCCTTTCTATTTTTGTCTGTTAAAAAAATAGTACGGTACCAGACTGCTAACATCATTTCAGTTGGCATTGTATGAGTTCTGATTTTTGATGTGACCTTTTAGGGGGCATTTGTGTAATGAATCAGAAGTAGTGTTTGCTATGTGTTTGTGGAAAAAAGCACCTTCAGAACTTGTTCCTAAACAATAACCTTTTAGTATGTGTATACCTAAAATGTATAAAATAGTAATATTAGAAACTTGAAAGTGAAGTCTTGGTGTTATCATAAGTTGTGATATTTTGCAATTTTTTTAATTGAAGCATTGATCATATACATGAAAACAATCGGAACTAAATTTTATCTTGAAGTAATCCAGAAAGGCCATAAGATTACCAGTGATTATATGCAGTTTGCTATGGTCATAAATCTGCACCTGTTTTGTCCTTTGTTTCGGGTTTTTTGGTCGCATCAAAGCATTCCACTTTGTCTTCCTGTGCATAACTACTGAGATGACTTGGTCGATGTATTTTTTTCTAGAATAACATAGCCTTGAGTTCTTCTGGATTTTCTTTTTCCATGTTGTTTTTCACTGGATCAGACTGTATCCGTTAAATTTGTAATTACATATGTATACCTGAGGCTGATACTCTCGAGGCTTTTATTTGGCACAGACAAACCAAAATAGTATCATTGAAGCGTATGAGCAGCTTCTCTGCAAGTATTTCATTCATCTTCTGTAAAATGGATTGAAGCTACAGTTATTGATGGCTTCTAAGTTAACATACAAAGTGCTTCTGAAAGGCACTTCAAATGTTTTTACAACTTTTTAGCTCTCAGCTGCTCTTCTAAGATGCATTGTTCACAAATTACAGTCACTAAATTGGACAAAAATATGGCAGTTGGGAATTTTGTTTTATTGTTCCTTAAGTGTGGAGAGGCAGTACTGCAGAAGTGATGCATGGATCTATAGAATCCCAAGCTGAATTATGAAACCACTGTCTCTGTTCCAGTTGTATACGAAGATGTGCTTGTGTGGTCTACCAAAAAATATCCACATAGTTGTGAAGTCTTGCTACTTCTTCCAGTGTATGATATAACAATATAATGCAAACTACTACTCTTCCAGGTAGAGCTGCATTGGATTTAAAAGACAAAACAAAATTCTGTATGCTATACTTAGAATGTAAAAATCCTAATTGAAAAAGTGCCCAGAGAAAGTACATTGAGTCTTTAAATAAATTTTGCTGATGATATATAGTAAGGTTTTAATTTCAGCTTGCTGTTCTGTAAACTTTTAATAATAAATATAAAGTTTAAATAATGAATCAGTCAAACATTAAATGTTTTGTTTTATTTGAGACTATTTGTGGTCTCTTGTGCAATACAACTATAACTCCAAATGATATCTTTTTAAGTAGTAGCTTAACAATATGTAGGCTTATATTCTGACATATAAGCAGGCCATGAGGACCTGTTGGTTTCTCTATAAGAGAAACTTTAACAACTAGAATGAAAATCTAATACTGTCATACTACAGAATTTAGTAAACTGTCCCTCAAATTTTAACATTTCAAGAAATTTTGACAGTTACTGCAGTTGAACAGCGTATGTCTTTGAAAGTTTTTCTGCAGCTACTGAATCTTCTGTTTTACTGTTTCTATAAAAGTTGGCTTTTGTAAGGGAATTGTTCTAACATCTTCTAGTAAACAATAACATTATGACTCTTTTCTTAATCTACAAGCGTAAAATCACTTAATAGCCACACAGATTGGAAAGGTATCTAAATAAAAAGCAGTTCAATGCAGTCAAGTGTCATTTTCTTAAAGGTTTTGATATTATCTCAGTCATCCGTAAGGAAAAAACATGCCTAAGGAAAGCTCCTTCCAGAGTTTTCAGGTTAGGCAGCTGGAAGCCCAGCTACCAAACGAAAAGGTCAAGAGCAAGCTCTCTCTTTAGGACTTATTTACAGGTACTAACTTTGTTCAACTTGGGTGAAATAATTGTTTCTTTTTGTCTTATTTTAAAAATTTAAATGATGTAAGCCTAGGGTGTTAATTTTTTTATTTTTCAGTCTTTCTTTAGTGATGTTTTAGAAGATTTAGGGAAAATACAGTAAAATACATAAGAAAGTGTTTCTTGTCATTGTTCTGCTTATAGCGAACCATTTCACATGTGGAGTAGCTACTAAAATGGTAGCTTTGAAATTGAAACAGAAGTTTACTAATTATACTTGGACTTCCTTGATCAGGTGGATGACAATATTCCGCTGAGAGTAATGCTCCTGCTTATGGATGAAGTCTTTGATTTAAAGGAAAGAAATCAGTGGTTAAGAAGAAATATAAAAAATCTGCTTCAGCAACTTATTAGAGCAACATATGGTGACACAATTAATAGGTATTGCCTTTCTTTAGTCTCACTAAAGATTTCTTTCTCACTACTATTTCTCTGTAGACTGTGTTTATAAATTCTTTTTTGATGGTTATTGTTGTTATTATTATGGTTATTGTGGTTTAGATCTGCACTCATTCCCCTTTGAAGAAGATCAATAAACCAAGTAGGAGTATGGTGTAAAGTGGAGATAAACACAAAACATCGCTGAAAGACAAATTCTAGTTACTCTTATATGTCAGAGAATTTCCAGAAGAATATTCACATATCAACAAGAGTTCATGTCAGTGAATTTATCTTAGTACTGATGATGTCTGTGCTTTTTGCCCTGTGTTTTATGCTATGATTTTTATTTATACTATTTATTTTTGTTTACATCTCTTTGCCACAAATGATACACTGACACTATTCAATTTTGTGAACTGTACTTGGCTTACTGTTAAGTTTTTGCTCTCACACTTTAAAAGATGGGGAGAGGGGAAGGAAAAGGACTGTTAGTGTCCATTTTGCCCCCAGATTCTCTGTAATTCATGTATACTCTTTTTCATGCAAATAAGAAACAAACTAGTAGTGCTAAATAAGTAATGTTTCTTGCCCTCAGCCTAGAAATCTACTGTTTCTGGGCTTTCCCTTCTAGTAATTTGTTTCTGAAATGTAAATAAAAATACAGAACAAAAAAATAATCTAGAAACAGGATTGACACTAAATTGTTGCTTTGGATTGGTGCCGTGAATCAAAAACTTAATTTCTGGCAAGTGGGTAATAATTTCCAATTACCTTTTTGGGACATTCCTCACTCTGTCATTACTCGTGTACTAATAATAGGACTGGGTCTTCTTCAAATAATTCCTCGTGGCCAGGTGATAATTTTTGAGACCTGTGCTTCCAAAAGCATGCTGCCCTTTTAAGCGGCTTTGAATACTTCTTGCTATTTTCACAGTGTAGATTAACTAGCTGAGTTTGTGCAAACTTCTGCTTTCATATTAGGTAGATGTGTGCAGAACCAATTTGCTTGTACATTTGGAGCTATTCCAGATACTCACAGCTTCTTCTGATTAAGCTTTCATACCTTGTCCTAGCAGATTCTTGGGGTTTAATGGTATTCTGCAGCAAAATTTTCTATTTCTTAGAAGACCAAATGCAAATTATGTTTAGGGAAATGGGCTGGGGATTATGGAGATACACATATGCGTCTCATTTTAGTAAACATACTAGATTTGGATATTGAGTTGTGTTTGTGTTGATGAATGAAGGTCAAGGTTAGTGATTAGTCTGTATCTCATGTTAAAGATTATGTAATAACTGCATACACCTAAGTATGGTAATTGGAGTTTTTAAGTAGGTTCTTTACTAACAGAAACGAAACTTGAAGAGCTCCTCCATAAAGAGGAACGCTCTGCAAGCAGAATATTTAGCTTATGCTGATGGAAGATCACTTTCCCACCCTGCTTAGTCATCATACATATACTCCAAAAAGATGTTAGCCTTAGGAGTGATCAGTGAGCTTAGAATTTTATCCTGAAAATCAGTGTTTGCCTTCCTAGTGTGCAGTTTTATAGCACCTACTTACGAAGTTGGAGAAAGCTGAAATGATGCTTTTTTTGCCTCAGAATGGATTTGAATACTGTACTTATTTGTTCTCTGTTTTACTACTTAAATGAGAGAGACTTGTTCCTTTTACTTTTAGAAAAATAGTTGATCATGTTGACTGGATGACATCTCCTGAGCAAGTAGCAGATGCAGTGAAACGCTTCAGGTGTGTCTTTTATCATAGATCTTCAGTGTGAAATACTTGTAAATTGATGTTTAATATCTCTGTCCTTCCTGTTGTTTTTATATGAGAGTGTTTATGCGAGGAGCAGGAAGTTGGAATCAATCCTTCTGGGTCCCTTCCAACTGGAGATATTCCATGATTCTATAATTATTACTGTACAGAATTCCAATTGGAGAGCACACTGTTGTTATGTGGGTTAAGTGAGAAAAAGTGATTGTCAGACGAAGAATGTTTTAGAGTTTTCTCCTCTTTAAAAAGTTCTTTGTTAGTTCAGTCTAGAAGAGTTAGATTATGGGTATACTGATGAATTTCATATTACTGCATGAAGCACGTTGTTTACCTTGATGAAGGCATGTATGTGCCTTGCCTTAAAAGGTAAACAATTATTACTAAAAAATCCCTAGCTCTAAGCTAATATGTCTTGTTTGCATGTGAGCAGATAAACAGAACTGAAGTCTTGAGTTTGAAAATATCAAAAGCTCTGTCATCCACTTGCCTAGAAGCCTTAATGGCTTCCACAGTATTGTTGAGGAAGAACCCCCTGCTCCTTGCAGAGAGATATACTTGACGGATATTCTGTTACTCTTTAATAAAACCAAGTAAGAACGTACACATCTTACTCAGAAAAAGAACATGTCATCCACTGAGACAAAACAGCTTTTCAGAGGCATGTCTTTAGCATTGGGCATTATAATATACTGGAAGTATTTGATCGCAGCATTATCAGGTTGATAGTTTATCTACTGTCAAGAGATATAACAGAGCATTATATCTCCATTAATGGATGACTGTAGGCCTAAGCCTACAGCCTCTTGGTAGCAATAAACTGCTTGGTAAAAAACAAATATTAGGTATATTTTATGTAACAATTGTGTCGTATTTGAAAGTTTTTGATGTGCAATATTTTCTTAAAAATACCTTTCCTCTGATTCTTATACGAAAAAGTATATGGTAGCTACTAATAGGCTGAGTATATTGTAGTTCTTGCTTTTGATTTCTTTTTCACCACTTCTTTTATAATATTTGAAGTGTATGTGTTAGGTTGTATGCAAATTACTTTATTTTATGAGGTAGCTTTGAGGGATTAAAAAGAGCCTTTCACTTGGTAAAATTTTCATGTATTTTGACAGATTTGCTTTTATTACAGAGATGCTTTTTGGCCCAATGGCATCTTAGCAGAGACTGTTCCACGGAGGGACAAAGCTATTAGAATGAGAACAAGGGTGGCTGGGAAGACCAAATTACTAGAAGTAATGCCAGGTGAGTGAGTCTTGGATTGAAGACTAATAATCCATGCTGTATATTGTTACTGTAAATAATGTTAGTATTCTTTTTGATTGTGGAAATGTTGAAAAGAGATGTTAACATGTGAACTGAATTTAAATAAAACTATTTTTAATTATTAAAGCACTAAACATTTTGACATATACTGTGAGTTTGCGGCTATAATTCTGTTAGAACCAGCCTGGTGTTTAGTTTCACTAGAGGTTTTAAGTTTATTGCATGAAATACCTATATTACAGTACAGCATAACTTGTAAAATAACATAGTTCCATACATATAGTATAAAAGTGAAGTAATTTTCAGAAATTATTTCCACTTTGAGGACTTTTTTAGTTTAGCCATGTTATGAAAACCAGAGGCACTGTTACTTCAAATTCCATGCTAAAGAATTTGAAAAAGTTCAAACTTAAACTGATTATTATTTAAGCAGAATTAGCTTAAATTTGTCTTAACTTCCATTTTTGTAGATGAATTGAAGCACATCATAGGCGCTGAAACAACACGGAAAGGCATTCTTCGGGTCTTCGAAATGTTCCAGCACACTCAGCTAAATAAGAGAATGGTGTATGTGTTTCTGGAGAGATTCCTAGAAACCTTATTTCCACAAAATAAGTTCCATGAGCTCTTCAACAAACTGCATTCACGATCAAAGCAGATGCAGAGGTATAAGCAGAGACTACATTATACTCAAGCGCCTTCCTTGCAGAAAAGGTGACACTTCAAACCTATTAAGCTGGTGTATGTTTGTCCAGGAGTAATTACTTGGGCAGATTCTCTGGGGCTTCAAACTCACATGCTGTTATTTTTGCACCAGTCTTTTAGTGTCACATATTAGATTATTAATGCATCTGTAAGACCTGTGGATCTTCTCATCTTCACTTGTAATTCAACCACTACCAGAAGGGTTTGTGTGTCTTAAATGATATGGTGCGTCTCCATGCAACTTTGAAAAGAATACTGGCCCAATATATAAGAATGCTGATTCCTTCCATTCGCAAGTCAATGTTTTGCCAGCAGTGGAAAGTGCCAGACTGTTCAAGTAAAGCACAACAGTGGTCATACAATGGAAGAAAAGGGTGTTACGGCACAGGGAGATAGTGCAATGTGTGAGAATCAGGTGGAATTGTTCTACTTCATGACTTTGAAGCTCTGTAGGCTTTTAACATTCCTGTGAAGACTGAGCTAACAGGAAAAGCAGTCTGTGGAATAGCAGGTTCATAGGAGAGGGGAAAAATAGTTTTAGCCCCATCATAAAAGTACATTTATTAAAGAAAAGTTGAGGTAGGGGGGCTTTTATGCCGCATTTACTTGACCTTTCATGTTTTGAAAAATAAACTAACAGTAGTTCTAATGGGGGTTTTAGTAAAGGCAGAGGTGCAGTAGAAAAACCCTTCATTCTGATTATTCTGTAGCTCTAAGGGCCATATTCTGCTCTTATAGCACCTGGCGTACATTTTGCATGTAACTTCAGTGCAGAAGGGGCATCATACTTAAGTTCAGTTGGCGTATGTGAACATATGTCAAGTTGATGGTTGTAGAGGGAGGGGGGTACATGTTTCAAACAGGATAGACATTGTGTTAGAAGATGAGGAAATTGCACTAAGACACAATTTACACACGACTGCCCGCTAAAATTTGCAACTCTTTTTGGGTGTAAAAGATTGTCCTATTTAATTGAAAGACTCCTCACCTCTTAGTGTGTAAGCCTCATATGGAAAAATATTTGAAATAGTTTGTTCCTCACAGGTAAAGGATTTCATTAGTCATATGCAAACACTTGGAAATTCCTGAACGCATCTCAGTGTATATATGAAAATAAAAAGGAAATAAAACTACGATATTTTTTTAAATAATTTTTTTATTTTTTTGCATAGTGTAAAATTTTAATAAAAATTTAACATCAAGGCCCCACGTCCATCAGTTAAGTTTCATTGAAGAATTCTGTCCAATGAAAAAATAAAGTAACAACTGAATAATTCTGTTTGGCCACAGCATATCTCAGTTTGTGTTTTCTTTTTCATAGTCCCCTACTGTTAGAACACTTCTATCCATGTGAATAGAAAGTAATCTTATAGAGTCCACTTTTTCTGAACGCTAAGCAGGGTAGGATACAGCTGTTGATTAAGGATCCTTACAGGAATTTGTGTCTTAATGGGAACAAATGATCCTTTTACATAGCAAGGAACATAGACCTTTTGTGAAAGCGTTCTAAGAGAAGATAGAAGGCTCTCAAAGGACCTAGTTAAATTGGCTGAAGCCTCTATATAGATCATTTTTTCTCATGGACTCTATTAATGCAACGTAGCCTTTTATCAAACTACTTAATGATCATATTGTACTGTTAACATTATCATACAGTATGCATGGGCTCAAGTGCACTTGTTTTTTTTTCTTTACTGCAGAACTAAATACTGTAAATGAAATCCCTTTCTTTTATGATCCCTAGGAAGACAAGTTGGTAAATATATAAGAACCCTTCCACCTTCCTCTCTGCAGGTTCTGTAGAAGTGTGATGATTATGTGCTGTTGAATTTAACAAAATTCTTGAGTTCCATGTGAAGTAATCAACATAGCCAGCTCCTATTGTTTACATGCCTGTATCTTCCTCTGATGTCAGGGTGCTCAAGCATTCCTGACATCTGACCGATGAAAGATCGTTCATGAATTGTTAGTGGTGATATAAGTAAATACACCGTTGATCCTACCAAATCTAATTTATCTTTTAAATCACTGAATTTGTTATGCAGTATGAAAGTGGGAAGTTCAAATACCTTGTTGTCAAATCTGTGGAACCTTTTAATCTATCTGTAGGTACCAGGAAAATTTTGAAAGAATAGTGATAATGTGCAAATTTGGGATTTTTTTTTTCTTAAGTATCTGGTACATTTCTGTACAAAAAAAAATAATATCTCTAGGAATGTGAACTGAACATAATACACCATGGTTATTAGTAATTTTACTTAATGAATTTATTACATATATACACACATTTATATACATGTGTGTGCATATGTATATATGTATTCAAGTTTTGTATTCTGTATTTAATTACAGAATGTGGGTTCCTAATTCAGTGGTGCCTGTTGGCTGGCAAGTGTCAGAAATGAGTACTTTTTGTTAAAAAGAGTTTGTATGTGTCTCTATTTAAATGGTTTTCTTGTTGACAATATAAAATACCTGCCCTGTAAAACATGCAGCCTATTATCCTAGAAAGTCTCCAAAACTGAATGTTAATATACAGCACTTAAGTGTCTGGGTGTATCTTCTGGCCTTTAGGTGCTGTGACTGGCCGCTGAAAATTGTGCCATTGTCAACAAATGCACTTGTTTTAGCCTTAATTATTTTTACAAGAAAACAAGCAATTGAATTTTTCGTTTGGTTCATCCTCAAGCTTGTGCTGCTGGTGTTTGCTAGAACTAAACAGTAAATTTTAAGTGCTACCAGAATGTGTACCAAAATGAGAATATATGAATTCCACAATCTAAATTTTAATTTTGTGCAATATTTTCATTTAATGCATGTGTATTTCAGTAACTGTAAAATAAATGAATTTTTAATGTTTTGAAGTCTAGGTTAAAAATGTCTTCTCAGCTAAACAATTTTGCATTCTGTTGTTGCGTTATTTAAGGACTTGTTTTAAAAGTCTTATTTGTTCCTCCATTGTTGATTCCCTTGTTCTTAATGTTCCTTGCTCATCTGAGCAAAGTTCATGTATTACAAGGGAAAACTCTGAAGAGCACATCTCATGATTATAGCTGTTATAAATTACTTGTGCATATCATTGTACAGTAAGTGTCAGCTGTGTGCCTAATTGTTCTATTGATGCTTTTTCCCTCCCTTCCCCCTCCTCTTGTTTCCGTAACAAAGAATGGACATGAAACAGGCTGCCGTTGTAACTTCTACTGAATGGCAGAGGACTCTAAATTTTTCTTTTGGAGTTTGCATTTATGTTCTGTCCAATAGAAAGCTAAAAAAAAAAAATACACTAATAAAGTATTAACAGGATTATTACAAGTCTCTGGTTATTTTTAAATTACATTTCCTGCTAGCAGGTCCGAAATGTTCCTCAAGTTCAGGAAAAAAAACCCACTCAAGATGAAGATATTGCTATTAAGTGCTGTTTAGATGAAACAGTTATTCCTTAATTTTTGTTGTAACTGTTTGTAAACTGATTTAGCTTTTAAAAACTTAATCTCTACATTCATTTTCAACCAGTATTTGCTCAGTGTTCTGTATTTTAAAAGACATGTAGAAAGAGCAGGGTTGTATAGTGTAGGGGTTGGGGTTTTTTTGCATTGTTGTGATCTTTCACTCCTTGGCTTTTTCCCTCTGGGTTTATTTTTGCAGCAGCTGTATCTACCATGGGAGCACAATTCTTACCCTTGATATATTTATTCCAGCTGTTACACATTCATCAAAAAGATGTCCTGAGCTACAGATATGTTAGTACTTTGACCCTAGGGTAAAGTGCTTAACATTTTCACTAAACTTACATACTTTTGCCCAAGTATATAGATGTGTCTTAGGAATTTCGATAGCTGATTGCAAGTTCTTATTTGTTGAAGCTTTTATCCTAGGATAATTTAATGGCAAGAAGTTCACTCCATTATGAACTTTTTAAAAGTCTTAAAAATATCTGCCATTTGCTAAGTGAAGTTAGTGTCTGTGACTTACTTAACTCTCCAGTCTATCACATGTTTATGTTGATTTTGATGTCTAATGAATGTGAGGATTGCTTAAGTTTTTGTAAAGGTAGTAATTGGCATCACTCTGCATTGGTTTAACTACGTGATTTATCTCTTGGAAGAAAAGAAATGCATTCACTTTTGTTATTTATTTTTGCACACAAATATGTTTGAATACCTTTTGTGTTCCAATATCTTAACTGTTTCCCATGCTCTTTCTCTTTGAATGGCATGTTAGGGTTGGGTTAATCTACATGGGTCAGTTAAATTTTGGTATCTACTTCAGAAAGGGCTAACTGGAATTCTCCTTTGATGTTTTAGAATAAGACTGAGATTGGGCTTCAGTAGAGAACTATGTTGAATTTCTTGTCAATCAAGTGCTGTTTGTTGGGAGTAAGAAATGCAGCTTTCAAAATTGGACTTGCTCTTTCTTACTGTAAGAGTTTTAAAAGTAAGTCCAGAGTAGTCTTCTGTGTGTTCTGGATTTTCTCACTGTGCGTTCTAGAAACATGCAATTCTGAGTTGCTGAGATACTGGTGGAATTTTCTGTTACCAATTTCCTGGAGTTCTAGGTAAGAGATTCTGATAAAACTGTGAGAATTAGGAATGCCCTTCTTCATTTAGAACATGGAAGACAGTTGTGCAAGTTACCTGGTTATTCCATGTACAGAATAGCCACAACTTGAAAGAAAACTTTACTTTTTTTTGTTCTATTTCTTAAAATAGCCAGCCAGTACTATAGTAGGTATGAAACTTTCTTTGTACAAGTCATCTCATGTTACTAAGCTGCAGGTTTCTAATTTTTCACGTTGAAATTAAAGTTAAAATTTGATTATCAAAAACAATGTTTTCCTTTGTTTCCAAGGACTTTTACAAAGGAATGTTTTGTATGTCTCTAAAAAAATTGGTTTCACGTATTACCAGCTCAATTTTATATTATCTGTATTGATTTAAGTCACTGACATGCTTGTAGTCCCTAACACCATTCTTGGAAACAAAGGTAGCATGCCTATACCTAATGTGAAAACACAAGAACATTCAGGGAAGAAAAGGATAAGAGGCTTCATTCAGTGTTCTCCTGTCTTGGGTAATCTCATTGGTGCAAACTGAGATGTTGCACTGAGGTGTTGCTGACTTGTGCAGTGCCATTGAAAGGAAACGTGGGCCCAAGGTTCTCTTAGGTATCGCATGCATGAAAGAAAACAAATAATTTTCTTACAAGCATGTTCTAAGTGGTCCTGAGGCTTCCAGTTAACAGCTGTACTAAATGTCTTAAAATGTGCTGTAGCCTAACTCTTCTGGTAATAAGATAAATGCAACCTGCAAAAGTGTGGGTCTGATTGACAAGGACTCTATAGAACCAAGATGTGGACTCTCACCAGTGAAAGAACTTGCTGAATTACCTAGGCATTTACGAGTGATTCCACATGTAAATGTTTGTGCTGTTTCACCTGTTATAAGATCCATCCTAATTTTTTTTTCCAATAGTACTGATATTACCAAGAATGTAGTGTCTAGAGGGAGCATTGTCTTGATCCATACAAAGTGTAATATGCATAGATGGCAGTTTGTGTGGGTGGATTCTTTTGGCTTGACAGTATTGGGGACAGGAATAAAATTCATTGATGATGCTATAGAGGATATTAAGGAGTAGTCTTTTCAAATAAACCAGTAATTTATTGAGGTAAGACTAGATAAACAGAATTACTTGAGCAGTCATTTGATTTCTTAAGTTATATTTTTGGTATTATGGTACTTTATTTGACAAGATTTTTATTTTGGCAAAGGCTACACTATGATTCAAACAGTGAAATCAATCACATGGTAGAGTAGGTTATCATAACAGATTCTCACTAGCCTGTATGGACAGGAGTGCAGGTAGCTGGCAAACTTTCTGACTGATGGGAAAGAGAAGCTTGCATTTTTATCCAACTCGCCAATAGAAAAACCCACAAAACAAAAAACCCCATGCACACACAAACCAACAGAAAACTCCAGACAACTGAATAAAGAAAAACTGATTAAAGTATTATGTTGAGATACGACTATCAAGAATCTATGACTCCTTAAACTTATTTGAAAAGGTGTTTTTTTTCTCTCTGTGCTGTTCGTGCCACTGTTTTTCATGCCACTGTTGATTGAGCACTAGTTGAATTGACTTAATTGCTTGCTAGGTAGAAGAGCATGGCCCAACTATTTAGTCTCTAAAATGTAACTCATTACAATTTGTAGAATTGATTTATAAAACTGTTCTCAGAAATTTTTCTTTATAATTTGGTTTCTTGTGATCAAGATAAGGAAAGAATTTGAAGGAATCAATATGATCAGTTAGCAAAGTGAGGTCTTACCTGTGACTACTTTGGCTGATTCTTTGCCTCACTGAGATTTGCGTAAACCTAAAGTCACGTCTTCATCTCTCCAATCTACATAGCATATTGAATTGAGAATACTGGATAATAAGGGATATTGTAATGCAAATAGAGCTTGTGTAAATTATAGGAGGGTTAATGCACTCTGAAAATGGTGGGGAGAAGGCATTGCTTTCTTTTATTTTTTGCCCACTCTAATTTTAGAAAAAGTGGGGTTGATCTCGGCCAGTTCTAAACAAAAATGACATAAATATCAGCTGTACTGCATTTTCATTTGACTTAAGGAGCAGTGTCATTTCTGTTGTTTATTGGTAATAGTAAGGGTGACACATTTCTAATTCTCTAGACTGTTTCTGGAGAGAAAACAGAAGCATGGCTGAATTCAGCTGACTAAATCATATCAGCATTAGTTTTAGCTTCTAATCCAGAGCTAGACTGTTGCTCCCTGCACAGGTATCTGTTTGAAAGGAGACAGAAGAATCGGAGTGATGAAACAGTATCAGTGAACACAGTTCTCATCTTGCCACACCTTGGCTCCAACCAGGCATTCCTGTTGGTTCTGGTGATGCCTCTGTGCAAAGAGAAGAGAGAACGCAATAGTTACACCCTTCACTGTAAATGCCGTGAGAAAATATGATTAGGTTATATTCTATATGCAGGATCATCTACTAAATCATGTCTAAATAAATGACAGTCACAACTTCAGCTATCCATGTTGAGAAGAAATCTTTCACCTGATTTTTCATCAATGCATATAATAGAGTCCATTTTTGTGGCCATCAGAATGCTTTTATTACTGTGGACTAGAATTAAGAATCTCTGGGAATCCACTTTATAATTTTTAAAATTATTTTAACTGAAAACTATATTGTGGCTGATTTATTTTATGCTGCCAATTCAAGTAATATTTTACTGAACTGAGAGAGCTCTGCTTTCATAATGGGTCCATTTAACCAGAGTCTTCAGAAAACAGTAAAACTTTGTACCCATTTGGTAACAGCAAGTGAAGTACAACGTTCTCACTGTTTCTGTTAAGTTAAAGACTTTGATAAACTGAAAAGAAAGCATTGCAGTAGGAAAATCGAGATGGGTCAGAAATAACACTCAACTTCAGAATTATATTGGAAGCTTAAACAAAAAACCCCACCAACCTCAACATGTGAAGCTTTCACACTGCTTATACAAATTAGACTGCAAATAATTGAATTTTGCAAGTTTCTTCACTGTCCATTGAATTCTTTTTGTGCATCTTGTTTGCATGTATGGTTCTGAGACTTAAAACGTTTCATATTAAGCGTTTCACGTCAGAGAAATACTATTTCACAAGAAATACTCCTGTCTCCTTTCCAACAAACTGAAGGTTTTAACCTCAGATTGAGAGAATTACTTTCCAAATCTGTTGAACTGTCTTTGCAAACTGCTTTTGTTGAGCACATAAAAAATTTAATAAAATGGCCACTGAGTTTAGCTAGAAAATAGTCTTTTTGTTTAAAAGACAAAGATTGAAGTACCACTACTAGGAGCTGCCAGAGGTAATGTACACTTTTTCTCTGATTTTTTTAAAATTGGTAAATCCCCCATTTTCTTTCTTCCAAGGAAACCGAAAGCAAGGAAATCTGAAATATACAGCTGTATAAATATACATACATACACATATGTGTGTGTGTTGCAAAGCATGGCATTAAGTACAAACATCCTAGTCTCTATCTTTTGAGGAACTTTCTTCATTTTCCATTTTAAAACTGTAAACGTTTACAATTTTATTATTTTTATTTTTAAAAACATAACAATGTTACCATCTGTTTTGAAGATGTCTTTGTGGTTGATTTCTTGAGGGTTTTTTAAGTCAATCATACTACTTTTATACTTAAGCTCTCACACCAGAAGTGGCACCCCCCCCCCCCCAACAAACCACCAACACAACCCCCCCAAAAAAACACAACAAACCAACAACACAACCAACAACACAACCCACAACAAACCACCAATACAGCCCCACCCAAAAAAACACAACAAACCACCAACACACCCTCCCCCAAAAAACCACAAACAAACCAAAACAAAAGCCAGGAAGTCTGGTGTAGATTTCCACTTTTTTTTTTTTTTTTTTTCAGTGACATTAAATGTTTTCAGCTACTTAAAATGTTTTTCATGAAGTTGCCCTTGAAATAGGGACACCTCGTCCTCATGGTGAGTGATGCCACAGTCCCACTCACTGCTCAAAGAGCACTTAGGGGAGCTCAAAGAGAGCTTAGGGGCAGAGGGGTTGTGCCTGCAGAGAAAATGTAGGCAAAGAATTGTGTTTTGTGGAAATTACAGATGCTCAGAACGTGGAAATACCTGAGTTGTTAAAGAACGCTTTTTCAGTATAAATTCAAGTAAGGACACAAAGTGAAATCTTAGCTAACTGAAGCTGATTACAAAACAGTAATGCAAATGCTGCCTTCATGAGTTGCTGTCTTTGAGCCTGATTTGACCGTGTGTGCTTGTGCCTTCTGCATGGTAGCAGTTCCTTAAAAAGTTAATTGAAAAAGAAATTGCATTTAGGACTGTTATTTCTGAGCCTGCCTCTTATGGGCCTACAATAATTTAATGTAAATGAATCTTTTCTTTACTATTAAGAATTCCACATGTAAGGTAAATTTGTTGCTTGATACTAATAGCCTGCTGCATCTTTCCAATTCATAAAATCTAAGAAGGAAATCTTGCAAGGATAACTATCTGAGGTTTTCAGATTTTGCTTAGTGTAACATGTCAAGTTAAAAAAAAAATAAATCTGTCATTATTTTTTTTTAATTCTGTTTGAAGTAAAACAGACATTTCCAGTCTTTTTGTGCTTAGGAGGTTTTGCTGTAGCAGTTATTGTTTATGCCGTGTAAGAGTATGTGAGACTTTTTTGTTAAACTAACTAAACTTACAAAAATTTTAAAGTAATTCCAAATACATTTAAACCAGCTAAATCACCGTTTTTAGTGTGATCTATTTCAATTATATAGTCAATATTTAACTTTTTTGGTCCTCAGTTTGTTATAAACATGAGGATAGTATGCTTCTGAAAGCAAATGTATTTTGAAGGACATTGTGTAGTGCATGTGTAGTGGATTGAGTAACACATGCGGTTAGGTACTCATGGACAGGCAATGGAGTTACTGAAAGCAATTAGGAAGAAGTGGGATAGAGGAACTGAAAATCCGAATCCCCCTTGAAATGGAGAGGTTAAAAAGAAGTCAGGCAGTGTAGTTCTTGGATCTATACTCCATCCTTCTGTCCATCCTTCCTGCTCCCTGCAGAGTGTTTTGGTTATGGCTTATGGCTTCAAAACTCGAAGAGCCTGTCTCTTGGCTTGATCTGCTGCTGTCATTTCACAAGAATAGTTGGTCATATGAGATGAAAACAAATGCTTTGGAAATCTTTATGAATTTTGATCCAAAACTTCATGACAGAAAGTTCCAGATCTCTGTTCTCATTTAATCTAACCCTGAACCACATTCCCAGTCTGCATTCCTCTCCCTTTACAAAGCGTTTTATGTGCTGTGGTTTTTATCAGTGTGTGATGGGCCAATAAGTGCCTAAGATCTGCTTGGTATAAAGAAAGCGATTGTATATGTCAGTATGAGCAGTGCGTGCGGTAAGGGGGCTGCAGCGGGCGAAAACTGACACACAGCAGGTGTGCAAGGAATAAGCAAAAACATTTTATTATGATAATGATCGTGAAACTGAAGGCCAGGGAATGTGAACTATTTCTAAGGCCCCTGACATTTTCATCGAGTGGTCTTATGGTCCACGCTTGCCATCATCTGTTCAGCTGTGGAGAGTTTTGAGAACAACATGTTGATTCAATGCTGCTGTGTTTAACAGCGTCCCACAACTTCATGTTATCACATCAAGTCAGTGAGCTTAACAATGAGCAAAAGGTGTAACTTCCCCCGGGGCACTTGGGATCTGTGCATCGTACCATATTTAGGGTTGATTGGGGGTGGTTCGTGTCTTGCAATTATGTTTGGGGAGGCAGGAGCGAGTGTGTTATTCTAGGACAGATTGAATATGTGCTGCAGCCAGGTGTGATCAGGATGGGTACATCCTTACATAGCTGGTGGTAAGCTCCACCAAAATCATTTGTTCTGCTAATTCTGGTGGGTTTGGGAATAACAGAAATGTCTGCTCTGTGACCTCAGGCCCTACTTAACAGACCTGCAGATCCTTTTGTTTCAAAGAAGACTTTCCTGCAATGGCCAGGGCTGGGAGTGTACAAGGAGATTGTCCTGGATTTAGCAGTCAGACCTGGCACATCTACTTAACTTTACACTGCCAAAAGGTTTTGTTTGTGTCAGGGGCCTCCTTGGCATCTGAATTGGCTCAAGAGAAATTACTGGTTTGTTTACAGGTTGATTTGCTGGAAGTCTGCAGTAGCTTCCCTGCTTGGAGAGAAGCTCAGTGTAGGACCTGGTTGTGCAAGAGAAGCCTCGAGAAACCTCCAGTGAGCCCTCCAGCTGTGAGGGGCCAGGCTCAGCGCTGAGCCCTTGGAAGCCTCCACGTTTGAGCTGGGAGAGGCTGCCCAGGCAGTGGAAGAAGTTTTGTTTCCCACCATGCAGTGTGACCGCAGTGGCAGTGGAGGAATGATGTTCAGATACAGTCTTATTGGGGTGATCTCTTGCACCCTCCCAGCTAAATCCTTCCTTCAAGGAGCCCCAAATGGAGTTGATACAAAATCATAGTCCTGCTTTCAGATGCGCAAAAAAACGCATAACTGGTTCCTGTCATATTTCACTTCATTTCTTCCCAGGATCTTCAGTATAGTGGCCACAGTTTGGGGCTTATTCTCTGAAAAACAGCTTTTAGGACAGCCTTGGATTATGCAGATAAATAAATCCATTAGTTTGCCAGCCTGATGCTATTATAAAACCCTATGTTTACTGCAACTTATTGGGCTAAATAAAAAAAAAGTTAATTATTCTGACTGCAGTGACCTAATATATACACATATTTTTGCCTTAGTGTGTCAGTCTGGCCAACCCAGCTCCACAGTAGTTGGGCACTTTTATCCTCTTGGAAAAAACTTCTAGCTACAGGTGTTTTTCTTTTTCCGTAGTGGGGTTCTGGAAGGTCACAGAAGCATGAAATCTATCCTAAGTCAGCTTAGCTGCTAATCACATAGAGAGAAAGGAAAGTGTGACTGAGTATTGAGTAAATGTCAGTTGGCACCTGTTTTCACAATCTCAATTTGTTTTTCTTCTCACAGCATATTACACCTCTTAATTTAATTTGTGACTGGCCTTTTCTCCTCCCAGCTGTCCAGGGCTGCAGTGCACACGTTCCAGCTGGTGTTACCAGGGGATTTGCTCAGCCTAAGAACTGAGCTGAGCAAATTACCCAAGTCCCGCAGCCACACGGGTTCTCTGTGAGCTCTCACTGCCTTATCTCACTTACAGGCTAGTAATTTGATTCCCTGGACCTGAAATGGAATATGCATATTTCAAATACCTTTAAAAAGTCTTTCCCATCCTAACTATGTTGTTTTGGGATTAAAATGGACTTTAGGTAACAGAGTGGCCTATTCAGCAGCTTTGCAATAATTACAGTGCTAGTGTTGATTTAAGTTTGGTTTTTTGAACAGAGAAGTTCCTAATGGTATTCGCAGAAGGGTAGGCTGCTTTGCAGTTGTACTGTGAGTGTGTCACGTGTAAGGGCTTCATTCTCCTTCCCTCCCATGTGCAAGCACACAAAAAGCAGCAGGGCTGGAGAAATCCAACATCCCACCCCCGTGACCCAGAAAAGTTTAAGGCAGTCCCAAAGTGACGTTCAGAGAAGTAGCAAATTTAATTTCTTGGACCTCAGGCTATGATAGCTTAATCCTTCCTCTCTAGAACAGCAATCTTAAAAAACAAGATGTGTGTCTGTCTGGCAAAATTAACAGGCAGACTGAAAGATGATGAATTTCCAAGATACAGAAGCCAGTGTTATCTCCAGAGCTTCCCTCAGTAGAGGATCTTAGCATTCCAGGTCAAGAAAGAACGTTGCCCATCCCTGTTCTCCCTGAGCAAATGTTTCTTGTCTTCTGTCATCTCTGAGAATTTGTGAAAATTACAGTGTTTGTATGTTGTGGTGCATATTATTAAATCGGTTGTTAATTTGCTCTACAGAAACTAATGTAAATTACCAGCTCTGTTAGCTCATCCTTGTTACTCATCCTTGTTAGCTCAGGATATTTCTATCATTATAACTTTGTTGTCTTACAAAATTCATCATCGCTATTACTGGTTTGATATTTTTGTTGCAAAAATATGACTGCTTTTATGCAGTTTTTCTGTTTTAACTTGGGAAAAGCCCTATATAGTAGTACATTCCCTATGTTAATGATACTGTTCCTTTTTGTCTCCATAAGTTCCATAAATTGACTATGTTATTCTTTGAATAAAAAGTTAGATTGAAAACATATTTCTGAAAATGGCTCCTAAACCAAGGACTGCATGAGGTTTTTCTTTTTCTTTTTCTTTTTTTTTTTCTTTTTCTTTTTTTTTGGGGGGGGGGGATTCATGGGAAAATTTGAAAAATGTTTCATTGAGAAGCAATTTTGATCAGCACAGTCTGTGGTTGCAGATGGTGTTGGCAGAGCAGGCATCAGACAATCTTTTATGTGGAAAGGGCAAAACCCTTGATGGAAGCTGTGTTGAGCTGTCAGCCCTGCTAGCTCGCAGGGACTGTGTAAGGAAGCTCTAGAAACTCTTTCTTACTTTCCCCCACCTCAAACAATTGCCTTGTTTATATTAAGGATGGGCTGATATCCAATTAGTTTCAGCAGGTAATTCTCTCTTGCCCTTCTCTGTCAGTTTCTTGTCTCCATGTATATGTAAAACCTCCTGGTGGGCAAGAGAACCAACACCTATTAAAATGTTGCCCTTGTGCTGCATGTATTTCATGGATGGAGGCTGGATATTTGCGAAGAAACAGTCTTTCAGTGATCAGGTTTTGATTTTTAGTAAGTGTCTGCTTGCATATGATGACTAAAGAGGAATTTTTAGAAAAGTCACTCTTGTCACAGCTGGTTACTGCTTGAAGCTTGAAACCTAACGCATGTCAAGGCTATCACCATACAGGTTATTCTAGTCTGCTTTTTCCCCTGGCCTTGGCAAGTGCAATCTTACTTCTCCAAGCGCAATCGCGAAACTCATATTTTTAACTTAGGCTGTTATCATTTTCTGCTTTCCTGCTCTAGCTGTTTCCAAAATAGGTGGTCTTTTTACTCCCCATAACCTGTAGAAGCAGTAATTGTACCAGGAAAAATGAAGCTGCAAGGGATTCCATAAGAAAGTCTGAAAAGTCCTGTTTGCATGTTTTTGGCATTTGATGTTTAAAAAACCTCCACACGCTCATTTTGATTTGCAGTAGACTTTTTTTCCAAGAAACTGTCTCAGCTGTATTCTCCTCTTAAACATACTTTCTGTGTACAGCAAATACTTCTTCAGACAAAAGTGGAGCAGAGTTTGGTGCCCAGGTGAAGTTCAGTGGCTGCTGTGACAGCTGGTATGAGACATGGGCCTGTTTGCAGCAGCTCCGTGTTGCCTCCTGAGCAACAAACATGGGGAGCTGGAAGCGGTAGGTAAGAAAACTCTGACATAATCGCCATCCTGGAAATGTGGCGGGATGGTTCACACAACTGGAGAGCTGTCATGGATGGCTACAAACTCTTCAGGTGGGATAGGTTAGGAAAGAGAGGTGATGGGCTTGCTGTCTAAGTTAGAGAATGTTTTGATTGCATAGAACTCAATAACAGTAATGATCGGGTTGAGTGCTTATGGGTTAAAATCAGCGGAACGCAGAATGAGCCAGGTATAGTGGTGGGAGTCTGTTATCAGCCCAGCCAGGACGGAGAAACTGATGAGCTCTTCTACAAGCAACCAGGAGAAGTCTGCCCATCAGTAGCTGTCATTCTCTTGGGGGATTTCAACCTTCTGGATGTCTGCTGGGAATATAATACAGCAGAAAAACAGTCTAGGAGGTTCAAGGAGCGTATGGAACACAACTTCCTAACACAACTGGTGAGTGAACAGACCAGAGAAGGTGCCCAGCTGGATCTGCTCTTTGTGAAGAGAAAAGGCCTTGCAGGAGAGGCCATGGTTGGAGAAAGCCTGCGGCACAGTGATCATGAGATTGGAGGAGTAAGGAGGGGGGTAAACAGAACTGCCACCTTGGACTTCTGGAGGGCAGACTTCGAACTGTTTAGACGACTGCTTGATAAAGTTCATTGGGAGGCCGTTCTAAAGGAGAAAGGAGCACAAGAGGGCTGGATGCTCCTCAAGAAGGAAATACCTTCTTTGCCTTGGTATTTAATAGTAAGGTGAGATGTTCTCTGGATACTTAGCTCCCTGAAACAGAAGACAGCGAGAATGAAGCTCCAACAATTCAGGAGGATTTGGTTAGAGGCCTGCTTGGCCAATTAGACAGACACAAGTCTATGGGGCCAGAAGTGATACACTTGAGGGTATTAAGGGAGCTGGCAGAGATCCTCCCCAAACCCCTTTCCCTCATCTACCAGCAGTCCTGGCTGACTGGGGAAGTGCCACTGGACTGGAGACTGGTGAATGTTACATCCATTTAAAAGAAGGGTCAGAGGGAGGATCCGGGGAACTACAGGCCTGTCAATCTGACCTCGGTACCACGGAAGGTCATGGAGCAGATCATCTTGAGTGCTATCACACAGCATGCACAGGACAATCGGGTGATCAGGCCCAGTCAACATGGATTTATGAAAAGCAGGTCCTGCCAGATCAACCTGATCTTTTATGACAAGGTTACCCGTTTAATGGACGAAGGGAAAGGCTGTGGATGTGGTGTACCTGGACTTCAGTAAAGCCTTTGACACCGTTTCTCACAGTATCCTGCTGGAGAAACTGGCTGCCATCAGCGTGAACAGGCACAGCCTCTGCTGGGTTAAAAACTGACTGGATGGACGGACCCAAAGGGTTGTGGTAAATGGAGTTAAATCCAGTTGGAAACCAGTCACGAGCGGTGTTCCCCAGGGTTCAGTGCTGGGTCCTGTTCGGTTCAACATCTGTTCAACAATCTGGATGAAGGCATTGAGTGCACCCTTAGCAAGTTTGTGGATGACACCAAGCTGGGTGCAAGTGTGGATCTGCTTGAAGGAAGGGAGGCTCTGCAGAGGCATCTGGACAGGCTGGATCGATGGGCTGAGACCAACGGGATGGGGTTCAACAAGGCCAAGTGCAGAGTCCTCCATTTGGGTCACAACAACTCCATGCAGCGTTACAGACTTGGGGAGGAGTGACTGGAGAGCTGCCTGGCAGAGAAGGACCTGGGGGTGTTGGTTGACAGCTGGCTGAACATAAGCCAGCAATGTGCCCAGGTGGCCAAGAGGGCCAATGGCATCTTGGTCTGTGTCAGACCCAGAGTGGGCAGCAGGAGCAGGGAGGTGATTGTGCCCCTGTACTCAGCACTGGTGAGGCTGCACCTCGAGTGCTGGGTTCAGTTTTGGGCCCCTCACTACAGGAAGGACATTGAGGTGCTGGAACGCGTGCAGAGAAGGGTAATGAGGCTGGGGAGGGGCTGGAGAACAAGTCCAGTGATGAGTGGTTGAGGGAACTGGGGTTGCTTAACTTAGAGAAAAGGAGGCTGAGGGGAGATGTCATCAGTGTCTACAACTACCTGAAAGGAGTTTGTAGCAAGGTTACTGTTGGTCTCTTCTTGCAAGTGACAAGCGATAGGACAAGAGGAAATGGCTGCAAGTTGCACCAGGGGAGATTTAGACTGGACATTAGGAAAAATTTCTTCACTGAAAGGATGGTCAAGCATTGGCGCAGCTGCCCAGGGAGGTGGTTGAGTCTCCATCCCTGGAGGTGTTTGAAAGATGGGTAGATGAGTTTCTTAGGGACACGGGTTAGTAAGAGGACAGGTATGGTTGGACTCCATCTCAGAGGTCTTTTCCAACCAGATGATTCTATGATTTTATGATTCCTGATCCCCTTGAGCAATGCATGAGATACATCTACCCAATGATAAAGGTTCATTTTGCTGGCATTCATTCTCCACGAAGTCCCTGGTATTTGACATTATGTCAGTGAAATTGGAATCTTCTCTATGCTTTTCATCTATGTTTCGAACTTAGGTATCTATTCTTTTTCTTCTCTCCTAGCCTTGCAGGTTTGTCATACTAAAACAGTTGACTTTTTTGTTGTTTGTTGTATTTGCTGATGTTTTGTGCTGGTTGGCACTATTTTGAGTAAAATATGTGTGGATAGTTAGGCCTTATTTTGACAGGTTTCCAGCTAAACTCAAAGTGAAAGATTCGTGTAAAATGTTGGAAGAGATTTCTGACATTCTTCCCTCTGTCTTGCCTTACCTTTTCATATTTATTTCAAACTTTGCATTGAATCCTACCCTTTCAAAAGGTGTGGCAGGGTTGATACTGCAAACAATTTTACTTGTTTGCCTATTACTGATCAACAGAAATGAATTTCTCTTCCGCTTTCTCTGATGAAGGATGTGGCTGCCTAAGGGTGTCACACTGAAATAGAGAGACTGGTGAGACTAGGCTGGATTGAACTTCCTAAGATCATTCTGTCTCCAGATGAACTTTTATTTTAGTAAGTGCAGAGAAACTCTGTAATAAAATCCCAAAGATTGAGGCACTTGGCTCAGAAGTAGGGTCGCTTATAAATAAGGCTTCTCCATTTCCTGCAGTAAAAGAGAAGTTACTTTTCAGAGAATTTCAGCCCCAGCACAACTTGAAAAGTGATGAGGAGTATCATCCAAACAAAGTCTGTAAGGAGAAGTAGTGCAACATTTTCCTGCAAGAGATTGGGAGGAAGAGAAGTTTTGTGGAATGCTTCTCTTGAGAGGAGCCAAATGTTCAGTCAAGAGAAGCAAGAAGTTTTCCAAGCTAAAAGCACAGCAAGAATTTTTACAGAATTTATTTTATCCCTCTGAATAATTTAGCCAAATAAATCCATAAAATGAACTTCTAAAAGAATTGCCTCTCTGTTCCAAAAGGTCCCTACTGCATAGATACTGCAGTGTCTATGTGATTTTTTTCTCTAAGATGAACAGCTCCTGCCCTGTGTTTCTTAAATTGGTCATACACAGCTCCACTGCCCACCCCAGCGTGGTAGGTGAAAAACACAGTAAACCTTTCATTGTCCAGCAAAAGCTGAACAAGGAAGGTGGTGAAGGGTCTAGAGAGGAAGGCTTAGGAGGAGCAGCTGAGGGAACTAGGATGGAGAAAAGGAGGCTGAGGGAAGAGCTTATTGCTTTTTACTACTAAATGAAAGATTGCGGTGAGGTAGGTGTTGGTCTCTTCCCAAGTAACAAGTGATAGGATGAGAGGAAACAGCCTCAATTTGCACCAGGGGAGCTTTACATTGGATATTAGGAAAAATTTCTCCACAGAAAGGAAGGTCTATGAAGCATTGAAACAGGCAGCCCAGGGAAGTAGATGTCACCATCCCTGGAGGTATTTAAAAGACATGTAAATGTGGCAAGTGGGGACATGATTTAGTGCTGGACTTGGCAGTGTTAGGTTTACAGTTGGACTTGATAATCTTAAAGGTCTTTTCCAACCTAAACAATTCTATGATTCTCTGCTGGAGGAGATGGCCAAGGCAGTCCCTGGTTGTTCTTGCCCTGCTATCTGCTTTAAGGACAATATGGAGGACCCCAGATGTGAAGTGCCCAAGTTATTTCACTGCCTTGCCTGTCTATACCCACTTGAAGCTTTCTGCATGGCTGAGACTGAAAATTAATGTTTACTATTTTGGTGGCTGTACATGATAACTGGTAACTGCTGCTCATTCAAGCTGCTTTTGTTAAATGCACCCTCCTGCCTCTCACTGTTCAGGTTTTGTAAACATGCATTTTTAGATTAGACATGCTTCACTACCAAACCTACTTGTTACAAGAGACTTTCCTGTCTGAGGTTTTTGTGGCTGACCACCTTGACTTACACCTGCAGATCTCCCTGAAAGAACATCTTTTCCAGATCAATCATGGCTTTGCTTTTGCTGGTGGCTCCAGCAACAGTATTATGGCATATAACTAAGGTAGGAAATACGTGACTGTAAATGTTGCCTGTCTTGTACTTGCCCTTGTTATTGGCAAACTCTCAGACAAATGGAGTGTTCAGATAAACACATTTTCCCAGTGTTCATTGCCAAATCAGAGAGTTCAAGAAACTGATAATATTTGGGTGCCTTAAGACAGAAACCTATTCTGTCCTCATTCAGCTAAAAGTGCTCTTAATAATTATATTAATGAATGAATACTTTATGTAAAGAACTCCTTAAATATGTCATACTTAAACTAATGGATATCGTGCATTTACTGAAAAACATTTGGGACTTTTAAGGTGCAACTATATGTAATCTGAGAGGACTAAAATATAACAATACTACTTTTCCTGTTTGAAATGTGTAAACACTATATGTATCCCAAACTGAAATCTAGTAAAATGCCTGAACAATTGTACATACCTCATTTTGTACAAGAGATACTTGATTTTGAAAAGATTTGCCTGGCTGCCTAACTTTCCCAGCATAACATCACCTTTACTCTTGTGCATTTCTGTACTTCAGAGATAAGAGAATTGGGAAGAAAGTGATGGTCACACAAACTTTTGCAAGTAATACACCCTGTCACCATATATTCTAGATCATGCTTTTACTCTTCCTTCTTGCTGTTTTTTATAAGGCTCTGCTGGGGGTTGGGCGCGTTACCGACGCTGCCCCAGCCTGTGCTGTGTGCACTGTGTCACACAGGTCTGTGTTTCACACATATGCTACGACTGGGGGGTGAGACAGAACTGCCAGGGCTTTGAGGCATCCCCTTCATCCACTGCGCATGGGCTGATGGGCAGCACAAGTCAGCTTAGGGAGTGATTTGAATTGAGAGCAGGGCAGCAGCTTGCTGAGCAAAAGTAAGGAAGGCAGAAACTGTTCTTAGGCTTAGAAATGGTTTTTGTGGTCCATTTGAAACTCCTCTGTAATTTCAGTCATGGTATGTTCACTTTTGGGGCACACAGAAAACATATAGCACTTTTTATCCATCCCTTCCCCGTAGCCTGTGTTGCTCTTCTAACAGCAAGGAAGGACACAGCTTCTGTCGTGCGTGAATGCTATGCTGGTAGTAACATTTCCCCCTTGATAACTCATTGGTATCTTGTTAGCCAAATGCTTTTAAAAATTGTTATTTTATTTAATTGTCTATGTGATGTAGTTACATTCAAGTGGAGAGAGCTTAGCGTGGTGGTGGAACCCAACATTTCCCCTTGCAGAGGCGTGGCTGCAGGGCTTTCTGGCTGTGTAGAAAGAAGCAAGCTCCTTTTTTTCTTTTCTTGTATTTACCAAGAGGGAGGGGTGCTAGCAGCAACTGTAACAAGCTTCAGCACAGGGCATTTCCCAATGAGCTGATGACTGATTGGTTTTAATGACCCTCAGCTTTTCTCTGGACCATTAACTTTCCTAGTAGTTATTAATCCCCAGGAAATGTCCTGGGTCTCAATGTTCAGTGCTTAAAGACAAGACACTCTCTTGTAGATATTTTTCCTACAAAGCATCCAAAATATACATTTGACTAAATCATTTTTGTATGTGTGTCCAGATGTTCCAGTGTTTTTCAGTCTCCTGGAGAAATCTGCTCTTATCTTAGTGATTTATTTTGGCCTTATGTTGAGTTGGGTGCTTGCTGCTGTTATACGTCTGCAAGAGATTGAAGGTTTCCACACCCTTTGGTCTCAGTCTTCGCTCCCACTTCATTAAGCTAACTGCAAATGTCTGTACACAACACAATGTTTGTTGTGCTTTGGAACATAAAATTTATTGGCCTACTTATTGCTTTCTGTCCTTTACAGTTACCATGCTGTACCGATACCCAGAGCAACAGACACTCGTTGGGGATGGAGAGATTTATCCCACTTTTGCTGCTGCCTTTGTAGGTGCAGAAGTACCTTAATGCACCAAAAGCCTGAGTTGGCACGTGTCCGAGATATGACAGGAAACCTTGACACCAGGGACATTACAAGAAACCTCAACTTCTGGTGATGTTTGTGGACGACCTCTTCCTTTAACGTTACATGTTTTGAAATCTTTGATTTATTGCTACCTGATTAGACCTATGTAGAGAGCTGTCTCTGGGTTTCACACACAGCTTGCAAGAGTCAGTTCTTTTTCAAGAGGTCTGCAGTCTAGGGTGCAAAATAGCAATTTATGTGAAATATGGCATGTGGCAAAAGTTAAAACCAAGCCTGCAACAGTGACACCTGTGTAAGTTCCCAGTAAAACTCTTTTCTGTGACTCACTTTTGAGTCTTAGTACGCTTTTGTCTGCACCAGCGCCTTGGAAGGGCACAATGGCCAAACTATCCCAAAATGCATGGAAAAGCCGTGGGAGAAGGTAAACCTGAGGAATGAAAAATCATCCTTTACTCATGTTTCCTCTAGTTCTATAGGGATCACAGACTGCTGTGGTAAACCTCCCATTTCCTTCACAGAGTAAGGTATTGCAGGTATGATTAAACCCTGTGTGAGAAGTAAATCCTTCCCCTTTATTCAAGTGAAATTATTCTCATTCTCTGCAATCCAGGGCTGAGTTGCTTTGTAGTGGGTTCAATTTTGATTTTTTTTTTCCAGCTAACTGCTTAAATAACTTGGATGTGTGTTTAGACACCCATTACTTTTGTATTACTCCAGACTCTTCCAGGAAGCAAAAATTTACAGTGTCTCTTCATACAGAGCTCTGCTGTGCACATTTTGTGAGGTAAGTAAATCACACCTCCAGTAAAGAAACAAAAGATTTCCATTGCACATACTTCCACTTAAAACCTCTACCTACACAAATAGGCCCATGGTCCATTTGGTACTAAAAAGTAATTGTAAATAAAAGGACAGTTGCAAAATAATTCTGTCTACCAGCAATGACTTTCAGAAATTATATTGTTCTCAGTCAAAATGCTCTATTTATATCTTTACCTCTAGAGATGAGAGTGGGGGTTTGTTTGTTTGGGGGGTTTTGTGTTTTCTATTTTTTTCCTTTCCTTTTCCTTTGACTTTGGGTGTATAATAAGCCTGTAGTTGCCAGGTTTAAAAAGAGGGATTTTTTCTTGTTTTATTCTGCAGGCGCACAGCTCACAGCCCTGCTGCAGGACTCTGTCTGAAAATGGCACACATATGAAACAAGATTGCCACCTTCTGGAAATGCCTTGGAAATTGAGCTGAGCGGGATGTGTTGCAATTTCGGATTTTAATTCTTTTTAATATATTTTTTAAGATATCTAAAATGATAGTCACTACTAATGTCTGCTTTTCTGCCTATGTGCTAGCTAACTGTGGGGCTGGTGAAAGGCTGAGCTCCTTTGCTGCGGTAAGTCCGTGACACCTCAGACAGACACATGCGGGGAAGCCATTGCAACCACTTTATCAACCTCCACCCCTGCCTTGAAAGCCCTAGAACACTGGAGACATACATAATAACCAATTTAAAGATATTTAGTGGCTATAGATGTGGAAACTGTAACTGGTTAGAGCTGTCTTTGCCCCCTTAAAAACTGAAAAAAATTTGTAGTGCCTTAAATATTCTTGTGGGGATAAGAAAGAAAAACTATTTCATATTTGGTCACTTTAAGCGATTTCTTGGCAAATTTAATGATGAGAAATGTGGATGTTTAATAGTAATTTTTTTTTCCCCAGAATTTCTTTTTAATTCCTCCATTTAATGCCTGGAAATGAATTTGGCAAAGATTGTTTTAAGCCATGTGATAATATCTCAGTATTAAATGTACAGCTGTATGAATACACACTTATGAATACTCCTATTTAGTTCCAAACCAATGGTGGCTTCCTTAAAATGCAGAAACTGCAATATTGAAGCTAAGTCACTTCAATGATCAGGTAGCCTAGTATTTTTCCAGTGGAGCCAACAATACCACATTTCGTGTCCTATTACAGTTATTCTTTTTGAAGACATGTGTGTAACAGCTGGAGTAAGTCAGTATGAAGAAAGAGAGGCTAAAGACTTTATAATACAGTACTTTTTACAATAAACCATATCCCCAATAACTTTAAAGGGGGTATTTTTCAAAGCTACCTGGCTGGGACCACTGTGGATGGAGAGCCTCACTCTGGGGTGCTCTGCCTCAGTGGGTGCTCTTGCTTTGGCCACGTACATGGGTGACAACGGCCAGTCCTGTCCCCATTTCCTGAATAACGTTTGTGCTGTTTCTTGGCTACCGGTTCTTCCTGTGACTGATCTCTCCCTTGGGATGCTAATAACAGAACTAAACAACATACTTGATTCCTTGCATTTTTGCACAATTTGCATAAAAACAGAAACTGTTGTTCCTGACCTCTTGTCTTGAAGGGGTGCATTCTGCTATTCAAATGCCACTTGAGATGGCACTTTTGCTATACCATCATCACGCAAAATTATTTTTGAAGACTGAAGTGTTTTCAGTGATCTTTTTCTCAACTGTAAGAGAAGAGTAGTCAAGCTGTAAGGAACTGAGTAGCCATATATCCACACTAAGGATAAACCCACTTATCTAATGTATATGAGAAGTGGCTCAGTGTGGCATCATCCAAACAAAACTAGATAAACTCAATTTACCTTACCTGACCTCTGAACGTGTTAATGTGTTGTATTTTATCTTTACCACACACATTTATTTTGCACCAGTCCAAATAATTACATTTAATTATTGGTTACAATATGTTAATTGAACTGAACTGATATCTACTATATACAGCTGGCCGAAGTCCTCTTGTGATGTTACCCTGCAATAAGGAAAAGATGCAGAAGAAAATCTGCTCATGAAAGAAACCTTTTCAGTGTATACTTTGTTAAGGATGTGCAGAAACAGAGGTAAAAATAACCCTGAGAGTGCTAATTGCTTGCTGTTTATTGATGAAACAGAGAAAAAGAAAATTCCCAGGCTTTTGGAAACCAGACCCTTCCAGTGCTCAGAGTTGACTTTGGTTTTGCCTAACATGGGTTTTGAAAACAGAGGTAGCCTCCTGTAGTGTGTATAATGTGGAAGGTGCTGGGTAATGCACTGTCTGAAAGTGCCCTCAATGTTGAGGAGATGGAGCATGATACTGTAAAATTAATTTAAACTAACTCAGTAAGTGTGTAAAATAAGCACCTTTAAAATATTGCTTTAAAAAAACCCCAGTTTGTTGCAGATACTACTTAGAAGTTTTTATTTTTTTTTTAATAAGATTCCCACCTTCCAGTTTTGGGTGATTACGCATTTGCCCAAGGTGATACAATAAGCCCCCAACACTGCACAGAACTACAAAACATTCCCTAAGTTCCATGTTTAATGAATCTATGCTGTGTTGGAGGCTGTTAAGGCTCTCCGGTGTCTTGTGTGACCTGGACATCTAGTCACACCATGACCGCAAGTTTGCAGTTGCGGCATTAACCTCGTGCTTGCTCGCTTGGGTACAGCTGGTTGCGCGGAGCTACATCAGGATTCGCATATGCTGTTTCCTTCCCAAAGATGAGTCAAAGAGCTGAAGGGGAGATACATCTGCCATTATTTATCTGTTGGGAGTTGAACTGCACTGACTGACTCATTTAGCAGAGGTCATTACTAGCATTTTGCAGCTGTCTTAGTTACATTACCAAAAAGAAGACTTTAGACTCTCAACCATGAAGAGCTTGTAAAGGAATGCATTAACTCCTATTAAACTCAGTGCTTGTTCCTCCTTTTATGGGATTTGCTTGGTGAAATATCAGAATGGAAGTGTGTGCCTGGAGACAGACCTATTGCACTAAGCATTACTGCTGAAAATTTGAGGAGAGCTGCCAACTAATTAACACATCCAAGCAGCTTAGCTTTCCTGCTGAGTTACAGCTGCAGAGGGACTATTCAGGGAGCTGGTAGTGAGCACAGTGGTGCTCTGTGCCTCTTTCCAAAGTCCTGATATGTGAGCAAGTGACAAACTGGAAGAAGAAAAACATTCAACTATACACTTTTAAAGGACCTGAGGAATGACTCAGAAGCACCCATTTCTGTGAATGTTAATATATGATTTAAAGAAATGCATGTTCTGCACGGAAATGATGGAAATACGCTTGATGCAGAAGGGATGATTTAACAGGGATTTTCATCTCTGATATTTATGATTCTAACACCTTCTTAGAGTCAGATTTATCCCATCTCCTATTTCATCATCTGAAGTCCAAATTTTCAGAAGTAACAAAACTGGTAAGTGCCTTTGAAAACATAATCCCACAGGCATCTTGGCCATTTGGTAACCTGGTGCATAATTTACTCCCTGAGCAAGGCTGGAGTTTGTACTCTGGGAAGCCTGGAACACACGTGTGAATGGACCTTTCCTTTCTGTGACATACCAGATAGACACGAATTGTGGCCTTCATAAGCACCTGCAAGAGCTCCTGCACCTTCTCCCTAGGTACAGGGTAGCAACTAGACCTGCCCTGGCAGCCTGGCCTCTGCTCTTCAGGTTTCACATAGAACAGCCTCCAGCACTCTCTATTTTGTGGCTAGGCCACAGGACACTTCTTAAAAACTGTTCCTTGTGCACACAGGCCTTTTCCGCTATGTAATTGGAAAGGATCATCACACCAGTTCCTGGCTGTGACTTTTACATCCCCCTCCCATAGCAGCAGGATGTTGCCTTTCAAGGGCAGCCATGGAGCCTTCACTTGGACCGAGCAGTGCCACAGCTATTTCCTTTTGGCTTTCCTCTCTCTTTTCCTTCTCTGTGGGCTGCTGCTTACCAAGTCCACACCCTGTGGACAAGCTGCAGGGTTCTCCAGGACAAGCAATCCACTAAGCACAGGGGCTGTTGTTGTCCTTTGCCGTCAAAGCAAAATCAGATTTTCTTTCCACATTTTTCTTTCTAATCAGCTTTATGAATCATTGACTTACCGCTCAAACCAATGTTAGAGCTCAGACTGGGTCTCCGAGTGTATTACTGCATGCTCAGTCTTGCTGCAAGCCTTACTGAGTAAGTCTTGGGCCCTCCCTGTAAGGATATGGTCCTCGGTGGAAAACTCTGGTGTTTCGTCCTGCATAATTACCTCTTCAGATTAAGCAAAGTCAGACTCTGATTTCAGTTCCCCTCATTTCCACAGTGTTTTCTCAATAAAGATCAGCAAAGCTCTACTATATGGGCTATTGTTTTAGGTTTTAGCGATCAATAACCAGATGGCTCCCGACAGAGTAAGTATTGTGTTATCCTTGCAGCTCAGGCTCCATAACTGAATGTTTAGAAATGGATAAAATTTTGTGCTGCCTTAGTATTTTCTTCTTTTTTATTCCATATTTTCTTCACTGAAAACTTGTACATCCTGCTGGGTCTTTTTTTTTAATGGTTATATTACAATTCAGAGCATTAGAAGTATCAAGTGATGTGTGTATGCATGTACTGCATTTTGTGGTTTTAATTTCTTCAGCTGTTTTGAAAAATTGATCTTCTGCACAAAATGACAAACCATACCACGTTAAAACCCAGAAGAGCTCTTAATGAAAGCTTAAAATCTTGACAGTGCTGTTCAGACAGACATGTGCAACAAGTATAGGAGAAAAGGCCAGAGCTTTAAAGCCGTTAGCACAGGACTGATGGACTCATAGTGCCACCTATTGAATGAAGAAGAATTAGCGAATTTCTACAACCTGAATTCTACAAGCTGAATTTACAGCTTCCACGAGTGTATCATGAAGTGTAAAAGAGTAGCTTTAAGAATTAAATATATTTTTCTTGGTTCTCACGCTTGAAGTTCTTGTACTTCTGTACTATGTATCAGACCATATTTATGCTACTGTGAAAAGGCTGATCTATTCAGCAAATTATTGCCACAAGGTGTTAAACTTCACATCATGAAATGCCTTTTTTCAGATATGTAATTTCTCATAAAGCAAGTGAAAGTTATCTTTTGTGATCTCTTTGAAAACTTTCTCATTCTCTGTATAAAATTGTTTTATGCTCAAGTATACACATAGGGGTAGCCTGTGCATTTAATGCTGTTCCTGAGTGATATTTTCTCTGGCAGGGTTTAAGGATATGATGACAGGAAATCAAGTGCAGCTGGGTTTTTTTTCAGTTTGTGTTGTTTCTTTTTTTCTCCAAAAAGAAAGAAACTTTGAAATCTCAGGTTTTGATTTGAAATAGTAATCCTTATGCTGTATCTATCACCCCCAAGGCGATCTGAGGGACTTCTTTCTGTTCCTGACGGGGCTATTTTTAATATGATGAAATCCTGAGTGACTTCAGGCATTGTCTTGACTGCTAATGACATGCTCAGCTGTAAGGGTGAACAGAAACTGAGTTTCTGTATTGTAGCCTGATAGCATAACTGCACAGAGAAGTGCACTGGAAGTGTTAGATCTTATGCATGCACAGAAGGTACATATACAATACTCGGTGGCTTGCATGCTGTGTATATCACAGCTTGGGCGAATGTACACAGGGTTTTGAAAGTATTTGCTTTAAAATACGCACACAAAAATGAATTCAAGCAACACAGAAGGAAAAAACAAGAAAAAAAAGACTGCCACTCTATTTAGCTGAAGTGGATTCTGTATTTATTTATTTATTTATTTATTTATTTTTTTTGATGCATCTGAAACACACATTTGAGATCAAAATATTTACTGGAAACAAGAACGCTTACCATCAATAACCTTGATGTGTCACACTGCTTGCTTCCAGCTTCAATATAGTTGCCTTTTACAAGAAGAGAGATTCTTAAAGAAGAAGTACTTTGTAGTTCTCCATTATTTGAATTATTTAGGAAGAAAAAAAATCTTTATTTCTTTCTTCCAGTTTGTATTGACTTTTATAGTAAATGCTGTCATTCCCCTTCTTATGCCATTGCTCATACTTTAGCAGCTGAGTGGAAATAAAAGCTCCCGTTTGGCCTGACATGTGCTGCCTGGACCCTGTTGTGGGATGGCTCTGATTTAGTTGTATATTATCATTATTATTTTTCTTGTTTCTTTTCTCTTCCTGCTCTGAATGGATCTCTTTGGCTAGTTTTACTGGGATGTGATCTGTGATTGCTTTGCTTAGCAGGTCTTTCTCAGCCAGAAATAATGGAGCAGACTCTGTCCCGAGTGCCTTAAAAAGCACTTCCAGGCTGGATGAACCCTTTCTTGAATGGGGCCATGGCAAATAGTTGCGGAAAGGAAATACAATTAGGGAAACATCAGCCTGAGCACTTAGATGCGAGTCTTCAGGAAAAGCAACCAACAACAGACACACGGTCTATTGCTGACCTCCAAGGTCAAAAACTTGCGCGTTTAAGAGAAAAACACTTGGTGACTAATGGAGGCCTTGAAGTAACATCCTTTCCCAGCCCAGGAGAATGGCCATTACAGTTTCATCAGAAAAATACCTCTGAATTGTACGGTCGCCCTGATCACTAACCTGTTCAAAGTAGAAACAAATTCCAAAGCCTTCAAAAGGGTTTCTGAACTTTTATCTTTATTCATACTCGGTTGTGGGTAAAAAACATGAGCACTCTGGGTATGCTAAGAATAGTGAGAGAGATCTTGTGTTGGTGCAGCAATAAACATGCTAGCGAGTGTATTTTTCCATGAAGCTGTTTGTTTAATGCACTAAATCATACCACTACTAGCTTAAATTTCAGATACAAATAGAAAAAATGGGAATTTAGTGTTTGTGTGATATGTTTTTTTGTCCTAATAACACTCCCTGGTGAATAAAACACGTTTGTTGTGATAGCAGGATTTTCATGACATAATCGCATAACACAGACTAGTCTGACCTACTAATATATTTTATGGGTGTGCTCCTGAGGGCCATAGTTTAGTAAGTGGACAGGTATGGTTGGATTTGATGATCTCAGATGATTCTATGATTCCTCATATAACTTTATCCCTTCAGTGTGTGTGTATTAAGGGTGTAATAAGAAGACAGCAGTCTAAAGAATCTTAAGATTTATATGGAGTTTCAAAAGCATTGTAGTGGTTTTCTTTGATATTTTAACAATTATTTACTAAAATCTCAGGTTCTTGTCCCTAGAAAATAGTGGAAAAAAGCAAAGCATAAATGGAAGATAATCGCAGACTGGGATGAGTTTCTGGCACCCACTGTGTACAGGCACAACACAGAACAGGCAGCACCCAGGAAGTGGAGATACATATCTTTCAGATCTGTTCTTTCTGAGAGCCAGCACAGGCCCTGTCATGGTATCACACAAGTAAGATGCTCAGAAAGGCCACGTTGTTTTTGCTTCATGGTCAGGTAAGACATTTACTCGCCCATTGGTGAATCAAACCAATGACTTTCCAGGCGTCGTTGAGTTAATGACCTTTCCTAGGGCTGAGGTGGCAATATTTGGGTCACACCCCTGTCGTAAATGCCTCCACTGTGCTCTGTTCTTGTCTGTTACACATTCCTAACCTACCAGCAGTACAGAATAGTACTGTTTGCGCAGCTTCCCACCATGGTTATGTAAAGAAGACTTTGGTGAGCAAGTACAAGCCCTTTTATGATTCACCCATCCAGAGGGGTGGCTCTTTCTTCCCCTGCTTGGTGGTCTGGGTCCATCCCGAGGGAGAAAGTTCACTCACCAGGACTTCTTGCAGGCTTTTAACACTGCCTCTGCAAAAAAATACTTCACATCGAAACAAACAAAGTTAACTGTTAATCTGTTTGAAATACTCCAGTGTGTTTTGCCAGGTTTTGCCAGTTTTGGTGCTATCAGTTACTTCAGAGGCAGTTTTTCTTTCTGTGCAGTCTTTCAATTTTTGTTTGATTAGCTGTGGGCAGGCTGTATTTTTGGAAGGCAGAGAGAAAAGTCTCTCAGTATGCTTTTGTAAGGCCATTTGATTGTTGTCCTTTCCAGTTGAAATAGCTCTCTTTGATCTTAAGCAACTGTAGTCAGATGGCAGCTAGTGACTGAAGGAATTCTTTGCTGTGGAAAATATACTGCGAGTAATGTATGTTCATCACTGATTTCAGACTACTGCAGACAGCTTGCTTCAGTACAGTTCAGAGGGTCAAAAGCAGAAGCCTGTTGTCAAGAGCAATGCAGATGGATATCGATCTCGACTATGTATAGCCACAAACAATCTCTTATGCTGATGTGACTGCAAGGAAAATTCATCTTACTTTCTTCACTTTGACGTGTACGCTAGCTACAGCTGACATTTCTATGTCTCTTTTCTATATGCAGTTCACGTTTATTTTCTGAGTGAAGGAACAGAATTATGCTTTTGTAGTACTGCACTTGTTTGCTCTGCTGAAGACTGTGTTAGAGGTGTAAGTATGTATACTTTAGATTGACTTTCCTGAGCTGCTCTTATCAAGCAGTCCATGTGCTTTTGCATCCAGTAAGTGCTTTCATACGTGGCATCCGTAAGTCTCAGTGACTCTTGCTGAGAGACTCTCAATAGATATTCCCACTGTACCAAGATTTGCAGAAAGATGCCAGGAACATTGGCCGTTACCCGGCTGGCTGATGCTGTGTCCATGCATACGCCATGTCCATGCATACCTACTGTAGCTGATGGCTTCCATTGCTAAATGGCATTGCCTCTTAAGGAAGGAAATGCTGTCTGACTCTCTGTGCCGAGTTTCATCAGCACATCTTTTCATTATTTTCTAGCAGCTGTTTTTTTTCAAATGGAACATATATGAGGTTTTTTTCTGATTCCAAATACCTATTCAGCTAAAGGAAGTACATTACTACTATGCCTCGCAACATGGGGGAATGATATCTCAGATACTTTGTTTACAATCAGTGTTTTCTAAAGGTAATTTGCAGCTTTATGTTTGAAGCTTGGCTATTTGATAACACGCTAATGGGCAGAGTTGTACTTTTCAAAAATGTTCGTTCTGTTGCAAAACAATTCAAAAAAGATGCTTTGAGATGTTTGAGAAGTTAACTGGATGAAAAAGAAATCTTGGGTACTAGAATATGTACTTTCAAAATGAAGAGACTCATTCACGCACCTAGTAAGCTCTTGCAGGCTAATATAAAATTGCATCTAGCTCCAACCTAACCTCGCTTCTTTGGAGGATGGAGATGGGGAGAGAAAAAATTACACAAGGAGCAAAGAAGAAAATTTATGCCTTCAGCTGACAGAGGCTTGGCACAGCAGGCTAACTTCAAAGTGTACTAATACTCTCCAGAGATCAGTAAACATGATTAATATATGGTCTGTGGGATAATTTTTTTGTGTGTGTGTGAAGTTACATAGACTTCTAAAAACAAAAACAACTTCTATATTTAATGCTTAATGCATTCCATCTGGTGAAGTATGTATCAATATGTTCCTATTAAGGGCCAGATTAGGGACATAATACATATTCCGAGTAGTAGCTTAGTCTGCAAACAGTGCAATAGCACTGTTCTAATGAGGAAATCGTCAGCATATGGGTTTAAATTTTCCATATCAGTGTGATTAGAAAAGCAGCTGCTCCAGGTTTTCTCTTTTGTGCTATATCTATTGGCCTCCTTTAGCGGGCAGCCCGGCGAACTACGAAGATCTAATACTTGTTTTTATTCTGTGATGGGTCTGCTCTGTATCAGACTATGTGGTTTATGCTACTCATGCCAGTGCGGCTTTTCTGGAAATTCTTTCCTAGAAGCCACTCTTCCTTTGTGCATCTTAATTTAGCTTAATGGATGATACATCTCATCAGCAGATGCTATGAGCATACAGCAGTGTATTGAGGGGTCTTGTGTCTCATTTGATAGTCATGCTCGGATTCAGGTGTACCGAGTCATCTGTTCATATGCCTATTTTTTCTTTAAATGTCAAAATTTCTGTGTTTTGTGCATTTGTATTTTGCAGACTTTGAATAGTCCCCTTTGAATATTGTAGGACAGTTGAACGATAGTCCTTGTCCCATCTAGTGAACAGTATAGTCTGAGCTGTTATGTTATTGCTGGTGTTTCAGCTGGTACAGGAATCTGGTGTTTCTAAATAGCCAAGTCATTTTCCTTTTCAAATACTGGGGAGGGCAATATGTTTAGTGTATTTTCTTCCTTCCTGCATTTCTCTCTGAAATTATTCGTTCCAAATATATATACTATTAACTTATAAAGTTTCCTTCTTCTTTCTCCTCTTCTTTGCAGCTGTTGAACATTTGGAAGCCAGCTGTAGCTTAAAAAGAGAATTTTGAGGGCATTTGTTTTTTTTCAGCTGGCATTGCTGCCAGCTCTGCCTGCAGTCCCACTTCGGTTTGCTGGGTTTGTGCAACATATGTGTGTTCTCTTGGCCCTCTATGTTGTAATTGCCTTTTCCTGCTGTTGTATAAACTATCTCATCTAGCTCCTTTCATCCACAGGAATTGCCTGGTGTAGCCTGTAAGTGAATGCAGTGAAGAGTACCTAATTTTCTTGAACTTACTGCTTCTTTGGAAAGAGCTGATATCAAGTGAATGACATACATACATCTGTGACAGTCAAACAGTGAAATATTGAGGATTTCAACCTAAGTCTACAAAATGCTTGTATGCAGTGTGCAAAGAATTACTTGGTTATGTAGTATGGGTTCTCCTTGTCATGTCAAAAGGTAAGGGAAATTTTCATCCTTCTTGATAAGAATGTGGTATAACTAAGGTCCATATCAGTTATAAAGACAGAATCGTCTCCATTCTAGGACTGTTATTTAAAACAACATTTTGAGGTGTAAATCTACCGCCATGCCTGTGGGTGCCCAAGAGAAGCAGAGCAGATGGCTGTTATGAGGGCCTTAGTCTGTTCCTCAGCTGTACACCGCGCTGTTGGGC
The DNA here is from genome assembly GCA_033558235.1 of Neomorphus geoffroyi. Classification (NCBI taxonomy): domain Eukaryota; kingdom Metazoa; phylum Chordata; class Aves; order Cuculiformes; family Neomorphidae; genus Neomorphus; species Neomorphus geoffroyi. The sequence goes on from JAUMJM010000004.1 coordinate 14,806,207, forward strand.
CAACTGGTCGGGGTGAGAAGACTGGGATGTTGCAGTATCCCTTTATGGTCTCACCTAACCATTGCAGAAGAAGAGGTAGCACTCTCTAAACTTCAGTTGTCCACTTAGAAACAGGTCATGATCATCCTTGAGGTTGAAACTCTTCCATTCTGGTTTTTTTACCAACATTGCCAAAGGAAATCATCTAGGGCTGAGTTTCTCAGGGCAGACTCCTCATCAGGCTAAGGAGTGGGGTTGCCATGGAGCATGGTTTTCTTGCAAGATGGAGAGAAATTACTTAAAGATGTTTCCAGTGCCATGTAGTTACCAGTTTTTGTGAGGATTTAACTGATGTTAGCGAGGTATTACGTTGGGATTTTTATTTCATGGCATGAAGTCAGAATAACAACAGCACTAAGCACTTACCAGGATTTGGGTTTGCTACAGTTGATTAATTTTGAGCCAACTGCTGAAATTTGTAACTACATTCTAAAAATGTGTTTTTATTGTCCTGTAATTTGACCATGGATCATAATAATAAAACCCTGTTATACAACATGCTTGGCAGCACATTTTCATTGGAAACCTGTTTAAGATCCATTCAGTATGCTGAAATCTTACGCAAGTTGGTTACTTTACTCAATAGCAACAGAAAACTAAATCAGAAACTTACATTTGTAAGCCTTTCAATCTAGTAGCCTTGCTTAGGATTGCAGAAGCAAGAGAGTGCATCAGACTTAGGCTCAATGTACTGTGTAACCAACATGCGCAGAAAGTGAATATACAGGGTTTTCACCGGGAACCTTGAGCTCTAGTATGGAGATATTAATCCTTTCTAAAGGCTTTCATATTGAAGCAAACCCAAAGTGATTAGGCATACAATATTTGTGTAATCAATAGCCTCTTGTTCAACGGAATTCTTCTCTTGAGGATGAAACTAACAGCCTCAGGGCACGACTGGATGGAGAGAGCAGGCAGTGAAGTTCTCCAGAACCATCAGGAATATTTCAGATTGAAATCCATTCCCTTTTACCATCTGTTATAGTAATCTTATTTTAAATGCCTTAAACTGTCCCAGGCTGAAAAGAATTAATTAAATATTAAGATGTTTTCATTAAAGGTTTTCTCTCTTTGAATTTCATAGTATTCTATCGAAGAGAAATAACACAATGAAGTAAATATTTTGGAAGATATTTCTCCTCTGGGAGAGAGACATTTACAGAAATTCCAGACAAGAAAATGTCAAATGTTACTCATCCTTTCTCTGGCTTTTTTTCCCTTTTTGAAGTATGCTTGCTTCCACTTGGTAGCTGAGAGTGTCACTGCCGGTTATTTGATATGTGGAACTGGGGCACACAAAAGGATGACTAATCCCATTTACTGGAATTTTACAGTTTTCATCAAGACCACAGTTTCCATTTCAAGCTTTATTGTAAAAGAAAAACACTAACTGGCATACTGACTTTTGTTATTGTTGTAGTAAATAAACATGGACTACTATTACAGCAAAAGGATCCCTTTCGAAGATTGCTTCTTAAATTGAAAAGAAACTTGCATTTATATATTTTATGAGGGGAAGTTTATAAATACATATACAGTATAGAAGGCTCTCTGTCCTTTGCTGAGCAATACCAGCCAGCATATTGTGTCCTTTTGCAAATACATTTTTCATTTAAATCATTGTGCTAGTCTCTCCTCACTAGTCTCAGTCATTCCTGCTGCTTCTTTTTCATTCTCTTCTTGCTCCTGTGAGGTCCAGTGAGCAGTACATGTTATGTCTCCTTCCATCTTAAACTCTCCATAATGTACTTATTATACCTGGCCTTGTGATCTCCCTTGTAGTGACTTGGGAATAACAATAGAGATGTAATGAGATTAGAGTTATATAGAAATAAAATCAGAGTTGCCTACTCTCTGCTTTTGTGTAAAGCCCACGGTATCTGGTATTTCTGGGGTATTCCAGATGCTGGGGGTTTGTCCCCTGAGAACCTCACTTTCAGGGTGAGGCTGGAGGACCCTAACTAAGTAAATTCTAAGGGATCAAAATCACGAATCCAGAAATGTTATGGGTTTTAGACCAAATCTGTGATCAACCAGATTATATGATATCTTTTTTACTGCTCCAGGGATTTTTCTCATCTTGTCTTCTGGGAAGTGTGCCTATGTAGCAAGGTAGCCGCAACTCCTTTTTGTGATATACAATTTATTTCTGGACTGATTAATTCCATTCAAAAGAGGACTCTGAAAAAGGAACTATCAAAACACAGAGAATAATGGAAAATTTTAAAATAAATCAATAATTAGGTCAATCATCATTAGGAAGACTTCTGTCGTGAACTTAGATGACTCTTGAAGTCCTTTTTGGCTGGCAGCACTGGGATGATTTTCAGTTTCTTGAGACTGAATGTGGGTTTTGGCCATGTGCTGGTTCCATGTTGGGACCAGACAGGCCGGTTGCGTGGCCTGAACTGCTCTGGAGCGGGAAATCTGGCATGTCCCCACTGCAGGTGCATCTGTGCACAGCATATCTGCACAGGTAGGAGACCAAGCTAGGGTTTGCCACATTGTGCTGCCAGCCTGCCCCGTCTCTCAGGGAGAGGGCTTGTCAGTAACAGCACTCCGTGTGTTGTGCTCTGGGCTGAGGCAGTGCCAGCCAGCCGCTGGGTTTGGGCATAAGCTTCAGTCCCCTATGAGTACAGCTGAGCTCACCTGACTAATGCTTTGTTTTGATAGTTGTAATGGCTCTTTCCCATATAATACGATTTCCTCTCCCACATGATCCTGTGTCCAAATTAAAGGTCAGATCCTCATCTGGTTCAAATCAGTATGGTTGTGCTTGTTTTGTGCTTACGTACACTGACTAATGAGCTGGAAATTTACAGCTAGCACTGTTATACAAATGGATGGAGACTCATGGCATTGGGGTCATCAGTAACAAAGTAAGTAAGGATATTGAGACATTTTGGAGTTCCTACTTGTGACGTCCATAGCTGGGAATTTGGAAAAATCACCCTGCCTTACTCTTTGTCAGGGCCTAGGGCTCTGCTTTCAGTTAGGTTTCAGCTTTTTGTAATAAACTGTCTCTACTCCTACGCCTTTCCTGCACAAGCTATTCCTCAGCGTAGCATTTCTAACAAACCAAACATGGCCATCTCCAGATCCCAGACCTTACTTGTAAAATTTGTATTTTCTTAAATGGCAACCAACCTCAAAGCCCTTCTTGTTTGTAAGTCTAGTGAGACACAACAGAGCCACTCTTGCGAGAGTGCATTGCAAGCAGCCTCAGAAACTACTGTTGCTGCTGGTGTAACTCCCTTCTGACTTAAACACTGAGGGAGCCACAGATTAAACTGGGAGCTGTGCCACAACCATGGAATTTCAGTAGCTGAACTGCTGTCTAGAAATGGAAAAAACATGTTTTAACATCTTCTACTATTCTCCTCTAATGGATTTTGAGGGGGGTTTCTTCCCATTTTACCTACCTAACCAAGCTAGAAATCTGTATCTTGACTATTATTCTCCCTTAAAGACTTTTAGGATTAACACAAGTGTCCCTCTTAAAATATAGCAATATATTTAACGAGGATCTGAAACAAACAAAATTTTTATCAAACAAATATATATATTCTGGTTTTCTTTTTATTTTTTAACCTCTGTGAAATGCTAAGCATTTCCTACACTTGAGTGCCATTCTATACATGAGTACTCTTTTAGGGAAGAGAACAAATATAACCAGATTAATTTCTTAGCGATACATTCATTCTCTTAAAGAGAGCAGAAGCTGTAGAATGGTTATGACAATGCAGGTATTTTAACATCAGAAGTCTACCAGGAATGAATGCTCCAAAGCTGATCAGTGCTGATTCACGCTCCTCCCACACATTTTCCTCCATAGACCAGCTTTTACCCTCTCCTCCCTTTTTCCAGAAGGTGTCACTGTAAGGCAAAGATGGTCAAAAAGTCTGTAGACTGAAAAATAAATAGGTGAAAAGGACTTCGTGGCTGTTATTTTCTTGCAATGGTTATTTAACTCCTAATAAATCAAAATCAACAGTTCAAACCATTAGAACAGGAAAGAAATGGGAGCATCAAAATTTCTTCATAATTTGAATTTACAGTCTGTCTGAGAACATGTCAGCCCAAAGAAAATTCAGCTGCTCAGGCCATTAGTTTAATAGCTGAGAGCGTGAAATTACCAAAATGACTGAGTAGTTTTAAAGTCTACTCTTCTAATGCTTATATTCTGTGCATGCACACGTGTATCTGAGAAGCACACGTGCACACCAGGGGATGGAACTTCATAATGAAAAGCTGAAAACAAAAATGTTTGTTTTTCAATGTATTCAGTGAGGTGCGGTTTGTTTGCAGGCTTCAGTTTCCGCTGGGCTGTGGATCTCAGCACAACACACCGGAGATCATTACAAAATGAGTGGGTGACACAGATTTGGGAAATGTTGCTGATGTGGGTAAGGACTGGACTGTAGTGCTGCAAGGGTGAATGTATGTGAGAGCTTCACCATCTGTATACATATCACCTACATATTAAAATGAAATGGAAATGAATGGGCTATGCATATTAAAATTAAAAGGAAAGGCTCACACCCAGGAACAGTAGTCCAGAAGTATATCAGTAGGCAACAAGAAATGAGGAGAAATCTCAAGTTATGGTTGTTGCTAATGAACTGCTGATATAATCTGTCACTGAAAAATGTAAGTATGGCCTATAAAGAAAAAGAAGAGATGTTTCCAGTGAAGCCAAAGGAGCTTTAGCACCTCTGACCTGAGGCTAGCTGAGCACTGACCTGGAAGGCTGCACCCTGCTCTGTTCCTTTGCCTTGGGAGGTGGTGAGTGTGGGCTGGAAGTGAAAAAACACTAGCATGTTTGGGGAAGCCACCTGTAACATGCCAGAACCATGATCTAGGGTGCAGGACTGTGATAGCACAGAACTGGTAAGGGGTCACTTAAGCTGGAAAGTGAAGAGATGGAATTTGGGAACAGAACTCCCTCTATGTACTGTGAAACTAACTATAGACTATGCCATGTCTTTAATTATAACATAAGATCGATGTTAACAGTTCGGGAGAGCCTGTGTCTCCAAGAGATAATCATATGTAAATGCTGGATCATTCATTCCTCTCCCACTTGCACTCTGCATGGGGTGGGTGCAGCCTGAGAAAGGATACTACATGACATATCCTCTATCTCATGATATCCTAAGTACAAATCGCCAAGTGGTGTTCTTGGGGAAGAGGAAGAGGTGAGCAACCTTCCTGCAACATGCCCTGTGCAGACACTGGCAGGGTATTGGTTTACCAGGAGGAGATGAGATTTGCAGGCTTCTACTAGTCTCCTTCACCTAATCCTTATTTTAAAATTGAATCCATAAGATGGGACAGTCATTTTGCTCTGGTTATGGTAGTCTTCCTGGAAGAGCTCTGTCCTGTGAAAAACTGCTGTGGCAGGAGCAGTTTTAGGGCAGGGTATACGGCTGAGCTCCTGCGGCTCCTTTGAATCCAGTGGGAAGGGGATCCTGGTAAAAAATCCAGTGACCACAACAGTCCTGGTTTCACCTTGTGCAAATCTGGTTCGGGGCCCTTTGGAGTGAAAAGCCGACCTGAAAGAGAGGCACAAATCTGTAATGCTCCTGCAGTTTCTGCTTCCCCAGAACAGCCATGGTAGTGGAGAGAAGAAGAGAGAGCAGGAGGAGACAGGGAGGGAGGTGAGGTGAACGTCTGAGGTATGTCCCTGAAGGACCCTACCAGGGCAGGCCTTCAAGTACTCATTTTTACAGCATATTCTTTAGCACCACATTTTCTATTTAATCGATGTGTTGACAAATCAATGCTGATCTGAATTCATACGTTGCTTTGATTCTTCAGGCGAGTCTTGGATATGTAGCCAGATTCTTAATATAGAAGTAACTGGAAGTAGGTCATTTCCGCCCTTCAAATGCCATTAAAAAACTCCACTGTGCTATGAAAGAAAGGGAAAATTTTCCCCATCTTTTCATCTTCCTAGATTTCTGCTGTGCAAAGCACTCTATAAAAATAAATTGGCACCAAATAAAAATTGTTATTTCCTTTTTCCTTCAATTTTACTCTTCATCAGGACAATTTTAATGAAATCCATCTATTTAGTTTGTGGGATTCTAGTAACGTACCTTCTTATTATACCATAAATATTGGCAAAGTAACAATCTTATGACTATTACTTTTAAATCAAAGTTATGGGTTTTCTAATGGATTCCATAATACAGATTTCAAAGTTTACAGTAGTTTAACCATAGACAAATATTGTATCCTTTCCTTCTTCGTAATTCAGCTGCTCTTTATTTTCTTCTGCAGCTTCATATGGTTTAAACATCTGGGACTTCGGAGCTGTTCCATGCTTGTTCCCCTTATTAGAGTATTTAATGCTGGAGCCTCCGCCAGAACGCCAGAGTCCTTCCCTTCGTGTTCCTCAGTGACGTACACAAGACCTTTGAGGTGGTATAAGAACAGAGGGATTTGTGGCTAATAAATACTTCATCTAATTGGGCAAGTGTTTGAGCTGGGCTGTTAGCTTAATTCTAACCATAAGGAGAAATAACCACAGCATACTTTGGGTGGGAGAAGACATCAATCACTGTCACTTTTCAGCAGACGAAAATGAGTGGAGAGGGAAGAAGCTGTAATAGTTTTTTGCTTTTGGAAACTGGGAGGTAAGCTTTTCATCCAGGCTCTTCTGGGTTGTTGGTGTTCCTAACTGCCACTTTACAAATTTTATTTGCTACTAGGTCACTGGATTAGTAATGTGTTTATTCTGACCAAGACCTGCTACATATTATTCAACCGTATTAGATCATAGAAACTGATCATATAGCTGTATTAGATCATAGAAAGATCCTCATCCATATTGGTTCCTGGCTGCTTAGGGAGATTTTCCACAGTAACTCCCTTGATGGACCAGAACTGGCATACCTCTGTTGTGCTCTGAAGATCATTTCAAATTATTCAGCTTAGGAAAAAGTCTTGTGACTACTGTTACAAGTTAACATGCTGCCATATCAAGCCTCCCGTAATTTCAGAAGTTTCTTTGTCATGGTCATTTAAAGCTTCAGTCACATCACCATTAGCATGCAATGAGAAGATTTTCTCTTAAATAATCATAGTAGGTTTGTCAGGAGGAGCGATTCCTTGTCAAAATTCTTTCTGATATGGAAGTGATTTGCTCTCTTTAGTAAGTTTTGTATTCGCTGTTTTACATGTTGAGGGTGAGCTCCTGGCCCTGCTGATGCCACGGGAAGTTTTGCCCTTGACTCCAGAAATTCAAGATGTCTCCTTCAGTCTTCAATGCAGTCTGTCTCCCCACAACCCTCATTTCCCTGACAATCTCCTGAGCGTTCCTATGTTTATTAAAAAACTCATTGACATTGTCCCTTCCTATTTGTTTTTTGGACACTGTGTGCACCCAGGGAAATCTTGTTTGCAGCAGCAGCTTCGCTGCTGTCACTGACGTGGGGAGCGGGCAGCTCTGACACTGCATTGCTGTCTGTGCCCATTACCAGTGGAGGAAACTGATCTCCTATATGTCTTATTCATTTAAAGGGGAAGCTTTTTAAATTGCAGACCTTCAGTCTCTTAACTATATTCACCATAGATTTTTTTTTTCTTGCAGACATATTCTGCCACTTTGAAGCAGCTAAGTTTTTGTAAATAAAATGCGTTTTCATATTTGTTCTGGAAAACTGCTGCCATTCAGATGAGTTTCTACTTCTCTTAAAACTCTCTCACTGCCTAATTTGTTTGAGAGCTAACTGACTAATATAATAATATGTAAATGAGAATGAAATGAGAAGGGCATTTGATGTCATTTGATAGTGCTTTTTACTGACAAAAGAAAAACCATCAAGTCTTTAAAGACAATAAAAACATATAGTGTCATAATATACTTTTTTCCCTACAAAAGCATTTTCTAAACTGAACTTTTGAAACTGAAGGAAGATTTTTTTTTTCCAGAATAATTTCTTATACGTAGTTGCTACTTTTTTCTTTTCCCCTATTGTTTCTTTGAATCTTCTATGTTTGGTTCGTTTTGTCTTCTTATTAGTTTCCATTTTCATTTCCTTACATATAGCTGTATGGATGTATACCTTTTTTTCTTTTGCTCTTTGTATCTCTCCATCATTGGAGGTCTTCATTCCCTTCTCTCCTTTGTCATCTCTCCTGTCCTTAGTCATACTACTGCTCTGTTACTGAGGAGGTGACTGGAACCTCCAAATATATTAAGAGCAGCCTTTTACTCCTCTTTTTGAAAAAAACTGAGATTCTTAGGAGCACCAACTAGCATGCAGCTGCTAAGGAAGGAAGGTGAGACTGACAGTAACACCTATAAAATGGAAATGGACAGTGTAAAGCACAACTCCTGAGTTGGTGTTAATAATGTAGGTGTTGAAGGAAGACAAGAACGTCAACCATTGCACTTGGCCTCAGTAGTGGAGATACTCAGCATAAGGTGGACTTCCAGTGGACAGCTGGCATGTGGAAATCCAGCAGAAGCCTGGGACGATACCAGATGGTTTTACAGGGTCTTTCTCAATGCATCTTTGCATACAGAACCAGTAATTTGCTTTGATAACTGCAAATCTTTAAATAAATGCATTATGGACAAGATTTCCAGTAGTAGCTAAGTTGCAATTTTGGTACACACGTAGAGGGTGGAGAGGCAGAAATCTGATCCTACCACTGGGAACATACCTGATACAGCAGCTCTCAGTGATAACTGACAAAAAGGCATTTTTGGTCACGTGAGATGATGACTGAGTGTGCACCAGAAGCTCATCTGTTTGGTTAATCTCCTGTCAATTACCTGTCTTCTGCTTAATTATGTTTGTGGTCAAGAAATTAGACTTCTCCTTTCCTTAGTTCTTTGCAAATTTTGTTCCAGATGTGCGATTTCTAGGGTTCCTAATACACAGTAATGGCATTGGATTAATCTTAACATGCTGGTGAGTGTGTGTTTGGGAGAAAGGGGGTGAGCGGTCTTTTGGCTTATACCCAGAAGTCAGAGGATTTTTCAGAAAGTGAGGAATTTAGATCCTAAGCCCTTTTCAACTCTAAAGGGTTTCAACAACATTGTACACACAAAACGTACAATCTGCACTTGGAAGAGTGCTCTAGTGCTCTTCTCTAAAGTATACTGATACAGACTGCCCTCTTCTACCAGTGCTGCTTTGCTTTATGTGGGTTATCTATCTTTTTAAGCATGCCATAAATGACTTTCAAGCCTAACGATTAGATCCATTGCACTGGGACATGGGAAAGGAGATTTCCAATCTGTGGTTATTTCCAATTATTACCTTGTGTTTTAACATGAAGCAAAGAAAAGCAATGAGAGATTGAAGGTACCCTCTCCAATATCAGTCTATAGCTTGGTTGTCCACACATTTCTTAAGGAACTAGGTGATGTAGATTTAAAACTTAATAAATTGGACTGAAGTTGATACGGATGTGGGCATTATTTTACTTGTTGAGCTATTTGGGGAAACTGTTTATCAGTCTTATTAAATCTGGTTTTCGTTTCTGAGGCTCTTACCACATATACTTTGAAGGAAGTACTCTTTCTCTAAATCAAACATTCCTTTCAGTCTGTGACACCTTCTTTTTAAAGCCATCTTTTTTCCCAGGCAGAACACTATTTTTATTTCTAGCCACTCTGCACTGTTTTGTTCCCTTCAAATCAGTCATCAAACTGAGAAAAGTAATTAGTTGAACTTTTCTGCTCTCTTGTTTAAATCATTCACTTTTTCCCATGATAAGTGAAATGAAGGCTAATTACTTTGAAAAATTTTGTGCCTTTCTTCTGGTACACAAAATGGATGACGAGACTAAGTCTGCTCTTATTCTTGAAATATTTCTGAACTGGGAACATTCAGCACAATGTGTTTGTCACTGAAGAATAAACATCTCCATGCCTACGCTATAAAATATTCTCCCTCCCCCAATCTACCAGGTCCCTTCATGAGCGTTATTACTGACCAGCCACAGACAAAACATGTCCACCCTTGGCGATGTAGCTTTTTATGTCGAAAGGGGAATCCAAACCACAGACCTAGAAGTTGTTTGGAAACACTTTTGATATGTCACTAGACCTGAAGGTTACTTGTTTTGACACATCTCCTGTAAGTGACCATCTCTCTCCCCATCCAATTAATTTATTAGAACTATTTGACAGTATAATCTTGACAGCCTTTCAATACAGTGTCATTAGTTACAGAAGCTCCATATCCATTACAATAATAGCAAAATTGATCTTGGCGTCCGAATTACTTCTGCCTATTCCACACTGGATCTCTTCAAATGACTACTTGAATTAATACTCTTGTAATTCATGTGAGTTACCACATATCTTTTAATCCTGTTAAGAAGAGAATAGTGATTATTTGGTTAAGGAGCTCGTTGGAAAAATGATCTAAAGTGTGCTCTGAATCATTAAACAAAGCTGATAATTGAATTATGTAACACTTGGGAGAGATTTCTGTGCCGGTTCCAGTGGGTCAGCAATGAATATCAGATTCAAATGTATTTACCTTTGTCTACAAGCACAAAGAATAATGTTACTACTTGTCAATGTTTCATATTTCCCCCATGTTTTAAAAATTTGCAATTTAATGGATTCTAAAAAATGTTGTCAGCCAGTTGTAACTTTTTTGATCAAACTGAAGCATCTGCCAACTCATTTTGATGACATGGCTTGACTATTGACCTGCTGATCAGACGTAGCCCAACACTTAATGTATTTGAAATTCAAACTTACAACTACATTTTTCTTTTGAATATATAAAAATTTCTTGCTTTTGAATATATAAACTGATGTATCGCTGTTCTCTCAAATACCATTCCCCACAGTTCCCTAGAAAGATTGTTATTTCTACTGAAAAGCCAAGCCTCCCTGACTTTTCACCAAGCATTCAACGGAAGTTAACAGATTCAGCGAAAGTCAGGATACTTCAAGAACATTTCAAAAGGATGGTGGAAACCTGAAGTGCATAGGTAAGCAAGTCTCTTGCAAAGGTATGACCAGTCCTGCAGGAAGAAGATTTATCTACTTATCTGGTAAAAAATTACACATCAAACCCTGTTAAATTTTGCTCTTCTCATAAGAATATTGTAGCACCAAGTGACAGGGCAGATCGCAGTCCCTGGTGCTTTAAATGCGTATTTTCACGTTCATGAAAATAGTACGATTTTCTTTCGGTTCATTTCTTAATTCTGAAATGTTTCTGAATATTGAGACCTTTTCTGCACTTTAAAAGGGAAATTCAAACCTAGTGTTAGGACTATAATTAATACTATACTATAGTTAATGCTTAGCTATACATACAGCATAGCTACAACATTACTTGGCAACATGTATAGCTATATGTATATACATAGCTACACTTACAGATATACATACAGCTATGCTTACAGCAATATTATATTAAGTAGATGAAAGCAATAAAAAATATCACCTCCCCCCTCTCTTAGTGCTTTGAAAGAGCAATTTCCCAAAGCTGAAAACAATTAAGAGCTAAATCATTTGGGAGAAAGCTTTTAAACAGAAAAATGTGAATGATAATTGGGAGCTATTTAGGAATATTTTAGCAAATGCCTCAAAAGCCACAATTGAGAGAGTAGGCCATGTTGTGTTTTAAAAAAATACCACCCAAACAAAACAAAGCAAAACAAAACACTGGCTCAAACGGAAAGTGGAAACAGATACGAAACACACACACAAAACCAGGAAAAATGCAAATTTATATACAAACAGAAGAAAGGATAGTTTGATAGTGGTAAAAAGACGGGAATTATTCCACATTCGTTAAGGAAAAAAAAAAGCAGCATACAAAGAGAGAACTCCAGGTAACTTCTAGATTGTAAGAGACAAGTGCTAAAATATACTAAGAAATCTTACAATTATATTGCTCCGTTGCTAAAATGAAGTGGTAGAAATGTCTATAATGACACAAAGGGGCAGACCTCCTCAGTAAGTAGTCATGTTTTGAATGCAGAGAAAGAGCGACGGTCTATATTAGCATCAGTCATCCCGTATTCAGAAGGATATCAAACACATGCCATTCAAATTATGTATTTTAAAATCAGATGGTTTGATAAATCTTCTTCTAAATATTTGTTCTCATCTAGAGTTTGGAAAAATTAATCCTGCACCAATATTTTAAAAGATCAAGAGGGTGACCTCAATAGCTGAAGCAATGGTGGGAATGCGCTGAAGAACTTTTATATGAAAAATTGTGAGAGGGTCTTAGTGTCAGCATCAGTTGACATAGATTTACAGCAAACAGCTTTTGCTACTGTATTTTTTTAAAACCGAGATAAGTTTGATTGATAAGACAATGGCACCATAGCTTTTGGCATTTGGCGTTCTGCTCAAGACATAAAAGGGACAATCAGTAATACAGCATAGATCAAACCGTGAAATTGCAAACCTCATATGGAGCTGTCCTTAATAAGAGGATAGGTGGTTCTTGGCCTTAACATTGGTAAAGTTTTCATCACTGATACAAAAGAAAATATGAAAATGATTTCTGATAGGATTTTCAGAGGACACTGAGACTAGGCATGAAGGAAACCATAGAAAAAGAAGAGCTCAGAATACACAAAGAGAAAGAATGTTTTTTTTTCCATATGGGAAGATCATTCATCCAAGAATAAAAAGTTAGAGCAGTGCAACAGAGGAGTGAATGATTGTGCAAAAGTGGTGCAGATCCTGTGAGTGGGCTCAGAAGATGGCTTCTCTGAGAAGTTTGATTTTGATTTTTCAGTCTACCAACAAAAAAATTATTAGAATGGTTAGCAAGCACAGTCATGGGTCGTCTATTGCTGCAATTTAAGGCAAGCTGGTTTGGAGAATTAATTCTGAGCAATCTTGGAGTCTGTGAGAGGGTCAGGCTAGGTGGTCCCTTACAATCTATGAAGCTGTAAAGAGAGAAATGACCATCCAAACCAGGAAATCCACAGGGGGAGGGGAAGAGATCTACTCAGGTCTGAAAATATTGCTGCAGATGTCACAATTCACATAACATTTGGAGAGTTTTATGCTAATGTAATCCATCTCTGTAAAAATGACACATCTGTTTCCACTTTCTGTTCCTTATATTATCTTTGTAACATCACTGTAGACTCCATCTGGAACTGAAATTCTCTTTAATTTTTTTAAAGCAGCGTTACTGATAAAATCTGGCATTGTAATGATTTGAAGGCAAGGATAAGGCTGGAAAATGGAACATTTTCTGTTTCCTGCCCATGTAGCTATGGTCTTTCCCTCTCTGCAGGCACACATGGTAAAGATATATACAAATATGAATGCATTTACATTGCACGTATACTGTGAACCCCCCACACCAATTAAACTAAGAAAAAAGATCCTTGCTTTGTATGAATATTATGTACTAATCCTAAAAACAAAATAAAATTTGCATTTGGAGAAGTATTTTAAATATTAATAGGTGTAATTTCTAACTTCATACGATTGATGATTGTTTTGCTGTTCCTTATTTTCATTATGTTTTAAAATATCCCTTAGCTTTGTAGTGAATCTGAGCTGCAGGGACTTGGTCTTGTCTCACTGCAGTTTAAAGGAATTTTACTGTTGACTTTAGTAAGAGCCAGATTTACTTTTACTTTTGCTTTGCAGCCTCTTTTAATTTCCTTTACTGTATGCATTAGCTCAGAAGTAATACTCCCAATCCTGTTATGGAAAGATCCTTTTTAAATTTCAGCATTTAGCTATTTCAGTGGAAGTGTGAATTAATTTCTACTGCATTTTGATGTTTAGTACTGAGGGGCACTATTACACTGTATCCTCAAGCTGTTCATGTGCATTCAACTGTGGAAAAATATATTTGGAAATCTGAAAAAATTCTTGGTAAATTATGAGTGATCTTTGGTGTGTTTTATTGTGCTGGGAAGAATTAATAAATGTGATTACTGGAAAACCTATTTAGTGTCCTATTATATTTCCCCCAGAGGTCCTAGTACAAAGCCTACTGGAGTCAATTGAGGCTTGGAGTGCAAGCATTCTTCCAATGCCTTTGGTTTAGCCATAACAGCAACTTATTAATCTTCATTTGCTAGTCTAGGGTGGCTATCTTTCCAAGAAAAAGCACTAACATTCTGTTCAGGGAAAAGGAGGAAAAGAAAAGCAGTTTTAAAAAAAAATTACTTTTAACAATAAATCCATTGAATCTCCCTTAAAATGAGAAGGAACTAATCAAGAGGGGTTTCTGGTAACTTATCAAACTCTCTGTGTCTTTTTCCTGGCTGAATAGTCAGGCATTTTAGGCTGGGCAGAAAAGGAAAGAATAAGCAACACCAATCATATGACAGAAGTTTGAACATGAAGTAAAAGAGGACAGCTCCAAGGAGGAATGATGACCACTTCTTGTACACTTTCTTAGCTTAGTTTAATTCACTTGTTTCTATGGAGGAAGAGAAGGAAAATAATTTGCAGTGTCACATGCGGTTATGATGGAACTGTCTCTGGACTTCTCTTTCTTCTTTTATTCCCCTGTGTTCCTGTTTCCTGCCTCACATTTGGGAAGGAAATGCACTGCAGCTCCAACACAATGACCTAGTCCTTTGCAGTGTGCAGGAAAGGTCTGAGAACTTGTTAACAGTGGTGTCCTGGCAATATCTTTTCTTTCCTTGTGAGAGTAGGCAACATAGAACTTGTCCTTACGACTTCACTCCTGCTTTTTCCCAGTGACTCACCTGAATGGCGACAAAATTCAATGGGCAATTTTTATGTTGAAAACCAGCTAGCATCTTGAAGCCACAGTCATTATTCAACTTTTCCATCAAAGACAGAGAGGACTTTTAGAGGTTTTTTCCTGTGCCCAAACTAAACAAATACTTAGCAAATATTAATGCCACCAATCCTGTCCATCTAGGACTGATGTTTTTACTCTCTCCTTCTCCTCCATCCCAGATATCTACTTGTCTAATCTGAATAAGTATCTATCAGCCTAACCTAGATAGATAACAAAATGAAATCATGATGGGAGGAGCTATTTGACCAGCTTTTAAAACATCCATGCTACAGTCTATGGGGCTATTTAACCCTTAAAAAGTCTATCTTTCAGGAAAGACTAAGCATAGAAGATAAATTTCCAAATACTTTACAAAGACAAAAAAGAAATCAAAACTTACTCCTTCAAATAATGGGAATATTTCTGTTGACCTTAGAGGGCACTGGATCAACTTTCTGGCCGCATCATGAAGTCCTGACTGTCAAGTGATACTGATAAATAGTTGTAATATTGTTGAAGATTGCACATGTGAACAAGGCAAAGTGGGTGTGTAAGTGTACATGTAACATTAATCCTCTGTGTTTACAACTCCTCAGTAATCAAGAATGTTATGTGATTCCCTGGTAAGCTGTTGGGCATACATATTTTTCCTTTAAAAACTTTTTTTATTAGTATTATTACTAAGAGTATTATTAGTATTGTTACTAAGGCCATTACCGTGAGACTCCTGTAAACAGATCTTCAACATATGAAAATTATATCTTATCACCGCTAAAGAGGAAAAATCTTAAGGCTAGAATTTATTAATACTTACAGTCTTATAAAGGTTTTAAAAAGCTCAGTTAGAAAAAACCCGCACACCCAAGGGTTCACTTTTTTGTTACTAATTCAAACAAGGCTTAGACTGAAAAAGTCTGAAAGTTACCAACAAGGAGTAAAGAAACCCAGTCTGCAGTAGTAAAGTAGTTGCAGAGATGGGCCTATCACAAAACCTGCCCTCATCTCTAGCAGTTTTCAGTAGAGGCATCAGCTTCTGTTTTCAAGTAGAGAAAATAAATTGTCTTTTCTGCTCAAAAGGAGTTAGCTCAAGGTTTGCCATTTTAACTCCCAGATGTGAAACATTAGGTAGTCTGTCAGAGCTGGATTTGCAGGCCAATAGAGTCTGGCTGAGTGCACTGAGCTCTGTTTGCAACAAAACATTAATTGCCGTATCATCGAAAAGTTGTTGCAAGCACAAATGGCAATATAGCTTAGGTTTTGATTCACAGTTTATGTTAAGACCCTTTTGACCCTTCCTAAGAGGGAGATGGGAAATTAAAGTGAAGGTAAATAGAAATGAACTGGGTATACCTTACACTACTGCTTCGCTCTGTTTAAGCAATGCACTGTCATCACTGCAAGTGGTAATCTGCTGTCTTTAATCAGAGCTCACGAGTATGACTCTTGTACACAGCTTCTTGTAATTTCCTTTGTTCAAATGCTAGAAATCTTTAAGAAATCTATCAAATTCGTTTCTGATCTGTGAAATGAAACAATCTGAAAATACGAATTGATTTTCCAGTTTAAGCAAAATTGACCCACGGAAAGAGAATGTGTTATTGCTTAAATACAGTCAGGATAATGTTGAACTGACTTGGGTACTATATTAAATCATCTGCCTTTATTTATTTCACTACAGAAATGGAAGCGGCAGCTTGATATAAAGTTTTTCCCATTTGCAGAAAGGACAAAGAAATAATCCATAAATCTGGGCTTTACTTTAGATTTATTTCACAATTTTTTCTGTTGAAATGTATTAGTTTCAAAATGAAGATGCTTTCTGAACAAAATGCCAAAAATGCTTTCATGTTTGAAATTTTTTTGTCAGGCTAAACACAAATTTTCAAGAGCCTTGAGCTTCCTAGAAACTGGATTCTTTCATAGAACTTCTGCAAGTTGTCAAAAAAAATTTCTAGTATTAGTCTTAATTAGCATTGATATGGTCAAACATCAAATTTAGAATGCAGAGGATGACTTAACAGTGAAATGTGTGCTTATGTTCATATATATGCTTCAGTCCCAGTGTGTTAGTTTTCCTTCAGTTTTTCCTCCCAGTCCAAGAACACCATGTTCTGTTTGAAAGATTGATGTCAATAAGGCGTAAAGACGTCTCTTTCAATATATATTGAACTCATAGGTTTACTGGTTTTCCCACTTGATCCCTATTTGGAAATTTTAAGAAGTCACCAGTTATGAAAATGATTGAACAAAAGAGCTGTAGCATTACAGAGAAAGATTTCGTATCTAAAATGAATGAGAATGGCCATTCAAGGATTACCTTAGTAACATTCACCTCTGTAGGGCCAGCGAACAATGATGCAGTTTCATAACATTGCAAGATGGATTTTTACTAAAATAATAATAACAGTAAATAGCTCCTTTTAAAATATGAATAAAAAAAAAGATAATGAAGCTAATGTTAGTTGAAATATATTAGACACCAGCAACAATGTCAAATATCAAGATACTGGCAGCAAGACAGAAAGACTGAAAGAAAGACCTGGTCTCATTCACTGTTCTGATGTTGGATCACAAGAAAATCTTAGCTCCAGTAAAATCAGTGGGGTTTTGTACTGATTTCTTTTGATCCTGGTGTTTTGTTGCTTTTTGGTTTGTTTATTTCTTTTTTTTTTTCTCTCTGTGTATGATGCATGAAAAACTTAAAGCTGTGTCTTAACATGCATTCGGTGAAGAAATAATGACAGCAGCCAACTCCTTGATGTTGATTAGTCAGCTGATTACCTGTGTGGAAAAAAAATTGCACAAAAATGAATTAAAACCACTTAACAGCTTTAGGAGCTTGTTAAATCAGGGAGTACAGATTTGGATGGATTTCTTATAATTAATTAGGCCCACATACTCCTAAATATATAAGCATAACAAGTGTTTTAAAGGAATTCTTTGAATATCCCTGTATGGGTTGAGGCTGGAGGTTTAGCCAGAATTCTAGACTTCCTTTATCTATATCCAAGCAGACCACTAACATTGTTTCCTTAATATTTCTGGATGTTTGACTATATTTTATACAACATACAGTTGAACATAGCCAAGTCAGAGTCTAGGAAGACCAGCCTCTCCTCTTCTTTATTTCTTGTGCGGCATGTGTCCCCAGGATGGGCACAGGAAGAGTTTTGCAAGATTTCTTTTTTGCATTTCCTCCAAAGCCCACTGCTTCTCCTGTAATCTTCTGAAGATAAATGACTTGTATTCCCAAAGGTTTGGCCTTATTACTGTTTGACAGTGGGTAGAAGACACTATTGCATATGATCTTTTTCTTCACAACAGTCTTTCTGAACTCTTCAAAGTGTTTCCTTCAGAGCCTGCTGCTAACTCAGAGGAAGCCAGGCAGCTGACCAAGAGTATCCTTTGGCTTCCTTGTGCGACCAAATGTGTTAGTTGTTTGTGCTGCTAAGAGGTACCACAATAAGCTCTGGACATGAAAAGAAACAGAGAGTATTTATTTTCACCAGCTCTGAACACTGAAGTCCTATCTGGTAAGAATCTTCTAGTTTTAATTCTTGAGAAACTTAAAAAATCTTTTGAATGTGATGGATAGGAAATACCTTCATTGGAGCTGTATTATGTGGTTAAACTATACACCCTCACACAGATGGTTTTGGCTGTAATGGAAAGCTTGTGTCATGCTGTAGGTGCTTGGGTATCCTCAGCAGCAGATTTACTGTGATCTCACAACGTCACAAGCCCTGAACAGAAGTTATCCCTTTCATGTGACCCCAGGAGGTGTGATAGGATCTGTCCTTCCAAGGATCATCACTGGTAATTCCTTTCCAAGGTCACTGAATCTCCTTCCTGCCTGTTATCCAGATGTTGATCTCACAACCAATTCACCAGTGAAGCAGAGGAAAAACAGCTGGTCAAAGACTTTCAGCGTTATTTTAGTTTATATCAGGTCTTAACTTCTGAAATGAGTCTTCTGTTATGCCCACTTTTTGCAGTTTGTTCGCTCCAAGACCGTATTACAACGTGGACCAAACTGGACAGCTTTCAAACCAGAAGATGAGTTCCAGCCAAGTTCATGCACTCACACCACTTTTGACCTGTTGGGCCAGACTAGAACTAGTCTGCAGTAAAATCCTCTTTATTAACCGAGGTGGAGGAACTGGGTTCTTAGGAAGAACTTTTTCTCTCTGAAGATATCTGACCTTGTTACAATCCACCACTTGCTAATTCAGATACAGATAGTTTCTCGTTGTGGATATAGATACACATTGGTGTTTGCTGGAAACTGGTGACTGAGCAGATTTGCACAATGGTATCTTCTACACAAAACCTTCCTCCAAAGCTTAATGCTACTGTAAGCACCATCTAAGCATGGATGTTTTCCTCCTTGGCTGCTTCTCATGACTCAAAGTAAAGGCCATGGTTTCCTTCCTGCGTGACAGCAGACTGACCAGCTGCCACACCTCTTTGCTGATGGATTGAAGTGTTTTCAGGCCTGAAGTTGCATTCCCTTCAGCTGTCACTGATGTACACAATTTTTACTAGGCAAGAATAAAGGGATTTAAGGGAAGAAAGAATAAAAGTGAATTGTCAAAGGAAATCCTGCTATTGGTATCCACTATTTCCTTCTATTGTTGAATGTCACAGATGCTGAAGTAAGTTTCTACTGAGATGGGAATCCTACATTATCTATTGTCATTCACTTTTGGTTATGGGCAGCGGTTAAATCACTCTTCCTTCTTGTTTGAACAACCGGAACATACAGTGGTATTTCAGACATTTTTCTGAGTAAGCATGCATAATACATTCCACAGATCACTGAAATGGGCCAAAAGGATTGAAATAAAAATGTTGAACCTTCAATAAACTCTCTCGCTGCTCCTATGGAATTGCATGAAACAAGATACTTGCCAAAGCAAACAACTTATATAAGTGCCATCTCTTTGGCATTTTTTTCTTCCCTCCACCTCTACCCTACCTTTTGGGGGGGAGTTAATGTGTATGGAACATAACCGTATTCCTCCATGGTGCTGCTGATTTTGTCCCTAATGAGTTGTATAGGAAATTTCTGAGAATTCCTTCCAATCCTGAAATTCTTCCCAAATCACTGTCCCCTGAGGGCATAAATGAGTATGGGTAATCTTGTTTCCAAATGTAGAGTTTCAAAGAGTGTTTAAAACCAATTCTAACAGTGCTATGTCCGTAACAGGAATCGGCGGTCCCCCTCCACTAATCAGATGTGACATTACCCTTGCAGGCTTGATTATATTTTCTCTGCTTGAACACGGATACCCTTTACTGGGTGGATGTGAGTCCCGAATGTTCACTCTGATCCACAGTTTTGCTTGCAGAAGGCACAAAAATAGTCCTAGTGAGAAATCACCCAAAGAAAGAATCCAAGTAATAGGGTTAGTTGTTAATACTTATTAACACACTGCAGATGCAATCAATGGAGGAACAGAAAAACAAGCATTGACCCAACCCATAAAGGGATATAACAAACTGTGTCTTTAATAGGTTTGTTACTTAAGAGGGCTTAGAAGCAAGAGAAAGGGAGCGAGGATGATGGCAAAACTGGTTTAGATTGGTTAAGCTGTTGGGAAACCTCATCCTCATTGCACAAGAACGGCAGCGTGTGGGGCTACTCAGTGAGCTAACTGCTGAAACAATCCACATTTAAAAATAAAACCAGCCCCCCAAACTAAAGCAAAACCCCTTTCTCATGAAGGGTTGCATTAGTGTGGCTGAAGGGACGGCAAACTACAGGTCATTATGGCTCTCAGTCCATCTCATAAATTCCATCCCACAAATTTCCTCCAGTGAATGGAAAATGCAAGATCAGAAAAAAAAAAAAGAAAGTTAAAATACCTTTTTTAAACTGAAAGTGGTAGATTCTGATTTGGGTTAGAGATGCTTAATTAGCATATCCAATTTAAATAGCCTGTTCAAACTTATTGAACGTATATGTAGATATGCTGCACCTCAGTTCAGTCAATGAAAAGTTGCTTTGCCTTTCAGGAAAGATAATTAACTCTCCTAAATTTGTTTACCAGAATTATTGGAATATAAATCACATGAACAGAGTGATTTGAACAAATTAAAACCAGGCTATTAGAGTGACACTATGCTTACTTAACTCAAGATACAGTAATAGGTTCTTTGATGTCATTCTAATTGAACCTGCTTACCCATACTGATTTCCACATTTCATTTTAATGCCTTCAATTATGCTTTTGTGTCTCCTTGAAATAAAAGAATATTTATTCTATATTCTTAGTTGAAGCACCACCTACCTTGACACATTTTTAAGTAAAATATTTATAATTTTGACAGAAATTTAGGCATCAGATCATGATGATTATATCTTTCCTTCATCTTTCCTTTTGGACTTTTCTATGCCAGGATAATATCTTGTGGAAAAAACTGTGTTTGCAGTTCAGTGGATCTCTTAACACTTCCCAGGACACAGAATATAGCAGGATTGCTCTTAGTGATGTGTTGCATCTTGTCCGTTTACTGTTTATTACAGAAGGACATTAGGACATAGCACTTGACTTGCCGAGTGCCTGTTTATGGATGTCACCCCTAGTTTTTTAATATCTGTGTATGTCTCTCATTTGTTATTTTATTCCATTACTGCCCACATCACATGGTGTTTTAGTTTCCACAACACTAAAGTGAACCTCCAGGAGATAAAACTCCTACATAGTACCTATTCTTTAACCGTGCTGGTTTGATTAGTTTGTATGTTGTTATTTCCTTAGTATAGCCGTGCCTTTGTGTTTCAGCATAATAGACCTTAAAGCAGAGTTGGGTTTTTTTCATAGGACAGGGTGGTTCTAACAGCGCTACTCCCACTGGACCTGAAAGCAACACTGTATAGTATTTGTGGACATCCAAATTCAAATAACTCCATGCTTTTCATTTTGTTCTTTAGGAAAAAAAATAGATGGCCAGAATAGATCACTTAGTAGCATCTTTAAAAGAATGTCATCTAAAATGAACAGAAGAGTGGTGGACTGGTTCACACACTCTGCAAGAGTGCCTTCAGAGCTCTAAAAAAAAATGATTTTCATCACAGGGCACAGTTATGTCCTATGTCCCAAATTGCTTTCCTCACCTGTTCAGATGACTTCAAAGAAACCAAAGAAATGCAAAAGTCAGCCTTGTGACACACTGAACTAAAATTGGTGCCTTCTACTGAGATTTACGATTATATCTGGGAAAAAAAGTCTTTCTCTTCTCTGTCCTAAATGAAGCAACAGCTACCCTCTACGGACGAACTTATAACAGGCTGTGGGTTCTGGTTCCAGAATTCTGCTTTCTTGGATGGGGTAAAAAATAGAAAAAAAAAGAAACCCCTAATGGAGGTGAGGAAGAATGTGAGCATTTTGGTGTTTTGCATTACATACTTCTGTTTCTTGTCAAATCCTCCTCATTCCTGTTCTATTCATAGACTATTTTACAGGAAAACAAACTGTAATAGTTAGCATCTGAGGAATCCATAGGCAAAATAGACTTTAAAGGCTCTCTTGGGCCAGACCCCAAAATATACAATTTTATTAAGCTAACTTGAGTTTATGCACTTTGACAAGATTCAGAGTTGCAACAGTTTAAGTGGCTTAAACAACAGTCTTATTTTCAGGGTTTTTGAACTTCTAATATTCTTACATCCATCCTCAGTTCATACATGGGAACAAAAAATCCTACATATATAGCTGACTGTGTGTGCTTTAAAGTTTTAAAACATTGGATAGAAATCACACTGGATAAGCTGAACTAACAAAGCTTCAGGAAAAGAGCCATTGAACAGATCCCATACCAAGGAATATATCTTGCAGGTGTCAGAGCTTGATAGCTGTGCTCTATCCTTTTACATTGAGACAACTTTTTGGACAATAAAGAAGGGGTCCTTCTGGAGGATTATGCTATGGGAAGACAGTTCCTGCCCGGAGGAACTGGAGGGTCATTGGTTTACGTTATCTTCCTTTGTTATTGCAACATTGAACCGGATCTTATTTGTCTCTTTAATGTCTATTTTCTGTGTTTGAGTATGGCATCTCTAGAGCTCAGGCAGAGGTGCCAGTTACTACAGTAGTCCTCAAACACATATACTTCCTGGGAATGACCCTGTTTGACATAAAATTGCTATTTCTAATCTTCATTCCTTATATTTGTATTATTATAATTATGAATTACTAGGAATATCCATAATATATTTTTCAAAGATGCAGCTGCTCTGAAATATTAAAAAAATTACTCTGATGGAAAGTTATCTTAAGGTACAATAAAAGATACCCATTTCCTTTTATATTGTCTTATTTTGCTTTTCAATCATACTTGCTGGCAGTTCCTGAGATATATTCGGGGACTTTTTTGATTAGAAGCAACCATGACAAGACAGCAGCCCTCGGTCTCACAATACAGAGGCAAAACTGTGCCAGCCACAGCTGCGTGAGCTTTTCCAAATTTAATTTTTAAAATAATCAAGAATAGATAGAGGAGAACGTAGTCTCCGAAGTCCCACAAGACAGACAGTTGCCAGAACAAAAATTCCTTATGCTGATTGTCAAATCAGAGGTTAAGATGCTGTTCTCTAATTTGCCAGAAGCGGCAGTAAGAATCTGGAACTCTCTTAAGTGAATTATCTTTGATTTGACTGAGCTAAAATCTGAAAAATTATTAACAATAAAGGTGTTGCCAAGAAAATAATATTTGCAGCAGGACTCTGAGACTGCGCTGTGAGCCACTGCATACGGGCACATAGCTGTGTATGAGCATGTGCCTGCGTCCACTATGAAACTGGGAGGTGTTAGGAAACTGTCTTTAGATGTAGCACTTTTTTTGTTGCCTAAATATTTCTGTAAAGTAAGATTGACTATGTTTTATACCTGTAGTTATAAGGGTGTTACAAGGGTAATAAAAGACACAAGCAGTAAGTTTTCCATGTGCTTTCACCCAGAGACCTCTGTTGTCTGCTCCAGCTTTCATTGATGCTGCCTGAACCTCACTGCTAACTCTGATGGGTTCGTTTGAATGAAGGGATCAAAACCTCACCCCTAAAGACTGGCAGATAAAACTTATAGACCCAACTGTTCATTTTTTATTGAAATTTAACTGCAGGTGATAGTTTTCTCTAAAAACTCTTGCCAGAGCACACATGTATCCAAATGTGTGCATACATATTCCACATCCTGAATTTTGCTCTCTGAAGTATGGCATACATTTTGCTCCAAAGGAGGAAGAAAGTAGTTGATGACTTTTAGATGTTTAGAAGATTAGCTGCCAAACTCTGGTTTTAGTTAAACCACTAATAAAGGAATTCTTTCTAATTTTTCCACTGAAGTGTTTTGGAGTGAGTGCCCAGAGGTACAGTAATGCCTTTTTTTTTTTTTTCCCCAAAAATAAACAATCTTTTTCCCTTGAAGTTGCAAAGCCTGACAGGTCTTTAAGATATTAATTTCCTGCAAGACCACTGTGCCCTAAAGCTCTGTGTATCCTATGGCTCCTGTGGTTGATATTGGTAGCAGAAGTAACACGAACAGTTTTTAATGTGTGATTTTTGCCAGAAAAAAACAAATGTAAAGTAGAGCTGATAAATTTTACCAAACAGCTCAAAGATAATATAAAACAACACTTAAAATTCAGTGAAATATTCTTAGCACCAAAAAAACCCTCTTTTGTTTACATTAGTACCTGACCATGTGAAGGATTCAGGCAGCAACAATAATCCATTTACAACAAAAATCGAAGTCACTCAAAAAAGAGGTATGTGAATCTTACAAATGCTTCTCTCAAATTTTGGGGAAAAATGACATTAAGATACGATGTTTAAAAGTTTTACTTTTAACTGGAAATTGTGATTAGTTTGGTGTCTAAGTCCTGAATATGATGTCTATCTTTTCGAAGTAGTACTTTTCACATTTCATTGGGCAATTTTCTACTTTTTTACACATGGCCTAATACTGTATCCCTTGTTTCAGGGAGTGGTATCTAGCCATACAAATAGCTAGGATTAACTGCATGCCTAAATACTGAAGTGGATCCACTTGCATAAGAAGCTACCACTCAGTGGGAATAAAACAGAATTGGGTGTAGAATCGTTTGTTTATTACTCATGAGGCAGAATTACTTGACCACCCAAATGAAGTCCCTGAGGCAGTATCTGAAAGCCAGCAGTAAGAAAAAAGCAGATTGTGCTCTTACAAGTGGTCTTTACAGTGATTTTTTTCTATAGTTTTGTTCTGAACAGGTTTTTTTATAGTTTATTAATGACAGGGTTAAGAAGAGAGCATCTGAACTTAGTTAGTGATGTAAGATAATACATATAATTACAGTATGAAGAGAAGCTAAAGTATCTTGGTATGTACAAGTGGCTGTATTTATTACTACAGTAATTAACCCACATATAAAAGGACTTTTCAAACCAACTTTTTGAAGCTAGTGACAAATTTGGACAGCTTTCTTAAACTAGAAGAACCTCAGTGGCGCCATCTGACTTCCTCTGAAGTCAATGGAAATTTTGCCCACAACTTTAGTGGAAGTAAACAATGAGATAGTTTGGAAAACAAAATGAAAATGCTGCCATTAGTGAGTCATGAAATCTGGAATCAAACTCCAAGGGAGTCTCCACATCCTTCAGTCTCCATTTAAGTACATAAACCAGATTTTTTTTGCTTCTATTTTTCCAGGAGAATGCTGAAATAGAAGTAGTGTCTTCTGACATAGTATGTCTTGATACCTAAACCATTAAGTGAATGTCCATGCTGTTGTGCCCAGAGCTCTGATTCTGCATTCCAACATTTTTGAGCCTGATGTATCTCACCTATGGCCATAGATGTGGGTATTCAAAGCCTAGAATGGTGCAGAGGTCTGGTAAGACTAGTTTATGTTTGTCTAAATTATTATCTCTATTTTATTAGAAGAGCTTGGGACAAATTTTGGAGGCTTTGTAGTATAAATATTTTCCTAAGATTTTTTTTTCAGCAACCTGAATAAATAAAAACCGTGATTTATAAAATTTTAAGATTATTCTTTGGAATAAGCATACACGCAAAACCCAGGATTAGTGCAGTTAAGGGCAACAATCTTTCAAAATGAGAGAATTTTCTCTTTGCAAGGTATAATGAGAAAACATTTTCCCACACAAGATCCCTTGTTTCTTACAGAGTGAAAGTGCTCACATCAGAATAGAAGGCCAGAGAAAACGCGACTGGCATGGAGTTAAACCCCCTGTGAAAGTACTATGGGAAAGGCCACTTCAATAAGTGCGCAATTGTGCAAATAAGGATTTCAACCACTAGTCTGCCATGGTGTCTCAGAATACAACGGCGGTTCAGTTTGGACGTATTGTGCCTATATCTGAGTTCTGCAAGCTGGCTGTCAAGGCTCTCTCTTCAGACAAAGCCTTATTGTTTATTAAAATGTTTCATAAGTCCTTGTGAGAGCAACAAACCTCTTCTCCCTACCAAAACAGACCTTGTTCAGAGCACAATTTGAAATGCATGCCCTTGTTAATTTAAAGTACAGAATAGCCTCTCTGTGGTCTGTCCTAAAAATCCGTCTGAATGCAATGTCTTTCCCCTAAGCTTAAATGGGCCATGGTGCTTTGTGTCAAAATAAAAGCATACACTGACCCGGACCCTTTGCTCTGGCCAAGTCATTTTCTGTCTGCAAGTGGAGGAAAATGTAGAAAGAAAGAATATTTTAGTCTATTTCTTAGTTTTCCCCCTTTTTTCCCCATAGTATAGGTAAGAACAACATTATTCAGGGCTTTCTTAAATTTTGCTTTGCAGCCTCTTTTGCAGAAGTCATCGAAGCAGAGAAGTACCCCTCACACTTCATATCTACCATGTGACCACTGCATGCCTTCTATACTAATGCTGCGAAGTGGACAACACAGA
This sequence comes from Neomorphus geoffroyi, assembly GCA_033558235.1. NCBI lineage: Eukaryota > Metazoa > Chordata > Aves > Cuculiformes > Neomorphidae > Neomorphus > Neomorphus geoffroyi. Next base: position 14,832,878 of record JAUMJM010000004.1, read on the forward strand.
CATATTGTGCTCCTTCTGATTTGTCTGGAATTCGGGGTTTTGCAGTACCAGAAGCTGTAATATTGCTATAGACAGCTAGAGAAACTGTAGTATAGCAATTTAAACCTCACATTTTCTAAGTTCTAATCTTTTAAGTAAAAATTTGAAACATTTGGTTTCAAGTAGGGATGTTATTTAGTCATAAATTTGCTGTAATTAGTTAGCAATGAGTCTTAAAACTCCTTACATCATTCTGATTGCCTGAAATACGTATTGGTGTTCTTACTTAGATATATTAGCTCATGAATATTAGACTTAAGAGCTTGTATCCATTGGTAAATGGAAGTGTTTAATTCGTAGTATTGTTTCACAGGGAATAAGAAATTATAGACTGGCTAAAATGTCTTTTATTTATTGTTTCTAAACAAGACCACAATTCTATATCAAATCACAGCCTACTGATTCCCTTACTGCTTACCAAGAGAACTATATTCCCACTGCAGCCCACACAATAAACAGGTCCTTACTGGTGAAGATCAGGTAAATATAATCTCTTGGGTTAATGACATAATTTTAAATATTACAAACATTATCATGGTATTTAAAATAATTAATTTTTCCTACGAAAACTGTTCTGAACATTAATTTTGCTGTTTTCTAAAGTCTTGTGATTCAGAACAATTCTGTTTATAGGTGGGGTTATATCATATCGTATCATATAATATCATATCATGTTATATTATATTATATATTACATTACATTACATTAAATTATATTATATTACATTATATTATATTACATTACATTATATTATATTATATAATTGGATTTCCTTTAGATTGGGAATTTTACTCAGGACAGTACAACTGCCATTTTCTTTTCTATATTTTTGGAGGGGATGAGGTAGGAAATGGAGGATGAACAAAATCCCTCAGTGACCCATACTATGTGCTTTAGACCAAAGATTTTTTTTAAAAAAGGTATAACACAGCAGGATAAAGAATTGAAAATATAACAATAAAATGTATCTTGGATAAATAAACAAAACAAATAATTCCATCCTTTCTTCTAAAAAAGAGCACTTCAGATGCAAATATAAACCAGAGGTTTTGTTCTGAAAAACCTCAAACCCCAATGCAAGCACAATTCAAAATAACCCCTTGAGTGAACAGCCCAACATAAACAACCACAGGCCACAAAAAGCATTTTTGGACCACTGAATAACTTTCCATTTTTCTTCAAACTGACAGTTCAGGACAGCTTCCAAGTGCGTGGAAACATGCAATATACCAGCGAAAGCAGGAACGGTGTTTTGTATCCGATTGAAACGCGAACACAGTAACTTAGGCACCCTATAGTCACTGATGGGATTGTATGGAAAACATCCATCATTGAAAACTTGCCACATCTCAGCAGAGCTTTCTGCCTCTCCAGCAGTGCTGTGTGACCTTTCAGTACAGCAAATGCGTGAGAGATGGCTCACTGGTGTGGGAAAGCAACACTGTGCTCCCTGGTGAACTGCCACAAGGAAAAGGGAAGATTATCTGCAGGTTTCGTATGTTTGTTTGTTTGTTTGTTTTTTTGTTGATATTGGGGTTTTCTGTGGGTTTTTATTTATTTATTTATTTTTATTTCCCATACCCCAAATTTAAGATCAGTCTGCTGTTTGTTTTTATGTTCAGAATTACGTGGATTTTGATCGAAGCTAATGTTTTTCACCAATACCTTTTGCTTGTGCCTTGCTGTTCATCTCACCTGTTTTATTTTGAAGACTTAACCCTCTGAGTGTTAAACACTTGCTGCTTTGCTGAACTGTCATTTGTTTGGCTGTCATTTTTCTCATCTTTCTTTTAGAAATATTCCAGGACAGAGATTAGTGTACGTGTGTATGAGTAATTACCTGGGAAAAACTGCGTGTGGAAAGGACTCAGTCTCTCAGTCTGCATAGAAAATGATCCTTTTGGAAGCAAATAAACCTTCCTGCTCAGCAAACCATGACTGGACAACATTCACCCTCACACCATTTAGTGTGGACCTAAAGAGGTTTTGCCTTTGTTTTGGGCTTTTGAGTCAAATGTAGTGTTTCTGCCTTTGTTTGGGGATCCAGCTGTTACTGATACAGTTCTTTCTTCCACCCCATGCCTGTTTTACTCCTGATCTTTTCCTGGCCAGCGGAAAAAGAGGGAGGGGGAGAACAGAGACCTACATACCCATTAACATTTAATACACCACTTTGTTTTCAGCGTTGTGTCCATGCAAACACCCATGAAATGAGAATCCGCTCAACACACCACAGGAATCTCCGGCTCCTGTGCATTATATACAAATCAACATGGGGGCCTCTTTAAATTTGGTTTCTTTACTTAAGAGAACACTAAGTCTCCATAAATGAACTATTTCACAATCATTTAACATCTCCCCCTGCAAAAAAAGAGTCTTACACAACATGCTTTTTCTTTTTGAAGTTAGGCATATTTGATGAACAAAGGATTTTTTCTCTGGACTTCCTTTGTTGAAATGTGATTTAAAATCTTTTTTGTGAGTGTTTTCAAGAAAATTACTTGTATTTGGGAAAGCTTGTTAAAAACACAGTAAGAAATTAATATTTACTGATGAGAAATATATTCAATCAAATTTCAGCCTAAAAGGAATTTGATATCATAAAGGTGACATTGCAATCTGAGCATAGCTTTAACTCATGTACTGATAGAGTACAAGTAAATGTCCAAAATACATCGTATAAAGCCCCTTCTTTCTTCCTCTTCTCTTTTCTGTTTCCTGATTCATTCCTGATGAATCAGTTAGCGGTTAAGACATCACTGCTTTGCCCTGCCAGGTACCAGTAATTCCCCTCCAACGCTGGTGACCGTGCCTGTTCAAACAGAGCTCCATGAGCTCCACTGTAATTAATGATGACAGTTTTTCAAAGAGAAGGAGGGCCTGGAGGATGAGTTGGTCTACAGCCTTTGACAAGCCTTTTGGCTTATTTACTCAGGACTTGGGTTTTTTCCACCTACATATCTACCAGAGGAGTGACTCATGCTCACATGCATGTCCATAACATTGTTTAGGTAATCCGTCTCATTAAGTTCAGTATAGTGCATATAGAAGTTTTCAGACTAAGGATGTGAGATTGCAAGCCTTGGTTATTATGGGACTACCCTTTTCAAGATCAATCTGTATAGCTTGTACAAGCAGTTTCTTCAAGGTTGGAAGCATCTATATGAAATGTTGAGGGTAATAGTGTTGCCAGCTCTCAAGATAAAAAGAATTATAGAATCATAGAATCGTGAAGAGACTCGTGAGATCACCGAGTCCAACCGTGCCTGTCTCCTTGCTAAACCATGTCCCTAAGAAACTCATCCACGCATTTTTTAAACACCTCCAGAGATGGTGACTTCACCACCTCCCTGGGCAGCTGTTTCAATCCCTGGCCACTCTTTCAGTAAAGAAATTCTTCCTAATGTGCAGTCTAAACCTCCCCTGGTGCAACTTGCGGCCATTTCCTCTGGTCCTATCGCTTGTCAGTTGTGAGAAGAGCCCAGCACCCACCCCGTCACAACCTCCTTTCAGGTAGTTGTAGACAATGTTGATAGTAGGTAGTTGTAGCAATGAGATCTCCTCTCAGCTTGCTCTTCTCTAAGCTAAACAACCCCAACTCCCTCAGTCGCTCCTGATAGAGCTTATTCTCCAGCCCCCTCAGCAGCCTCATTGTCCTTCTCTGGACTCGCTCCAGCACCTCAGTGTCCTTCTTGTAGTGAGGGGCCCAAAACTGAACCCAGCACTCGAGGTGCAGCCTCACCAGTGCCGAGTACAGGGGCACAATCACCTCCCTGCTCCTGCTGGCCATGCTGTTTTGGATACAGGCCAAGGTGCCATTCGCCCTCTTGGCCACCTGGGCCACTGCTGGCTCATGTTCAGTCGGCTGTCAACCAACACCCCCAGGTCCTTCTCTGCCAGGCAGCTCTCCAGCCACTCTTCCCCAAGCCTATAATGCTGCATGGGGTTGTTGTGACCTAAATGGAGGACTCTGCACTTGGCCTTGTTGAACCTCATCCGGTTGGTCTCAGCCCATTGATGCAGCTTGTCCAGATCCCTCTGCAGAGCCTCCCTTCCTTCAAGCAGATCAAGTCACGACAGCCAGACTTTTTCCTTCTAAGTCTCTGCGAAAGCATATTGTGAGTCAGGTAACAGAAGACTAAGATGAAATTTTCTCATCTCTCTCTAAATCAGGGAATTTTCTCCTGCTGACACCATGTTAGGCTCACATAACATTTAACTTCTCTCAGCAACAGGGTTTCTACATCTTTGTTTGAAACTGGAGGTTGCTACGGTTTTGTTTGCTGTACAGAACTGTGGGAAGGGAGTTGAAGAACATTGCAAATATTTACTATAGGCTTTGCTACCAAATAAACTTTAAACTAGGCCTCTTTTCTGAGTAGCATCAGATTATAAAGGGCCTAAAGGTCCATTGTCCCACTGCAAAGGATACAGAGCATGGGTATTTCAGCCAAAACTATTTTATGCATATACAGCCTAGGACTTAGACAGAGGTGGTGAAACCAGACAGAGAGAATCCTCTTTTTTCTCAGGAATGCCATTCTGCATTGCAATGCCTGCCTTAGAGCAAGCCTTTCTGCCTCAAGAATTACTTTCCTATTACAGACGTGCAAGCAGAAAGCAAACTCTCCTGCATGTAATGGCTTTCCTAAAACTCTTGAATCCTTATCTACAAACAGTGCAACATTTCTTCAAGGGCTGGAATGATGCCCATACACCCGAAGAAGAAAACATTATGAAATTTTATATTATGATTAATAATACGATTAGGCGGTACTAACATTAAAGGAATTGTGTTCACGTTTTTTTTTTTTCTTTGTATTTTTATACCTTAGATTTAATAAATGGAGTTATTTTCAGTCAGAAGTTACCTAGTCACTGGAGATGTTATGAGGAAAGTGAATAGTTTCTTGAGAGAAAGAAAATTTCTGTTCATAACCCCTGAGAATACAACAGCAGATATCAGCGATGGTGGCTGACTAGGGTGAGCAAGGAAACAAAATCTGGAAGAAATAAGATTATTTCTAGACTCTCTATGCAAGAGGGTAATGGGAATGGGAATGGAAATGGAAAGGCAAAGGCAAAGGCAAATAACTTCTTCACAGGCCCATCACGCGAAAAATCTAGGTCCAGCATAGTCCTGGTATCCGTCCTCTCAGATCAAGGGCATGGGGGTTAGAACAAGCTATGACCACTTCAGCCAGTAATAATGTGTAGTTGTAGAGAAGAACCTATTGCACTCCTTGACTTGAGACAGAGCGAGCAAGTGCAGCTGCTGCCCTTCCCTCCTCATTGCTCTGGCACATTGCAATGCCAGTGCCGTTGTGTCTGCACCTTGTAAGCAGAGCTGGGCACCATCCTACCTATTCGTGACCAAAACTGCAAGGCTTTACTCCAAGGAGTGTTGTTACTGAAGATGCAGTGTTACTATTTGCAACTTTCAGAACTTTAAAACTAAGAGTAGGCAGGGTAGCAGAGATTTTGCCCTAGCCAAAAAGGATGAGTATATGTTTCATGTCATCTGTCAGCTTAATTCTACCTTCTTCAACACACAAATATTTTCATTAACGACAGCTTGCGAATTTACTTTCTTTAGAATTATTCTCAGTTATCAGTGACAGTAAATCCAAATTACGTTTTGCATAATGAAATTACTGCCGCTGCCTGGGGCATTAATATGCAGATGGCCTGACTGTTCAGAAGTGAACTGCCACATCAGCTGCTGAGAGATCTTAGATACATTTAAAACAAATTCTTTTTAGAAAGAAGTCATGCAGTAACAGAGAAATATTATTTGTAATTTCTACTATGATTCTTTTTCTTGGAGACAGCCTTGATAAAATGTTACTCTATGATATATTCCAGAAAAGCAGATATGTACTACTTGGCTTATGTGTAATGAGAAATATGTAGGGGGATTGTATTTTTGTAATAATAATTTTGGACCTAAGTGCTACATAACTTCACTGGTCTCAGCCTTCAAATATAGAAACAGGAATGCATTCTTCTTTAACTTTCTTTCTTTGATTAATGCAAAGAAGACATTCAATTACTGGATTATATCTGTGTGAGATAGTGGAAGGAGAACATGTTACATTTCACTATAGTATGTACTGAATGAGGACTGTGTTCATCTGAAACATTATCAATACATAAAGTACTTAAAATTTCCAGTGATACCTGCAACAGAATGAAAAAAAAAATTCTCAGAACTCTCTCAGGACTGGTACCTTCTGTTTCCAGGTACAACAAATACCTTTATTTTATTCTACTTTGCATGCTTGTGTAGGAACTCCAAAGAAGGAACTTTGTGTTGTGGTTTAGGATGTGCTCTGTTCAACAAATATATGAGGAGAAGATCATACAGCAGCATTAGCACAACCTGGTCATAATGGTTGCACATAGTTCTTACCCCATCACAGCTTCAGGGCTGGTGATTTCCATGCTACACACTAGCTAGACCTTTCTCTTTCTGCTTTTCAAGACATGTATGCTCTTGAACTTACTACTGGCATACAGAAATGTAAAATTTCTTTCTCTGTGGCCAGGAGGACCAGGAAGGTGATTGTGCCCCTGTACTTGGCATTTGTAAGGGCACACCTTGAATCCAGTGTTCAGTTTTGGACCCCTCACTACAAGAAAGACATTGAGGGGCAGGAGCGTGTGCAGAGAAGGGCAACGAAGTTGGTGAGGGGGCTGGAGAACAAGCCCTACGAGGAGAAGCTGAGGGAACAAGGGCTGTTTAGCTTGGGGAAAAGGAGGCTGAAGGGAGACCTCATCACTGTCTACAACTGCCTGAAAGGAGGTTGTAGTGAGGTGGATGTTGGTCTCTTCTCCCAAGTGACAGGCGATAGGATGAGAGGTAACTGCCACAAATTGTACCAGGGGAGGTTCAGACTAGACATTAGGAAAAATTTCTTCACTGAAGGGGTGGTCAGTCGTTGGAACAGGCCGCCCAGGGAGGTGGTTCAGGCATCATCCTTGGAAGTGTTTAAAAGATGGGTAGCAAAGTTTCTCAGGGATATGGTTTGGTAGTGTACAGGTATGGCTGGACTTGATGATCCCAAATGTCTTTCCAACCAGGTGATTCTACAATACATTTTAATAATAGAGGCTAAGCCTTCAAAATTTTCAACTGCACGTCACACATTTACAATTTGCATTCTTTCAAAATGCCTTTGCAGCGTGGATGTTCCTGACAGAACTGTCAATTTCAAAGAACATTCTCTCCAGAAATAATATAGAGGTTCTTTCTATCTACCTGGTCCCATCCTCTCCCTATCCCTTCAACATCTATTTCTCCTCAGAAAATTTTCCCTCATTTATGCTTCTGTTCTCTAATATATCCAGTTATAGTAATATAACCACATAATACAATAATATCTGGTTAAAATACTACATCAATGGGAAGGGTTTTTGTGGGAAAATCTAAATTTTTAGAGCAGCAGAGAAATGAAAAACACAAGATCACTTTAAAGAAAGCAGATATTTTGCTTTGCTAGTTATGCATATCTACTAGTACCTTTAACGACTTATTTCTTAATTTTTATAATCTGGCAGTAAAATGACCTGTTTCGCAAGCAAGCCTTTAATTTTTCCCAAAGTTACACCAAAGTTAGTTAAAAGAGCACCGAACACCATAGTATTCAATAGAAAATCTGAAAGTTCTTAACAGAAGAAATATCTTTGCTGAAAAAAAAGTCATTTCAATCAGTATTTATTTGCTGTTTACCTTCTCTTTGGTTCTGGATGAGAAAAATACACTAAAAGCTCAAGGGGAGAATCATATAGATTTGGTAAATTCAAAAGGAAATATTTAGAAATGATTGGAAAAAAAGTAAAAATATTTAATTTGAATGGGATATTTTTTTCTGAATGAGAAGTTTCAGTCTAAATTTAGCATTTTATTCATAAGTATCCTGCTCTTCTATAAACGACTGAGACCGTGTACACATAGGCTTTTTTTAATGTGATGTTTATTTGCAGATGCCAAGATGTCCTTCAGAAAAATATCTAAAGCAATATTATTGAAAGTGGATGCAAAACTAACTCTTCCTGTCAAGCACAGCCAGCTGGCCCGCATATGTTCAAGCCAGAAAGAGATTCAAGCTTGAGAGAAGCTGATGGGCAGTCCATCCTTCCCAAACTGCAAAGACTGTGGAGATCTTCAAAATTCCTCTGAGAGTCATTTTGTTCAGCAATTAAAGAATTTTAGATTTGTGCTTTTGTTTGGGTTTTAGTTTGTCCATGATGTAACTGAGCCCAGAGTGTCAGTATACAGTCAAGACACTCTATGAAATCCCAATGAAGTTTAAATGGTCTTAAGCACAAAAGCAAGAAGCTGCTTCTTGAGTGGTGACAATGCAGTGAAGATCTGGACACAGCAAGTTGAGATAAGGTTTTGATTTGGAGAACTCTCTGTCCAGGCATAAAAATATGTTTGGTTTTGAGAGAGAGTGAGCACACACAACTCGAGCTTCAGGAAACAGTCGGCAGCCTTTGAGGAGATCAGACCCATAAGGTACAGCAAGCTGTGCTGCTGCTGTATTTTGTGCCGATAGTGGCAGAAGCCTAAAACTACCCATGTCTGTATTTTTCTTCTGGTTTTGGCATTCAAGCTTTCTGCAAACACAATTAATTAAATCTACAACTATTGCTTTCTGATGTAAAAAACGGTCACCAATTTTTAAGGCGCAGAGATCCTAGGATTGGTTAGAAGTACTAAAACGTATGCCAGAGAGCATTTTGTTGAGAGCCTACTGGTACCAGTGTCATCTGTGAAAGTGTAAGGGTGGCAGAGATCATCAGACCTGGGAATTCCTTTACTTCTACTTGATGAAAACTTTCTTCTTGCCAATTTTATCTCTCTACATATGAGATGACATTTAACAAGATCAAAATGGTCTTTCAAAAAATCAGATAGTTTCCCACAGTCAATTCTCAATAACAAAGCATTTTGTAGTTATTTTTATTTGGTTATCAAACAAGAATGGATTTTCTGTTAAACTCTGCAAAAAACTACAGTCTGTAGCACTGTAATTTAAATGTAGCTCCTGCCCTACGTAATTTATATTATTTCCCTGGCCCAAACTTACTGAATCAAAATATTATTTCTCTACAGTAGAGTGCTCTGTTTTAAGTGAGAGCTCCGAAATCCCTTGGGATTGGCAATGGCATTGAATAGAAGCCACTGAAAAAATGAAAAGGTTATGGATTTACTTAGTTGGATGCCATTATACAGCCTGGCTGCAAAAACTTCTGTCACTGGTGGCAGTGCAAGAGAAGAGATGTCAGTCATTTATTTTCTTTAATACAGCCACTTTTCAGCTGAAGAGACAATCCTGGAGAGCAGCTCCGCCTTGTATTTGATCTGGATGTCAGAAATACGCTCACCTGCTGAATCTAAAAATTTTTTGCTGATGAGCTTTTGAAAGACGTTTTTACAGTATCTGAACCTGTTGATATAAACTCCAAAGATTGAACAGTTGTGTCTTCAAATGTATATTAAATCATAGAAATTTAAGATTTTCATCTTCATGCTGTTAATTTATATTTTTTAGTTGCTCCTCTGAGATTCATCAAGCATTCAAAAAAAAGAAAGTAAAAAAAAAAAGAAAAGAGCAAGAATGGACCTGTGTACACTAGGCGGATAAGGAATTGGCTGGATAGTCACACTCAGAGATTCGTGGTCAGCAGCTCAATGTCTAAGTGGAGACCAGTGATGAGGAGCTTTCCACAGGGGTCAATGTTGGGATTTGCGCTGTTTAATATCTTTGACAATGACATGGACAGTGGGATTGACTGCACCCTCAGCAAGTTTGCCAATGACACACTGGAGGGAAGGGATGCCATCCAGAGAGACCTTGACAGGCTTGAGGCACGGGCCTTTGCTAACCTCATGAAGCTCAACAAGGCCAAGCACAAGGCCCTGCACCTGGGTCAGGCAACCCTAAGCACAAATACAGGCTGGGCGGAGCATGGATTGAAAGCAGCCCTGAGGAGAAGGACTTGGGAGATACTGATTGATGAGAAACTCAACATGACCTGACAACGTGTGCTTGCAGCCCAGAAGGCCAACTCTGTCCTGAGTTGCATCAAAAGTAACAAGACCAGCAGGCTGAAGGAGATGATTCTCCCCCTCTACTCCATGCTGGTGAGACCCCCACCTGGAGTACTGTGTTCAGCTCTGGGGCCTTCAATGTAAAAAGGACATGGACCTGTCAGAGGAAGTCCGGAGGAGGGTCAAAATGATCATCAGAGGGCTGGAACAAATCTCCTGTGAAAAGACGCTGAAAGAGTTGGGGTTGTTCAGCCTAGGGAAAAGAAAGCTCCAGGGACACCTTATAGCAGCTTTTTGGTACCTAAAGGGGGCCTACAAGTAAGCTAGAGTAGGATTTTGTTTACAAGGTCATGTACTGACTGGACAAGGGGCAATGGATTTAAACTGAAAGAGGGTAAATTTAGATTAGATACAAGGAAGGAATTCTTCACTATGATGTGGTGAGACACTGGAACAGATTCAAGGTCAGGTTGGATGGGGCTTTGAGCAATCTGATCTAGTGGAAGGTGTTCCTGCCCATGGCAGAGGAATTGGAACTGGATGATCTTTAAGGTCCCTTCCAACTCAAACCATTATATGTTTCTATGATTTTGTAATTGCTTCTATGTCAAAGTAACTATTTAAATTTTTTACTGAAGATATCCTTGCATGTTACACTTCTGGTATCTGATATATATATATATCATTGTACTTTCTTAATAATAATGACTATATTAGGAAACTTCAACGTTTTACTTTTGTCTTTCTTTTTTGCAACTGTGTATTTTCATATTGGTGGCTTTACATAAAAGAGGGTGGACTTATGGGATCAGTCCCTCTCCTAGCTGATTTTCTCTCCACATCTAACATTTGCCCTACCCCCATTCCTGCTCTATGTCATTTTCCTTGGGCTGCAGCATGCCATTCTAATTTTCTGCTACATGCCATCCACTCACTTTCCCTCTGGCTGCAAAGCCAGGTTTAGAGAGCTTTCTGAGATCTATCTAATTACTAAAAAACTATGCAGTCCAGCATTAAATGTAATATGCATTCCAGAAGACCTACAAACAAGCTTTACTTGGCACTCACAGCAATGAGGTAAGAGAATAAATCGAGTTTGTGGTCTCATAACCAGACCACCAGCAGAGAGTTATGAGAAAGCTAGACCCATTTTAATTAGGAAAAATGTAAAAAGCTTACATGAGAGCCATCATTCCAGTCTTCTGTAAACCTCAAGCTGTAATTATGTGAACTATAACTATGAATTGTCTTAGCTTTATTCTTGGATTTTAATACCACTGTGGGAAACAAAAAGTCGAGTTTGCTTGATATTGCTCAAAGTATGCCTTTAGTAAAAAAACATGCTTCCTGAGAAACCTGTGGGAGATCAGACTTGATAATCAGTATGATCTCCTTTAACTTAAAAATTGTTCCATGTCATTCTATAAATTTACGTAGTATCTTTATGGTTTTAAGTCTATTTTCTTAGAACTGTACGGCGTAAAAATTGAACCCTCTGACTTCTTTAAATAGGGAGTTTAGATCTTCACCATTTCTTTGGAACAGTTAAGTCCTAAGGAGTGATTTCTTATTTGATTTTTACAGTGAATTTAGACTAGGATAGACTCTGGCTGATTGGAGGTGATTTCTTATGATGCAGGAGCCAAAGGCAATTTTTCAGCCAGGTACTGTGGTATGGGATCAAACTTTTCCTTTGGAGACTTGCTCAAAATTTGGTGAATTTGATAAAAAGAGTCCCAGATACTACAGTCTCTGGTATTTGATTACAATAGCAAGATTATGGCTAACTTGAAATAATTAAATGACATGTTAAAAAGCTGAAACAATCACCAAACATCCTGATATGTTTACATGGCATAATACCGTATCTTGCTCAATCAATATTAAACAGTTTAGTATTCAGTAGAAATGTAGATGAACAAATATTATGAGATGCCTAACCTAATTAGCCACAAGATTGGGTTTTCTGGTACTGGTGGATATGTCTGCTTTCTTTGAAGGTCTAACTTTTTAGCATCTGCTGTTTAGTAAAAGCATGGACTGAAGTTTTCTAAGAGAAGCGTGGTCTCTTCTTCAGGTACATCTACACTATAGGCTATAGGAGAATAGAAAATTTTGAGAAACTTGTACTAGGGTAGATTTAGCACCTGACGTAGCAAAACTGGAGTGGATCTGGAGTAAATTTGTAGTGGAAAACTGAACGTTCTAGACAGGAGGAAACTCCCACAAAGATAGATGCTTCCTATGGGGTGAGGTAAATGCCTTGCTTTGCTGGGGGATCACTATTGGATAGCCTGTTTGCCTGTTTCTTATGTAGTGACCATAGCGACATTACACTTCCCATATTTAATTCAATAATTCAGTGTTTTGGACACTCATGAATGTGAGATAACCAAATTAATTTCCTTCTACTACTTGCTGCAGTTTGGATCTTTGTCATTTTCTAAGCAAATGCAATAAGCTTGGTGATAATACTGTCAGTGAATGTAACTGCAGAGGAAGAGTCAAACAATGACTGGATCGAATATATCTCTCTAGTTGAAGCTGTTTTATTTTAATTAAATATTAGTTGTCTCACAAAAGTGACTGTTATGATACTCAATGTCACAAAACTCAGAGAAAGTGCAAATCTGGGTTTTATTCTCTCTGTCAAAAATAATTTAGGTAGTTTTACAAGATGGTACAGGTTCAAGAACAGAGACTGAGAAAACTGTGTAAGGAAGACTTCTATTCAGGACGCTACAGTGATTGCTCAGAAGGTATGCCTTTCTGGCAGAGCAGGGAGAGCAGTGGCATGGGTGAGTGATTTACCCTTTTGGCTGCTGGATAAAAGACTGTTATTATCAAATCCAGCTTTAGTTACATGCTATTTGTGTGCCTGACTGCGGGGCAGCTCAGGACTTCAGAAGCGTTGGCAGTGGCAGTATAGGTGTCTATCAGGAGTGTAGAGGTGAGTCCTGTACTTCAGGAGAATGCTGGATGCTCTGCACTGGTGGGGTAGATCTGTGGCAGAAATGTCAGCTACGCATAGGGTAAATCCTGATTTAATTAATGTATCTAACACTTCCTGGAAGGGTGCAGACCTACCAGGCAAACACATGCCATCCTGCCACATGGTGAGAGGATTTGCTAAAGCTGACCCTGACTTCCTCCTCCCAGCACATACTCCTCCTCTGCTCAGAGCTGATCTCCAGGATCAAACCCAATTGGCAGGGCAGGTGTCACACAGACCTGGAAAGACTCAGAAAAAGCACACCTGTTGGGGAGCTGTAGGCCAAGAATACAGATGCATGTGGACTCTCAGTTCCTCCCAGGCAAGTCTTTACCTAGAGTGAGTTTAGAGCTTCTGAATGTTGGAAATAGACATACTCTAGGTCTAGCTACAGGGAGTGCTGTTGAAATAAGGTAGCAATAAATAAAGCTCAATACAAGCTGTGATGGGAGGTAAAGATGATTTCATTTAAAATTCAAGCTGAACTAAAAATTATTTTACTCATTTATACTCACATCATCATTCCCACTGCAGGTTGTGTCCATACAAGTAGACTCTTCAACATACAGGAGCCAATATACATGTATCCGGGTGGTCTGTTTAGGACTCTTCGTAATGACATGGAATGAAGGATGTCAGCTGCTGAGCCCTCTGTATATCCATTATTTTCCCTTTGAGTAGGCAGCCCAACACTATGCTCTCTCTGAGCCTCTCCTCTCCATCCCATCCCACCTCTGTCACGACGACTTGCTCATTGTACTTGTTCTTCTGAACTGAATGTCCTGAAAACCTGTGAGCAAATGAGTACAAGACTCTTGGTGACCTTCTTAGCCAGATGCCATTAACACATGCTATTCATGTAACACTTGTCCTGTGGCTTTTCCTCTGATGCCTTCATACCCTTACCTGGAATGGATTTTTTAGAGGAAGTTGAGATGTTCATCATTGTGACTGGGAACTTAACAAAGCCCCAGGTTTATGAAAGGATTGATTTTTTCAGATAACATATCAAAGAAAGATTTCTTGGGTTTTCTTCATATAAGTTCATCGGTATTCACAATCCTGATGAACTGCTGTAAGTTAAGGCACTTGTTTAAACTACTTCTGTTGAAGAAAACTTAGAAAAATCTAATGCCAAATAAAGGTCAAAAAAGTGAAATCCTAAAACATTTCTGTTTAAAAATCACATCCTTGTTGCAACTAATAATTAATTTCAATTATTTATCTGGCAGAAAAAAAATACTATTCCTGAAAATTTGTGGTAAAACAATGTCTGTTTCTTCAGGCCAAAGAGCTAAAATTTATTTTGAAAACAGACCTTGTTTTCTTTAGTTGTCCTTGGAAGACAATCCCTGGAAGAATTAGTGCTTTGCATTGTTAAAGTTTATCTTAAATCTTTAATTGTTTCCTTACACTTATGTCCTCATATATGATCAGTGGTTTTACCTCTCTTATTTACATTAGCCAGAGAACAGATTTTATTTTCTGAGTTCATTCATTTATGTATCCTTGGGCAAATTTAACTGTATAGCTCTGCAGAATGACCCTAGGAAACGTGATGGAAATTTTTAATCCAAAAAGAACTAGCCCTGATCTGCTCATTTAAAGATTAGTAAGTAATCCCATCAAAGTCCAAAAGCTAAATGTGGTTGTAAACATTACTTGTAGGAGTAAAATTTGTGGATTCCTTATCTTAATTTTGGAAGATGGCATTTCCTCTCCCTTTTTCTTTTCTTCTTGATATTAGAGCTGTCTCTTCAGCTGTGTAAACTGAAATCCTTCTATAAAGTCAGTTAGACTGATTTAGAACAGCTGAGCCACTCCACTCTCCTTTATGTAAGACTTGGTGGTTGCTCTCTGTGCTTCTAGCTGTGTGCTCCTTTGCCAGTGGCCTTCAGCAGCTCACTGAAAGCTATTTAAGTTTAATTTTTCTTGATTTGTTCATTTAGAAATCTTTGTGGAGGCATGTCATTAACATAATTCAGAAAAAATCTGAGACTTCCTGTCTAGAAGAAACATCTTTGTGTCAAGTTTCAAGCAGAGTGATGTACCTTGAACTGTGTTTTCATCTTCTAAACGTGGAGTCTAGCAATGGTCTTGGTTTCCACCAGGCTGTGATTCTGTGGTCAGTAACATTAACTTTTACTTTACTGAATTGCTTAGTAGTACAAATTCAATAGGTAAATGCCAAATTCCAGACTCTCTATTTGCCTCTCGGGAAAACTGTGGGATGCCCGCTCTGTTGTATCATGGGGTTAGTTTGGGTTGGCTTGCCTAAGGCTTACCCTTATGGTTTGAACTTCAGCCACTTTCCTATATGGAGTCCAAAATAAAAGTCTGGGACTTTTACCCTGTCGTTGGCAGGATAACTGATAACTGGCCATCAAAATGGTAATATCAGTGCGATGTTACTTTTAAGGTTTATAGGGGCATGGGAGTGAAGAGCATACAGAAGTTGCAATCTCATGCATGCACTGTCAGGTGGTCCCCTACTGAATACAGGAAAATTCTGACTTTCTCTCAGCCTGGAACATAAGCTTCCAAGGATTGGCTGGTGCAACACATGCAAAGAAGTTTTCAGAGCAGGAATGAAGAATTTTCTGGAAATTTGTACAAAACCCAGTGAAGTAAGCAACCTACACCATGCGCGTTGAGAAGACAGTATCTGAGGCTGAAACCTCAGACTTATACTAGGCCGTTGATTTTCACTTTGACATTAGAAGGTTAGCCGGAAAGGTATCTACTGTTCAGGATATACATTATCCCTTGGGAAGCAGAGCCAGTGTGCATGTAGGGAGCCATGACAGGCTTTGATTGCATGGTGTTACCACTGATAGGAGAGATAGTTTTCATCTACCAAGGCCTTCCTTGCATCTAGATCAGATGGGACTGGGTACTGTTCTTTAGAATGTAAGTTGTGTTTTATGGCCTCTAACATGTGAGCTGATGTTGGTGCCAAGGCGGTGTTTTTCCAGCCCAGGGCTGACAATGGACAAGCAGAGTCAGGCAAGTCAGTGGCCAGTGGTAGGAGGGATGAACAGCCAGATGTAGTAACATTTCCAAAGACAAACCTGTCTCCCCACCCCTTCTCTTTACGCAGTAACAGGAGTAATGAGGATGAAACCAGCAGCCTCCTTTGGCTCCTCTGCGGCATTTTCCACAGAAATCCTCATCTTTCTCCTGTTTTGTAGAAGAGGAGAGTCACTCTTGAACAGCTGACTCTCCAGAGATTCCCTGTTGCGTTTTGGGAATTCAGTTTTGCCTGGCTAGAAGAGGGGATCACACCTCCTAGCAGGAAGAGGATGCAATTTTGTTGTAATTCAGAAAATGCACCCAGTTAAGGTGCTTTCTGTGTAATATTTCAGGAACAGTCAAATTCTATATTTAATTTTGTCACTTTGCCAACTTTCTCATTCCTTGTGGTGTGCTGTAGGGAACAGTTGTTTATGGACTGCTCACCCTCAGAATTTCCCAGCCTTACACAATGTAGCTTCCTGTGTTTGTGGGCCAACTAACCCCTGTTTGCAGAAACCTACAGACTGGTTTGATGGCTCATGAGGTGTGTTTTAGCATGAATCTCAAGGCAAAATTTATATGAATATCTTCTCAGCTTTCTTTTCTTTCAATCTATTTGATAGATGCTTAAGCACAGTAGTAATTTTAAAATTCAACTTCTTTGCCAAAAATCTCTGTAAAAAGATTTATTGTCTGGTTATCAGTTCAAGACATCCTAGTTGATTCAGAAATATTTTCATAAATACAAGCAATTACTATATTGGGTTGATTCGGAGTTTTACGATGTAATTGCAGTTTATGACTAATTGGATGGCTGTTAATTGCTCACTAAAAACATCTTAAAGACTGGGAGTTTAGTGCATGTTAGTGACAATTCTCTAAGTTTTTATGGCACACTAATCATTTCCTTGTTCTGTTGCTCTAAGAGTCATTGCTGTTCTTTGGTTCTATTAAGTCTTCCATCCAGACCTTTTCTCTGCAAGATACGCTTAAGAGTGGATTTTCAAATGCATGCTTATTCCCTGCTGAAATCACTTCTGTAGAACAAACCCATAAGGAAGAGAACCTAAATAACTCTGAGGCTAAATTGCAAAAAAATGTATTTTGAAAATAATTTTAAACAGCCCTCTATATACAGAGACACGTCCAGGTGTCCTGCCTTGGTACTCATTGGAGGAAACAGGCAGACATTGCTTCTTGAACTAGTGACTTATGACTCCTAGATTCAGATGAAATAAAGCCTTTGAGGGTAAGGAGTGATTTTAGCTAAAAGATAATTTTGAAACAGTGACAGTTACATAGGTTAAATCCTGTTCTGCATGGCATGCTCTGAAGGCAGAAGCTGTGCAAGAATTATTTTCTATGAAGCAAGTGTTAAGGGAACTGTGATCCCATAGCTTAAGTCCTTGCTCTCGTGGAGCATTTGAATTTTTGTCCCTGACCATGGCATTGCCTTTGTTAAAGTCTTTTGGTTTCTGATATGATAATGACAGCATATGTAAAAATAACTTGTGATAATTTAATTTAATTTACTGTACTATTCAAGTAATCCTATCCTGCTAACATGACCTTTCATGAGATAGGAAAGTAAAAGTAAAATAAGGTTACATGAAGCTGTAGAATTTCAAAATACCAAGGAGGAAAAGAGACCTATTTTAAGATTTACTTCAAACACTTGAAAGCTTAATTATAACATTTAGATGGACTATTTTATAAACATACTTGAGGGTTGGCTGCTTCCTATAATTTCTTGTTGGTGATGCACACCTCCCTGTCTTCTGTGCTGAGGACAAGCTGTGCAGACAGGCATAGCAAGTCTACTGCACTTTTGACCTGTGTGTTGCCTTTGTTTCCTGTCTACCTGCATTAATATTGGTTCATTTGCAGAAGTCTTCATGTACAATAAAATAAATACAATTGCACAGTGTAGCTTCTGCCTGTGATTATGTGGAATAATTAGTAAACATTTCCCCTTCATTCCTATGTATAGATTTTACCTGTGGGAGACGTTGAATAAATACCAAAAAAGAAGAAGAATGCCATTCGTCTCTGTTCTAGGTCATTTGGCTTTCAGGCTCTGAAGCTGGCCTCTCTTGGGAAGGTCTGAAGTCTTCCAGTGGCAGGCAGAAGGAAATTAAAACAACCCTGTGGAAAAAGAAAAGAGAAATATTTTTCCTTCCTTTCTGGATTATGTTCCCTTAGGGCTCAGCAGAAGTCTTTACTGCATACTGAAGCTGCAATAGATGGGTCTGCTATCGCTAATTCTGTGGTAATAACCCAGCAAGATAAAAAAGCTAATAGGCTGCCCTTGTGTTTAAAATAGTCTCCCAAAAACACATTTTAAAAATAAATGTATTCAGCATATGGGCTGGACAGAGACATTTCTTACATCCTAATTGGAAAAAAACCTACATTAAAATTGATGTGAGTTTCTCTACTGAATTCAGTTAAAGTAGACTTGTAAGAAGTTCTTAAGAACTTTGAGGGGAATATCTAGCACTGGTGCAGAAGCATGTTTGTGGCAAATCCAGATATCTGTGGAGTATACGTTTTTTCTTCACAAGCGTGACAGAACATAATGAATAGCTACTGAATAATGGATGCCTATGTAATTCTGTAAACTTCATTACATATGAATGTAATAAAAATTTTGCTAGGTTTTCTACCTAAAATCCTGGTATTGATAGGTCTTTCACTGCACGTCTATTGCAAGAAATATCAGAGGAAACATCTTCTCTTCCGGTAGTTTCCATCTATTTCTATAGTATCAGCTGTTATAGCTTCTCCACCAGTTTTTGCATTCCTTCTGTGTTTTGCCTTCTGTAAAACCATATGTTTCTTGTAAATACTTCTGTTAACTTTTTCTTGGTGCCTTCTTCCTATGGTTTCCATGTGGACATATACAGGCTATTCCCTGTTCTTTTTCACCCTTGGGTAGCACCTCTCCCTAGCTTTCCTTATTTCTAAAGTCCTTCTGCTCCTCTACCTACAGACTGTAAAGGTGTTTTCTGTTCCTTTTTTTTTTTTTTCTGCAGACCTCACCCTTATGAGTTTTTACTGAGCAAGACATTGTGTACAACAAAAGTTCTAATTATGGTTGACTAAATATAATCCATTGCATGTGGAATTTCTGTGGAAGAGACAGATAGACAAAGCAATGGCTGACATTAAAGGATAAAATTGTTTTATAGTTATATGATAGTTATATGGTGCCCCTGCCAAGGTCAAGGGGGTTGGAACTAGATGATCTTTAAGGTATCTTCCAACCCAAACCATTCTATGATTCTGTGAATGACATTAAAACAAATGCCTTGTCTGAAAGTTTGTGCAGGCATAGCTTTCTTAGAAAGTACCTTAGACTTACACACATAAACAAAGTGGCAGTCCTCTCCATATTTTTATTCTGTGGTTATGGTCCAGAGTTCTCCAATACAATGCCAAATGAACCTGCAAGGACTGTGCACACATTTGCCAATCAAGTGTGCACTATATAAATGGCAACCAAAAGTAGTCAGGATCAGAATGAAGTTGTTTTTTTTCCAGAGTTAAGCCCACAATTCTCTCAGTGTGGCATCATGGATGCACAAGTGTGAGATGCTTTCTAATATAGCAGAGCAAATATAGACTCTGTTCTTAAGAGAATAGAGAAGTATTGGACCAAAGCAGCAGCTGAAGATACTGTATAACTTCAACAGTTTATTAAACAACAGGTCATATTTTCAGAAGGATTCAACCAGGTTCTCTCAAGAAAAAACTTAAATTACGTAGTTTTCTAATTTAACAAAATATTTTAATTTTGAACTGAACTACTGAGTACAACAGGAGACTAGAGTCACTTTCAAAGGCATCTTAATAAGTTACTACACAGAAAGATAAAAATTAGGTATAATGTTAAAAGGAAGTTCAGACTTCATTTTGTGCTCATGCAAATTTTTTTATGCATTCTGAGAGTCAGATAAGGTATTTCTTCTTATAAGATGACTTGACCATACAAGCAGATGATCCTCTCATATTTAAGCAACAAAGCTTTGAGATTATACCATTCTGTGATCAATTTGCCACAATGTTTGAGTGGCTTTGGAGTATCCTGAAAGTTGTAAAATTGTTATTAATGGATCTATTTCAAATATATCTTTCCATATAACGTGTATATATTTCATAAGTTCACTGGCTATGTCATTAGTCTCTGTTATTTACAATCACAGAGCTAGATTGCTCATTGTCTTCCCAGTTAAACAAATGAGTATAATTTATTTTTAATTTGAACCATTCTCACATTTATTTTTAAATAACAACTTTTTGATCTCTTAATGCATTCATAGCATGCTAACAAAAAGAAAACTGTTACTCTACAAAAATGAAATGTGGTTAGGTTTTCTCATATGAATGCAATAAAGAACTCTTCTGGTGGCTTGACATTGCACAGCTGAATAGTTTTTGACAGGGAAAATAGCTATAGTTTAGTCTGAGCTTTGGCAGTACTACAAGTTATTAAGTACTTTAAGTAATCCAGTAAGCGAATCTTTGTTATAAGCAGGTTGCTTCCAAGGATATTATCTCCATAGTTACAGTAATTTTCATTATGTTAGTATTTTTTCTATTTGGATGTACTGCTTGCCTGTTGATTTTTTGTATTGTATGCAGGACTGATTGATGGCCTTTTGGAAGCTTTGTGTTTTCATTGTTTTTTCTTTTTTCTTTCTTCTTTTTTTTTTTTTTTTCTGTTTGTTTTTTTTTTTCATAAGTATGGTGAATTTGTTGTGAAAAATATATCAGAAAGTTTTGGTAAAAAAGAAAAAAATTCAGAGCTGCGGTTCAAATCAACCATATTTAATCTTACTTGGATTTTTTCAATATTGAGTTTTATCTAGCTCTCTCATTCCCCTATTTTGTTAAAAAAATTGTACCGTATCACTGGGCTCATGTTACCTTAGTTATCCTTTGGGTTTCCACTACCACAGCATGAGAGTTCATTAATCTTAATGTACTTCTGTTGCAGTTAGCAATCGCTGCCTCTAAGTGCAGACGAGGAAATCAGGACACCTGTGTGAGAGCACGTGGTGCACAGTGCAGGCACATGGAATACTGGAGGAAGTTACAAAATGATAGCTCTGACACTGCCACAGGAATGGCTCCAGTGCTGCACACCAGCACAGCTGTACTGCTTCCAGGATCTCTGGTAACACCTCTGCTGAGAGCTATGTGGTGTCCCACAGGTGTATTATGTTCTCCGAGGCACTGGCCCAGACTCAGGCAGGGACTCTGAGTTGGGAAGGGGATACCAGCTCCACATTGGTAAACTCCACATCCTAGTTAAGGGAGCGCTGTCACTACTGCATTCCTTCTGACCTATGAACAAGCCATACTGGAGGTGTCTGAAGCACACGGAAAGGATCCCATTGGTTTTGACCAACTGGTGCAGAGACCTGATTCGGTAAATCTGCTTACAGGGACGTCTCAGTTGGGTGACCTCTGTTGTTCAAGGGTTATCTTCTCAGGAATTGCAACAAATGCCTTCCTCTTTCATAGCAGAAAAAGTGAAAATCTATTCTTTGGATTGATTACACTGATAATTTGAAAAAGAAAAGAGGAAAGGATCCACATGCTGGGATTATCCAGCCAAAGGAGGAGAAATCTGATAAAACTATAGCTGATGTACACAGGTGATAAGAGTAATGAAGCATCTTAAATGTGAAATTTCCAAATCATAGTGCAAATCTATTTTACCAAGTCCTTCCTGATATGACTATGCTTCTGTAAATAAAATTATTATAATTAATGTATTTTTCTAGTAATGATCAACCAGCTGAATTCATATGTAGAATGACTTTATTCAATGGAGGTTTTTTCCTCAGGTAATTCCAGTTATTTTATTCTTGTCATGCAGAAACATGATATGAGATGGCACTGAAAATAAAACAAGGAAAAGGTGAGGAATTATCACCTTAGAATTCCAGCAGTGTTTGATTAGAAGTGGGAAACAGACTAGAGGATGATGGAAAAAATTTCCAGAATAAGATTATTTTTCAGAAAAATATGAAGTTACATCATTAGGTATTTTTCTCATGTTTCATAGGGTCTGTTTTGGTTTATACTACATAAAAATGTAATCTGCAAAAACTGTAATGGATTAAATTTTTAATAAATGAGAGTGTATACAGTGAAATTACCAATGCTGACTCTTACTGAAAGCAACTGAAATATTGTGAGTCATCTTATAATTGCCAAGGTTTGTATAAGCTCATTCTATATCATATTACAAAATAATACACAAGTGGAGTCATTCTGGCAGTCACTTATCGTAAGAGATTTGGGGTTTGAGCTTTGTTAGCTTTTAGCATTACCCATGTAACTATGAATGTAACACAGGCATTTTTCAAATATTTCTACGGGATAGATAATTTTAACCTTTCTATTCATTAGATTTATGAAATGTTCTTTGTACAGCAGGCTGTTTTGTGTAAGTCTAACCCAAGGACTCTTATTGTGTTAAGAGATCATGCAATTTTATACGACCAGTCTTTCAGGACTTTTAAATATTGTTATTATCATTCTCATAGTGTAAAGTTATTGTTTCTTCTTGGCATTCAAAAGGGAACAATAATAGCTTTATAGAGCTGAGCCAAAAGAGTCTTTAGTAACTTGTAATTGTAACCATTTTGCAAAAATCAATTAGATATCAGGAAGTGCAGAAACTTTTGCAAATATCTCTACATGTTATTTTTAACACACATTCACTAGAAAAATATTTACTAATTTATATATCCTTAATGGCTTTAATGAAGGAGCTGAGCATCACTCAGTACCACAAATGCAAGGCCTGAATATTGCAAAAGAAGGCACCACTGCGAATAGCTCTTCTGTCAGGTACCTGCTAGGTGATAAATTGTGGGACTCCTTAGAAGTTGACAGAGCTGAGGTTTATAGCAGTCGTCATTGGGGTTGCAGAGGAGGGTGCAGGAAAGGAAGATGAGCCTTTGTACTGAGATGTGAGGCTGGTGCCGCCAAGTTGCAAAGGTCAAATAATAACACTCTTTCATTTTACAGCTTCATTCCACATATGAAGGCAGTCTAAGAATCCAGCTTAGATAAGAAAAAGGCAGAAACAAAGATTGTGCTGTGCTTTGATTTTGGATCTGGTTTTTGTTTCTTAACTATAATACTAGGGCCTCATGGAGTGCTGTGTTCCCAACCTAACAACCTAACGTAGAGCTGTGCCTTTAATATTCATATTGCAGTGTGCAGTGTTGGGGAGAAGGAGGAGAAATTGATGGTGGTGAGTTCGGAGTCATTTCTTCATTCTGATTAAAATATGTGTTGAAATCTGCAGGAATTTCATTGTTCTGTGGAAACTCCGTCATGCACCCAGTAAATTTCTGGTTATAAAAATGCACCTCTTCATCAAACATTGTTTAACTTACGTCATAGCTAAGTATCTAAAAATGTGTTTAACATGTTTAAAAGCTCCTACTCGTTTCACTCCAGCAAGGAGAAAACTCATCTAGTAAGAGTTGTATCAAGCCTAGAAAAAGGAAATAAATATTTAAATCCTCATCTTACACGTACTAAAAATAGCACTGTGACAGGCAGCATTTCTCTGAAGACAGGCTGGAATGTGTGAATGCAGGAAGGAGCAGAAAAAGCTCACAAAGGAGTCCTGTCCTTCTTTAAATTTGTAGCAAAACTCTGTTGCCTCCAGCAGCACCTGAATTTCTTCTTGAGGCTCCTTGACAGTAGTTCCATGACCACATGGAAGATGTGTGTGTACCTGCAAATTTGGATGGTCTCACTAGAAAAAACAGAGAGGATGTGTAGGCTTTTGTTCTGCATCATCCTGTAGGAGACCTTATCTCCACAGATAGCGCAGGGAGTCCTGTCAGGCTAGCAGCTGACTTCAAGGCTTCTATTGATTGTTTGAAATGGAAGTATCATGAAACCCTCATATGATGCATGCATATGATTCATTCCCCCTGGTGTGATTACAATGGCGCTATCGTATAAAGTTACACGGTCTGACACAAAAAAAAAGAGGACTAACCCTATAGCTTGGGAAGAAAGACTGGGTGGGGAGAGACAAGAAGATGTTCTGTCTAACATGTTCTAACCTGTCCCAGTGAGACAAGACTAACCTTAATGGTTTCACTCAGTATGAGTGGACGTGTGTTCAAATGTAGGTGTTTTATTATCCTCAGTCGGAAAATATCAGTGTGTAAGAGTGAACAGCGAGTTAACATGGAATTTCTTGTGAACCTGAAGAAATCCACAATGGGAACTTTTCAATTCTTGACTAAGACTTATGGTGATGAGATCCCAAAAAAATCAAGTCAGTGCTTAAAGAAACCCATTTTCTGTCAGTAGAAGGTGTGAAGTCAAAACCAACGTAGATTCTCAACAGTCTTTCAGAAAATTATCTTCAAAATTGTTTTGAATGTTTGCAGCATTGTATGCAGCTGTATGTTGACTCAAAAAGGAACTATTTTGAAGGTGATAGTAGCTGATTTTCTTAATTTGTTATTTAAAAAGACTTACAGGCACAGTCTCATTTTTGTGTGTGTGTGCTGGACCTCATAGATCATATGTTCATATGGGCTAGAACCAACAGCTCTGTTGTATTTTTTACATTAGCTAACTCAGTGGAGATCCATGCTAGTGACTCTTTTCTAGATTACTGAAATATAAATATTTAGTCACAAGTAAAATAACTAGTGTCTCACAATATTTTGTTATGTATGCATTTATATCAGTTTTAAAAAATAGCAGCATTGTAACATTGGTTGCAATTGATAAGCAGTAGTACACAGCTCTGTGGAAATATTCTGCATTTGTGCAAGTGCAAATCAGCAAAAATGTGAATCTTTATGCAATATAGGTAAATATTATTAACCCATATTTCCAATTAATTTACATTTTGTCCCTCCAAGTTTATCAACAGGTTGTATAAGCATAGTTGGTTTTCTACTCTGCCTTAACTTATGCCAATACACTTACTCAAAGAAATTAATCCTTGCTCAATCTTACCATAGATCAATCTGTTCATGGAGAAATGCAGGAGAAGAAGAGAAAGGAAATAGCAGCTGTCTTGGGGGCTTGGGTCTTCATTTGTTATTACGGGGATTGACGTCATTTACTGTTACCTGCTAAAAACTCTTTGACCTTCTCATTAGAACATGATCGTTAATAAAAAGCCATGAAACACATCGAAATGGTAATAGAATAAGTGAACAGAAAATGCCTTCATCTGTGGGCAAATAAAACATTCTCCGAGACTCCATTTTTTTTTCCCTTGATAAAAATAGACCACTGTAGAAAAGCTAACACTGAGAAGTATTGTCATGTGAAATAACTTCATGTTTTAAAGAAAAAGTGTGTTTGCTAACTAAATTTCACTGTCTTAAATGTCTAGATCTAAGCTTTCTCAAGGTTCTGCTGAAATAAATAAATTTTATTTATGTAAGGAGGAAGGGATTCTTTGCAGAAGTACAGCAGTAACAGCTCTGGTATGTACTTCGAGGTCTGCAAAATTTCTTTTTCTGAGGGAAGCAGATCATGAAATTTCCACAGCTAAGGCCAATGTGCACAATTCAAGTCAATGTGCTGGGGTATTCTCTGAGAGCTAAAGGGCTGAATACCCTCACCATGCCTCCTTCCACCGGCAGCGGTCATAGAGACCTGGGATAATAGATGTTCTCTCTTACATGTCCTCTGAAGTCATACCACTTCTGAACCTATCTTTATGCCCCATTCTCACAGAATTATAATTAACAAAAATTCTTATTGTTCAATAACACAAAAGCAAAATGCAGACTCATTTCCAGGAAATCAAAGGAAAATTCGCATTATGGCAAGTTTTTACTCAATGGGTGTGTCCATTTTTTGCAGGATTTTCATTACATCCCTCGCATTCAGTACACAAGGAGAAATATAATACTTCTTTCCCCATTGCATAGCATTACAATACAAAGAATATACCTCCTTTGTTTTTGACTTTGCATTAAGGGTTAAGCGTTGGCTCTCTATATTGTCCAACAATCTGCTAAAAATTTCCAGCAGCTACATTTTTCAGTGAAGCCAAGTCCAGTATGAGGTTTTCCAAAAGGTGAATGAAACAATCCATTGAAAATACCAGTTAGAAGCCAGAGTATATTTTTATGTATTTTTTGATCCTCGTTCAGAATTCATACGATTAGCATGTGGCAAACAGTAAAACAAAGTGGAACAAAAGGATCTGAAATAAATTTCACCTTGACCTGGTTTCCACTTGACTGAATTTGTTGTAGTAAACTGGTGACACATAGTGGATAAACAGTAACACATGTCTGCGTTTGAAAAGGGAGAACAGATGGTAAACACACTGATATAAGGGCTGTTACACAAGAGCTCTGTGTATAATTCAGAAAGGTCAAATCCCCTGAAAGCCAAAACAGGCTTGATAAGGGAAAGGGATTCATTGACAAGAAGGAGTCAAGTGGGCCCAAATGAAGGAGATAAGGCTTCCCATTCCTCTGTGGGTTTTGCTTGTAAAAGGCATCTAGCCACATCTGTCTCCTTTCATAAAACTACTGTCAGAGGTGTTAGTCACGTGGATGCTGGTTCTGAAAGGCACTTCCTCAGAGGTTACCACTGCTGGTCAAGTGGTTGAATTCGTGCCACTGTACTAAAAACCACTTCCTGTGCCTCAGTAAAATTCATACTTTTAATGGTTTGGAAAATATTTTGACCATCCCAAGACATTGATTTACTGGAACTCGGCTTCTGCAGTGTGGATTATCTGCTCCTGCTGGTAACTACCAGCTGACTGTGAACATCGCGTTGGATAAAGGAGTGTAAACCGAATTTGGTAAGGCAGCTGTCTTTGAACATCTTTACTTTCTGTATGTCCATTGGCGTGCAGAAAGGATTACTGTTCTTATTTCACATATTGGGACCAAGAAATCTATCCAGTGGCCACCTGTTGTAGAGTAACGAGCAGAATAGAGATCTCTCAGGTCCTAAATAAATTCCCTGCGCTCTGAACTCTCTTCTGTCAGAAGCACATCAGAAGGATTTAGTCAAGGTGGACTTGAAAAAGAAAGGAGCTACTTAGCTGCAAAGGTGGTTGAAGTATTCCTGGTCAGTAAGAGAAAAGAGGAAGAGAAAAGAAAGATTGAAATCCAAATAAGAGGCCATTAACCAATGGTGATGCTGGTGGTGGCAAGCTTCTAACCTGCACTCCAGTGGTAATTCAAGAAATCTAAGTTTACAAAAGCTATGTACATGAAAATATAACATCCTTTGCAAGCACTTCTGTTTTACCTTGTAGTATGATTCTAAAATCTTAAATTTTTCTGCTCAGAAATGCACCAAAATATATCTAATAAAAAAGACAAATTATAAGTCATTTAGCAGAAAATAATTTCTGCAGATTATGAAGGTTTTAGTTTTCAAAACTGTTCAGTGAGATTATTTAAAACTGTAGTTTATGTTATAACAGTTATTCTACATTAAAGTTAGTTTCTACTGTTAAAAATGTATCTAGAGTGTTATTTGTAAATCACGTTTTTTCAATCAATTCTTGGCAGAAGACTATAAATTTAAAACTGAAGTTGCTCTCTTTAAGGGCTCACAGAAAACTGGGAGAGTGAAAAATTAGGTGCTGAAGTCAGGCGTGTTGAATGCTCAGCTTGTATCTGTTTTCAAGAATTAACAATGCCAAAGCCATTTCACTTGTGACTTGTTTAACAGCTGTCTGCAATTGGAGATCCAAATTTAGTCTCTTATCACATCTTTTACTTGAGGGGCTACTTATTCCCTTAAAACAAAAGTGATCCAAGCCAATAGTTTTTCCCAATAATGGAAGATTTTCTTTTTAGTTAAAGTGGGGACCTTACTGGTATCCCTGCCAAAAGACAAGACATCTTTCTACCCCTCACAATGTATCTGAGATTTCTTTAGTGGCTATAGCTCCAAGACTGAAGGATTTCTGTCCTTGGTACTTTCAGGGCCTAAGATGGGCAGAGATGGTGCTCTGCTTTCCTCCACAGCTACTCAAATGGTAGAGAAAGTCCCTTCAACTACCCTGCACCTCCATCCTTCGCCTTTATTTGGCATCTCCCCATGGTGACTATTACATATGACCTGGGGGACCCCAGGGAAGGCCACAGTATCCAGAATATGGCACAGCTCTGTACTTCCTGGGGATTTTGTAGAGGGAAATTGTGCAGTCCTTGCACTACAGCCAGTCTGTCTCCCCTGTGCACCTGCACATCCATAATCAGTCCAGCTCATGAACTCTGAACCAATTTGCTCTGTGAACCAAAGCACAAAAAATGGGAGAACTGTTTGAGTAATTTTAAAAGTGCACTCCTAATCTAAACTGAATTGGATAAACATTAGTTTTAACTATAACCAGTTATCCAGGCTGCAAACCATGAATCTCAAAGAGCTTACTAGCAATTCTTTGACTGAAATGCAGTTTTACAGAGAAAGTGCTAAATGGAAAAACAAATCAATGCAAATCTGGGTCTGTTTCTGGAGGATTTAGGGACACAAGGAGTGTTAACTTACTTGATGTTTCATATGTTAGAAATCAATTCAGTCTCATTAGCAAAGAAATTGGCATATCATAAAAATCCAGGTATCTCCTTCTCACTCACCTGGGAGATCTAGGTGAATATTTAGGCTATTAACGTATAAATTACACAGCTCTATTATCAACTCTAAAACCAACAGCTAAAAATTGGACCTCTCAGAACCAAATTAACATTTTCATTTCAGGAAGAAAGAAGAAATTAGGTAACATTATGTGCTCCAAGATTGAAGCATTTCCTCTGAGGTAAGTGTATATAGAAGAGATTGCCTCTAAGTCAGAAAATATAGAGGGTTTCTGGAATCAGATGTATATTTAATAATTGTAATATGGTGTCATATTTCTGCAACAGCATATTATCCTGAACATAATATTACAGTCATAGTTTTATTCTATGAACCTGGAAATACACTGTGACTTTTTTCATCAAATGATATTTAAGAGAAAGGATCACTGAGGTTACCTGAGTGTTGCTCTTTCAGAACTACTTATTAGTTCTGTCTTTAAAGGTCACTGATAAAGGGTAAAGTTCTTGCCTTTAAGACTATTTTTTCCCTGATTTTTACTTAATGGAGAATATTTCAAGTTTCAGTATCTCAAGACAGGGATTTTAAAGAGCATGGCAAAATAAATGGCTGTCAAGTCCACCACGTGTTTTGTAGAGGGACCAAGTTATCAGTGTATCATGTAGATTGTTATAATTTTCTCATAAAGGACATAATATCAAATGGCTGGCTTTTTTTTCCTGATCAGTTACTGGTATGTTCCCTCTGTGCATCAAATGTCTCTGTCTAGGCTAAAATAATTATTTCAGGCATAAGCTTATAGTAGGAAATATTACAGAATTAATGTGTGGCCACATGAGGACCATGTTTGATTTTCAAGTAACTACCTCATCTCTAGCATTTGTTGATTTGTAACAGGAATCCAGTCTGGACAGAGAGAGAAGGCAAGAGCTGACAAAACATTGCATAGCAGCATGCAGCAGCATGTATGTGCAAGAATAACAGCCTATTTGAGGAGCATCCCACGCACAAGGCAGAACCGTGTAAGATGGTTCCAGTGAAGACTACACAAGTTTAGGAGTCACTAGAGGCGTTTGCTATACTGTTACTAAGGGCACAAGTTTTATTCAACATCTGCATCAATAGCCTGGCAGAAATAGTAAGCTTTTTTGTGTAGTGAAGTGATGAAACTCAGAAAGGCCTTGTGAAATTGAGTGAGGTTGGACTCGATGGTCTCAGAGGTCTTTTCCAACCTTTTGATACTGTGACACTGTGAGCTGCTGAACAGAGTGTAGATGTAGATAATTGCAAGGTAACACTCCTAAGGATAGATATACAATTCTGAATTTGGAAGTGGAAGTCACAACTGAGGAAAGAGGGTTTTGAATCACCTCTTAAAATGCTCAGCAGTCTTTCCTCAATTTAGAATGGCAGTCAAAAAAGCCAAGAAAGTATAGTTGAGTAATGAGATGAAGACTGGAGAAGTAATTTTGCCATTATACAAAATCGTGTACACCCTTGTCTTGATTATTACGTGAAGCTCTGGTCTTCAAGACAATGGAATAGAGAAACCAAAGGTGCAGATTTCCACTAAAAGGCTTTAGGGATAAAGCAGCCACCTTCCACACAGGAACTAAGACATCTGGGATTCCAGCCTTCAGAGTAGAGGGCCAGGACAGGATATGATCAAAGTTTACACAACTGAGTAACTGTTATTCACCAAATCTCACAGTAAAAGGACAAGACAGAGTGCGAAATTAGTTAAGGGAATAGGATACCAATAGAAAACCAGGCAGAGATATACACTAATGCAACTATTCTGAATGCTGGAGGGAAATAAAAGGGTAATCACAGAAAGTGTCCTCAATATAGTTCCTGATTCTCCACTTGTTATGATTTCTGAGCCTCAACAAGAGTGACTATGTTTTGCAGGCATCCAGTTTGGGGAATTCCATGATAACAATATAATGGAATTTATACAGTGAAGCTCTGTAGATGGCTCATGAGATTCCTATATTGATTTTCCAGGAGAAAATAGAGATGTCCAGGACAACTGTCATCCCAATCACCTTTTCTGATAAATTCACTGCTACTGAGTGCTTATACGGAGGTCTTCTATGTTATTGACTGCATATTATCTTGTGTAATATTCTTTGGAAAATCTGTATAAAAATTTATGTTATTATCTGGTAGAATCACAGTTAGTTCCTTGTTGTGACTTTACCTCGATGTCTATGTTCAAAAAGAGACTCAAAAAAGAAAAGAAAGGAAAAAAATCCTATGCCTGAAAGTTATTTGGACAGATCTTTGAAAGATTTATTGCAACACTACATAAAAGTCTAAGAATCATGTCTGCAGGAAATTAGCTATGCATTCCAAGGGACATTTTAAGTGGAAATTCAGAACTAACTCTACTCTAATCTACTCTAGGGAAGTATAAGACTAGAGAAACTTCCTGTCTTTCATCCAGGCCACTTAAATAGAAAAAAAACTTGACAAAACCCATTTTATTTAATCTTCATATGCAGTGAAAGTTCTTTCAGTGTCTGTCAAAGGTCTAATTAGAAGTCTGATTGTGTCTTTGAGTCTTCAGGGTAGACTTATAAAGGCATTTCTTGGAGGAGCATGGTGTTTTCCATCAGAAGCCTTTTTCTGTTTCTAGGGACAAGAGTGAACTCTAATGGCTCCTGTAACCCTCAGCTGGTGTTGCAAGCTTTGCAATAAAATACGTAACTCTGTAACTTGTATACGTGTCTACAATGGATGGAATTACTTAATGAAATAACAGTAAGTTATGTTTGATGGTAAGTTGATGTTGGGAATAGCAAAAATTGAAAACAATTAAGGTGCCAGTTCTACCATAATTGTTTCACCTGGCTACTTACTGGTACCACCTCTCCATCTTACCCAGGTGCTTCAGAAGAGCTCTAACTTGAGCCTACAATGCCTCAATCTCCATTGTCCCTGGTCCCTAGCAATGATGGGGCTCTCTACAACGTCACTCACTGCCTCATTGCCTTCCCTGATGGAAAGCACGCCTTTCCTTGCCCACTGAAGTGCTGTAGAGGACTACGTCTCCTCTCTGCCTGGGATCACTGGTGTTTCTGGGTGAGAGAAGAGATGTGTATGAGGGGAAATAAATATCATAAGGAAAGCAATTTTGCATGCTGTCACGTCGCTTGCAAAAGCAGCGTGAAACAGG
The DNA here is from genome assembly GCA_033558235.1 of Neomorphus geoffroyi. Taxonomy (NCBI): domain Eukaryota; kingdom Metazoa; phylum Chordata; class Aves; order Cuculiformes; family Neomorphidae; genus Neomorphus; species Neomorphus geoffroyi. Next base: position 14,864,757 of record JAUMJM010000004.1, read on the forward strand.
ACTGAAAAAATCCACAAATGCAATTAGCAGAAAAGATAATTCGTCCTTCTGAAGTCTTCTGAAACACCTCTCCTTCTGCTCCCTGGCCTATTTTCCGAAAGATTTTATATTAACATAACAGATAATAGTACTGAGGTGCCTTTTATAGATCCCAGAGTTGGAGAGGTCTCGTATGGCGCTGCAAATTAATTTTGATTACAGGCTTAACTTTTCTCACTGACTACAAAATGAAGTGATATCTCCAAATCTTTATTGTTGTAAGGATCAACTGTGGCCCTTACCTTGGGGATACAGGAGCCCACTTCTCACCAAAAATTTATAACTTTGTAAATTATTTCTGGATCTTATTTCTCTCTTCCCCTAAGTGCAGATGGTATGAATGCTCACATCAAGCCTGGCTTCTCAACTCATGGAATTTGCATATTTCACCTGCATGTCAACCCTACACAGGCAATTCCTTGGCTCACCTTGAGACTGTAGTCACAGGCAAGTGCCAATACAGGCTGCATGCAGAAAGGGGCATGTAAGAGACAGAATAACCTTTTTTTTCCGTTTTCTGACATATAAGAACTAAATATGCTTATCTTCTAAGTTGCTAATGCTTTACTAATTACTGAAGACTTTGCATGATATTGTTCTCTTGAATTCTCATTAAATGGTACACACGAATGCAAAATTTTACTACCACTGTTTTTGAGATCCCTACCAGCTAAAACTTCTTTAGGGGTGCCACAAGATTGTGTCTAGTACAAGGTAAAAAAGATTAACTAGTGGATTGCATGTTACATTTACTGCAATTCAGCTTTTCACATGTGTGTTACCATTAACTATTTTCTCTACTTTAATACCTCCCTGTTGCCAGTCTCCATTGTGTAAGTGGCACCGGTATAGCTAAGATCAACATCAATCACACAGCTTGCAAAATCCAGTTCGCACCATTCTTCAGAAACTGGACTCCTGTAGCAGTGCATGGGGAGAAAAAGCAGTCTTTAACAAACAAATTGGAAACCAGTTGCCACAACTGTATAAATGTAATTTAATGTTCTCCATGAGTTGTTAAAGCTGGGGTGATTTCAAGCAACCTTTGTCTTCTGTTTTTTTGGTTAATACATGTCTTGTCAAGACAGACTGTTAATTTGTTGTAGTTACTGCCACCAGTCTTGAGAGAGGACCACATAGGAATGTAGGCTCTAAAGCAACCTTGGCATGACTTATTTGCCAAATACGGCAGGTTAAAATCAGAAGGTTTATATTTGCTACTCAGCAAACTTACAAGTTAGATACCACTAATGAAGACCATTTGTGTAAACGGCCAGATTGCACGGATATGTCCTTAAACAGTCTGGATAACATGAATGGATCCATGTAAAATGATAGTCGGGGACTTCCTCTGCAGAGCTGGTTGTTGTATGCTTACACCACACATGCAGCAGTGGTGTGGTATGTTATGAAGCACTAGCAGAGATGGGAAAAGATTGAATCAGAAGGTTTACGATATAATGAACGACTAAACAGAGCTGGCAATCATCCAGCTTTGTGTGCAACAATCAATAGCAGGCTAGAATGGCTGAGTAACAGATGGCTGGTACGGATGTTAGAAAGGTTTGTGTTTAGGCACCTCGTGCTAAGCCAGCTAATCTACTTCACAGATGTCCTTGCTTTTGCAGCTGTTTTCTTTAGATGTCCTTGAAAATTCAAAGTCTGGTCCAGGGCTACTCCTAGATACACCTGATACGACATCTATTTCCTGTTGCTTTCACAGAGTGATAAATCCAGTATTCAGTACAAGCACTGTGAGGATGTAGTATGATGGTTGCATTTGGCTAAAACCTGTCAGTGGTCCGAGCATAAGATCAGATTGTTTGTCTCAGCAGAGTTACAGCTATCATGAAAGGTATTTTTTTTCTACAGAAATTTAAAGAAAGTGATATTTTTATCAGAGTGTTAGACTAGCAGAGTTGTTGGTTAAGACAACTGCTATCAAATTCAGCATCCAATCACGATATCAGAGTTTTGGGAAGAAACAGAAATTAAAGTAAGATTATAAGAAATGGGGCAAAAGTAGCAAGCTAAGACAATCCAGTAGTTGTACCTGAGATGTTTAAAAGGGATACCCTTCTTAGGATGCCTCTAAAACATTTGGGTATTTCTAACTAAAAGGTCTTGATCAAACAAAGGAAAAATATCTATGGTGTATGAATCTTACTGGTTCAGCTAGAGCTGTTGGTGCAAGGTGGCCAATGCTTGTGTTGCCAAAACCAGTCTGACTCAAGGGAGGAGGGTCCCATATGCAGTGGTATTTTAATAGGTTTTACTGGAACCTGTAGCTGTCACACTGCTAGGGTATTTTTGAGAAAGGACATGCTACTTATCCATCCAGACACCAAAAGGCTGTGGAAATGGCATTGGCACTAATGAATGAAATTGCAGATATTCTCATGTCAGTTATATTTAAACACAGTTCTGAAAGCTTTGAGGTTGTATGGATCCTGGATTTGCAAGGCTCTGCTTGGATAGTGGAAACACTGACTATAACACTAGTTTTAACTGCCTGCTAAGCATTGTGCTTCAGTTCTCTGGATTTTTTTATAGAAAATGCCTTTTTAATATGTAAAATGTAGTCCAGTACTTATATTTGGGCATAAGCTAAAAATTACAGTGTTATTTTCCTTCTGTAAAACTTCAGAAAAACAAACCAAAAATTCAAGGATCTTGTAAGATAGGACTTCTAGGGTTCTTTTTTAAAAATTTTCTTTTTCTCTGCTGAAAATTGGAAATACTCCTGCAGGAATTTCCAGTAAAGAGATAAAATATCATAAAATAGTGAATGTTAGAGCTAGAAAATTCTACAGAAAATATAGTTTCTTCTCAGGGCTACATTAAGCATGTACCTTCTTTAGTAACTGAAAGAAAAACTACCATGGTGCTAGAATCACACTCAATAAAGTGATTTGGACAGGAATTGAACTATGAAAAGGTGAAACAGTTCCAGAAAAGACTGCATATATCTCAGTGTTTTATTTTTCATCATTGATAATCTACTAAATTATTTCTCTTTCTTTTTTTTTTCCCCGATGTATGATTCAGGATGTCCCTTTTAGATGTATTGGAACAAGAAATAAAGCTAAGCTGATTTATCTTTCCCCAGAACTAATGAATCCAGCCTGCTTTTTAGGTAGCTGAAAAAAAGACCTAAGCGTATCCTTCCACAAATAAAACCCCAAGTATATTGCCAATTCAGATGATCTGTGTGGAAAGATATTACATAGTATTGTTTTACTCCACTGTACATGAAGAAAAGAAGCTGCTCAGTTTGAGAACAGAGAAACAGAGAAAGAAGGGAACTTCAGAAAATCTTGCAAAAGCCTGCATTTTCTAGAGACAGTGGAGACAGTGGGCTTTGTGGCGGATGTGTTGGCTGAAGGCTAAGAAAACATTTGTTTCTTTGTATGTCCAAGAGATAAATATTTTGTACATTTTTTTACCATATGCTTCAACCTCAGAACTTGGTAGGAGGCAAGGACTTTTTCTGCTGTTTCAACCACATTAGAGGTGCAACATTTCTACCTCAGTTGTGCTTTCCACTTCTAGAATGCAGTAGTATTGTTTCTAGTCTAACTACAGCTCCTTCAAAGATACTCAAGTCTAAGACTTTTTTTTTCTCCTAATTGAAGTATCCTATCAAAACCAACTATTGGCTAGAAGGGTTACTGCTCCAGCTTTATAATAACATTTTTGCATATCATCTTTCGCCATGTGTTCAGCAAACTGCATGCATCCTAGAAACATTAAGAAAAGGGATGATTGACTGAGTGTCTTTGAATACCCAGAACAGTTGAAGAAAGTAAATCATATTAACTCTTTATTATAAGAATTTTTGATACTCAAATAAATGAAATTCTCATTTGCTGAAGCCAAACCGGAAGACAGGCTTTGTATAAAGTAACTAACTGCTGTAACTTTCATCTGTCAAGATGAAACCACCACCCTTCATTTAGAAAGAGACAATCCAGATAATGGAGCCTTAACAACTGATACATCCCTTCCATTCACAGGTTTTTATTCTGCATGTCACTAAATTTCTGGTCATATCAGTATATGTTTTCTAGTATCCTTCCTTATTGCCATTATGACCCCAGTGAAGAGAATTGCCTCAGAGGTTGCAAGGAGCTGTGAGTGTCTTCTGATTACTTAGCCACCAGAAGGTGCAGCATTGCAGAGCTGTAAATAAGCCAAGTAAACCAATGATATTTCTTGACCTGAGAAAAATACATGAAGTTCCTAAAATCAAGAGTGTCAGCTTAAAATCTCCCTTGAAAAAGGAAAATATCCCCAAATCAAGCCAGGATAGGACAGATACAAAGGGAGTCCTGGGAAGCAGTCTTACTAAATAGTCCTTAATACTGCTTCTTGCAGGGTGGTTTTTACTCTCCCCTATTCCTACTAGAGACTGATGGTGTAAGTAAGGTTTAAGTCTGCTAACCTTTTCTTCAAAAAGAGAAGAAATCTTTAGTGTGAGGATGAAAGAAATCTTAAATCGCTTTTAAGGTTTGGATTCAGAATCCACATGGAGCCCTGTGGCAGAGCAAAAGGATGAATCCAGATTTCTTAACTCTTATCTAAGGACTTCAGCACCAAACCATTCATTTGCTTTCACATTTTTCTTGAAGTCGTGGCCCTGCCAGATACTGCTTAATGTTTGAGAATCACAGGCAGAGGTGGTATGGCTACCCTCTAACAGCCTACATAAGCAGCCTACAGAACAGGGTGGAGTGGTCTTAGTTTAAAATCTTTGGAATTTTAGGGATAGAAAAGAGAGAGCACAATTAGCCCAACATTACTGGGAGTTACTAGCATGCTCCGTTATTAACCTGCCAGGCGTAAAATTCACTTTATTGTTCAGAGTTTGTAATTCCACAAAATCCCCAATAATTTCCATTTTTAACATCTGAAGGAAGCTTGATGTTTAGTGCACAGGTTTGTTCATGATCTACTGAGAAATTCACCCTCCCAAGACATGTTACTGGCAGGTATGACCTTTTGGGGAAACTTGTAGTGTAGCTTAGTTCTTTGTTTAATTCTTCTTCAAAGCTAAAACATAAGTAACAAAGAAAGCAGGCTGCCTTCTTTGCTATTAGTAAAGATCATTTTGATACTTTGGCACAGACAATTGATTAATGGAAACTCTCACACCTTTTGTCTTACCAAAATATGTTTTCAAAAACTAAGGTGTTTTTCGCAGTACCTGAAATATAATAGGAAAAGAGAGCATGTACGTAGTAATTTTTATTCAGATTAGGAGTGTTGAAGTCAGTCTCCTGATTGTCCCTTCTTGCTGTATTTGGATGAGCAATTTTCCTAGGGCTTCTAGAAACTGGATTCTTTTTGGATGAAACTAAACAATTACATGCTCCAGGAGCAAAGTTGATGTAGTCCAGCCGTCAGTGGGCATTCCATTCACTGAACCAGACTAGAGACAGCCTGAAATGAAAAATCTCAAAATATATAAAGTAGGCATCAAGGTCAAGGCCATAGCACCATAATGGGAAGAAATTACTCAACAGATCCACTCCTCTCTATCTTTAGTAGGTCCTAATGTCAGCATAGTCAATATGTCCTTTATGAGACTCTGGTGTTACCTGAACTGCTATAGAAAAAACATAAATTCATAACTTTTACAGAAAGAGTGACTTCCATTTTAGTTGGCTAATCAAGTACATTCAGGATGCAGAAGTCTGAGTTCTGCTGAAGTATTTCACATATTAGAAGCACATTTGGGTTACAATAAATAATGTAAACCGGTATGTGACAGAAACTGTACATTAGACAGTTAGGCTATAGTGGTCCTTTATATCAGCTAAGTAAGTTGTGCTTTGTGCAAGGGCTATTCTGTAGGGTAGCAGTTATTCCTGGAGTTCCAGTAGTAATCAGGATCCCATGATTAAACACTTCTCATATCAGTATCTTCCATCTGAATAGATTGGTGAAAAAAATCATAACAGAACAAAGAACTCAATGAGGTGAAGGATGAGTGCACAGGATTACACAGACGATCTATGGAAGAGCCAGCAAGACTTTTGATAGTATTCTGATAAATTGCAATCTTTGATAGGCATGAAGTACCCGAGGGACTATCAGAGGGATCACTTTTGACAGGAGTATGTTTTAAAGAAAGAAAGATAGTATCTCTTTTAATTTCAACTCAAGGATACTACCATGCCAACCCCTGCCTTCTGAAAAAAAAAAAACAAAATCACCCAAAAAATCAATACTCAACCAATATTAACATATCTATGATCAAAGTTCTGACACAGTCTGGCAATTGTTGCTTTTCCCCAGATGGCTAAATTTTGATTTGTACCATATGAAAGCTAACAGAATGCAAATAAAAGCATTTACAGGAATAAATCAGGATTGACTCAGAAAACTATTTAGTAAACTGTATGCAGTTATCTGCATAGAAGCAGCCAGAAGGAAAACTAGCAACTCTGCAGATGCAGTAACAGTAATCAACTAAACACAGTCCTATGTCCCATCAACATCTACCTTAGTTCAACACTCCTTGAATATGAGAGTTGTATTAAATTTTCCTTAGATCTGCCTCCATCTTCCTAGATGTTCTTGTAACACAGCAGGATTGGGCTATTTGTACATAAATTATGAATATTGTGCTTCATACAAAACAAGATTGTTTTAGTTGAGTTGTATCATTTTTTTCCGATATTCTTTGAAGACAATCTATTAATTTCATCATTACTCTTGTCCCCCCAAACACTCATTACACTGATCTTACATTCAGGTTATACATACTGGTTTGTGCCTCCTAAAATAAGCTTGCTGCTTCAGAGAACTCATGATCAGACTTGTGTGGTGTTCGTACACATATGCAGTGGGTGTTGGCATTATTTTGTTCTGAGTGTTTGCATGATTTTCTTCTAGGTGCTCTGATATAAGTGATTGATCAGTCAAGCCGTCAACGACCTACTTATCTACCCACCTACATTTTTGTCAATCATTCCCAATTAATTTGGACACTGATCTTTGACTAGAAATTCAGAGCACAAATATATCATCTCCTTTCTTCTGAGAGCTGATAATGCCACCAGATCACGTGGAAACAGGTTAAAATTAGACCTTAACTTAGAGAAAGATCCCTACACAAATTCTCAGGCAGTCATAGGATTTTGGGCCCAGATGATAACCGGCCCTTTCAAACAACCAAGAGGCAGGGTTTGGCTGATGCTACAGCCTTGGGGCCCCATTGTGCTCAGTCAGGATTTCACATCTCCACATGTTTACCCATGGTGATTTTTGCTTTCCTGTATTTATGAAACTGGAGCTTAAAGGTACATTTCCAGAGATAATATCTTCTCAGTTTTTGACACGCATGGGTCATGACATTTGTGCTTATGTGTAATCCAAGCCCAAGCAGCAGTAAGTGCAAAACAAGGGATAAGCCACTAGAGCAGGGAGAACTATTATTAGCAAGCAATTGACTCAGCAAACATATCTCTGTTTTCTCTTTGTGAGTTACCTATTGGTCCCCGCTGGATCGTTCCCAAACCCACAGAAGTGTTTCCAACGACCAATGCATACGTCTGGCATGAGCACTCCTATGAGCACATAATCATCACAGCTTCTCATCCCATGAATAACTTGGTAGATAAAATGTAGATAAAATTAATATAAAGTTTCACAGGAAGTGAATGAAAAGAAACTTTCAGTCTGAATGACTCAACGGTATCCTGTATCCCATCAAATTTCCACAATTATTGGTGAGGTCTGCTACCTACAGAATACTAAAATAATTACAAAGGATCATGCAGAACTTAGTTACTTCTACAACAGTGTGAATGTGCATTGGCTAACGTCCTTTTATACTGGAGTTATGCAATTAAATGGTCTTATTGTGGCTAAATTTTACAAGGCATTTTTTTAAAAACACATTTCAGAGTAGTTCTTTGACTTTTGAAACACAAATGTGTCAATGGCACTGCTTTTATCTTATGAATTTAGCACTGAACACAGGGGCCATGAAACATTAATGCTTGTCACATTGGAAAGCTTTTTATTTTTCAGCTGGGCTACATTCCTTACTCCACTCAAGTCATATAGCAAAAATCAGTAGACGTCTTTTCAGGATATGGGGCTAAAGCTGTGACATCAGGGAGCCAGGATTTCTGCAATATGATATTGTCTATTTGTTGTCTATCTGACTCTCACCCTTAACTCTCTCTTCCCACCCTACTGCCACAGAATCTGTCTCTTATATGGGGGAGCAAGGATAATAAAAATAAATGTTAGCAAATAAAATCAGCTCAACTAACCACAAATGTGGCTGACTAGAAAACTAGAAAAAATTGTCCTACTCTTAGGAGTCTTCTGTTCTTGGAAAACAGTGGGGAAGCAGGAGACTGTAGTATGTTTGTTATTAATTTTCTCCATTTATTACATTAAAAATAACCATCCCATTTTTGTTTGTGCCTCAAGTCTAAACTGATAGCAGAGTACACCAAATGAAACATCCAGCGTACAATTAAGTATACAAGCCTAGTCAGCCATTAATAGTTCATTCTCAAGCAACTGGATCCTGAATACACAGTTAGACATGTTAAATTAATATTATTGTTTATTCACATTCTTCTGGAATATTTTCAGCCATCAGCCCTTTGCAATAATATTACATTCAGCAGGGCTGGAGTCTGGTGATTGGTTATTCTTACGCAGATTCCTAAGCAAACTCCTGAATAAAAAAATTACAACACAGTATCATTCCTCTATATTTGCATCTAAGATGTAAGCAATGTCATCCAAAGTCTATTTAACTTTGAGTTTTCTTTGCCCTTGTTAGGAATACTAAATATGGTAGAAAGGTGACTAACAAAACAATGGTTTGAAGGCATTTTTATATCCCTTCAGTTTTTAACGGGATAGACTTTTCCAAATACAGTCTGGGTTTCAAAATGTTGATTCTACTTGGAAGTAAATCTGAAGCTTATTCTCCACCTGTAGAGCTTAAATTCTTTTTTCCTGGATATTTGAAATGTACTACCCTTATGGGGGAAACTCAGTTCAAGGAGCTTTTTTTCAGCCTGAAATTGCAAAGCTTCTACATGAAAATTTAGCTACTTATCCAGTCTTTTTTATTTTACTGTTTGTTTTCCCTTCACACTTGAGAGCTTTCTTCAAGGCTATGTACAAGCTGTTATTTCTTTGGCTTGCCAACTACCATGCTAGTGCAGGTGTTAGGAAGCCCTCATACTAAAATCCTTCAGAATTCTCCAGAAGACCCTATCCTCTGAAAAAAATATTATAATTATTCGAAATCATTCAAAAATTCAGGATCACGTGATTTATTTCCCAGTGGAATTTAAATCTGAGATTCATAGGGATCATCTGAAGACCATGTATTTAGAGTATCCGAATGTCATGCTATGTCCGTATCACATTATACACTTTGATCTATAAAAATAGATGTTTCAATCAGTACTGAATAGCAACTGTCTTTAATGGCTTTAAAGATAGAATGGACTATTTCAACCATTATACAGTACCATCTTTCAGCATCTCAGTATTAAGAGTGGTAAGCAGTGACTGTAAGATACATAGTACGGTATGATGTAAAGTTAAAACATTTCTCAGGACACAAAAACATGAGGGATGAAGCTTGGAGATTCTGAAAAGAATCTTATTCTGAAACAATTCTTGTGAAAACATATTTTTAGTATTATTGTTTCTAATAAATCTTTAATTTTTGAACAAAAATTATGGAAGTTTTTCATGAGATTTCCATGAAAGAATTCCAAATTTTGACCAGATGTGCTTGGGAATCAAAGCAGTTAGACATTTAAAGTGACCACTTCGACATTGCAGGCAAGAAAACAAGTGTGAACACATAGGCCAAGCTGTTGTGGTGTCAGGGAGGTTAGGACTGGAGTCTTGTAACCTTTGGGTTTATCTGTCTTATGAGATAGAGTTCAGAAAAGTACTTCTTTTGAGGACCATAATCATAACAATAATGTAGTTTAAAGTGAAAGTTAACAATTCATTCAATAACACATATGTGAAAATTGGGTTTTACAGTATGGGGTTCTCCAATACAACTGACAAAATCTTGTCAAGGTCACGTGACTGCAAGGGGAAGCCTGAACAATTCAGAGATAAAGTGAAGAATTTTGTTGAAAAGATTAATTATTTCACTGGCATAATTTGATTTTTGGTGCAGCCCCAGTAATTGTTAAAAGAAGATTTGGAAATCTTGAAAGAGATACTGTAACCTCTGGATACATTGCAGGCACACTGAAAGAAAGCTGAGAGTCTTTGCTATCCTGTTAATCCCCAAATATACGAGGGATTTTAGATCACTCAAGATACTCTGGAGTGGTCAAAGAGAGAATTTGTTTTCAGTGGGGTGTGTCTTGCGCTATAGCTACTGACAGCTGAAATATCAAGCTCTTCCTCTGCTTTACTCTTCAACTTTTGTCCCTGAATGACGAAAATACCTTTTTTCTCTTCACATTTGTTTACTATCTTTCTAGATCGTTTACGATAGCATTCAAATGTTAGGTTTCTTCCCCTCTCCTTCCCTCACATGTCACATTTTTTGACAGCCTAAACACTTCTTCCCATGTTCTCTTTCCTTTTCTCCTGCTTCAGCTCTCTCTTTTTCTCCATGTTTTCCTTTTTACTTGGAGAAAAAAACCCCACAAAACACAAATCTTCCTCCTACTTGCAGCCACCTTCTTCAGAGTGAAGACTACGACTATTCCCTTTTTCCTGAATTATTGCAGCTCTGCACAGTGAAATGCATTTGTTACCTACATCAATTTCCTGAACAGAGATACACAAGATTTTTTTTTATGATACAAAGCATCATCCTAATGACATTTCTTCCCAGAGTGAGAGAGGCACAGAGAGAGACACACAATTTTCTGTTTTCCTGCTTCCAGCTTTATCTGCTTTAGGATCAACCATTCAATCCAAGCTTAATGAAGTAATTAGGTCACTGTGAGGAAGTTTCCCAAAAGCAGAGCCTTCTGGAATTTTCTGTTCTTTCTTAAATGTTGAAATATTATCCAATACAACACAGTTCCTACAAATGACATTATATAATGCACATTCAATCTGTGTATAACACAACACCACAGTAAGTCATGATTATTCAAATTAAACCTGGTGATATCTAAGTGTCTCTCCCATTTTGCTTTTCCTTCTTATTTTTTCAGGACCCAAAGAGCTGCCTCTTCTTGTAAACATTCTTGTTCTATATTGCTACCAGTAACCCATGGACTTATTTCTCAACGACGAGGAGGTTGTGTATTGCAGCTCAGTTAAGTACTTTTTCACTGTCAAGATGAGGACATTGTGGTAGCAAGTCACTTATACTATCTACACAATAATGTGAACAAAGTTGTATCTGTACAGCATATGACAAAGAAATCCATATGTAACTCACAGCATCATTATTATATTTTCTTATTAATAACTGATACAAATTTCCTGTGACACTCTGTACGTTGCATTTCTATATAACTGTGTTATTGTTTAGTTGACATCAGTAGCAGTCAAATACCATTTCTGTACAAACTCAAAATGGTAGTCTGAAAAAGATACTCATTCGTCAGTTTAGCTATAAAGATTAATTGCTGGAAAGCCATAAAATACTTCTCCACTAATCAGTTTAAGTAGCAATAATCTCGTTCTGGAACTAGAAATTCATTAATTAATCATCCCAACTGTAAATGCAATCTAGGCTGAAAAATCAATAAACCCCCCAAACATTATTTTAAGGTCAGATGTTATCAACCAGACCCCTGCTGTTTACTTATGCAAGACTGCACATCTAGTTAGATATAAGGCAACCAGTACTGAAAAAAAAACCAGTATATGTGATGACGAATTTTCATAAAGACCTGAAAGAATATCTTTTCAGATTTACTAAATTTGCTTTTATCCTCATTCTTCTCACAGCATTACTACCTCATTTTGCAGTGCCTGCCCATAAGCAGAGAAGTTAAGTAGGATTTTCATTTAGCAGACGGAGATTTACCTAAGTAAGGACATAACTTCTAAGTGGTGAAAAGTGTTCAGTATGTTATGGAAATTAATGAATGATTGAACAATAAATGATTAACAGTTTCTCTTAAGAAAGGATGGTTTGGAGGCACTAAAAGAAAAGACAATATGTATAAAAACAGCTAAAGGCATTGTTTTTCACACACATGCTTACAGCCTGGTACTCAGTAACACAAGATGCACTTGGTACTGAATCCTAAATTGCTGTCAATCAGAATTATCCAAATCAACAAGATTTATCCTACGGAAGAATTTTGGAAGAAAAATCCATCAAGGACTATAAGTGGCTCAAAGACTGTTGCAGATAGATGATACATATATTCTTACAGTTTCCATGCACTCTTTCCCTAAATATCACCTTCAGATCTTTGACGGAGCCCAGACCTTTGGCCTTTAGTCTGTCTTTAACATGAACATTTCTTAGCTTCTGCCGTATCTTTTGTACTGTATGACTAACTTGTCTATATTTCTGTCAGCAGATGGCATTACTCAATGCGATCCATGAATGTAAACAGAACAAAAAGGAGTTGATTGTTTTGGAAAAGGAAATCTTTTTCGGAGTACAATAACAAAGTAACCCAATCTATTTTCATTTTGGAAATTCCACTCTGAAAGACAGCCAACCAAGAATGAAAATAGTTGTCAAATACGTCCCTTAAAGCATCACAGAAACCAAAGAAAGAAACTAGATTTCTAGAAAAAATATTAATTGCAAGTGTAGTATTGAACTCAGATCATTTTTAGAAGTGTAAAGTGCAACAAAACTTCTTCAAATTCCATCTCTTGCGGCCATAACAAATATTCAGCTATTGAAATGAATCTGGATTGTCAAATAAAATAGTCTATTACCATTAAAAAGGTAATATTATAGAATTCAGCTTACCAGAGTAGTGACAAGTTTCACCATTCTCACTCATGTTACAAATGTCTTGCTATATGAATACACTCGATGAAATGTTTGTGCCTACTTCTCTTGATAACTTCATTGGCAGAATTTGTTCGTTTTAAAAAAAAAATTCAAAAATTATTTTGAATATCAATAGGGAATGACCATGTGAGGTGGGTGAGATAATTTTTTTGGGACTTTTTCAGCAATACTGATAAAGATTTTATGAATATATTAATTCCCCAAAAGCAAACCACAGCAAAGACCAGAAACTGAATGTCATCAGAACTGTGTGGAGACTGTATTGAAATTGGGGTCAAAATATTGTCGTTCACCTCTGCCTACACTTTTGTTTGTTGTGAATTTTGAAAGAGAGACAAGGAAAATGTATAATTAACTGAGCCCCTAGTTATGTAGGCTACTGACCAAGTAAAATGATTACTATGTGTTAATTATTCCTTGACATTTCGATCTCTTCAGGAAAGTCAGGAACCTTTTCAGGAAAAGTGCAAGTTACATGCACATTTACAGGCTTTCATAAACTGCTTTTTGTTGATCACAATATTCTCATAATAAATTGGCTTTCAAGCTGTGTTTCAGCTCATTTAAGCTGCATATTTGGGAATACTTACAAATACAGGGAATGTGCTAATGTCATATTGAATGCTGATACCAATAAATCCATTACAGACAACTAACTGATGTACCACTTCTCTTTCTCTTTTCCTTTCCCCAGCCTCTGAAGACTTTCTTCTTTCTCCCTTTGACGGTCTATTGAAACATGCTTAAGCCCCATGCCCCAAAAAAAGACAATACAGATGATGTAAATACCCATTCTTTTGTGACTACACCTAGTGTAGAAGCATTACAGGCCAAACCCATAACCCCTTCGTAAAAATGCACTGCTAAGAAACTACACACAAATCTCACGGTCCACTGAACGAAAAATCATCTACTGGGGGAATGTTTCCAAGCAGTATTTTTTCTTACAAAAGATTTGGTTGAATATCTAAATGAATTTTTTAAAAATAATTTACTTAATTTATGCTGTTTATTTTTCCAAATTTTTGCAGAGAATGAGGATGTTCAACAGCATAAAGCCTAGAAAGATAATCTAAAAAAATCATGGGGAAAACCTTTATGTAACAAATCATTAATGTACAGCCATATTTAAAGCAAGACAAACAAGTTATCTTTGCTTTAAGCTGGAGTACTGAAGCCAAAGATAAAATGCTATTCAGAATGTAATTTACATCCCTTAAAATTCTGTTCGCAAAACTTAAGAATGCTGCTGGGCAGAGTGATTTCAGCTTTCATTTGTTTGAGAGCGTAAAAAAAATTAACTCACATTCTTCAGGAATATATTTTGGAAAAGTCTTTTCCATTGACTTGTCTATGTCTACCTGTGAGCTATAACTTTTCTTAGATAGGATAATGAACATTGCTGCTGTATTTGTGTTTCTGCTTGGAAAAAAAGGGAAGTTTATTAAGACGATCATTTTATATATGTTTATGTAATTTTGCTAAAACTGTAAATTCATTGAAAGATTTTGTTGCTCCTACTTATGTACAGTTTTAGGAAAACAATTTTATAGAAATCTTCCTTATCAAGAAATACTCAAGAAAATTAATTCCATTTAAGCATTTTTATCTATTTCTAATTTGGCTTAGCACCACCCTTAGAAAATCTTTTTCTCCCCTAGAACTGGACAAATGTCATATCACTAATTTTTAAAATGTTTGTTTATTCCTTTTCACCAGGGAAAGCTAATTATGTGTGACATATGAGCATGCAGGAGAACCCATACATATTCCAACTTAACAAAGAAGCATTTCCACAACAGGTGAGATGAGCCGCAGGTGAGAAAAAGATGTAAGGGAGAGAAGCACAGATTATAGCTACCCATAGCTAATTGCTGTTTATATGAAACATGTGCATCTGTTTTCAGCAATTAGAGTGAAGATCAATAGAAAACATATATATTTAATTAGACATATGGTTCATTTTACTGTAATTGGAACCCCATGTCACTTCTGGCTCTCCATATGCAGTATACTCTAAATTGTTTTCTGGGGTGTATTTGCATCATATGGAAGGTGAAGAGCAGACACCAGCTGAGGCTCAGATCTCATTGTCTTGTGGTGCTGTTAAATGCAGGCATTTATGGTGACTTAACCAGGCCAGAAAACAATAGAACTTTGATTTTGAACGTCATTTAACCCTTTCCCTGATGGCTGACCACATTGCATGCCTTGTAACTACAGCAGCTGTTAACAACTCATGTGTTCAGCAGTGTTCAATCTTACAAGCACTTTTAAGAAAACTGTTTCCTGAATGTCTAAAAAGTAAAGAAATTTTCATTTCAACACTTCTGAGAAACAGACAATTCAGAATAAAGAATGATAATGCAATTATGCTATTTTACTCACTGCATGTCTCTTAAGCGGTGATTTCAGCTTGGAAAAAAAAATAAAGGAGAAGAGAAGCAGAAAAAAATCTTCCAGCAAAATGTGAATGGACAATGTAACTCCATCTCCAAAAATTTGCCCATTTACATAACACCTGGTTACTGTTAGGTCAATCTCACGTATATTAAACTGTAAATGATGGGAAGCTTCCTCTGCTGTGTCTAAGAGCAGACATGAAACACAACAGATTTTGGAAGGAAATTAGTAAAACTTCTTATTCTTAGCACCCAAACTCTTTGTATAGATGTGATACCAAAATGTGTTTATGAACATTTTAACTCCAGTGTCTAACTTAGACTATTTTACATGCTGATTTAAATATTTCAATATTGCTTGCCAGATTTTTTATTAATTTAGCAGATATAAAATGATTGAAACAGGGACAATTTAATGGAAAACACAGCTTTCACATGGTACTTGCTTAGAATATTTCATGTTGTAAACATCTGTCTGGTTCAGGCTAGTGGATCTGTTTTAAGTAGAACTCTTAATAGTGCAAGAAAGCTCTGTTAGAGAGGATGAAGGAAATGGCAGAAAACAAGCTGCATCAACGATAATTGACATCTACTTTCATGTTAAAAATTCTGTGCTCAGTCTAATAAAAGACGCAGACACCAAAAAGTAAGGTAGCAAAAGTATTGTTTGCAAGGATCAATGGGTACCTTTGACATCTACCTGTTAAATGACCCAGTAGCTAAAGTTTACAAACGAGAACTAAGAGCTGAAGGAAAGCAGATCTTCTGTCTAGGTGAAAGATTTCAAAATCACATAGCAGGAGAGCAAATTTCCGGACAGGTACGGGGTATTCTGGGTGAGGGAACTTTCCAGTCATCTTATCTTATGCTTTGCTAATATCAGGAAAGGATTGGTGTTTCATGGGGAGAAAAGAACAGTGAGAACATTAAAGGGTTTTCCTATATACAGCTGCACATACGTTTTGCAAGGTGAGATGTTCAGTATGCATAACCAGTCTTTGTTTCCAGGATTACGTTTCAGGAATGACAACCTTTGAATCAAATACCCTGGACTCAAAACTGAACATTTCCTCCCAATGCTCTGAACAAGAATATTCGATCATATGCTCTAAGAACATCATTTTTCAGTCTAGCATGACTGTAAGCAAACCTTGGTTTCATTTTATCTTAATGGCCTAAAAACTTCTGAAGTCGTTGAGCAGCCTTTTTATAAGAGAGAAAAGAGACAGATTTGGCATTCCTCAAGTTGAGGAAAAATTTTTAACATTTCTTCCCACTTCTTAGGGAAATATTCTAAAGCAGGTGTCATCATCACCAATTTTTATGAAGCCTGGTCCTACCAGAGAAAGAGGTCTGGGAAATTATTCTTCTCAGGAATCTTATATGGAAAAATTTCTCTCTATAATTAATTTGGGGAAAAATTACGAAAATGGTTTTTGAAACAGAACAAGGTTGGATTTTGAGCTCCTGAAGAATGCTAAAATTAGAAAGTTAAGTATTTGTGGATTTAGAGTTAAGTTTATCAGGAAGTTTCTAGGTTACCATTTTGGGTATTTGTCCTGAAACTCTATCCATACCTCCTTTAAAAATTTAAGTCCTTTTCTTCTTAGGCACATCCCTCTATAACTGTACAAAGCTTCTTAAGATGGTTTTGGGCTCCGTCCTCCTTGTCTTCATTCACTCCATATTGGTAGATGAATCCATTGACCTAAGAAGCCTTTGGTCCTATGGCAACAGCTGTATAAAGACACACCTCCATCAGAGAAGTCATTTGCAATAATTTGTTTTGTCAGAAAGTTGTTCTTGTCATAATTATATAAATGGGCTCAAAACAGAGCAGCCAGGGAGCAACCATTAGAAATGCCAGGGAACACCATGTAGTTCCTTTCTATTGCACTACTTCAAGGATCCATTTTGTCCTGCCTAATATTTTTTTTCTTTCCTGGCCCTTTAAAGTGAACCTGTCCAGATCAAAAGTATTATTGTTGGACTGATGCCTATGAGTATTGTCAGTAATTGCCACGACTAACAGGAACTTTATAAGTATTATTACCATTGGATAAATTGCCATCACTATCTATTTTACAAGGCAAAATTTCTTTCACTGGTATCTGAAACCTTACTTGCCTCATGCTGCAGCCTCGGATCTTGTTGCTGGACAGAGGCCTGGGCATGGAGTGCACTGAAGGCCAAAATTAAAAAAAAATATTCCTCTAGAAATCTATTGAAAGTGAAATTTTTTATGTCAAGTTTTGTTTTCACAGAGCTGACAGAAGGGCAGCTGGTTTCACTAGGGGACAGACAGACCTGTGCCGAACTCCTATGTGATGCTTTGTCTGTGACAGGAGGAAGGGGACAGGTCGCGTGACAGTTGCAGTCCACTTTGCAAGAGATATTAACAATTGATTTCCTCCTTCCCTACTTTGCTCCAAAATGGCTGTATAACTCAGGATAGCATCAGCCTTTTAGGCTGACAGTTCCAGGTTTATTGTAAGAGGCACTTGGGCTGCCTTTGTACCAAGAACATATCCCCACTTGGGATCTGCTGGACTTCCTGACTACATCTAGGTCTCACAGCAGGATGCGACCCACAGCTGATGGACCTGACAAAAAAGCATATTCAGGTCAAGATATGTAAGCGAGACAGAGGCTCTCACTCAGGATGTGGCCAGCTCATCTGGGTTGATAAAGGCACTACGTAACATTGGACATTTTCTCAGTAGCAGGCCACAAAAGAAGGCAGCAGAGCAGTGTCTGTATGAGCAGCGCTACCAGTGTCTGTTCCATACTCCCCAGGAGTCCTTGCCCTTCAATCAACAGTTAAGCCCCAGACTGATCCCACAGCTTCTGCATGTTACCACCCCGTTGGGTATCATGTCTCTGTTCAGGGTGAAAGCTTTAGTGTTTACCCCAGCCTCTGCCAGAGAGCAGATGTTGGCAAATATTGACTTATTTTTGTGTCTAGTACTACTTTCCAGTATCAAAGAGAAAATAAACCCAAATAGAAGGTTGTAGCTCCACCTTGGGATATTTTTACATTTTAAGTGTGATCTTAAAATTTTATGAAGAACCTATCCTATTCTTCTCTTTAAACTGATTTTAAAGATCTTTGATCATCATAATAGGTGCAAACCAGGTAAATACTTGTGGACATAACTGCATTGCCTAGCGATCAGAGATCCACGCTAGGAAATCCAAACCTGCTGCTGCCTGCCCAATGACAAGCCCACTGCTTTTAGCCATCTCACTGGCAACTTTTCTAGAGATTTAGTTGCTCTGGGGAAATGGGAAAATGTCATCTCCTCCCAGCCCACAGTTATTTAAATGTTTCAGTGTCAACCAACATTATTCTGCTTTTATGTTTTTCTGCATTGGACAGCTGCTGGCTCTGCTTTTATGAGAAATATACCCTTGAAGTCACTTGACCTCTTGGTGCCTTAGTCGACACAGACGGAACACTGAATAAAACCAGGATGTTGCTAGAAATCATATGACTAGTTTGAACTGTGGAGGAAGGGCTTTGGGGGGAGTTATTTTTGTTTCTCCTTGGGTAAATAAGAGTTCAATTTATCTAATTATATGTAAAGGTGCATAGATTCTGTTTTGCAAGAACATATTTTCACAGTTCAGCAGTCATCTTTAAAAGGTCAGTAGTTATATAAGAAAGAGTAGCATACATTTTTAGCTGAAGAAATATCCTATACTTCTTGTATTCAGATACCAGGATTACTTCATGGCAAGCACCGGCATATAGATGATATCTGCTTTTTCTGGCTTTCTGCCAAAGCAGATTTCTTCAGACATTATAAATAGCTCTACTTGGTGCTTCATTATACCAACAATACCTTATCAACCTCCTCTGCCATGGGAAATAGGACTAATGATACTGTGTTGCCTTAGAAGTGGGCTGAGTACAAAAAAACATGGAGCCATGACATCAAGAACCAGGTGGCAGCACAGGTGGAAGCAGTAAAGCTTGAAACATCAAACTGGAAAAACACATTGTCTATCAATATATCCTAAAGACACTAACTATTTTTCTCATGTCTATTTGATTGATTTCAATTAGGTTCTCCATCACAAAGTATTATAGCTTACTGAAAAGAAGAGGCATTTAAACATTGAACTGATGTGAAGCTGTCAAATGAAGAGCAATTCCGGAAGGCTGACCTTTTCCTTTAGGTGCTTGTAGTGCACATGAGAAGTTTTGGAGCAGTATGATAGGAATTCTAGTACAACCTCATCTTTATGTATCTGGGCATAGAATATGCTTGCAAGTAAAGATCAAAGTGGTTTTGATTTAAATGCAACATTCTCCCATCAATCATTATTGCAGGGCACTGCTAAAGCATTTATAGTCAGACGTTTTCCTTTCATGATCCTACACAAGCAGTTTATTTAGCTTTGGTGAAGAGATCACTCACCTCATACCTCCTGATATTTTCATTTAATTTGATTTCAAAATCAGAAAAGTTTATATTGAAACTATGCAATATTTATAGTTTCACATGACTTTTGGGACACCGACACATTGTGGAAAGTTTGTGAGTTTTAGTAGGTCATTTGACAGCCTTGGTCTGCCCTGTGTTCTGAACAGGAAAAGATTGAATCAGGATGATCTCATAATCCTAAAATGCCTCTGATGCTGTGGCCCTCTTAAAATTCTGACATCTCTTTACCAGGAGAAATAAACTCCATAGTAATGGCAATAAAATAAATGGCTACACACACAATATGAGAAAACTGCATATACTAGAAGACTTGAAAGTCCATAAAAGCAGCCCAGAAGAAACATGCATCCGTGAATCAGAAAACAAAGAGTAATGGTTAATTCCAGAGAGAAGGAAACATAAGCAGTTTAAAAATGTGTCTGAAAGCCCAAATTCTAAGAGAAAGCCTTTGTAGAAAGGGTGACATTAGTTAGCAAGGCTATAAAACAGGGGCTGTGTTCAGCCTTGAAGTCCACTGGTTTCTGCTCAAAGAAGGTGTTCATTGTCCCACTGAAAACATGCCAGCTCACCAAAAAGGACAAAGCACAACCTTGCGGCTGATGCATACACCAGGTTGACATTAGAGTCTAAGGAAATATTCCTGGGAAATATTTCCTGGGAAATATTTTTATCTATCCTAACTCCTTCAAGGAAGGTGTGACTCAAGATGGAGCTGTGCCTAAACACCACAATTAATCTCCATGTTAACATGACAGATACTCTTCAAGTTAAATGTACTCGCAACACAAATTGTATAGATAAGGCTGCTTGTTATTTACAATGTGCTCCACTGAATCCCAGCTTGTCTCAGTTGGTGATGTGCCCTGTTAAATGCCCTGCTCATAAGGCAAATAAAGTTATGTTAACCATGATCACGTTTGTTTCATAACCCCTTGCCTATTGTGAAGTGCTGGTAGATCTGTGTAGTTCAAAGACCTCCCTCTTGACCTACTTCAGTGATAACTGGTTTCTGTTCCATCCTTTGATAAACATTATTTCACATCTGGAAGACAGTCCCACATATTTGAGTATCTATAACAGATGTTTTGTACATAATTTAAATATAGTTTTTAAGTGAAACTTTAAAGAGTTTCTGCATATTGCCTTTATTGTTGTTCTTACTGAAAACAAATAATTTGTAAGTTTGCTTCCTCTTCCATTACAGCGGTAGAAAAGCTCCATAAATTCCAGTTAAGTATAACAGAGGTTTTTGCCCAGCAGAAGTCACTTAATGAGATTTCATTGAGTAGCATTGTCATTAACCATCAATGCAAAATCCTGATGCAGGGTTGCCCCCCTCAACCCTATACTAGAATCAATTATCTCCTACAGAATCTCCTAGTATGTTATAAAAAGAATACATATTCCTCACAGGAAGTAGATAGTCAAAAGTTATTGTTTGTCAACAAGTTTTGTAAGTGGCTTAAACTCTGATATTAATGCTGTTACTGCAAGGATTATTTTGTATGCAGACATGTAGTTTCTAGTCATAGGGCTTCCAGTAGATTTCACCCTCCATTCTCTTTCACTGATAGTCTTCCACTAATTTTAAAATCTCTGTTTTCACAATTTCCCTTCATTTCTGAGCAATGCATAACAGAAATGAATGCTGCAGATTATGTCAGTAGGCCTTTATATTTGAAATATCAAGGATAGGGTAAGCGTGGGAACAGTGGTATTACCTCTCCGCAAACGGTATTTGCTCTCCACAAACCTCAGCTGAATCACGAGTCAATTGCACTTTTGTGTCTGTTCTATGCATTTAAAAAGAGTTTCTGTCCTCAGTGTGAATTAGATGAACATATTTTAAGTGCATATAAATTCTTAAGGAAATGCATTCTCACCCAATAGTGTAAAAGTAAAGAAAGAAGCCTCCCTGATCAGTAAATGTTAAAAGTGACTAAACTCTGTTATGTAAACGTAAAATAGGTTCCTTCTCTTTACCTGCATCTCTGTTACTATCTACAGATATGTCTGCAGAAACTACTGGTTCATAAAGTTGCTGACTTGTTCATTGAATCAGCCAAAGGGATTCTGAACCTTATTGCTAAAGGGACTGAAATAGTTATTCACAATCCAAATATTTACTTCCTAAAAAACATTAAGAAAAACAAATCTTCATTTTGCAACAGTAATAGCACAAATACATACAGGAAAGTTTATTACATTATAAAACCCTTACAAAAGAGTTTTCTTTGGAACAGTTATAAAATAAATTGATGAAAGAAGATAAATAGAGTGATTCATATGTTCATGTGAACTCTACTAAGCTACTTAAGAAGTGAATGAGAATTAGTGGTTTGTAAGAAGTCTCTGCTTTCTTAGCTATGAAGTTTTGGTGTTTGACGATAGGGTTTGATTCAAAATAATGACCTCATTTACTGATTTACAATTGCCCATTCTCTTATTAGGAATATAACGAGGCTTTCTGCTAATTAAAGCTAATTTGGGCTCATTATCTAGAGACTGACATTTCCCATAAAATGAGAGGGTATGCTGGAGACATGTGTGTCTCTGTTGTAGTCTGGCATTCTGGAATCATTTGAGGACTATAATTTTGAAAAATAACTAAGAACTTCATGGGCTGTGAAGAGGAGGAAGCAGACAGTATAAAGGCTGGGCACTGTGCCACTACAAATACAGAAGCTTTTGCCATCCATTACATTGCTGGTCTGGGCAATACCCAGAGTTATGCTTCCAGACCAACCTCAAAATCGGGTTTTGTGGCTCTCAAAAACAATTAACTGAATCTGGTATTGGTTTAACCCTTTATTGCTTATGGAACTTATATGATCCATAGATCAATCGTGCATAATGGCTAGTATTCATGTAAACCTGAAGAAATTAAGGCATAGAAAGCATCCAGATTAAAGTGCGGTAATGCTGAATAAAATTGCCTTCCTAAATATGGGATCATAGAGAGATAAGAAAGCAACATTTGACTCTCCAACATTGCAAAGAACCTTCTAGAACAACTATAAGAATGATTTTTTTTTTCCCCGTTTTCTGCGTTCATAGGCTTTTGACATATTTCCAAATGTTTTGCAAACCCAGTGAAGCCAATGAAAATTCTTAGGTAGAAACGATATTGAAAATACATCTTTCTAATCTTTGTCTTGCTTCCTTTTTTGACAGTAAATGTAGACACCTGCAATCATGAAAAAAATCATGTCAAGACATTTGTATTCAAATGTTTTTGCAATATTCATAAACAACTGTGCAATTTTGAGCTTTGCTCCATTCTAATGCTTGAAGAGTGGTGTGTACATAAGGTACAAATGTATCTCTTGTGGCTTCCTTTTGAGCAAAACAATGATTAAACATACATTCCTTTTTCTAACTGTGTAGAATATCTTGGCAGATTTCCCACTTCCAACTGTTTGTACGTCTCAGTGGAGGCATGCAGTCTGACAGTACCTTTTAATATTAATACAAACCTTGCCATAGCAACATGACTGTTGCCACAAAAAGGACACTCAAGTCACTTAGAGGAATAATTTCAATTACTATGGGGAAAATTCCAGATTAAGTCCAGGTTCCCAAAATTGTTATAAGAATGACATACAATTGTTTCTGACCAAAACTCTGGCTCAGTTTTGCATTCCCCATGCATTTGCAAGGAAATGTGGCTTCATTTTTCATTAGATCTTAATAGCAAGAAGTAAGAATACACAGGACTCCAGCTTTAATAGCCAGTAATTTGCAGCATTTAGGAGTGATTTATGGTGAACACAGATAATCCCCCACCTCCACCCCCTCCCCTGCTAACTTGTAAAATCTGTAGGCCCACACCCTTAATAGATGTTCTTCCCCTTCAGGGAAGTTCTCAGGAAAGAGTCTTTGTAAATGTGGTAAACCTCCTCCAAGTTCTCAGGGCTTCAATGAGGGGACAGAGGAAAGGACTCATTCCAGAGAGCCACTTCAGTCAGATGCAGAGACTAACTGGCTGAATCATCAGTACTTTAGGTTGGTCTGTCTGATGCATTGTAGGACACAGAAAATTTCATAAGAAATGGAAAACAAAATGTGCAGTAGCAACTCTACAAGTGCAGAGCTGAGATCTGGATGAGACGACAGATAGTTTTTACAACCTCTAAGCGTACCTGGCTTTCTGCTCGCATATAAGCAGGGGATTGATGTTCTTCTATGTGAGTCTGACCAGCATCTTCATTACAAGAGCATTAATTGTGTTGGCAGAGGAGAGCCCAGGTACATAACAAACAGTTCATGTGGTATTTCTTTTAATCTGTGCCTTCGCTTACTTTATGTTCTATGGATTGCCAGCACAATATTTTCCACAGGAAATGTTGAAGTTAATAGGTGGAAACTTTGACCTGCAGAAAACAATACTGAGACCCTCAAACCTCCTACATGACTTTGTGGTTCCCGAGTTCAGACCAGGTAGCAGCCAGAAATAGCATGAGAAACTGTCTCTGGTTAGGCCACACTGCCATCCCTTCTTCAGACCACACTGTGACTCCACAGGCTACAGTAAATTGCGAGGCAAAATTCACTATGTTCTTGTCTTAAGTTTGTCCATGTATTAAAAAAAGAAATAGAGGATACATCAAAAACCACAGGCAAAGGAGGGAACTCCACTTGTACTCAGCTGCACTGAGGAAACAACTCTTTTCATGCCTTTTTCAGAGAACACTAAAGAAGAAGCAACAGACTTCTGTTTTTAAATAAGACGCACCATACAATTTAACAACTCTTTTTGAAGCTTTGTAACCCCAAACACCTTCAGAATGTTTTTTCAGAAACCGTGAGTTCTTCATAGCATCTCCAATTTGGATTGCTGCTTAAAGATGCAAAATCTCTTCGCCTTTGAAGTCCGCTCATCATCTGTCAAGAAAAGTACTGAGAAAAATACATAGAATGTACTTTGGGGGAAAAAATGAAAAGATTTATCAGAAAGAAAAGAAAACATAACCTCTATTTTATCATGTGCTCAAGGATCACAAAAAAATATTTCACAAGAATCAAATAGTTGGAATGGGTGTGGCTGATTTGAAGTAGCATGAAAAGACAAGAAAATTCATCTGTGCCAGGATCTTAAGCTGCTGTATGGTGAGTATTTTGTATGATGATGAAAATTCTTTGCTGAAGCTGAGGAAAGGTGCTACAAGTGGCAGCTATGAAATGCTCATGTACAGAGTCTGATCCCCATTGCTGCAGGCAGCACTGCAGAAGAGCCAACTGTAAGAACATTATTATCCAAGTGAAGATGTGGAGACTGCTCCCTGTGAGGGACCTTGGAGCTGAAAATTGTTCCAAAGGGATCCTCAAATAGCTAAAAGAAGGCATCATCCTCAAAGTTTTGTCCTGAAAAACAAGCAAGTTAGAAAATTACTGAGCTGTGATTAAGCTGTGGAGGCTGCCAACTGAAGCATGCAAAAGAGCAATCTTAATAACCACTATCTCCACCCCGCAGATATAAGGTAAAAGAATTTTTAACTGACTAATTTAATTTCTTTCAAGATTTGCTAACTTGGTAAGTGTACAGGATGTTGATCAAACAGCTCTGCTGAAGAAGTGCAGGTCCTCCAGTATTCTGTCAGTTGAGACTTGGAGGCACAATGCCAGAGCCCACTGTGTGCTCCCAGCTTCCACTGAGCTGAGACGTGTACAGATGGTGTCCCACATAGGTACTACAGTCCTGAGGATCAAAGGAAAAAACAAGGAAAGAAAAAGTCCAATCTGTCTTGACTAGGGTTTAAACAGTTTGCAGTAAATACAGATGGGGACTGCACACTAAATACACAGAGAAACCAAATTCTTAAATACCTACTCGCCTAGGAAAATCCCATCCATGTTGAGCGTTGAAGAAGGCAATCTGGGATCCTACCTTAATGTACATGCACAAAACAGCTGGGTTAGGGTCACAACGACAGCCCTTAAGTCTACCATTTCTGAATTTCTGAATTATGTGGCTTTTAATATTGTGTTTTTTCAAGATCGGTTGTTTGTGTGGTTTTAACATATGACGGCCAAGAAATTCAGATGTGGTGATCCAGCCTTTCTGTAAAGCTGCTGAAAACCTCAAAAGCTCTTGCTAGAGGTTATATGGATTTTCGTTTCAGTGTAGATACCTCACTAGAGCAAGTGACTGCAAATCAAGACATCTGTGGTGTTACAAATTCAAACTGTGAAGGTTTGGAGGAATTGATTAAACTTACCTTTCTGTCCTTTCAGCTCATACTCCTTGACTTATCTATGATGTTTAAAATCTTCAGGGCCTAAATTCTTGTGTGTTTCTGTCTAAATCCTGACATCACCAAACATGTAAGTGGCTAAGCTCTAGCATGTTGCAGAAATATTCAGTATGTCTTCCCTCTTAACTCCTTTTAGGAGCCTATGTGATGCTTTCCAAGGAAAACTAATTGAAGCTCATGTCTTCACCTGCCCTTCAACATTGAGAAGTCAGTGTTGAAAGGGCTTAGGCAGGATGTGGATGTCTAAATTCAAATCTTTCTTAACTGATACGTATTTGGGATTTAAACATAGATCCTCTAACCACTGCAAAGGTATCTACGTTCAATTTTTGTATCCTCTCAGTATCTCTTGTTCCACTGTGTAAAAACAGTTAAAAATTCATTAAGCTTGGACAGAGTGTGAAAATCACTATATTTAGATGCTAAGCTCTGCTCCATACAGCTACTAATATGTGTAAAGTGGATCATCCTCAACAAAGAGATTAAGACTTTGCTCAACTTATTCTGTAGTCTAAATGTAAGAAAGAGAGCTCTCTGGGGAAGGAAGCAATTTTATTTCAGAGCCTTCCTCTAAAGCAAACGTAAGGAGGCCTTTAATGTAAGAATTCCATGCTTTTGTTTCACCTACAAAGACAGCCTTCATCTCTTGTTTTCTTTAAACAATGCTTTGTGCCACTCCTGAAAATTATTTGTGACTGGGAAGTATACGTTAAATGAAAAGTATATGTTAAAAGAATCTTCTGTGCCTCTACTGAAAAATTTGCAGATGAACCACCCTTTAGAAAAGTGCCTGCACTTGCCTGGGATTTCCCTGTTGGCCAGCTTAAATTGTCTCATGTGCATCTGGCTGTCTTTTCTGAGCCTCCTGGGCTTCAGATATTTAAATGCACTCTATCAGCTGTCTGGCACTAATTTGGCTTTTGAGGATTTCCCATTTGTGCAACTGCAATTCCATTCTCCCATATGTGCTCAGGCCAGACAGGAGGCAGAGTGATGGCTCTAGTGGCTCTGTGTAGGTTGCAGGGACAGCAAGGGCGATGTTGCCTCCCCCGATGGGGTAGAGCGACCAGAGGGGGAAAGTGAGGGGACACCCAGGGCCTGGGGATTGCACAACACTTCGGGCAGAACCCAGCCCTACAGTATCAGGTGGTTGTGCAAAAGCCAAATAGAGAACATACGGGGACAATGAAATCAAAGAATCTTGTAAAAAAGACTGCATTTAGAAAGATGAAAAACGTAGAGGACAACCTGAGAGGCTTAGCCTGAAGCAAAAGTCATGGGTACTGTCAGTCTTTTTTCTGTGCAAATAGAAACCCTTGGCAGAGATTTGGGGTATGAGGTGATTGTTAGCAATGCTATAGCCAAGCAATATCAGATTGGTACACCTGCAGTATTTTCATTTAAGAAGGCCTGATTTTAAGAAATGGAGTGAAGTAAGACTTCCAGAACTTCTTATCCTTGACAAATACTAATGAAAATAGCTTGAGTTCCTCAAAATTGTTATCTACATTTTCCTCTCCTATCCCTATCCCTATCCCTATCCCTATCCCTATCCCTATCCCTATCCCTACACATTCCCATAAGAAAGCGTGGTCTCCTAGGCTGTGTATTACACAGAATCTTCAGCTCACCCCAGGTCAACGCTATCAAGATATTACCTCCCTGCTCCATTTGTTATTGCTCATTCCCTTTATTTGAAGAGAGACAAGAAAGCGAATTGCCTCATAGAATCTGCTCATCATAATACAGCAAAAGGCAGCCATACACTTGTTGAACCAGTGCAGCCAAGCTAGTCTCAAAATACTTTACTGATTCATAAGTTATGGCAGCATGTCTTTTGTCTTTTATGGTGATCACAAGGGAAAGAGCTGACAAAGCAGTGTTCATGATGTTCATGACACAGCTGCAAGTACAACCACCACAAGTGTCTGTGGATGTTTTGTTCTGCACGTGTACCGTAAATATGAGTGAAGAAATTTCTTTCTTTGAATACAACTGTTGGTCATCCTTCAAAGTATGAAAACATTTCGAGTTGAAGCAAATTGTAAGCATGCAATTAATTGAATAATTTTCTACAGCTGAACTGCTTATTGGATTTCATCTATGTTTATATTGTACTGGATTTTTCATTTTGCTTCCTGTTCCATGTTTGGTTTAAGATGTGTAAATATATTACAGGAAAGCTATTGTCAAGGGATACATGAAAATAACATTTTTTGATTAATATATTAGGAATCAATAGTGGATTACACCTAATCTTTCTGAGAATCCAACTTGGAATATTTAAAGTTGATAAGTGTACATCATCAGTGAACAAAGTTAACAATGATTCATTCTCCTTACATGAATTCTGTTTCTCTTCCATAGGCAAATTTAAGATTTTTGTTTATACAACCAGAAAAACTGAGAAAAAATATTTATGCAAAAACATTAGTGTTCAATAAAGTACTAGACATAAATTAAACAAATGAACTGATAAAAGAAAATACGTTAAAAAAAATACAGATAAACACCTAGAACCTATTCAAATTGAAATACCTTGTTCGAGCCATGTGTATTTTGGCCCTATTCTGTAATAGGGTGGAATATATTATAGCCTCAAAAATGACTCTGTAGTGTCAACATTAAGCTTTCAGCTAGTGCGCCTGACATACAGTAAATATGTTTAGCTATTACCTGTACCTGTCTGAACTGGCTATACTACTCCAGGGCTGCTCTCCACACTAGTATGTTTTTGCTTTGAAACAAGCAGCTTTTATTGTGGGAAATAAACAGGTCTGTGGCACGCCTACTTAATTTTTTTGTTATACCTGTGTTATCAGAGAAGGAATGTACACATTGCAGCCTCTCCTGTTTTCTGTTAATGTAGAGTGACTACAGAATTCTTTCTGGATTACTCTGTAGTCTTCAAGAGCAAGTAATTACAGTGGGTGCAAGGTATTGCCTATCAAACCCAGTGTACTTATGTAAGCAGTGAGTGCTTACATGGTAGCCATGTTCTGTAGCTTAGTTATCTAAACCCTGCTAAATGTTTTAAAGACCCTTTCACAGGGTTCCCCATCAGTATATATAAAAAAAAATATCTGCAGATGATATGTAGCAGCTGTGTTTTTAGCAGATCTGGGCACTGAAAAGCACCAAAGATAATGGTTTATTAGACCCAAATTAATTCTTCACTTAAAATCACAGTGGGCATCTATTACTCAATACAACTAAAATGAAAACTTTTCCTTCAATAACATAATTGAAAACATCAGAAAAAATAAACAAGTTAGTCATCTAAAATGAATGCAAGCCATCTTTCATCCTTGGTTTGACAGGTCCAGGAGTACATTTCATTCTGATCTCAATTACACTGGGACATACAACTTTTTACACTGTAGTGTTTTTTTCAGTTCATTAATAATAGACATTAATAATCACTTCTTACATTGAAAGCTGACTATTTCTTCTTGCTTTATAGCCAAATCCTTACTCCCATGACAGAATTTTACCACTTGTGCTATTGCCTCTTTTTTGAATTAATATCACCTCATTAACTTAATAAGTGTATTTCTCAAAGGGCATATAGGTCTTTATAGGCTATTCTATGTTTTCTACCAGCTACTTATTCAGCAATCATGTTTTTGTACCTAGATTGAAATAATTCTGACAAATTGAGCTTAATTTTCCATGTGTGTAAGATACAAAGGAGTAGTTTAAATACAGTGGACAGATAGCAGGTGTGCATGAGGGTTTAGGCTCTTGTAAAATTACTTTTCAGCTCTCCTAGGACTTGTCAGAGACTCTTCCACTCATATTTGTAACCATGTAGAGTCAGAACTAAATTCTAGGAGAATTTCTTCATGAAGGTGAGCCTGTGATTCCCCTGCCAGTGGTGTACAATAAGATCCTTCCAGGTCACCTTTTACCCACAGGGTGCCCTGAAACCTCCTTTCTTCTTGTCAACCAGGTAAGAAGACTTGCTTTCCCTTTCCTAACTCCTACAGAGGTGCTCTGGGACTGGCAGAGGATTGGATACAGAGAGCTGGAAGATGTTCAGACAGAGGGAAAAAAGCTGGGTCAGTTTATCACATTGTCAGCAGCTGATGGAGAGCTTGTTCTTGCCCAAGAAGTACTGTGTTCCCAGTAAATAACAGACATATTACTGATACAGTGAGAAAAAATAATCTTTGCAATGGCATATGACACATGAAACACCTATTCTTGAGCCTCTATTGCAAAATACCTTAAGATCAACAACTTTCCTGAGATAACATCTGTCTTTCATTATCACCACATTCAATCTTCTCTCTGATGTGTTTGTGAATAACTTTTTTTCTGTGATAACTCTGACATTACAGGACTCTTTACACTAGAATACAAAGCTCCTTTTTGTTGAATTGTAATATTGAATCTGTCAGAGATATGTTTTCAATGAAAGTGTCCATAGATTTTTGTTTGGATGGCATTAAACTTCCATAAAAAAACAGTAGATCTTTATTGTTTTCATATATACAACTTGCGGTTGTTTTTTTGAGTGGGTCACAGGAAAAAGTGATGTCACGTAACAATTCTGTGAAGGGATTCTTTCAAAATTTTTTGTTCATTATTGCAGAAATGATAGAGAAAAGAAGTGTTTGAAAGAACAGAGAAATTTTTACTAACTCACTTTTTTTATACTGAGGAACAAGGCTCAACTTCCCTGTCACTTGGTGCTCTTACACTCATGTGAGCCACAGAAAAACCAGTGAGTGTGGTGCTTTCTCTACCCATGGTTAATTTTAATGCTAGGTTTCAACTTCACCTACAGTCTGTGCAGATCTTTACACGTACGAATTCCTGACACCTACCTATAGCAAGTGTTAGCACAGTGTATAGCACTAGCATAACAGACGCAAGTCCTATCAAGTTCCTATTTCCTTGAATAACCTGCCTTGGATGAACTGAAGATGATTTCTAACAGTAGTCTCAGTTTACCAGTGTCAAGTATGTAG
This sequence comes from Neomorphus geoffroyi, assembly GCA_033558235.1. Classification (NCBI taxonomy): domain Eukaryota; kingdom Metazoa; phylum Chordata; class Aves; order Cuculiformes; family Neomorphidae; genus Neomorphus; species Neomorphus geoffroyi. The sequence continues at coordinate 14,895,843 of JAUMJM010000004.1, forward strand.
GATCTCAGACATCATGTATCTGGAGTATGTGTGAAAGTGTTACTGTTTTCCGAACTTCCTGAAGATGCTGAAATAGCTACATTAAATAATTTTAGTGTTATTAGGCAGAGGTAAGAATTTTCTGTAGTAACCTAGGGAGTAGGGCTGGGTTCATCTCATACAATTTCAGGTGCGAAAGTAATAGTTCATGTGTATAAGCTGGTTGCCTAGAGTTATTCCGCAAGCACTAGAAAGAGATAAGAACATCTATGGGGCAATTTCTCTCATTTGACCTAACACCCCTCGGTAGCCTTTGGACCAACATACACAACTGTGACATTTCTGGATTGAAAATTGTAGCAAGCTCCTTTAAGAATATACATATACAAACCATGTTTCCAAGAAGGCAAAGGATTTTGTGCTTAGTTATACTTGAAAATTCATTCTTCTTATTGGCATCATTGGATGGATAGCATGATCCACTTTATGAAAGAATAAGTGACATGAATGAGACAAGAACTGAAAGAAATTTTAAGCATACCTTCTCCCTGGCCTTCAGCAGGACCGTGCATAGTACTTTGCAGATATAAGAAAGATCCCAGGGAATTTACCATTTAAGATTATCCATCAGTGCTTTACATGAAACCTTTAACCTTGGCAGGATCCAAGTTATTTTCTAATATTATGAGGGATAAAATAGGCAGTCAGGGATCTCACAGACTGAGTAATGCTAAAAGAAGGTGTTTTATACTGTAAATCTGGCACTCTCCACTTCTATATCTTGAAAGTTAAGATGCATCTGGCCTCAAGATGGCCTGGAGTGGAAATGGACATCATGGTCATGTATAAAATTCCTCAATCTCAGCTTTAGAACTTGGCTGCTCCTGAGCCACAGGTGGTCCTCTGCTGGGGACAGCGATTCTTGCCAGGAACCCTTAGCCGAGATGGGAGAAAGGAAAGCTCTGGTTTCTCCTGTTTTTTTTGAACTAAAGTGTCAATGACCATTATTTATTAACTGACAAAGGGGCCTTTTTTTCCTCTTTTTTAATTAGAAACTACAACAACTTACTTTTCAAAGCTGAAAATTCTTGAAATGATCCCAAGTAATATTCCAAAACCACTAGCCTAAAGCTGGCAGTTAGAAACCTCATGAAATCTGATCAACTGGCTGAGCCCTCCTTTTTCTACACACAGTCTCACATGCACACACGCTCTCTCCTTGCTCCACCACCAAAAAAACGACCCCAGACAAGGCGACCGCATTCTTTTTGAACAGCCATCTGCATTTGTTACACAGCGGACAACTTGGGATCTATCCATAAGAGATTACACATATTCCTTTAAGAAGTAAAGCCTCCTTCCTGAAAACTCCCAAAGCAGACTAAGAAAAGCACATTCATTTCACAGGCTACTTTTAATTTCATTCCAGGCTCATCACTGTGCTTTATAATCCTCTTGTGTGGGGAAGATCTTCATGGTTTGAACTCGCCTTTAGCAGGGTCGATTCAGCATTTGCTGTGGGAGGGGGGAAAAGCTAAATGAAGCTGCACTGAGTTGCAGCAGCTGCTCCATCACAGGCTCTCTCCTTCCCTGTTTAACATGATGGCTATTCTAGCACAGGCCTCTGCATCACAGACGCACACACACCGGGTCACAAGATGTGAGGGTTTTTTTAATGGTGGTTTGACAGACAGCTTGCTGCTGAAGTTCAGTCAGATACAGCTAGTCAAAGCAACGCTGCTGATTTACATCTGTCTCCCATGCACTGAATCCTGTCAAGTTTTATTTGTCATGTATGGAGTTAATTGTGAAATGCTCCATACTGGGAGAATATGGAAGATACAACATAAAACCAGCATTTGTTCTATAAGAAAAAATAAAATGCTGACACAAAGTTCACCTAAAGCTTAAGCTGTTTAAAAGGCTGTGTACACCCCATATTTTTGACTGCTCCAGGATTGTTTAGTCTGCCCCATCCAGTCCACCTCCTAGGAAGTTCCTCTGCCATAGCCTGCCCATAGAAACAGCTTTTGAGCATGTTCTTGCTCCATAGCATCACAGGAGATGTTTGAAGGTTGTTGATAAGTACAGATACAGATTACACAGATAAGGAAGACTATGCCACAGGGGCATAACAGCAATAAAGTTAGAGCTGGTGTGTAGCTGACAGGTTTGAGAAAGGGGGACTTGTGGGAATGGGTATTGGGCAGAAATTAGGGAGGCTGGAGATGCATCAGTCACGAGACAGTATAGAAAAATATTTCCTAAATGTGAAGTGGGGACTAACTTGTTGAATTTTGCTTAAGGCATGACCTGTCACCTCAAGCCTGTTTGGTATGGATGTTCCTTTCCACAGCAATGCCTGTCTACAATGTGCTTGCTTAAACTGAGGTCAGATCATCTGTATGTCATCCAGTTGTTCCTCTTCAGCAAGAGCAGGATCACTGTTAGCTGAACACAGAATCTTCATGATATATTTGCCACCAAGTGGAAAATAATTTTTGAGAGGTTTTTCTGAATATGTTGTGGTGCCCAGAAGTCTCCACAAGGAGGAAGGATATTTGATCTCTCTGAAAGCATGGAAAAAATTTTTCTCTATAGACTTTCAGTCACTGACTGCCTCCAGGAAATAATGTTTTGTAGGAATATATAAAACTAGCACATGGCATTTCTCACACAGTATAAAAAACCGCTCCAAAAGTACACTATTTATCATTTCCATTTGCACAGAGCTTTATCATGTGTTGTTATAACTATGCTTATTGTATACTATGTTTGATGTCTCTGTCTGTGAAAGAAAATCTCAAATGAAACTTTCAAGGATATCCATACACTGTATAGTTGTAGTATATTTTTTCTTACGTTAGCCTTCCTCTAAGCATAGACCCATCAATCTTTGCAAAATATTCACAAACCATCACACCGTGCAATGAATATGCCAAGATGTGCACTTAAAACCTATTGAATTCAAGTTAGATTTCAGCATTATAAGTTAAACCCAAAATTAAACTTTTTGCAAAATTTTGTCTTAAAGACCTGTTAAAGCCTACCTCTTTCATACCAAAGGACCATAATAACTTGGAAGTAGTCATGTCACTTCTGAGTACTTTGAGTTGTGTAGCAAATTCCTCCTTGTCTGCTGCACATCTGCTTATCTCCTCACCCCAGTTGCACACCATGAGAGCCTGTGGTCTCTCTGAAATCCTACCCATTTAGGTGGCATGCAACAGAAACTCAGACCTGTCCCATCAGAAAGGCTAAAAGCATCAACACTCAGGAGTCGGAAATGATAAACTGTACCAGATGTGAAGAGAAAAAAAATCACAGTTTAATTGGAGAAAACCAACTGTCTGCAATCCATGCAAAGAAGCAGATCTCAAAAAAGAAATCCCACAAACTTCAGGAAAGTAAAAATTCCTCCAGCCCAATTGTGTCTTTACAGTCTCTCTCTAAATACAATCCCTAGTCCTTTAATGCTAAGTTAAGCTTTGCTTCTTCTGTGTGTATCATTCTTTGATGCTTTTTTTCATAATACCTTTCCTATCCTCCTCCTTACCTCCAAAAATATACAAGTAAATAAATAAACAATGACTGTGACCTCTCTCTGACTTTGTTCTGCTTTCAATAGAAACGTGGTGTAGGTTGATGCTTGAGCTAAATTTATGATAATTTTAAAACTCTTGAAACAAATGTTTCCCTGTTTTTGTCACCCGGAACCTTAGGATAAACTTAGGATCAAGAATATGCTGTCTATATTTGTTTGCATTGTTTTCAAGATATTTATGTCTATTTGGTTTTATTTGTATACAGTACATTTTCCAATACCAAAAGAGAAGGTGGAGTCTCTATGGAATAATAACTATCTGTGGTAAATCATTAATTTTTCTGTGCTTCAGAAATTTGAATTCCACGTTCAGCGAGTTAAACTCCTTCAGCCCATCAGCTTCACCATCTTTCTGAACAGAAAAAGCAATATTATTAGAAATGTCATCATACGAAACATGTAGAAAAAACATTTTTTTTTCTTAATTTCAACATACTTTATGTCAGTAAATCCTTTCCGTTCATAACATTTTTCTTATATCAGCATTTCTAAAATAAGAAAATCTGCCCAGTCTATGAAAGATATGGGAAATTCTTCTGCATCCATAGAAGGCCATCTTTTTCATATTGATAAAGCACTGGACACATAGTAGGTAGTCAGTGTGAAAGGCAATTGTCATTTATACCCTTACCACATCAAAACTGTGTGACTGTGCGCAGGCTTACAAATATTTCTGTTCTGCAGCATTCAGGACTCCATTCTAAATACAACAGGTAAGTAGTTTGGGACTTTTTGCAAGGAATTTTCCCATGTAATTCATGGATTTGCCTGGAATACGTGAACTGGATTGCCAGAATATGTAAATTAGGGCTTTCTGAAGTCCTGCATTAGGTTTCACATTGTGAGCATGTGCTCACGGGTTCCACTCTAAGATAATGGAAGGCCAGGTCTCAGCATGTCCAGTTGGCAAATGTCAATATTTACACTTCCTTGCCCACATTAGAAATTCATAGCACATTTATTTAAAGCATGTTGACATAGATGCCCAATGTGTATCAGTTTCTTTTGGCTCTTAAATACAATTCCTTGTTTTTAAGAAATCAGAAGGAAGATTAAATAAATAGAAAACAATAAATGTACAGTGAATTTTCCCATTCTTTAGTAGCTGAAGAGCTTTGAATCTGTAGTTATTTCTAGGACTTGCAATACCAAGTCTGAGATCAAGCAACTTAAAAGAATATAAAATTTATTTCAATCATGTTTATCTTGTTCTTAAAACCCAACATTTTTCCTATAAGCTCAGATTGTTTTCATGGGAAATTCATGTCTATTGCTAATAGCTGGTTTCAATTTCTAAGAAATTATACCAGCAGCAATCTTCTGATAAATACTTAGAGATCTCTAGTGAATTTATCACATGGACCAGACTCAAATTTGGTCAGGTTGCCTAGTGTCTTCATTTGTATTAGTGAGAGCTAATTCAGAATTAAGGGGCTTAGTTCATTGCAGATTTCTGAAGGACAGAGATATGTTGATTATCACATGAGTAAAGCCTAGGATTTTTGAATACCCAGCTTGTGGTGTAATATAGACACCTAAAACTCTCAATCCTTATTTATAGTACGAATAAAAGACATTTTGTTACAGAGTTGCCTCTTTCTAGAAATTTCAAGCTAACTATTGGTAAGTTTTGACCAGAGATCTTTATTGTAGGCAGGAAAATGATACATGCATGACCTGTACGTAGCAATGTCCTTCTGGGACCTCCTGTCAATGCTATTTTAACTAGTTTTTGAAAATCAAGCTGTAATGTTTCTACCTTGCATGTTACTGTCTGCAACTGAGTTCTACATGCCAGTTTGTGGTATCATTCACAACTCGCCATTCTCCTCAGCTGAGGCACTGGGAGCTTTAAGGTCAATTAGGTGTCAGTATTTGAACTTGGTTATTGCTAGCAGCGCTCATGAATGAACAAGATTAAAAATGCTAAGTAGGAATTTCAGTTGCTCCCCTGAATCCTGGATAGCCAAGAAGAGCAACAGCTTGGTGAAGTTCAAGGTCAGGCAAAATTTTAGTCAAATATGGTGATTTACAGTAAAGGGGGAAAAGGTCTTCAGTGGGACAATAACTTTGGTGATGGGAGACAGGAGTGTGAGCTGAATCTTCCCACTGCTGTGTAGTACCACTATAATTTTTGAGGTGTACAAGGTGTACATTGCATTGCTTACTGCATTAATTTTATTATTGAGGTTTAATAGGACGTCACTTATATTTATGGGATTATTTAGGCTCACATTCTCACTCTTTTTTAGCTGTAACTAATAATTGCAGAGCAGTAAATGAGTTCTGGTCAAAATAATGAAGAAATTATTAATATAATATTCACCAGACAAGGGTAAGCTGATTGCCCATCTCCGCTCAGTCACAGGTGATAGTCAGAAATCCTCAGACACATCAGTGTCATTAAGTCCGAGGTGCAAATTTAGAACTGGGAATAAATGCCACAATCAAGTTGATTGTGGTTTCTTTATGTGTGTCAGCTAGGCCAGGTTGCTATGCCAGCCAGCACAGTGTGTTTTCCCTCTAAGCAGTAGCATCTTATGAACTGGTCTGTTCTGTGTTACTGATCAAAAGAACGAATAGGCACCAACAATGTTTTAGACACATTTTTATATCATGCTTAGCAAAACCCAAAATGGTTAACATACACACTCTCACTTCAGATTATGTTGCAAATTGAACTGACACCTCTCTCTTTCCATTTACTTTAAAATCAAGTAATAAATCATTGACATGCCTTAAACGAGCAGCTGGCTAGCTGTGTAATTTTTCTTGAGATGAAAAAAACCCACAAAACAAAACCTAGGAGCCAAACCAGAACCAGTTTAGTTGCAGTAAAATAGACTAAGTTTTGGCTGCAAAAACTACTTATGGTATACTATAGTGTTAGTAATTCTTCTACCCTGTGCATAAGAGAAAAATGAATAAGGTTGTTCCCAAGGATATACACACACAAAAAAGCCCCAAACCTTATTCATTTTTGTTGTGTTTGTACTTATCTAACCATAATGGCTAAAACTATTTTGGCAGTGTAACACTGCATTATATAGCTTATTGCTTTTGTTTTGGAAAATGAAAGCTGTTAAAATTGTGATTTGGAAGCTGTCTGCAGAGCAAGTACAGTTTCTCACAGGCATACACTTTCACTGCATTTTGCTTTGTCAATGGATTACAGACATCTCATATAGTTAGACTTTTACATACCTTTTTAAAGCCCATTAAAAGGTGTAGGTGGACTCTCAAATGGTTTAATTTGAGTCATTCCTATGATATCAGGAGAGTTATGTATTATTCCATAAAAAAAGTAATAATAATGTGTTATACCACCCCAGCAGCTGTCATTTTCATGTATTGTTCTTACATTTTTTTTGATTCCTTACTAAATAACTAAATCTATATTCCTCTTATCTTTCCTTAAAGAAGATTTCCTAGCTATAAAAAGGTATCCCAATCTGAGATTTATATAAATCTCAGAAAATTAAAAGAAAATTAAATTCCACAATATTTTTTTATTGTGTATAGTGTCTGATGCCACAACACATACAGAAGCAGTAAATGGAGAGAAAGGTGGATAGAGCAAGGGAATTGAAGGGAATGTGACATTAGGGGGTGATATGGGGACTAATTCTGTTAGAATTGCAAAAGCAGCAACAAAACCAGATTTTATACCGAGGAAGGGCCAAAACATCTGTGGCATGTGGCTTAGGGTATTTTTGAAGACACTGAATATATAGAGAGATATGATGAGGGGTGGTGTCAGGATGTAGCTGGAGTGTAACAATCAATTGGGGTTGGAAAGGCTGTTGAGTAACTTTACACATATGGACATGGGTCATCAGGGTTGTACCAGAGTCCTGCTTTGTCCGGAGAACTAGATGGTGGCCTGGGGTTACCGGTGGGGTGTTGATGAATCATATACATTGTTTTCACAGGTACTTTAAGCTCTTAGAGTTGTGTTCTAGTTATCTCTTCTCTTTAAATCAGGATTTATCTTGCATTCAGTATGCTCGGTGGTGATGGGGAGACTCCCTGTCTATTTTGCCTAAAATGAACCCAGTGTCTTAAGACTCCAAAAAATCATTAGGGGAAAAAGGAGATTTTTCTATTGAAAAATTATAGGGGAGGTGTGAACCCATTCAGGTCTCCATAGGCTAGAACTCTTCATTTCCCAGTATGGTCCCAGTGGTAATCCTTAACTTTGGACACATAAATTTAGTTTGAGGAATGTTTCACATATTTCTGACATTTAAGCCTGTGACAGTGCCTTTTTCATCCTTTCTTCCTTCCACTTGTTTATCACTATCAGTGGAACAGTAGCTTAAGTATGAAATAACTGACAGCTTTTAAATGGGATAAAAAAGTCCTTTGTTCATTTTTATCTCATGACAGAAAGACTGGTGAAAGTACAAGGAAATAAATGACTAACTTATTAAAGAGCTTGTCAAAGAGACTGGGCTCCCATTCTGCATAGTCCAACGTGTGGGTCAAAAGGAAGTAGGGAAATGTTTTTCTAGTGGAAAAATACCATCTCCAAGACAGTCATAACAATGAGCAGAGGCTGAGTCGTGGTACCAAGGTGCCAGCCTCCTCCTACCACGGTTATGTCTCACAGGCAGCTTGTCTGGCTGTGTCTGGCAGCATGCTCACCCCCAAGCATGCTTGGGCAGACACCCCAGATTATGGGCTCCAGGTATTCTTGGGGTTATGCCTGCATACACACAGTACATGGAGAGGAGTCGAGTCAGGAAGAAAGTCTGGTCCAAGAGCTGTGGAAACACGGCCAGAAATTCGGAGCTTTAGGTATCAGCATTCTGAGTGAGGATACAGATTTTAAAAACTATAACACGAGGAATGCAGACTGCTTTTTGTATGTGGTTAAGTAAAGAATGTACTTAAAAAACATAATCAAGCAGCTGTCACAGTGCCTGTACACACAGTGATTGTTACAACACTATTCCTTTGTTTTTTCCTTCTGTTACTGTAGTCATGCATTGACATACGATAAAGATACATGGATGTAATAAATATTAGGGTGTTCTCATCTATGGTATGCGACTGAGGGAAGTAAAATCAATAAAGAAGAGATAAAAAAGGAAATGAGTCTTAGAGGGTGAAGCTATAAATCGACATTGTGTAAAGTGCCAGTCAAGTTTATTTGGTGCTTTTATCACAAAAATAAATAGCAATAGGGATTGGTTTGCATGGGACATAATAGCAGGTAGGGCTTAAAACTGCACCTTTACTTTTGCAGCCAAGGCCTGTCCCTGCCAACACAACTATGCTCTTACACTTCCTAAGTATCTCCTTTTTTATGTTACCTTATGTACCAGCACCCTCGTCAGCTGCACTGGGGCTCCCTGGCAGTTCTTTGGGGCCAGAAGACACTTGATGATGGGATCCAGGATGGCTGGCAGCCTGAACAGATGCTGACCTTGCAAAAGTGCTTGCAGGCCATGCTGCCAGGCTGGTTCACACCTTTTTTCACAGGAACACCCTCTTCTCTCTCTCTGCCATGGTGCTGCCATGCCATTCCCCCAGGACTGTACCACAGACTAGTCCATGTGGGAGCTACATTATCTTATAAGATGAATGCAAACTTATTTCCAATACCTTTTCCAGGGACCACAGGATGGCTGCTGACCCAACTCAGAAAAAGATAAGCTAGGTCTAGCTTGAGTTCCCAGATCCTAGAGATAGCTGCCGGGGAAACAAAGGTGCTCTTCTGCAGTCCAGGCAAGCACTTTAACCCCACGAGTGTTGCAAAGGGGCCCCTTTGCTCGTGGCTGTGTTTAAAGGAAAGTGGCAGTCACGAGTGCATTCAGCATGCTTTGCAAATGCCTCTCCGATCATGCCCCCTCGGGGATTTAGGCAGAGGAATGCTGGTTCTCCAGCTCCCAGCTGCTCGGCCCTGTCAGAAATGGGCCCGTTCTGGGAATGTGCTGCGAAGTGAACCCCAGCACCAGGGAACTACAGCGAAAGAGGAAAGCGTCTCTGGTGTTAAGGTGCCTGCAGGCTTATGTGGCAGCTGTGCGGTGGTATCCGGTGTCTTAATTTTGCACTCATCACCCAAATTCTTGTTAAGATCCCCAGCTTGAATCCAGAGCCTGGTTGCATCTGACTTGGCGTGTATTAACTGGTATCTCTCCCCTTTCTAAATTGGGTCTTTGCCTCTCTGTCTGCTTATATTCATTGATTTCACCTCTTGTTGACTCAACCCCTTCAACTGACCTCTAAATTTAACCTCTTCTGACTCCCAGGCCTGGTCCCACCCTGGCAGGTCCCAATGTTCCCCACAATGACCTTGTCTAAGCCAAGCTTTTCCTGCAGCCAATGCCCCGGGGCCTTTCCTGGCTCCAGCCATGCACTACACCTGTGGCTGACCTGCCTCAGATTACTCCTCAGACATCACCCAGTTTTCTCTAAGGTTGCAGTCAGGATCCCTCCACAATCTCTCAGTACCAGCAACAACTACTGCTCTTCTCCAGAGTTGCAGAGCAAGCACTAGTTTCCATAAGAAAGGGCTGGTTTTTTCCTGGGAACTGGAAGGGTTTTTTGATCTTTTTTTTCCTATGTGAAGTGTTTTCTTCCTGAAAATCTCTGTGGAGGGATCGCAGGTAACATGCGACAGTGTATTGCGTAACCTGGTGCAATTATGTGTTTGCTCTGGTAAACAAACAGGGTGCAGAACCCAGCCAGTTCCCAGATTTCATACTTTTGCCAAATGTTTTCACATGAAAGAATTCACATTCACTTCCTCTGTTGTTGCAAAGGTTCAAAGCATTCATACTTGGCATATGGTTTTATTCTATTTTGAGTTTTATTTAGCTTTGTTTTCCCTGCGTATAGAAGCCACTGTAACTAAGCTGTACTGTAATTCAAATACATGTTTAACTACATAATAAAACAATGAAAAGCAAATTTAAACAAAAAGTAATTGAACTCAACTCTAAACCACAGCATATTTTCAAATGGAACCATTACTGCCCCACATTACATGAACTGTGTAATGGAATAAAATGACATTGACCCCTGTAAGCATTTTTCACCAAAAAGACAATGGAGACTATACAAATATATGTATATATGTATCTATACATACATATGTATAAAATAATATTGGCTAACATCACTTAAACTTCATTTCTCTATATATTATCGTTCATTACATAGCTATTACCTTTGATTTATGTCAGCAGTAGTGAGAGAGGGACCATAACGTTTACAGGCAACCATACCATCATGTTCTCAGATGTAATCTCTGTAACAAGCATGTTTTCCACGCTGTACTTTGTATTTATATCTGCTGTGATTTTTTTTTTCTTAAAATGGTATTCCTTTGTGGGAAGGAAGATTGAATTGATTTACACAGCTGCTGAAATTTTCAAAAGTAGAAAAAACATACAATTTCTATAATTTTCTAGTATAGGTTTATACTAAACAGATGATTCCATCCAAAAGTCATATTTCTGAATTGTCTGGAAACAAACTGTATATGGCACAAAAAAATCCAAAAAATACTGGAATACATAATCTTACCTTTTGGTCCACCTCAGATTCTAAAAAAATAAAGGGCAATCTTCTTTCTGTGAAGGAGTGAATTCCATATACTAGGAAGATAATACATTTCTAGCTAAAAGAGCATTAGACATGAGATTTATTAGTGCAGGCAAATGTCAGTCATTCATATTTGTTATTAATCCTTTGAACCAAATGCTCAGTGTAGTTTAATAGAATTCCTACCAGTCACAAAAAGCCACTTTTCCAACTGGAGAAGAAAATGTTTGTAAAAATATGGGAGAGTCATAGTTAATCTCATGGAGAACAACAAGTTCTTAAATTAAAAAATGGGAGTTTCTGCACTGTAGTAATTTTATATCCCTCATTATAATGAAATAATGATCAAACAATTTGCTGTGCAGATGCATTCTCATTGCCTTAAATGTGGTAGGTTAAACAAGTTCTAACAATATTGTGATTAAAATGATCATATTTCAATCCAGAGCTAAAAAAGACTGGAAGGTTTCAGTAGATAAGTACTGCAAGACAGCTTCTTTCATCTTTCTACAGCTGGCTTGAAGTAGCCCAGGTCAGTAATAACCAAAAGTTTTCCTTGTCCTCGATAAAGATCTTCTGAAGCTTATTTTCTAAGTGAAATGATGCAGCAGTTTCAATTCCACATATCAGTAAATCTCTCACTGTTTTCAAGGGGCTTTGCAGCTGTCCTAGAATACCAAATAGGAGTTTAGCGTTTGGGGCTGTGCACTTACTCCTCACCTCGAGAAATATTCCCCTGAAGGACAGGCTTAGAAAGCTTGCATGGGAAGATTTGAAGGACAAACAGCATTAAAGTCAGCAACGTTAACATGTAGAATATAGAAATTGTTTCAAATAACTATTAGTTTTTATTTGACCTATTAGGACCTGCTACAGACCTGCTACAGACGTACTGAGCATTTTCAGAGGCTGCAGAAAGTGTACTGTAAGTCATATGCTGAACGTTCTTAAAATGAAACCGGAGAGCATAAGAAAACTGCTTTATCTTTCCTTTCTGTATTGTTTCTGTTGGTCTTTTATAACTGAGTTATATTAACATTCAGTGAGAACTTATACTGCTGGTTTCTGAATTTGAACCACTCAGGAAAAAAGTTTGCATTAAATTTAGAGAGAATTCTATTCCTTTTTTCTTTATTAGTGTAAATGATTTTGCTCTGAGTCAATACAAACCTTAGAGCCAGAAGACTTACGTGAAATAATGAGCAGGCCTCTGCTTTGCATGTAGGAGAAAAGAATGAGAGGGAAGTTATTTGTATGAACGGTAGTATTTATCTTTTATCATGTTGTACAGTGCTTGAAGTAGTCTTGTTGAGGAGTTGATGTTCTAGTTGCAGTAATGACACCCCGTAGTGATTCTAAGTAGAACTGCAAAACTGGTGGCAAAGAGAGGAATGGCTGGTGGGAGACCAGAAGCAGTGTGCGTCCCTGCGCAAATTGGTTGGACTCGATCTCAAAGGTCTTTTCCAACCTTATGATACTGTGACACTGTGAAATACACGCAGGACTCTTACCTGAGTAAAATATAATCTTCGACACAGTAGACTGGCTGAAACATTTTTCTCACCTCTTCTTGAACTGCTCAGCCCTATCTAGATTATTTCCTCCTACTGAGAGGTTCTCTGTGGGACTGCTCAGCCAATAGCTGAGTTAACGAACAAAATTTGTGAAACTAGAGCATATACTTGATGCCAGAGAGATATCTCAGACCAGAGTTCTCCTGCCTCTTTGAGTAGTCTAGACAATTCAGGGTGAGAAGGAATTATTTTTGAATCATCCTGGAACTAATCAGTTAAATTTTTGGACAACAGATTGGACTGCATGCTTGATATTCATTTATTCTCTTCCAGCTTAATATGCTGTAAGTATCTTCCCAATCAAAACAAGTCCACGTTCCCAGAAAACTTAAAATGCTTTCAAGGAATCACTGAAAACATCACTGGTGGCAAGAACTGCTTACAACCCTCGATCTTCCAATTGCAGCCAGTAACCCAGTAGGAATTTCCGACGTGCTGAGACAACCAAAATGTTGATTACCAAGGAAGATGAGAAAATCGAGCGTCACTTTGCACACAGGACAGTGTCACTTTCTACATAGAAGCTGCAACTCTGTGAAGACTCCTCCTTCCAAGGACAAGAGCCTGAAAATGTTTTTCTATAGTGTCCATGAATAAGCTTAAGCTTGAGCAAAAGTGAATTTGGTTATAACAAAGCTGACTAGAAGGTAATCAGAGAAATTAAAAGAACACATTAGAAGTGTTCATTTTGTAAATGAGCCTCTTTTTGAACTTTAATGGATTTTGGTTTTGGCTATAGTGTTGTGTGCAATCTTGATTTGTAATGTTTTATGTGCATGTAATGGTAGGTTAAAGTTACATGTTTATTAAAAGAAAAGCTACAGGGCTTAGCCAATATATGATCATCCTAGATAAAAGCTGATTCATTTTGGCCCAAGGGCAGAATCACTGGAATAAATCCTACTAAGCACTAAAATCAGAGAGAATCAAAGCTACAAATCTGGCATGCAAGAGCTTTAATCTAGAAGCACTATATACATTGTATTATAGTTTGGATTTTAATGTACTCATTGCTTGAGGAAAAACCATCTGCTTCATATTATGCTTGCAGCGCAGAGTACATTGATTTCATCACAGCTCTGTACAGAATAACAATAAACGGACTGTGAACCATTCTTGAAATAACTTCTTTAAGAACATAATAAATGGTATAATATTTCAAGGTATGAAAACATAAAGAGAATGAAATAGAATAACTAAAAAGATTAACTTTGTGAGCATGCTTCAAAACTATCTCAGTCATCTTCAATTTCTTTTACTCTCCATTTTGGCCGTTCACTATTCTCAGCAACAAACCAAAATTGATTCAAAATTTTCACTTTGTTCCTATTATAGAGATATTGCATTGTATTGGGAAGAAATATTGATCTTCTGAAACATGGAAGCTGCAGGACATGTCCTGTTTTGTTCTTTGGTTTTTTTATAAGAAAGTTATTACTTACATCATTAAGGGAATATTTAGTAGAACTTCAAATTTTCAAGAACAGATTAAGGCAGATAATATTTTCTAGACTTTGCACAGTGATGTAACTTGTGTAACATTATCCCATCATCACATCTCCTCTGCCTTTTCTGGAAATTCCAGATAGTTACATTTGCTTCCATGTCAAAATGTGTCACCTACTTTTTTCACAAAACACTTGCAAGCACTGTGCTTTTGTTTTTTTATTTTGCTCTGAAGGTTCTGGAAAGCAACCTGATGTCCACTTTTCCACACCCAGTGACTTGCAAACATTATTTACAGCATAAAGTGACATACATTATTATTATGGTCATTGGCTAGCGTAAAGGAAGTTCAAAGGATGGTAAAGTGGAGACACAGTCAACAGCACTTTTTCCCAGTGCAAAGCAGTAGTATGACAGCAGTAATTCATCCAAAAAAATTTGTCAGAATACAGCCTGAAACTTCAGTAGTAATCAAAGCAGTACTGAGCTGGATCTAAGGGACTGGAGAGTTGCATGACTTGAGGGGAAAGCCTTGAAGTCCTGTTGTTCTGTCACTGTATGACCTGGGTTCTCCTGCTTTGAGGATAAATAACCATTGACTGACCATGATTAGGCCAGTAATTAGAAAATTAACCATCATAAAAATGCAATGCTGCTCGATAACTTTGTGTGGGGGATGATGTGACCAGATTCCTTTAATACTGCGGGACAAGCTCTGGTGATCAAAAAGTCTTCCTCCGGTGGTATTGGGGAGCCATTGTGTTTACCCTAGACCAGACTCCAATACCTGAAGCAGTCTCCAGACTTCACTGACTGTAGGTCAAGATCTTTGCTGATGATAACAATTTCAGTACTGACACTCAGCTCACATGTAGATTTCTAAAATTAGGCATCGTCACCGCCCTTTCACTTTGCTTTTTTTAATTTTCAATTGTATGAGTCAAGACAGCACTGTTATGATCACGCAGACTAGTTGGCACAGATCATTCTGATTCATCCATGAATGCTCAGTAAAATGGTCTCAGACGCTGACATCCGCATACAGAGAACATGAAAACCCTTTTTTTACTCAACCTTAATTTAAAGAAAGGGTCTCATATTTAAGTGGAGAACTAGAGAGTAGTTGCATTTTATCACTGCGGTAATCTCCAGTGCTTTGGGTCAGCCTGATTACATTGCTCAGAGCTTCGCAAGAGCAACCAGGACTGCAGGTTCCTCATTTCCATCAAGATTTAGTCATAATTGTGGGGGGAGGTGAACAGCTTGCTTTGGAATGAAATCTGCTCCTGTAAAAGCAGTAAAAGAAAAACAAGCCAACTTTTCCTTGGGACCCCACTTATTCTCCCTGCTTAGGCTAGAAAAGTCCATCTGTAGCAGCTGTGTGGAGCTGCTCCATGCCTGTGCCATTTTAGGCTGGTAATACCTGCTCCTTCTCCTGCGTGACAATGGAGTGGCATTGACAACATCTATCTATGCAGTCTAGAAAACAAGAAGTTTTAGAAATAAATATAAGCAGTTTTAACTTCAGTAATGATATGCCAAAGCTGGTCTGTGCTGACTATTTTGCAAGAGAGAAAAATAAGATGGGGGTAATCTTTTTTTCCTTTTTTTTACAGTTCCTCTCTCCACAACTGCTTGAATCTCCTCTTGCTCAAGCACCACAGCACCTTTGCCCTAGTCCTGGTGTGCACGGCTTCATAACCACCATCTCAGGAGCTTGGCAACCCAATTTCTACCTGGTTTTGGAAATCTTGCTGCTGCCCCATGTACCCTGATGTTATGTGTGCTAGCCCATGACTGTTTGTTGCTGCTGGCTGGCAGCTTCTCCGGCTAAGCCTGTCAGAGAACCAGAGTACTTCTAGGGGTACATCAAACGAGCTGCATTTCTCCGAATCTTACTTTAGCATATTTGTGAAGCGAGAAAAAAGAAATATCTAGTAAAAAATGAAATACAGGGAATAGAACCCAAACTAGTCTACCTTTAGATTTAGTACTTTACATTTTTACACTGTGATTGAAAACAAGGTTGATATAGGGGACTCTAGTCCTTATTTTTTCCATTTTGTGGACAACACACACTTCTACTACAGTAGCCAGAGGAAGTAGCCACACATTTTAGTTCCCTTTTTGATACCTAAAAGATGACTATGAAACTAATTGAAACTATAATAGAGCTTTGCCTAATGTGAACATTCTTTTCTTCCTCAGCGTAAGTCAGTGGAACTCAGCAGACAGAAGAATCAAAAAAAAAAAAAAGAATCCTGATTAACACAGATCTAAATAGAAGAGGAGGCTTTCACAAAACTAGTCACAATGATGGGAAAAGACTGCTACAATGAGTCAAGGGCATGAAAGTGTAGTATTATACTATCATTCCACTAAACAAAATAAGGAGACTGAAGACCTGACCCTACCTAGCATCTGTCAGGACTCAGATGTCAGAATGTATCTGTCTGCAATGTTGAGAGTTTGGCATATTATGGTCACTGGCTTCAAAGGACAGTCATTCTTTGTGTAGGACCCCAAGGAAAATATATTAAAAAACCCTAAATAAATTATATTTCTGGCAAGGATTATGTCGGCATTTCAGGTAAAACAGACTGTGTTTTAAAAAAATGCAGTAAAACCTTAATGAATGCCTCTGCATTTGGCATAAAACCAAAGAAAAATGCTCTACCGCTCCTTTTCAGAGAAAGTGAAGTTATTATTGGTGGGTGTGGGATAATTATTATGCACTTCTTTGAAGCAAAATTTTTTCAAAGGCAATTTAAAGCATGTATTGCATGTAATTTAAAAATAAAATACTCCTCTTACTGACAGCACACATATTAGGCAAGGAAATCTATAAAAGGAGAAGGTTTATTGGAAGAAGTCACAGGAAAGTTTTTTAAAGATCAGGACTCTATAAAATACAATGCTTTTTCTTTGTGAGTCTTACAGCATCTATACCAGCAAGCCAATTTCAGTGGGAATTTGGTTCTTGGTTCCTGTGTGTACATGTGTGTTTATAGTCTACAAATATATGTATATATATATATATATATATATATGAGGTTCAACACAAAAAAGCCCCCGAGACTAGCTTTATAGCTTGTGAACCAAGAGTGGGAAGGGAGAGATAAAGAGACAACGTGGTGCTTATAGAACATGTTCTAACCTGTCATAGTGAGACAAGGCTTAACTCGATTGCTTCACTCACTATGACTGGACACGTTCAAATGGAGAAGTTTTCTTACCCTCGGTCAGAAAATGTTGGTGTGCAAGAGTGAACAGTGAGTTAATATAAACTTTCCTTTAAAACTGAGGAAATCTGCAATGAAACTCTTAAATCATTGACTGAGGCTTATGGTGAAGAGAATCCAAAGATCAGGTTGGTGCTCCAAGGAACTAATTTTTTGGTGGTAGAAGATACGAAAGCAAAACTAATGGAGATCCCCAATAACCTTTCAGAAAATGATCTTTGGAATTGCTTTGAATATTGGCAGCACTGTATGCAACTGTGTGTCAACTCAGAAGGTGATTGTAGTTGATTTTCTTAATCTGTTAAATAAAAAAATACAGGCACAGCCTTGGAGTTTTTGTGTCAGACCTCATATATATTTATGTGTGTATATACACACACACATATATATATATACATAAACTGCCTGGTTCCCCTATGCACCCAGAACTTGGTGAGGAGTTGTCAGCCTTATTCAATTTATGGAAGAGATGTGGGTTCTCAGTACACTTCCCAGAACCTCTCTGCTCATACTTTAATTTTATTTAGAGTAAAATCTCTTAGATAAATAGTCTGAAAAATTAAATCACTTACAAGAGCTAACATGAGGGCTTACATTGTGCATAAGTCCCAGGCAAGCCTTTCCTCACAGTGAGATTTAAAGTCACAGATCAGTTTGTAAAACTGTGCAGAGCTGTGCACAGAATTTTTCGCTTGGTCAGCAAGCTTGTCTTTGGCCCATTACCTCATCTGCAAGCACAAAGACTTTTCAGAATGAAAAATACGAGATAAGAGGGGAGCAGTTATGGCAGAGGTTCTATTGGAAAAGTGGATGCATCATCTAAGAAAAATATCCAGCTCTGTTCCAGCTAGCTGATGCTACCCAGATACATGCAAAACATATGCTTGAGGGATCACAATCAGCTTTAAAAATCTTTTCTTCAAAAATATCTCTTCAGAAATGTTCTTCCTTCCTCACCATGCCAGAGATCTGGAGGAAGAAGAATTAGCATAGAAAATTAAGCTGAGTGCCAGCAGTTCCTGCAGAGCTGAAGCACTGTGCTCACAGTATCTGGCTTTTGTGTCTGCCTGAGGCAGCCTGGACCGATTGCTGTAACACCCAGTGGTACTGGCAGACAGCCTGTACCGTGTCACTGTAAAAGCTCTCTGTTCAACTTTCTTACCCCCAGTCACACAAATTGGAACAGGCAGCGTTCCACTGACAGCAGCAAATGAAGGATTCCCAAGGTCTTTTGCTCACAGAATGCTTACAAGCAGGATGCAACCTAGTTAAACGTATCAGATAATTGATCATAATTCTTTTATATTGAAGGCCAAACACCAGCGCCTGGAACTGAAATGCTACCATGCAGACACATTTGGACAAAAGCTCTGCATTTTCTTTAGTGAGATGAGATTGACAGGTTTTCTCGCACATAAATATCTAAGTAGCTTCTGCATTCCAGATGATTTGGTGATACAATAAACTTTTTCATAGTTTAAAAAGCTGTATCAGTACGTTAGTCATTTATGAGCACAAAATGACTGTGACCCGGTGACGGATTAGGAAGATAATATGTTACTAAATTCAGTTTTGCTCTCTTAATTTCCAGGTCTGTCAGATAGTAGGTAGGTCAAACTGTTTGCCTATTAGCATGCTGAAGAAACTGATGTGGATCATGTCAGAATGTTAAAGAGGTGTAACTCTTTATTAATTATTTTCCTCCTAACTGTTCCTCAACAGTGTGAGGATTCCTCAATAGGGCAGTGATTCATATGCCTGGTGTAGGCATCAATCTGTTCTGGCTTTCCAGCTGCTGCACTAAACGGTTGTGAGATTGCTTATGTAGATGTTTTGGATAGCCTGTAGCTAAAATGGCACTAGTGCCTGTGTTTAGGTCCCTAAATATCTTCCAGTGTGTTATTCATTGATGTGGGTAGGAGATTGAATTCGCGATTTCAGAATTTCAGGATTTATTTGTGTACCCAGTGGCTATGTATACCCTGTGTAATTAAATGGCTAATCTTGATCTTATACCTTAGTCATGCTTTTGATATCCTGTAAAAAAAAGAAGAAATCTACATCTAGTATTACATCTTGTAGCAGATCCTATCCCTTTGCAACAGTGAAGCATTCCAAATAGTCACTCTTCATTCCTAAGAGTTAAGAGTAAAATGAATGATGACATTATTGCTGAGCGAGAAGGAAAAGATGCATACCAGTAAGACTGTGTCAGTACATCGCTAATGCAGCATAGGTTTCAGTTTCTCATTGAAGGGCAGGGATTATGTTCTCTGAAACTACAAAGATGCTGAGGAGAGGGCTGAGTGGCTGAGAAAAAAAATAGAAAAAAAGGAAAGCAAAAAAAAGCTGATTTCTCCATCTGTAGAAAAGGTAATCTTCCAAAAGGTGTTTAGAAAATCAAGTACGAAATTCTATTGCCTTAAACACTTTGAATAGTATAATATTGTTTATGAAAAATATCTGTCTTTAAAATGTATCTGTCTATAAAATGTGTCTGTCTAATGGACTAAGTAGTGGCAGGATTGAAATGTGGGAAAAGCCCACAAAAGTCAGTGTTTTCCGAGGTGGATTCATATTCATTTTTAAAATGGACATAAAAGCTTTTCTGTGTTTGATATGAATGACAAAAATCTCCAGTTTAAGAGTCAGTAACCATTACTGCTGGAATGGGAGCAAAATTAGGAGACCCGGAGGTGAAATTCAGATCCAGAGACTACCAGTACTGTTATACATGCATGTGGAGAGTGGACTTATTTTTGCAAATATGGTCTGTATTTTTCTACATGGATAGGCAGAAGCGATCTCTTTCCTGAGGCATACAGTTTCTAAGTATGATAAACCACTTCTAAACCCACCTGTCAGCTTTAAACAAGCTAATTTTCTTGCTTTCCAGACTGAACTAAATCAACTGTGACTGCGCCTCCAGGTGAGAAAGAACAGTCAGGGTACAGACACAGGCAGGATTGGAGGGGAAGACAGAAAGTCAGTTGGTAAATCCAAGTGTTTGCTTGTTTGTTTTTCCCGTAGGCCAAAAGGATTCCACAAAATGTTGCAGAGAGATTTAGATGCAGCAAATATAGGGTTTACATGCATTTTCTGTAAAGAATCTCAGATAATTTATGCTGCAGTTCGTCAGGTTCCATGAGGTAAAAACAATATAATGAGCAATGGAAAATGTATGTTCAGCTGCTATGAAAGCATCTTGATGATAGCTGAGAACACCCACTGCAGCCTGATAAGACACACAAAAGGCTGTCAGCTAAGGAGTAAACACCTTCCCTTTCCACTTTTTTTTTTTGATGGATTTTGAAATGTTTGGGTGAGTCACTTCCAAAGGTTTTGTATGATTTTCAAAAACACATGAAAACAAAAAGTAAAAGCAATTTGGCAGGCAACTAGGAGCCTTTAAAAGCACACAGGCAAGCATCCACTCTCGGGCTGTGAACACATGTTTTTGCAATAGAATGAAAGGCCCCAGAATAAAAAAAAGTGAGAAATCCATTAATTCACACAAATTATTCTCAGAGTACAAGCTAGCTCAGTCTAGGTCTGAGTGTCCTACACAATGGCATCTCTAACCAACCTCCAAGGAATCAACACTGGATTTCCTGTTACTCCCCTGGCCTTCCCTAATAGTTTGGTCTATCTTTCAAAATTTTATCTAACAGCTCCCTGCTGCATCCGCTTCTGTCAGTAAAGTTCTCTCTTTTCCTTTTGTCTTTACTATTTGGGAAACGTAGACTTTCACCCCTTTCAAACTACAAAGAAAACAAAGAATTATTAGTGATGGAGAAAGAGACACTGGATAGGACCTTTGACATGGTTTGCAACCTGGTGTTAACCAAAACCAAATCAGTACAAATCTGGCATGCATAAAGAATTTCATCACATAAAGAAGGAGGCAAGAGATTTCTTCTTGTATGTATGTGTCTAATATGATGAAGAATTCATTCAACTAATGTCTCGTTGTCCAGAACTGACTTAATGGACTATATTGAGTTTCAGGAAAAAGCAAACAAAGAACAGAACAAACATCTCCCCCGAATAAACCCCAAACACCAGCTTTTTAAAATGAAAATATTTTGAAACACAATAATAAAAAATAAGCTTGTGTTACAAGGGAAAGATGGAGGATTTTTATTGAAGATCTTGTTTTCTTTTCAAGAAAAAAATAGTAGCTGGTCTTCTGTCACTTCTGATGGATTGGTTTATTTCTTTAAACTTCTATCTTCACACCAACTATTTTATTGCATGTTGTATGAGAATAACAGTCCATGAGTATACATGTTAAACTGTAAAACGACTAAGGGTATTAGTCAAGAAACGACTAAGGGTATTAGTCAGGAAACATTTTGTTGTGTGGCTGTCTGGGAGGCTGCATCTTGAGATAACTACATAAAGAGGGTAGTGAAAAGGAAGGAAGAGCAGAAAAAGATAGGATGAATAAAGGGAAATCTTACTCCCAGGGAGATCTGGCACAGGCTGATCACGCTTTTGCGTGAATAGGGTCTACTACAGTTGCTCTAGTCAGATAGATGAAGGTTTATCATAACAATGAGGAATCCTGTTCTGCCAGTAAGAGAAAAGGGATGATGTAAGAAGTCTTTGCACCATTCTGTGATTCACTAGTAACATTTCTGTTTACTGAGGCAGTTGATTAAAGTTGATCAGGTGATGTACTTCTACTAAAGGCTTTGCTGTGAAATTGTAATTTTGTAGGTTCCTGACTGACGAGCACAGATTTAACACTCTCATCACAAGCTATAGAAATCCATAGATCATAGCTTGTTTCTGCAGCTTCCCAGAAAACACTCCAGAAGAACAATGACAAGATTTTACATGAGCAGGCTAATGAGCACAGTATAGCTGCAATTCACAGTGCTTGAGTATTTTTAGTTTCTAGTGTGTCTAAAAAGCAGGCTTTGAGACACTAAAAATCAGAAAAATCAGTACAGGATGCTATTTATTCTGCAATGCCAAAAAGATTAGCCTAAAGATCTTTTTAAAGTTATCTTAACGACGTTATACTGACATTCATCTGATATGAATGATTTTATTTAGGCAGACTAACAAAAAAAAATATCTTAAAAGCCACAGAGCTTGCACTGTGGTTATAAGTGAGCATAATAGCAGAAGCAGAGAAGTAGTTGATTTGCTCCCAGATGTGCAGTATCTTAAAATACCTTCATGGTGGGTGAAACCTTTTAATCTTCAGCCAAGAGTTACTATTTTTCCTCCTTCTGCTACTATGCAAACTGTGCCTGGACATTTTACAGCATTGTAAACTGAAGAGCACCAAAGGGACCTTTCCTCTTTATTATAGCAATCTACACCAAAACCACAGTCTGAATTTATATTGTAAATAAAACAACATATCTGATTTCTAATTCCAGCAAGCTGAGCAGCTAGTTGTTAATGTGGCTCTGTAAAAGCATTTCATGCATGATTTAAGAAGGTGAGTGTAGGTAATTGTATCTGAAATCATACGACTAAAATATAGTATGGTAAATGAAAGGTCAAATACTGACTCTTGAGGGATCAAAGGAGGTCCTTCATTTGTTGCATGCTATTTTTAAAATACTGTTTCTCAAATTTTGGGTTACAACTAGGAAATTATGAAAGGCTTCAAAGAACTAATGGGTTGAAGAAGTATGTAGAAGTTCTATTCCTCTACCATGGGGAGAGACAAGGGAACACGAGTGGGCTGTAATGTCTGGCTGGGTATGTTTATCTTAGCCAGAGAATTGCTACCTAACTCTCACTGCTGGCAGCAGGCTGGTTCCTCCCAGGCAGAAGAATTGACTCAGAGCTGTATGAAGACTGACAGGCCAAAAAGCTGAAAAAGACTGCTTTGAAGGAAGACAGGGCTCAGAAGCAACTAGCAACGAGAGCGCCGAACTATCACGTTGAGTCTGGCACTGGGGCAAAGTGCCTGCTTCCAGCACAGAGGGGGCGAAGAAGGAACAGTGATGATGAGGGCCAGACCCAAGAGAGGGTCTTTCCAATGCTGCTGTAAGACAAGGTCTAAAAAAAGATCAGTCTCTCCATTGAAGACTACTATGCACAATTTCCCCATATGCTGCAAAGCAGGAAAAGCTGTTTAAGCTAACACATAGAAATGTATACGTTAGGTTCTGTCTTATTTTCATGGTTATCTGCTCTGAGTTGCCATAGCAGGGACCACTCACCACCATGCCATGGTAAAGAGAGTGGCTGGCAGAGTGAAGCATGGAGATCAGTTAGAAGGTGCAAAGAATAGTAGCAAAGAAGGGCAGCAAAGTTACAAAAAGCAGATAACATAAGCAACTTAGCAGCTGTTCAGACTGGGTCATGTTACCCAACAGCTTTCATCAATTGAAGGCTACTACTTAAGTGATATTGCAAATTGGACAAGAGTTGACCCAACAGTTGCCACATCAGAGGAAAACAGACTCTAAAATAGTTTGGTATTTGCTTTAGGCATTAGGTGTTATAAATCATCCTGTTTACCCAACTTGTTGGAATTTCCACACACCCCCAGCACCCCTCCCAGCCCACATGACTGCGAAGTGATGTGTGTCTGCAAGCAGGGAATTCTGCTCATTTTGAGCATCAAGTAATTCACATTAGTGACTCCAGGGTCCTGGGCAGGAGCTCAACAGGGGTGTTTGTTGCAATGCTCTACATTTGCATGCAGTCCTTCCTGCTGCCATTCAAGCCCTGGCAGAAGGGCTTGGCTACTGCACGAAATGGAGTCACCAGTTTCTCCACAATGGTTTCAGACAAGTTTGGTCTAAAACTTTACAGTTAGCTCTGGGCCCTCTAGTGTGAGCAGCACTTAAAAATACATCTTCCTCTGCAGTACTTATAGAGGGGATAAGAGCTTTGAGCGATTTTGAACGTTTGCATGTCCTGTTAGCAACTTCAGCTGCTGTGTAGCATCGTGGCAGGAGCTACCTTGTTCTGTAAGGAAACAAGCAAATTCTCCAGCCATGAAGTGACTGTTCTTGCTACACAGACTCCCATGGGCTATCTGAACTCCTTGTCTGCCTTTGCCATGTGGGAACAACCTATTCAAATGATTTGAACAGACATTCATACTATATTTTGGCAGTTTCTGCAGAAGCTTCAGACCAGCAGAGCCTACAAGCTCTAAAGATAGCATCTAAATGATAAGCTCAAATTTGTTTTATTCTGTTAACACCTATGGGAGAAGATTCTATGCAAGGTTTACATGACTCCTGAGAGTAGAGAGGCAAGGGTGTCCATTAATGAACAAATATCCTCCTACTTTTGAAAATAAATTTCAGTGGTACATCCCTCAGATCAGGATCTTTTGCCACGTTTCATTTTTGTCCAGATTTTACCAGTAGAGAGCAAATGGCAAAGTCCTTTGAACTTCCACAAGTTTTGTAGTCATAGCTGAATAAGAAAACCTGTCTCATTCTCATCTTTAGCATGAAACATTTTAAATGCCCATTTTAGATATTTCCAGACAAGGAGGAAATGGAACCAACTTGTGACTTCACATAGCTATATCTGAGGGGAAAAGCATGACTTAGAAGAATGTTAATGAGGTTTACCTACAATCTTTTAACTGATCATTTCCATAATTCTGCTGCTTAACAAAAATATACTTGGTCTGAAGTTCTTGCCATTGTTGTTTTACCTAGCAATATTAAAATTGAAGCATTAAATTAGAAAAATATTTCTTTGCCTGAGAATTTCCTTTTATTTATTTTATTAAGAACTACTAAGGGACTGAAAATAGACTTGAGCCATAAAGATAACTACATAAAAATTTACGTGCTGATCATAAGTCTAGGTATGAAGTTTAATGCAGACCCTTCTCTATATGGAATGAGGTGTCATAGGCTTTTATTAGCTTTTCAAGAGTTGATTATATGCCAGTGTAATTAAAACATTCTTTGGCACATGATCATGTGCCTTTATGATCACAGCCTGCTCTGCATGCATGCACATCTATGTTACATAGCAATGCTACTGCTACCCACCATGGACTTGAAAATCAATACCATTTTGTCCAGTAATTTTAGGAACTTCTGCAAGCAAAAGGCTGTTATATTTTTATAATGATTAGCACTACTGTGAAGTCCTGACTAGCTCTTAGTATTGTATTTGAAACTCTACTGGTAGAAAGTCGTTCTTCTCTTCACTACAATTCTACTTATAACTTGGAAGAGCAATCTGCAGCTTTTGTAAAATCAGGTCTCTGATACACTGGTGAGATAATATACAATATAATGAGATGAGAACTTGGAAAATATGTGCTTTAAAGAACATGTATGACAGTATGGACAGCTAAAATCAAAGGGAATAACCTCACTGATAAGACCATCTATAGCATATTTCAGCTATAAAGATCCTTCATCTACTGCAGATGAAGTATGAAGATCAGGCCAGGTTTTTTTGTTTGTTTTGGGGCTTTTACATGTAAACCTCCACCCAGAACTGAAGACTCTTCTCCTTCAAGAGCATGAGAAAGGTGCTGGTGCAGAGCAGGGTGAGTGCTCTAATTACTTGGCCACAGACTACCCTGGGTACCCAGCACCTCCTACTGAAGAACTTAACTTGTCCTAAGTACATGTCCTGTTTCCTAAATGATATATCCTTTGCTCTCCCAGTCTCTCAGTTATTCATCAACTATTGGTTCCAAGTAGAACAATTTAAGAGGAGATTGTTTCATTTCAGAATATCCTATGAAGCACTTTACCTTGTTTGGAGTTAAGATGTGAATGAAATAAAGGTTTCTAGAGGATGGAGTTAACTTGTGTGTGTTGCTTCCCCATTAGTTCATTTTGACAGAGTTCTTGGCTGCTTTCTGTTGAACAGATTTGTTCAGTATGTTCTGAAACCACTTACTGGTTTGGGCCCCATAGAGTTGTGGAAAACACACGGTATGCAGCTTCTGGAGGGCTTGGTAGACAAGTGGCTCAGTGTAGCCAGGAATCGAAGCAGTTGGAAGCTCAGTTTCCCACTATTCCATGTTGAGGGAAGTCTCCACGTCCATGGTCAGTAAAAAGGCAAAAATTTGATAAAAATTTCTCTTTTCCCTTGCTATTCTGTACCTACAGAAAAAGTTGTTACATAAGTTGTTACATTGAATGTATTATGCTGTATGAAGGATTCCAATTAGTCCAAACAGTCCTCAGGCTTCCTCTTCTGTTTTTTTTTTTTTTTGGTTTAAGTTTTGGTTTTGTTTGGGTTTAGTTTTTGGGTTTTGGGTTTTTTTTTTTATGATGGAACTTCTCAAATTCGTATGGATTTCAGACACACAGATAGTTAGGATCTCACATAACCTTCAAAGTGGTGTATGAAGATCTCTTGATGTTATCAACTTCTGGCTATCGCTTAGACTTTAATTTGCAGCCAGGCTGGAGTCAAGAGAAAATAAAGAGCCTGATGGCTTCAGTATAAATGATAAAAAAACCACATTAACTTCAATATTGAGGAACCTCTCCCCTTCTCAAAGACTGACTACTTTTGAAACGAAATTGTATATAACTTTGTTTAGTGCTAATAGCATTGCTTGCTGGAACTTGACTAGAAAGGTTAAGTTACAGAGAAGAAACTTCATTATTCCCTAGACTGAATTCTTGATTTCAAATCTTTGTTTGCATCTTTGAAAATTTTGCACTTAGTAAGGCATTGACAGCTGTTATGGTCCTTCTTTACTTGTCAGAAAGATCTGCTTCAAGAGATAAGAAGATTTCTAAAATCCAGGTTCACCGCAAAATACACCAGAAGTTGCTTGAGAGGAAGCATGGATATTTTTCTGAGGAGTTGACTCAGATTCCCTGGACAGCAATCAAAGTAAAAATCTGCTTACTGGACGTAACAGAAATGAAAGTGGAAAAACTGAGATGTGGCCAACACTGGAAATCATTTCATGTTCAGATTATGCAGAGTATACAATGGGTGGAATTCCATTATTAGTTCTAGATGTGGACTTGTATTCTAGATGTCTAAAGCCATTTTGGTCTAGTGTTACTTATTTAGCACTGGAACTGTCAGCTTGTAGGGAAGGATGCCTACCTCTAGGCAGAAAGGGAAGAAGGCATGAAGGTAATTCATCAACTTAAACAACAGACAGAATAAAAATATTAAAAGTGGAATCAGGCTCTTAGTCCACATACTAACTTTAACCAAACTTCATAAGTCAATTCTGAGGTGAAAAAAATCACCTGAGAATAAAACAGCTCTCAGTTTAAATGCGTGAATGGGAAATGTGGTTCCTCACTAGGAAAATGCAACTCCATCAGTTATCTGAAAAAGCCTTCCTCTGACAGAGCGTTGAGTAAGATGACTTCAACCAACAAACTGCCTGTGCTTATGACACAGTAGCCTACTGCAGGTTACCCCGTGGTTAACTTTCATGTCAAATTAGAAATAGAAGTGGAATTCCATAAATCAGAAAAAAATGGCTTAGTCCAGAAGAAGGTATCTCCCTCCTTCAAGCAGAACTGGACTGTGAGGTCTCTACTTCCGTGAACAGGTTGATATGTGGCTTGAAGGTATCCTTTTAACAAATGCAACAGACTACAAAAAAAGAATGGCCTGTGTTGCTTTTATTATTGCCTGATTATTTCCAGATGTTACTTCATAGATTTGTAGCCTTGCTGATTACTCTTGTATCTTAGCTTGTCTTTTTGTGCTATGCAAGAAGAGTAAACAAGAGGACCTACACACAGAGTTTACAGCCTAGTACGGGTTCTGGATAAGACGTGTGTTAATACATTACAAGATAATAGTGTAGCTGAAACCAAATAAATTCTTGTCCATCATGTCACAAAACCAAAGACCTATGGTGAGTTTGGTAAACTGCACAGGGGATTACAGAGGAACATTTGATTTAGTATTACAACTGATTTTGAAGTATTATCATGCAAAGTCAATATAGCAAACAGGAAACAGATCAGTAATTAGAAACAAACTAAAAGAATTGTTTTCTTAACTTAAAATCACTATTTATGAAATAGTAATAACCAGTAAATAGGTTACCAATGGCCAGCTACAAATCTCAAAACAGAAAATGCTTTTTATTTTTAGCAGCATCTATGCAGAAAACTATTCCTGCCTCAGTACTGTTCAACTGTGGTTTTACTGTCATTTAAGCAATGAATATAGAAGCCTTCCAACTGCTAATTGTGGCTTACTATTTACAAAGTTTATTTATAAACTCATTTTCATGCAAGTATAAAATACTAATTCAATGGACAAATACACATTTGTTCACCAATCTAAATTATATACATTGTATTTGCATCTAATATTCAGAGAAGTGCAAAGTCCACAGTGACGTAAATAACAATAGTTTTGTAAACTACTAGATGACGAGCTCTGAAAAGATTAGTAACTGTATGATAACGTATCTGCTTGTATATCTGCTGAAATCTAACATTTTTGCAGTAAAAGAACATACATTTCAGCTACATTCAAGTGATTATTTTATTACCATATAGTATGTCTTACAAACTTTACTGAAGATGAGCAAGAGCACTACAAAAACATACCTTAATGCAAGAGGTGTACTGCATGGTATGTGCAGGCATAGCAAAGGAGAGACAAGAACTGGAAAGAAAAACAAGCTAAGAAAACTTGTACAAAAATGGATAGTAACACTGACTAACACTGGGTTATACTCTTACTTATGACAGACTTGAAGGGCTAATAGAGATCCAATTTGGAAACATCTGTGCATTGTAGGTACAGTTTGGTGCAGATCAAGAGTGCACTAATACAGTCAACGTTGTATGCAGAAGATAATGCACAAAATACACTGATATGCATATAAACAACTAATTTGTTTACAGTAAGTAGGGCAGCACAGTTTTAGTACTGCATCCTTGGCACTTAGTGATAGGACAACATGTATTTGGTTTAACTAAATTCATGAACAGGATATACACTGGTTTGTAAGATGTAAAACATACATTATCCCTTTGAACCTCCCAGTTTTACAGCATTTTTCTAATTTTCAAGTTCAAATGCAAACACGATACACTAACTAGATATGGAAGACGTTTCAGATATTGGCTTAAAACAAGACCTTCAATAAAAAAAAAAAAGACAGAATCACAATTTAATACAAATAATACTAATTAAATCTAACTGATGTCTTGTGCTGAAAACAAAATCTGAAACGTTAAAAAAAACCCGCAATCTTGTAATACAACCCACAATGTCTTTATGGGCTTTTCCTGAATAGTAATTGCTTCTTTTAAGTCCCTTTCATATATGGTAATTTCACTTAAAAGAACTGCTGAAGTTATTAATCTCAAAAGGTGTATCTGAATTAGAGGTTTGGCCTAGCATATCATATCACACCGCACAGATTAGAAAAAAATACTCTCCTCTTCAAAGAAAGCATGTTTCACCTATGAAAGGATTCCTATTTTAAG
Source organism: Neomorphus geoffroyi (assembly GCA_033558235.1). Lineage (NCBI taxonomy): Eukaryota > Metazoa > Chordata > Aves > Cuculiformes > Neomorphidae > Neomorphus > Neomorphus geoffroyi. Next base: position 14,925,646 of record JAUMJM010000004.1, read on the forward strand.
TGATTGTCCTTGTATTAAACAATATTATCAACCGTCTGAAGGAAGTCAATTTACTTTTGCCTGCATTAAACAAACAGTCTAAATTGCCAGTTTATATTATGTATAACAAATGTAATAAAATTGTTCTTCACATATAATGATGTAACACTTTAAAATTAACTGGTTTAAAATATTTTACAAAGACATTTTATTATATATGAACTATACAACACACAAGAATATGAAATATTTTGAACATATACACATTTCTGTATTTTTCATGTAGATTATTTTGCACCAAACATCGGTGTTTGCAATTCTAACAAACGTCTCAAGTACAAATAAAACAAAACCCCAGAATGTCTTGTGAACGTGATGGGTTTTTTTCCTGAAAATGAAAGTTGTTACAAGGAAAATTTCTCTAATATTTTTTTCTTTTCCCAATTTAATTTTTTGCAAAAACTTATCAAAGTGATGAACATACATAAAAAGAATAACCTCTCTATACTTTGCAGTGCAATTTACGAGGGATGAGGTTTAAATCAAAACTGATCCTTTCTCCACTACGGACACTGAAAACTGCAGTCAAAGTAAAGGTCAATACCAATCGCTATTGAGATTCCTTCCCCCCTTATTTAAAATGCAATCCTTTTCAATATCCATTTTAATGAGAGTATTTGCATAGAGCAGCCTTGTATTATTTCTAAAGAACGTTATGAGCTTTTTAACACAAGATAAGGCACATGTTTTTCAGCATTAATAATCTAAAACTAATCCTGAGGATGTGCTCCTCCCCCTCGGCAAAATCTGCTCTTTTAATATACCCTGTATTACCTGAAGAAAGCAGAAAAGCAGTATAGAATAAACCAAAACTTTTCAGCTGAACTAAATTCAGAACATTAACAACTCCTGATGATAGTGTAACAAATCCACAGATAAAGTATGAAGTCATTCTCTAAACAAATTATCTTTGGGGTGGTGGGGGAAGATACAGTCAGCATTGTAGATGTAAGTTAAAACTGACATATCGATGACAATTACAGTGGGTTTTGCTAAAATAAGCTCTCATCAGAAACAAGGTAGCTAAATTGTGAGGCACTTAAGGTTGACAAGAAAAGGAGGAATGCAAGGGATCTGTTTCATAGAAAAGCTGAAGTTGCATATCATATCCTTGTATTAAGCCTTCTATTAAAGTGCTAGAAATGGAGACTTAAAACAAAAGGATTTAAATATAAAATAAGTGATTAAAGAGCTTAGTATGCATTAAAATTAAGTGCTTTTGATTCTCATGAATTCAGAGCTTTTTATAGTTTTTAAAAAATAAAGTCTGGAAATAATCCACATGTGAAATCATCTTCCTTGTGCCATTGATGCTATTTGTAAAGTGCCCAATTATTTTCTAAACAACAAAACCATTTGCCTTATCTTATGTTGTATAGCATGACAGTCTGCAGAACATACCTAAGCCATACTGCAATGACACAGTCAGTCTGATGGAAAACAGCATGTGCATACTTTTAGTCAGAAGTTTTAATTCCACCTGTCATTCTAAAAAGCCATGTCTTGGATTACATATCCACCAGTACATAGTGCAACCGACCTCATATTCTCTAAATGTACTTTAGCTGTTAAAGTCCGATGCTCAAAGATAGACTTTCCTCAGAGTTTCCTCAAAGCTTTTCCTCAGAGCATCCTGACATCCAGACAAAATCACAGATGGAGCTCTAGATCGGAATCACATAAATCCACTAGATGCCAAATCTGAGAAGGATCTGGGTTCTGTCTGATGATGAAGAGGCTGAAGATGTGTGGCAGTCTGTGCATTACTGATCACATCTAACTGAGAGGGATACGCTTCATTTACATTTCCTCCATTGAAACTGGTTTGGAACTGGAAGAAAAAGAGACAATATAAATGGTTAGTATGGGTAACTGATTTATTTACAAGTTTTTAAAAGGGTTCCCAAAGATGCAGATTGGGTTAAATAATCATAAAATATAATGAATAGTTTTAAGACTTTTTTTTTTTAAATAATGAATGATGAGAAGAAAATTTTCATTAAAGCAAGTTCTGAATCATCACCAAAACTTACCCATACTGAAGTCAGTGGGAGCCCTTCTGGCTAAGTAAAGAAACATCACTTATGTAATTCATAACATGGTTTCTGTTTACAGAAAGTATTGTCTCCGACTGAGCGCTCCTAATTTCCACATTCAGCAGTTATATCATAAAAACAACCTACTAACAATTTTCATGTCTGCAACAAGATCCAGACTTAATAGCTCTTCCAAGAATGCACATGCAGCCCCTATTCATAAGCTGAAGTGCACTGCATTCAATTCACAGGCTGAGCTGTTGGAGGGTGTGCTTTTTTGAAAAACGGTTTTCGTATTGACAATGACAAGTAAGAGCAATGAATGGCTTTCATCAGTCTTGACATAATTGTTCATAGTATTATGAAAAGTGAAGACAACAAAATATTTCTAAACATTTCTGTCTTCTTTTAGGGAGTAGCTTTATATTGTAAGTTCTCATTCACTCGAGGCTTGTCCTTAAAATCATATACTATGCATTTATTTATCTATTGAAACATGCTGGATTTTGGAAACTGTTTTTTTCCCCCTTCTACGCAAATACTGAAATTCGACTAACTGTGCACAGTTATTCTAAGCTTTTAACAACAGGGTCATAGCCATGTGAATTTTTTTTAATCAAAGCTGCCATACTTTTAAAGACAGCTACAATAACATAAGCTAGGAGTACTCTAGAGAGAAGCAGGTTATTTCAATACTCTTCGCTAACAAGATGAGCACACTCATTAAAATTTCTAAGAAAGTTCTCAACACAGAATCTAGTAATTAGCAAAGATTCTCCTGCTTAATAAAGGAATACTGACCTTAAACAAGCAATCAAATTATCTAAGGCCTTTCTGCCCTTCTCCATCACCGGAAAGTGCTTTTAGACAACATCGGCCATGATCCTGCTGCAATTACAAGTTAGGCAGAAGATCAAGGCAGATGACCACAAAAGACCCTTCTGGCTTTCTAATCGCCTAGTGTTTTCAAGTAGAAATTGATGGGAGTTAGAATGCTGAGGAAACGATAGCAATCATGGCTTGCACAGCAAAGTCTGTCCTCTCTCCAGACTCCAACCACTGAATACGGATGTCAGTGCACTAAATTCAGCCACAAAGACTGCCCTAGTTTGCTTTGGCTGTGCGGATGTATGCTCAGACAACAGTATCTTATCTGCTTAGTCTCATCTTTAATAAAGTTACCAATTAGCAATATAATCAACCTGAAATTTATCATAAACAGGGATACGTTGTCCTTATTTACAATAAAAGTATATTATTTGCCACCATGGCTTTGGCACACGTGATATTTTTCAAGATTGCCTCAAGTGCAAAAGCTGTATTTCTGACTTACTAGTTCCAATGGCTTCATGTATTTTAAAGTTCTTAACTCCGATACAACACTAAACACAATCTCTGTCATATAAGCATATATAAATACAGGCTTACTTCTCTCTTGAGCAATGACATTTCTAGGTAAAAAAAATGTTTCTACATTAAAATGTTTCTCAACAGAACAACTTTGGTTTACACAAAGCCTCACTTTGCCCTCAATTTATACAAATGTTAAATGATAGATATGACTAGAGGTCAAAACTGAGTATGGGCTGATAAAAGAGACTTTTTTTTTTTTCATGTGAACAGTATACAGCAGTACACACTGCAAAAGTCAGTGTTATCTGGTTTAGGAACAAGCAGTCTCTTCCCATCCCCCACTGCACGCAGTTTTCATACAAGGACTTGGAGATAGCTATCAGCTATCTACGATCACTCTTACAAAAGAGGCTGGGGGAATAATCCTTCCTTATCTCATCAAGAAATGTGCTCCTCTTTTAAGCTCATTTGGACAAATGTTCAGCAGATCACTTCAGAGGTAAACAGCAGCAAACACGCAAAAGGGTAACATCAGTTCTGCACCAGTCTTCTCCTTATGCAACGCTATCCAGATCCACATAGCATGGGTACACCATGGTACGAGGGGCTGAATTTGCCTCTAAACAACTTAAGCACTTAAGAACAAAGTGGCCTTTGTTCACTTTTTATGCCAAACAAGCTAAACGCAATATTATTATTGCAGCACAGCATTCTAGTAAATATGAAGTAAAAGACATTCATTTATTGCATTCAGAGATGTCTTAATTTTTAGTCATTGAACTTCTTACAGATAGGCGAGACAAAAAAGTAAGCAAGAAAATAATAAAGAGGACGTAACGAGCAACTAAGGCAGGATAACAACAAAATAACCTACAAAACAAATGAATTTGAAACCAACCAATAAGAAAGAAATGTAATTGCTTTTGTGCTGGCTGTTCAAAAGTGATGCACCACACAGTATAGCTTTTGCAAAAAGAACAATTCTATACTATAAGGATGAACTTGGATGACCCTTGAACTGCTTTGCAACCCTATAATCAAGCACTACGAAGGACTAATCACTGACCACAGCCAGGCAACATACAGCCAAGCATCGCATGAGCTTGTGCACTGCAGTTTGACAAAGTCACTTCATGCTATTACAGCTCTTGGGCACTCAGGCACAAGCTACTTATCCTGTTGAACTGTCCTATGTTTCAGCTAAGTTTCTGTAATTCTGCAACTGTAGTTTTTCCACCAGTGCAGGGGTGTCAAACTCATGGCTCCCGCCATTATCGTGCTCACACATACTACACACGTGACTGGCGCACTGGCAGGAGCATAAGGGCAAGGAGCATGGTGGTGCTGCTGTCAGGTAGAAACAAGGTGGAGGGCCAGATTTGGCCCACAGGCCGTGAGTTTGACACTAGCGAAACAGTTTGCACTAGCGAAACAGTTTTAAAAAGTATATGTTTCGTACTTGTATGAAGCATACTGAAAAACTGGGTATGTTCTACTTGCATTCCTCACCTTTGTCTTCTGTAGGTTAAATGCTAATTAATACTTTAACTCTGTAAATGCTTGTGCATGTGCATAAGCATTTGTAGGATCATTACTTCAGAACATTAACTCATTGAGCTAAATAAAAAAAATATTGTCTCTGTACTTGATCAGCATTATCAGAAATAAATGATACATTTTATAGTACTTCAAAAAATGTTATTCAGAAACATGAACCGCCTTAGTAATTGAATATTTTATTTCTAAGTTAATTTTCCCTGTGAAGAACTGTGCTTAAAATTGAAGCCTGTGCTACAGTCAGGCTCCTCTCTTCTACAGATTTTATCGTGCATTCTCCTTAGCACAACGTGAAATAGGTCCGAATTATCTACTGTGAAAATAATTTTTTTCCTGCTTTTTTGTCTTCAACAGACAATTTATATAGCAGCTTGAGGAACAACCTGAATTTCACTCATGGAAATACACAAAAATATTTTTGCAGTATCATCATGTGTAGAAATGCAATAGTTCATAATATTTTATACTATTTATGTGATATGATCTGATACTTTAACCAATCCTAAAATGCTGAAGAGTGAGTAGCTAGAGAATATTAAAATTTTAAAACAATATATTTTTCTGGATCCTTAAAAGATATTTCATGAAAATGAATGTGCCAGACAATATTAAGGATATGATTCCACTTCCCCCCAAAAAGTATATATGCAAATATCAAGCTTGTGTCCAATCCGCTTTTCCTTTGCTCCTACTGGAAAAATCACTGGTAGGTAACAACAGACTAGTTCACTCATCCTTGCTTTAATATTGCCAAAGAGAGCTATCAGGACATGGATACGTGTACTTGACCAAATGCAACTCTTTCCAATCTATTGAATAAATAAGGCAAGGGCATTCACATGCTGCTAAATTCATCAGTTTTAAACTTTGATTCAGTTATGACAAACTCTGCAACCTGGTAGCCACCCAAAGCAATAACACCATGATCCAAAAGGCAAGTAATTTAACAATGCTGTTTATGTTACCTTGTTCAACAACGTTTGTTGACTTGCCATCATAGGGTCATATTGCATTTGATCCACGCAGCTGGGCTGTGCTTCTTGTGTGCACTGGTACATAGAAACTGCGCCTGCATAGCATGTTTGAGGAGTTAACATAACTGACTCAGAGTTTATCCCACACTCATGATTTTCAGGGACTTGCTGCAAACAACTGAGAAAATCCTCCAAGCTGGAAGATGCAGAATAGGTCGATCTTTCAAAACCTGCTACAGGGAAATCCATTTGAGCAAAATTAGAATGCTGTCCCATCATCGCTGTGGGTTGCTTGCAAGGAATAAATTCTTGCCTACACGCATAAGGGGAACTGTTTACTTCTGATTTGTAAGAGAACTCTGATGTAGTGGCATGCATGCCAGGGAATACATATTGCTGGGGCTGTTGCTGGGAAGAGCCAATAGGCATGCTGGTGCCAGAGCTCCAATTTGTGAACATTCCATTGACTTGCATATGTTTCATCTTCTGACAGAGCTGCTGCTGCTGCTCCTGCTCCACAAGCTGCTTCTGGTGCTGATGAAGTTGATGTGGATTTAATTCTTGCTGTACCAAGCAACCTTCATCCTGGACGAGGGGCTGCTGTTGGCTACAGCCTGTATATAAGAAGTCAGACTTATTTAAGGAATCCTGAACATAAGTCAGGATTTCATCAGTTATGTCAATGTCTCCAATATCATCCATACCAGATAATTCAGTTTTAAAAAACTCCTCATCCTGTTGAATGCACTTCAGATCTTCAAAGTCAATGCCCAGATTTTTCATGATGCTGTACAAATCACTGGTTTTGTTATCTTGAAAGAGTGCTGCGCTGTCTTCAGGAAGTGGAATAGTACTGTCCTGGGAACACTCCATTAGCTCCCGTTTGAGAATGTTGTGATTTCCAGTAGGTAGGAGATTATCCGTCCAGCCACTGCTAACACCACCTAGTTCATCCCTGCTGTCTGCAAATAAGTTCCGCTCAAAGGAAAGTTTATGTGATGCTGGAGGGCAGAGATATACAGACTCATCTTGCCTTAACATGGCACCGAGAAGGGAGTTTGGATCCACAGAATCATTGAGTGGCGTTGCTTTGGCTCCTTTTCCCGTCATACTTTTATTCTTCACCTGAGAGGGGTCCGTAAGGCTCAGCACAGGGAAAGACACCTCATACAACACAGCCTCACCAGTGGCAAACATGAAAGGCAACTTCATGTTACGCTTCCGTAAATGTTCTGCTCCTTCTTCATCTCTGAAAATAAATCAGATGCATAGCATAATACTGCAGTACTAAACAGTTACTCTAATCTTTTTCTCCCCTCGAATTAATATTAAAAAATGAACTATTCTATTTGTAGGCATTTTTCAAATTCCTAGCTATTCCAGCTCAACTTGGTTGAGTTAAACCAAGAGGCAGATTATAAAATAAGGAGCTTATGACTGTAATACCACCTTTACATATTACATTTGCAATTAAAACTAGATAGCATACACCATTTTCTGTGCATTATAAGCTAAAATGAAAATAAGTGAGCTTTGTTCCATGCATTATGTTTTTCTTGGCATAGCAAGTAAATTAATACTTCCATAATGCAGTACCTCTTTTTTTCCCCATTTGACAGACTCCTTAAAAAATTACTTAACCTATATAACAATGCTGAATTCCACATTACGTAGAATTTAGTTCAGCACCATAAAGGACTTAATTTCTTTATGTTATTTATTGTTTCTTCCACACAACTTTAGTTGGATTTCTTAATTTTTTCCAAGAGGGTTGCTGAACTAAAAATTGGTTGAATGGAATAACCTGGTACTTGTACCACTCCTCTTATTCTCTATATGAAATCAAAATGTCTAAAACTTCACACATAAAGGACACCATGCCATATAGGTACTGAAATATCAGAATCTTCTTCAATGTTTTTAGCAAATTGAAAGAAGTTTTCTTTTTGGAGTTCAATATTTAAAAGGGCTTTACTTAAAAACAAAGAATTCCTTTTTGAAAATAAACAAACTCAAAAGTTTTCAGTTTTTGAAGTATTCTGTTTTATGTGATGATGACTTACGTAAGAGGTCTTTGTGTGGCAATGATGTAATCTGGTCGTCCATTTTTGTAGACAAGACGTGCATTTGCCTGTAACCAGGCCCATCGATTTTCTTTGGTTAGAAGCCTAAATACAGTCATTCCACTCTCACCTGTCTTCATCACTAGAGTTAAAGAGTAAGCATACAGTTTACTGTTCAGTGAATAAAAATAGCAAAATCCAGCATGTCATGAAAGCAATCCCATTTGTAAAGCAATTTTACAAATCTCATGTCCTCAATCACCCCTTTCTGTGTGGCACTAATGTACTCCTAGTGAAACAGGATGATCTTTCACTTTAAGATATCTACTTTAATTTACTGGTAAATTAAAAGCCAAAACTGCAAGCAATTGTAAGATATTCACTACAGATTGTCAACATCCTATATGGATGACAGCAACAGTGACTGAGCTATTCCTAAAATAGAAGATCCGCTTAATTTACTTAGGGAAGGTATTTAATTGTATAAAGGGAACAGAAAAAAAAAAAATGTTTTTCAAGAGAAGACAGCAGAAAAAAAAGCACCACGATATATCTGAAGAAGTTTCTGTAAATTCCAAAGGCAAATACGTTAAAGCTCACCAAAAAGTAAAGCAAGAAATCCACTAAATAGATATATATCACATAGTTGATACTTATACCCTTAGCTTAAAACGTTATATTTCTCTCCTTAAGTTGTTACTTAAACCAAGTCAACCTGCCAGGAATCAAAACCAGAAGTGTATAAGACACTAGCTTGCTAAATCAGAGATTAATTCCTGTTAAAAAAATCTTGCAGTGATTTCAAAAGAAAATATTTTATTCAACTTCCTAACAGGAAGGCTATCTTTGAAATAGTCCCTTTGCCCAAAGGAAGTTATTGAAATAGCAGAAGTTGGGTTGAGCAGAGAAGGAAGTGAGAAGAGCAAGATGTGACAGAAGCTGGAATATATAACCTAAAAGGGTCTAGCTAGAAATATTAACTATTTCTTCATCCAGTATAAGTTTTTATAGCAAGGAAAAGATCACATGAAATGAATAGCATTCTTTTTGTTAACAACCGCCTTTTTTTAAACAAAAGATAAATAAAATCCATGCTTTGACTTTTCAGCCTTTCTTAGGGAATGAAGCTTACTTCGGACATGATTTTCAGCACAATAAAGCATATCAGCTGCATGAATAAACTGGTATCCTGTTCCTCTCATACACAGCTCTGCTTCAGTGTATCCCAGGATAATCTTTCCTCTGGAATGTGAAAACAAAAAATTGCAACACTGCTGATGAACCAACTCACAGAACGAATGCCAAGCAACTTAATTACGGCTAGAACATTTCAGACGTAAATGCTAACTACTTTTTGTTGCAATATCAATTGTATGCGGAAGCATGACAGTTCTAATAAAAAATGCAGTTACCAAATCATAAAATTTTTACTAGTCCCCGAAGGTGCCTTCAGTGACTGGGAATGGATTCACAGAAGTATTAAATCATTAAAAAAAGCACGTATGTCTATACTTCAGCTAGACTCTTAATTCCATACTTTTGAACACATTCACTTACAGTGGGTAGATGCCTTTGGTTGCAATGAAAGACACTGACTCACCTTATTTCACAGTATTTACCTATAGGTAGATCGCATGTAGAATTAAGGACGGGCTTACCTTCTATTATCTAAACCTTCTTGCCTAAACTAATATTTTTAGTAGCTTAAAATTCAAAACAGGGCATCTCTCAGAATTACATCTCTTTTGCTATTGAGTGGTTTGGGAACACTGTGTTTCATTTAAGCCTTCTAAGATATGCCTCGGAGGATTACTGGCAACAGTCATGTCTGACCCTTGTTGCTAAAATGAGAGTACTTTACTATAGGTCAGAGAGCTGAAGAACTTAACAGCATTTGTGTGAGTGTTATGAGATATTCATTTACTAGGAGGGCTGAAGCAAAAAATCCTAATGGTTCTTAATCATCAGTACTGACTGAAACAGTAACCAGTTCTGTATTTCAAATACATGCTTGAAACCTATCTCATCAGCAAATTATTAGAACATTATACAGAATAATTTACACCTACTTTGCATCACAACCAGTAGGCGTGAAATCCAGTTTGTGTTTAGTTCTGAAGATTAAGTTTTTCGTTCGTATCTCAAGGATAGATGGTGGCTGCAGGGGAGTAGCTACTGCAAACAGAGCGAGCTGAGGAGACAAAGTAGCACCATCCTTCCCTTTCTTGTTTTGTCCATGAAGAAACTTTAATCGTCCTTGAAAATTCATAGCCTTAGAATTAAGAAATAAGAAATTGTTATATGACAGAGATGTTTAAGAGTAAGATATTTCTGTTGTGCTGTAAAAGGTATTTATTTCATTAAAAGTCATCAAATTCAAGTTTTGTAGCACGGCATACACAGAAGTTAGCTAACAGAATACTGTTGCTATATCCCTGAGCAGGTCACTTTGAGATCTACTAATAATCTCATGAGAAAAAACAAGGGAAGGTTGTACAAACACATCAAACATAATAGCAAATGTCAACTAGATCTTCTGCTATTCCAATGAACACAGCATCATACAATCATACAGTTAACATGACATTATTTCTCTTGCATTTCTATCAGCCATTAGTATTAAGTATGCAAGCTCGCACAATTGCAAAATCCTATATAAACAATTGTATTTGTAAGAAGTCACCCAGAGGGTGATAAACACATAGCTCTTCTAAAATCTGCAGCACTGACAAACCACAAATGTATTAAAAAGTGCAAGCATACACTTTCCCAAGGGAAAACTATGGTTCTGTTAGTTATTATGACTTATTGCATTTCAAGATACCAAACAGAAAATAATATTTATAATGCTTTGTTTATGTGCAAGTCACATAGTACTTGACAGAAGCAGATGCTTATTTGTATTTCACTGAGGAAACTGAGCCATAAGAAATGAGAGAGATTGCACCTAGTTGTAACAACACATTTGAAGGGGACACGTTTAATGTCGCTAACTGAAACATACTGGTTTAAGCAGCTCAGATATCCACAGATACTTAACAAAGAAAATTTACTATACATGTTGAAAAGATAATGCAACCTGCAAGCATGTGTGAAACTTTTTATGTAACTCCATACTCACCAGGAACCCAGATGAATTATCCAGGAGGCATCGTAACCTGCAGATGAAATTCCTTTCCATAAAGGAAGAATTCTCTGGAGGAAGTTGGTCTGGGTTATAATAAGTTGCTGGCTGTGAAAAGCCATTATCTCCTACAGGAAAGGATTATTTATAAGGATTATTTTTAGAAGAACACCTAGTGAAGGCTATCTATAACAAATCATCTTCCGTCTCGTAAACAAAGCATTAGGCCATGACCTGAGAGAGAACAATGTAAACTGGAAACAACCTCAGAACCTATACTGATTACGACACCAGGTTAAGCACTAATCCTTCTGAGGGGATTATGATTTACAGGCTATGGTATTTGAAAACTGCATGCAATTTATTGGTTTTTAAGTGGTAGTTTCTTGTGCTTTGTTGTAGGTTTTTGTTTGGTTTTTAATTTATTCATTATGTTTGTCAACAATCTAGGTTCAGAACAAGTTGCAGAAAGCTGAGATCTCAGCAGAGCGCAGAATCGCATTTCTGCAATGGCAAGATCTGCAAAAGGCACAGTAACTACAGTATTCAAAAAGTATTCAAAAGCTCAGTAGATGGTATCAAACTGTGAAACCATTACTTTCCAGACATCCAGGTGAAAGCTGCAGCAATAAATAAAAACAAGCATCTTTAGGGAACCACCACAATGAATTGATGTGCATACAGCTGCAAAAAAACCCTCTATTAAGTATTTCTGGGCTGTGCTGATCAAGAAAATACTACAGTTACCCCTCCAGAGAAACCTGGAGCATTTGTTTTCTGTGTTTGTTTGTTGGTTTTTTTAAAAAAAGACCCTAAAACATGATCAACAACTGGGATACCAAACCCATATTTTTTCGCCACTTCAGGACAAGCATTTTCTGCTAAGTGGCATTTAGAAAACTAACTTAAACATTTTAATTATAAAACCAGAGTGTAAATCAATAAACTTCTGACTGAAAACATGTTCTACATGAAACTACATACACAGAGACAGCAGAGCATGTCTACTCACAGCAAATTTAGCAAAGTGATCTCATTTAAAAAAACACAAACTGATAATTCCCTAGGAATTCATACATGCAGAAAATTAAGAAAAAAAACGATGTGAAATGCTAGAGTGCCAAATATTCTGTAATTTAAAAAATAGTCCATATACTCCTAGAGAACTGATTGTCATGTATGGAGAAATAATACAGATTTTAAGAAAGAATACATATTGACTTTCCAGACTTAGATATTAAGCGTTCTGCTTAATCACACACCACGCTATGTTCTCTGGAACATAATTCTGTATCTTGGACAGCTGGAAAAACTTACAGATAGGCTAGGTGGTTTGTACAGTGGTGAATCGAGCCCCAAGGAAATCAAATTATGGCTAAAAAGCCAGTTCAATTTAATCTATTAGTTCAAGGAACTGAAATGGAGTCAAATGAGAATGCTGATGACTCACCAAGAGGCCTTGCAACGTAAGGCCATATAAATCCAATAAGAATGTGGAGTTATTCAGCTTTTCAGACAAAAACAGGAAATTTTTTTCCATAAAACAACTGCTATGCAAGGTCAATTTTTGCTGAATGAACTTCAAAGTAAGGAGAAAAACCTCACTAGCTCTTTGGGTATATGAAAAGGGACAGTCTGATATTATAGCCACCTGCAGAACTTTGTATTGGCCAAAGTCACCATGAGGTGATCCCACAGGTAAAGATACTCAGATACCTGTAGTCCAAGATAGTTACCACCTAACATTGATGTTAGAAAATAATAAATTCTCATACTTGTCGTATGAATGGTTCTCAACAGACAAAAGCAAAATGACTTCCTTGCTTCCTACTGCTGCAGATTTTTATTTCTTTTTAAACTGCGTAATTGCTGGTGAGAATTTTCAACACTTCTGAGGCAGTGCTTTTCCAAGAGGTGCTGAAACAGGTTATATGTTCTCTGAAAAGAAAAGGCATCAAAGAAAGCTTGAAAATTCCAACTCATCTGTCAAAAATGCCATGTCTGAATCTCTGCATAAATTTTACTCTAGTCCTCAAAATGATTAATCCACTGCATGAATTAAAATTCATGTTTCATAAGTATCAGCACCAAGAAAGCTACTAAAGTATTTTTTTCCTCAGGTAATCCCAATATTTCTGTTCATTTTCCATGGCCACAACTTTATTCCTGGAAGTTCAACTACAGCTCAGAAAGGTGAAGCCAGTGAAGCCGAAACTGGTGTCAAGAGTTGGCTACTGTCAGAGGAAGGGCTGAAGAACTGCTGGCCAGGCAGGAGTGTACTAAGAACACAGAGTAGTTTATGGTGCCTTAAAGGCTTTGTGTGTGTTTATTCAGTTGATTCTTTCATGGAGATTAATAGGATTAAGGAAAACTTCTTGGAGAGGGTATAGGAAAAGACTAAAAATCAGTAGCAGGCTCCTTGAAAGACTCTGATTAAGTCCTACAACTCAGATTAATCCTGTGGCTGTGGAGTGCCTACCAGGTACAGCTCTAGTATCCAATAAGCAGTGCAAAGATTTCTGCTGGCATCCTTGGCACTGGCAGGCATGTCTTTCAGTACTTCTACCCCTGGAGCAACTCAGTGTTATTCTTTTGGTAAACACAGTTCTGGAATTTGAATGCAGGTGTCTTATCTGGGTTCCCTCAACTGTCTGTTAACTTCCCTAGTAAAACAGGCTGTTCCCAAGGCTTTGTTGGAAGAAGTAGTGTGGCCTGCAGCTCATGAGAGGAAGGGGAACAGAACTCAAAACGAGGGAATGGGCTTCACGCCCAAGCCTCCTACATTTGGGAAAGGAGTGCTGCTGTACTTTCCCATGCAGACAGGAGTCAGAAGGGTTTCAGTGCCAGGACCATGGAGAAGTGACTTAGTGTAAGAAGGCAAAGAGTCTTGCAGAACAGCTGCAATCTCCAGAGAAAAATTATCCATTAATACTACACGGGGTAGAACCCAAATCCCCCATGAAGTTCACACTGGAGCTCATTGACACCATGAGGGAATGTGCAGAACATGCTGTGCATTAAGCCCTTTTCTTTCTCTTTAAGTTCAAGACCATACATGGTTGTGTAGCAAGTGAACTTCAAAAGATAAGCCAAACCTGAAGCTGTAAAACAGGTATTTGGGACTGAAAAATCAGAATTTTGCAACCTTCTCTGGGAACATGACAGGGCTGGAAAGTGTCTTGAAAGCACAGTAAACAGCTCAGGAGACCAGTGGTCTAGGGGCATACCAGAGAACTCAGTGAGAAGCAACCAGTTCAGACTAACTGAAGCAGAATTAGTTCCTGGACTCAGACTGGAATGTGTGCTTCAGCCTGAGCACATTTATAATATGACTACAAATATCTACATAATGTTAGCTGAATATATTAAAAAGGAAATGGATTAAATTAGCAAAAATGGAGAGGATTCTTACGGACATAGCATTATCCTTTATTATAAATCCAAATTCAGTTTAAAAAGCCTCAATGTCCAAACATTTTACGTTACCTGAGGACCAAAAATAATTAGCAGCTTCCAGTAAGCTAGGAACATGAGGTACAAACCAAATGATTATTTGTTATCCTCCTCAGCACTTCTATCTTTCAGTCAAACCTGATATCCAGTCAACTTGGCATCATATTTTTCAAACAGAACCTTTTGTAAATTCATATGCACTTCAGCACTACAGAACACCATTTCATGCTGAAGCAAACAGTAAGCCACCACATAAAAACCCCAGTAGCTGTTTGCCACACCAAATTGTAATACTAACTATTTCTGGAGCATTTTTTCAACTGGATTGTGTAGATTGATCCACAGATGGCATAACAATGTTGATCACTAAAGGAAAAATTGAAAAAATACTGAGCTGTGAGCTAAACAAGTAAATAACATTTGCTGGTTCTTACTTCTTTGCCAAATCATGGCTTTCTGGCACTATAAAATATTAAATGGGAAACCGTTAGAGTTTTAAGTCAAATTGTTTTATCAATTTAAATCAATTTATTATGCATATTTTTCTGGATTAAAAAAATTCTCTTAAACCCAAGTAAGTTTGAGTAACAGAGAGCTTTACCTACATATTTAAACAACTGTTGTGCAAAATGAAGCATTACAGTTGTCTCAACAAACTTGCCATTATTATCAGGCAGGCATAATCTTCCCATATTACATGTAACTATCCATTAATAACACATCCCTGTTCTGATATGTAAGTAATGTGTTTCTCCATATAGCAGGTCACTCAGGCTCATCTTTTATTTCTCTTCCCTTTTTACTCCCAGGAGAAGTACTGGCAATCTGCATCTGTGCCGCAATCTGCATACAACAGTGAGAGATGTGGAAGAGTAAAACTCTTCCACAGCCAGGAATGCACTTGTCCATACATTAACAGTGTAGCACATTCTTAGTCATGGAATGGATTTGCCAGTCTGAAGAGCGTAAAGAAGTTGTCATACCCGATTCTCTGCTGGCCTTCCTAAGCTAAAAAATTTACTGTCATGACCTGTAAGCAGGAGTAGCAGATGTAAAACAGATTATCACTTCCTTATTCAAACAGTTATTAAAGATGAGTTGTATAATTGAGGGTCAACACAGGAAAAATCAAACTTCCTTTCTTCTTATATCACCAAAACAAACTGTCCACTTCTGTCTGCCCTGTTTGCAACACAAACCTGTAGGGTTACCTGTTTTACTATTTACTGCAGGACAACTGATCAGACAAGCAAGACGTTCAGCCATTTATGGTCCAAATTCGTGCCTTACAATTTAAAGTAAAATTTGTATTTTAATGCTGTCGTGCTATGAACAGCAGTGCAAAAAACCAGTAATTCCCACTGTTGGCTAAACATATCCATAAAATTCAAATAAATTTAAAAGATGTTATTCCTTTCTTTTTTCATGTAAAAGAATTTCTTTTACACACGCAAATTCAAAAAAAACCCAGACGGTCAAACACAAGTTGGCTGCATTCTCACCTTGTACGTTTGGTCCAGAATCTGTAGACTGGGCAGGATTTAATGCCCAGTGTAGCTGTCGCTGAAACTCAGGTCTGTCTTCTGTATGAATCAATTCAAATACACTCTGGTGTATGATATCAGACTACACACAAAAAGAAAAAAGGTGAGACACAAAGAGAATATGAAACTTACATGACAATATGATATAAGTTGTCTGTTTGACAACACTGCTATGGTAATAGCAAAATCCATTTTGCTCAGGGATAGAAACATACATTTACATGCATGTGTAGAGCTTCACAGAACAACTTTTAGAAACAGAAAAGAATTCAGTCACACCCATGACTGCAAACGTGAGAAATAGTAAAAAATATTGCCTTTTAAAAAAATAACATTTTGTCAAGTATTTCTTTACCTGCCTTCATCTAAGTAAGCCTGGAACTGTTATGCTTAGGTTTTATTTAAATCATTTGATTTTACATACTGGTAAATAAAGTACTTCCCAGCTAGTATTTGGAGTTGACCCATTCTGGGTACTACAGGATTACAAAAGAGGCCAAAGACCCTGAACCAAGTAACTTACAAAACTAAGCCAAGTAGGTTATAAACATTGGTTTTGTTTGCTTGAAAGGTGTGTCACTCCTTAAGGATGCATTAAAATTCGCAATTACTAAGCACTCGTATCACCACCAATTGTGTAGTTGAGAATGTGATCTAAACAGCAAAGCTGTAACAGCCAGGAACAGCAGTTGAAATAAAGTAAGGGGAAAAAAACATCCCAAAATATTCAATAAAAGCCTCAGTCAACAGAAAGGAGTTAAACTGCCTGTTTTTTGCATTGATCGAAGCCCCAACCTTTATTAAAACAGAAAAGTTTTAAAATAAAACACAAACCTAAAGAAATTAAGAAATGCTGGCAAAAGCAGAAACCTAGCTCAAATTTTGCTGTGATGAATTTCATAAAAGAACCAGTATTTTTCTGAATAAATTGCCAGAAATGCTATTTTTTGTAACTTTAAGACTTCACTTCGGTATCGTGCACTTGATTTAGCAGCATTACCATAGAAATTTTATGTCCAAATTGTTTTTCAAGCTTTTTTCTTCATTCTCCAACACTGAAAAAATCTGTAACCCTGGGAATAACAATATTATGTTTGGAATACTTTCTTTTACACAAACATTCCACAATCTCTTATCAGTTAGCTAAAACTGCAGGCCAACCAGAGTTTCTCTCTATTTTCAGCCAGAAACTGGATCTATCATTATCCAGTACCCAAAGATATAAACTGATAACTATAAATAAGCTTTTATCATTTTAACATACATTAATCCCAGGAGTTCTCTAAGGAAGGCAATGTGTGCCCACTGGCTCTTGGACTTTACTATTTTGATATCTGGCTTTCAAGCCCAACTAATTTATCTATACGTGATCTGCACCAAAAATTGTAAATAACAAATGCTTGTTTTGAAATAAGTAAATACATAAAGTAAACACGAGCAAGAGAACACTAAATTCTAAAAATACTAAAATCACTCAGTTGATACGTAAAACCTCAAGACATACTTATTTAATTTTGTGTGAAACGTTTCATTAAAATAATTACGTTCCCATTGAATTCCATCTCCCTCAGCCTCATAAAATGGGTAATACCACAGTATAAATTTCAAACAGTTGTTCCAATAAAGACTAATTAAGTGTGAAAATATCCTATTTTGTCTAACTCAGCTTTGGAAATAATATTCCTGCTGTGCTTGGCCTGAGGTCTCATTTCAGCTATGTAAGCTGATAGAAAAGTAGTATGGTTTCAAAGTAATCCAACCCAAAGTACCTGAGGCTTTTATTACACAAACTACCAGACTCTACATACGAACACTGGTGCCCTCTGAAATTAAGCAAAATCTCTGAAAAAAAAAAAAAAAAAAAAAAAAAAAAAAAGAAAAAGGTAAACTTACTTGTTGGAACCCCAAGTAGTCTTGGATAGTAGAAGAGACATAAAAAACGAGAGCATCGGCCGTAACAACTAACACAAAACCATTTAATGCCTGGGGAGGAAACACACCAATGCATCAGCTTCAGAGAAAACTCCAGATAGTTATGGCTGTAAGCCTACCTATACTCTAGTCACCCTATAAAATGTGAAGCATGCAAGAACATATCATTGTCTAACAGCATGAACAGAAAGATTCTTCATACCATCTCTCTACAGTACACATGGCACAAGGAAGAAAACCACAAGACAAACAATAAGAATAAAACAACAAGAACAAAAATGTTCATTTGGAAAATTCAGGGGAGAAGGAAAAGCCTATCGATAACTTTTATTTAGGCTTGATTGTAGGAGATGAGGGACAGCAATATGAACAACTATAGGTGTATCTAATATCAACTTACATCAACTATATCAACCTATATCAACTACAGATTTATCTAATAGCTCACAATGCTTGCATGGCTCAAGCCTTTGGTACACCCAGCCACCGCAGTATGAACAGGAGCCATGTCACAAACCCCATTCCTAAAATATGTTCTATTCATAGCGCAGACGGGCCTAAATGGACTGGAGGAAATCAAGCGATCAAGATCCCTCTATAGTCCAAAAAACATTTTATAGCTTACTTAAAATAGAAGATGTCTACACAAGCGGACTGTTGCAAGTAAACAATGTTTTTGAAGAGATTTCCCCCTTCGTTAAGCAGCAGACTAAGTGGCTCCTTACTCAAAGTCACGCAAAGGGCAGTTATCTGAACTCCCAATCAATATAGTTCATGGCAATTGTTGTGATAGCAAACAGTACATTAGTGACTTGGCAGCTCATCTGAAAGGTGCTGATGTACTTCTATGGATTTCAGTCAAGAATTAACAAAAGGCTGTCTCGAGGGACTGAATTAAGTATATTGTGCCACTTAATTTCCTCAGTTACATTCAAACTCAAATTTGGCCAGCATACTCAAAACACATTTTTTAAATCTCTTTATTACACAAAGTTATTGTAACTAGTAGAAAATGTAAAGTCAGTCAAGGATATCCTATAGCTTCCTTTAATGATACTATAATGTATTTTTATTATGAAACAGCATCATTGGTAACCACCATAGTTGCTTTTCCATATTTCATAATGACAGGGTTTTACTATTTCTTGTTCTTTACTAATACAGTCTAATTCAGTTAAGGTTAAAGATTGGATTAAATGACTGGTCTTAAAATGCTGTGAACCACCTATTTAATGTATAGACATTTCTTAATCTATTCTCATAAACACCTCTAAGCTCTATAAAACCTTCCTTATGTAAGTTTAGTGAACTTTACCTGAAAACAGTAGGAGCTAAAAAAAAAAAAAAAAAATCACATTTATAATGCTAAATTGTGTAGCCAACTCAAAAAATCTTCAGTAATTACACAAAATCCTTGGTTTTGATGAAGTTCATTTTAATTCCAAGGGAGCAGGATGCCACAATGGCAGGTACTTGTGTCCCCCACTGACCTATTCTGCAGGGCATTTAATCTCAAGTGGTTGATATAAAACTTCTGCAAAATGCACAGTGTCTAATTCTGGTCCACATGTTAAAATTAGTTATTCTGCTCCATTTCAAGCAATGGAAAGGGGGTTTTTTTGTCCAGTTTGTGACAAAACCAAACGGCTCCTCTACCTTGAATTCAATCACATTTTAGAGTGGGGCTGGTAAGCAATTCATTTTGAAATAGGACTGTTAGTGCAGAAATCGGATGTTGTCTGTAAGCCAGAAATTCTGTAAAATACAAGATGTTTGCCCAAAAGTCTACAAATTACCAGAAGTTCCTTAAAACATGCAGGTATCCAGCATATACCTATAAATGGGAGACTGGTTCTGACAGACATTTTGGTAAAATGCAATACTAAAATTATTATCTTTGAAAGTATAATGAAATCCCTCTGTGAGTTTATTGCTCAGGAGCACTGGAGATAGCAATTTTGCTTCTACAAAAATACCCTAAATATTCCTAGTACAAATGCAACTACAAAGCTGTTCATTACTGCTGAGAATTAAGATTACAAAATTACAAAAATTTATTAGAGGTTGACATTTGACTTGCACTTCACATCATAAATCCACTTAGACTATATTATGTATTTAAAATAGTTATTTATGTAAGTTTTTGAGGAGATACACCTTAATTTAAGGAAGGCACATCTACGTATTTGATCTCTGTTTCCACAATATATTGATTTGCTAAGACAGTTTCTACATTTAAAATTACAGACATCATCATTTTCTGTTTGTCATGAAACAAGAAAAAACATCTGGTGAACAAATAAACCCAAATAAAACCAATATGTTATATATTCATACCACTTTTATAAAAAACAGCTAGAATAAAGAGGAAACTTTCATCAACAGTTACAGTTTATGGAAACCTGTGTGACAAAAGACTTCTAAGCTTAGGCAGAAGTAAGGCTGTTGCCACTACTGACGTCTTACTGATGTTCAGTACCTTCCCATTTTCATCACTTATGATTTCTTACATTCCCTAAGAAAATTCTATCTGCATATTCATTCTCATTTTTTAATATAAAATATTTACAAAGCAAGAAATTTAGTTAAGAAATTCAGTTCATTTAATTACTTCCCAAGGATGCAGAATTTACAGTAACAAACATAATTCATTTCATTTTCATATTGTAGTTTGCTATAGCAGTTTCATCATATAGCTTCCATTTAGAAGTCAAAAAATAACTACATTTCACATCAAATAGAGGTCTTCAATGTAAGTTCTGTATTATACCTTTCCAGACCACTTCCCTTTTTAGTAACACTCTAACAGTTTTTTTGTCATAATTTATTAAGGTTAGACAATTACACACATGTCCTAGTTTTCTTAGTTGGTTAGGAAACAATTTTCCACTATCATTAGTTTACAGTAATTGTTTTGTGAGATTCTTCGAACCTGTTTTCATTTCTACCCTTTGACCAGCTGATTTTGCTCTAAGCAAACCATCAACTCTGACTGACCTAATGATTTGCCAATTCTGATACATCAGCGGGAAACCTGCGTACACAATAGACTACCAACATATTTTAATTGGAGCTGTAGGTCACAGTAAAATCTATTTTGTGAAACTAATCAGAACACTGGAATATTTGTATTAGTAATTTCTTATGTTTAATTTGGATTTAGTGTTATAGCATTATATTTCATGTACTTTAACACTTTAAGACATTAAAACAGACTTTAAAACCAACTATATACTTTTAAAAAATCTATTTTTCATTAATACCTTCCAGTAGTTAATATTGCTAAAAGTTATTGAAAGTATTTCAAAACTTGTCCCAAACATATACTGTGACCTCTAGGTTCTTTCAAACCACTGAGAAATCAAGATATTCTCACAAGCCCAAGATCTGTTAAGGAGTAATTGGTTTTTTTTAGACCATTAGTCACCAAGTTTACTGTAGGTGACTAACCTATCTGACCTTTATGAAAATAGCTTCTTTATAGGAACATCTTTATTAACAATAGATGCAAAAAGCTGGGAAAAGATAACTGTAAGAAATGACTCAAAAAGAGCTGAGTACTCTGCAGTCTAACACCCACTCTTCAAAGTCATCACTACCACCAGAGAAGAGTGCAAGGGTTAAATAACATTCACCCAAAGAAAACCAGGAAATAATCGGACAATAAGAAAACTTTCTTTTTAATTATTATCAGTGAATATGTTAAATACAACATAATCTTGCTTTGAAAATGTAAATCCTTCTATAATATATCCAATGCAAAACATGCCTGCAGTAAGAGTTCTCCTTCCAGGATCTGCAACCCTTCTCCATGTTTTGCTGTTCTACAGTTTTCCTGAATGCCATTTCTTTCCAGTCTTGTAGAGTTAGAAGATTTTAATGCAACTAGAAAAAAGAAAGAAAAAAGTTGTGTGATTTTTGAGAGGCTCACTAGATATTTAAGTGATAATGTGCTATTTTGTGTAATAAAAATATATTTTAAAAATGCTTATAAAGTCAATCTAATGAAAGATTTCTATTTGAATGTCAGGCTTTTTCCTTAATTTTAGAGATAACCCCAAACTTGTCACCCATCTCCATTATAAACTAAGTTACCTATACAATAGAATCATTATTATTGAAACAAATCCAAACCTCATTATTTTGTTCTTTCCCTTCCTTCTCCTTCTCTTTACTATAAGGCTCACGTTTAGTTTGCCACTAGTCAACAAAGGACATTTTTGTTTTCATAAAACGACCTCCTATAAACTCATAAACTGCTTTATGGTATAACACCACTTACCCATCTAATTTCAGACATCAAACTATGGTACCTCCAACATAAGCCTGCTCTAGACATAAAGCTCCCTTTAGAGAAAGGAAGGAAAGACACAGGAACCCTAAACACGTATTACACATTAAAGAAAACAAAAGGAAGCTATTTCAAACAAAAAGATTTTTTTTTTCTGCCATAGTTAAATGTTAACCATTTAAACAATTAAGCAAACTTTCTGATTTCAGATAAAATACCATAACCGTGAATCATCATTATTCAGGTCACAAATATATCCTCCCACTTCTGCGCTGTGTCTTCTAATAAACAGGATGCTGTCAAGTAAAACTAAATAGTCAAAGATCGTCCATAACAACTCAGAATTTATCTACTTTCCATGTAGTTCTAAAAAATAAAAGTCTACAAATCTGAAATTAGTCTGACTGGGTGTGTAGTGTCTAAGCAGCTTAAAATTACTTGAGTAACTGTGCCTTAAACCTTTACAATAAAGCTAAATACCATCCCTACCCCCCAACCCCAAACCTTCTAAACTACAAAGCAAACTGCACTTCTGTAAAATACCGTTTATCTCATAATAGTGAGATATTCACCCTAAATCCCAAACGATTTTTCAACCTGCTGAAAACCTTCATTTCTCAGCTGCTCAGAACTTTAGTCGAGAATCCTAAAGAACTCTTGTTTACTCACTTTTCAACTAGGTTAAATGATATTTTACACTAAGTATATTAACTAAAAGATAAATTATGCCTTTCAGGTTTTTTTAAGCTATCACTGCCACTAACAGCTTTCAAGCCAGACACTTTTCATCCCTCAAAGGTACCGCAAAGGAAAAATGCGTTCTAAAAAGACATTAGCTGATTAATCAGTCAGGAATTTATCTGAAAGTCTGCTTTGAAATTAAAACCTTAATGCTTTCCTTCCTACCAGATAGTTAAAAAGTCCTGTAATGGGCCACACAGAGTACCAATCACAAATTCATTTTAAATTTAAGTGAGTGGAAGAGATAGCAATATTTTTTTCCTATGTATTATTTTAAAAGGATATCTAGAACATTAACTAAAAACTCCTGAAGTCCATTGGCAGTAGAATAAAAGTTATCCTTTTAATTTATATCTCATGATTATTGAAAGAGCCCACATTCATTTTTGGAAGTTGCAAGTAAAGATATCTAATCACACTTGGCATTCTGAAAAATACCATATACAATTACATACATGCGTTTTTTTTCTTTCATAACATCCAAAGAATAAATGAGGAGGAATTACAGGTGGTTGACCAGTAATGATGTTCTGCTCTACATCTCTCAAGTAACAGAGCTCTAGAGCCCAAATACAGCCAAAACACTGGTATGGCTATACTTGCAGCTTTCAAAGCATACGTATAGGTATAGGTGAATTTACTTCTCTTTTTTGCTGAATTTGCAGAAATGAGAATGGATGATATTGAACCGTTGTAAACTGAAACAGATGGAAAATCACTGGCAATCTGGGGTAAAAGAAATGGAAGATACAGTGGAAATTACAGCTGTATACATCATTTGGTGTGTACAACTCCCCCAAAAATCCAAACCTGCCACCAAGTCACTGGAAATTCTCCCTTAACACTCAGATAGCATGAAAAGACTGCACTACAGGGGACTTCATGTTCTAAGATTCCAGAGTTACATTACTGAGTGACAACTCTAATATACCTATATACTTTTAAAGACTAAGTTGGAAAAAGGTAAACTGTTCCTATGGAAAGGAAAATTTTTATCATCCCTCTTCTCAATTAATAGAGAAATACCAAAACTGAAGTGCAAATGTCACTAAGGTAGATATGGTTTTTTGACTGCGTAAAAACTAAATTGCATGTATTAAATAAAACCCAAATTGTGTTTATCTGGTACTAGAAAAGGCCAATTTCAAGAAAATCAAAAGTCAAATCAGCTAGAAGAATATAAAAATAGCAACGACACAATCTGTTTGCTGTTAGGAGGAAGTGAGAAAATATAAGTAATAATGTAGAAGAAAACAGGAAAGATGACCAAATATTTCTATTTAATACTGAGAATAACAAGTGAGATATTTACATTTCATGATGAAAGTCCTTTTAGTTCAACAGAGCTAAACAGATGTTACTGAATATACATATAAATTAAGAAGACTTGATAAATTTTAGTCAAGTTCTTAAAAACAGCTTGCTTGATGCATTTCCCACTGGGAAGACAACACAATGGAATGGATGATACAGAACTTTAAATAATAAACATTTAAAAGAAGGTGGTATTAAAAAAAACCAACAGTATTCAAACTAAGGATAAACTTTTACTAAATAAATTAAAAATGTAACTTTTAAAGTTTAGAATGTAAGGTATGTTAATTACGAGCCCTGTGGGATTAAACTTATTTATCAATACTCTTCAAGTAAACTAATACTCTTCAAGTTGGCACTGAGCAACCCTGGCTATCTGGATGCAAACTTGCAATATGTGGTTCAATACAGCCAAGCTGAAGGTTACCAGATCCCAACAGCTGGCCTTACAGTACAGGGGCAGGGGGTGGGGGGGAAGGAGGGGGGGCATCTTACTAAGTAGCAATTTTGAAAAGGCTTAGTTACAATGCAGAGTGCTGTGACCTCAGAAATACTAGCTAGAGATGTAGTAACAGAGGATGATGGGGAGCATTAAAGCTAAAATCGGTAAATCATGCAAAGGAAATATTACAGTCAACATCATCTAGGTTAAAATCAGCCATGTACTCTGCTACTTCTCATAGTCTATTACTCATAGTCAGACGAAATAATCCAAATAAATCATTGCTTTATAATCTTTGAATCTCTGAATTAAGTACAACATGACAGCCTATTCCTTCTTAATTTTCATCCAGAGGAAATTAAAACATGAATACTTGGATAGAGTAAATAGAAAAAAAAATCTCTATAATACTCTAAAAGACAAGACTTCTCAGAATTTCCCATGAATAACGTTAAAGCAAAAAAAAAAAATAAAAAAAAGTACAGACATAAAAAGGAAAAAAAAAAGATTTTCTGCTACACAACTTTAGCAAGAGGGCTAGATTTTAAGCACATGCTTTCCAAGTAGGTTAATGATTGTCCCTTAATCCTATGTCCATCAACAAGCATCATTTGATTGCCTGGACTTCCCTAATTTGAAGTAAAAGCTAAATCCAAAACTCAACAAAACTAGATAGTGATCTGTAATAGTTTTTCTACACACAAACCAACATTATAGTTTCTTGTACATTTGTTTTAGAATGCTTTAGCACCCAAACCAGCAAAATTAAAAGATAGTAAGTTTTATCTAACTACAAAGACAAATTAAATTACAATTGGTAACACTGATGTTTACAAGCTACTTATCTCTGATTCTAACCATTACATTCAGGCGATACAGATGCAGTGCACTTATTAGATTAACAACAGATCTGGAAAAAACCCATATATATCTGACATACAACTACTTCTTCAGTTCTGGAACAGAATTCAAGTAACTGAGTTCTACCTACTGCCAAAAGCCATCTTTCATTTTAAATCCATCTAATTACTCACTAAAAAATGATTTTCAATAGCTAAGGAGGGCAGATATTAAGTCTTCCTTCTTTCCAAGGAATAACGTGCAGTGTGAGAAAGTGCTTTGGGATATATCCTAAACTGCATGAGTTACAAGCAGCATGCTGAATCGGCTGATATTACATGACAGATAAATTTCAGGAACTATTTGCTGAGATACTCAGAAATTACTCTCTTGGTTATGATGCAAAAAAAATCAGTACGCTTTGCAGCTGCTGAAGTTGTAGAAATAACAACACATCTAGGTCCTAACTGGCCTTTTAAAAGGCATTTCCCTCAAAATCATACCTGTCACTTTCCCCTTTTATGGGAGAACATTCTCAGGGTGTTCCTCTCTTCAAACCAGGTCCCTGAACTAAGACATACTTAACATCAAATGTGATTGCTCAGTGGATACAGCTGGAAACAAAACCGTCAAGTCCTTCCCTCACTACCTGTGAGCAGTGATGAAGAAATAAACAGATTTTACGTAATGCAATAATCTTAAGTCCTAACAACAGAAGCATAGCAAAGAATATGAGGAAAACTACTTTTTAAATAATGAAGAAACTATCCATAATCTCATTTAATATCCATGCTATCCTCCCAGAGAGGTCCTAGGCCAGGGTGAGAAAGGCCTCTTGTCTTTAACACTTGATCTCTAGGGCTTCTATTTGGTAGATGAGCTCCTCTGCGTCTGCAGCCCACAACATCTGGTTTCCTCTTCCTTCTCGGCTGTCATTTCTGTTCTCAGCAAGAACCTTTGCCATCATTTCCTCATTTTAGAGTCAGCTGCTTTGAAGTCCCATCTACACTACTGCAATCCAGTTCAGCTTGCAAAATCAATGACCACACAGGCACCTGTAGCTACCAGGGCACCTTCAGCAGGAATCCTGCAAACAGTGATTCCTTACTGTTTACCAGATGTTACAACACCAGAGAATCTCAAAATTGTCACAGAGCAAGCGCGAATGCATTCTACTGACACACTTGAGAGGAACTACCATTAATAAAGTATCTAGAGAACACAGTGTTAAGATATAAGACAGCAACTATCTAGCCAACTTTCTGATGGGCATTCACATAGAAGCCTGACTTAACATGCAAATACTTGTCCACTTTATTATGACTTTAAGAAAATAACACTGGCAGTTAAACTTTCTTAAAGTATTACAACGGCATTCAAAGACTGTTACAGTTCCACTTTCCATGAAAGCAATGAAACACCTATAATATTTGTAAATATCAGTAAAAACGAAATCTAATAAAAATGCCTTTAACCTGCATGTGCTACTGTCTTATGGAATATTCAGTTGTCTGACCACAGAACAAAAGATGAACATGCCTAGTAGCGTATATCAGGACACTGGCAATACTCAACTCAGACAAACCTAGTTCTATTATACTGTTACCCACAAATCTAAAACCTACTTAATTTGGGAAAAAAAGATGTATATTGCAAAGCATCAGAAAGATCAAAATAAACAAGAAAAAATGAAGGTACTTTTTTCTCTTCCCTTTTTAGGTAATAAAGTTTTTCTAACATAAATGAAGAAAATATACCACACTGGCTGCTGCTCAGCTGTGGAGCCTGCAGAGATTATTCTCAACCGAAACCACATCACATGTCTCTTACTATTATTAAAAGAGTGAAAAAATGTCTGATTAAACAGATTTCTCATCACAAAATTCACCTAAACCAGCCACGTATTATAAGACAGCTAAATACAAACTGATTCATCTTCACGGAAAGGATACCAATGTACTCTGAAGTTAAAATCTTTTCTCTTTCCTACCTTTTCTTCCCCAAAGGAAAAACACCTGGTTTTGAGGAGCCAGTGTAGCACATCAGAGGGGTGTAGAGAGCAATACAGAGATCTTAAATTTTATCTGGGCCTTTTAAAATCACATTGAGATGCAACAAATTATTTAAATCAGACTGGAGATAACTTTTACTTTTAGGTGAATGATGTGTTCGAGCCTAGAACCATATTGAAGTAACACTTGCCTATATCACAAGTATATCATTAGCACATCAGTCATGCAGTCCTGGAATTTAATCTTAAAGAGCTTCCCGGAACTGTTTTATATCAAATTCTGGCACAGTTCCCACTGTTCAGCCAAACAGGTCAAAGTTTGCAGTCAGGACCAATTTAGACTGTTTCATAACCTTTTCAATATAATTATAACTTCAACTAGTCTGTTCTAGATTACTTTAAAAATCAACAGTTCTCACGAGGGGAGTGGTCTTACTTGCTTCAGCAACAAACGTTAACCTCTAACACGAAGTTCACCAGCCAAAACAAGACAAGGACGACACTGCTGGGAAAACCAAGTTTTAATATTAAACTCTTGCCTAAATCATTAACATATGCTAAATTGTTTACACTGGCAAAAGATCTATTTTAAGTGGGAGAAAATACTATAAATATCCATGTATCTATATGCAACTGTAGCTATTTCCATACTTAAGATTATATGAAACATTTTGCATCTGCTATATCTAAGACTATAAGGGGAAAAATATTTATGAAAGTTATTAAGACAGAAAAAAATGCAATTAATGATTTTAAGATAAAACATGCATTGATTGCATATTTTGTAAATAGCTGCACTTCTACTAAAGAGCATGAACTATAAATGTCATTAATAAAACTGGCTAAGGATTGCTCTGCACTTAAGAGACACAGAAGAAAATAAGTATAGTTGAGAATTACCACAGCGTCTCTAAAGTATCAGTTCTGTTACACAAGGAGCTAAGACAGGCTTCTCTGTAGGCTGCATGAACAAGTAAAACATGCTACATATGGGGAAAAAACGAGTTTTCACCGTATTTTGCATACTTAAGTTTTGCATTTCCTAAGTCTTCACTTATGAATTGGGAATAATTTTCAAGATAGCTTCATACATTTTATTTCTATTGTACTAACAGTTGAGAAAGTATTTGCACCAAAGTACTAAAAAAAAAATAAAAAAGGGAAGGCATTATATGGTAGAGAACTTGTTCACAGAAATTCTGATAAGTCAGTGTATAAAAATTCCATTGATTTGGCAAAAGTTTGTCATTTATTTGGTCAGTCTGCTCTTGCTCTCGTGCACTCACAGCTTCCACATGATCAGATTTTGACACATGCTTGTTTTTAACACTGACAAGTTTTCAATATTGAAGAGTTCTATATTTTCATTTTCTAATGCTACTCTCTTGGCCTTCATTTTTTGTGTCATCTATTAATAATTAAATCTCAAAGTTGTGATAAACATCAGCATTTTTATATCTTGCATGTCTGGAGATGAAACAATTTAAGGGCAGTCCTCCTAACCTATAGTATAATTTACAATACAGCTTATGAATTACAGTAATCTACGGACAGATGGATAGATGTGTAACAACATGTATTTTCCATTAGTATCAAAACACAAAAACATAAACACATTAATACAAATGTAAAAAAATACATCACTATTTTGAGACACAGTCCAGAGCATTACATGCAGAAAATTTATAGAACTAGTCATGGAAGTTGAATAACTAGATTTTGTAAACTTAAGCAAAATAAGGGTGAAATTATACATCTGGGAGTGACTAGTAACAAAGGATACCTTTTTCCTCTTAAGCATATGGATGACTGATGTGTCAAATTATGACAACACTGGAATTGTTTCCAAAGAATATATTTCACTTTCAAAACAGAAAAATACCAATAAAACATATAAGGATCTCCCTATATTTTGATATTTCCATTACAAAGACCAAAGAAAAGTTAAATTAGTAAAAAACAACCTTTGAACTCAGAGGACACACTGCTTTGATTCATAAGCACATTTTCAGTTAATGTTGAGACATATAAACATGTCTAGATATTTAGGAAAAGGAACTTAAAGAACCTATGAGCTGCGGGAGACAGGTATTTTCTTGTTTTGGCCTCAAAGAAATCATTCATGGTTCAAGAGAGAAAAAACACCATAAAGCAGCTATCATGAGAGAACAAACCATATTGCCGTGAATACTTTCAAAGAAATATTAGTAGACTATGGCCGGCGAAGGGAAAAAAAAAAAAAAAAAAAAAAAAGACTGAGGGAGAATAACACTTTTACTAGAGAAAGTTTGAACAAGAGATATGGGAGGAAAAAAAAACTGAAAAAAATATTTTAATTCATTTAAAAAGGAGAAGAGAACAAGGTTAAAAAGTAAGTGGTCATGTTCTGGGAATATCCTGGTCTTTCGAGAGTGATTAATTTCACTGCTGCGCAAAACCAAATCACCTGCTAATGTATATAAATCTCTAGAAATCAAGAATTTCCAGGCATACTTCTCGTTTTCAATGCAGATTTTGTTCCAGTAACTCAAACCAGAGACCCTTGGTTCCACAGACCTTCACTGAACATGAGGCAAGTTTTGTGTGTGTGTGTACTCCTCTATTTTCAGTCACCCAGTACTTTCTAGTTTAACCCAAATTCAAATCAAGCAAAATGCAAACTCATCAGCTATACAATCAGACACGACAGAGAAAGCACAAGTCTATCCAGATGTGAGGATGTTCAGGTATACAAGACATCTCCTTTAAAGTAGGAAAAAATGTAGGATTTTTCCCAAACTGCTTAGGCTAGAGAGAAAACACAAAAAAGGAAGTTTTCATCTCTAAAACTAGATGATTCTCGGAGTTAAACATGAATTAATAAAAAAGCTTTCAATAGAAAGTATTAGGATACTTTAGGACAGGGGTGATAAACTCGTGGCTCCTGCCATTCTCCTGCTCCTGCAGCGTAACCTATGTCACACATACTGCACGTGACCAGCGTGCAGGCAGAAGCGTAGGGGCAAGGAACCCAGCGCTGCCGCTGGGTAGAAACAAGGTGCCAGGCTGGATAAAAGAAGATGGAGAGCCAGATTTGACCCGTGGGCCATGAGTTTGACACCCCTGCTTTAGAGGTTGCCACCAAAGCAAATACTACAACAAAATCCCATTTGTTTACAAGACTAAGGAGGACTGTTTATACTTTTGGTATAATCAAGATGAAGACCTTGCACTACTAAGCATCATTCCTGAACATTTCACAGACCATGGATGAAGACAGACTTACAAACCAAAAATAAACTAGTAAATATTTTGTCAGCATTGGACTGAAACTACTCAAGGTACAGTTCCAGATCTTCCCAAGGGTCTGCTGTACTTACACTTCAGACATGTCTTCATACATATTTTACACTGAACAGAAAAGCACAGAAGTGGTACACATTTACTGCTGCAGGAGTCTAAAATATTATTTTGTATATAACAAATATACATAAGCAATAAAAACAGCAGACAACATTCTTCTCAATGCCAAGTACTGTGGCTTTAGAATGTGTGATATTTCAGATTCACACTACAAAACCTACCTAAATTTTAAAATAACCTTGGGTTTCCCTCACTATACAAAAAAGGTCCAAAGTGCAAAATATTATTTTCCATTTTTCTGTGACCAAATACTATGCTTAAATAATTTAGCACAAAAGCTATTTTTGGCAGAAGGAAGTCTGTTGCTTGCCCTTTCAAAACTGATGTGTCTGTGAGCTCAGAGCAGTGCAACTTAGTTTCCAGGTCTACAGCAAGGATACATTTCCAACATTCAGAGTTATAAATCACAAGACAGACAAAAACTTGGCAGGAGTATCACTCTTTTCTCTATCTAAACTTCAAGCAAATTTCACTGGCCACGACTCAAAGGGAATCGTGAATTTCCCAGAAATCACAGGATTATTTATGAGACAGTAAATGAGTTTACTGTTCTAATACAAAAATGACTTTTTAAAAAAAAAAATCTAATATTGCTGTTTGGTAAAACTTACCAACACCATCAACAGACAAAAACAAGAAAAAAACCCCAAACCTTCAAAGGTTTCAAAACCCTTCTGTACGCTTTCTGTTGATAAACCACTTTATACTGAATACTGTAGTGTAACATTTTAATTTCTCTTTCTTCAGTCTGGTTTAGATATGTTATACTGGTTTAGATATGTTATACTTTAACACAGTATGTATTTGAATATGTGTCTTTTATACAAGATGATTTTTCTTTGAATTAGTAATTTCTGTCTTTTAAGTAGAGGTATCAAATGATATAGCTGTAAAAAAAATTCATACAAATGTGCATCAGCAACTTTTTTTAAAGTGTCTTAAAGTTATACAAAGGTGAACCAACAAGTCAGTAATTTGCTTGCCATTTTACTGCATGTAAAGTTATGTGTTTACTGAACTGCAATTTCAACCATAAAGCTCATTTATAATAAAACTAGGAGATATATTTTAATAGTTTGTTGTACTGACAATCCATTGTTCTGCTAAGTGCGTAAGTACATGGGTAAACACAAAACAGGAGGAAGACGAAAACCATAAACTCCTTCTCTCTAGCACCTGAAATATGGTAAAACCTCTACTAAAAAGCTCCGGCTCTCCCTCGTATTCTTTTTATACCAGCAGAAAACCTCTTAGAAGAAATGAACCTTAACCTTTCTCCTACGGAAAGCTGAATAGGTAACGGCAGGTAACCAGGACGGGAATTAGATCTTACCTAACGAGTTTATTTGTGATGTACTAAGTGTATAGCAACTTCCTAAGCCAAGGAAGTGTCTCTAGACAAGACACTGGGTTTCCACTGTTATTTTGGAGAAACATCTCAACCTTCATACTTAAACTGTCATTCTTTTAGGATATTTAACTGCAACTGCCTCCAAAACAGACAGCTATCTTTCCTGGTGACTTCAGCCACAGCAGTATTTTAAGACAGCAGAACTACAATCTAAAAATGAGAAAGGCAATAAACAATACAGCATCTGTGGCCTAGGTATATTTTTCAGAGGGTAAGAGACATTGTTATACTTTTAAGTAAACACAGGACTACTAGTTACACTATAGTGTGTACATGGGGCAGGGTTTGTGGTTGGGTGGGCAAGAAAGAGAAAGGTAGAGAGATTGGAGACTAGGAGGAAGCTATCAAAAATATGCCTGAAAGTTGAGACGATGGATGGTTTTGTGGTTCTGACACCATCTTCCTGTGCAGTGTAGTGGAAATCATGCAGGCACCTCACACTTCATTTCCTTAACTATGAAACTGGAATAAGAGCAGTATCAACTGCAGTAGCACCGCAAGGGTAAATGCAGAAAAGATTTAGAAGTTCAGATTCTGTAGCTGGGAGAGATTTTAGTGCTATTCATATGAAAATCATATTAGATAACACATAGTTTAAAGCTTGTGATTGCACTATATTTCAGTATCATATTTTCTGACAGCTTTAGACTGTTACAATGAACTGTAAATTTTATGAATTAAAAAAATCTATGAATAGCTATATAGAGAGCAGAAAAAGGGAAAAAAAAATTGGACCCCATTTCATTGCAGGCACTTTGACCGAACAGTATGCTTAGAAGGGCACACAGGACAGACAGCCTGTATTTCTGATCAAGCATCAGAAAGCAGAATTAGCAGCAGCATTATATAACTGTTATTGTTAAGGGTTAGACTGTGACGCAAAGGAAAACTATATTTTATTCATTAAAACCCTGAGGAAGGAGAAAGCCAAGGAAGACTGTGAAGAAGGGGAACTGGAACAAACAGACGAAGCTCTGGAAAAAAGGACTTGAGGGAAAATAGGAATCTGTCTCCTCTCATCTGCTCTCCCCTACAGAGTCGCATTTCAGAGAAGGCCTGTTTCAGAATGTTTATGAGTGAACCTGTGAATACCCCCATTTTCAGACAGAAGCGGTCTGATAAAACCACAGACAAACCCTGGCTGTAAGTTTGGTAAAGCTTATTTCCTTAATTCTACCATTAGAGGAATTTACATTAAATATCAAAATGTACTTTAGATACATTACACTGAGTACTGACACACACTTGCTACTGGCACAGGCTGCCCAGGGAAGCTGTGGATGCCCCATTCCTGGAGGTGGTCAAGGCCAGGTTGGATGGTGCTTTGAGCAACCTGATGTAGTGGAAGATGACCCTACTCATGGCAGGGGGATTGGAACTGGATAATTTTTAAAGTCCCTTCCAACCCAAACCATTCCATGATTTTCTACTATTTCAGAAAAAGAACTGCTCGATTGACTAGGAAGTGCATGAGACAGCCACAGCAAAGCTAACACAAAAGGCTAGTTTGATTAGCATGTTAGCAGACACATCTACCAGTTCTCACAGACAGAATCCTTTTTTTACCTTAAAAATATTTTAACATATTTTATGTTTTAAGATTCAAAATTTAATCCAGAGTTTTATTTATGATCTAAATCAGGGGTGTCAAACTCACAGCTCATGCTGTTCTCCTGCTTCTGCAGTGTAATGCGTGTCACATGCTGCACATGTGGCCAGCCCGCTGGCAGGAGTGTAAGGGCAAGGAGCTCAATTCTATCAGGCCAGATAAAACAAGGTGGAAAGCTGTATTGGGCCCACAGGCTGTGAGTTTGACACCCCTGATCTAAACAATCAGTCCAGCTAGGGCTCTATTACCAATAAATCTAAAGACAGAAGTGATACATCGCTTTCATAGCACAAGCTTTTCAGTAAACCAAAAACTACATAAAATTGTCTCAACATTTTCAATACTTCCAGTCTACTGTTAATAAACTGCCTCATAAATCTAGATAGCTACTCAAACAGTATTAACTATCATCGCTTAATTTACCCATTCATACACACAAGCAAAGAAAGCTCCTGCATTTAGAAGATTGCCCTGGAGGGCAACCACACAAAACCAAAAGGTGAGTGACAGGATCTCAGCCTTGTAATACACCATTTCAGTAGCTCTTCAGGAATGCTACCTAACTTCTGCGGACTTGAATTGGTTTTTTGGTTGGAGAAGGGTTGATGGGTTTTGAGGGTCTAGGGGCTTTTGTTTGTTTGTTTTCTGTTTGTATTATCAGTTGTCTTTATTTGTTTTCAAACTATTTACACATACAACTTCTTGTGAGACTCTGACAGCACAAGGGACATTTCTAGAGTTGTGACACTACCTGGCTATGGAGATGAAAGGGTACCCATGATGTGTTGTTGCAGTATCTTGTATCTCTGGAGCTGACAATTCTATGCCACAATTTAAAAGGGATTTCCATGTATTTCCACATAACTTTGTTCCACAGTTTTACAGAAAATATGAGGCTTTGCTAGATGCGCAGAAAGAACATTTCACTAACTTCACTCTTCACAGACATTCCTTTCTTGTTTGGGAATACCATAAATTCTTATTTCTAAAGAAACTTTGACATTTGAAGTGCTCTATGTAAGTAATCACCATTTCCTCTCAAAATGCCTTTTGAAGCATATTCATCCTTCACTGCAGCTGAAATTGGAAGGCTGAGCTGGAAGGTGTAATGTCTTAAAGGATAAAAAGCAATATTTTCAGTCAGTATCCACTGTAGGAATTTAAGACTTAAGAAGGACCACATCACCACAGTAAATATCAAGCTAAATCTTAAGAATACCTAGTGTGGCCTATTTTTTTCCCTGAAATTCTAATAAGGCTTATTTTGTTACTAGAAACCTTCAAATCTCCAGTGTATGTTTCATCATGACTAGCTTATTCCTATGTCCTCCTGTGACAACATCACCCATCAATAGCTCTTCTCCCTTCTAAGTGTCAACCTACCTGGTATATTCAAAGACAGCAATCACAACCCTAGCCTTCATTTTGCCACATGACAAACTTGGAGTCATCTCCCATAATTATACTCTCCAGGTCTTCTCTGCACCTGTTCCAGTTATATTCGTAAGACCTTAACTTGATTTTATAAACTGAATGACATCTCTCTCAGATCTAGAGAATCTCAGCTACTCTAAATAGAATTTGATAACTTGTGTAACCATGTGTTACAGGAACAGTCCAGCCAATACTATCTCCAAGACTGCTTCAGGAGACGTCACTAAAATCTTCAGAAGGAAGAAACAACAGATAACTAGTCCAACTTAATGAACAATCCTCCCCATCACTGTATTTAAGCCCCACCTGAAAAGCTAAAAAAAGAACAAGTTTATAAAAATACTTTTCATCAGTATTTATTAACTATAGCTACTGAAGTGAAAAACATTCTCAACGTTCTAGTAGGTGGTTTGAACAATTATTGTCTGGGTCCCAGACTTCTGAAAACAGTTACATAATAGGAAATACTATTTCAACAGGGACAATTGTGAAAAAGATTGATATGGCTATAGGCCAGAAGTACTGTGCAACTCAACTGCAGAAGGCCAGGTCCGTGTAAAGGACCCGATATGTGAATTGGCGTTCTATGACCAAAATACTATTATAGAAGTCTTGCAATCTAAGTCCCATTTGTACTTAAACTTAAGTTCCACCATATGCCCCACCATATGTAACTGCCATACCTCCCTCTGGATGGGAAAGAATGGCTTGGTGCCCACTTCTCTCTGACTCCAGACATGGTCCAGAAACTAGGTGTTCTCCTGACTTTTCTCCATCAATGTAAATCCAAGTTCTTCTGACAGCTGCTAGCCACTGATTCTTGTATATGTTTGGAGAAAATTACATAGCCCTTTTTTATAGTATCAGGATATGCTAAACCCGGATTTCATTCCTTCCTCTGCTTCAGATGGTTCTCACTCCTTTCTTTCACTGCAGAAGTCCGTCTCGAAGCTGAAGTACTGGTGAAACCTACCCTTCCTATTGAAAATTTTCTATTATACAGAAAAGAATAAAAAAGTTTCCGAAGCCTGAAAGTTGAAATCGGAAAGCAGGTTCCCAGCTGGGGCACTGACCACAAAGGACGGGATCAGTCCCTGATCCAGACTCGATCCAATCCCCACTGAACGGGTCATTAGGCTCTTCTATGGGATGGATGCTCCATGGGAAATCCATAACCTAGTCCAGAAAACTCAGTTTTGAAAGCACTCTAGACCAAGTAAGATAATGAAGAGAAATCAGAAGTAATTTAACAGAAAGCATACTGAATTAATCTTGACAGCACATTTCTTAGGATGTAAAAAGCGCTTTTTTATAAATAAGGCTGCACCATCGGTAAGGATATCTGCCCATGGAGTGGGGACTGCAGTGGAGAATTAACATTCACTGATTTCATTCACATTCCTCATAAAAAAAGAGAGAGAAAAAAATCTTAGAGCCAAAATTTGAAGGCAGTTTTATTTATAATGAATGTAACAATGTGCATATATTTGCTTGTGAACACCTGCACGATATTAAATTTGTTTTTACACTTGCATAGATTGTTCAAGTTCTTACCAAGATAAATGTACTTTGATTTCTTTACTTCAAAATTTCAGTTAGAAGTTTGTTCCATGCCTTTATCGAGTATATTCAGATTCATATTAGAGTAAGCACAAATCAACTCATATTTTAATGGTGCCATCTTTTTTTTTTTTTTTGTGTGTAATCTTCTGCCAGTACAGCAGAAGATCAAATGAAGTAAAATCTAAACATGAGGTTTCATTTACTCTCTGCCACAAGAAATAATGTTCAAGGTGGCAAAGACAGATCTGTTTAATAATTATGTGTTTTCTGCTAAATTATTCCATATGCTTAGAATATTTGGGCTTTAGCCAGGAAGAAAAGCAAAAGCACTTCTGGTAGTTCAGCAGTTCCTTCCCCAAAAGTGCACCAGTTTATCTTTCCGCAATTGATTCTTAGATAAAAAGGTTTATATTAACTATTTCAGTTCCCTACATTGACAAGGAAAAAAACTCACTTAGTTCCAGATATATATGCATTTTGCCTAACAGTTTAATATATGAGAGAAAATTTTGCAAAAGTACTTTTAAATACTCTATTGACCAATTCACTCAACTGACTCCATCCACTTTATTAGGCCTTCTGAATTATTAACAACATTTATAACTATATTCTTTTAACAATTGTCATTAATGACAAATATGTATTTTTATATTAAAAAAATTCAATGCATTTGTAACTATTCACCATCTCTGTTTAATCTTTTAATATAAAATAGGTTTCACTCCCATATTTATAACTTAAGACATGCTTTTGGTCTAAAATTAATCCATCTAATCAAATATTAGCTTTGATAAAACAGAATGAGAAACTATTATTAGTTTTACTATGTCAGTTATGGAAACACATAGAGGACAGATTAAAAGATGACCCTGATTTCTCCCTGGGATTCAGACAGTGACTGTTACTGACAGGAACCCCACTTCCTTCCTGTATCCTAGGCCTTTGTGCAGGAGGATTCTGAACTCATCAAGATTCTTTCTGGTTGAAAACTACATCATATTCTGATAGTTTTGGGGGGGGTTTTTTGCAAATATAGTGCTGCTATGAAATGTTTTGTAGAAATGATACCAATTGATTCTGGACACAGCTTCATACTATAGCTCTGACCTTACAGTACAAAAGAAGAAAAAGCATGAGAATTCTTGGCATAGGCTATATGCAGCTCCCTTAGTGCCCTGCATAACACAATTTCTGTAACAAAAATGTCAATCATAATTTAAGGAATTTGTTTTACCTTTACATTTAATACATCACACATGTTTATAAAAAGAAATAGAAGAATGTTTCTCCAACAGAGATGAAAACTTCTTAGGGTTGGATAAAACTTATATGGCAAACAAATTTTATATATAGTTTATTAACAATGCAGTTGAGTTTCAGTTATCTGCATTCCAATTGAGTTCAAAGTTGAATATAATCCTCGTTCTTTCAGTATACAAGTAGTAAGATGGAAAAAAACATGTCACAGTTGAATGAAAGAGTTTGATTTGTGAAGTTAAGACACTCCCTTCAGCTTGCTTTCCCACCTGAAAGTGAATATAATTAACTCTACATCTTAGGTAGTTTCAGAAGGGGAGATATTTGCCTTTAAGCTATGATAGTTCACAGCATATGGTGCTCACGTAAAACAAAAACAATAGCACCTCCTTAATACAGTGAGTATTAGACCACTGCATCTCAGCTACTGAGCTTCAGTCATTGCTGCAGAGCTCAACTGCTAATGCAAGCCAGAAGCCCAAATAAAGTTTAAGAGACTATATTTAGTAAAAGCAGCTGCCACCTCCCAATTTTGTAATCCCCCTTTGCGTACATTAAATTATATTTTCAAATGTGATGGTCAAATACAAAATGTCACCGATACTAACATTACATTTATAATCAAAGAGCAGAAGATGACCACTACTATCTTTTCCAAATGTTAATATTCCACGAATAGTTCTTAACTCTGACTCAAACATATTATATTAAAACAACTTGACTGTGCAAGGCTGCTGGAAAAGTTAATAATTTATGTATTTTTACCAATTTAGGAAAAGTGAAATGAGCCCGATCTGTCACCAGTTCTGTGATACGTACACATATCACCTGTTCAGTCAGCAAAAAGATTTCATATGCTAAAAGCATAACTTCTGACTGGTGTCTCAGGTATGTTCAAATACAAAAGTTCAAGTGCAAAAGGGAATTAAAAAGTCATATTACTACACTAATGTGTGAGCAGAGGAAGGCACCGATCTGTACAAAGCTAAAGGACCAAGTAGGATAGACATGGTCTGTTTTGCACAAAGCACATACCGACACTCCGAGGTGAAACTGATCAGTCTAATAAAAAAGACAGACACAAAATTGCCAGGCATTGCTTACACAGGACTGCCTGACTTTCTAGAGCAGACAAAAAGTGGTCATAGTCCTATGAACTTTCCTAGCCTACTTGTAGCTTTAACAATAAAGGAAGTTATTAAAAAAGCAGTGTCTATAGCATCAAATTTGATTTCCTGCTCTTCATGCATGGAAAGTTGCAAAAACTACCAATAAAAAACTACCTCTCTCTTCCAACATAATTGGCTTAATTTAAGGGCATATTATAAATCAACTAGATGGAGTTCAGGAATGTATTTCTTAAAGGAACAATGGGTGTTTATTCTAGTCAGTACTGTAGTAATTTACAACTTTCTGCTTTTATGTACCTAATGGTATTTCCACGCTTAGATCCTAGTGCCAAAACACCTACTATTTCATTCCAAACATTTAGCAGTATTGCGCTGACTATGCTTACATAAATATATAGCTGCCAGCTTTGCAGAATAAATTCAAGTGACAAAATACTTGACATCCAATCTGTTCCCTGGAAGCAGCTTACTCTGCAAGCCAAACAGCCAAAGCTTCTGCTACAAACAATTCATCCTGCTCATAAAACTAAAAATCAAATTTAGGTATCACAGCTTATTAGAACTTTTATAGTTGCATGGCATGAAAATACAAAAGTAACCAGTTTTCACAAAATTATTATTTGCATCTCAGCTCCATTGATCTTATGCATGTAACTTCCCTGCACAGAGCCTTTAAATGGGGTGACAATCTTTTAAGTTTGTTTTGAGAAACACACAGCCCATTATAACACTCAAAAGGAGGCAGCAACACTTATTTTCAGAGAAGTACATGGATTAGTTGTATTACTGTTACATTCAAACTAACTGCACCATCTAACAATCTCCCAGACTGAAATTAACTTTTGAGTTATCAGAAATTATGCAAGTATCCTTTAAGTGCAAATCAGTAAAGGCTATTATCAATGTCTTGAAAGGAAAATACTTCAGTTTACAGCCTTAATATATATGTAAATATAAAAACCCTCCACATTTGGGGGTTTACATTTTCTACGTTGATTTTTGACAAAAAATAGCATGTAGTAAAGTATTTTAGTGCTTTGGTTCCTACTGAGTGTAATGATGAAGTCACAAATAAACAAAAATACAAAGCTATTAAAATACAGAACTGATTCCTCAGAGGTTTCACAAGTGCTGTCAAATGAGCTACACCCTCTGTTGTGTTAAGTTTCTAATTAAGGGAGACTAAGTCCTCCTGTGCCATATTGTGGTGGTAAAGCTGAAAGCGATGATCTTGACTACATATCTTCCCAGGGGACCTTCCACACATCTACGGGCCTGAAACATGCCTATAAGCATTTAATGGTATGACTTGCATTGTAAAAGTCCCTCGAATGTGGAGCTCAAATTCTTGATGCTAAGAAGGGTATAACAGCACCAACTGGGTGCTTCCATCTGAGAAGGTTAATATAAAGGAGAGAACCTGATCATGACATTTAAAGTCAGTAAACACCTTATCAAGATAGGAATTTCCTCCAGGGAAAGATCATGGAGCCCTAGAAGGATGCCATGCAGCTGTGCAGACAGTGCCATTGTGAAATGTTGAGTTAGAAAACCTGAAAAGGCTTGAAATGTAGCTTGCTAAACAAACCAAAAAACCCACACATCCACCAAAAAAACCAACCAAACAAGAAACAGTTAAAAAAAAAAAAAAAAAAAAAAAAGAGAGAGAGAGAAATTAAGGCAATTCCTCCTGAAGTCTCTTGATCCTTCCATTTAGTTAAATATGACTAATTTGACATTTACTTTAAAATGGCTGTGGATATAGGACTGGCTAATGCAGCCAAAGAATCTTCAGAACACTTGAAAGATACCTCAAGTATGAAAATATTTATACACTGTGTAAATTTCCATGTTTTATTTTGATCATCCTGAGAGGAATGTGACCCACTTCATAAAGGAGAGTAACTGTAGGCTCGTAGTCCATTACCAAATCAGAAGGGAGACCTTTTCCTATACAACTTCACACAGATAAGATCCCAGAAAGTTTCAATCAGCACACAAGTTTGAACAGCACTGAAAGATTCTGCTAATGCCATTATCTCTGAGACGGGTTTAATGCACAGGTTTTCTGAACAGTTACAACTGTTTAATAACATGCCATTTCAATCTGCCTCCTTCCACCTCATATCGCTTTCCCTCTCTGTTCATTTCCATTTATGTTCCTTAATCAGACAAGTCTTCTCCAAAAGATTATAAAGTAATTTACATACAGGCTTCCTGGGAGAGAAGAGGCAAAAATGAATATGGCTATATTCCCTCCTAGGACACTTTGGAGGTTAAACTGGGAAAATAAGGTGAAGAGCTAAAAATGACAAAAAGTCTTAGCTGTTTATCACCAGGTTACTCACTAACAGTTACGTATAAGACCTCAGTTAGAGGAAGGCACAAAAAGGCAGATACTGTCTGAAGTGCAAAAGAAGGGGACAGGTTATCTCTCTCCATTAAGAGACAGAATGAAATCTATAAAATATAACAGCCCTCCCCAAAACATCTTTTTATATAGGTGTAGCAACTCATTTCAGCCATATCGTTCCAAACATGAAATGCAGTGCACAATCTGAGCTGCTCCTCAGCATTGCTACTTGAACTGAAGAATGGAAACGTAAGGAAATGATAGCACAAGAAACACAAGACAGCCTTGGCACTAAATATAGACTGGAATGGATGTTGCAGGTGACATTAAAATGACAGTAAAGCAATTTGAAGTTAGGAGCTGTTCAACGGAAGCACTTGCTAAGGTTCCTCTCAAACACAGCCGCGTTTTATTTTATGCAAGTTTTTTATCGCATTCTTCCATTTGGTCTAGTTTGGACTGATTCAAATCCTGCAAGAAAAAAGCTTGTAAGACTCTGCCTGTGCTCTTGCATACATAGCAGGCAGAGCCTGACGTTTTGTTTTTGAAGGGGGGGGGGGGGGGGGGAGTTGTTTGTTTGGGTTTTTTTTTGGTTGGTTGGTTTTTTTACACACTATATTTTACTGGAAAAGTATTTGCTGAAGACATCAAAAGTACAACAACTGATTCATTTCACTCCCTGAAATTTTGCCCCAACTTTTGATTCTGAATATATCCTAAATCACTTTTTCTGAGCAGGCAGCTGAGGTCCATTTCACATAGTGTGACCTGCTTGTACACAGGCACCCTGTCACTGATTTTCTTCTTTCTTTCTTTACAGTCAAGGCCTTTTATTGTTTCCAAAAGGTAACCTTTACTTGACCTGTACAACAAATCAAGCCTGTTCACAAGCCTGTTCACACTACTGCAAGCACTTCAATTAAGCAAGCAGAAGTTGTGTCTGAGAAGGAAACCACCTTGCTTAACACAGTACTCAGAAGTCCAGGCAATTAGCCACTTCTTTTAAAAAAACGTTTTCATAATTGGTGTTTTCCTGTATCACTAATGCAAAAAATGTGAAAACAGCAACAGAAACATCATAAGTCATTATAAACTGAAACTGCCTAGTAACCTTTTCTTTTGCTGTGGTTTGAGAGAAGCAAATGTCTGTTTTGCTCTTGAATTCTGCAGCAGGTGAAATTTTAAGTTGGTTTTAAAATGTTTTTAAAACATACAAATCAGACCAAATGCAATTGTAAAGTCTCTTAACAGCGTTCTACTAAACCTTGCCTAATTCAGCTCAAATATACAAGTCTCTAACATCAGCTGGTTTTCCTCAAACATTACTTGACAGAGA
Source organism: Neomorphus geoffroyi (assembly GCA_033558235.1). Classification (NCBI taxonomy): domain Eukaryota; kingdom Metazoa; phylum Chordata; class Aves; order Cuculiformes; family Neomorphidae; genus Neomorphus; species Neomorphus geoffroyi. Next base: position 14,968,855 of record JAUMJM010000004.1, read on the forward strand.
TCTCTTGGCTTTTGAGGCACCAGAAATGTCACAAGGCTGGAAAATCCCCCAAACATTAGTGACAGACCAACTAAAATGGAAGACTAGCATGAGGATCAACAGTTTAATGCCCGAGCTCTTACTGCCTGCTCTCCTCCTGCCCTGATGAATCTACAAACTGGTGGTTAAATCCCATTTCTTAAGTCATAGATGTTACCATCTATAAAATTTACTGCTAGCAAACTGTAAAGTTCTATTAGCAACTACAGAAAAATTGTGACCAAGTGTAATAAATTGTGGTTTTTTCCATATCTGTAGAACTAATTCCATTTTCACTACCTTGCATAATATTCTAGTCCTCCACGAGACATCAGAAGAAGGACAGTTTGTCAAGTTAATTACAAGGCAAATGATGACAATCAACCCTACTGGCGTATAGAAAAAATGCCCACTGTATTCTAAAGAACAAAATCCTTTAAAAAATGTAAATGGCAGAATAATTTAATTATTTTCCCTGTGATATCACACCCAATTAGAGTGTTTCTTTTAAAAGGATTAACAGTAGCTACAGCATTCTTAAGCTGTGTTTAAATGATGACATTGAAGGAACACACTTACTGGTTTTAAAAGCACTTTACAGAACAAAGACATCAGATTTTATATGATTTCCCTAACATATACACCATAAAGATATAAAAAGCTGTTGTAAAATACATAATGCAAGAACTTGAAATTTAACCAGATTCTATGTAAGCTTCTCCTCAGCTTTTGCTGGACACTTTCTTTTAAATCCTTCCCAAAATGCAGCTCTGCAAGCCCTGCACTGTTTGTTGAAGCAGAATGATGTTATTCTTAAAACCAACAAAAGGTTAAAGGAATTAAAAAAAAACCAAAAGCAACAAATCAAAATCCCCTCCTATTAAAGATCTGAAAAACCATTATACACCATTAAATTTCTTAGTACATGGATTAAAACCAATTCAGGCTCTGCTATGCAGGACAGCTAACTCAGGGGTTTTATGTTGTGCTTTTTAATGTTGCTTTTTAAAGAAAGAGTAACAGCATTATCAAACATGGAATGTTATGTATTTACGCAGTAGTATCCCTTAAATGGGGGACATATCTTCAGTTGCTACAAAGTGGTACTTAAAACATTGCTATGTTTTC